>OX381616.1:532098-2979670 GCA_947459985.1 Diloba caeruleocephala | reverse complement strand
ATTTGTGTAGATCATATTGGATTTCTGGGGATTTAAGCTAGCGGTACCCTAATTCTTTTACTAAAATGAAAGTAGCCTAAGTTACTCCTTATCACATCAGCTACCTGCCAGTGAAAGTCCTATCAAAATCGGTCTAGCCGTTTCGGGGATTAGCTGGAACAAACAGACATACTAAAAAATGTTCTTTTGTTATAAGTACCGTATATACTTTCATATGCATTTAGTAAAAAGTTGTTATTTTGACATTACAAACAGACACTTCAATTTTATTTATTTGTATAGATATAGACGACATAATGTTTTGCTCTTCGTAGGAATAAAAGTGGCATATGGGGTTGGCGGCAAGACAAGACGGAAGCGGTGAACGGGTACGAGTGCAAAGTGTTCGGGGCCAACAACGTGGAGCTGGTGTCCAAGACGAGGTCGGAACATCTGCCGCGGGGAGAGAGGAGAGCACCGGTCCGCGCGCCCCTAGCTGGCCTGCTGGCGCTGGCCGATGCTGATGTACAGTCTACCGCGCCCCTATTATCAGAAAAGGTAACCATGCAGTGAAAAGTACAATAACCCATTCGATTTGCTTTTTAAAATATGCTGGCCATATAGGTTGGCTGGTCCTTTTTATTTTATTTTATTGGTGTCCAGTGGAAATTCTACAAGAACTTCCTACGCCCCGGGGAAGGGCGAAGGGCTATGCCGGGCTCCTACCGGCTAAAACCACTGGAGCGGTCATCTTCGGCACTGAAGGGGGCTCCAGGTCCTTGTAAGATCACACTAGAGCCGCCCATTGGTGCCACGCCTTTATGCACATCTCGGAGGGAATGACTGTAAAGCGGAAGGCGGCTGTAATAAGGCCGCCCCCCAGGCACTTCTCGGGGAGTATTGTAAATGATCCCCCAAGTCTCGCTGTGCGCTGTGCTGCGCACACGGCGGCACCATCTTCCCGGGGGTCGCTCGGTATGAATACGCAGATTCCCCAATCTGCGCGCTCGCGACCCCCGAGGCCCCCCACCTTGAACTGACGACAGGGGTCAGGCGTGTTGGACCTGGACGCCGGGTCGGTTGTTACCTCGGCACCGTCTCGTCCTTCTCCGTAAGGTAGGCTGGTCCTAGTGGACTACACCGCTTAGTTTATCGCAGTCCATTATTGAATTCCTCATCCAAAACTGCGAAGGTATGCTTGCTGGTTGTGGTGTATTCTGTTGGTGTACTGTGTGGTTCCCAGCAGTACTGTGTTTCCGGGCAGAGAATAGATCACCCCTATGCATTCATAGGTGTCGTAAAAAGATACTAAGGGTTGATATTAAGAGGATGGACAGCTGCATCCTCCCGTGGGCTAATACCAACATATGATGGTGGTGTCCAGATTAAGAATGTAGCACCACTCTCATCTAAAGAAAGCAAGAAATTTATTTTCTTTTTCTTCACTCCAACTCCTCGCGTGGATGTCGTAAAAGGCGACTAAGGGACTGTAAACCAGAGGGATGGGCAGCAGCGGTCCCTTCTGTGGAACAGAATCATTCTGCGCTCACCTTCCCGCCTGCCAAACGTGGTGAGTATTGGGCCTATCTCCCCCAAAATGATGCACAATTGTGGAATTCTATGGGGGAGGCTTTTGTTCAAAGTTCACTACTTTCTTTGGCTGAAATGAACTGATGATGATGATGATCACTGATCTGCTTATCAAGCATGATGATTATGCTAATTTTCCATATGGATCGGTTATTGTAGTGATCATTGGGAGGCCTAAGTTCAGCAGTGGAAGTTTACGAGGTGATGATGATGATGTGTGTGTGCTGCTTGTGATAAGCCTTATTTATCATCATTGTATTCGCTATATATAATAAATAAAGCTTATTTAAACAATTGAAAGCTTATACAAACGGTTGCTTACTAAGGCTCAAGGTCACCCAAAAGGCAATAGTGAGGGCTATGCTCGGGAGATTCCCTGCGAAATCGAATCATAATGAGGAGATCCGCAAAAGAACCAATGTAACCGACATCATCATATCAGCCAAAGGACGTCCACTGCTGAACAAAGGCCTCCCTTCCCCGTCCCACGCTGCGTTTTCCGGTGCGCGGTCTCCATTCGAGAAGCTTCCTACCCCAACGGCCATCAGTTCTACGAGCAATGCGCCCCACCCATTGCCACTTCAACTTAATAAAGTCCATCAAAACAAATTAAATGAGCCCAACTCGACGTGTCTACTTTTAACAATGGTAGAGTTCCAGTCCAGACGCAGTACCCACCGTACGACTCAGAGTGCCAGAAGTCACCATAAGCAATCCGGTTTGTATAGATTACTTCTGTGGTTGTAGAGCTAGCCATCTCACTCGAACCTTTATCTCACCGTTAGTTAGAACCTCTTAGCTTAGATGCTAATATATGAGCACTTCCTCTCTACACCCGATACATTTCTCCTAATATCCGTGAAGACGTGCCTACAAATGTTTGCGCTGTAGTTCCGTTATATTTTTAATCTGGTATTTCTTTGTCGAGTATCTCACAACTGACGGCACGGTTGGTGCAGTGGCTGATACAGTCGGCTGCTACGCTCCGGGTCTCCGGTTCGATTCCCGCACGGAACAAATATTTGTATGTTCTGCAGATAGTTGTTCCGGGTCTGGGTGTATTGTATGTGGAATTTGTGTCTGTAAACGCACCCACGACACAGGAGAAATCCTAGTGTGGGGCAACGGTTTTTTAAAAAGAAAAATAAAACTCTTAAGTCAAACCATATATTTATAATTATGGAGCAATGTTTTGTTATCTATTTCTTGCACGTTGCAATACGTCCACGCATAATCGCTGACAAATTATTACTATCAACGAGCGAGGGGCAATCATATGCAGCTCCTTAACCCAACGATTTTACGCACAGGGGTGGATATAGGCTTAGGCTCGCGAGGGCCTGGCCATTTGTAATTTTTTTACTGACTCGCTGCAAATACGTCATTACTGTCGCCGCCCCGGGCAAGGACGGAGAGCCATGCCGGGCTCTTACTGGCTAAAACAACCGCAACGATCATGTTCGGCACCGAAAGTCCAAAGCGTTCCAACATCTTAGTCAAACTCCCTTAGTCGCCTTCTACGAAACCCTCGGGATGAGATTGGGTAGCCCTATTCGTGACATGGAGATACTGGAGCTACTGGAGTAAAAAGGTTGATAAAAGATAAAGATAAAAAATATTTTCATTCATGTAAACCATATACAGGCACTTATGAATCGTCGAGACTTTCATTGCCGCGTTCCAAGATGTGGATTTCTTATGGAGAAGAACGGGCAAGAAACTCCATGGTTACTCTTTTACAATCATATTAAATGTTACAATATTGTATGAGCACATTGTTGTAAAAATCAAGGTTATGTGAAAACAATGTAGGAGAAACGAGTCTAAACTTCTTAAGTCATAAGTTGTTGTCAACACGTTTCCCGTCTTCTTTCTACTTTAATTATAACCGGGAAGGTTAAAATTAAAGTTAATCAAAAATTATAAGGAGGATATCTCATTCACTCACTCATTTCAGCCGAATGAAGTCCACTGCTGGACACAGGCCTCCCCCAAAGATGTCCACAACGACCGATATGGATGTGTTGTGGGCTCATTGGGGGGTTTTGCCATAATCGCCACGCTTGGCAGACGGGTTGGCGATCGCAGTTGAGTTGTTAATGTACTCGAAGGACGCTGCTGCCCATCCTCCGGCTAATCCCTTAGTCGACTTTTACGACACCCATGGGAGGAGATGGGAGGATATATATATTCATATCAAACCATGCCCAGTATTTACAATTTGACCCATTTTTTTATCTTGGGAAAATCCTCATGCATGTCCTCCGCCCTGGGAGAGGGGGACGGGCGTGCCGGACCCTAAAACCCCACGTTGTTCCTCCTACTACCCTATGGCTGGGCGTGCGTTTTCTGTCTGCTACGCATTGGGCTGCCGCTAATTCAATTCTTCCCTACTTGCCCCACTGTAACTGCTGCATCCATGTTTCAGGACGAAACTCCCTCACCCCGCAGCAGTCAGTCCCGTGAAGATTTATCGTATATTCCTGTCACGTGGGAGGAGTACTTCTCCGAAGAACCGTTGGACAGGGAGATCGGCCGGCCTCGAGAGATCAACACCAAGGTGCAGAAGTTCAGAGCTACGCTATGGTTGTGTGAGGACTATCCTTTAGAGGTGAGTTAATTGGTCACTGAATAATGTTCAGGTCTTAGAACAAGCAGGCAGGAATATTTTATACTAGATGGGGATTCAGCAGGCCACGAAACCGTTTAAGTGTAGAAGTTTAGCACTTCTTTGTGTCTGTGTGCTGACATCTTTAGGTGATGGGAGGGAACATGATATGTTATTTGTATTTGTATTTAGTAAGTAATTTATTTTTTCATCTGATGTCTAAGCTAGGCGGAAGCCTGTGTTACAGGTCACCAGGCTTCCACCCCAGAAGTCCAATGTTGCTCTTTCATAAACTGTGCCAAGTGATATTTTTCCATTTTCTTCTTCTTCGTGTATCTCATTCTATCAAGTTGTTTCCTCTTGTTAATGTTCTCTTGATGAATACTTTCCAATATTTTGATATAACTTTATCAGGCCCCGATACTGGTTGATCCTTTATAACCCAGTTTATTTTATTTTATTTATTTTTTATTTATTTATTTATCTCAAACACAACTATCATTACAGTTATCATCTTGCATCCCATGAATGCGCATTTTCGCTGCAGACGACATCTTGATACAACAATAAACTCGCTGTTCTAATAAATTGTTTATATTATGGCGTTGATACACCCAATATGCGATTGATTATAATGCATTTTCAATTTTTCATATCTTTGTTTTACTTTGACACTTGATGTTATTATATTGATATCCTCGAAAAGAATTTAGAAACATGTAAGCTAGGATAGGATAGGAGATTTTGGTTATAATTTTGAAGTTATTAATTGTTTGCTCTCTTTCTTACAGCTGCAAGAACAAATAATGCCAATTTTAGATCTAATGGCGGCGATATCTTCGCCACACTTCGCTAAGTTGAAGGACTTCGTACAGATGCAGCTGCCAGCAGGGTTCCCTGTAAAAATTGGTAAGTTTTATGTGGAAGGTCAAGTACACGATTCTGTTTCACAATCATTAGTCTTATAGTCCGTGTGGTGTCCGGATAAGAATGTAGCACCACTCCATCTCCTCCTGTGGATGTCGTAAAAGGCGACAAAGGGAATCTAAACCAGAGGGATGGGCAGCAGCGTCCCTTCTGTGAAACGGTAGCCATACTGCGCTCACCGGCCCGCCTGCCAAGCGTGGCGATTATGGCAAAACCCCGCATTGAGATGACACACCCATATCGTTGTGGTGATCTTTGGGGGAGGCCTGTGTCCAGCAGTGGACCTGATTCGGCCGAAATGATTATCCTTAAACATTATAAGAGTATGGATACGACTCCAGGGTTGCTGGATCTGTTCAATATAAAAAAAATCTAACAGGACAACTTTGTTTTAAAATCTCGAACGTATTTTATGTCATGCAAAAAATACATTCCATATTGGTGGAAAATATATCAGAAATATACATTTTCCACCATTATTGCTTATTGGCTGAGTGTATTATTTAACGATCACATTTAATAGTATGTAATATCGTTAAATAATTGTATTCAGCTTTTTTTTTTTAACTTTGCCCGACACTAGGATTTCTCCTTCCGTTATTTATTTTGCAAATTTGTAATCCCGCAATATCATTACTTTTATGGCTTGTCTATATTAAGAGTTAGTCACGAAATCCCGCTAAATTGCACTACCTCGTCCGATTACTGGTGAGGCCCATGTTGATATGATGATGTTAAGCGCAGAAGACACTTGCTTCTCCAACTATTTAACGGATAAATAAACATAAGGTGCCGATTTTATCACCCAAAACCTTTTTTGAAGTGAACCAGTCCACCATTCTCTACCTGAATCAGTAAAAAAATCGTACCTTAATTTTTCATCAATATATCCATTTATTTTCTAACCAATCATCAATCCAAAGCAGCTGGCGGTCAATGACCTCATGAGCCCACTATATGATCGGTTGGTAGGTACCAAACATCTCCGCAGTGCGCTCCGCGCTCTGTTCTTGTACCTACGAAACGGGTGCATACGTAAGATGCATGTGTTTTAGTTTGATACTAATTACATTATCGCGAGTTCTTTTTTGGTGGTGTAGGTTACACAACTATATTATTTATACTCTTTTGGATTGTTGCACGTGTTTAAATTGGCTTCCTGTATATTAATTATGTATAAAACAATAGAATTTAACAAATTCAGAATCAATATTTTCTTATATCCACAGAAATTCCCCTCTTCCACGTGCTAAATGCGCGCATCACATTCGGCAACATATTCGCGACCGAGACCGCGGTGCCGTTCATCGAGTGCATCCACGAGGGGGAGCGCCTGGCCTGCGTGGTCGACGACCAGTGCTTCTCCGTGGGCAGCGGCTATCGGGACGCCGCTGCGCCCGACGAGCGCCTGTCCTGCGGGCTCGACGATGAGGAGGGGCTGCTGCAGTATGCCATACAGCAGAGCCTCATGGAGACCGGCACGCAGGACGAGCAGGTCGGTTACCGTACATGAAAGCGGGTTAGGGTTCCAGAACAGTTCGCTTGACGTCAGCGTTTTTGTATTCTATTAGTGGGACTACCGAGCGAGTCACTTAATTAGTCACGGACGTTTTGTTGATCAATTCGGGGAAGAAGGAATGTAAGAAAGAAATACATTTATTAAACACAATAATGATGCCAAATCATAAATGACTGTTGATAGAATTTTTGTCTGTCTGTCTTGAATAGGTTCCACAACAACTCAATGCATTTCAGTGAACATTTTAAGCATTAGAACCTGAATTTTACCTAACATTTTCGCGTATGTTCTATACTGATATCTTGTAGGGTTCAGACGATATGTATATAAATATAATATACGCCTAGCAAAGCGGGAAAAACTTTTAAAACTAACTATCGCAACGACCGGTTTCAATTTCCCAGAAAAGTATGCGAGAAGCCCAACAAGAATAAAATACTAGCAATCAGTAGGAACATCCACGTATAAAAAAAAAGTTTGATAATGGCATTGCGAGATCCAATAAAATACCCTGTGTTAGTAGTTATGACGTTGCGTGCGACCCCCAGGTGGACGTGTGGGAGGCGCTACGGGGGGCGCGGCCCGTGTCGCCCGCACCCCCCGCCACCCCCGCGACCCCCGCGGTGTCTGTGCCGCACCTGCTGGCGCACGAGGAGCGGCAACTGCAGAGGTACACTCTACACATTTATTATTATATATTATGTTGTTTTTTATAGAACTGATACGCGTACATTGCTCTAGATATCGCGCAGCAGACTCGCCTTAACACGAGTTCCCTATATTTTGTCACTTGCCATATTTGGCTTTTTGCAAATTACATGTACAGAGTTAAATAAAACAATATCTTTCCAGGCGTTGGCGGTTCCGTTGGTAGCTTCATATAAGTGTTTGTGTTGTTTTGTTATGAGTTACGTATGAATTATACTTAAATTATTATGATATTTGTTAGTAATTATGTTGTTTGTTTATGTCATAGCTAAATTGCACATTTTGTCATATTGCACATAATAGTATAAATAAACTCGTCTCTCAGCTCTTAACATAAGCCGTTTAATCGCCGATAAGACAAAATTATAGTCTTTATCGTATAGTTATTGAGAGTCGCGCATACAGAGAGTCAGGCCAAAGTGTAGAGACCGTAAACTTAATATGTCAACGTAATAGACAAACAGTGTGAAACTGATGACGAAAAAACATACGTGCGAAAAAGAGACACATTAAAATGGACGTAGAACCGGTTTGCAACAATATAGAGAGACAGAGACAGAGCAATACTGCAGTTTTATAATGCTTATTTTCATAAAAGTTATTCAAATTATTTAGTAATACAGTCATATCATGCAGGAAACATCCTATTTTCTAATTAAATTGAACTTTAGACAGGTAGTTATGTGTAAGATAAAAAAATATAGTGTACGTGAAAATGAAACCGTATGGCATAGGAATTGCATAAAATCTATCGATATGTCGATATTTACAAATGTATTATTTTCGCAATACCTACCTTTATCCATGACACAACACAACACGACTTGAGTTTATTGATTAACATATTAAAACACAAATTTAACCCGGCTACACATTGTTAGAAAATTCTGACGCGTCGAACATTAGGAAATTATTTAAATAAGATTGTTCTTTTCCGTAGACAATAATAATACAATATCTACCTACCAAAAACGCTATCCCATCCGTGAATGTTATATTAAGTATCGATATGTGACAATATTTATGTAATTGTTGTAAGAAAATTAAGACTATGACAAAGTAAGTATAAATTCTAACAAAACTGGTTATAAAAATAATAAAGGTTCATATATTACAAAACAAAAGAACAAAAATGGTGTGGTCGTATGCCCTTCACTATTTCCGTTTACTTTCTAAGACTTCTAGGCGCTATTGTACTCTCTCGGCTCAAATCTGGCTGGCAGTGGGCGAGGTGATTATCACCGCGTGGCGGAGATGGTGACCCGAGGTGGTGATGGTGACCCAATGTGGTGATTGTGGCCCGAAGTGGTGATGGGGTGTGGGGACTCAATAGGAAAGCACCGGCTGGAACTTGATGAGCAGTAGTTTCTATGCTAGTGTGGTGAAATTGGTACGTCGCACCCTGGAAATGATTTCCAGCGTGTCTTGAAATGCTTCACCTGGGTAGCCCCATCCGAATGTAAACACCGGAAAGCATGAGCGACCGAGATTTACATATTGCGCTATTGAGGACCACCCTCAGTGTGTTTGACACAATCGGTTCGGAGTATACAAAAGGTGAAGGTAAAATAAAATACAATACACTAATAAAAATGCATAAGGCAAAACAAAGCATGAATTATCACCGCTGATGGCTTAATGATCTGAATTGTTGAAACTGATAATTGTACAACAGTTAAAACGGTTAGAACAATAAGAAAGGATAGGTACATTTTAATAATACATTGCACAGACGATTTTTTCAGCTGTTAACGTTATCCGTTTCGTTAACGTTTGATAGTGCAATGTTATTAATATCACTATCATTTAAAATCCATCTACTGTTAAACTTGAAGAAGAAAGGAAAGAAAGAAAAGCGATTTAATACCGCATCGAACGCGCATCGGTATATTCACATTAATCAGACTAAATTCTACACTAAACATGCAATAAAAAAAATACACAATAAAATTATTGACCGTAGGTTAAAAAAAAATAGGTTGCACTCCGGGAGTGCCGACAGAAGTGAAAACTTTTGGCGTGTTAGGAGATTTTATCTCATCTAAAAATATGCGTACTGCGCTAAAAGAAGTTTTCACTTCAAGCGTCTCGTAACGGTGTCGCGAGTCCAGAGATTTTATCTCATCTAAAAATATGCGTACCTCGCTAAAAGAAGTTTTCACTTCAAGCGTCTCGTAACGGTGTCGCGAGTCCAGAGATTTTATCTCATCTAACAATATGCGTACCGCGCTAAAATAAGTTTTCACTTCAAAAATAATCATTAAAAATAACAGTTTGCTGATGCAAGTTTCAAATGTGACAGAGAGGTTAACACTCAGCATAACACTGAGTTGTAACGCTAGCCACAACACAGCGCTGTTTTTCAGTGCTAACCCAACTTATTTATTTACGAGAATTTAAATTTGCTTTACATGACTTATTACAATGCACACAATATTAATTGAATTAAGTAATGGACGACACTTCTGTAGAACTACAGGCGAGAATAGGTAAAAGAACTCTAGTACCTATTTGCTTAAAAGAACTCTAGTACCTACTTACTTAAAAGAGCGAACCTTCTGTTTGTATTTATTTCGTGGGGTCCTTTGACTTCGCCATCTGCCGGCTGTCTCGTGCGAGTGCCAACGTGTTTAAATAGGTCAGCTAACTAAATTTAGGCAATTATTTTTATTTATAGCTTCTCGTTGTAAATTGTGTTACTTTGGATATTTACACGCTTCCATTTGGGTCGAACAGGGTTTTTGGTACTTACTGTATAAGTCGGATAATTTGTTTCAGAGAACACATTTAAACCACTATGTATACAACGCGTTCCTGGATATGAATGTATTACAAACGAAATAGGATGGGAATCAATAAAATTTAATAAAAAATATGGTTATTCAAATTATCTTCAAAGAACTTTTTTTCTCTTGACTGTTGCTTATGGGTTATTTTGTATTTGCCATGCAACATCTACTTACAACCGTCATTTATGTAACCTTAATACGAAGGGTCTTTAGTAGACAACAGAAAAGAAAATATCTATATTAATTGTTTTTTTAAGATTATCTTTCCTGTTTTCTTTGTCGATAATCATTGGTCTAGTTTCACCTATATTTATTTGTGCATATAAGCCAGGGATACACACTGTGTATCCCTCAACCGTGTTTCAGTTAAAGCTACTATGATTTATTCATCATTTCGGCCTAATGAAGTCCACTGTTGGACACAGGCCTCCCCCAAAGATCATCACAACCACCGATATGGATGTGTTTTGAGCTCATTGGGGGGTTTTGCCATAATCGCCACGCTTGGCAGGCGGGTTGGCGATCGCAGTTGAGTTGTTAATGTACTCGAAGGACGCTGCTGCCCATCCTCCGACTAATCCCTTAGTCGACTTTTACGACACCCATGGGAGGAGATGGGGTGGTGGCATTCTGAGCCGGCACCACACGGCAAAATAATGATTTATTAATATTGTTAAATTTATTTATTATGTAATATATTTTTATTTTTTATTAACTACCTATTCTTCCGCCTTCGCGACATTAGTAATTCATTTTGTAATTATAATGTAAACTTCTGTTATAAAACTTTTTATATTTAAAATTGATAAGAAGATCTGTACTCATTATACTACGAATTCTGCAGTGTTCGAAACGTCAGGAAAACAAAATCTATAGTAAACGCGATATATATATATAATCTGAAGTGTTGTAATTACATATTAGTATAGCAGATTTTAAATACTCCATATTCCATAATATGATAGTAAGGAGATGTCAATGACATACAACTGACTTGCATACATACGTGTCAATTTCGCACTCATACGGATTTTTGTGTTGGTGACGCGATAATGTGGAGACTGTTTGTTTATTACTTTAGTATAAATAAGTTTGGTAGAGATAGATCGTACGCGAGAAGTGATTGGTTTATATACTTGCGTAGTACTTTGAGCGGGTTGATTGGTTAATTTTCACGTTAGATTATCTCTATATACATATATATCGGAAAAGAGGGAACATGATTATTTTTAAAATGCGCAGAACCGCTGACCCCATACTGGTCATCGGTTCTGCTAATATTAAATTCATCCATAAGGGAGTGGTATCTATAAAACAAAACAGTTAGCAAACAAGTCAGCCTAGGTGTTGAAATGATTTATTTTCTAACGAACTAATGGCACGGAGAAACAATAAAATTATAAAGGAATAGCACAATTAACTTCTTTAATTAAATGCTAATTAATTAATCAATATTACAGGGGTTTTGCTTACGACCTTTCCAACTCGATGATCAGGAGCAAAGTGGGCGAGTTGGCTAGCTATTCCAAGCGGGTGCAATTTTATAAACGTCATTGTACCCGCGTAGAATTCACAACAAATTGATCTACTTACAAGCTGATAAATAAATTATCTCTTTCTTACAAGACAATGAAACTGTTACAGATAATTAACACTTATTATAAATAGAATTAAGATTAAATTACAAACAATCACAGAGCTGAAAGTTTTAAATAAATCAAAATATGAACTTACTTTTTATTCTCACTATTCAAAACAATCAATTGATAGTCAAACAAAACTAATTTAATAGCATGGTTTAAGAACGGCAAAGCTAATACATAGATAGGCTTTTTAGATAAATTCGTAGTGATTTAAGATTAGAGTTTACATTAAATAGTTTAATATTAAAATAAATTAGACGCTGTTTATATTTCCGACTGATGTAGGCGCTGCGGCGACACGGCCATTCTGATAAGCGATGCGTGCCCTGCAGCGGTTAATTTTACAGGCTATTCTGAAATAAAGGAAAATAAAATCTTTGAGGTTTGATACTTCCGCAGTAACCCTCTATTTTCAAACGCAAATTAGGGATAATTGATGTACAGGTTCTTTAGTCCAAAGCAAACCCATACATGACAGTGCAATCTGCCTAAAAATTGCATTTTGCATAATACTGCTCGCTTCCCGCAACAACAGATTATTATGATAAAAGTAATGTGATCAATTGTATCACTGCTCATTCCACATGACAACAGTTAACATGAAAAGTGTAGTCACAAAAGGTAGGATAGGTTGGTGAGTGGTCGATGCTGTAAAACAGAGGCTCTAAGGGATGATAGAATAGGTCGATGCTGTGCTCTGGGCGGTCTCGAACGCCGTGGTACACAGGGGATATTTCTTTCTTTTCGGACAGGATCTAACTATTGAACGCTCCACACGTCAATAGTTATCAATAATAAAAATGTGTTATTGAACGGCTCCACACGCCAATAAGGTTTTTTTTTTTTTTTTTTCATTTTTTTTTTTTCATTTTTTTTTTGTATTTTTTTTTTTTTGTTCTCTTTTTTTTTTTTTTTTTTTTTTGTCCTCTTTTTTTGTTTCTTTATTCTTTCCTTTTTATATTGTGTTTGTGTCATTTGTGTTAAGTAAATGGCATGAAAGACTCTCACCGGGAGTAATTTCCAAATAGTGCAGCGAAGTACTCGTAGCTTAGGAGCAGTTGGTTCTCGCTCCTTGCTCGGCAGCGGCACCGATAACAGGTGTTTGTGACGCAGCCGCAGTTTGAGGGGGTAAGCTACCAGATGGACCAGCTTGTTGGTCTTCTTGGGGCGACACGGCCGCCTGGGCTGGCACACCTGGTTGCGGGGCGCGCCTTAGTTGGTCGTGTGCGACTTTTCGAGGTCGCCCATGGTGACCAACGACCTTCCTTACGAGGTATCGGTCATTTTCGAGCACCCTGTGAACTTCATAAGGAACACTAAATTTGAGGTCAAGAGATGTCTGATTTCTAGGATTGAAAATTTGAAAACAAAGTCTCCTCGTTGGAAACTATAAATTTTCGCCCGTCCTTTGTCGAACCTTGCTTTATCTTTTGCAGACGCTTCGGTCATCCTTTGTTGTACATGTCTTTGTAGCGCTTCAAAGTCAATGGATGCGTTATCAAAGTTGACTAAGCTAAGTAACTCTGGAGGCACACAGTTTTGACGACGAGTGAGGAGTGTTAGTGGGGCTGTACCTGTAGTTCTATGAGCAGTACAGTTAAAAGCCAGTTGTAGCCCTTCAAGGGCTGTATGCCAGTCTGGAATTTCATAATTTTTTATCATGATCAGACCGTTTTTCAATGTTGCCATAAGTCGCTCTACTTGACCGTTTGCTCTGCTTACGCCTGGAGCTATAGCATGTATCTCAATCCCAAAGCGTCGGCAGTAGCTTTCGAATTCACCTAGAAATTCTCGTCCGCCATCTACAATAACCTGCTTTGGGGCGCCAAAAAGATGAACGACTTGTTTTAGGGCTGCAAGAGTACCGTGTTGACTTTTGTCATTAGTATAACGTAATAATACATACTTGGTAAATGCGTCTATTGTTGCGATGACATACTCCCGATCCTCAGAAGTGCCAAGTTTGCCAGTGATGTCCATGTGGATAACTTCGAAAGCCGCTGTTGGTTTTGTAATTGGATGCATCTGCACCTGTGTTGCTCCGGAAGTCTGTTTTGATGTTCTGCACACCACGCAGTTGTCTACGAAATCTCGAACTGTAGAGCTCATTTTATCAAAATGATAAGTGTCTCGGATTTTGTGAAGAGTTTTCTCCCAGCCCGGATGTTTAAGAGCGGTGTGGTAAGCATTTATTAGGCTCCACTGAAAGGACTTCGGTACGACGGTCAGTTTTTGTATGCCAAAGATTGGATGTCTTCTTTCACACTTGAGTACATTACCTTCAAGGAGGTACCCATGAACTTCGTCTCCTTTATATAGGGCATCTATGATGGGCCGAAGCTGAATGTCACGCCGCTGTTCTATGTTGAGCCACTCGAGATTTTTAGTCATGACGTTAACAGACAATGGTTCGGGATTTCTACTAAAAAAATCTGCATGTTGCATCCGCTCACCCTTCCTGTAGTCTATATCAAACTCGAAGTTTTGGAGGTATGCCCACCATCTATGTATTCGAGGCAGCAGATCTTGTTTGTGCTTCGAGGCCTTTAATGCGTTGCAGTCGGTAATCACTTTAAACTTACGCCCATAAAGGAAATGTCGGAAGTGCTTTACTGCTCGGACTACAGCTAGCGTCTCAAGTTCGTAAGAGTGATATCTACTCTCAGTGTCCGTAGTACGCATGCTGAAGTAAGCGACCACGTGCTGCCGGCCGTTCATTACCTGGATGAGTACTGCTCCGAAGCCAAGACTACTAGCGTCGGTGAATAATTCGATAGGCTCGCCTTCTCGGAATATTGTGAGAACAGGTGTAGATGTTAGGTGATGCATTACCTTTTGACGTGCCTCTTCATGGATGTGAGTCCACTGCCACTTAACGCCTTGTTTAGTTAAATTATACAGTGGGACCATAATCCGCGCAAAGTCCGGAATAAAGCGGCGAAAATAGCCAGCAAGACCATTGAACTGACGTACCTGTTTTACCGTAACTGGGACAGGGGCTTTAACTAAAGCTTCAACCTTTTTGGTGCTTGGACGGACCTGACCGTTTTCTATTATATTACCGAGATACTCAATCGAACGTTTGAAAAAGAGGCATTTCTCTATGTTAATCGAAAACCCAGAATCACGTAACGCAATTAAAATTCTTTCCAAAAACTAAAGGCCACAAGAGAAATCACGACACTTACTGATGACGTCGTCTATGTAAACTTGGGCTACGCTGTCATGATTACCACCATTGGCGCTGTCGTGATTGCCACTGTTGGCGCTGCCTGGACTAAGGAGCGGCCCCAAAGCCCGATTTATACACCTTTGGTACACGGAAGGTGCATTGCAGAGACCAAATGGCATGGTTAGGTATTCATATAGCCCATCTGGTGTGACAAAAGCGGTCTTCTCAATGGAGTCATCCTCGATCAAAATTTGGTGGAAACCAGATGCCATATCAAGCGTTGTAAAATATTGGCCGCCTGACAGTTGGTCAATCTGGTCTGCGATCAATGGAAGAGGATAGTGGTCGCGAACAGTGTTCGAATTTAACTCGCGATAGTCTACGCACATGCGGTCATCCCCGTTTTTCTTTTTTACTAAAATAATCGGACTGGAATATGGGGATTTACTTTCACGGACTATGTTATTCTTAATTAGTTCAGCAATTATCTCCTTAACTTTTTCACGCTCTACTGGGCTTAATCTGTAAGGCCTTCGTTCTACGTATTTATCGGGGTTCTTCAAACGAATTTCCAGTTTACCAGTACTGACCCGAGATTTTGGGAAACCGCGAGTAAAAAGGTAAGAGTACTTGTCAAGCATAATTAACAGTTGATTAATCTCAGATTCTTCAGTCAAGTCATGATTTAGGTTTTCAAATATAGGACAATTAGAACGCATGTGCATAACACGTGGCTGGGACAACAAAGTCGCGCTATTTCGTGTTACAATTACACTCAAACCAGTATCATGTAGCAAGTTTGCACCTATAAGGACGTCTGACGTCATCTCATAATCAGGCAAAATATGGAATAATATTTCCACATTAATATTGTCAATAACACAAATAGTTTTTAACGTAGACGTGGAGAATATTGGAAACGCGCCTATTCCACGCAAACAATTAACTACCTGAAGCCTACGCCCGGGTAATTTGTTTGCAACAGATTCGCGCATAATGGAACACTCTGCACCGCTATCGAATACGGTACTTATTACACTATCATTGATGCGAATTTTCATAGTATTCAGATTTGACTTATTATGAGATACCGTATTAACATTAGAGGTTATTTGTTTTTCGCGACGAAAACACGTGTCAAATGTGTGGCCGGGTTTTGAACAAAATGAACAAATCTTATCATTTGATCTAGGTAATGTGGTTGTTGACGCCATTGGGTTTCTCTCTGGCTGCGCATACGATTCATTTGCTACACTTTTATAACGGCAATTATTAGAAACATGACCGATCTTTTTACAAAAATTGCAATAAGGGGAGTTTCGATTGTCAATAGAAAATTTCGAACGTTTATGTGGTTGGTTAGCGTTATGTTGAGATGTACTTGGACGTTTAGCGCGACAAGACGAGGCCACAGATATTAATTCTGGCACTGAGCTGGCTCTGACATTCATTAGTTCGATTCTTAGACGCTCGTCACTTACCATTCCGATGACGGCCTCTACAGCGTCGTTGTCACCAAGTTTGTCCTTGGTAACACGCTTCCACAGGAGCCATGCTTGTGAAAGAAACTCTGCAATGTCCTTTGATGAATCATAAATATGTTCCCTGAACCTGAGCACGTCCCTGGAGTAACGACTTTCCGGTTCGAATGTAGTGACGATGTTTTGACGAAGCTCCTCCCAGGTAGACGTAGTCACTAACCAATTATCCGCCCATACCTTAGCACGACCTTTTAATAAACTAGTTACCTTCATCCGAATATCGTAGTCACTGAGCTTGTAATTACACATGGCCGTAGAAATATGATTACACCACTCACGTACTCCAACGTTGCCATCGGGATCATATGAGGGTAGGAAGACGTCCGTTATTTTGACCTTGTCACCTGGTTGCTGCAGCAGTCGCTCGCTCATGGCCTGCATCATCTTCATCATATGCATGAAGAATTCAGGCGGGACGTTACCCGACTGCGACGGCGGCGGCATCAGGTCCACAGGCGCACTTACACACGGCAATGGGCTGCTTGGATTTTGTGCGCTTGCAGAAGGTGCGCTGGCGCTCGCACCGCTGAGGCCGGGGTCTGAAACACATTGACCGGCAGAAAAGGATCGCTGGAGTGATCCCACTTCTGATATCGGAAAAGAGGGAACATGATTATTTTTAAAATGCGCAGAACCGCTGACCCCATACTGGTCATCGGTTCTGCTAATATTAAATTCATCCATAAGGGAGTGGTATCTATAAAACAAAACAGTTAGCAAACAAGTCAGCCTAGGTGTTGAAATGATTTATTTTCTAACGAACTAATGGCACGGAGAAACAATAAAATTATAAAGGAATAGCACAATTAACTTCTTTAATTAAATGCTAATTAATTAATCAATATTACAGGGGTTTTGCTTACGACCTTTCCAACTCGATGATCAGGAGCAAAGTGGGCGAGTTGGCTAGCTATTCCAAGCGGGTGCAATTTTATAAACGTCATTGTACCCGCGTAGAATTCACAACAAATTGATCTACTTACAAGCTGATAAATAAATTATCTCTTTCTTACAAGACAATGAAACTGTTACAGATAATTAACACTTATTATAAATAGAATTAAGATTAAATTACAAACAATCACAGAGCTGAAAGTTTTAAATAAATCAAAATATGAACTTACTTTTTATTCTCACTATTCAAAACAATCAATTGATAGTCAAACAAAACTAATTTAATAGCATGGTTTAAGAACGGCAAAGCTAATACATAGATAGGCTTTTTAGATAAATTCGTAGTGATTTAAGATTAGAGTTTACATTAAATAGTTTAATATTAAAATAAATTAGACGCTGTTTATATTTCCGACTGATGTAGGCGCTGCGGCGACATATATATTGTTAAGTGGTTTATTTGTTAGGAAACGATGTACACGAACAAATATTTCAGTAATTTTATTTTGCACGCCAATGTTTGTAATATTTGAATGAGGTTATAAATCAATTATTCAATAGGGTTGTGCATGTGTCGAATGTATTACCGAAAAGATCGATATTTTGTTGTATTTAACGATGCCCTATTTTAAGGTTACTCCTGTATCGTGGGTACATTTTACTTGAATCTCACATCGGATCAGCTATCTTCAGGCCATATTGATCGAATCAGCGAGCATAGAAAACTGTTTAGCAATTGCTAGCCGAAACGTGCCGTTAGTTAGACATACGTTTTAATGCTATGCACGATTAGTGTAGTTCCACGCTAGTCGCTCACAAAGCTAGTGTTCCGCAGAGCGATAGAGGCGTCCCTGGCGTCGATCTCGCTGTCGTCGCAGCCCGCGCTGGCGGCCGGCGCGGAGCTGGACGCGGACGGCGACGGTTCCGCGGCCGCGGACGGCGACGGTTCCGCGGCCGCGGACGCCGAGCTGGCGGCGGCGCTGGCGCTGTCGGCGCGCGAGCAGGCGGCCCGCGAGCAGGCGCTGGCCGCCGAGCAGCGCGCGCTGGATGACGCGCTGCGCCTGTCGCTGCTGGACAAGTAACCAGGTGCGCGATGTGCTCCTGGCCTTTTAAATCCCATGTGATAATAATTTCGGCCGAATGAAGTCCACCGCTGGACACAGGCCTACCCCAAAGTACACCATATCGACCGATTAGATTTCCACAATTGTGTCGTCATTTTGGGGGTATTTGCCAGTATTCACCACGCTTGTCAGGCGGGTTTGTGAGCGCAGTATGGCTACTATTCCACAAGGGACGCTGCTGCCCAGCCCTTTGGTTTAGAGTCCCTCAGTCGAGAACGACGATATCCACGAGACGAGATGGACTGGTTCTATATTCTTAATCTGGACACCACACAGATAGTTATATATAAAATCGTACAATCGCTATCCCAAAAATAAAACGAAGACATTACGTCATAGAATTTTGTGTGGAGGGTGTGTTGTGGGCTCATTAGGGGGTTTTACCATAATCGCCACGCTTGGCAGACGGGTTGGCGATCGCAGTTGAGTTGTTAATGTACTCGAAGGACGCTGCTGCCCATCCGACTAATCCCTTAGTCGACTTTTGCGACACCCACGGGAGGAGATGGGGTGGTGGTATTCTGAGCACCACACTATGTGATAAGGAGCGAACATATTGCTACTCATTCATTCATACCAGTCGAAGGACATACTACTAAACAAACACCTCACACTTTTTTTTTGGGTCGGAGATAATCCATGCTTACTACGCCGGCCGAGGAAACTGCGTGGTTATGTAAAACTCGCACCCGCTAAAAACTCCACCATCTAACCTACAGCCGCTCGTTGATGGACAGCCTATCAGTCGTTGACCCATGTTCGGCCTACCTGCCACGTACGGCGATGCATCCAAGGCATCGCCGCAACACCAGGGCATGCAATACGGACGACAGACTTCCCGACCTACCGCCCGCTGGCTCCTGTTAAGGTGGCATCAGAGGGGCGTTTTGTTGCCTGGGCCAACCTATCCGGATCAGATCAAAACAGGGCTTCTTTCTCCCTGACCATGTCTATTACCTCTTTCCACGAGACAACCTCCTCGCAGAAAGACCCGACTGCCTCCCTAGGTCTATCAACCATGGTTTTCATCAAAGCCAGCAACTAGAGATCTCCCCCAATTATAGCTTCGAAATCACGGTGCTGCACTGCCCAAACAGGGCAGTGCTCGAGTATGTTGCGCCATGTCCTCTCTGCAGGCACACTGGTAGCACATGGAAGTCGCCTCCCGTCTCGTCACTGTGTATTTGCCAAAGCAGTCATGCCCAGAATACCTGCATTAAACGGAAAGATAATATTCCATGACGCCTCCACACCCACTCCCCGTGGTTGCATAGCCCCTGCGGTTCTAAAACCGGCACTGGATGTTTCCAACCTCATCTTCCATTGGCCCATGATGGCACTATGGGCCTTCCTAGGCCACCTCGTGACTGTTTCAAACTGAGGGCGACTGCCAGTCTTGACCCGAACGTTGACTTTCCTTCAGTCAACTTTGGTGACCACCCGTGCCTCCAATTCCTACGGGAGATACCCGCGAGGGCGCACGCGGTTTCTGGATACACCGTGCGGTATCTGCGAATAACCCTGACCGCCATGACTCTTTGAGGCCTCCGCAATAGAATCTTGTTCTGGGCAGTCAGGGATTCCACCCACGCCGATCAGCTTCGGGGCAAGCTGGCGGAAGTGCTCGACGAAGTCCCACCTCCGGTCAAGGACGAGGCCGCCGGGCCTCGCGGTAGTACTCATATAATTGGGCCTCCTGCTTTTCATCGCGGCGGCGCCGCCTGCGAACTCGTGAGTAGCACCTCCGGGCTTTAATACACGCTGTACGAAGGTCCGCCAAAACCTGGGACTACCAGTAGACTTCCCTCTATGTGGGTCACCGTCGCACACAACATCATGGCATTGTAAAAGCGGCTGGCCCCGACATCCACCCCCTCCGAGAGAGGTGGTGAGGACAGCCATGCTTGGACAATGGCTGCTTCCGCAAGCAAGTCCCTGTCGGTGCCCCCTCAGAATACGAGGGGCAGATCGAACTAAGTTTGGTGAGGGATTATCTGGCTGCAGAGCTGCTCATGGGGTAATTCTATTTGTATTCTATTCGATTGTCCATGTAATGATTTGCTGAAGCACAGCATTGCCTTTTTTACTGGGTGGGGTACTAAAGTGAGCTTTTTTAAATGGTTGTCTCCCCGCGGCCTTGTAAGCAGGGAGGCCAGCCCGGTCCTCACAATGAGCATTATGGGTCGGGCCGAACAATGGTCTGGGTCAGACCGTGTCTGCTAGCCATAACGTAAATAAGAGTCATCCCCGTGTCTACTCGAGGCAGGGTGAATACATCCGAGCCCGCTCTTGCTTCTTCCACCGTGCCCTCTGCTAGGTTCAGAGGGACACGTAGGGGAACACCCCCTACGGCCCAGACCAGGCCCCTATATCAGAATATTCGCCACGGGGAAGTTTTCTGACTTCACACCCAGCTATATGCCGCTCCCATCCAATTACTCCCAATGAGCTTCTACAGGTAGTCTATCCATCTCGGATGTCACCGTCCCACGCTGCGTTTTCCGGTGCTTGGTCTCCACCCGATAACCTTTTTGCCGGGCTATGTACCTCACCCATTACCATTTCAACTTACTACTAACTAACCATTACAATAAGCAACTGACAGAAAACTTCCTAACTATTCTAATACCATGGCCTAACCAATGAAGACAGTATCATATCATCATCACATCAACACCCACTGCTGATCTTGAACCTCCCAAAGACCCAACAATGGGCGGTCATAAGGACGAGTAACATAATCAACGAGATTTTAACCCAAAGATTGACTGATAGTCAAACTTGCCTCCTTACATGAAGTCCATTGTGTATACAGGGGGCCAATTCTCGTAATTAATTTACACTGTGACTGAAACTTGACCGAACTGAGATTAAATTATGAATTGACCGAAAAAATGGTATTCTGCTACGCTTAAAGTTCAGTCAAATTTCAGTATAATCTCGATCTACTCTCATTTCGATCTCAATTTTGACGTTTATTTAATGAAAAATGAATACATGTGACAGTTCCAAATGTTAGCAGAATACCGTTTTGACTTCGATCAAGTTTCGATCCATTTTCGATCTCATCACAGTGTAAGTTCACGTTTGACGTTGTTTGTTAGTTTAGGAGAATACCATTTGTGACATTTTTCACACTGAGACTAGATCGGAACTATATTTTGAACATTTTTAGATTACGAGAATTGGCCTTCTGGTCGTAACAGAAAAGGTATACACAGCAGCAAAGCGATTACTGTACTCATCGTTGTGAACAATTTTTACTATAGAACCGATCCTGAAAGCACCAAACAAAAATAAAACTGGTCCCACAGAAAATGATTGATGTTACTCTACAAAATATATATATATATTTTTTATTTTTTTATTTATTCGTCAAACTTACCACTATCATTACAGGTTTTTTTTATATATAGTTAATATATAGATCAACTGTTTTTGCCATTACACCTGCAAACGTACATAATATTATTCTGTGTACCAGGAAAGAATAAACCACTCCCTCTCCATCCATGGGACGATATCAAGGGGGTAGGCAGCAGCATCTTCCCTATACTAATAAAAACTAACTGCAATATCAATCCACCTGCCAAGCGGGGTGATTATGGCAATATCCCATATGAACGCTCATTGAGAAGAAAATATAAAATCTTCAACTTGTCTCTTTTTTTATAAACTCTCTGTATAATGTACTCAGCCAAGTGGTGTCCGGACTAAGAATATAGCACCACTCTCCATCTCCTCCAGCGGATTTCGCAAAAGACGTCTAAGAGACTATAAACCAGAGGATGCCCCTATCCCTTCTGTGGAACAGCAGCAATTGTGCGCTCGACAACCCCTGTCAAGCATTGTGAATTCTGGGTAAATTCCCCACAAAATGACGACACAAATTGTGGGAATCTTTGGAGGAGGCATTTGTTTAGCAGTCTACGCCCTTTCGCGGATATAATTGCCGAGGAATTCCATCTAATTTTAATCATCTCATTTCAGATCTCAATTCAACAAATGTATGTGTGAAGCGTCCAACCAA
Source organism: Diloba caeruleocephala (assembly GCA_947459985.1). Taxonomy (NCBI): domain Eukaryota; kingdom Metazoa; phylum Arthropoda; class Insecta; order Lepidoptera; family Noctuidae; genus Diloba; species Diloba caeruleocephala. The sequence continues at coordinate 2,957,146 of OX381616.1, read as the reverse complement.
AATAAGACTTACGCCTAATGTACTTCTAGTAAGTAGATACAACTTATACTTTATGGCCGGGTCATTAAGTTGTGTTTCGTCCATGATAGACATAAAGTTCCAAGTGTATATAGGCTTACTTAGCTAGATAAAAATGATTGTGACATGGCGAATTTGAATGTACTCTTATTGCGATATACGACTATATGAGTTTAAATTGAACAGCATCACGACACAATGGGTCAATTGGGATGAGTAGGTGTAGTTACTGACTTTATAGTAGCTTTATTATGAATGGGATTTTTGGTTATAGAGACTAGTTCTAATAATAGAAAATATTTTAGGAGGTCAATCTATAGGTTGCAATGATGCGTCATATAAAAAAAATAACATCAAACTTTATTTTATAAAATAATACAGAGTCAGTAAATCTTTCGCTAATCGTGTATTTAAATATTAATTAATTTATGATCAGTAAAACCGATACTTGATATTTGTAATGAATTCTATACCATTCATAGATCCTAGTCTTAAAATATTTTCCATTATTAAGGTAAGACCCAGGTAGTATACAGGGTCTTACCTTAATAATAGAAAATATTTTAGGAGGGAAATCTAGAGGTTGCAATGATGCGTTTTATCAAAAAAAACATAACATCAAACTTTGTTTTATAAAATAATACAGTAGAGTAGAGTCTATTAAAATATTTTCCATTATTAAGGTAAGACCCTATATAGTATGCGCATTAATACTGTGCCTCTCAGAAGTTAGCGGTATGTGCACGAAATTTGCCGATTGGTGACTATTGTACCCGCCTACCCTGTACTTCAGAGAGGCACGGTTTTAATGCGCGTACTATACATATATAATTGCGTTTAAAAATGTGAATATTATTCTATTGTTTGGGACATAGGATTTTATCGGTCCCAAGTTTGTTTATCGCAAACATAACCTACTGAAACGATAGCTACGGCTTTCTAGTCTCTGTAACTAAGTACACAGACCCGGTCCCTAGAATATTGACTGTAGAATGTTTATTTATCGTTATAATATAATGTATATTATTACTATACAGGAAGCCCGTTTAATCGCCTGCGATATTTCAATGCGGTAGAGTATTTATCCTATTAATAATAAAAAATCTTCTATAAACAAACTTAAAAAAAAAACACGAGATTCGTATACAAGGTCTTACTTTAGTCTACAATATTTAGACTTTAGTGAATCCTGTTCTTTTAAAAAAATTTAATCAATCTTTTTATCACCTACCGGTTCTCTTAGTTGTAATAATATCTACATGCAGCTAGAAAGAAAATGGCGACGCTTGACGGATTTAGGTAGCCGGCAACGTCAAACGATGCAGTACCTCTAGTGCGAGTTTCTTCTCACAATAGAAACGTAATAGTAAACTAAACTTTTACTGCGTTCGGCGCTGCAATTGGCCCGCTCTAAACTCTTCTACCAATCGGAGCGCAGAACGCAGTATACGTGTAGTTTACTATAACGTTTTGATTGTAAAAAGTAACTCGTACTAGGTGTACAAGCGGCCGCGCGCTGCCGTCAGCACAAAAGAAAGAAACGGACCTTCGGATTTTCATGCAAAATATCGCGGGTTATGAAAATAAGACCTATTATAAAAAATAAAAAAAGACCTGTTATATCATAATTAAACAACTGCAGCTTACCCGTTTAGTACAATGATCGAGCGCGAGGCGCACTGTGGACATGTTGGTTGGGGCCTACCACTCGATCATATGGTAAGCGCATGAGGTCAATGACCGCCAGCTGCTATAGATTTTGACTCTGTATTAGAAAATAAAAGGATATTTACAAAAAGAAAAAAGTACTATTTCTTTACTGGTTCAGGTAGAGAATCGTGGACTAATTTATGTCGTAAAAGGTTTCAGGTGATTAAATCGGCTTGTATGCGTGTATGCGGCTGTATATGTATATTAGTATCTAGCAAGTATGAACAAAGTGATTCTGTTTGGTTAATAAAATCTGTTGTACTGGTTTAATTAGCGTTAACCATATCCACTTAGCCGTAGGCTTCGATTAAACAAGCGCGAAATGGAATATACATACTTAATATCGTCACTTGACTGTTTTATTTATATTTTGGATGGTGGCACGCGTCTTATTCTGTCCTCACGTGCGAGCCGCGTAAGCGGTTTGGGCAGACTGAGACTCGGGAGTGGCGAGTGAGTTAAGTGAGATAGTTCGTTGGCTCTATAGTCGGCCAGAATTTAATTTATATTATTCAGTAATCAATCAATCAATCAATAAAATAATTTATTCTAATGTTAAATTTCTTATATATTATTTATTTTGTATTTTATTTTATTTATATTATTATTTTTTGTTATAATAAACCTAAAATATGTAAGTACCTATATCTATATGTCTATATACATATTATATGTATATATAATAAGTTATTACGTATGCAGTAAATGTTTTGGATCAAAAATTGTACGTCATCTAGGCTCTCGCTGAAAATCAGCGCTGCAGCGATTTATGCGCTGCTGCATAATGCTGAGCGAGGGACCTTATTGGCACAACGGCGACGTACACTATAATCGATTTACAAGTTAATGCACTATAACTGTAGTAATTGTTTTACTTCCTAGTTATTTTTTTTTTATTTTTTTTTCCGTTAGACATCTAATTGCATTTACTTTAGTTATTTTTGGTTTTATATATTTCCTGTGTCTATGTGTACGCTGCTGCAAGCCAATAAAATATTTTTCTTTCTTTCTTTCTTTCTTTAAATGAGAAAACGTCATCGCGTTCGCCGCAGGCGCAGGTGGCCTGCATGTGCCGTCCATTGGCGATCGCACTAGCATGGCGTATTTGGCCTGGGGTAATGCTTATCGTCATCATCATCGACACTGTTGTGGAAATCGATGGGGGAGGCCTTTGTTGGAGGTGGGTGGAGCGTGCCTGTAAGGAGGCAAAAACCCTAGGAAGACCCTAAATTTCTTTAAATTGTTTGCCACTAAGATTCCAACGTAGAAAACAAATTGCTTAGCCACAGCCACCTATCGCGGGGGGGTGCTGAGTTCGCTTGAGCATGGAGTTATGGATCTCTGTTGAAAAGGTCATTCCAGACGTTGCGCTTCGTTTTTCTGTCCGTGTGGTGTCCGGATTAAGAATATAGCACCACTCTATTTCCACCCGTGGATGTCGTAAAAGGCGACTAAGGGAATCTAAACCAGAGGGATGGGCAGCAGCGTTCCTCCTGTGAAGCGGTAGCCATACTGCGCTCACCAACCCGCCTGCCAAGCGTGGTGAGTATTGGCAAATACCCCCCAAAATGATCACACAGTTGCGGAATCTATGGGGGAGGCCTTTGTTCAGCAGTGGACGTATAAATGGCCGATATGATGATCTAAATTTACTGACGAGTGAAACTGTTCTTGAAAGTATCAAGTCATTTCATCGCTCCCCCAGTAGCGGCGTGGCCCACGACTTGGGACCCATATTTCTCCGCATCCTGACCCCAAAATTCTTATGTTCCTTGAATGGAATAACTTAACAAACTAGAAATTAAAGTATTCTTTCTTATTTTACTTTTGGTTAATAACCAAGCAAAATCATCTTGTTCAACAACACTTGAGTTAGAACACCGTGTATGCAATAATGTATATTTATGTGGAATACTATTATATGAGTGAGATGTTACTATCAATTATTTAATTAATTACGTATTCAAACGGCATTGTGTAGTCAAGTATGTATTTTGGAAAGTGTTGAAGTGTTCAGTTCCAAAACCAAATAATATGACTCAATAGTGTTAACTTGAGGTTACTGCTGTAAATAATAGCTACATTTAAAAACGAATTATGCTGATAAATTGTTTTATACAGTTATGTACTAGCTAATGCCCGCAATTGCAATGCCTCTCTTTTTAACACGCTTTTATTAGCTTCACCTGTATGTATGTTTGTTTGTAACCGACTCCTTTGAGCTCGATTTTGCCCTACTTTGAACGATCAGATTTGATTCAAACTTTGCACACCTGTCAAAGGTCGATGACAATGCAATAATCCGATCAAAATATCCGATTATCCTAATTAGATTCGCCAGGATTAATTAATTTCTTTCCGCATCCTTTGCATGCGAGTAAGAGAGACAGAGCTAGTGCGCGAACTACGCATGCGTGCAGTTCCAGACTTGCTCTTTCGGGCACTCAGTTCAGCACAACCTAGCGTGTTTTTTTAGTTTTTTTAAACTATTATTTTTTCTTTGAAACCTTCATAGGCCACCAATATATATATATAATAGCTGTACAACATTTCATCCGAATTGGATTAATAGTGTAGGAACGCATACGGGACAAACATAGAATCATTGATTTTATATAGTTCTGGTATTTTGTTAAATTGTTGATTTGGTCATGATATAAAGATTACCTTCGTAGTTTCCACATCACATGCCATTTTTTCTATTTTAGTTATTACTTTGTGTATTATAATAATTATTATTGATATGATTTATTATAAACAGATTTTTTAATGCAATGAACAATATTTATGTATTTAATTACAATTATGGTGCAATACAATATGAAAATAGTTGAATGTTCCAATGCGATAGCAACAAATTAACAGATGAAACAACAAAAAATACGGGTTGCACTACGGGAGTCCCGACAAAAGTGAAAACTTATTTTTTTATTTATCTAGACGCGTTCGCGGTCTGCTATATGTACATGCATATATGCACAGACTATAGCTGCGTCTCGTTACGGTGTCGCGAGTCCAGAGATTTTATCTCATCTAAAAATATGCGTACCGCGCGTAAAAGAACTTCGAAATTTGACATATTATAGAAAATTTGTAGACAGCAGTATGCACTATGTAACTGTTCAAACAAAAAGCAACCTTTGTACAGTCTTCCGAGAACGTAAAATCGATGGTTAATATATGTGGCTGACATACCGTACAATTTTCTAAAAATACTACTTGGCCAAACTGATCGATCGCTGTATTTATGTACTAATAACTACAGCAACAGCGGATAACAGATAACATTGGTGATTAATTAAAGGTTAATGACAAAAATAATGAATTGTATTATCTGATACATTTCAAACTACAAAACATAACACTCAACACTTTCTAAGTTCTACTTTTCATATGGATAATGGATCTGTAAATCTTCCTTGTATACGCCAAATTATCCGCCTTTATGTCGGAATTGTGTTTCTGTGCAATACTTTATCGATATACGTAGGTAAATTTTGTAGTTGCTAGATTTTTCTTCAGAGATTGTTTTATACACCAGATAATATAATACTATACTAGTAGATATTTTTACGTACCAACACAACATTTAGTTGGTACATAGTACGAGACCATACAATCTGGTACGTGTACCTGATAGCTGGTACGTGTACCAGAAATCTGATACGTGTACCAGAAATCTGGTACGTATACCAGATAGCTGGTACATGTACCAGGAAGTTGGTACGTTTAACAACACGGGTATAATGTCACAGAACAAGTAAACAAGTTGTAGGAGCACAGTAGTGCTAGGATATTATATTTGCCGGGTTTCGATATATACAATGATCTCTTGGCTTCGATCGATTCAATCTTTTCAGTAACTATTCTAGTACAATATTTATTATTGTATATATTTTATAAAATTATGCCTATGCCTATCGATAAAGATCGAATTAAGTACAACACAATATAACCCTTATTATTAAACGTTTGTATCCATAAACACTCCATTAGATTTACGCCTTATTGACATTTTATTTGCATTGCAACAAAGTGGGAACCAAGCTACTTACAACTTTGATAGAAACTATATGAATACAAAAAGAAAAACCAAAGTTTGCAATGTATTTATTGTTTAATTCATATAAAGTTCTAGTAGGTTTGAGCATATTTCTGATTGGTACCTGATAGCTGAAAACGATTATAAGGTTTAGCTAAAAGTTTATACAAGTAAGCTAAGGGTATACAGGGAACTAAATACATTGCTTATTAATCTTTATGACTCCACTAGTGAGAGTTAGTAGAACAGAGATCGGTAAAGATCTTGAAAAGTGACCTTGACTGGCATAGTCGATGCTTGAGTCTAAGATGCAGATATATTATCCAAACTTTCCTCTACTACGCCGCTTTATGCTCAAGAAGTTTGCCGGTCTCTGTACTACAAAACCATTTTCGACCAGTAAGTAGTTGGTACTGGTCTGAATGTAGTCCATCACTTAAATAGAGCTTTATATTTAATTTAACAAGTATTTGTACTGTCTCAATTATTAAACCTATATACTATGATAGTTTTTGTAGACCCGTCAATAACTTATCTAGAATTAGTGTCCTGTGCAATAATTATGTAATATTTAAATGTTTATATTTTTAACTATATGGATTCCTATATGTCTGCGTAACCGCAGTTAGAGGATTATGACCTTTATTGTTAGAAGGTCAAGGACATTTGGGTCACAAAATCTCAGTAAGTTACAGTTAGCTAATTCCAGTGCCACTGAAAGTGGTGCGTTGCGTCTTTTCTACATACAGAATAATTAGATATTCCAACTTGTTATTTTTTTAAATTCGATTAGTTTACCCTTACCCTGTAAAAACATTGATTTAATAATTGTATTCTAAAAACAAGTGTATGGAAAAGAGACGAAATGCATCCTTCGGTGTGTTAAATGATAACAGATCCACGCAACTTCCAGCGTCACACGCGAACATGCTCAAGGAATTTTGAACCTTATCTCCAGATAAAATTAAAATATGCTTGGGGTTGACCAAGCGCGGATCTACGTTCTAGCGCCAATACCAAAGGTTAAGAGAATTGCAACTTACACACGGTGCTCAGTATGAATGAGTTAGTACTACTCATCATTTCGGCCGAATGAAGTCCACTGCTGGACACAGGCCTCGCCCAAAGATCACCACAACCACCGATATGGATTTGTTGTGGGCTCATTGGGGGTTTTGCCATACTCGCCACGCTTGGCAGACGGGTTGGCGATCGCAGTTGAGTTGTTAATGTACTCGAAGGACGCTGCTGCCCGTCCTCCGGCTAATCCCTTAGTCGACTTTTACGACACCCACGGGAGGAGATGGGGTGGGTGGCATTCTGAGCCGGCACCGCACGGTAGTACTACTCAGTACAGATTAATGTAAGATATAATCAATATAGTTTCTCGCTTCGAGCAGATCCAAGAACAGAGAAAGAATATTGTAATGTTTTTTTTTTTTTATACCTACAATAAATCGAGCACGATAGCTTTCTAATAAATTCGATTCGCATGTTTCAGTCTCAACTTTGTGCATCAATGAGATTTTGTGATACTATTAATAGTAATTATTTATATTATAGTAAATGTATTTATGACTGCCAAGCAAGAATCGGCCAACTATAAACACTTTTTAAATTTCGGTACATTAAAGTCGATTTTTGCGTGGCTATGTTGTTATATGGATACCCTAATGGAATTGTGATTATATTGTAATAATTACACTAACTGTTTTCATATGTAACTTAGTAAGGTAACAGGTTTTGCTAATGCTTTCCACTCATTGCCTCACTTGTACTTCGCGTTCTCACAAGCGAGGGGTATTCGATACTCGATTACAATCAAATAACTTGAGATCGGAATAGCTAGAGTATATTAACCTAAACTTCAAGGAGAAGCAACATAGAGTGATTAATACCTTCCTCTGAAATCGCGGAATAATGATCATGGCGTTTTCATCCCGGGATTTAATCACGAATTATTTAATGAACTTTAAATAAATTTCCCAATAAGCGCGCTCGCGACCCCCGCCATATAAACACGACAGGGGGCTCAGGCGTGTTGGACATGGGCGCCGCGGCGGTTGTTACCCCGGCTCCGTATCTCCTCTTCCGAGCGGGATAGGCCCTCTCCCGATTCCGCTCTGCGACCTCCTTCTGGAGCATTACGCTCTCACAGAAGGAGACCACAGCACTCCAATTTTCATGCTCTGCCAGCATAGCCGACACTACTGCTAGCAATGAGAGCTCTTGCCCGATCCGATCGATCAGGATCCGCCGCTCGGCAGTCCACGCAGGGCACTCTCCGAGCGTGTGCTGTGCGGTATCCTGATCATCTCCACAGTGCCGTGACCTCGCCAGAAACAGCGTAGAGAATACTCCCTCCAGCAAATCCGGGGCATTGGTTTCGGTCACCGACTCCCTAGTAGTAAGGTAATAACAATTTGTTAAGGACGTATTCAAAGGGCACCAATAAATTTGTAATTTCTTAAATCCCGGTTAGATAACGTCGGGATTATCATTTCGGGATTTTAGAAGGAGATATTAACCGCTCTATGTTACATCATCATTTCGGCCGAATGAAGTCCACTGCTGGACACAGGCCTCCCCCAAAGATCACCACAACCACCGATATGGATGTGTTGTGAGCACATTGGGGGGTATTGCCATAATCGCCACGCTTGGCAGGCGGGTTGGCGATCGCAGTTGAGTTGTTAATGTACTCGAAGGACGCTGCTGCCCATCCTCCAGCTAATCCCTTAGTCGACTTTTACGACACCCATGGGAGGAAATGGGGTGGTGGCATTCTGAGCCGGCATGAGTTACATACTTCCTTGAAGATTAGGTAAATATACTTCACCAATTCCGATCTCTGATAATAACCAACGCTATTATATTTCGACAATTGGCAATTTTCCATCTACTTCGGTACCCCGACGAGCTTTTTTCGGACGTCACGAGGACTTGTATTCGATTGTTCATTTTGATTCAATTATTATTCGACGACGACGAATAAATCAATAATCGTATACCCAATTTCATATTTGTCGAGTTATCGATTGCGTATAGTATCTTCCATCGCTAGTCTATCACGTAGAAACATTCAGGCACGGAACCAAAGCGACTATTGCATGTATTGTGTAACCTTTTTAGAGTCTTTATTATTGCTGTAACTAAGACTTGGAACATCACAACTTTATTAAATAGATAAACATAATGTAGCAGGCACGGCGAACCGAAATGGCACGCGGTAGGCAATTGTAAGCATAGTAATGATTGACCGCAGTGGTCCAATTCTCTAAGCTCAAATATCCATACAGAACTGAAGTAACGGTGATAACCGAATTTGGTATTCGTTTAGACTGGTCCTCATGGCTCACCGTCTAAAACGTGTCCTTGAATAGCTTCAATCATGTCTTAGCTGGTTTTTCATCGTTATTGCAATTATGTATTCAAGGACGTATGGATGTTTGAGCTCAAATCCATTTCGTTTCTTTTTCCTAGCGAATCGGGATTGTGATTTTGTCAAATGGAAGGCTAAACACGCTATGTATACAACTAAGATTCTGCATTATCTGCCGCAGGGGAAACTCATTCTGCTCACAAATTCGGTTGTAATGACACTTATATATTACCCAATAGTTTAAACTAATTAATAAATTTCAATTTCCTGTCATTTTTACATAGGAATAGCCAGTAGGCCATTAATGGGCGAACGTTGTATGTTTGGCGCTACTTCTCAACTGTGATTGTTATATTAAATAATGTATTGAATATTTTGTATGTTAGACCCCAAACTGCAAAATGCTGTAGTCTGAAATAATTGGAACTATTCGGCAGTCAACACCCTAGGCAGTCAATTGCCACGGAGTCTCATATAAATTGGCCTTCAAATTCCCCAACGAGTCTATTTACCTAGTGCGTTGTCTGCCTGGATGTCAATAGCTATTTAGTGAAATTCGATCTCAAGTAGTATTATATTGTATCAGAAGGCATAATAACTGAACTAAGTATTATTGTGTAGTTAACGCATAGTAAATATTAGCACTGCCATCTTTTGGCGTGCAAAAGTGACTAAGAATTTAAAATTTAAAATAGCGCCATCTTTTGATGGATAGCCAAAATAAGCAATTGACGAAAAAATCCGATAAATATAATCGATACTTTTTTGTAATAAGAAGCGTGTACAAAATATTGAATACATGTCCACTCGTATTTATACGACTATACATATTGTACAAAGCTATTTCAATTCTATACATTTCCGATGCCAGTTAAACATTGTACAACCCTGTCGAAAGGTGTATAATAATGTGTTATTATAATTATATTTTATGTATATTGATTTTTAATCGTGGTTTTATTTGAACCCTTTGTTTAGCCCTGACCTTTTACGACCGAATACTGTAACGCCTCTCAATATTTAAGACCCTCTTAACTTTCCGTATTTATGTAATGTCAACGATTTGACACGCCCGCCGCCCGTTTTCGGTTTGTCAATTTAAAATAGTTCAAGTGTCTTAAATATTGAGTCGCCTTTCAGTATTCAAGTATAAGAGTAATTAATAGCTGTAAGAGTAAAGTTTTTAAGTACGTACTTACCGGGTGTTTGCTCGTTGCCCAGACTGACTTCCAAATATCTGTACTTCAGAGGTAGACTTAAATATGATGAATTAAATTATGGTACTCATTATTATACAGGAGAGCTTGATTTAAGAGGATTTGATCGGACATGCCTTGGGCCTCTGGTAAGAGGAATAATGCCTTTTTGCACAAGCCGATAAGTTGATGCTTATCGAAGCAATTCAAAGTGTATGCCAGTTTAGTGCAGACGAGCAATAGATACTATAGAACTTTATTAATTTGAAACTGACACATAATGGTCGTATTACAATATTCCACTCGATGAAGGTGAACACAATTCTGAACACAAAATAAAAACAAAACATACATATAATATAAACTTAACATGGTTTCCTTTTTATGTCGTGTGGTGCCGGTTACGAGTAGCACTAACCCATCTCATCCCGTGGGTGTCGTAAAAGGCGACTATAGCATTAGCCGGAGGATGGGCAGCAGCGTCCTTCGAGTACATTAACAACTCAACTGCGATCGCCAAGCGTGGCGATTGTGGCAAAACCCCCCAGTGAGCACTCATATCGGTTGTTTTGGTGATCTTTGGGGTGATGCCTGTGTCCAGCAGTGGACTTTATTTGGCCGAAATGATGATAGTTTCCTTTTGAACTACAGACATTATCTACTGTTTGTATGCTTTTCAGAATGATATTACAGTAGGTACATCTTAAGACAGACTTTTTCTAGAGACAACATGTAGTTTTAATAGGGCTTATCTACAGGAGATAATTAAAAGAAATAAATACGCACAATGTTATCTATGTATTTAAAATTTAATTTTCATTACCTATATACAAATTACAACATTCACTATCAATAATAGGTATTAGTTTTTCCTATATTTACATACGTTTTACACTTTAGAAGCGTACTTCATTATTCAAGTTAATAAATTACATCAGGAAACTTTTGGAATAGTGAGTACTCACGAACGAGATTAAACCAACAACACTGCGTCGTTCTAACGGGGATTGATCCGAAAAAGCCGGCAATAACCGGCAAATACGGGTTTACACACAATAAATAGTGATACCGGAATAGAAAAAATGGAATTGTACATTAGAAAAGTAGTTTTATATCGATAATAATTTCTTACACATAGACACCGGCTTTCGATCCCCGTTTTTACATACTGCACGAAAATTGTACTTACTAATTAATACAAATTGATAAAGATTCCCAAGGAAAGTAACGAGAACAATTAAAATCATCGAAAACTTAAAAAATAACGAAATAAATAGTTTTTTTTTTTCAATAAAGTGTATTATAATATAATTTATAATATCGAATTTGTGTGCTTATGACTTTGTTTAATAAGACGCTGCTTATTTCACAGGCAAAATATAAAAGTAACTATGGAATAATATATCTGCTAATTAGCTCAAACATAAATATAAATAGTTAGGTACTTATTATGATAAATTGCACTGAAAATATGCCTATTAATTACATAGTTTTAACAGATTGAGAGCATATTGCTTATATCAATTTATTCCTTAATCTTACACGTTTTAGTTATATAGATACAGTGCTTACCGAAAGCCCTAATTACTTTCATTTCATTTCATAGACCATTAAGTTATTTTTACAAAGTCATCAATGAGTGCTTAAGACCGTAATAGAAAATAAAATGAATACAAAAATGTTTCCAATAATTTGTGGTCATGTCTTGCGGTTTATAATATTGCGAAATTACAGTTTATATTCTATACAATTATTGTGTAACTTCATTAAGTCATAAGAACACGAATCGATATTAATAATTACGATGCTAACACAGACATACACTGGCTAAAATGAGAATAATTCAACGACACTACATATATTATTATAACGTTTATATATTTGTAGCAAATCTGTATTCATGAACTTGACTGAAGCAAAACATCACATTGATTGACACAAACGAACATTGAGATTTACTTTAACAGCTAGGTACATCTGGTTAATATCCACACTGACTAAATTGTGGTTATGTGTAACAGTAAGATTGTTCATAGCATTAATTGTCCGCTATCAATAATCAATTGCGGTTACCTTATCATCATTCATTGAAATCATTTGCATTCTCTATGACTAATAAACACTGAAATATTGAAAATGTTACAGCACTGTCTACTTTAAATTTATGTAAAGGTAATTTGTTAACCACATTCGAAGAAGTACAATTGAATAGCTTGAAATATTAATATTATTTACAAACAAACCTCTGCGCACAGCTCTTTTCATAATGGGATTATAAATTTTGCCTACTCTCATTTTAACCAGATTTAGACGCCATGCAGACTACTATTAGCCTTAATTATCTAATAGAGGCTGACAGTAGTCGTTTTGATGTACTGTCTTATAATATAAACGAAGTCAATGCAGGTCAAACTGATATCAAAATTAAAATACTGATAAATATTTCTATTGGCCGATAGATGGCGATCATTTTAAGAATACTTACATTTCCTCAGTTAATACAACTTCTAATACAATAATCATTAGAAATGCAGACGTAAGCGCCAGTGCGTCAGCTAGTTAGACGCGTGGAACATTAAACAATGATCTAAATAACAAATTCGACCTGCACCGGACCCCTACACATAAATTAAATGCATCTTGCCTCCACTTAACTTGTCTAACTACGATATACATTTACAGTCCGACTTGGATTGCACTTATTTGGAACTAACGCCGCGCCTCGGCGTATGTTGTTACATATCACAACTAAACAATAAAACATTATTTTCTACTCATGTACTGTGTAATGTATCCATTCGACGCGCCATCTTATAATTTAGGGATATGGTTGGTTGAGCACCTACAATTTACATGTTTAAAATAAGTAACGAAACATGTCGACTTTATAGTAATGTAGGTTCGTACATATAAGCTATTGCCACGTACTTTTCCACAATAAATTAACTGAATACTTAACTACCTTCTAGAGCAAGGTAAACAATACTAAGCAAAGTAAACTAAACAAAACAACATTTTGCAAAACTATTTCCCTGTTTACACATGACTAAATGGCGGGGATGAGCGGAGCGTGTGTAATCGATTTTGATCGAGTGTCAGAGTAATGTGCAATGACTGTGAACAGCCCTGTGAGTGCACTCGCCGGTTTTAATGGGTTTAAATGGTTGTCATGGTAGCCGCCGGAGATCCTATCTAATAGATATGTGCGATATGTAGCCGTATGCCAGTACGCGCCCAGCATCCAGACATGTACGCGTGTTCGCATTTTGCCGGCAAATGCAATATGTACAGACTGACAGAGCGACGGAATTCTCGTTTGACAAAAACAGCTCTTTTTGTTTGTTTACATTTATCCCGCTTTTGTTGTCATGTATATTCATTTAAACATTAACAAAATTATTCAACCTTGAGTATACAAGATATAGTAATATTAATAACAAATAAATACAAGTTAGAGAAGCACAACACTGTCGTTCTACATCCTCCTTTGCCTTCATAACGATACAATCAACAATTCAACATTAGTTGGCACAAGCAGCAATGTTTCCGTAAAATGTAGATGCTCTGAGGAGGTGGGATCGCAATTCCGTTCCAATAAACACAGAAACTATGTGAACTTATCTGTATATTGGTACAAAATGATAAATAAATATTCTCTGCAATGTCAAAATTAAGCGTACCTATGCGATGAATGCAGAATGATTCTTCGACATTTAATTTTTTATTGTAATTCAGACAATTTAACTGCATAAGTTACATTTGAAAATTATGTTTTCAGTCGAAATTTTTCTAACATTCATACAATAAATAGTTATGTCTGAATACTGTCTTGTAATTTCGTCTCATGAAAGCTGAATTAACACTTCAGTTGTAATTGCCTGTAGTTGTATATAGGGAAGGGAGGGACTCAGTCCCCAGTCTCAATTGGCTGCCCTGTCGCGGACACCTAAATGACATCAACGTCACCGCCACTTTGCAGAGGCAATTTATGCAGATATGCTAGTTAAATTAAGGACTATTCTGTTTGATAGTAAAATTGCTGCTTTTTTCGTATACTGTGAACCTTTGAAAAATGTTAAATGTAGCATATTTAATTTGTAAAATGGCCATGATACACAAATAATAATAAAGCTTTATACATCATCGGAACGACGTAACCGCATTCCCTTGACATAATCATAGGAAATTTTCTATACAGATTAGTTCACAGGTTATGTTGCGCCACGTTCGCTATTTGCGAAAAACAGGACACGCACTAATACAGCGACGGTTATATGCATTAATACATCAACCATTAACGTGTCGATGTATTTGTATCTTTGTAATTTGTCGTAGTAAGTGGTAACGTGGCTTAAAAAGGAGTCCATGGTACCGGACTACCGCAGCGAGCAACGACACGGGGGCTTCACAACATCGGACGGATCAATTCGTTCACCATTCGGGCTCGGGGGTATTAGAAAATGCACCTTAACATAGTTCTGTATCGTCTGGCCGTTACCACGTGGTTGTAAGAGAGGTGAAACTAATTTTAGATTATCTTTAGGAAAGAATAACTTAAAAGCGACACTGTTTTGCCTGTATATAATAAGATTAAGTTGTTTTTTATATATAAATGAAATGGAACGTTTTCTCTGTACAAATATGAACAGGTGTCGCATCAAAAGGAAACTTATAAACACGAGTGCTAGCAATTAAGCACTATATTCAGCAAAATAATTATTACAGCCATAATTTTACGATGGTAATATCTGATTTATGTATTTACAGAAATCTCTGCAAGTATAGCTTTGGAAAAAAGTACATTATAATACTAGAATTATCGTGACCATTGCATCTGTACAAATATTTAAAAGAAAATGAATGAGCGTACGATCAACGTAGGTGTGAAATAGTAATTCAACTTTTACTTAGAAATATAAGATCTTGAAGATTTTTTTAACAAATCGATTATATACTGTAGCCGTGAATATCAATGTTATAAAAAGCTTGAAATGTCAGAAATACAATAGTTGGCTCACAACACACGAGGAAGTAAATTAAAATAATAGGTACTGTAGGCAATTGAGGTAATTTAATTTGACTGTTCTCTGCCGCAAACAACAGACTGACTTGATAATGTTTTCCGAAAATTGTGTTCAAAAATAAGGTTACGTTGCAGTTGTCTTAAAAAAATATAACAGTGCTTTTGATTTAAATCTTGAGTGTTGACACCTGTTTGTGAGTTAGGTATAATTGTAAAGAAATCTATTTAGAAGTCCGATAATTTCTTTTAAAGCTATGAATAACTTCGAAAAAATTGGACAGTATATACTTCCCTAAATTTTTTATCACTTAAATGTACCGGTTGGTGTTGATAAGATTCATTCTAAATATCCCATAAATTAGCATAAAATACATAAAAGAACCAAATTTACAATAACAGTGTATAAATTAGTCATAGTATATATGCACTTAGAATATAAGCCTAGAACGATATACGGCACAACGAGAATGCGTGACCATTTACACGGTGACGGATATGACACCATTCGCGGGCGCTCTATAATTTTCTTGTGCACCCGCAAAATATTTATGAAGATTTTGTGAGGTGACGATTTTTTTAACTATAACAACATTTTCTATGCGCTTGTGCTGCGTGCGCAGGCGCATAGATGCATAAGGCTACGTATTAGCGGCAGCGGTCCGCAAGAGACTATTCTTCTAGGTGTATATTCTAAGATCTGACATATCTATAGAAATAATTTTTTACAGTTGGTGATTAAGTATAATATAAGACAGTTAAGCACTAGTTTCATGTTGGCTTTGTAAACGGAGGGCGCGGCTTGAATCGCCAGTGTGAGTGAAGACTTTCATGCTCTGTCGCGCATCAATCCTGCAGCTAAACCGTGCTGTGATATGAAGCCAGTAAATAATACTTCAAAACTACACAAAACGTATCTGGTCATAAGTACGACAAATAAAAGCACATTTCATCGAAATTTCCGTAGTTTCTTCGGTGATTTATAACGTTTATTTTCTGCTTATCAGAACTAAACTGTACCAGGTGGTGATTTAGGTCCTTCAACTTATTAGAACTAGTGTCATTAGGTGCGTCCCCCCGGCCCGCCTCTCCCCGCCCCCGTGCGCGCTCAGTGCGGGTGCGCGGGCGGCGGCGGCCCACGCGGGGCCCTCGGTCAGTCGCCCGTCGCCGTCACCGTGGTCCAACTCCATGGGCTGTTGTAGCTCTTTTGACTGCAAAGATAGAAATATAATAGGTTAGAGAACATGCTTCTTAGGATGACTCCCATTCGGAAGCCAATGGTGGCACGGGCAGGAGCCTCTCCATATCATAACATACTCTGAGGGCCAATTCTCGTAATTAATTTACACTATGACTGAAACTTGACCGAACTGAGATTAAATTATGAATTGACCGAAAAAATTGTATTCTGCTACTTTTAAAGTTCAGTCAGATTTCAGTATAATCTCGATCTAGTCTCATTTCGATCTCAATTTTGACGTTTCTTGAATGAAAATTTAGTACATGTGACAGTTCGAAATGTTAGCAGAATACCGTTTTGACTTCGATCAACTTTTGATCCATTTTCGATCTCATCACAGTGTGAGTTCACGTTTGACGTTGTTTGTTAGTTTAGGAGAATGCCATTTGTGACATTTTTTGACACTGAGACTAGATCGGAACTATATTTTGTACATTTTTAAATTACGAGAATTGGCCTTCAGATCACAACACTTTTTTCCAGGTGTATTAATAACGGCAATCTCCCTCGATTCACCATTACTAACACGCACTCAGCTTTTTAAAGCCATAAGAAATATATACCTACCTAATTAGTTTAGATGGATATTCAATTCATCCAAGTTTAGACCTGCATCAAAAGTATCTTATGAAAACCAAAAAGTTCTATATCAATTGATAAATTTGTAGCTACATCTCGTAAGGCCCCCATATTGGCAGTCGGTGATGACAGCCACAGACATGATGCATTGTATAGACTAAACGCGACGCAATAAGGATGGATATTATCATGAATTCTAAAATGATATACGGGCTCCTTACTTGATGTGCTCGTAGTAAAGAATATGTAAAGGCACTAAGTTTTGGGCTAATTTAAGCATTGCGCGGATTTCGTTTATGTGGTGCCTACCTGCGCTGTAGACAATTATGTGCATATGTTCACAAGCAAACGAGATAGGAGCCAGCACAGAACTTATTTCCTGTTCTATAAGACCTAGTGTAGAAGTATTTCTATCTACAACAATTTATATATTACTACATATAGCCTATAGGTCTCTGTATTATGGTAAAATGGTTTGAAAATAATTGTTTCATCTTGTTAGGCTTAAATTAAAGTAGTATATCTGGTTTATCTACTAGCTATTTCGCTATTTGCGATGACTGCAGGATAAGGAATTTTCGAATCATGGTGTTATTTCAAGGTCTACAACTTATGGTGACAATTCGTGGCCAAAAAGCTACCACGCAGAACAATAGATCTGCGAGGTTAAGGTGCATTTGGCGCGCGGTGTTGCATGTGTGAACATAAATTCAACACCAGGAGTCAAGATCCGTCTGTACCTCGGACAGCGACTTAAACTGTCGGTCCCAGTTCAAAAACCTAAAGACAGTGGAAACGTAGTAGTCCAAAAGTCTGAATACTGGTCTGATCTAAGGAAATTAGTATAACCACAGGTACCTCTAGCCGAAGCAAACATTTTATTCCATGTACTAGGAGCGCCAGCTTCATAAAATACTATGTTTTCTTCTGAATACTGTTTTATTTAATTAAAAATCATTAGTTATCCGTAAACAACCGCTAATGTTTAATGTAAAAAGCGACATTCATTGTTTGACTTTAACTTGAGACGGATAAAAAATTAAATTATGAAAATATAATTATTGGCGGGGCACCGGGTATCCAGGGACGACGACGACAATAACCACTGGGTATACACTCGGGACTCCGTGTAGTGTCCGGATTAACGATATAGCGCCACTCTATCTCCTTCCGTGGATGTCGTAAAAGGCGACTAAGGGACCCTAAACTAGAGATCCCTCTAGTAGTGCCCATCCGGGCAGCGCCCCTTTTGTGGAAATAACCATACTGCGCTCACCAACCCGCCTGCCAAGCGTGGCAAGTATTGGCAAATTCCCCCCGAAATGACGACACGTTGTGGAAATCTTCCGGGGAGGCCTTTGTTCGGTAGTGGAAGTCCTTGGGCTGATATGATAATACACTGGGGTATACGCTCAGGGTATATTTTATCAGTGGACAGTTCAGACAATATAAATAATACAGCTGATTGCCTCAAATTACCGCTGCTCAAACAATCGGCTATATACAAAAGAATCTCTGTACATATTTACATATCTGAATTAATAAACCGTTAAGAACATATTGTCATCCTGCAAGATTTCTCATTTTGAACGTTACAGAATGTTCGATGCATAATGTAATTTATGTTGGCAACATTGTGTGGCTGCTATGAAAGCGGACAGCGATTTGGAAAAAAATGAGCTACAGAATTTTTCATCACAATAAATATCAGCCGAAGCACGTCCACAAAAAAAAACGCCTCCCCATAGGTTTCCACTGTGACCAGTTACACGGTGTGTGTCGTTATTTTGGGGAGAATTTGCCAGTACTCACTGCGTTTTGCAGGCGGGTTGGTGAACGCAGAATGGCTGCCGTTCCTCAGAAGGGAAACTGATGCCCATCCCTCTGGTTTAGAATCACTTCATTTTATTTATATTTATGTTTAATGTACAACAGTATACAAGGGTGGTCTAATGCCATGGTCTCAATCCCTTAGTTGCCTTTTACGAAATCCATGGGAGAAGATGGAGTGTTGCTATATTCTTAATCCGGACACCACCCGGTTTTATTTGTGCTAGCTTTGTACGAACGCCATTTATAGACAAAACAGCAAACAAGAAGAAAGGTAAAGAAGTTCTGTAGAAACTAATAACAGATTCTTGTTCTTGAAATTGATTTTTCTATGATGTACCTAAATGATATGAATTACCTAAACTACTTAATGATGAAACAAACTTCCGATCCAGTTACAGGGTTCCTAAACCATATAACTTGAAGGTATATCCAGGGTGTCCAGTAAATAGCACGACATACTGCAGGGGGTGAGAGCTTGGGTCAATACCTTCCTTTCCTTTTCTAGTTTTTTTTACCTCAAATTATTTGTGAATAGTTACTTTACTCATTGATAAGTCTTTATTCTATTAAAAACTAAAATGTTTTCAAGAAATACAATTTTTATTTAAATTTACACAGTACAATTTTCTTATCTTAAAATTTTGTACTACTGTAAATCCGTAAGATTTTGCTGAACATATATTGTGTTTTTTTGGTAGGTATTGACCCAAGCTCTCACCCCCTTTTTTTTATTTTTTTTTATTGATGTCCAGTGGAAATTCTACATGGAACTTCCTTCACCCCGGGGAAGGGCGAAGGGGAATGCCGGTCTCCTACCGGCTAAAACCACTGGAGCGGTCATCTTCGGCACCAAAGGGGGGCTCCAGGTCCTCGTAAGATCACACTAGAGCCGCCCATTGGTGCCACGCCTTTAGGCACATCTCAGAAGGGATGACTGTAAAGCGGTCACCCCCTCTAGCGGAGGGAAGGCGACTGTAAAAAGGTCGCCCCCCCAGGCACTTCTCGGGGAGGATTATAAAGGATCCCCCCAAGCCTCGCTTTGCGCTATGTTGCGCACACGGCGGCACGTGACCACGTGCGCGCCACCGTCTTCCCGGGGATCAAGCTCTCACCCCCTGCAATATGTCGTGCTATTTACTGGACAACCTGTATATAGTTTTACTATACGGTTTTATATAAGTATTAATCAGAAACTGTTTAATCAATGTTCGCATTTAATTCAATTTATCGCAACTTAAGCCTGATTGTGATTAATCTATGAAAGTACCTTTCCAATCTAGTTAATTAATAAAAAGTTATACAATGTGTACTTGTTAATGTTGTAATGTTAATAAAGTATATAACATTATTAGCGTTTTAATTAAGTTTTATAATGGTTCAGTCAGAATACCACTACCCATCTCCTCCCGTGGGTGTCGTAAAAGTCGACTAAGGGATTAGCCGGAGGATGGGCAGCAGCGTCCTTCGAGTACATTAACAACTCAACTGCGATTGCCAACCCGTCTGCTAAGAGTGGCGATTATGGCAAAACCCCCCAATGAGCCCACAACACACCCATATCGGTTGTTGTGGTGATCTTTGCGGGAGGCCTGTGTCCAGCAGTGGACTTGATTGGGCCAAGATGATGGTGATGATGATTGTTCAGCAGTTTCTAAGCAAATGCTTTTAAATAAAGTGCATCGGCGAACATGAGGGAACAACATATGCCAGTGTACCTATATAGTTTCAAGAACTGAAAATCTTTTCTTGTGCTATGTCTATACATATAGGAAAGCATACACGGTTGAAGGCTATACCAATCAACTTTTGATGGAACAAGATTTCGTCAGAATTCATCGTCTCGATATCGATAAGAAGCAAAAACCACTCGGCATTGTCAAATACCAATACGAAAATATATTTTCAGCTATTTCATCTTTAGATACGCAACCAAATTAGGAACCTACGTTATAACATCTACACAGTAACTTAAGTGTATTATTTTTAATGAAAATCGTTTATAACTATCGTCAATATACTGGTGAGAAATCACTTTTACCAAAAATTTGGCTAGGTAGGTACCGCCGCAGTGCGAGATATTTGCCGCCCAGCAGTAGTTTTTAAACTTTAGACATTACTGTGTTTCGGTTCTGTAGCTAGTGAAAATACCAAAGATATTGGAAGAAAGGAGATATGCCATGTAGATCAAAATGTATGCGAACCTAGAAATCCATTTTCCCACTACCATTCTTCATAAAAGCACACTAAAGCACACAGTTACAAGTTCTCATCCAATGAACTGAATAAACACTACATTATAATTGGCGTCTCATACTAAAACATACCCACGACTTTGTAGGTAGCCAATTATACCGAGCGTACAGACCGCCAACGACGGCCGTACCACGCAACGCGTATGTTTATTGGGAGTACCATTCGCTGTTCTATTCACTGCGTTTGTAATTTACCGATTGCTAGTTAAAAGTGGTAGATAGAAGCATTGTATTTTGTACAAAAATAATAATGTCGTTTTGCTCCATCAATCCAAATGTAACATAATAAAGAAAACAATAATTTTTACTTTATTCTTTTTATAGACAAATACAAGAAAATACCCTCACTTGCATGTTGTATATGATTCCTTCCTTGATGAAGTTATTATTTTCGCTTCGGTTTTTGCATGTTATCCCCGAACAACACGACAATTTAACAAAGTTTCACTCACGCGATCGAATCTCAACTGATGTTATAAAACGGCCATTTCTTCCGGATGGATCAAATTGGGCATGTCGCGGTGGCGCGGTTACGCCCCGTACCACTTCTCCTTATTTCCTATTTCTGTGGAAATGACTGACACAATAGACTAAATAACGAATATCGCGAGGCGTCGAGAGCAGTGTGGTGCAGTAGGAAAAGTTCTGAGTTGTATTACAAATTCTTAATGGCAGGCGTGACGAATAATAACAGGCGAATGACTTTGAGGTCCAGTCACTGGGTTCAATAAAAAAAAAACAGAAACAGCTTTGCCTATCTAATAAAACATGATTACACATATTCTTTTCTCCTTATCATTACTGCCGCATCAGTCGGAAATAAAACTAGCACGACAATTTATGTATTTACTTATTATTTCACGACTTATTTAACCTCTTAGTCCTCTAGATGTTCTGAAGCCTTTGCTTACTCATATTATGAGAATTAAAAATAATTTCCTTTGCGTAAAAATTGGAAACAATAAAATATCCACGTAGTACGGTATAAAGTTGTTTACTCGACTACACACATCAATGCCAAGAATAGGGAAGGTAGAAAGATAATGTTCTACAAAAATATTAAACCTCTTTTTAAGGGTTTATACGAAACATGTTGCAGAAGTCCTAAAACTGCGCTGTGTAGATCTTTTTGGGAAAAAAGAAAAAAAGATCTTTCCTTCCCATTACTGCCACTATGACTGAACATTATAAGGCTTTCTA
Organism: Diloba caeruleocephala; assembly: GCA_947459985.1. Classification (NCBI taxonomy): domain Eukaryota; kingdom Metazoa; phylum Arthropoda; class Insecta; order Lepidoptera; family Noctuidae; genus Diloba; species Diloba caeruleocephala. The sequence continues at coordinate 2,934,674 of OX381616.1, read as the reverse complement.
TAAACAGGCTTCCAAGTATGACGAGTGATAGATTATAACCTACTTGTTTAAAAGCGTTTTTATACGGTAATAACACACTGAGATAACCGAAGGAGTATGCATAAGCTGATGATTACGGCAATATTCGCTGGTCGTTGTTGCCGCTATTGAGGCTTCGTAGCCCATGCCCAAAAGTGGAAGGTTACGGCCTGAATGTAGGTATAGATGAAATACGGCCTGAATGTAGGTATAGATTAAACTATGATCACAAACCGGTCAAGTTAGTACATAACAAATATTATCGTTTTCTCTACTCGCCGCCACAAGCACCCCACCCCACGCATAATGACTGAATTTAAAGACCGCCAACAAAACGTTGCGTGCGAATAACGTATACGGTAAATAATTCATATATTCGAACAAGTGGGTCAAGTTCGTGCGCGTGCGCAAGTCTTCACGCTGTCTGCCAACGCGACGCGAGAAAAAATGGGTTCCAGGAAACGATGCTGATTGATGCATAATTATTTGAGGAGAGTGATTCAATGACTGGTTGGATACGCTGAATTGATTTGTGGGGAACAATTAGTGCGATAAATAAGTGTTTTTAGTTTGTGTCATTTATTACTTATACCTATTATTATATAAGTCCGGATTAAGAATATAGCACCACTCCATCTCCTCCCGTGGGGGTCGTAAAAGACGACTAAGGGACTATAAACCAGAAGAATGGGAAGCAGCGTCCTTTCTGTGGAACAGTAGCTATTCTGCGCTCACCAACCCGTCTGCTAAGCGTGGTTAATATTGGCAAATTCCCCCCAACATGATGACACAGTTGTGGAAATCTATGGGGGAGGCCTTTGTTCAGCAGTGGACGTTGTATGGCCGATATGATGATGATTATATAAGTATGGGTGGGAGTTGTGACACTGACGACCGAATACTGAAACGCCAGTTAATATTAAATCCCGCATTAAACTTAGTATCGGTAGGAAACCGCGCCGTTCAAATAGTTAAAGTGGGAGTTAATATTAACTAGCGTTTCAGTATTCGGCCGTTAGAATTGAAATATAGGTGTAAAAGAGACATCTGAGAAGAGAAATTCCAATAAATGATAACTTTTAGCATTACAACCATACCTGCAATTAATTAGGAAACAAAGAAACGGAGCTATCATATCGGCCATTTATACATCCACTGCTGAACAAAGGCCTTCCTCATAGATTTTCACAACTGTGTCATAATTCTGGGGGGTATTTGCCAATACTCACTACGCTTGGCAGGCGGGTTGGTGACCGCAGTATGGCTACCGTTTCACAGAAGGGACGCTGCTGCTGGTTTAGAATCCCTTAGTCGCCTGTTACGACCTCCACGGGAGGAGATGGAGTGGTGCTATCTTCTTAATTCGGACACCACACGAAATTAGGTTAGAAACTGAGCTATAATGTTTAAAACCTTAGATATCCGATTTAAAACCAAGAAAGGTAAACGATATGTTTAAAACATTTAAGACAGAGGGAGAATGACAATTCCAATTCCGAGGTACAGTTCAGTGTCAATTTATATTTCCGATACCGCTTCGCTCTCAATACATTCTGTGATCGATAGACTTTCTTCGAGACTTTTGAACTGTGTCGGCATTATTTATTTATACATACAGTGTGACTACAGGACACCGACCCTCTCCCTACATCGTCGGTCCCAAAACTTCATGTAGCGTTACAAGTTCCAAATTAGTGTCAGATAAAGTTAACACTTATGAGCTGCCTTAGTTTTAGTTTGACAGTGGCGTAATCAAGTTAAATTGGATTGAATCTAAAGTTAAATTATGTTAGAGATTTTCCACTCCGTGATGTGGCTAAAGCCGTCAGATTCCGTGAGGCAGCCAAGTCGTTGGAAAAACCGGACAAGTGCGAGTTGAACTCGCGCGGATAGGGTTACGAAATTGCTAAATGTATTGTCTATTATTGAATTCTGTATTGTACTAATAATTTATCCCAAGAACAAACTCAACATGTAGTTGAAAAACATGTTCTCTGATACATTCCAACCGCAAACGTAAGTTTGTACGCACAATATTGAAAGATTTACCATGTTATTTTAGGACTATAGACTTCTTATAGGTTTTCTTGTAATCCATAAGTAAAGAACTATTTTCCATATTTTTTTCATAATTTTAGGCTCAGTAGTTTCGGAGATAATGCCGGGATTAATAACATAATAATGATTTCGGAGGAAAGGTCCATTTTCGTGTATTTTTTTAAATAACTTTAAAACTATATTTTTAAATTATAAAATAAATACGTCTGAGACCCTCACAACAAGCCCTTTCATTTCATATGTTACACGGTACAATTCGCAAATTTTATTATTAAATTTTCTATATTGCCCCCCAAAAAGGGGCCCTATAGTCAAAATTCATTTATTTACGTTACACGTAAGTATTTGGGCCGCAGAAAGCCATATGTGTATATGTACTATATATTCGGAACAAATTGGCTGTCACAGACGGACAGACAGACAGAAACACGAGTGATCTTAGAAGGGTTCCGCCGTTTTCTCCTTCGGACGTTTGGAACCCTAAAAATCACCTTAGATGTTTTATAAGTGGGAACAACACAATATTCATCGCGCGTAAAACAAAATAAATTAAGTGTTTATTTTATGTAATTAGTACAGAAGGTTTCATTGTTATCTAAATGTTGAACATTGCCTACTAGAAAATAACCAGTTAGGTACAGTGTCAATACATAACATATGGCATTCTTTCAATAACCAGTGAGGAATGAGGCCCGCACGCGATTTTCACTAATCGGAAAGAAATCGCATTTGCTTGGGACATTAGTAAATGATTACGTTACACATGCGACGTTTTATCGCTATTATACTAATTAAAAAAAAAAACGATTTGGTTGATTGATTTGATTATTGATGTTTTTATTGTAATAAAACTAGTATGTCATCATCATCATTTCGGCCGAATGAAGTCCACTGCTGGACACAGGCCTCCACCAAAGATCATCACAATGACCGATAGGGGTGTGTTGTGGGCTCATTGGCAGACGGGTTGGCGATCGCAGTTGAGTTGTTAATGTACTCTAAGGACGGTGCTGCCCATCCTCCGGCTAATCCCTTACTCGACTTTTACGACACCCACGGGAGGAGATGGGGTGATGGTATTCTGAGCCGGCACACTAATCATCTATACATACAATAAAATTTTAACAAGGCTAAAACTTTACATGGGGTATTTTCGGAAAAAAGTAATTACATATAATATAATAGGTACCGACCGAAACCTCCTTTACATCAGAAGTTTAAAAAAAAACATTAATGTTACGCACACTTGGAATTTTGAAGAATAACCGTAGAGAGTCAAGGATGATCAAAAAACTAAAGTTCAACATCACAAATCGTGTGGATAACACCTTATCTATTGATTATTATCGAGGTTTTGTTTCACCTAATATCATGTTATGATGTGAGAACGTACTCAGTTTTAGAAATAAAATTCATATAAAAGAAAAAGAAAAATAACACATGAAACGTGTACGAGGGCGGCACTGAAAATTTCGAGAATCAAGGAAGTGACACAACATTACTATTTAAAAAAGTATTTATTGCTTTTCGAAGTATTCTCCGCGAAATTTGACACATTTTTCCATACGATGGAACCAATCATTGAAGCAACCATTCCATTCGGAAGTTGGGGTCTCCAAAATGGCCGTTTTGTAGGCGTCCACAGCTTCTTTAGGTGATGAAAATCTCTGTCCACGCAATTTATTCTTTATTTTAGGGAAAGTGTAGAAATCATTAGGGCTTAGGTCGGGGCTGTACGGCGGATGGTCTAATAATTCTATGTTTTCTTGCTCTAAAAACTCTTTTGTTCTGTGCGCGGTGTGAGAACTCGCATTGTCGTGATGGAGGATGATGCGGCGGTTGCAGTTCTCTCTACGGAGTTCAGAAACGACCTGTGGCAAACAAATGCTAGCATACCATTTTGCATTAACCGTTCTTTGTCCCTCAAGAAGAATAGTCGTAACATGGCCGGTTTTGGAGACAAACGTGGCCACCATTTTTTTTGCAACACTCCGTGAACGAACAATTTTTGTTGGCTTTAACTCATTTTCGAACACCCAAACTCGTGACTGGTTTTTTGTTTCGGCTTCGTACGCATATATCCAGGATTCGTCACCTGATACGATGTTGTATACAGCATTTGAGGCTCCTGCGTGGAATCTTTCGAGAGTTCTGACGCACCAAGTAACGCGAGCCGCTTTTTGCTCTTCACATAGCAAATGCGGTATCCATCGGGAAAACAACTTTTTTACACCTAATTGTTCATGCAAGATTATTTGTATTTGACTCATGCCAATGTCTAAAGTTGCTTGAATTTCGCGGTATGTCACATGTCGATCTTCCTCAATCAGCTTACGCACAGCATCAACGTTTTCTTGGGTGACTGCAGTTTTTGGACGACCTTGACGAGGATCATCACTGAGCTTGACACGTCCACGTTGAAATTCAGCAAACCAGCGATAAATTGTGGTTTTGGATGGGGCTTCATCACCAAATGCAGAAATCATCCGGTCAATACACTGTTTTTGTGTTAAACCACTTCGAAAGTCATAATAAATCATCGCTCTTGAATTTTCTCGAGTCAATTCCATTTTCTCAACGACTAAACAAGTTTGACAAAACCTTGTGACAAGACCGTGAATCTTTTTTTAAATAAATAAATGGTATTCGATTTGTAAAACCAAGGAGTATTCAATTAAAAAGATTTTAATATGACAGGAACAGTGGAAATATTCCATTCCCGATACTTTTAGTGCAGCCTATGTAGTAGCCCTGAAAATATGATGTATGGTTTATTTACATGAACTGTACATCGAATTTGGCATCAGTCAGTTATGCACTATGGCTTGACATAGATATGTAATAATTTATTTTTACCTTGTACATGTACATGTACGCCTCGTTTCTATAGCATTTCTTCCAACAGCGGTTATATAACCGCAATGATTAAATAATTGTTTTGAATAAAAACTGTTTTATCGTCTAGGCTATTAATATTTTATCGGGTATTGCCGCTACCGTCACAGTATTTATGGACATGACTCAGTACGGTACGTAAATACCACAGTAAATGCGTATGTCGCGCCATGACTCGTATGAATAAAGACCTAGGTTGAGATATGAACTTTACCGCAGAGTTAATAAACCGTTTGACGTGACGAACAATTTACACGAGTTTTTGACAGTAGTTTACAATTTTTTTAATGTGTTCTACGTCGCTGTTTCTTTCAATTTGGAATGGTACCTACTTAACAAAAAAAAAAAAGTTAAATTAATTAGTGCCAGAACGCAAAGACTGTACTCACTGACATTTTTACCGACTTCGAAAAGGAGGAGGTTCTCAATTCGATGCCTTTTTTTTATGTACACCGATTACTCCGAGATTAGTAGACCGATTTGAGCAATTCATATTTTAGCTGATGCAGAATGGTTTCGAATTGGCCCCATATAAATTTCATTACATATGATTGAGTAGTTTTTAAACCAGCTTCAATAAACAGGTTAATTTTACTGCGCTTATCTAGATGATGTCTTAATAGTTTCGATTCCTCTCAGATCACAGAACCGATTTGAGTCATTCTTATTTTTAGTGTTAAATACTGATATTAAATTGGAAAAAGTTCTTAAATTTATTTACACTAAAAGAAAACAAGTAAAACTTTTTAACAAGATAAATACCGACTTTAAAAACCCTACAAGATATAAAAATATTAAAACCACTGAAAAGGAAAAAAATATCTTTATGAAGTCGGGCTGGGCCAGGTATGCCCCAACCAACAGACCAACGAGATGTTATATTTTATATCTGGCCCCGCCCGACTTCATAAAGATTTTTTTCCTTTTTAGTGGTTTTAATATTTTTATATCATGTAGGGTTTTTGAAGTCGGTATTTTTTTTGTTAAAAAGTTTTTAGCTAAATATTTTTCTACTTTTCTTCTTCTTCTTCTAGCTAAATGACCGCAAACTGCTGCATAACAACGATGTACAGCAGTAGGCTATGAAGGCCTGTTAATTGAAAAAGTACTAAATACGACTTACGTCTTTATACCACCAAAGCGTAAATCTATGTGCACCACGCACGTATTATATGTATACAGTAGGTTAGAACTGTGAACCTTATGTACAAATCAATTAAATACGCTAATAAATAAATTTATAGTTAAATGCTTAATTTATAGTTAACGAGACATAACTGGCATTTGGCTTCTCTAACCACCAAAATTAATAATCAGTCTAATCCAAAATCATTGGATTTGGGATCAAGGATATGTCTGTTTTTTGTGTTAAATTTGGTATTAACACAAAAACGGATGAAATTCAAAATCTTAACAAATTGCTTTGTTGATTATTCTCCGTTCCTTTGGTATTTGGTTTTGGATTAGATTGATTATTGATTTCGGCCGAAAGTTGATGAAGAAATTAAAAACAAGATCCAAGTGCGAAACTCGTATTAGGGGTACAGTAAACGTCATTTCGAAACATTATACCGTCGCGGCTGTATCTTTTCGATTTGAGATTGTAATCTTGTCAAAGAACTGCGGTTTATGCGTGTCTGAAATCATGCTCATTTATATTACACGATTAAATCGTTGCTCAATTCAATACGAACAGCAAGAGGGATATTCGTTATGCCTTTTAGGCTGTGTTGTCATTAAGCGAATAGAGTAATACGTTATCTGTGGTTTTAAGACCTGACTGCGAGATATAGGTTAATGTGGTATTCGTGAGCCATCGACTGGTGGCAGTACTTCGTCAAACTGTTCTATGACAAAATGTTAAAAGGTTATGAAAATGATGGAAGGTAAATGTTACGGTAGAGTAATATTATGTATTTCACAGGTAAAACTGATTCTGGAGATTTTAAACATCTCGCGGGTCGGTAGTATGTTTGACTCGACTTGGTCACCCAACCAGGGTCTTTTTTAGTAAACAAGCGTACACGCGGCTTCACATCAAGCTATACATAGCTAGTTTAAGCTGATTTCTCATCGCAAGGAAAGCCTAAACAATGCGAGGTCAGTTTACACTGGAAATGTATAGCTTGATGTGGAGCCTAGTGTGTACTAACAATCCACTTTTTCTTTTTTCTTTGGCTATTGGTCAACCTTATGTTAGGGCTGTTCTTACTTGTCTTAACGACTGCCGTTTACGGACAACAATCGGCGGGCTGATTAGCTAAAAACAACAACAGCAGACGCGATAGCAGCTATCGCGCAGCCAAGGATCCACCGGTGGCAAAGCGTCAAAACAATTGGTACTACGTAAGGCATCGCCCGCCTGTCACTATTGTGGAAGATGCATAGTCATTAGCGCCAGTAGTCACCAGTGGAACTAAAAAGAAGGAATGTTTTTAATTCCTTGATTGTCCGACAGAGGCGCGTCAGAGATCTTCGCCTGTTTAGTCGCTATCGGCAAATAGGTAATACCAAATTGACGTTTGACAGCGGCGTTGGAGCAATTTACGCCTGTTGCAAAGCGTCTGCGACTTGGGTAATCAGCCCGCCGGACCGATGATTCTACGTGCCCTCCGAAGCATGGAGATGCACAGTTCCAATACCACTATGCGGACACTCGTCCATAGACTGACCGTGCTGAGCATTATTTAACCTCACCAATCGTTTACCGATCGTAATTGCAACTAGCTTTGAGCACACTATACTGCGCTTGTCCCCTCAAGACATTAGTTATTTAGTCTCTTATACCTCGTAATTTCACTAGTACTGTGGCCCAATCATGCCGTGTGGTGCCGGCTACGAATAGCACCAACCCATCTCATCCCGTGGGTGTCGTAAAAGGCGACTATGGGATGCCGGAGGGAGGGCAGCAGCGTGCTTCGAGTACATTTATAACTCCACTGCGATCGTCAACCCGTCTGCCAAGCATGGCGATTATGGCAAAACCCCCCAATGAGCACTCAAGACAAACCCATACCGGTCGTTGTGGCAATCTTTAGGGGATTTGTTGTGGCAATCTTCTGTCCAGCAGTGGACGCTTTTCGGCAGAAATGATGAAAATTATGAGGTCAAGAAGGATACAATTTTACACAGGGATTCCTTTTTAACGTAGGTAAACACTAAGAAAGCATTCTTGAAAAATTATCCCCTAACACAATTTAATAGGGGGTTGAACCGCGCACACGACTTGTAATATATTGAATATATTATAGATTGAGTTGTTTATTATATACAAGTCGAATAACAGCAGAACACTGGTGATAGTGAAAACCGTCTCCATTCATAAATGAGGAATTAAATATCTGTGACTTATGCAAATGTAGTCTTCTGTAGAGTATCTTCCACAATTTCGCCAATGTCAAGTAAAAGGCAACGTCGTACGGTGTTTAGATTAATAAATCTTTACATATTCATAAAACATTTATCAAAAATGAAAAAAATCTAAAATATATGTCGGCAACGTCGTGCGGTTAAATTGTTTTTTTCCCTTTGAAAGATATAAAAGGCAGTTAAAAGCTGTCAATATGGCGTCGTTTTAATAGACATTACTGGCTTTCAACCTTTTTAGATTTGGAGAACTGTAGGATGAATAAACGAATGGATGACATCAATTTTTTTAGGTGTCATGTTATTTTTATTATTACTGTACTTCATTCATTTCTCACGTTGGCTGTACATTATTATCACATAACTTAATTCTATTGTAACTATCCTAACTATATATATAGCGTCCCTTCTGTGGAACAGTAGCCATACTGCGCTCACCAACCTGTCTGCGAAGCGTTGTGGCAAATACCCCCCTAAAATGATGAAACAATTGTGTTTGTAAATCTATGAGGGAGGCCTTTGTTCAGTGGTGGATGTATAAATGGCTGAAATGATTGTAACTATCAAGAAAGTAACATTTTTATTGTGTCCATGGGGTTTCCTGGCGGGTTTTCTCCGTAGAAGCCACAACTTGGATCCGTCTAACTACTTAAATTCTGACTATTCAGTCTGTATGATTGATTTGAATTAAAATCTTTTGAATTCGAATAAACTAAGCTGTTGTTTGCGACACCTTTTAAACCATGGTATCCCCATACTAGGTTCCCTCTGGTGTCGTAGGTAGAGACAGTTTACAGACATAAATCACACATGCACAAATACCCAGGCCAGACACAACTGTCTGTAGATCATACGAATATTTGTTCTGTGTAGAGTTCGATTCCGCGACACGCAGCATTAAGCTTGAGTATTAATGACAATACATACATACATAATGAGCCCATTATTGTCCCACTGCTGGGCACGCGCCTTAGTCCACGCGCTGGTCTAGTGTGGGTTCACTGACTAATAATAACATGAATGAATGAAACTTTTATTTGGATACAGCACTTTGAGACACAAAATGTACAAAAAAAGACATAACAGATAACAAGAAAAAGAAAAGTATAAAATTTTAAGATATTCCTAAGTATGTGTCTCAAAACTGGACCAAATAGGTGTCCAGATCAGCTTAATGGCAAGTACAAGCACTTGACGCTGGTTTTCATGTGGAACCTTTGTGCTCCACGGATGTCAATCACGGATTCCCATTTTGGTACTGGTGTTAAGAGTGATACACTCAGTGTAGTAGTATAAATTGATCGGCAAAGAAATTAATTGAATTAATATGTCATAAAATACATTGTATTGTTGGTTATTATTGATAAATTATTTTATATTAATTTAATACATAATTAATATTAGAATACTTATTTACTATAATTAACACATATTTCAATTTTATTTCAGATGTATTTATAAAATACTGCTACGAATTAAATGATCATTATAATTATAAATTATTATAATAATCATAGTTCTATAAACAAAAATAGCTAAGAAAATATTACTTAATCAATTAATAATTCATACAATTAGAATATATTATATATAAACATCATGTTTACAATGTTAGCCTCATAACTTGGCAGTTGTTGTAAGGTCGACTAGAATGTTCGATGGTATTTCACGCTAATGTCAGATAAAGTTAAGCCAGCATGGGTGTGGTGGAGCTTCTCAAATGTCAGTTCTTTGTCTTTTGACTTTTGTGTAGTAACTACGTAGACATATATGGTCTAAAAGTTAATGAGTTAAGTTTATGTTTATACCTAACTAGGTTTTATCCGCAACATCGTTCGTGAGGAAACTAATTAAAACCCTTTAGGGAACTTGGTAACGCAATAGAAAGTGACCGATATCCTATTCCATGACATAATCTACCTCTCTGCCCAATTTTTTTAGAATACGTTCAGCAGTTCGATGAAGCCTCAAACATACAATCATACTAATAATAGTTCACATTTATAATAGTTGTCAGACTAACGGAGTAAAAATTACAAACAGAGGAAACGCAAAGAAATATTCGTTGTAAAGTTCCCCAAATGTCTATCTTGAAATGTGGCCCATTTGCCGACCTGGTGAACACCGCACCCAGCCATAGGTAAAGGGAAGGAACCTCGTGGGGTTTCAGCCGGTAAGAGTCCAGCATGCCCTTCCGCTCCTGCCACGGCGGAAGAAGAGGAGGATTTCCACCACGAAAAAAAATAAAGGTATATCGAAATTTGCAATTAAAATTTGTTAGATGCTTTTTTACACTGTACTATTTTTTTTATTGTGATGATAAAAAGCGTTTCGTAGAACGATGGTTATATCTGGCTAGCGGCGGCTGTAACCTTCAATCGGACCCTGCCTGTACTAGGGTGAAATTCCCATGGAAATTCATGCAACCGTTTACACATTATGCGTGAAATTTAACCTTACATTGAGAGCAACCACACAAAGTGAAATTGCATTTATCTATAACTTTCCATCGCAAAACTACCGTTTTTATCTGCACTATCAAAATTGTCGGAAATTGCTGTTACAAAAATGAGTAATTTCCTACAATTTGCTTTGACAAAACGGAATACGGCGGTCGGCGGTCCCATGCCAATTGGAGGCAATTGGACCTCAACCCTGAGGTCGCCGGGCGAACCGCGCCTCGCCTGTTAATGTCAATCGTGTTATTAACTATCGCTATTTTATTGTTTCCACTGAATCTTCTATGGCTATGCTTGGAAATGCAAGCTTTTGTGGTGCCTTTGAATACAAGGAGTAGGCGACAACGTACCCAACACTTTGGGAAAATGTTACACTTACGGCCGAATACTCTAACGCAATGGAGTTACATGTTAGTGACGTAAAATGTAACGTTAAATTGTAACTATTCGAGAATTTTAGTACAAAACTGGGCGCCTCAAATTGTTTAAGCGGGGACTTAACGTTAAATGGCGTTTGAGTATTCGGCCGTTAGACCTATAATGAAAATAGGAAAGACATTTATCTCGGATATCTCGGTTACAGTTTTTGTCATTTTTGAGTACGCAATGTATCGCAAACAACGATATCTAAACGCTACGTGATTATTGATAGAAAGAAAGAAAGAAAAGTATTTATTGGCACAAACAATTATACAGCAAACATAAACATAACATTAAAACAAAAGTGCCACAAGGGCCAACAGCTCCGCATGATGTCAGGTGGTAGTACCAAGTACCACTACCTAACGCTGATTTTCAGCTGCAACCCACGAGTGCCATACGCAGGGAACTAGTAGAATACATTTTATTAATTCTGTATGTATATAATGTAAGTAACAGTATGTGATATAATAATTAGGTACATAATGTAATGATATTTGTTTAGTTTACAGTAATAATAAATACATGTACCGATGTATTAAAATAGACGTATAAAAGATAGAAGGAGCAAACAGTCCAAGTAGTTATTTTTCCCAATAATTACTGATTCGCCATCAGCTATTGTGTATGTAGTGAATGAATGTGAAGCGGGGACTTAACGTTAAATGGCGTTTGAGTAGTTAGACCTATAATGAAAATAGGAAAGAGATTTATCTCGGATATCTCGGTTACAGTTTTTGTCATTTTTGAGCACGCAATGTATCGCAAACAACGCTATCTAAACGCTACGTGATTATCTATACAAATAAATAAAATTGAAGTGTCTGTTTGTAATGTCAAAATAACAACTTTTTACTAAATGCATATGAAAGTATATACGGTACCTATAACAAAAAAACAATTTTTAATTTTTTTGTCTGTCTGTCTGTCGGTCTGTCTGTCTGTCTGTTTGTTCCGGGTAATCTCCAAAACGGCTGGACCGATTTTGACGGGACTTTCACTGGCAGATAGCTGACGTTATAAGGAATAACTTATGCTACTTTGATTTTAGAAAAATAATTAGGGTTCCGCGCGAAAACAATAAAACCCTTGAAATCCAACATATATAATCTATGTCAAGTGTCTATGTCGAGGTACTCTAAATTTCTTTTAAATTAAACGCGGGTGAAACCGCGGGTCGCAGCTAGTTGATAATATGATAAAAACATGCTACTGCGAGTGGTGACCTCATCCGTGAACTGTAGCGTAACAACAGCTGTTTAGTTTTTATTTACATTGCAGTTTTTTGTGAAAATAAATAGTTTATTGTGTTTTTTTTAATTCAAAGAGCTACCTCTAACTCTAACTCGTAATACCAGTTAAATCAATTGGAAAAATCGGAAATTTTATGTAATGACTGTCGCGAAATTCTCACTCTGAGGGTTTCAGAATCATATACTGAATCCATGTTCATCCATCCCCGTTATAATATTATTATTATTTACATCGGAAACATAATAAGGAGTTCACTACCTACTGATGGCATAAAATAGATGTCGTTTTAATAAGTAGAACATGAGAAGAGCTGTGGAAATATGAAAAACTAACTATTTTTAAGTTTCTCATCATTAGGGCTGACACTCCACTGAAGCGAAGAAGAGTAGAGCAGAGAAAAATTGGCCAATAGGATACTTATTTTTTCTTCAAAATTTTTAAATTACAAGAATTGGCCTTCAGTTCAAATCAGTTAAAGTGTGATATTTAATATCACACATATTTCCTTTTTTTGTCATTATGTTTACCTGGATTCCAAGTCCTTTGGCCAGTCCTAGTTATCTTCCCAGGTTGGTATTGCCATATACATGCCTACGTTTACGTATCAAGTCTCTCCAAAATTAGGTGAAATGAAAACATGCTCCGACAACAGATTTAATGTACAACATATAAAATATTTTCATTTCCCAACTCAACCGAACAGGAAATCACCAACACAAAATTTAACATCACTAACAACGAAATAAAAAAGTCACTGCCGAAAAAACGCCTTTCGCCGGCGGCTGCGGAATCCGTCAAATTACGGAAAGTAAAAACGCGGGGGACGTTCGCTTTAGCCGGAGTGCTTGCAAAATGGATGGGGAGGTGGAGTAGGGTTGTGTTTTAGTAAATTACTATCAGTTAAGTAGAGTATGTTTTGTTATAAGCAGATACATGTGCGCTGTCCTTTCTAGAGTTTCAAAATAATTCTGTTGCCCGCAATTTCGTCCACCAGGAAACTGATTTAAATCCAAAAGGGATATAAGGGTTGGTACCACAATAAAACTACCCTATGTACTAATCCGTCATCAGTGGCACAATCTACTTCTGCCATCAATCATCATTTAAAAATCGATAAGTTATTACAAAACGTATTGATTTTTGAGATTTTAAAATAGCAATATTATGTCCTTGAAAATGGCTTCGTAATAATGGCAATGTAAATAAAACATCAAAATATTTTTTTTCCATAACTTAGAATTGCCACGCTGTGTGATATTGTATTTTTTGAGTAATTTTATGAATTATGGCGCAATACCACCACTTGGCATTCTCCTTTTACTTGTCTCCGTCCAGCTGTTTAAAAGTGATTGGGAGACAAATTAAGACATACCCGACATACAAATCACATATTTCTTAAGACATTATATTCTGTAAAAATATTGTTATTAACACTTTAAGCACGTCACTATGCGAGCTGATATTTGTGGTTAAATGACCACTTGAGAAGAAAGACCGAAACAAAGTGAGTCGTGATCACTTTTCAATTATTTAGTTTTTAGGGCAGATAAATTATTACGACAGTAACGTGTGTCCAGTGTAGGGTAATGTCTTAGATAATGAGTTGATTTATCAAGAAAGGTGGCTCGCATGAATCAGTTGTGTAGCTCAACCCAGGCGAGCCACACGACGGATGTGGTAGCATTTCATACTAAACTGCCAGATAAAAGTTCTACATACATGCTCGACTGGTCGTTACAGCGACAGGTCAAATGTTTGAGAGGTTCTTGGAGTAGAATGTTAGAGGGTCGACAGATAGTTGTAGTGACAGTCAATGGGGTATAGTCACCCCTTGACTACGTAGCTGCACACGGCCACTTCGTCGGCTAAAGCTTGTAGGTTATACCTGTGTATGGCGAAGGACAAAGAATTTAACCATAGATGAATTAGACAGATAAAATATTTGCCCTGTCATCTCTGAGTATGGGGGAAATAGTGAACATCAGTAGATAATGGACTAAATATCGAGTTTCCAATTGTTGTTTGTTTATCTCTTTATCGTTTCGTTTACTCGACCCCATCCTAGTCTACTATATAAACAATTAGCTATATTCAAACAATAAGTAGATTCTTTATTGAAAACTTCAACCAAAGTTACTTAATGAGAAAGTTAACAACACAAATAAATACAAAGAGGCAACCCTGAGTGGGGTGAAGAAGGGCGTGCGAAATGGGCGCGTGGATTGTATTGTTGTTGCTTTTTATGCGTGTGTGTGTGTGTGTGTCACTTAGCGATTAGAGATTGTTACTGCAAAAAACAATATAATAATGGCCGAAATTAATAATAAATCTGATTATTTTTGTGTTAAGTGTTACATAAAAAGAAACAAATCCTCAATCAAATCTAATTTCAAAGATTTTGGGTTAGATTGTTTATTAATTTAGGCCGTTACTCGAAATTGTGCATTCGTGTATTCAATTGGCGATTTATTCGTCGTTATCGGATAATAAATCGAATGAAATGAACAACAGAATATAATTGCGCGCAAGATTTAATTAATCAAATAATTAAATTTAAATTAAATTAATCAATATTACCTATAACAGCCGAAATTAATAATCAATCTAATTCCAAAATCTTTGGATTTGGGATTTTTGATTAAGGATTTGTCTTTTTTTGTGTCGAATGTTGAACGGATGAAGTTATCATGTTAAGTCTAAAGATTTTGGATTATATTGATTACTAGCTGGGACATGCGGTTTCACCCGCGTTTAATTTAAAAGAAATTTAGAGTACTTCGACATAGAAACTTGACATAGAATATATATACTGGATTTCAAGGGGTTTTTTTTTGTGCGGAACCCTAATTATTTTTCTAAAATAAAAGTAGCATAAGTTATTCCTTGTAACATCAGCCATCTGCCAGTGAAAGTCCCATCAAAATCGGTCCAGCCGTTTCGGAGATTACCCGGAACAAACAAACAGACAGACAGACGGACAGACAGACCGACAAAAATGTTTAAAATATTGTTTTTGTCATATGTTCCGTATATACTTTCATATGCATTTTGTAAAAAGTTGTTATTTTGACATTACAAACAGACACTTCAATTTTATTTATTTGTATAGATTAATTTCGGTCATAACAGAAAGAATCGTCGTCCAAAAATAAATGTCGCTCAGCAATCGGATAAATATGAAGCAACACTCGATTATTTTATAATAGTCGAATAAACGAAAAATTCCCGTAACAATCGATTGTTTATAGTAACAGTGGTCCATCGTTAGCGTCAATATTGATTCCCGCTGATAAGAACGGGTTAAGAGATGTCCACATCCCAGTTTCGAGTGGCTGTAATTGCTTAATTTGTACTCAAATGTATGTACTCATGTCCAGACCACAACACAGTACAAAGTACTTAGTGCACGTTGCCTATTCGCCTGCTATCCTCAATCTTACGCCATACACAGGTATTGGTGCGGCTGTATTTGTACCGTGTAGTGCCGGCTACAAATACTAATGACTACTAGTACGACTAATGGACGGACCGGAGGAAGGGCAGCAACGTCCTTCGAGTATATTAACAGCTCAACTGCGATCGCCAACCCGTCTGATAAGCGTGACGATTATGGCAAATCCCCCCAATGAGCCCACAACACACTCATATCGGTCGTTGTGGTGATCTACGGGGGGCCTGTGTCCAGCAGTGGACTTCATTCAGCCGAAATCATGAAATGATAGAAATATCAGCCTGTAACTTTCCCACTGCAGGGCAAATACCTCTTCCAGTGTGGGCGAACTCCCTGAAGAATATCAGCATCGCTGTACTGCGCAAAAATTGGCAAAATTGTAGTCTAAACAAAATTAATTAGCAGACTATGTACACGATGCAAATGATTTGATCTCATTCCAAAATTAGAATGTAAATCAAACATTCAATAACATCGTCTGCCGCTGGCATAGGCAGCTTCTAGCAGTGTCAGTAGTTTGGCAGAAACCGGATTACAGAACTAACTACCTCGACGTCTAGGCTTCCAGCCAATACCCGACTAAATGCACCCGAAGACGAATTATAGGACTTAGCTTTTTTAACTTTTGGCAATAGTGAAACAGTTCTTCGCTTATTGAACATTAGCTGTGTCCCGCGGTTTCACCCGCCGTTTAATCTATACAAATAAAAAAAATTGAAGTGTCTGTTTGTAATGTCAAAATAACAGCTTTTTACTAAATGCATATGAAAGTATATACGATACCTACAACAAAAAAACAATTTTTAAATTTTTTGTCTGTCTGTTTGTTCCGGGTAATCTCCGAAACGGCTGGACCGATTTTGACGGGACTTTCACTGGCAGATAGCTAATGTTATAAGGACTAACTTAGGCTACTTTTATTTAGAAAAATAATTAGGGTCCCGCGCAAAAAAAATAAAACCCCTGAAATCCAACATATATATTTTATGTCAAGTGTATATGTCGAAGTACTCTAAACTTCTTTTAAATTAAACGCAGGTGAAACCGCGGGTCCCAGCTACTTTAAAATAATTCGGATTATTTATAAATAATTACTATACATATTAGAATTCATGGGTTTTAATTTTTATTTCGCGGAACCCTAATTCTTTTTCTGAAATAAAAGTAGCCTAAGTTACTCCTTCAAACATCAGCTATCTGCCAGTAAGTCTGCCAGCCGTTCGGAGATTAGCCGGAACAAACAGACAGACAAACAAAAAATTAAAAATTGTTATTTTGTTAAAAGTACCGTATATACTTTTATATGCATTTAGTAAAAAGCTGTAATTTTGATATTGCAAACAGACACTTCAATTTTATTTATTTGTATACGGGTTTTATGGGAAACTATTAGAAAACTTTTTTTATGAAGAAGCGAATGATGTAAGTACACGTATTAAGTAAATTAGTAATCATCAATCATATCTATACCTATGAAAAACACGAAGGCACGGTTGTTATTGTGTTTCAGAGTCAAGTTCAAAGAAAATCAACTGAATATTTCATAGGCGTAGATACAACTGGGTGGCTCTAGTGTGATCATACGAGGACCTGGAGCCTCCCGTAGGTGCCGAAGATGACCGCTCCAGTGGTTTTAGCCGGTAGGAGTCCGGCATGCCCCTTCACCCTTCCCCGGCGCGACGGAAGTTCATGAAGAATTTCCACTAGGCACCAATAAAACTAAATAAAAATAGCGTATTTTTATTATAATAAAACACTTTTAAACGGATTCTATCGCGTATATTTTTGTTTTTCCTGACGTTTCGAATACTTTGCAGCATTCGTGGTCGCAGGATGGCACCTGACCACGAATGCTGGTATAATACCAGTTAGCTGGCAGATCAAGTATTCTGGACCGATCCGGAATGTCAAATACTTCGCAACAGTAATTTGTCGGAATTTGATTACTTGATTGATATCTAGAATTACTTTTTTTTACGCAACGTCAAGCCGCGATGTAATTCTATGCTATAAATAGATCGGACACTAATTTAATAATAGAGATAACATGATAGAGCAGAGCAGGCATTAAAATGACATTTTAAGTACATAATTATGTACTTAAAATGCTGTAACCCTAATTTAAAAATAAAATAATTAATATATATAATCTGTAAATAAATAAATAAAACAACATCGAACGGCCATAATCTGTCCTTTTAGTAAGTAGGTCCGCTTAAAGTATTCTTTAAACAATCTTAAAACTTTAAACATGCTTGAGCAATGGAAGACCTTTTTGTTTATAAAAACACAGCAAGTCAAGCACTGGTTCTAAGTAAACCTTTTTTGTAATTACAACCCCAAGTTTTGTTCTAACTTCTACCGGGAAACGAAAAAGAAAAACTTTATTCAACTGGCGGGTCCAGGGAATAAAATATCTAATTATAGTGAATCCCTAAATAAATGAATAAAACTAGGCTTAAAAGCCGCCCAATTGGTACACGCACAGGGTGGTTACCCCGTAACGAGGGGTGGCTGCTGAGGGTGGCCCCACCCATAAACCCAGTAACCACCCCGTGCGTACCCCGCCTCACGCCTTGTGCATGCTATAAACAAAAAATCTCTCCGTGTTTTTTTTATGAAGTGGACCGCTCCTTTTATAAAAAAAGCCGGTGATCGAGTTGTGTAGATACATTTTGTCATGTTTTAAATATTTTTATGTATACCGTAGACCTACTTACGTTACTGTGTGTTCGCTGAGTGCTGGAAATTTCCTATTCATATTTCATCGCGAATTGCGTAGACGCAACTACACTGTCATATAATGGATTAGACAGTTAAGTTTTTACATTTCGAGAAAAAAAACCTATCGAACTGCATTCAAATTTACGCAATTCGGACGAAACGAAAGTACCGACCAAAGTCATCCCGCGACTCGAAGTAACCTCAATCCCCGGCACTTTTTAAAATTCTATGTATGTATATTATACATGTATTATACAAGTATTATTGTGAAAGCTATTATTAAAATTAATAACTAAGCTGTGATATCTATATATTAATACATGAAAAAAAACTTTGTACCCCAAGCTTTTCAAGCACATTGTGCGCACGCAAGAGTGTGAGATTTGGCAAAGTTAAAGTTCATAGAAGTGCAGAACGTAAGCAAGTAAAAAAGAAAAGTATAATATGTGTTACAAATACAATAAATAAAGTATAGTATATGGTTGTATGTATATAAGTTTAAATGGATTATTTACATTGTATTGTATAAAGTATTATATATGGTTGTATATAGGGTCTTACTTTAATAATAATAGGTAAATCTATAGGTAGCAATGATGCGTTTTAGTAAAATAAATAAACGTAACATCAACCTTTATTTTATCAAATAGTACAGAGTAAGTAAATCTTTCGCTAGTCGAATGTTTGAATATTGATTTATTTATTATCAGTAAAACCAATACTTGATATTTGAAATGAATTCTATACCATTCATAGCCTTAAAATATTTTCCAATATTAATCTAAGACCCTATATATGTGCAAATAATTTAAGTAATTTATGGAATATATATCTGTTCGTATTATATTTAATTGTCCAGTTATACGCTATTTGATTATATTATTATAATAAGTACACCACGGACTACCCCTTTGTTTTTTTCCATCTTTTTCTTGTCCATCCAAGGGCTGTCTGTAAGAAATCGCTAATAGCGATAAGACCGCCCATTGTACAATTACTGTTCATTAAATTATTCCTAGTAGTTGTTTTTAAAATGGTGTACAATAAAGAATATTCTATTCTATTTAAAAAAAATGAATCAAGGGCGAAATCCGACCTCTGGGCGACCACTAGTTTAGATAAATACGAAATGATTCAAGAAGTTGTTTAGATTAACGACAACAGATGGTGCGTGTGAGATTTGCTAATTACTTCAATTAAAATAATGTAAAATTCATTGCAGAGCAATTAGGAATAGTATTTATAGACTCTTCAGCGTTGCACTTTGAATATTAGTAGTAGTTAGTAATTTAATTGTTTGCTGTACTTCTTCTTCTTCTTGCATTGGTTGATACAGTTGACTGCTGCGCTCCGGGTCGTGGGTTCGATTCCCGCACGGAACAAATATTTGTACGATGTGCAGGTAGTTGTTCCGGGTCTGGGTGTATTGTGTGTGGAATTCATGTATGTAAACGCACCCACGACACAGGAGAAATCCTAGTGTGGGGCAATGTTTTTTTTAAAGATAAAAAAAAAAGATTATGGCTTCTGTAGAGTATCTTCCACAATTTCGCCAATGTCATGATATGGCAACGTTGTAAGGTGTTCAGATTAAATCAATCTTTACTTATATTAATTAAGAAAATACTTTCGAATAACATTCACTCAAAAATCACATTTAAACATAAATCACATCATTACTATACCAGGAACAGAGATAACATAGAACTACCTATGATCAGAACCTTGTACGGAAAGAGAAACGGAGAAACATACAGTTTGAGAGAGATATACCGAAAAATATATAAAACTCTGTATCTGTTAATGTTTTCAAAAAGAAATTGATGGTGTACCTAATTAATAATTGACAATATTACTTTTTTTTATCTATGGTAGATTGAATACATCTACGTACTTGAATACATTTTAATTAAGTTTCTCATATTAAGTGAACTATGTAATATTCTTTTGGGAAATAAAATTCTTTAAACCGATATTCACAATATATTTCTCAAAAATGAAAATCTTCTACAAAAATATGTCGGCAATGTCGTACGGTTCAATTGTTTTTCTTGTTTGCTGTAAATAGGGGCTTGCATAGTTTGACTTGACATTTGATGATTATGTCATCAAGGTTTGGAGTACTAAAAACAAACTCTATCAAAAGGTTAGTGAAATCCCTACAAAATGGCTACGGCAAGTGAAATTAAGAATATTATTCCGATAAACAAGTTTTTCACCGTCCTATATTGTTTACCAAAAGTCGCTAACTATAATCGCTATACTTGCTCTCCAACTCCGAGCAGGAGTAAGTATTAGATACAACTAAACTCTCCAATCTGTCCAACTCCTTGAAATAACCACTTACAAGGGGAGGGCATAGCTTGGGAAACTCAGTTCGAGATAGGACTCGGACATTAATATTCTAATTCTAATTGTGACAGTGTATTCTCTTTAGTTGTCGGTAGGTACTACTAAACATATTTTTTGGTGTTTAGTGGAAATACTGCATGAACTATGTCCGGGCTGCTACCGGCTAAAACCACTGGAGCGGTCATCTTTGGCACCAAAGGGGGGCTCCAGGTCCTCGTAAGATCGCACTAGATCCGCCCATTGGTGTCACCCCTTTAGGCACATCACGGAGGGGATGACTGTAAAGCAGTCAACCCCTCCAGCGGAGGGAAGGCGACTGTAAAATGGTCGTCCCCCAGGCACTTCTCGGGGAGGATTATAAAAGATCCCCCAAGTCTCGCTGTGCGCTGTGTTACGTACACGGCAGCGCGTGACCACGTGCGCACCGCCCTCTTCCCGATGTTCGTTCGGTGTGAGCACACAAAAACCCCAATCTGCACGCCCAGGTACTACTAGCCCACCGAGTCCCATCCAGAACTTAATTCCACAAATCGTGCCATCTTGTTAGTCGCCTATTACCGACACCCACGAGGGATCGCACCATCGTGGGTGTCGTCTATTCAACGCTGCAAACCACACATCAAAATGACTTACGTAATTCCAATTTAGTAAACCTGAAATCTTACATAATACCTTAATGCCCCCCTGCGTAGTCGTCAATGTCACGTCCTGGGTACAAGATTACGTGTAGAGCCCGCGCACCTGCGGCGAATTTAATTAGGTTCTTTACCGAGCCATTTCTTTTTGTATCGTTATTTTTACTCGAATCTGGGTACGGAGGAACACACGAGGTTTCCTACTCATCTATGTGTAAGGAACTAGGATTTTGTAAGCTGTGAGGGTGAGATTCAGAAACGAGTCTAAGCTAAGTTCACGCTTCCTATCTGACAAAATTAGGGGCGTAAGTAGTGCATTTTGACATATGGAAGGGTAAGTTCATGCTTAGACTCCTTTCTGAATCTCACCCTTAATGCATCGATCTAATATGATGATAGGAGCGTAAAATTGGACAAAGATTTGTAAAAGTAAAAGTATTTTTTACCCAATGTCACGATGTGGGTATAGTTTACAGACAGAAATCTGACCCTGACCCGAATTAACTATTAAAAAAAAATTTTAATGTGACAAGCCCGCCTCACATTCCCAACCAACATCTGCAACTGCTGTAAGCCAGGATCTACAATGGCGACCACCGAAAAGAACACCGACCAATGAAGGTCGGTGTGTCGCAGAGAAATGAATAACTGTCTTGGAACCCGCAACGAAATTAATCAGAAAAAAAATGGAGGTGTAAGAAAGAAACAACTATGTGTAGATCATACTAATATTTGTTCCATGCAGGGATCGATCTGCTACACGTAGCACAGAAATTCCCATGTTCAGCCACTGCATCTACCGTGCCGTCGTTACGTCTTGACAAACCCCTCTCAGGGAAGTTTACTTCGGCAACGCCCTTGCGATGCTAATCTGGGGTGCGATTCTCTAACCTCAAACATCCATACATCCTTGAATACAGGGGTGCAATTCTCTAAGCTCAAACATCCATACATCCTTGAATAACGAATTGAAAAAACTGTGTAAATCCAATTTTGTAATCGATATTGACATGATTGGAGCTATTCAAGGACACGTTGCAGACGGTGAGCCTGCGGACCAGTCTTAGCGAATACCAAATTGGGTTATCGGCGTTATTTATATTCTGTATTCAAGGATGTATGGATGTTTGAGCTTAGTGAATTGCACCCCAGAATTGAAATAACGGTGATAACCGAATTTGGTATTCGCTAAGATTGGCCTTCATAGCTCACCGTCTGCAATGTGTCTTTGAATAACTTCAATCATGTCTTAGCGGATACCAAATTGGTTTTTCATCGTTATTTAGATTCTGTAATCAAGGATGTATGGATATCTGAGCTTAGGGAATTGCACCCCTGATGTTCTTCTTCTTTGTCCTCGCGTTTTGCGTTACTTGAGCTCAGCTTTCCTAGTCATGCGACGCCATCTACCCCGTTGGTAGGCATCATCTTCTAGTTTAAAAAACTCTGTTTAATATTGTCTTAGGTTTTCGCGAGTATTACACATTATAATAAAACACTTTTAAACGGATTCTATGCGGTATTAAAACAGCCAGGACTAAACTTGGAGTGGGCTGCCTAAATCACTCATGCAGTGGAAAGTGGAACGAAGTAAGGGGCATCGACATCGATGTATGAGAAAATCGCCCAAAATAGAAGTTCCGAAAGAAAAACGGGAGGGTTTCGCCCAGCTGAGTCACGAGACGAAAGTTGAGTTTGATCTCATATTTAAGTCATCGCAACGACACAACTTCGACTCCCAATATTTATTTATTTATTTATTATTTGGATCTCCAACAGAGGATACACAATTACAAACTATTTAAGTAACACAGAGGACAATAACAAGTATGCTCCTCCAATTACAGAAGACCACATCATTCATATATAATCTAGGTAAAAATTAAATTTAATGAAGACAAAGTATATTCATGACATTAAAATAAGCAATAGCAAAAAACATTATGTTGAAGGTAAAATTAATATATGATACAATTAAGTGAAATTGGTTATAATCAAGGATAAATAACAATTTTTAAGATATTTTTAGGATAAACCTTAAATGAATGAATGATAATAAAAAATAAATTGAACTAAATTAAAATAATCAAAATAATATCATCTCTTTAACAATATGAGTTTGAGCTCTTTTTTATATTTTGTAATTTTGCAAGTGATGTCCAAATTATTCCGTTTAGCTAGTTCATTATATTGCCTGCAAAGTCTTGGAATAGTGGCGAAATGTCCGAGATTAGTTTTGGATCGTGGTTTATGATTAGTTTTTCTTCCAATCATAGTATAGACTTTAGAGAACATTTCCGGGATGTGTCGGAAGTTGACAATTTTTCAATATTACACCTACCAAGGCCTTCGGTACAAGCCTTTTAAGCTGTCAGACACCTGACATGAGTAAACAAGACACTTTCGGTAAAGCAGGTTACTATAATATTAAGTAAAATAGAAAAGGCACACATTAAATATCGTCAATGTACTCTCGTGAGCGGTTCGGACATAGTTTGAAGATTTGCAAGAAGTTTACAGGTTTTTTTTTTAAAACGTTGCCCCACACTGTAATTGCTCCTGTGTCGTGGGTGCGTTTACAGACACAAATTCCACACACAATACACCCAGCCCCGGCACAGTTACCTGCAGATCATACAAATATTTGTTTAGTGCGGGAATGGAACCCACGACCCAGAGCGCAGCAGCCGATAGCATCAGCCACTGCACAAAGACGGCACGTCTTATGGTCGTTATGGTCTCCTATTGGCCAGGAAATGTTTTCTCGTTGGTGCTTTGTGGAGGAACAACAACATCCACTGATCATAGATTTCATGTGTGTTTCAGCTCATAGATTGGATGTCCACTGCTAAACAAAGGCCATTGATTCCCACCATTATGTCGTCATTTTGGGGGCAATTTGCCAGTACTTGCAGGCGTGTTGGTAAACAGTATGGCTGTTTAGTTTAGAGTCCTTTAGTCGCATTTTACGATATCCACGGGAGGAGATGGAGTGGTGTTATATCACTTATTTTTTCTTAACCCGCTCCCTGATTGGCTAAAAGCAGCAGTAGGTATCGGGCAGCCAAGGTTCCACCGGTTGCAAACGCCGAGGATACAATTTATAGTTCATTGATCGTCCGGCAGAGTGTGCAATAAGGATCTTCGCCTGTTTAATCGTTATCGCCAAATACGTAATACCGTGTGTGTGTAAGTGTCGTTTGAATGCGGCAGCGTCTGCGAGATTTACGCCTGTCGCAAATCGGCTGCGACATACTAATACATCTGCGGAATAGATTTAACTCCCGATAAATAACGAAATAGCCGTGTGGTGCCAGCTACGAATAGCACCAACCCATCTCCTCCCGTGGGTGTCGTAAAAGGCGACTGTGGGCATAGCCGGAGGATGGGCAGCAGCGTCCTTCGAGTACAAACTCAACTGCGATCGCCGACCCGCCTGCCAAGCGTGGCGATTATGGCAAAACCTCCCAATGAGAACACAACACACACAGATCGGTAGTTTTGGTGATCTTTGGGGGAGGCCTGTGTCCAGCAGTGGACTTTATTCGGCTGAAACGATGATGATTATGATGAAATAACGAAAGTCAGAAGACAATTGGTCTGAGTACAAGTAACTTTATGGGTTCGCTCAAAAGACTTAATTCAGATCCAGAAGCAGAACAATAGACTTTTTTATGTGACAGATACGGCAAACGAGCAGCGGCTATCTGATGATGACTTAAGCTGAAGTTGGAATGTCTTCTGTTCTGGTAAATTCACTGGCTGTTCCTAGCTTCTACTCAGAATAAAACTACGCTTACGCATACTTGTTATGACGGGTACAGGCCGGACTGTAGTACTACTAGTACCACTAGAAAGTATACACCAGTAGATAGCAGTAGATCTCTTATTGCAAGAGGCCGGCTAGCAGTGCCAGATATTCGCCGCTAAGAAGTAGTGTTTAAACTTTAGACATTACTGTGCTCCGGTTAGAAGGGCACTGTAGCTGGTGATATTAATGGGCATAAGAGACTAAATAACTTCACGTCTCGAGGCCACGAGCGCTGTGTGATGCCTCGCAGGACCAGTCCTGGGTAGCATGACATTTGTTACGGGCAAGCATGTCGCTTACCACCAGGGGATTGACTTTATCGTCTGGACACCATGTTGTATAAAATAAAAACACCTCAGTCGAGCTCCGAACATGAACTGTACAATTCATCAGCATCATATCAGTCACAGGACATCCACTGCTACACAAAGGCCTCCCCCACAGATTTCCACAACGAGCGGGTACATGCCGCCCTCATCCAACGACTCCCAGCGACCTTCACCAGGAAAACGCAGCGTGGGACGACCTCCAACGAGGTTGACAGACTGTACAATTACTGAGAAACTAACAAGACTAAGAAGAAGGCTTCTTGTTCTAGATACAATTTACGTGTGTGGAAATAGCATTGATACCGACTATAATTAGCATTCTCTCCTTACAGCTCTGTGCGGCACGAAATTATACGGCTGTCCCTCTCTTCCAGCGTGTAAGCACGGTATTAGAATCTCAGTCTGTCGGCCTATCTAAATGACGCCTTTGTGCGTCAAGCCTGTCGAGTCCAATCTCACAGGATTATGGAAATGACGCTACCGAGCACAGGATAGTGCGCACAAAGCTCAATGTTGGAATTAATTCGTTGGTCATTGCAACTGGGCTCAAAATGTCAATAAACATTTCCGTATCGTTGAATTAAAAGGATAAACAATGTACATACAGAACGTGGGCCTCCCAGTGATCACTACAATGAGCGGTCATATGGGTTTTTTTGTACCCCTGAAGTGTTAAACAAGCATACGGCCCACCTGATGGTAAGCGGTTACCGTAACCTATGAACGCATGCAACTCCAGAGGTACACGACCCTGTAAAAATCTTTTCACGCCCTTTTTGAAGAGCCCCATGCTGTAGCTTCTTGGGAAAATATATTGTCATAATCACCACGCTTGGCAGGCGGATTGGTGATCGCAGTATGTATGTTGTTGTTATTAGCACACGGAAAGATGTTTGAGTTACGAGACCCATGGATTGAGAGGGGTAATCTAGTCATTACCGGTAATGACCCGGAAATGTAAAGGACCTTATAAATAAATGAGTCGTGAATAAAATTCAGGAGATTGAAACTAATCAAAGGACTATAGACGCTCAATATGTATAGCGACATGTAGACGAAGGTACGCGCGGCCATGTGTGTACAAGTGTGAACAGAATCCGTGGAGTCGAGCTGTGCGAGTTAAATCCAAGCAGATTTAACTGATCTAGAGTTTATAACGTGAACTTGGAGATCTGTGTACTTCTAGAATACTGTGCCAATACTGGCAATTTTGAAGATCCATCAATTCATCAAGTATCACGCTCCAGGATCTCGCTCTAGATATTACGATAATTTATACAGGGTGTCCAGTAAATAGCACGACATACTGCAGGGGGTGAGAGCTTGGGTCAATACCTACCAAAAAACACAATATATGTTCAGCAAAATCTTACGGATTTTTTTTTTCACCACTGTAGGTTAAAGTTAAGCGATAAGAAAATTGTACTGTTAATATTTAAATAAAAATTGTATTTCTTGAAAACAACACCCGTCAGGAAAAGAACTCCAACAACGTTTACTACAGTACAACACATACCTAACATGAAAATGTACCAAGTATGACGTACGCAGCTCCCAAGTTCAGCCCAAATTCATTAAATTAATGACGTTACGTCATGTCATCCGAAAAACATTTCGCCTGAATGCGGCCCTGTGGCGAATTAATCTGACATGTTTTGTAGGTCACAGGTTGTTTCGCAAAATGCGTTCATACATCTCATGTAATAAGAATGGTTTTCCGATGTGTCGGGTGTTACAGTGATGTATGTGGAGATATATTTTATATTATATCTTGTCAGGATCGATACGACCGTACGTAGTGATGCGACCATGTTTGGGAAGCGAATCCGAATTTTAAGTGGAATGTTGATGTACCTATATGGAGAAAAGAAGACATGAAACAGTTCGCTGTATTTTATCATGCTTAGGTTAAATATCATTTCAAGTTTATTCTGACTAAAGCAGATGTTACCGAGTCTTCATTTCTGAAGCCATAATTAAAGTGGCGCGGTTTTAAAAGATATGCCTATTCTGCGACTATGCGTTTAAGGCTTGTCCATATAAATACACCGTGTGGTGTCGGCTACGAACAGCACCAACCCATCTCATCCCGTGGGTGTCGTAAAAGGCTACTAAGGGATTACATTACATTAGCCGAAGGATGGGTAGCAGCGTCCTTCGAATACATTAACAACTCAACTGCGATCGCCAACCCGCCTGTAAAGCATGGCGATTATGGCAAACCCCTCAATGAGCACACAACATACCGATGTCGGTCGTTGTGGTGATCTTTGAGGGAGGCCCGTGTCCCGTGGTTTCACCCACAGTTTAATTTAAAAGAAATGCGACTATGTATAAATAGTTATTACATAATTAGTACATGTATTGGATTTCATGGGTTTTGGTTTTGTTTTCGTAGAACCCTAATTCTTTTTTCTAAAATAAAAGAAACCTAAGTAACTCCTTATAACATCAGCTATCTGTCAGTGAAAGTCCCGTTTAAATCAGTCCAGCCGTTTTGGAGATTAGCCGGAACAAACAGACAGACAGACAAAAAAAACAAATAGTATATTTGTTATAAGTAGAAAGTATATTACTTTTATATGCGTTTAGTAAAAAGCTGCTATTTGACCTTACAAACAGACACTTCAATTTTATTTATTTGTATAGATTTCGCGACTGAAGCCACAAACAACAGCTAGTCTCTCAATACAGCATCTTATTGCCACTCGTCTCGCAATTTGCACAAGATAAGATAATGAGTGATTCTCAGTATTTCTTTCATTTCGATGAGTAATACCTACTTTCCTCGTGAACATCAAGTTAATTACATTTTCCATTAACTGATTTTCTCTTATAATTACTTAACTAGTCGTTATTTAATGCTGACTCATAAATTAATAAACGTACCTACATGACGCTATATCTTTACGCGGTGGGATAAGCAGGTTTTTTGTTTTTATTTAATTGTTTGTACTAGTTTAGGTCTAAACACCTAGTCATAATAGTGATATGCAAACATTAGAATACAATTAAAAATTATATTATTATTATTATTCATTACTAGCTGGAACCCGCGGGTGGTGGTGCGCGCTGGGTGTGGTCAATTTTCGTATATTTTCTTAAAAAACTTTAAAACTATATATTTAAAAATTCCATTCCGCCGTTTTTTCCTTCGGATATCCGGAACCATAAAAAGGGTATTTAAACTTTAAAACTATAAATATTTACGAATATTCTCAAAATTGACGGCAAGCTGAATCGATTGAAAGTTTGAGTTTTAGTTTCCTAAGTGATAGGGAAGTGCCTCAAAAATCACTGCAAAAAGAGGTCGGTTTTTGGTGTCGTTTTTCATTGTTACACTTTTTTCGGTCTAGCCCCTCAGCCCGCAAACAAATCAGAACGATAGCGTGCAATAAGGAACTCAGTTTATATTATATTCTAACAACCATGTTTTAAGTATCCTTATAAATTGATTAACTGGCAGTTCTTTAGTAATGTCTTAGGTTTTCGCGATTATTACACACAGACTTTTAAAAATCTGTAACGACGCCTGTCACCTTAGTCATCCTGCGACCACGAATGCCGAAGTATTCGAAACGTCAGGAAAAACAAAAATCGATAGTATACGAGATCTAAATCCCTTAAAATTGTTTTATTATAATGGCAGTTCTTTGATATTTTCAGAGAAAGCATTAATAATACGACCACACATCATATCAGCCACAGGACGTCCACTGCTGAACAACGGCCTCCCCCTTAGATTTCCACAACGAGCGGTCACATGCCGCTCTCATCCAACGACTCCCAGCGACCTTCACCAGGTCGTCTGTCCACCTCGTTGGAGGTCGTTCCACGCTGCCACTACCACACATTATATAACAACTCTTGTTGTATATTGTTTTAGGCATCTATTAGGATTTCTAGTACTCCTTGGAAATATTTCATGAGCTTTTTTAAAGTTAAGAACATGCGAGAGCCGCCCAAAGCTCGTAAACTAGTTACGAATCCATATTCCTATCATGCCTAGCTTTTACTCAATTATGTTGAGGTTGGCTTTTAGTCTAACCAAATGTGCCTGTATTTTGCTGCGAGCATCTGACCACCGTAATCCAATTACTGGGGGGTACCGATATCGTTAGGGCTAGATCGGTAGTACGTGTTTTAGGTTTCTAACTGCCTGCGACTGTCAGAGGAAGGTATATGACGACTAGTACCAACGGCTTAACAGGCATTTAGGAGTCTCCGGGGAGACACCTGGAGGGGTGATAGTAAGTAGCACTTGCAAGTTACAATTAATTTGAGCTAAAATAACTACCTCTAAAGAGCCAGTGTCACAGTGAAACCATGCGTAAATAATTTTATTATGAAAATCGGAAAACGAACTTTTTTTTAAATTGGGAACTACGCATATTTTTAGATGAGATAAAATCTCTGGAATCGCGACACCGTTACGAGACGCAGCTATAGTATGTGCGTTTATGCATGTACATATAGCAGACCGCGAACGCGTCTAGATAAATAACAAAAAATAAGTTTTCACTTCTGTCGGCACCCCCGGAGTGCAACCCGTACTTTTTTTAATTAAATATCTGTTGGCCAACACTAGTGTTTCTCCTGTGTCGTGGGTACGGTTGCCAAACATACATTTCACATGCACAAACACCCAGATCCGAAACAACTATTTGTAGATGTTATCTACAAATATTTGTTCCGTGCGAGGATCGAACCCGCGACACGTTGCGCAGAAAGCCAATCGCTTACCCACTGCGCCAACAGTGCCGACATTTAACGCAATTAGTATTATGTCTGTATATAAGAATGGTACCTTAATATTTTAAATACTAGAAAATTCCAATAAGTAGGTATATAAATTATCCCAGTGAAAGAAACATAGAAATCTATCGGGCAGTTACTGAAAAAAAAACGCTCTGATACGTAAGCGGGAACTTGCCTTGAGCCTTTAAAAAAGGCTAACCTTCTGAGGGGTGATATCGGCAAGGTGCCACTTCATTTCGCAATTCGATCGCGCAGGAGTTTGACCTTCAATTACGATGTAGTCACTGGATGCCAGCTCGTTGAGAGCAAGCTTTACGCTTGGCCTAACGTTTTTGACAATTTACTTAATCCCACACGCCTGAAACCCTGCCGTTGCTATAAGGCGGGGTACCTCTGGGTTCGCGGGTGCGTAGATTGGGGAATCTGCGTGCCCACACCAAGCGACCCAAGAGAAGACGGTAGCACGCCTGTGGCCACGCGCTGCCGTGGGACGCTTTGGGGAATCCTTTACAATCCCCTCTCCGTGATGTGCCTATAGGCGTGGTACCAGTGGACAGCTCTAGTGTGATCATACGAGGACCTGGAGCCTCACTTAGGTGCCGAAGATGACCGCTCCAGTGGTTTTAGCCGGTAGGAGTCCGGCATACCCCTTCGCCGTTCCCCGGGGCGAAGGAAGTTCATTTCCACTGGGCACCAATAAAAAAAAGGTATACCTACCTTTGTCCTCAGTCCACTTCAGGACTAATTTCGATAAGCAACATTTAGCATAATATAACATTTGAGCAACGCGAATTTCATTCAAGTTAAACCCGAAAACGAATTTGCCGTTCGTATAATCGCAAAACGAGCGCTTACATTTGGCACATCACTAGTAGTAGGAACGCTACATATAGCTCTGTTTATGTACTAATATATATGTATTGTATATACAGGAAGCGGATGTCGTTAGATATGTTAAAGGAAGATGTTTTGATGATGAATTATACGATTATGCAAGTCGGTTTTGGCACAAATAAATGTTCTTTGTTTCATATTCGAAGATAGGTATAATGTCTTATTCGTGTTAAAGTTCTGTTATATGACGAGTTCTTGAATCTACGCGTGACTGCAATATGATTTTCGCATTTTACTCTAAGTGAAATGGCAATCCACAACTGTTCATGACTAGAAAATGGCTAATCACATGATCCAGAATATAATATACATACATTTTACCAGTAATGTCTTAGATTTTTTTATTACACATTATAATAAAACACTTTTAAACGGATTCTATCGCGTATATTTTGATTTTTGATTTTCCTGACGTTTCGAATGCTGCAAAGTATTATATACATTTTACTATCCAAAAATCTACCTACATTATAATAAATTTAACTATCCCAAAATGCAAAATCAATATATTTAACGATCAGAAGAAAATAAAATTTCCGCATTTCACGATCGAAATATGCGAAATTATTACATTTTAAATAAACACAAATTTAAGTGATGATGGTCTGTTCATTTCACAATCCCAAAATTTTAAATCCATATATTTTACCATCCTAATAAATAAAACCATTTAAAATAAAATAAAAATGTTGCTACTTCAAAATAATAAATGCACAGATTTTAGTATCCAAAAATGTAAAATTGATATATTTATCAATCCCAAAATATTAAACCCATACATTTTTATCCACTGCCATTATCCAGTAGTCAGACTGCTCTGTTGCTTAGAATATTAGCACATGGACGGGTAATTAGCAACGCCTAACCATTAGAACGGTGCCAGTTATAACACCATTTGCATTTGCTAGGCAGCCCTAAGTGCTCTGTCATTTCGTAGTGAACGCTGCTTCCGAAACATTAATGACAATTTATGATGAGAAAAAAGAATTTGAGCCGAAAAACTTCCACTGTTTGTGCGCTCATTGGGGGCGTTTTTAGCCACGCTTGGCAGACGGGTTGGCGATAGCCATATATATTGCCCTAAATGTACTCGAAGGATAGTGCTGTTCATCCTGCGGCTAACTTTTACGACACCCACGGGATGCGACGGGGTGGTGGTATTCTTAGCCGGCACCACACGGCAAATGGACTAACTGTACCAACATTATCTGTACACTTGACAGCGAAAGTAAATGTACGGTGCTTACACACACATGGACAGAGTTGGTTAAGCGACAGAGCGGTCCGCAAGAGTCTATCCTTCTCGGTGTTACTATGCCAGGGAGTGTCGAGTGTCATAGATATTCTAAAAACAATAGCATACAAACTCTTAAACTGCAGTCGAGGGTACTAAGGGGCAGTGATAGGGATGTAGAGAATGATTACCCACACAAAATATGGCCTAGGTACGTAATTCCTTGTGGGGTTCACATTAAGAATAAAGCACCAATCTGTATCCTCCCTCGATGTCCTAAAAGGTGACTGAGTGACTCTATGCTAGGAGGATGGGCAGCAGCGTCTATTCTAGGGAACCGTGGTCATAATGCGCTCACCAAACCGACTGCCAAGCGTGGTGAGTACTGACAAATTCCCCCCAAATGAAAATCTATCAAATCAAATTAAAGTATTTAGTTGTAGAACATAGAACATAGAACATAAGTTATACTTAATTAGAATACAATATTTAATATATTTCCTATATACTGATACTGTATAAAGTTTAAATAAAATGGCCGCCATGTCTTATGGTCAACGGTGTACAAATATTTTCACAAATCACAAATTCATACAAACACAACCAGTTCAATAGAAATTACATGAATATTTTTCATTTTTATTTGTTGTACCAAGTTATAACTACATTATTTACAAATATAATTAAATTATATTGTGTCTGCCAAGTATTCCTCCACAGAATAATATATTTTTCTATTTAGGAACCGATACGTTTTTTTAAAACAGTTAGTGTCGTTTTGATCTTTGGTCTTTGATCTATGGGCGTAAGGCGTTTGGCTGATATGATGAAGTGTTACTAAGAATAAAAATATAATAGCTTTGCATGGTATAATCAACGACTGCCAGTGTTCTTATTAGATACGGCAGAAACCTATTTTATCTGAGTTTGTTAATCTATTTAACCGAGTTAGCTATAACTAAATAAGGACATAGAGTGTCGGTGTCTGTTAGATTAATTAGATCATCATGCAACCTTGATAGCGAGTGGGTGTTGGCTTCAATGTTGAATGTATGTCTTGTGTGTCATACAAGGACTTATTACTATGGAGTCTTTATAAGATTGAAATATTTTTTTATATTGTTTCATAGTTACAAGTCGAGCTTTTTTTTTATTGGTACCCCGTGAAAATTCATCATGAACTTCCTTCGCCCCGGGGAAGGACGAAGGGGTATGCCGGACGCCTACCGGATAAAACCACTGGAGCGGTCATCTTCGCCACCTAAGGGAGGCTCCAGGTCCTCGTATGATCACACTAGAGCCGCCGACTAGTGCCACGCCTATAGGCACAACTCGGAGAGGGTGACTGTAAAGCGGTCACCCCCCCAGGGGGATTATAAAGGATCCCCCAAAGCATCCCACGGTAGCGCGTGACCACATGCGTGCTACCGTCTTCTCTTGGGTCGCTTGGTGTGGGCACGCAGATTCCCCAATCTACGCACCCGCGAACCCAGAGGTCCCCCACCTTATAGCAACGGCAGGGGTTTTCAGGTGGATCAGTGATAGCCTAGTGGTTGAACGCTTGTCTTCCATACAGATAGGTCTGAGTCCGATCCCGGCCCGCACCACAGACTTTTCGGGATTCATGTGCGGATCCGAATTTGATTATCACTTGCGGTAACGGTGAAGGAAAACATCGTGAGGAAACCTGCACACCTGAGAGGGTTCCAACACTCGGTGAGCACGTAGGTTTGCCAGACAGGAAAACCAAAATATTTTGACGTTTTGTTTTTAAATGCCGGGATTTTGGCGTCGTTGTCTGACTTACTAGAACTCTCATAAACTATCAGATAAGTCTAGAATTCAATATTACTGGCATAAAGTGTAAAACGCCGTGTGGCGCCGGCTCAGAATACCACCACCCCATATCCTCCCGTGGGTGTCGTAAAAGGCGACTAAGGGATTAGCCGGAGAATGGACAGCAGCGTCCTTCAAGTACATTAACAACTCAACTGCGATCGCCAACCCATCTGCCAAGCGCGGCGATTATGGCAGAACCCCCCATTAAGTCCACAACACACCCATATCGGTCGTTGTGGTGATCTTTGGAGGAGGCCTGTGTCCAGCAGTGGACTTCATTCGGCCGAAATGACGATGATGAAAGTGTAAAATTAAATTAATTAAATCCATTTTCGGTAAAGTTAGGTAAAACGACAAAACATTATCGTGATCCTCGGCAACGATTACGCCACCCTTTCCCGAGGGCCCGATAAGAGATTATTAAATATTTTTCGACTTCATCTGCGAGGGAACTACTTCACACTCTTAAGAGAGCTTGAATAAAACCTATGTCCTACTTTACGGCGTTAAATGCCTCTCTGCCGAAAGTACCTTGAATCTGTTCAGCCGTTCGAGCATCAACATCATCATTTCGGCCGAATAAAGTCCACTGCTGGACACAGGCCTCCCTCAAAGATCACCACAACGACCGATATGGGTGTGTTGTGGGCTCATTGGGGGGTTTTGCCATAATCGCCACGCTTGGCAGACGGGTTGGCGATCGCAGTTGACTTTGTACTCGAAGGACGCTGCTGCGCATCCTCCCACAGTCACCTTTAAGACAACCACGGGATGAGATGGGTTGGTGCTATTCGTAGCCGGCACCACACGGCTATTTCGTTATTTATCGGGAGTCAAATCTATTCCGCAGATGTATTAGAACATTCGCTTCACGCTTTCACATTGCTAGTAGAAAAAATTTGAGTGGAGACCGCGCACCGGAAAACGCAGCGCAGGACGACCTCCAATGAGATGGACGGAGGACGTGGTGAAGGTCGCTGGGAGCCGTTGGATGGGTGTGGCCTGTGACCGGACTTTGTGGAAATCTGTGGGGGAGGTCTTTGTTCAGCAGTCGACGCAGGAAAAAGATATCACGTGCGTTTGTACTTGTTAGTAAAATTGTGATCTGATATGATAGTATAACATATAACGCTTATAATAAAAAAAAAATACATTCATAACGGAAAACTGTTCCGATATCATACCACACCATGCAAGCCCGATACAAGCAAAACTTCGAGCAAATTAATTAGCAGATCAAATTTTCGGCATTTTTGTTCACTATTCGGCCTTATATGAATATTCGGTTAAACAGTTTAACCTAATATCCATATAATATTCGTACAACTACCAAATATACCGATAGTAACCGTATTTAAACGTATTTTTCGTTTACATTTCTTCTGAGAGTACAGATTTAAAGCCACAATTCTCACACGAATAGAAAACGAATATTCGGCCTATCACTTATAATCACCACGTTTGTAAAACGCATAGGAACTTGTATTAACACATTTACGAGATATAGCGACTAGCATAATTACTAATATCAGAAATGCTTATTATATTTAATAAGAAAATATATTTTCCCTCGGATTTTCTTTCACTGGTTCGACATGGAAAGTAATTAGCTTGATCAACTGAGGCTTACGAAAAAACGTGCTTAATTGAAAACAAAACAAAGGATTTCTTTCATGTATTACGCTTTTTATGATGTACAGGCTAAAAAGAGCCAGAATGTGTTGTAAATTATGGGTAGTGACTGCAGATCGCGCTTTGTAATGGTACCAATGGTGCGACTCATAAATTTGTTTTGAACATGTGTTTGATATTGTCGAAATTGGATAGTTTCATAAAAAGAATATTTTTGTTTTTATTAGATCAAAGTTTAAAAATTTTCAATCAATCGCAAGTAAATGGGTATGAAAACGAATAATGAGTATGAAAGCAAGTAGCAACCAATGTGTTCACAATACAAGGCACAGAGTATAAAAATAAAGTTATGCGTTTAAATTTGAATATGGAACTTGTCAAACATCACATCTTGGACTAAGATATTGGATGAATGGCATACCTAAAGAAAGATAAAAATATTTTTTATTCACGTCAAACCATTTACTTATGAATAGTCTTTAGATGCCGCGTTCGAAGATGTAGATATCCTATAGAGAAGACAAGAAGTTCTATGGTTACACTTTTTAAATAATAATGGTACAGTATTTTTTGACTAAATTCTTTTCGAATCGAAGGTAATGTGAGGCGAATGCAGTAGAAGAGTCTACACTTCTCAAGTCTACACTATACAGGCCTGATTGCTATATTTATTCAAGTTTATGATTCAATTATCATGACAGCATTAATATGACCAATCCCAACAGACGGCACTCGTTCACTAGCGTGAAGTATGGAGCTTTTTTTTTAATTTTTTTTATTGGTGCCTAGTGGAAATTCTTCATGAACTTCCTTCGCCCCGGGGAAGGACGAAGGGGTATGCCGGACTCCTACCGGCTAAAACCACTGGGGCGGTCATCTTCGGCACCTAAGGGGGGCTCCAGGTCCTCGTATGATCACACTAGAGCAGCGTGAAGTATGGACCTACCCTAAGCTATTGCTAAAAGAGAGTACTCCAGCTTACATCAACATTTTATCAGTACTTATCAAAGGCCTATCACAGTTCACTGCTCGACAAAGGCTTTGCAGGCATACTTTCAGTTACCTACGATTTAAGCAAGGATTCAGCTGTTTACAGAGTAAAAACAACGACCGAGATAACACCACGGTCGTGTCTTTTTTTTTTAACACGTTGCCCCACATTAGGTTTTTTTCTGTGCCGTGGGTGCGTTTACAGACAGAAATTCCACACACAATACATCCAGACCCGGACCAACTCCCTGCAGATCGTACAAATAATGGTTCCGTGCAGGAATCGCACCTGCGACCCGGAGCGCAGCAGTCGACTATATCAACCACTGCACCAACCGTGCCGTCAAATAAGTGAGTGTGAAGGTGAAGTGTAAGTGATAAGGCTGGTTAGACATTTAGTAAAAAATGAATTAAAATACAAAAATGTTTGCAGCAAATGCTAAAATTACAAATATAGATCTTTATTAGCTGGGACCCGAGGTTCACCCATCATTTAAATTAAAAGAAATTGGATTATTTATCAATAATTTAGAGTACTCTAGACACTTGACATAGAAAATATATATTGGAATTCATGGGTTTTATTATTTTTGCGGGGAATTCAAAATATTTTTTAAAATAAAACTAGCCTTAGTTATTCCTTATAACATCAGCTATCTGCCAGTAGTCCCGTAGAAATAGGTCCAGCCGTTTCGGAGATTAGCGGGAACAAACGGACAGACAGACAAAAAAATCAAAATAGTTTTTTGTTGTAGGTACCGTATATGCTTTCATATGCATTTAGTAAAAAGCTGTTATTTTGACATTACAAACAGACACTTCAATTTTATTTATTTGTATTTGTATAGATATACCTACACGTATAAAATAAATTTACATCCCTATTAAATGGTAAATACTGGGTAAGGGTTGGGAGGATCTCTGCCGCGCTTATGATAAATACAGTAAGTCGCATTTTTCCGGTATTGAGTTCATATTTGGAATGTTGTCTACATCTCTGGATTTGCGTTTACGGTTCAATTGTAGGTAAGAGTCACCGTGTTTAACCGCCCTAAATCTAAACATAGGTGAAAGGGTTGCATCTTTGGATTTTTCTTTAGAGCTATTGATTTTTTGTAAATTTGTAGAATAAAAGCTTTCAATAATCGCTTTCCACTATACGATGTTACTCGCGGTTACACTAGCATGTGAGCAATGAACACTCAAATTCGAGAACACGTAGTATGTTTTATGACTAAGAAAATGGCACTAGATTCCATACCCACGCTTCCCACCCTTATAACGAGAGGGTGTAGTTATTTCAATCCAATTTTTATAGAAAATCCGTTTTACGACAACAAAACAGATTGTGGTAGATCCCAGCCAATTGAAAACTATCCCTTCTTATCCCGGGACGATCGATCCCGGGGGATTCTGGAGCCCGGGACACGGGATTACTGTATCCCGTAGATGCCGCTCGACGTGTATTGTAAGGTTTGGATTAAAGTTAGTACATACCATTCAGGATTGTCAGAATTGGAAGGGATATACTTGAAACAATTACAGTTAAAGATATTTTTATCCGTGTGGTGTCCGGATTAAGAATATAGCACCACTCCATCTCCTCCCATGGAGGTCGTAAAAGGCGACTATGGGACTCCAAACTAGAGAGATGGGCAGTTGCGTCCTTTCTGTGGAACAGTAACCATTCTGCGCTCACCAAGCCGCCTGCCAAGCGTGGTGAGTACTGGCAAATTCCCCCCAATATGATGACACAGTTGTGGAATTCTATGGGGGAGGCCTTTGTTCAGTAGTGGACGTTGTGTGGCCGATATGATGATGATGATGTTTATTTTCTCAAATGATTTACAAAATTATTTACAGCACAAATGCATGATTAATTAGAATGAATTAGCCCGATAAGGGTTGGTACAGTCGTAAGCACAAACA
The DNA here is from genome assembly GCA_947459985.1 of Diloba caeruleocephala. NCBI lineage: Eukaryota > Metazoa > Arthropoda > Insecta > Lepidoptera > Noctuidae > Diloba > Diloba caeruleocephala. The sequence goes on along the minus strand of OX381616.1, from coordinate 2,895,626 downwards.
TTTGTACAAGTAGGAGGCATACCCTTTCGTCCTTTCCCGGGGTGGAGGAAGTTCAAGAAAGCCACTGGGCACAATGAAAATTAAAAGTTAGGTAAGAACATCTTCACTGGGCTAGTAGTTTCAACAGTCATCATTGCATCATCATTGCGGCCGAATGAAGTCCACTGCTGGACACATGCCTCCCCCAAAGATCACCACAACGACCGATATGGGTGTGTTGTGGGCTCATTGGCGGGTTTTGCCATAATCGCCACGCTTGGCAGACGTGTTGGCGATCGCAGTTGAGTTGTTAATGTAACCGAAGGACGCTGCTGCCCATCCTCCGGCTAATACCTTAGGCGACTTTTACGACACCCCCGGGAGGAGATGGGGTGGTGGTATTCTGAGCCGGCACCGCATGGCATTCAACAGTAGTTGCCAGAAATTCAACAATTCAACAAACACTGAGCAGTAAGCAGTTTAAACTTCAGACATGTGTGTGTTCCGGTTAGAAGGGCTAGCTAGTGAATTTACTGCGCATAAGAGACTAAATAACCAATATCTCGAGGTGTGGTGCCACGCACGACTAGTCCTTTTAGCCTAGACTAGAGTAGACTTTTAGACAAGTCCTAAGGCGTGGCACCAATGGGCGGCTCTAGTGTGATCTTACGAGGACCTGGAGCCCCCCTTCGGTGCCGAAGATGACCGCTCCAGTGGTTTTAGCCGGTAGTAGTCCGGCATACCCCTTCGCCCTTCCCCATGGTGAAGGAAGTTCCATGTAGAGTTTCCACTGGACATAAAAAAAAATAAACAAAACATCAATAAAAAAAAAAATAAAAAAAAAAAAAGGTAGCATTACAATTGTTATGTGCAGGCATGACGCTTTCCACCAGGCGAATGACTGACGCGTATCGTCATCATACAATATAAAAACAAGTATTCCAGTAAACTCTGCAATATGGAAAGTTCATTATATCGGCCATTTATACGTCCACTGCTGAACAAAGGCCTCCCCATAGATATTCACAACTGTGTGATCATTTTTGGGGGGTATTTGCCAATACTCACCACGCTTGGCAGGCGGGTTGGTGAGCGCAGTGTGGCTACCGTTTCACAGAAGGGACGCTGCTGCCCATCCCTCTGGTTTAGATTCCCTTAGTCGCCTTTTACGACATCCACGGGAGGAGATGGAGTGGTGCTGTATTCTTAATCCGGACACCACACGGAATATGGAAAGTTACTAGTAGCAAATAAACTCTTCCTGAGACAAGATGGATATTTATGATGGAGTATTAGTAAAATTCAAAATATGAAAAGATCTAAACATATAACAAAATGTTTAATATCTTTAATGCCTTGTTTAATCACAAGGAATGATAACTTGAAACTCCGATGCCAAGTTTTAGCGAAGTCATGTTGCCTTCCGTTTTTTGTATTTGTACTCAGCAAACATGCAGAAGCCCCTAACCAATAGTTTTGTCTCTCTTAACCTCGTTTGTTAATAGTAAGTCGGTACGTTAAGTGCTCGCAGATGATTACAGTTATAATAACTGACTGTATACAGTTACTGTGAAATGAACGCTCACTAAGCAACTTTGAAAAGCGCACTGACACTGCACCTATGTGTATTGCCTTTCCTTTATTTGAACAGAATCTTTCACAGTTCTTCTTGAAGTTTATTATTTGGTATGTAGTTGATGTATGCATGCCGTGTGGTGCCGGCTCAGAATGCCACCACCCCATCTCCTCCTCCTGGGTGTCGTAAAAGTCGACTAAGGAATTAGCCGGAGGATGGGCAGCAGCGTCCTTCGAGTACACTAACAATTCAACTGCGATCGCCAACCCGTCTGCCAAGCGTGGCGATTATGGCAAAACCCCCCAATGAGCACACAACATACCGATGTCGGTCGTTGTGGTGATCTTTGGGGGAGGCCTGTGTCCAGCAGTGGATTTCATTCGGCCGAAATGATGATGTATGCATGTAGTCCTGTGGTGCCCGGATTAAGAATATAGCACCACTCCATCTCCTCCCGTGGATGTCGTAAAAGGCGACTAAGGGAATCTAGACCAGAAGGATGGGCAGCAGCATCCCTTCTGTGAAACGCTAACCATACTGCGCCCACCAACTCGCCTGCCAAGCGTGGTGAGTATTGGCAAATACCCCCCAAAATGATGACACAGTTGTGAAAATCTATGGGGGAGGCCGTTGTTCAGCAGTGGACGTAGAAATGGCCGATATGGTGATGTAGTTGATACTTTGAAGATTACGAGTATATAAAGTAATAAAAAACATGGTAAATATCCCGTTTTTAGTTCCAATAATAGGATTACGAGTATGTTTACTCGTGGATTCAAACTGTAACTATATATCGGTCATTACAGATAATATTTTAATCCCACCACACCATCCCTCTGCAACTCAGGATTTACGATAGCGACCGCTTGAAACACGACCTTTCATTGAAGCTGGATGTATCCAGGGAAATTAATAACTATCTTGTAACCCGCAACTAAGTTAACAAGAATAGCAAAAAAATACGGGTTGCACTTCGGGAGTGCCGACAGAAGTGAAAACTTATTTATTTTTTATTTATCTAGACGCATTCGCGGTCTGATATATGAAAATGCATATATGCACACACTATAGCTGCGTCTCGTAACGGTGTCGCGAGTCCAGGGATTTTATCTCATCTAAAAATATGCGTACCGCGCATAAAGAAAACTAATAAAAACATCTTCATCAGCTTTTAAAGAAATATGAACTAAAAGCACAAAATATTGTTTTAATGTAAAACAAAAGCGCGGGGTGCTCTAGTTATATTCTGATAATGAATACACCTTTGATATCGAGCATCCCACGGTTTAATTTCATTATGAGGTGATGATCCTGGTTACAGCAGCAGTCTCAAATTAGAAAGAAAGAAAGAAAGAAATATATTTTATTCAGTACGGGACAAAATGACAGCACAGGATAATAATGATACACATCAAAATAAAATTAAAAGAAAGAAAAACAATGTATCTTACACTGAATACCTAAACAAAGTGCTGTCAAGCACGCCCACGCCGAAAAGGCCACCAACTCAGCATTTGCTGGGCGCGACGCACCCAGCGCTGGTTTTCAGTTGGCACCCCTGTGCAGTGACACACGGACGAAAGCAATTACCTACGTAATTATATTACAAGTATATAATTATTCAATATCCAAATAAAATAAGTAATTTATTATAAAAATAAGACGGTGATAATAATAATATATTATAATATAGATAAATTTATATATTTATAATTATTGTAGTGTTGTCGATTCTTGATACGTTTGCAAAACTTCAAGTTTGCAAATCTTGATTCACATCATTCAGTTTTAATTGAATCGCACGATGCCATTACATTCACACATAACTGCATGTACATACATACAGGTCAAGCTAATGAAAAGCGTGTAAAAAGGAGTAAGAAAGAACATACTATCAAGTTCCTGCCGTAGTAAGCAGGAGACAAAACAACCATAGGCCATGGGCACAACATTTTTGGATTATAACTGGGATAACTCCAGTTGCAGCTCCACGGCTTCAAAACCTAATCACACACAGTCAAAGCGCAAACCTGTCTGATATCTGACCTGACCTAAGGGTCGGTATACCACTTGAGTGGGGTCAGTTTGGATACCGGTATGCTAAGGTTGGGACTGGTTGGGCTGCGAGGTCGCATCGTGTAAACTGCCGACATTTCACTGCATCTCGTTAGACTGGAAGCCGAACGGACTTAGAATAAAGCCGGGAATGGCAGACGATATTAACTGATTAGAATTCTAGATATCGAATTTGATTTAGATAATGAGATGATGAATGCCAATGAAAATATGAATAATGAAATTATTATGAGTACGTTGTGGAATATCTATGTGGGAGGCCTTTGTTCAGCAGTGGACGTCCTTCGGCTGATATGATGATGAATGAAAAGTAAGTAGAAACGTGTTAGTCTCTTTTTTTGTTGAAGTTGCTGCCCATCCCTCTGGTTTAGAGTCCTTTAGTCGCTTATTACGACATCCACGGGCGGAGATGGTGCTATTTATATTACTTATATTTATATACTTAATCAGGACACCACACGGATATTTAAAGTAAATATTTATGCACAATTTATAAGTAAAATGTTTAAACTCACTTATTAGACTCAGAAAAAAAAGCAAAATACATGTGCCAGCGTAAAAATTAAGTTATTTGCGGGATTTCAACAGGTACTACCAGTTTAATTGATTTCAAAATTGTTATTTACTATTGAATAATATTTAGTCTTTTGTAATTCGTTATTTTTTGTTTTTAGTAGTAAAATGTTGATTGTTTATTATTTACATGTTCATTTATAAAATATATTTACAGATAACAACGCCAAATTCCCGATATTTTGAAATGAATAATGTTTTGTCCAGATATTTCGGTTTTCCGATCTGGCAACCCTAGTGAAAATAAATAGCAGTAGATACTTTGAAGTTGTACTCGAAATAAGTAGATTCTTTGTTTTTGTTATGTCTGGCGCTTGATCAACAAAACAAAGTTAAGGGTTGTCCAAAACTTAAAGTAGCAAGTACCTTATTATTTTGTATTCCTATTTACTTGTATTAAATATTTGTATGGGAAATAATAAAATATGTTCGTACTGTGTCGCTTGGTTAATAATATTCACTCTTGTTTCTCCTTTTGAAAAATAGAGTAGTACCAAAACTTTTTTTTTAAACGTTGCCCACAATTGAATTTCTCCTGTGTCGTGGTTGCGTTAACAGACACAAATTCCACACAATCCAGAACCGGAACAACTAGCTGCAGATCGTACAAATATTTGTTCCGTGCGAGAATCGAACCCACGACCCGGTGCGCAGCAGCCGACTGTATCAGCCACTGCACCAACCGTGCCGTCAACTACTTGAATGAAAATATGTGCATAATATAAATGCAGTGAGTTTAAAGTTTAAAGAGCTTAAAGGTTTGGTCCAACTGAGACGAATCCCGGGTGGGACGCGGAAGGGGGTATCCTCATAAAAAAAATCTCTGCTATCAATTAGTTCGCTTTCCCAGTGGAAGAGAGTTAAAAGACTGGCCCAATTTAGGTTTTTTTGTATGACTATTCGAAGACATTTTAGAGAAATGTGGCTTCTAAACCGGGCGAATCTGGCGAAGCCAAAAGAGGCCTTCAGCCATGGTAGAATTCAGGCAAATCGTTTGCGTTAATGTAGCCGAAGCTTAAGGACACGGTACGTACCCATTCGCTTCGGTCTGACCATTCCTTTAAAGTTGGTAAACTGCGATAAAAAATAATTAATATTTAATGCCCCACGGATCAAACGTGATATTATGCATGTATGTTAATGTATCTACGTAGATCTTTTTCATTTTGTTGTCGTGACGTAAGCTCCCTTTGTTCCATTATACATGGTCCTTCCGGCATGATAAGTAACTTTGGCATCATTAATATTAATTGGAATTTCAAAAATAAATTCAAGCAATGGATGTTGTAGGTTTAGGATACATAATATCCGATAAAGTCTAACAAGGTAATATATAATATAAGGGGGGGCTTTGCTATAATCGCCACGCTTGGCAGGCGGGTTGGCGATCGCAGTTGAGTTGTTAATGTACTCGAAGGACGCTGCTGCCCATCCTCCGGCTAATCCCTTAGTCGACTTTTACGACACCCATAGGAGGAAATGGGGTGGTAGCATTCTGAGCCGGCACCACACGGCAAATTCACATTATATTACATTAAAATTTCTTTATCGCTAAAAACAATTTCAGATACTCAAACATATAAATATGAATGATATTTGTCACGTATTTCTCGCATAAATTCAATTCCGCGGGTGTGACAACCCTTTGCCTTTTACGTACAAGACCTCGGCTGGATTAGGCAAATGAGACGTCATTAGATTCGTATTGTTGAATGTCATATCGTAACAACCAATATGGCGAATATCGCCATACATGTACCTAGTCATTAAATATAAGGTCTTTTCATATATATAAATCTCTGCTACGCCTATGATTGCCACGCAGTTTTGTTAGCAGTGAAGAGCTTCACAGCCTCATTAAAGACTTATATAATATCGATTCAACAACGTCACTTAAATAATGTGTCATTTTTAAGCCTTTTAGTTAGGGGTGGGTAATTAGTCTAGGGCTGTGATCTACCAAAAAAAATCCCGAACTCATCGTTTCAGCCGAATAAAGTCCACTGTTGGACACAACCATCTCCACCTCCTCCAAAGATCGCCACAACGGCCGGTCTAGGTGTGCTGTGTGCTCATTGGAGGGTTTTACCATAATCGCCACAGGCAGGCGGGTTGGCGATCGCAGTTGAGTTTTCAATGTACCTACTCGAAGGATGCTGTTGCCTATCCTTCGGGTAATCCGAATAATTAATCAGCAATAAAAAAAATGTTTTAAACTTCTGACGCTGGTCAATTGATATTTTTAATTCTGATTAAAATAAAACAAATAGATATATAATTGATTACACAGATAATTTCTTTGATATTAAGAATTTCTTAAATATTTACGATTATAATAAAACACTTTTAAACGGATTCTATCGCGTATATTTTAGTTTTTTGTTTTTCCTGACGTTTCGAACGCTTTGCAGGGTTCGTGGTCGCAGGATGACAATCAAAGCATGTAAATAAATAAATATACGCGATAGAATCCGTTTAATAGTATTTTATTATAATGTGTAATACTCGCTAAAACCTAAGACATTATTATATTTATAATTCTAATTTAATACCTGAATCATTTTTTCAAGATATAATGTTAATGTTGCTTATTACCAAGGTGATGTCAGATGTTACTGTAAGGCTCGTTTTTCTTTATTTGTACCGTTTAGTTTTATTCAAAGTAGGCACTGATGTCAATTTAGGGCAAAGAAAATATTGTAACTGTGCCACAGTTTGTTATTTCCCTGTGTATATAAACTACAAAGTCACTACACATCAAAAGTTACAAATGTTGTAACCTAATTAGAAATGCATAATTATTCCCGGCATGCGCGCTGTGAACCCACGACCCCTGTTTCCGTGAGCGACACGTGAACCAGTCACTAGGCCAAGGGGACCGACACACTCGACTGCCTCCGTTCTTAAGTCTGGTATACTTTAAATATGATATGCATCCCATTAGTTTTTGAGTGGGGTTCGGACGACAGCTCTGTACAATCTATAATTCTATACAATGAAATAAAATCGTCTGTTTGTAAAGTAGTCCGAGTCCGGATGAAGAATATAGCACCACTCCATCTCCTCCCGTGGATATCGTAAAAGGTGACTTAGGTCCGTATTACAGAACGAAACTCAAGCATTGATCTCAGTTTAAAACTAGTTTTGAGTTCAGCATTAATTTTACAACGTCCCTCAAGCATAGATTTATTGAACATAGTTCAACTGAGTCGTGTCGTCGTCGTCACGACGCCACCATCAGCAGGACGGTTGAGTGAGCATGAAACACCTAAACTGCCAGACAACTATCACTTCAATGAAACAAAATAAATTAATAATCCACATGGTCCTCGCACTTACAGTATCAAATATAAATGAAGTGAATATATAAAAAAAAACAACAACCAACAACCAAGCATTGAATGGAAGCATACATTTATCACAAAATGGATATTTTTGGAGAAGTTGACTATTACAATGATTTATTTAACGATCATTCGAAAAGAAGTTTGATTCACTAGTATAATTGTTTTTTTAAATGAGGTAGTTTCATGTTTCCCCATTATGTGGTTAAAAAAGTCATACTTTCTTTTCTTTAACTTTGTGGAGGAGCCAACACGATTTCGCTACAGGAAGGCTACAGGTCATTATGATAATGTGTACATCAAATTAAACTATATTTATTTGTCAACATAACATCTTTTCATATGTTCAATGACAACAAGCGCCAACGCCAACACACGTTCCTTTATAGTTTATTCTTCAACAACATTCATCTCGTTAAAGTATATAAAAATATTTTACGTAGGTACCTAGTATGTCAAATAACTCTTTTAAAAATGAACCTTCTATGTAAAGAGGAACTACTTTGTGAATATTTATATTTCTTAACTAATAGGTCTTCTTTTCCGTGTGGTGACGGTTCAGAATACCACTACCCCATCTCCTCCCGTGGGTGTCGTACAAGTCGACTAAGGGATTAGCCGGAGGATGGGCAGCAGCATCCTTCGAGTACATTAACAACTCAACTGCGATCGCCAACCCGTCTGCCAAGCGTGGCGATTATGGCAAAACCCCCCAATGAGCCCACAACACACCATATCGGTCGTTGTGGTGATCTTTGGGGGAGGCCTGTGTCCAGCAGTGGACTTCATTTGGCCGAAATGAATGATGATGAGGTCTTTTGAGGTACATTTCAATTTTTCTTACTATGAGTAGATCGGAACAAAGTCGGTAATGAAAATAAATCGTAATCGAAAACAGGCTGATGCATAGACAATGAGTAATATGTGCTTGAGGCGTGATTTGAATCTCGTCTCAGCTGAGTTTAGATTGATTACCGTTCTGGAATATGACCGATACTCAAGTACAGATTCAATACTTAAACAGTGATCAGGTGATTAAAGATCAAACTGGACTTGAGTAACGTTCTGTAATACGGACCTAAGAGACTCTTTAGAGTGCGTCCCTTCTGGGGAACGGTAAGTTTTACTGCGCTCACCAACTCTGCCAAGCGTGGTGAGTAAGTACTGGCAAGTGACCACGATGACCACACAAACAAACAACCGGCTCTCGATGTCGATGAATTACAGTGCTCTGTTAAAGATTTTCTTTTTATATCCTTAGACTTATTTATTTTTCACCGTGTGGTGCCCGGATTAAGAATATAGCTCCACTCCATCTCCACCCGTGGATGTCGTAAAAGGCGACTAAGGGAATCTAAACCAGATGGATGGGCAGTAGCGTCCCTTCTGTGAAACGGTAGCCATACTGCGCTCACTCGCCTGCCCAGCGTGGTTAGTATTGGCAAATACCCCCAAAATGATGACACAGTTGTGAAAATCTATGGGGGAGGCCTTTGTTCAGCAGTGGACGTATAAATGGCCGATATGATGATATTTATCTTCAATGAAAAGTAGAACGACCCGGATCATAATACATAATTACAAATGTTCGTTCCGCGCGGGATCGAACCCGCGACGCAAAAAGCCAATAGCTTAGCCACTCCACCAACAGTGCAGTTGGTCTGAAACTTGCGGTTTCTCACATGTTTACCATAAAACTAAACTACGAACAAAAAAACAAACCACAACTAAATTACCTTTCTTATCAATACTAGAAATTTAAGTAGAAGAAACACGAAAAACACGGCAAAAGACCGAATATGTTCTACGTTATAAAGAATTTACTCTTTACGAGCACGAATTTAGCCGACACCTCCATCCGTGAAGAAAATCAATACACGACGGAAGACGAGTTACTATGGCGCTTCCAAGATACAAAATACGGAAGCAAAGAAAAGCCTTAAAACTACACATAAAAGGCTTTCGAACGCTTAGGAAGTTTTGCACAATAATAATATGAAAACTTTATTACTTATGTAGAATTCCTAAGTACGATGAATCGGCTCTGTGGCCGCGCCGAGCGGGGTCGTCGACCGCGCTCGGAGACTGCGCGTCTCCATTGCTACGCTACAGCGGTAGCGGTGACGTATCGTGTCTTGTTTTGTTGATATGTTTTTAAACTTTTGGTCGTGTAAATGAGTTTGGTCTACGCTGTTGTTGGTAGAATGTTGTGGTAAGCGTACGTTCTAAAGAGTTTGTTGTACTTTCGGTAGTTACTTGGTATCTTAGGAAGCAAAAGCAGTTTGTAAATATATCTTATTTTTTAAGGTATTCTTGTAGTAACGTAGCTACAAAAAGTTGTTCCGGGTCTGGATGTTTATGTATGTAAACGGTACTATGATGGAAAGCGTACCTACTAGATGGCGAACTCAGGGCACTCAGGAACTTACAACAAACTCCGTGGATATTTTCGTGTTCACTTCTCAAGTTATATAATATATAAAATACAAGCCTTTATTTTTTTATTAGTGTCCGGTGGAAATTCTACATGGAACTTCCTTCGCCCCGGGGATGGCGAAGGGGTATGCCGGACTCCTACCGGCTAAAACCACTGGAGCGGTCATCTTCGGCACCGAAGGGGGGCTCCAGGTCCTCGTAAGATCACACTAGAGCCGCCTATAAGATACGAGCCTGCTGCAAACAGCCGAATATGTCAATGTCATTCTCACATTATAAAACTTTAAAGTTTATAGTTTTTCTAAATGGCTAGGTCTTGGTCACCAAGAAGTATAATTGATATTAGTACCATACATCAAAAAATACTAGTGTTGTATATAGTAAAAAAAAAACAAAAAGTAGTAAAATATCGTACAGCAATATAATAATACCCACAGAATATAAATAGGTAATCAATGTTTTCAATAACTTTTCCATATGACTAAAGACTGGTTAATGTTAGGTATTGCATTGCTGCTTCGGTGCCGACGATGATCACTCCGGTGGTTTTAGCCGGTAGGAGTCCGGCATGCCCCTCCACCCTTTCCCGGGGCGAAGGAAGTACATGAGGTATTTCCACCGGATCAATAAAAAGAAGGTATTGCATTGCGTCCAAGTCCGTGTGGTGTCCGGATTAAGAATATAGCACCACTCCATCTTATCCCGTGGATGTCGTAAAAGGCGACTAAGGGAATCTAAACCAGGGGGATGGGCAGCAGCGTCCCTTTTGTGAACCGATAGCCATACTGCGCTCACCAACCCGCCTGCCAAGCGTGGTGAGTATTGGCAAATACCCCCCAAAATGATGACACAGTTGTGAAATCTATGGGGGAGGCCTTTGTTCAGCAGTGTACGTATAAATGGCCGATATGATATATATGATTGCATTGCTATACAAAAATGTATATATACTCGTATACCATACATGCATATAAAATACAAGTGAATTAATATAATAAGTTCTTACTTTGTACACTGTAAGTACCTCCTGCTTTCTAATTAAGAGAGATTCGTAGTATATGGTTACTAAATTAAATAGGTTACGGTAATTAATTCCCAGCAGGCTTTAGTGCTTTCCTCTGTAAGGGAACGTATTGTGTTCATGAATAGTCTACATGAATAATGTAAGTATATTATGTGAACGAAGCAAGAATTTATTAAAATGTGTAATAAATTTTCATAGAATTATTATTGGACAAAAGGATCGTGTGGTTTTCGAAACATAATAGATCATTCCTCTCTACCCGTGGGTGTTGTAAACGGCGACTAAGAGTAGATATCTAGAGGATGGGTAGCAGCATACTTCCATAAACTAATAACTTCTGCGATCACCATTTTTTATTGGCGGTAGTTCTCTTATTGCACCGTCTGCGCAGCACAGCACAGCACAGCGTACAGGGACGCTTCGGGGGATCCTTTACAATCCCTGGGGTGACCGTTTTACAGTCATAGATGTGCCTATAGGCGTGGCGGCAGTGGGTGGCTCTAGTGTAATCTTACGAGGGCCTGGAACCCCCCTTAGGTGCCGAAGATGACCGCCCCAGTGGTTTTAGCCGGTAGGTGTGAGGATGCCCCTTCATCCTTCCCCGGGGCGGAAGAAGAGCATGTTGAATTTCCACTGGACACCAATCTAAAGAAGTCTCTTATTGCAAGAGGCCGGCTAAGTAGGTACCGCCCCAGTGCCAGATTTTCGCCGCTAAGTGTTTAAACTTATAATTGTACTCGAAAGGCGCTGCTGCCCATCCTCCGGCTAATCCCTTAGTCGCCTTTTACGACACCCACGGGATGAGATGGGGTGGTGCTCTTCGTAGCCGGCACCACACGGCAAAGGAAAATGTAACTGAATGCCAAATACTTTTTTTTTTAAGAACGTTGCACCACACTAGTATTTCTCCTGTGTAGTAGGTGCGTTTACAGACATTAATTCCACACACAATACACCCACACCCGGAACAACTACCTGCAGATCGTACAAATATTTGTTCCGTGCGGGAATCTAACCCACGAACCGGAGCGCAGCAGTCGACTGTATCAGCCACTGCACCAACGGTTTGTAATAAGATATCAACTTAATAAAGCTCCAGTGGCTTCAAAGGCCTCATTATCCGCCATAATTTAAAAAGTAGTAGGAATAGGTTTCATTACGATGTAGTCACTTCCTTTTACAACTATGTAGTGATTATAGCCCATAGACTACAGTGTGTGCCACCGCGGTAGTGTATTATTTAGTGAAACATTTCTGTCTGTAACCGCAACGGGTGTCCACTGCCCATCGCGCGGTCGACGCCAGCCGACCCACTGCGGTCACATTTGTAGGACGCAATGTATGTATCTGTTTTGTGGACAGACCGAAGCATATGTTTATTTCGTTTAAAATTATTTTGTTGCTCGTCTTCACATGTTCTGCTCATGTGAATAAGATGAGACTGGACTATAAGTACACATATTTTATGGACACAAAGTACCACTATAAATGGTTTCTTTTGTTTTTTTAACATCCTTCCCTCGGATTTGGGCTCAGACCGGGAACAGGTATCTATAGAGACTTGTATCTCTTTGTTCCGTGCAGGGTTTGAACCCGCGACACGTAACGCAGAAAGCCAGTCGTTTACCATGCCGGACGTTTCCGTTTGGTGCCGGCTACGAATAGCACCACCCCATCTTATTCCGTGGGTCTCGTAAAAGGTGATTAACCGGAGGATGCGCAGCAGCATCTATCGCGTACATTAACAACTCAAATGCGATCGCCAACCCGCCTGTCACGCGTGGTGATTATGGCAAAACCTCCCAATGAGCACACAACATACCAAGACCAGTCGTTGTGGCGATCTTTGGGGGAGGCTTGTGTCCAGCAGTGGACTTTATTCGGGTGGAACGACGAAATCTAGCCATAAAAAAAAACAGTTGGTTCTGTACCGTTTGTAATTAGTAAACCCAAAACAAGTAAATAAAAACTGTGTTTAATTAATTTTATTATCATATTATTCCGTTTTAATGACCGATTAAAGTCCAGAAAGATGGTGATTAAGTTGCTAAATTAACACCAACATGTCCGTAATAGTACAGATGTTAACATTACAATTCAATACGAAGATTCAAACGTGTGATAAACTATTAACATAAATTGGTTTTATGGCCATTTTATTGCCACAGTCGACATCCAATTTAAATAAATACAATTGAAAATTGACATCATTTTACATTATGATCTTGTTCAGTATATGTATATGGTCATGTTACGATGCTGTTGTAGTTAAAATAAATAGTAACTGGATTTGGGAAGACACCTTATCATGTCACCCTGCCAGCATTGGATTGTATGTACGTACACAGGGCGACATATCAAGCTATATAAATCCAGTTTATGCTGATCTCTCATACAACGGAAAACCTATACAATGCGAGATTAGCTTACACTGGAAATGTATAGCTTGATATATAGCCGAGTGTACCTATATAAATATCTTATACACCGCTAAAGTTATAATAAACATTTTATTTTTTGTTTACAATTTATGCACACTGAAATAAAAGCAGAAAGAAGGATTTAACAGGAGTAAAAGGTACAAAAGCACTGCTTATTTCTGAAGAAATCTCTTCAAACGGAACTACGAGAGGAGAGTTTGATTAAGAAGAAATGTAGACAGTGTGTAGAGGATTAAATATTTAAGAATACACAATAATAATACATAGATCTGTTGATAACTAGTTACAGTTAGAATATTAATTTAGTTTAATAACCTCACTCCCTTTATAGAATATAAATTTATGATTCCCTTTACCTACTGCCCGCTTGTAGAGGCTTATAAAACACGTAACATATTTTATTTCTTTATCAACCACCATTATAAAAATACATTACCGTTTATTATTTTTCCGGCCATGTTTAAAATGACCCTATTGCCCATTATTAATAACAATAAAGTTACGTAATAATTTATTTAAGTACCTTTTAAAACTGTCAAATGAAAATGAATAAATCTTATAATAACGTGTCGTGCAAATAAATGGAAACCAAACGAAAAAAGTTTACGATCAAGCAAAGACCTTTTACGTTATGCAAGTAAGGAATATTATGTCTGCAGCCACTCACCCACCCTATAGCTGTGGTTAATAACATCACTCTGCAGGATCTGGGTTACTCGCCACACATAAAATATTATTTATACAGTATTTTTCACTATTCATGTCATCGTTTTTTCGACATTTCGGCCGAAAATCGCCCACTGGTGGACAGGGGCCTCCCCCAAAGATTACCACAACGACCGGTATGGGTTTGTGTTGAGTGCTCTTTGGGGGGTTTTGCCATAATCGCCATGCTTGGCGTGGGTTGGCGATCGCGATAAGTTATAAATGTACTCAAAGGATGCTGCTGCCCATCCTTCGGGTACTCCCATAGTCGCCTTTTACGGCACCCACGTGATGAGATAGGGTGGTGGTAGGTATCCGTTATTCTTAGCCGGCCATATATATAAGCCATATTGGTGTCATTTCAACATAAAATATGTATATATGAACCATAATAATATAGATTTTACCGTGTGGTTTCTAAGGCTAAAAATGGCATCACTCAATCTCATCCTGTGGGTGTCATAAAAGACGAATATGGGATCAGCCGGTGGATGGGCAGCAGAGTCCGAATACATTTTCAACTCAACTGCGATCGCTAAGCGTGGTGATTATGTCAAAACTCCCTAATGAGCACACAATACAAATCCAGACTGGCCGTTGTGGTGATATTTGGGGACCTATGTCCAACAGTGGACGGTTTTCTACTGAAATGATGATAATACATTTTTGAAGACTTAATTGGTACCTCGTGTTAGTAACATTGCTGTGATAAAAGAATGAAAGTTTTCAGTTTACTATACAAGAAAATGTGAGGAAACACAAATGAGATAATAGAAAACAGTGTTTTGTTTTCAGAAAATAGTTCTTTATTATCTATACTTTTACTATTCTATACCTTAAGTTTATATTTCACTTCGGACTGAGAAAGAACAGTCATTGAGATAAATGGCAAGTGTCCGATGTATCAATCAGTCTCGGACCTCGGTCTTAATATATTTAATAGATGGTTTTAAGTATATAATTTAGTCGGAATATTATTTTATTATGTCTGTTATAGGTTTGAAGCATGTTTCCTGAAATTAATGAAGACTGGTTTACCTGAGGAAATCCCGGGAGGCGGGAAGACGTACTTCGACATATCCGCTAACGAACTCATTACTGGGAATATATATATATATATCTATCTAGAATATTCTAGCTATATTTTTCGTGTGCAGTGGGCAAAATGTAAATGGTACTTTGTTTTAATTTGGAAGCTTGATAAGGCCAAATAATCCCTCGTAGAAGATCTACATCAACACATATCCCCTGTACATAATAGTCAATTTTACCCACACTTCAATGTCGGACGGTCACTAAGTACCTTGGCGAATCGCCCGGACACGCAAAGGATAATGGACATTAATGACAAAGAGGATCATTTTGCACAGGAGCCGTCATTTAAGCGGGATAATAAAAGACACGCCCAATATTATCTAACTGTCTCTTTAACTTCAGACCACTGTAAAACGAAATATAAATATTTAAATATCCACACGGCAAAAACACGCATATTTCCATACAAAAGCAACTGTGTACAAAAACTGACGTTAAAACGAACCATGTTTAAGCAAAATCTGTTTTAAATTGCTGGGCTTGTCTTACGTGTCTCCCTGTCGGTATCCACGTGTGCTAATGTCTTCGCAGTTAGTAACAACTGACAGCCTTGGAGCGTTGCGTTGAACTTAATGCAAGTACATAAATATGTATGAATTCGGACGACTTGACTAAGATCGTGCGAAGACGGATATGTTAAATGTGGGCTTTTAATGTCAACTAGGAATAAAACATGGCGGGCAAATCGGTTTATTAGACGTCTGTACGAGTAATGATAACACTTGAGGGAATCAAGCTATGAGAAAGTGCTTTTATTGAATAATGTTTATTTTTTACGCTTGAAGTGAAAACTTCTTTTAGCGCGGTACGCATATTTTTAGATGAGATAAAATCTCCCAACGCGCCAAAATAAGTTTTCACTTCTGTCAGCACTTCCGGAGTGCAATTTTTTTACTTTGAAATGAAAACTTCTTTTAGTGCGGTACGCATACTTTTAGATGAGATAAAATCTCTGGACTCGCGACACCGTTACGAGACGCTTTAAGTGAAAACTTATTTTAGCGCGGTAAGCATATTTTTAGATGAGATAATATCTCCAAACGCTCCAAATAAGTTTTCACTTCCGTCGGCACTCCCGGAGTGCATTTTTTTTAACGTCGCCTCACACACCCAGACCCGGAACAACTACCTGCAGATCGTGAAATTTTCAAATTTGTTCCGTGCAGGAATCGAACCCATGACCCGGTGCGCAGCAGCCGACTGTATCAGCCAGTACACCAACCGTGCCGTCAAGTTCTTTCTACGAAACCATTCTGTTTCTTTGTTTGTGCTCAGCCTTCAATGCTATGCCAGTCATTGCTTTGCCTAAAAGAGCTAATTATATGCTGACAGGCGAAATACATACTCAACATAAGTGTTTACATCGCAGGTGCGCGTTCGGTTCCTAATCTCGTACATTTTTTTATCGGAATCATGACTTTCGCTTGAAATATACAGGAACCGAATCATAAATGGCAGCCACATAGTAAAATATGCAATAGGCAAGAAATGTAACAAGTAAAACGTGATCCATTCATCCAAGTATCATAAGACACAATATGAACGGTTTTATCCGCGTTCATTGCGAAATTGTGTTATTAATGTGCAAAGGTACTTTTTCTAAAAACGGCGAAAATATTGACGGATCACTTTGCTTTGCAAACACATTAATTTCTCTCCGTCCATTTTATAGATGAGTTGTCCTGTTTTAATTACTTTTGCATAAAGGGTTCTTCTTGATGGATCGCTTTTTCAAAATGTTACATTGAATTTACGTTAAAAAAATGCGTTACCTACGGTTTAATTCATGGTATTTATAGCAACCTGTTTACCTCACAATGCCTTAGCAAATTAACATTCTTATGCGTAATTTGTAAATAAACATTGCTCTCATAAATTATTTAACTCCGATACAATATATCATTATGCTTTTAATAAAGAAGTGTTGCCACCTGCGGAGGTACAGTTTTTATTCATTCGCTTGCCCTCGCCAAGAAAAAATATCTGTATTAATATTAATGGGGAAAGGTCTTAGGCTCATAATTTTCGATTTAAATGCTGGCACACGTAACATATTTTATACTTTTGCTGTTTTAGAACAATGGGTCACAATAAATTTCTAAGCTGTAGTGCTATTCCCTAAGCAACACAACCTCCAACTCGACGCTGCGGCAGCGACGAGTTACATTTCGTATTCACTTACCAGTATTGAACCAGTGATAGCCTTGTAGTTGACTTGGCTTCCATACAGGAGGGTCTGAGTTCGATCCCGGCCCGCACCTCTGAATTTTCGGATTCATGTACGGATCAGAATTTGATTATCACTTGCGTTAACGGTGAAGGAAAACATCGTGAGGAAACCTGCACACCTGAGAGGGCTCCAACATGTTCTCAATGGTGTGTGTAATCCGGCAACCCATACTTGGGCAACGTGGTGGACTAAAAACCTTTCTCATCGTGAGAAAAGGTCCATCCCAGCAGTGGGACAGTGATGGGCTGATTATGTTATTCACTTACATTGCTCACACAGCCATTTGACAGCAAAAACTGTCCAACTATTCAATATTGAGTAGTTCCACCAAAATCCATACATTTTCGTGGCTGCATCGGCAAAGTAAGTGAATACGAAACTGTAACTCGCCGCTGCTGCAGCTTCGAGTTGGAGTTTGTGTTGCTTGGAGAATAGTACAGTTGATCTTAAAATGAATGAAGGACTGCTTATGTTTCCGATCGTTATAAGATAAAAGTGGACGATTTACCACTGTACGTATAGTAAAAAAGCTAGTTATTTTCTACGTGGGCACTATTATTAATCTATACAAATAAATCAAATTGAAGTGTCTGTTTGTAATGTCAAAATAACAGCTTTTTACTAAATGCATATGAAAGTATATACGGTACCTACAACAAAAAACATATTTTAATTATTTTTGTCTGTCTGTCTGTTTGTTCCCGCTAATCTCCGACACGGCTGGACAGATTTCTACGGGATTTTCACTGGCAGATAGCTAATTTTATAAGGATTAACTTAGGCTACTTTAATTTAAGAAAAATAATTAGGATTCCGCGCATAAAAATTAAAACTCAAACTCAAACTCAAACTCAATTTTTTTTATTTCATATAGGCCCTAATAGGCTCTTACGAAAAGTCAAGCTAAGTGCACGGTTCGGAAAAGTCGGTCCTATGGAGAAGAGCCGGCAAGAAACTCCATGGATATACTCTTTTCAAAAAAAGTTATACTACATTTTTGTTATTACATGGTAATAAGCTAGGTATGTGCGAACAAAGTAGACTAATTAAATTTAAAATACACACAATAACAAAACAGACAATTGCCTCTAACACAATAGAAAACTGATAACAATTAATGTATAGCACTAATAAAGTCGACGAAGTTCACACATTTACAAAATGTAGAAGAAACTAAATTATATAAAATGAAAGGCATTTTAAACGCCAGAGCTTTGAATGTCATATTGAATATGTCAGTAAAAAAAATTAATATGTCAAAGTATATATTATATAGACAATATATATCAAAAGCTAATATATTCGAAAAATAATTACTATCACTATAAAATTTTGATTTGTTATTAGATAAATCCATATTTCATCAATAAGGTTCCAGGGAAGCCACATGTGCAGAAAGAATCAATACCAGACATCTCTGTCGTCAACATAGTCATTAGCCCTATAATAAGCTTTATTAATTAGGATCTGTTTAATATGGGCTTTAAACTTTCCCTCAGTAAGGTCTGTAACAGATTTGGGCAGCTTATTATAAAAGCGAACACAATTTCCAAGGAATGACTTATTTGTTTTAGCTAATCTAAATTTGGGCACTACAATTTTATGTTTATGTCGTGTATTTATATTGTGAAAATCGCTTTTTATATAAAACTTATGCAGATTTTTACGGACGTATAAAATATTTTCAAAGATATAGAGTGACGGCAATGTAAGTATATTGATATCTTTAAACAAAGTTCTAAGAGACTCGCGAGGACCCATATTATATATTGCGCGGATTGCCCTTTTTTGTAGAATAAAAATTGAATCTACGTCGGCTGCCGATCTCCACAACAGAATACCATAAGACATAATGCTGTGAAAATATGCAAAGTAAACTAACCTGGCCGTAGCTTCATCAGTCAGCTGTCTAATTTTACGAACTGCATATGCTGCAGAGCTGAGCCTACCCGATATAGCTTTAATGTGGGCACTCCACTGTAATTTCGAGTCGATAGTTATACCTAGAAATACGGTTTCATCAACAGTTACAAGTTGGTTGCCATCAAGAACTAGTTTTAATCCCAATTGGGGTGCATTAGGTAAGGAGAACTTTAAACATTTAGTTTTATTAGCATTAAGTAACAGGTTGTTAGCTGCAAACCAACTGGAGAGGACAGTTAGGCTCTCGTTTACATGAATAACATTACTATCTTTTCTACTGATTTTAAAAATTAGGGACGTGTCGTCAGCGAATAAAATCACATCCGATAACTTGGTCATCATATATGGAAGATCATTTATATAAGCTAGAAACAAGAATGGGCCGAGTATTGAGCCCTGGGGCACGCCCATTTTAACCGTAGAACCCAAAGAGGTAGCCCCATCTATATCAACTTTTTGCAGTCTTAAAGATAAATAAGAATAAACAAGATCAGCAGCTCTTCCACGAATTCCGTAGTGGCGTAATTTACAGAGCAGCGTATTGTGGTCAACGCAGTCAAACGCCTTGGAGAGGTCACAAAAAATGCCAATAGCATCTTGAGAACCCTCCCAGGATTCGAGAATTTGCGTCACTAGTTTTACTCCTGCATCCGTAGTTGACCTACCTTTCGTGAATCCAAACTGTCGGCCATGTAAAATCCCGTTAAAATTAAAATGTAACATCATTTGATCAAGAATAATTTTTTCAAATATTTTACTCAATGATGGGAGAACAGAAATAGGTCTATAATTTGATGGATTATTCTTGCATCCCGATTTGAAGATTGGTATTATTTTGCTATGTTTCATCAAATCGGGGAAAGTTCCACTATCTAAACATTGGTTAAAAATACCTGCAAGTGCAGGGGCGATGGTATCAATTATAGTTCCAAGTAGTTTAACAGACAAACCCCATAAGTCTTCTGTGTTTTTAATGTTAAGACTTTTAAATGCTTTTATAATTGAACTAGTTGAAATGTACTTAAATTCAAAAGTAGGTATGTCTTTACAAAAGTTCTGTTTAAGTAGAGATTCAGCCAGTACAGAGGATGAGGAAAGGGCACTCGTAGTATCTATCGGTATATTCGTTAAAAAGTTTTCTAATGTCTTAGCGACCTCGAGCTTATCTGAGATAATTCTGCCATCGATTTTTAAAGATAGTTCGCTATCCCGTTTTTTTGTATTGCCAGTTTCTTTGTTGATTACCTGCCACACTGCTTTAATTTTATTGCCCGAAGTACTAATTTTGTTGCTAATTAACATTGATTTAGCTTGCATACATACTCTCTTAAATATCTTGGAATAATTTCTTACATGATTATGGACAGCTTGATCAGACGTTAATGATTTTTCATAATATAAACTATAAAGAACATCCCTACTTTTTCTAATGCCTTTAGTAGCCCATTCATTAAATTTAGATCTATTAGTTAGTCTGATTTTCTTAACTGGACACGCTTTATTAAATTCCTGGCATATCACAGCAAATAAAGTAGAGTAATTTCTGTTGGGATTTTTTGAACTAAAACGAGAGTTTAAAAGTTTACTAGAAATACTGGTGTGTAATTTTTGTAATTTATTTTTATTTAATGGTCTTAATTCAATATTTTTATCAGATTTGAGCTTCCTGTTACATTCGAAGCTAACTAGTTGACCTGTATGGTCAGATCTGACACCACTAATTAAACAAGAATCTTTAATCAAACAGTTTGTGTAAACATTGTCTATGCATGAGGCTGATGTGACAGTGGTCCTAGTTGCTTTATTAAAAATATAATTCAAATTGTAACACTTAAATAAAGAGACCAGCCTGCACTTTTCTACTGAATCTATTAAAAGGTCAATGTTTAAGTCACCACATAGGAAAATTTGATTGTTATTTTTAAAGAGTTTTTTTAGTATAACTTCCATTGTAACTAAGAATAACGAAAAGTTTGACAGAGGTGGTCTATATACACATAAAAAGGTATAACCTTCTATTTCTGCACATGCTACCTCACATAAGCGATCAACCGAGCACGAAGTGATGTCCTTCCTTTCTTTATGGAGCAAATTATTACTACATAAGATCAAAGTACCACCACCCTCCGCTGATAATCGGTTGAATGCACTGGCAACTGCAAAATTATTTATGTTAAAAAGCATTTTGTCTGGCTTAAGCCATGTTTCACAGAAACATAAAATATCCATATGGTATTTATCTATTAACATCTCCACATCTAGTGTTTTGCCAGAGAAGCGATTAACATTTTGGTGATAAAGCAAAATATTGTTATGACACTTCTCTATTGTCGGTTCTGAAAGTTTAAACAATCAATCACAGTATTACTATAATTACTAGATAATACTGATTCGTCACTTAATTTAAGCTCAGTTATACTACTTATAACAGAGTTTATATTATAAGCTATCAACATAGCTAATAAACGTCGATTTTTCTTAGGAAGATGCATCGTTTCCTGTGTCAAAATAAAATGTCTAACAAATTTGTTAGTATCAAAAAACAATAAATGGTCACTATGACGACATGTCAACATATGCATTAAATTATTTAAATTATTAATATAATTATTCTCTTGCTCAGACAGAGAGTCAGAAAATGGCAAGGCACATAACATTATTTTCCCTATTTTTAACCCCTTGAAATCCAATATTAAATATATCATATTAAATCCTATATGTCAAGTGTCTATGTCGAAGTGCTCTAAATTTCGGTGTAACCGCGGGTCCCAGCTAGTATTCAATATATTGGAATTGCAAGTTCTTAACGGGCACCGCACACAATCGGCCATGTTGGACACACTTCAGTGTCCATCAGTCAATTTGCTAACAAAAGATCCATTAAAGTAGTTAGTCGCTCGGTAATGGATGTCGAGACGTGTCCAACAAAAGCCATTATGTACAGGACCCTTAAGAGTACATATATTGAACGAACAATAATGAGTCCATGTATATGTTACTGTAAAAGCTCAAACTACGCTAAAACCTAAAAAATACGCTAAAACGTAAAAGCACGAACTGTTCTGCTATAATCGTTAAATTCGTACTTTTACTAGCATTCACTCGGTAATTCTTAGGTTTTACCTCAGAGACACGGTAAACGTTGAAAATACGCGCCTCAGTGTATCTTAAGATATTTATAGACCCTAGCTCAAATATTATTATAATAAAGGGTTATTATTAACCTTAAAGAACAAATACTGTCACAGTGGCTTATGGTACGGCTGGGGTGGCCCTTCGGCCACCATAATGATGTAAACATTGCACACGAAATAATTTCGGCTAATATATTTCTGTAGTCGCTCACAGTCAGTCGCTCATTAGTATTTATGTTACACGTTTTCAGTATTTTTGACACCTCGTAATTTCATACAGTTACTCGTTTAAATTCTACCCTATATCTTGTTCCTAAAACCAATATTTGCTAAGCGTCATTGGTAAAACCTAGCATGTGTCAAACTCTAATGGTAAAACCGCGCAAAATCGTGTTAATTAATATCAAACCTTATAATTACCAACTTAAGTTGGTAAATCAAAAGATTTACGAGTAAAACTTAAGGTGTATCGTTATTCGAGCTTTATCAGTATCATATACATGTCCATGCTATAATATTATTTATACAACAAAACTTGTTTGGTTTCCGAATAGTTCCGTGTGGTTTCCGGGTTTAGAATATCGCACCTCTATATCTCCTCCCGTAGATGTCGTAAAAGGCGACGAAGTGACTCTAAACCAGAGGGATGGGCAGCAGCGTCCCTTCTGTACAACAGCCATTCTGCGCTCACCAACCCGGCTGCCAAGTGGTAAGTACTGGCGAATTTTTTTTTAAACGTTGCCCCACCGTAGTATTTCTCCTGTGTCGTGGGTGCGTTTACAGACATGAATTCCACATACAAGACACCCAGACCCGGAACAACTACCTGCAGATCATACAAATATTTGCTCCGTGCGTGAATCGAACCCACGATCCGGAGCGCAGCAGCCGACTGTATCAGCCACTGCACCAACCGTGCCCCAACCGTGCAATTGTGTCGTCATTCCCCCCAAAATGACGACACAATGGTGCCTATATACCTATGAGAAAAGACAGAAAGAAAAACAGTTTATTTCTATGGGGGAGACATTTGTTTAGTAGTGGACTTTCTTTGGCTGATATGATGATAACATTTGTCTTTCCGTTTGATCGTTCCGTGCAGTTCCTGGCAGAGAACAGACCACTCCACTCCAATCAAGGGTGTCGTAAAAGGCGACTAACGATGGATATTAGGTGGACGGGCAGCAGCATCCTCCTGCGTGGTAATAACAACATACTGCGATCACCAATCCGCAGGCCAAACGTGGTGATTATGGCAATATCTCCCATGACCGCTTACTATAGTGATCATTGGGAGGCCCATGTTCAGAAGCGGAGGTTTGTATGTGTGTTTTAAGATGATTGAAATATAGATCGACGCCATAAAGTTCATTGTGTTAATTCTACTACGTGTGTATGTCACTGAACTCCTCCTAAACGGCTGGACTGATTTTGATGTTTTTTGTGTATGTTTGAGTGGGTCCCGGATGGGTTAGATTCATAATTGGACCCCGTAGGTGGCGCTGCAATCGGGTTTTCAATTACTTGCCTGAGCGAAGCTGGGGCAGGCAAGCTAGAAAGAGTATAAGACGTTGTATCATAAATTCATATTTTCCTCAGTACAATGTCTGGCTATACAGACTCATACAACTAACAAACATTATTTATTCATCAACAACAAAAAGAAAAAATATATCAAAGACACAGAGAGACACTAAACCAAGAAACTGAATTTATTGTGAGTAAAAATAACAATTTGTTAGAGCTGCCGCCATCAAAGAGATTACAGAACACAAAAATATGCGGCGTCATCAAATGACTGTTGGTAAACTGAACGGTGATGGTAAGCCGTCTCTGGCTTCGTTAGCTTCTCTGTGGCCCACGGAGTCTTGTGCAAGTTCTTACACTATCGGAAATCAGTGATTATGTTGCTTTTTTATTTCTTTTGTTTTTGTATACCAACGCAGAGCTTTTAATAACGGTAGAAGAGTGTGTAGAGATTACTTATAAGTTTACCAGTTTTGTTGTTGTGAATTGGTTTATAATGTTTCGAATGGCGGGGATTATTGTAATTAAAGCTTTAATTAAAACATTTAATTTCAGTACAGTAATTACGATTTATGTAGACGAAATGCTAATTTTAAAAAACAGTAGGTAGTTACTAAACGGTTTTCGTTAAAAATATATCAAATATATCGGGTTTGAACTTAAAAAGCTGCTTCAAGAAGTTCAAAAATTCTTGATCTAAATAATCAGTAACTTTGATGAGTAAAAATATGCATGTACTTACTTAAAAAGAATTTAAGAAGTTTCGTAAGTTACCTACTTACGAAAAGTTCTTAAATTATTATTTAGTTTCCTTAACTTTTACTTTTTTAAATGTCTAAATATTCATCATCATCATCATCATTTAAGGTAAAGGACGACCAACGTATAAATATAATACTCGTGCTTAAATAGTTTCTAATTATTCTAATCTTATAATACATCATGTTATGTTAATGATTAAAATTAGATAACTGTACTTAAAGTTATGAGCTTACAAATTTCCGTTTCCGTTCTTAGTCAATTAACTACACAATTACACGAATTTCATAATTAGTAAGCACTAATAACGGAAATTATGTAGCTGTTAGTTTTTCTGAAGTTAATAAACAAATTACAAAATTCCTAATCAGCTGATTAAAAATAAAAACGATTCCAAAACAATGTACCGATCAACAAACACGCTTAATAATATCTCTAGAAAGTTCTGTTTGACGTGCCACACTAAACACCGTACACACGCGCCCTTACTACAATGCACTACAAATTACTCATTAATTGCTGCC
Source organism: Diloba caeruleocephala (assembly GCA_947459985.1). Taxonomy (NCBI): domain Eukaryota; kingdom Metazoa; phylum Arthropoda; class Insecta; order Lepidoptera; family Noctuidae; genus Diloba; species Diloba caeruleocephala. The sequence goes on along the minus strand of OX381616.1, from coordinate 2,870,280 downwards.
CATTTAAACTTTAACACCTTGACGTAACGTCTAAATTCCTTTGACACGATGATAAATTGAATTCTGTTTTGCTGCCAAACTTTTTATGCCGTCCGAATATTTCTTATGTGAACCGTTTAAGGTGGAAATTTGTTTGTTTTGTAGTGCTGGCAAGTTCGTTGCATTCCTTTAGTGCATGAAAAGGGGAGCTTCGGTTTAATTGATAAACACATAGGGTGCGTGCATCGGTAGTGTGGGACACTTGTGTCGTGTTATTCCAGTCTTCTTAGTGGGTGCTTGGGGAGTGTTCACCTGTTATCGTCTGTCAGGGTCGGTATTTAAATAATGTGGTAGGTAAAATATTACACTGAATTTAATATGATCAGCTGTTTATTGTTGTTTTCTACTTAATTGAAATAGAAATATAGACACGCCATATTGAGTTCATATGATATACGTATCCCAATGAAACCAATAACAGCAAAATGTGTAAAATATGCTTCAGAAAATGACACTAAGGAACTGTTTTATCAAAAAAACGACGGCACGGTTGGTGCAGTGGCTGATACAGTCGATTGCTGCGCTCCGGGTCGTGACACAGGAGAAATCCTAATGTGGGGCAAAGATAAAAAGAAAAAACTCCCCGCGAAAATATTCGACATGATTAATCTTTAGTGCTCGTTGTTTGCATCACCCAAGGAATTTTATATAAAAATATATCCAAATATATCCAAATACATTGTATACAGAACATTGGGAGGATGAGAAGAGAGGAGGGCGAGATGAACAGAGGGATGGGCAGCAGCGTCCCTTCTGAGAAACGGTAGCCATACTGCGCTCACCAACCCGTTTGCCAAGCGTGGTGAGTATTGGCAAATAACTTGACGTTTTTTTGACTTGCTCCTTAGTCGTGGGTGCGTTTCCAGACACAAATTTCACACACAATACACGGGTCTGGACCCGAAACAACTACCTGCAGATCATCCGCGGTTCCGTGCGGGAATCGAACCCGCGACCCAGAGCACAGCAGTCGACTGTATCAACCACTGCACTAACCGTGCCGTCGTCAAACTGGCCTAAAAGTTGTGAAAATCTGGTTAAAACAAAGCAAACTAATTTCATAGTTGTCCTCATCTTCTCAAACTGTTCTTCCCCTACACAAAGCTATTTAAAGCATATTTCAACAAACTAACAAAAGAGTAAATATTACAACTAGGTCACGCGTCAACATAAGATTGACACCATAAATAAAGTTTTTTTGTCCTACTTCTTGTAATAAGAGAAGCTAAGTGACAGCGTGCCAAAGACAACATTCGCGTTAATGTCCAACGAACTATAAATATTATTACTTTTTATTACTTGTTTTTTTATCCCACTAAGGTGGTGCGCACGTGGCCACGTGCCGCCGTGTGCGCAGCACAGCGCAAAGTGAGGCTTGAGAGCATCCTTTACAATTCTCCCCAAGAAGTCTCGGGGGTGGGGGGGCTTCCCTCCGCGGAGTTACCGCTTTACAGTCATCCTCCCCTTGACGTGCCTATGGGCAGCTCTAGTGTGATCTTACGAGGACCTGGAGCCCCCCTTCGTTGCCGAAGATGACCGCTCTAGTGGTTTTAGCCAGTAGGAGTCTGGCATACCGCTTCGCACTTCCCCGGGGCGAAGGAAGTTCCATGTAGAATTTCCACTGGACAGGTGGGAAGGCCAGTTGAAGATGGAATCGGTTAATGTAATTTATGGGCTCTTGCAACACCAGTACAATTCCTTAACCTGAATTCATGCATCATTGAATAATCCTATCCGGATTAAATGAAAATCCGTCAACTTTAACCAATTTAGTATTACTTAAGACATGATTGAAGCACGCATTTCAATGTTGTCCTGTAATTAGCAGTCTGTTTTTGGTTAAGGGCCTAATTTTGATAAGCTTGGTGAAAACAAACTTCTCTTCCGCTTAAAATTTTATGTGGTCAGATTTAACACCAGCAACTAGCAATCTAACCATCGAAATGTTGTTTCTAAGGTAAATTTGCAACTGTTTAATTCGTTTGTTTCAGCTGGAATCGTCCACTGCTGGACAAAAGCCTCCCCCAAAGATTGCCACAAAAACCGGTATCGGTTTGTAATCTGTGCTCATTGGGGTGTATTGCCATTATCGTCACGCTGGCAGGAGGGATGGCGATCGCAGTTGACTTGTAAATTTACTCGAAGGACGCTGCTGCCCATCCTCCAACTAATCCCATAGTCACCTTTTACGACACCCACGAGAAAAGATGGGACGGAGCCAATCGCGGCACCACCCGGAAGACTATGATTGGAATTTTGCACCAAAATTCCTCCTTGTTTAAAATGTAGGTTCGCATTTATTAAGGTTGTTCTGAAATTTCCACGAAAGCATTTTTGTTAGCCTTTTGTATTTTACTAAAGTGTTTTTAGCCAAATCCGGCGCATTATATTCCCAAAAAAGCAACGAGTGCTGGTATTCGCTTCAGCAGTTTGCTAAGTATTCACTCAAAATTCTTTTGTTCTGTTTTTATTTATACTTATTCTGAAAATAATATGCGACACGTCACACAATGCCGTCCTGGTCAGGCCGGCCGGATTTCCATGATATTATCTCAACGTTCCCGCCCAGTCTAACCTTTCGTCTGACACGCGTCTGTTTTTGTCGAATTCTGGAAGGAACATGTATAGGTTTATACGCCGTATTGTTTTCAGTTTAGGGGCACATCTCATCATCATCGTATCATCCAAAGGACATAGCTGAACAAAGGCCTCCCTCATAGATTTCTGCAATGATGTCTTCATTTTGGGGGGAATTTGCCAGTACTCACCACGCTCGGCAGGCGGGTTGGTGAGCGCAGTTTGGCCGGCTGCTGCCCAATCTCGGGGGACCATGTGAGGAAGTTCGCCGTCTCTACGGAGGGGTCGTGCGGTCCGTGGCCCACTACGGGGCACCTGTATGGTCAGCTCGACTGTCGGATGCCCAGCGCTGCAGAACCAAAATTCATGGTCTGCAGCGCAGAGTGGCTATCCGGATCGCACGAGGATACCGAACAGTGTCCTACGAGGCGGCAACTCTCCTGGCGCGTTTTCCGCCTTTCGACATCCTGGCGGAGATGAATGCGTGGGTCTACGATTAGACACGCTCCCTCCGCCAGAGCGGTGAAGGCGCGCCTCCAGGAAATGGAATGGAAATGTATAGCCTGACATGTCGCCGTGCGTACTATATTCTTAATCCTGACGCCACACGGGGAAGGGGCACAGCCAAATGGACTACCCTAGTTGTAATGCACAGCCTATAGTACTTTTCTCATTTCGGCCGAATGAAGTCCACTGCTGGACACATGTCTCTCGCAAGTGGGTCGCGGGCGCGCAGATGTAGAATTTCCACTGGACATCAATAAAAAAAAAAAAAAAATAGTCTCTCGCAAAGATCGCCACAACGATCGGTCTGAGTTTGTGTTGTATGCTCATTGGGGGGTTTTGCTATAATCGCCACGCTTGAAAGGCGGGTTGGCGATTGCAGTCGAGTTGTAATTCGTGTACTCGAAGGACGCTACTGCCCATCTAGCCCAGCTAATCTCATATTGGTCTTTTATGTTGTTTTATGTCTTTTAAATTATACACGGCAATATTCCAATGGTAGATATTAATAATGGTCATAGGATATGCTGAAGTATGGCCGACTCGCTTGGACGTTACTCGGGCATTCTGTAGTTACTAGATTATCGTAAGATATACCGATACCATAATTTGAAGGGGAACGCAGTCCCATGAGATCGCTAGTGTAGCAATAAAGATGTTGATACCGTGGTATCTTATATCGCGATCTATAAACGCTGCATTTTATTAGATTTCACGCCACCTCTCTAACAGCACCTAAGGGACACGTCTATTCCTAGCGGGGGACTACACCCGTGTTGTCTGAATAAGTATTAAATGTAGGCAGTAAGAACGACCAATACACTCTAACATACATATACTTTTTTTTTTCAGATGTGTCCGTCGAGATTGCTTTAATCAAAAAAGTCTTTAATAAAAGTAGTATATATGTACATTATTCTCTTTATATTTGGTACCATTATTTAGAGTACTCGTATTTAGCGAGTTTCTTGCGGTTCCATAGGACCAACTAATTGGAACCACTAAGTGCAACTTAAATTCTGACGTTTCCTAAGTGCCAGTAATTGGTTAAGTAAAAATATTGTTGATTCTAAGTAATCGCTCGCAATACCCCACAAATATACTTTATACATTTGAACACAGACTCTACTAGCTCTTGATTATTCAAAGGCTAGAGCTAGGCTTCTGGATGTTAGACGTATTTTTCACTTAAACCCCAAAATCGAATGATATGTTCATTGCTTTCTAAAACCTAATTAGGATCTCTAATATATTCTACATACACATTAATAATCTTTATAAAAACGTTGCCCCACACTAGGATTTCTGTGTCGTGGTTGCGTTTACATACATAATTTCACATACAATACACCCAGACCCGGAACAACTACCTGCAGATCATACAAATATTTGTTCCGTGCGGGAATCGAACCCACGACCCGGTGCGCAGCAGCCGACTGTATCAGCCACTGCACCAACCGTGCCGTCAACGCTTGAATAATATTATCAAGAAAATTCAATACTCACTAGATTTCAAAACACACCCTATTGTATTGTGTATCGCTACAACACAATGACATAAGTTATAACGATAAGAGGGGCCTTGGCGTAGTTTGAACTTCAAACTAACTTACATAATAGCGGTATTTCCCGATTGTTTAAGCTAACTTTTGAACTATAATGCAACGAAATTAGACAACTAGCAGTTGTGTTTTCCAAGAGTAAAGCGTCTCGCGTCTTTGAGTTACGCTGAAAATTGCTGCTGATGACCAAAATGAATAGAAAACTCTGTTATGGTTCGTCTTTATATTCCGATTCAGCGCTTCAAGTTGTTTAATGAATATCAAATTAAAGTTTCGTCGCTGCGTCAGCGTTGAAAACAAATCGTACAGGTTACTTACAAGTAACCTACTATCTCTCACAATCTCAAAGGCAAGTTCACGCAACATTTTACGCCCAACTCAGTCTCATGGAGCCACTCGCTCGTATCTTCAAACGTACCAACTCTATGCTATGATGCGAGAAAATATTTCGCACATGAAAAACGATAGAGTCGCAACTCAAAAACTGCGTTCGTGATATTAAGTTGTTATTATGAGACCTTATATCTTACCCTCTAATAAAATACAAGTCTTCTTCTCTTAGATTTATGGCTTATGTTAGAGTATATTCCACAATTTCGCAAATGTCATGATAAGGCAACGTTGTACGGTATTCAGATTAATCAATCTTTACATATTCATAAAATATTACTCAAAAATGAAAAAAAAAATGTCGGTAACGTCGTACGGTTTTCAAAAATATAACGTCGTCCAAATCCATTTTGGCTTAATCTTTTTTCAGCTGTTACTGTATACTTTTATTTGTACAAAGCCTTTCTGGATCATAATTCCGAACGATAGCTACGATCTGTAGTTTTGTTTAGATAAGTACAAAATACCTATTTATTTTCACATTTTATTATTTAATAATTACAGATTGTATAGCTATGTATTGATGATAATTATTCAAATATACACATTAAACAACATTATTAAGTCTCATAATATCAACTTAATGTTACACATTCTCCCTCACATCAGCTCTCTTCTTTTTTTGTTAATTTGTAAGACCACATTTTCAGATTGCCTCTCTATTGTTGGTCATGCGCGATTTGCGCGTTGGAACGGCTTCATAATTCCGCCATTTTGATGCCCAATAGCATGTTATAACAATTCATAGCCGAACAATTTTATGAAGAGCTACAATTTATGGGACGCGTCGCAGCACCGTTGCCACCGTAAAATATTTGGTTTGTGTTCTCCATTTTTTATAGGATAATGAAAATAAATAGGTTACTCTGTTAAGGGTTTAATGGTTCCATTTTCCTTTTTGGGATACGGTACCCGTGTTAGGGTTGCTTTTTCGAAAATTTCCGTGGTAGGTGACCGATCATTTAGCTCTAGTGTGATCTTACATGGACCTGGGGCCCGCCTTCGGTGTCGAAGATGACTGCTCCAGTGGTTTTAGCCAGTAGGAGTCCAGCATACCCCTTCGCCATCCCCCGGGGCGAAGGAAGTTCCATGTAGAATTTAGACATCAATAAAAAAATTAGAAACGTGACCGATCACTTGTTCTGACAATGGGATGTCCGATTAATGAGTCACTCTTTGGTAATGGTAGAAATCAGTGCTGCATAACCCCTACTATTATATCATAGCAGGAATTATCACCGAAGGATGTCCACTAATAATAATAATTCCCTACACTACGGTTGAGTTAAGCGATGCTGAGGCATGCGTCATGCTCGTGAACCGGCAGCACCCGGCACCCCATTGCCACTTTAGCCGAGGGAACAGCTCATGGTGTGGTGAAAAGATTGTCTAGTTAACAAGCTTGGTAATTAATTGCCCAGGCTTCGCCGGACGTACTTACTCGTACTCGTGGAGGTTCATGAACCCATAACAAATTGATTTCGAGTAATGTTTGCAATTATGTTTTGGTATCGCCCGGGTTTCCATTTGTTCCCTATAAATGGCGAAACTCGCCCCCTTGCCACTGGGGACCACTTTACCTACGCCACGTGAATTGTGAGTGACGGGTGCCTACAGCCCATTGCTTACCCTGCCGAGATTTTTAAATAATACGGTAATTTACAAGGTGTTTTCTTTTTATGATTAACCTCAATATGATTCTTTTATTTCATAATGATTTCATTTGTGTGTGTGTGTTATTATTTTATAAATTCATTTAGCTGTCTGCAAGAGATCGCTATGTGCGACGATACTTCTGCGATACGATTGGTTATCAGTTGAAATTAATAATAATTCTATTTCAAAATCTTTAGATTTAAGATTTTGAACTTGACGTGTTAAGATCACGCTCAATACAAAAACCACTTGTTGATATTACGTTGTTATACTGGCGTGATATAAACTGCTTAATCTATATATTAATTAACCTATATAAAAATGTTGGTATATTTAATAGACTTGGGACACCGATCGACCACCATGAAAGTAGGCACATGTGTTTCTTCACGGAAAAGATTTTTTAAGCGATGCCCCACTTGACGACGTTGATGGCATAGTTTACACAGACACATCTCCCATGCACATACTCCAAGACACGAAACAACTATTTGTAGATCATACCAATATTTGTTCCGAGCGGGAATCAAACCTGCGACACGTAGCGCAGAAAGCCGATTGCTTAGCACCTCCCCCAAGCTTGCCGTCTGTCGTTTTGTTGCAACTCGCCACTAGATGCGCTTGCGGCACATCTACTTCTATGCCGTTCAATCAATCGCCATGCAAAAGGCAGGACCACGGCGGTTAGTCTATACAAATAAATAAAATTGAAGTGTCTGTTTGTAATGTCAAAATAACAGCGTTTTACTAAATGCATGTAAAAGTATATACGGTACATGTAACAAAAACACAATTTTTAATTTTTTTGTCTGTCTGTCGGTTTGTTCCGGGTAATCTCGGAAACGCCTGGACCGATTTTGACGGGACTTTCACTGGCAGATAGCTGATGTTATAAGGAATAACTTAGGCTACATTTATTTTAGAATAATAATTAAGATTCCGCGCAAAAAAATAAAACCCTTGAAACCCAATATATATATATCCTATGTCGAAGTACTCTAAATTTCTTTTAAACTAAACGTGGGTGAAACCGCGGGTCCCAGCTAGTAAACAATAAATTTCTAGCACAATTGTTATATTTTTTATGGTTTTGCAAACCTGATAAGACGTCGTCCTTTATATCTTGCCCATATTTTTGATCCCACACAAGCTACTTATAAATTATCCCACGCTTTTCAAATAGATGTTTCTAACCACCGCTCATATTCGTATTGAACCAGACTGGCTCGTTAAAACTTTTTGCCAGGACAGTTGGTAGTACCAACCACAACGTAACAACGTCCGCTGTTCTTGCTGTCAGTACGTAACAGTATTATTCTGTAATAATGAGCGCAATCTCGAGGGACGAAGTATTTTTTGCAGCAAATTGCATACGAAAACGTAATGCGCTTTTAAACATCTACGCTATCACCTAACACAGTATACACTGAAGGCTAATGAGGAATTACGTGTCCTCCTTATCTCTGCTTTTGTTTACGACTTGATTTCTCGAATGATGTCGGAGAACTGCAGCCTTAGCACGGTCTACTATGACAAGACTAGTGTCACAGACTTTGTCGTATCAGAGGGCCAAATCTCGTAATTAGTTTATACTGTGACTGAAACTTGACCGAACTGAAATTAAATTATGAATTGACCGAAAAAATGGTATACTACTACTCTTAAAGTTCAGTCGAATTTCAGTATAATCTCGATCTAGTCTCATTTCAATCTCAGTTTTGACCGCTTTACCGGCCCACGGCGTGGCAGCAGTGGGTGGATCTAGTGTGATCGTACGATGACCTGGAGCCCCCCATTCGCTGCCTCCAGTGGTAGGTCCGGTAGGAGTCCGAGGAGGAGGAGGAGGATGTCCCTTCGCCCTTCCCCAGGGCGGAGGAAGTTCATGATGAATTTCCACTGGGCGACCAATAAAAAAAGGCTTGCTGTAACACGGCCTACATAGCTAATTTATAATTACTCAGTGGGATGAAGAAATCATTAAGAACGATAGTGCGTTTGGTGTCCGGATTAAGAATGTAGGACCACCTTTTCTCCTGCTCTCTAGGTTGTTAAAGGCGACTAAAGGACTCTAAATCAGAAGGATGAGCAGCAGCGTCCCTTATGTAGAACAGCAGCCACTCTGAGTTCACCAACCTGCCTGCTAAGCGTGGTGAGTACTGGCAAAATCACGACACGCGACATGTTACCGGCCCTTCTGGAAATCTATGGGGGAGGCCTTGGTTCAGCAGTGGACGTTATTTGGGCTGTAGGATGAGTTGCGAATGGGTGCAGAATGGCTGTAGAAAGTGTTCCCTGCTACCCATCCCTCTGGTTTCGAGTCCGCTAGTCACCTTTTTTGGTGCCGGCTAAGAATACCACCACTCCATCTTTTCCGTGGGTATCATAAAAGGTGGCTATGGGATTAGGCAGAGAACGGGCAGCAGCGTCCTTCGAGTACCTTTACAACTTAACTGCAATCGCCAACCTACCTGCCAAGCGTGGCAATTATGGCAAACCACTCAATGTGCACACAACATAAGCCTAGATCGGTCATTGTGGCGATCTTTGGGGGACATCTATGGCCAGCAGTGGATTTTTTGCGGCTGAAATGATGATGGTTATGAGCTTAGAGCCTTTTACACACCCACGGAAAGAGATGGAGTGGTGATATATTCTTATTCCGGACACTACTTGGAACCAAACTACTCAGACCCACAAATATATATTAGCTTCGTTTTAAATGCATTTGCTATTACAACTTTTACGTAACCAAATAATAAATTGCACAACATTTCCTTTGCACGTTTCTGTTGTATCTTCAAACGAAGCGCTGAGGATGTTACGTCACGAGTCTTATTGCGCTTTTTACGCCGACCGGATGAGCAGGGCCCGTGGGATACGGAATGATATTATATTATGGCTCGTTGCAGCTTGCGACTCAAACGGCGTAGTCGAAGTATGTGTCTTCTGTGATAAGGGTTTGATTGCGACCTTTTTGAAGTAATTCTTCTTTAGGCGCGTTTGATGAGAGTCAAAATGGGAGCTGCGCGCGTATACCGTCAAGAAAATCTTACTATTTTGGCTGTCAATTTAAAGTGCATATTTATTTTAGTAGCTAATAATTTATTTTAACTATATTGGACTTATTTATATGACAAATAAAAAACAACTGTATAAAAATACTACTAGGTACTTCAAAGAATATTATAATCCATAGTGCATTTTTTTAAATCAAGTTTTCTTAGTCATCATTTCGGCCTAATGAAGTCCACTGTTGGACACAGGCCTCACCCAAAGATCATCACAACCACCGATATGGATGTGTTTTGAGCTCATTGGGGGGTTTTGCCATAATCGCCACGCTTGGCAGGCGGGTTGGCGATCGCAGTTGAGTTGTTAATGTACTCGAAGGACGCTGCTGCCCATCCTCCGACTAATCCCTTAGTCGACTTTTACGACACCCATGGTAGGAGATGGGGTGGTGGCATTCTGAGCCGGCACCACACAGTTTTCTTAGTATGGTTGACATAAGTTGTTGAGTATTTTCTACGTAAACAACCCAAGTCATCGATACGATACTCTAGGGACGTAATGCGGTGATCTATTCTTAGCTGAAACTACATGACATTTAACAGCGGTAAGTATTTCATCTCTTAGAGCGAAATCCATAAATCGTATAATAAATTAGCCTAATATATTTGTTTTAAACATCAGCCCTAACTATGATTTGCGTTAACCGTAACGAGTGTCAAATGCCCAACACTCACTCTAGAACAATCATCTGTAGGAAAAACAATTGAAAACCGTACGGTTGCCCACATATATTACAGACTTTTTTTGCATTTTTGAGAAATATTTTATGAATATTTAAAGATTCATTATTCTAAACACCGAACGACGTTGCCTTATACTCGACATTGGCGAAATTGTGGAAGATACTCTACAGAAACCATAATCTAAGAGAAGAAGAAGAATCATCTGTAGAGCATACAATTTTTTTTGTTTGGTACTGGACCAAAACTTTTTTTTAATTGTTCTGTAGTGGAACTTCTACATGATCTTCCTTCGCCCCGGGGAAGGGCGAAGAGGCATGCCGGGCTCCTACCGGCTAAAACCCCTGGAGTGGCCATCTTCGGCACAGAAGGGGGCTCCAGGTCCTCGTAATATCACACTAGAGCCGCCCATTGATGCCACGCCTATAGGCACATCTCGAAGAGGGTGACTGTAAAGTGTTTCCTCCCCCCCAGCCCCCCGGATTGTATTAGCTTCACTTGTAACTAAATATGTACCATCCTGATCTTATGATAGAGCCAGGCGGCGGATAGTGGAACAAAGGTAATGGAGCCGGGACTTGGTTCGTTCAACAAAACGTGTTCTTTAGTTTTTTTTTGCTATTAAAATTAATTATTTATCATCTCACAAATGAATTCTATACTGTGTTTGACGTCACGGTTGGTACATTTGCTAACAATTGGCTTTCTGCACTCCGTGTCGCGGGTTCGATCCCTCGCGGAACAGATATTTTACACAAATCTACAGACAATTGTTTCGGGTCTAGATATTTATGTGAGATTTATATCCGTGAACTGTTTTTTTTAGATAAAACATTGCCCCACATTAGGATTTCTCCTGTGTCGTGGGTGCGTTTACAGACATGAATTCCACATACAATACACCCAGACCCGGAACAACTACCTGCAGATCATACAAATATTTGTTCCGTGCGGGAATCGAACCCACGACCCGGAGCGCAGCAGTCGACTGTATCAGCCACTGCACCAACCGTGCCGTCATGTATCCACGACACAGGAGAAATAGTTTGTTAGGCAACGTTTCAAAGCAATAATTCTTTCCTTTTTTTTCAATTCAGTTCTTTTCAATTCAGATCAATTCATCAGCGATACGTTGGCCTATTTCATTGAATTGATAAAGGTCAAGTAATGAGGTCTGTACGGTATTTATTAATGAAATCAATTAACTGTAAGTAGATAAACAGTTCTTACGATGGTGCACTTTCGTTCCAGTAATTAATTAATTGGTATCGCGTTACATAGCGGGCTTTTAGCCGACTGTGACGCAATAGTTGAGTTATGTTTTGTACACGGACGGTTTGATAACGATTTGGATGGATTAATGCGTATTAAGTATGTTTTGAGGGTAGTTTGGGTACTTTATCTGTAAGATTAACTAAATTGGTTGTTTAGAATTGGGAATACTGAAACGGGACAAGCGCGAGTTGAACTAGCATGAAGAGGGCTCCATAAGATGAATATGCATCTACCATGTTTTTTTAATCTTACTCTAATTCGTTCACGTACCATTCCAACTGCAAATGTTAGTTTGTACGCACAATATTGAAAGGTTTATCATGTTATTTTAAAACCATAAGCTTCTTATAGGTTTTCCTGTAATCCTGTAGTCTATAAGTAAAGAATTATGTGTTATATTTTTCCTAAATTTTAGGCTCATTCGTTTTGGAGATAAGAGGGGGATGGTAGTTATTCGTATATTTTCGTAAATAGCTCTCATAACAAGTGCTTGAAATGTTACACGGTGAAGTTTTGTGCATACACGTTGCACGTATGTATACGGCACGTATAGATTCTGTACGTAGGTAAAGAAAGAAAAGAAGAAAGAAAGAAAATGTTTTATTTTGGACTCGTACAAACTGATAATGATACTTATTAAGAATAGAATAATTATGACTACAGTAGTGCTGTACGAGGCCAAAAAAGGTCCCTATCTCAGCATATGCTGCAACCAATTCTGCTGCAGCGCTGGTTTTCTGACAGGGCCTGTATGTAGTTGCCAGTAGGTATGTAGTAGTTGTAGGTATGTAGAATGAGTGAAATAATCACGATATATTTCCATATTCTATCATCATATCAGCCACAGGACGTCCACTGCTGAACAAAGGCCTCCCCCTTAGATTTCCACAATTGTGTCATCATTTTAGGGGGAATTTGCCAATACTCACCACGCTTGGCAGGCGGGTTGGTGAGCGCAGTATGGCTACTGTACCACAGAATGGACGCTGCTGCCCAACCCTCTGGTGTCCCTTAGCCGCCTTTTACGACATCCACGGGAGGAGATGGAGTGGTGCTATATTCTTAATCCGTACACCACACGGACTGTCCGTATTCTAACTCGATTGAAATTAGTATAATTTAACTGCCTTTAAAGTGGCCAGATTTTTTACGCTGAATAATTTACATCGTGAAGGATAATCACATTATAAGAATTGAATAATTATATCAATTATACGGTATAAATAATTATGATGGTTTAATTGGATCAATTATTTACATCAGCCGTTAATTACGCAATTATATGTTAATGTTGAACATATCGATGAGTTTTAAAATTATGCATGTGATTGGCGAATTTTTTTTTATTGTTGATTATTTATCATCATGTCAAATGCCCATCCCAATATACGTTGGAAGCTCTGTTCTAGAAGTTGTTGATGAGTATGTCTACCTGGGATAAACTGTCCAGTTAGGTAGGTCCAATTTCTAGAACGAGGTCAATCGTCGAATCCGACTCGGCTGGGCAGCGTACGGGAAAGACGTTAGTCTATTCGTCTACAATACTGCAATGCTTCAAGATGAAAGTCTTTAGCCAGTGTGTTACCAGCGATGATGCGTGGTACGGAGACGTGGTCACTCACAATGGGCCTCGTAAGAAAGCTCAAGGTCACTCAGCGAGCTATGGAGAGAGCTATGCTTTCCCTACGAGATCAAATCAGGAATGAGGAGATCCGTAAATGAACTAAAGTTGCCGACATAGCTGAAAGGATAAATAACCTGAAGTGGCAATGGACACGGCACATTGCTCGTAGAACTGATGGCCGTTGGGGCAAAAAGGTTCTTAAGTGAAGACCGCGCACCGGAAAACGCAGCGTAGGTTGACCTGAAACGAGATGGACGGATGACCTGGTAAAGATCGGTGGAGAAGGCCTTTGTTCAACAGTGGACAACGATGATGATTATTTATGTGTTGTTGGTCTGGAGGTTAATGGACTCGCTTCATAAGCACCAGGTTGCTGGTGTGACTTTTGCCATGTTTACTTTCTTGTCTTTTTTTTTATTGATCCGGTAGATTCATCATGTACTTCCTCCACCCCGGGAAAGGGTGGAGGGGTATGCCGGACTCCTACCGGCTAAAACCACGGGAGTGGTCATCTTCAGCACCGAAGGGAGGCTCCAGGAACTCAAATAATCTCCATCTAGAGATACTTTCTTATCTAGTCTAGTCTATCTTAGTGTCTAAGCGATTGGATTTCTGCGCTACTGGCCGCAGGTTCGATCCCCGCACGGAACAAATATTTTAATGGCCTGCAGATAGTTGTTTCGGGTCTCGGTGTTAGTGCATGTAAGATTTGTGTGTGTAAACTGTACCTACGATACAGGCGCAATTCTAGCATGGGAAACGTTTAAAAAAAATACCAATACAATCAAATTGAAGTGTCCGTCTGTGATATCAAATATTAAGTGAAAACTGCTATTTTACGACGCCTAATCATAAATGACCGTTTTGTATTTTCGTCTGTCTGTCTGAAAGTTTGTCTCGAATGGCATCCAAACGGCTCAACGGATTTCAATGAAAATTTTTAGAGACTAAAACAGGAAGTTTAACTTAACTTTTCGTGTCTGTTCCATTTCAATCTTTTTCCGAGTTCATAAGATACGAATCATCATCATTTCAGCCGAATAAAGTCCACTGTTGGACACAGAGATCGCCACCACGATCGGTCAGTGTGTTGTGTGGGTTTTTGCCATAATCGCCACGTATATTATGTAAGCGCGACGGATTGGCGATCACGGTTGAGTTCTTAATCCATCCATCCTTCGGCCAATCCCATAGTCGTCTTTTATGACACCCTTTTTTTTTTTTATTGATGTCCAGTGGAAATTCTACATGGAACTTCCTTCACCCCGGGGAAGGGCGAAGGGGTATGCCGGACTCCTACCGGCTAAAACCACTGGAGCGGTCATCTTCGGCACCGAAGGGGGGCTCCAGGTCCTCGTAAGATCACACTAGAGCTGCCCATTGGTGCCACGCCTTTAGGCACATAACGGAGGGGATGACTGTAAAGCGGTCACCCCCTCTAGCGGAGGTAAAGCGACTGTAAAATGGTCGCCCCCCCAGGCACTTCTCGGAGAGGATTGTAAAGGATCTCTCCAAGCCTCGCTTTGCGCTGTGCTGCGCACACGGCGGTACGTGGCCACGTGCGCGCCACCGTCTTCCCGGGGGTCGCTCGGTGTGAGAACGCAGACTCCCCAATCCTTTTATGACACCCACGGTATGCGATGGGTTGGTGATATTCGTAGCCAGCACCATACGGCAAAATAGATATTGTGCATAAAGTTATGAATATTGATATAGTTTACGCCTAGCGAAGCGGGCGGTGAGCGGCTAGTGTAATCCACATCGAAGACACCACTTCATGTGAAGGAAAACATCACGATCTAAAATCGCCAACATTCTCTGTATACGAAGAGGGCTTTGCTCTGTAGTTACAGGCTGGTATTATTTTGCATAATTTAAGAAAACTTATTATAAGAGGAAACACAATGTGATTCGATATAGGCGCGTGTGCCATCAGGCCGTATACATAATGGCATATACTGGATATACTAATGTTTATAGATATAACTGATGTAGAACTTGTATGTCGATTAAACGTTTTCCCAAATGCAATCATTAAGACGCGGAAAGAGTGGAGAAGAGGAAGCTTAGACAGGGAAATTGGCCCGGGATTCATCTGCGCCGTGTCCTCTCAAAGTACTTAGCGCTAGAGTTGCTAGATGGACGGGAATACGCCTGGTCGCTCCCAACACTTCATATGATATCCAGACTCACAAACATTGCAAAACTTACCGACACGCACCTTCGTGAAGTTTTATCCACAATTTGATATGTAAATGTTTAAATTTTAAGTGTTTTCTTAGTATTCTTATGATTTCCAAATTTGTGGACTTAGTAAGAACAAATCTCTACCTTAGAGTGAACACCTCGTGAATGCAATATTGGTAATTCTTATTTATTTACATTTTGGAAAGAAAACCTACGTCGAAAAGCATCGCACTCCTTAGGAGATTCAGGAGAACATTTCGACACTTGAAACATAAATGTACGTCTAATTTGTATAGTTGTGATAATACAATTGTATAGGACCCAGTGTTTTCTTCAGCTACTTCGTACGCACATTCGAGAAAAGTTTATTAAATATACATGTATTTAAAAAAATAAGTTAATTGAAAGAATTATAATACTTTACACTTGGTTACAGAAATTAAAAAAAGTCCGGCTCATTGGTTCGGTCCGGTTGAACACTTGCCTTCCATAGATACAGGACGGTTCGAGTTCGATCCGCCCACACCTTTTGGAAGCAAGTGCGAATCAGAATTTCATTTATTACTTGCGTTAACGATGAGGGAAAATATCTTGAAAAAACCTCCGCAACTGAGAGGGCTCCAAAACGTTCTGAATGGTGTGTGTATTCCGCTAACCCACAATAGGCCAGCGTGGTAGACTAAGGCCTAACCTTTCACATTGTGAGAAAAGGCCCGTGCCCAGCAGTGGGACAGTAATGTGCTGATTATGATCATATATAAAGGACAAAGTCGAGTCGCGGACCACGGCCGCGAACGGGGCCTGTGACAATAAATTGAATTAAAGGGACCATGACCCTAAATCTGTTTCGGAGTTCCTTCTGGAGGGGTCATTTAACCACGAAATGCCGGAGCCAGGCTCGCCTAGTGAGTTGTGTAATTGTTGTCAATGACCCTCTTACACTTATTCCCAACCATTTCTCTTAATAGTCAACGTTCTCCAAATGGTTCTACGATTAGAGTTGTTTTACTTTTTGGATTAGAATACAGTTGTTTCTTATTCTGTACCAATTATATCAAAATTATATTTTTACTGATAAAAGGTATCTTACTTCAAGAGTACGACTGAGTTTGCCGTGTGGTGCCGGCTCAGAATGCCACCACCCCATCTCCTCCCATGGGTGTCGTAAACGTCGACTAAGGGAATAACCGGAGGATGGGCAGCAGCGTCCTTCGAGTACTTAAACAACTCAACTGCGATCGCCAACCCGCCTGCCAAGCGTGGCGATTATGGCAAAACCCCCCAATGAGCCCACAACACATCCATATCGGTGGTTGTTGTGATCTTTGGGGGAGGCCTGTGTCCAACAGTGGACTTCATTCGGCCGAAATGATGATGATGATGACGACTGGCAGGTACAGATATTTTGCTGCCAAACAGTTAAAACCACAGTTGAAACATTACAGTGTTCGGGTTTGAAGGGCACTCTAGTGAAGTTACTGGTCATTATAGACTAAATAACTAACGCCTCGAGGTGACGAGTGCAGTGTGGTGCCACACAGGACCAGACCTGGTAGCATTGCCAATGTTGGACAGGTATGACGCTGACCATACCTGCCGATAACATTTGTAGGCGAATGACTTGCTCGTCTCGTCACCATTGACGGCAGGTTTGGTGCAGTAGTTGGTACAGTCGGCTGTTGTGCTCCGGGATGCGGTTCTATTCCCGCACGGAACAAATATTTGTATGATCTGCAGGTAGTTGTTCCGGGTCTGGGTGTAGAATTTGTGTTTGTAAACGCACCCACGGCACAGGAGACACCCTAATGAGGGGCAACGAATAAAAAAAAAGAGGTGTGTAAATAAAGGACTGATTCAAATGTCGTGGAACAAAAGTTAATTAGTTCAAAAGGAGTTCAGTGACATACACACGTACAGATAAACTATATATATATATATATACCGGTGGTGCCAGTTAAGAATACCACCACCCCATTTCACCCCGTGGGTGTCGTAAAAAGCGACTATGGGATTAACTGGAGGATGGGCAGCAGCGTCCTTCGAGTACATTCATAACTCAACTGCGATCACCAACACGCCTGCCAAGCGTGGCAATTATGGCAAAACCCCCCAATGAGCACACAACACACTTATATCGGTTATTGTGGTGATCTTTGGGGGAGGCCTGTGTCCAGCAGTGGACTTCATTCGGCCGAAATTATGGTATATATAAAAGATATTCAATGCTGAAAGTTTCGGTTCCCATACGAATACACGATGTATAAATAGAGCTGTTCCAGAGTTATGACAAACTCGGACACCTGAATATATGGTTCGTAAAACATAAAATGTAGCAGCATGTGAAGTCAGATTACGTCATTGGTCAGTTCGACGTCCTCTGGTAAATGGGTCACTGATGTCAAAAGCAGTTAAATCCCTACAGCTTAACAGTGTTAACGAGTAAAGTCGAAACGTCAATACGGGTTTTGCAATTAGTTGGAATTTGACAGGTAATTTTAAATTAATTGGGTCTTGTGTTTCTTCCGTTTTTGGTGTGTTTATTCATGGACGTGTACGGGTAAGTTATTTACCGAAGACAAACAGGCAGGTGATGTTTCTCTGAGAGGGATGTACGCCTGGCCATGTCACACAAGGGGTGCAATTCTCTAATCTCAAACATCCATACATCCTTAAATTCAGATGAAAAAATTCATAATCAATCGCCATGTTATTTAAGCTATAGATTGTTTGTTCAACGAGCCATTTTTTTAATCTGCTCGGATCTCGAAGATTATGACTGTAAAGCGTTCCCGGCAAAGAATAGACCACCACTCTCTGTCATAAAGGCGACTAAGGGTTGATATCAAGAGGACAGGCAGCGGCATCCTCCCGTGTGTTAATAACAACACACTGCGATCACCAATCCGCCTGCCAAGTGGTGATTATGGCGATAAGTGATCATTGGGAGGCTTAGGTTCAGCAGTGGACGTTTGCAGGCTGATTCATGTATGTGTATGCTTGTATTTTTTGAGAGTCTAAAAATAATTGATCTACCTCCCTCGGCATAGACTTCAACGTCCCTTGATGAATCAAAGAGTGCTTTGATGGAGCTCTTCTAAAATAAATGAGCGATGGACTACAAATTAAGTAGGTTAGCGAGCAAGTAATATTATTGCTTGAGGAAAAAGTAATAACTCGGAATAATAGAAAACAGCTTACCTACACTAACGCCTTTTGAAGACCAGTGTTAACGGCATCTTAGGTACCCTTATTGCGATAAATTATTGTTTATTTTCACTCAATTCAAGCCGTTTGTTCTTGCCGTTTACGCTATGTATGGAATAATTCCATTTCTATGCTCTATTAGTCTTCAAGAGCCTTTAAAGTAGCTAGGAACCCAACAGACAAGGATGAAGTGCCTCCAATGTAACTTCTGTTCTTTTATATCTCGGAACAAACATACGGCCCGGCTGATGGTAAGTTACCGTAATCTAGGAATGCTTGCAACATTAGAGGTATCACTCACGCGTTGCCGATCATGTGAAAGAAAGACGGAAAGAAAGAAATGAAAATGGTTTATTAGAACGTTAGAACCACCATTTTTGAAAAGTATCATACTGTAGTCATCATATCGGCCATTTATACGTCCACTGCTGAACAAAGGCCTCGGGACCATAGATTCCACAACTGTGTCATCATTTTGGGGGGTATTTGCCAATACTCACCAAGCTTGGCAGGCGGGTTGGTGAGCGCAGTATGGCTACCGGTTGTCAAAAGGGACGCTGCTGCCCATCCCTCTGATTCAGATTCCCTTTGTCGCCTTTTACGACATCCACGGGAGGAGATGGAGTATACCATACTGTAGTGTCTTGGGGAAATTTCGGTGGGAAGATGATTCCACAACCGGAGCGGGCGCGGGAAGAATTTTCTCTGAAACTGTACGGTACGAGACCATTTTGGCTCTTGGATATGCGGATGAACCGCCCGCCGATGTCGAGAGGTGCGATGGTGGACAGAAACCAGAAAAGACTCAGCGTTCTGGGAAAGCTATTAAATGCTGAGTGATTCTATCGAAAATGGCGCGTAATTATATAGTAATGGCGGTTTATACTTTTTTATTGAAAAGCAATAACAATAAATACCCCTTGAGTCAAGTAATTCTGTTTGCCATCTATGGAAGTATTCGTGAAATATGTTCACTTAACTTGATGTAGTACATCTATTTACGTATATGGAATACATACAGAAAAAATAAGTGCTTCGAGCAACATATTCGTTATGGTAAACTAGAGGTGCATTTAGTCTTCCCTAATGGCCGTCTACACATAATTTAGACAAAAACATCGCCATATTTAAATGTTTCATCGTTTTCGAGTTTTTAGTACTTAATTAACGAAGTAAAAATAACTTGGGAAAAGTAACGTATTCATAAAAAGGCTTCCTTTTGACTTCCTTACATATTCTACGTTGCTGTTTTTTGTGTTTAAAATAGCTAGCGGAATATTTCGCAAAATACTTCATAACGTAAGAATGCTGGACAGTTTTTATGCAGCCAATTATTTTTTTATGCTATGTGAATAATTGTTGCTACATAAAGGTTTTTTTACATTATAACTGGTTATTTGTGTGATATATTTTTTATAATAACTACTTGCATAATTTGTAAATGGAATTCCGGGTGGTCTATACTTATGAAGGACACATTTTTACTCTGTGCAATTTTATTTTGTCATTTCAGAGTTGAAACTATTTTCTGCATCCACACTATCTACTTTTAAAAAGATTTTCTTAGAACAATTTAAAAAGAGATTGCTAATCCTCACGTTTTATACAAAAACAAAAGGTAAAAAAACGGAGAAATAAAAACCGTTCTCCGCTCCGTAGCGTTGAAAGCATTTTTAGTGAACCATAAAGATTATTTTTCCAGCGTAGATAAGTAAGAAAATAAAACACAAGAAAGTTAGCAAGACGGATAGTCTATAGAAAGTCCGACAACGCTTTTCCATCTCGAAGCTGGGTGGAAAGTTACAATGTTGTACATCGCAAAAGGTATGTGTATGAACACTGGTAGCTGGGGAAGTTTGAAGTAATGTACGATAAAGGGATATGATTCGTGTTAGAATTTATTATCTTATTAACTATATAGGTATATATATGACAGGTGTAAGTGAGATCGAAACGAAAACGGATACTATATATTCAGTACCTTGACTTTGACGGCACGGTTGGTGCAGTGGCTGACACAATCGGGTTTAATTCCCGCACGGAACAAATATTTGTATGATCTGCAGGTAGTTGTTCCGGGTCTGGGTGCATTGTGTGTGGAATTTATGTCTGTAAACGCACCTACGACACAGGAGAAATCCAAGTGTGGGGCAACGTTTTAAAAAAAGTACCTACATGATCTGGGTCTTTCAGCGTTAGAATTTTCCATCGGTCTGTTCATGTACTTTCGTTTTTTTTTCTTCTTTATTTAATTGGTTCTCACTGCCTATTAATTTCTGAGAAAATTGTACTTAGGAGTAAACTCCACTCGTGCGTCGGAGCTGACAAACACACTTTTTTTTTATTATCGACCTAAGTGAAACCTCTTTCCAAATATTTCGGTACGTTATTAATTTGTTGGACTACTCGCATACATTTCAGGGAAATGTGGTTGCTTAACCGGTCATTGTTCGGTACGTTGTCACTTACAGCCTATATATAGGTACAGTGTGACATTATTACAGTTTTGGTGACTATAATGCCCTTTAAATTATTATTCATAAGAGCAAATCCTCAATTATTCCCGCGACTATCAGCCGAGATAATAGTAGGTTGAGGATACACCACCGAGCGACCCAAGAGAAGACGGTAGCACGCATGTGGTCACGCGCTGCCGTGGGACGCTTTGGGGGATCCTTTACAATCCCCCCGAGGGGGTGACCGCTTTACAGTCACCCTCTCAGGGATGTGCCTATAGGCGTGGTACCAGTGGGCGGCTCTAGTGTGATCATACGAGGACCTGGAGCCTCCCTCAGGTGCCGAAGATGACCGCTCCAGTGGTTTTAGCCGGTAGGAGTCCGGCATACCCCTTCGCCCTTCCCCGGGGCGAAGGAAGTTCATGAAGAATTTCCACTGGGCACCAATAAAAATAAATAAAAAAAAGGTTGAGGATACACGCGGCTAAGACAGCTCTTATGAGTAAAAGCGTTTTTTTTTTCCAAACAGGAGCTCTGAGTTCCATCCTGGCCCACGTCTCTGACTTTTCGGATTAATGTGTGGATCAGAACTTTATTATCACTTGCCTTAACGGTGAAGGAAAACATCGTGAGGAAACCTACACACCTCAGGGGGCTCCAAAATGTTCTCAATGGTGTGTGTAGTCCGCTAACCCGCACTAGGCCAGCAGGGTGGACTAAAGCCATACCTTTATCATTCTCGTAAAGAAAGGCCCGTGCCCAGCAGTGGGACCGTAATGGACTGATTATGTATGTAACCTAGTTATTTTGTAAAATGTGTATAGTTCTTTTATGTACTGTTGTCACATAAAACAAAATTCGCCAGTAAAGCATTTGTTATTCAATTACAACGACTCCAACACGGATTAGTGTAAATAATTCACAGGTTAATCACATGAGCAATGCAGACATTCGCCGCCATTAGAAAATAAAAAACATAAATCAAAAACAATAAATTAAAAACATTAGAACAATGTTCAAAATAGTTTGTATCACGGCACATTGCATGCAAATGTTAATTATAAGAACACACCTTTACATTCCCACTATGCTTTAATAGACTTGTTCTGTAATTAATTATTTTGTTCCTTCATTTTTATTCAGATTGGTAATTTGGCGCAATTATAGCTAATTATCAATAATGATGAATTATTTTGTTAACTGAATTAAACGGCCCCGACGCCATGTCAATTGATAAGAAGAATGACACATCAATTTGTTTCCTTCCTGAAAATTTTACTGTTTTCACTTTATTTTTATCTTTTAACTGTGCAGTTTTTATTAATACCTAACGGTTAATATTTTATCACACATATAATTAAAACATCGGAAAGTATATAATTGAGTTAATAATGATTTTGCTGTATGACTGTACATTATTGTAGGAAATAATTTATAATTTTTTTATATGAATGATTTACAGTAATGGCTTGAGTTTCCGTTGCCTACAGAATAAAATAAAATTACGAAAAACAATAATCACAGCAAAGTATTTTGTAGTTTAATTCATTTTAATTTTTTGGTAATGTCTGACCAAACTCTGTTCCCTTAGGTGGCGAACGGCTAATATAAATATGGCTTTTAATTAGCCCGCGCGATGCGAACGGGATGAATTAATTATTACTATTCAAGTTAATAATAAGCTACTCGGATATTCTGTTCGATTTCACAGTTTTATTAATTTCAAACTTTAAATTTTTCCTGCGTTTTTAATTTTAATAAGGGCAGCCTTCTCATACAGAGAAGAATCGTTCCTTCTGCATTATTAATCAAGACGATTTCTCACCGTGTTGGTCATGTTTTCAGAGCATTAGGTCAAGGTTTCCACGCGATGTTTTACTTCTCTATGAAAATCAGTCACTCAGATTAACCAGGAAAGAATACCACCAGAAATATGATGTCATTTTGGTGCCAGGCATGCCAGGTTCAGAATCCAGAACCCAGTGCTCAAGAAGCGAGTCTGTAAACCTCAGGGCCTTGACGATGAAGAATGTTTTACACTTAGAAGGTAAAAAAATACAGTAACCCAAGAAGTATTTCACCCTTGACCTCTGAATTGCTTTCAGCATATACTAGGTTCTAAATTGCTGCTATTAAAGTAAATGGAATATTTCATGATCAAACTAAGTAGTGTAACCCCAAGTAGGCAAGCATCTCTTATAAAAGTACCAACGTTCGTAATGAAACCTATACAAGCTCTATAGATACATTAAATAACGAATCCCTAAAAGGAAATCTTACATATTTAACGAAAGCTGTCTTTATAATAACCAAAACAAGCTGATTCCGGAACCCCTCAAGCACGAACTTTAAATCAAAAATGGTACCTAATTGTGGCTCATGAATGGAGTCGCGTGAACATCGGCAGTGACCTTGTGGACTACTCGGCTGCTCGGGCAGGCTATTGCACTGCAAGCGGCCCCCTTGCCCCGCTGGCCCCGGCCCCCACTCTGCCCCGCACGCAAATTATTGAGCCACCTCGCTTCTCGCCCCCCTGCTGCATTTCCTTCCGCATGCCCCGCCCGGGATTTTAGTTTCATCGAGATGCTTCGAATTGCGTTAGGTTATGATTTTCGTGTTATTTATGGGCTGTTGTTTTTGCGCGGAACCCTAATTATTTTTCTAAAATAAAAGTAGCCTAAGTTATTCCTTATAACATCAGCTATCTGCCAGTGAAAGTCCCGTCAAAATCCGTCCAGCCGTTTCAGAGATTACCCGGAACAAACAGACAGACAGACAAAAAAAATTAAAATTGCTTTTTTGCTATAGGTAACTTATATACTTTCATATGCATTTAGTAAAAAGCAGTTATTTTGCCATTACAAACAGACACTTCAATTTTATTTATTTGTATAGATGTGCGAGAATTTGTTTTGTAATCCTGTTTATTAGGTCACAATTATATAACATTTTAACCATAACCTTTCGGGATTTGGGTTTCAACTAGCTTTGAACTCTGGATCAGCTAGGTATATGGTTTCTTAAGGACCTCAGTTTATCAGGTACTACGGAATCAACGGTGTTTTTACTCTTTAATTTGATATGCGACGTAGTTAACTAACCTATATTTCCTTTCTATCAATTTGGACGCTATCAACGCCAAGCAATACTTCGTAAAGCTAAAATATGATGAAAAAATTCATAAATGTACATGTTTATTCATAACGTTTTATATTTAATTAATGCAATGTTATGCAGGCAAGGAAAACACCCAGTTTTAAAATTAACGAATGATTAAAAATACGTAGGTACATATCGTTATATAACCTAGATGCAGAATTCTTTTAATAAAATAGGGAAAGAAATGTACCTACAAAAAAGTGATCTTTATTTCAAAGGGACAATAACTAGGTTATAGTGCGCGCGTTTATAAAAAAAAACAAGTTGTAACTTCCATTCCCTTTTTGTAGATAATAATTAATAAGGAAAGTTGCAATTAGAGCACAAAAAATAATCGTTTTCATCATTTTATAACCAAAACACATACAATACCACCACCCCATCTCCTCCCGTGGGTGTCGTAAAAGTCGACTAAGGGATTAACCGGAGGATGGGCAGCAGCGTCCTTCGAGTACATTAACAACTCAACTGCGATCGCCAACCCGCCTGCCAAGCGTGGTGATTATGGCAAAACCCCCCATGAGCCCACAACATACCCATATCGGTCATTGTGGTGATCTTTGGGGGAGGCCTATGTCCAGCAGTGGACTTCATTCGGCCGAAATGATTGACATACAAATAAAGAACACGCGCCGGTGTCATAAAACGGACTAAAATATTATTTTTAAATGCTCGAATAAATTTTATTTATAAATTAAACAATTTTTCTAGGATTTCTCCTGTGTCGTGGGTGCGTTTACAAACATATATTCCACACACAATACACCTAGACCCGGAACAACTACCTGCAGATCATACAAATATTTGTTCCGTGCGGGAATCGAACCCACGACCCAGAGCGCAGCAGCCGACTGTATCAGCCACTGCACCAACCGTGCCGTCAATTAAAATTAAAATTAAAATTACTGCGACAATAAAATGAAAACAGCAACTTGGTTTTTAATAAACGTGAACAATATAACTTACTGATTGTGTACCCTTTAAATAAACTTCACTATTTTGTAGGATGTATAAGTAATTTTTGACAAGTCGTCGATCAAATAAAAAAAAAACAAAGGTTGTCAAAGAAAACTTCGTATCGGAAAATCTCGGCGTCCGCCTAACCAACCTGTTGAGAACGTAACATAATAAAGTCGTCGGGCATCTTGCTAACCCTCCAATGTTTTGATCTGTCCCACATTGGGCCCGCGCGAAACACCGTCACGTTTTTGCCGCCTGTTTTGAATTTATAAAGTGGTTCGGGCAACAGCTGATCGGGCGACGTTGTCAGCGCGCCGCGCCGCCCCCGCTCTCATTGCCGAGCTGTTGCCACTCCGTGCGCTCGCCCGGTGAGCCAAGTCTCCGAGGCGATCGACCGACCACCGCCCCCACCCCTCCCCACACATAAAGCACAATTTTCCGAACATTGTGCCTTCTGAAATAGTTACCTTTTTAGACTATACCCTTTTTTGGCGGTGAAATTTTCTGTGTTACTTAGGGTTGGGCTCTTATCGGGGTTAGCCGGTCGATTGCTGTTTTACAAATGTGTTAAGTAAGCATTCTAGTCTGGGGAGATCAGAATCCGTCAGTGTTCGCTTCGTCACTAACTTAGGGATAGTGTCAGCTTTGATTTAGAGAGTATTTTGGGATACTTTTAGGAGTACCGAAATAAATGTTTTCGTGCGGTAAATTATTTGTACGTGTCCTATTTTTTTTGTAGCTAACCTTGCGATAATATTGTTCGACTCACCCAAAGGCCTTCGCCTTCTCTAATGACAACAACCGGGACCGTCGATTTTACGTGCCTTCCGAAGCACGCAAACAGTCAGTTTTAATACCACTTTGCGGTCAGCCATCCATAGACTGACTGTACCAAGCGTTGCTTAACCTCACCGAACGTTTACCGATCAGGTCCGCCTCTTGAAAGCTGTATGAAGGCTAAAACGTAGCTATACAATCAATAGAGGCTAAGATCCCGCGCATTAATCGTCAACTAAACGAAACGGGTTGCTCTGGCTCGTGCTATGGCCACTTATGCATTATTACGATCTTCACACAATGCATTATTGCTACTAACGTGGCTTCATTTCGCGTTCATATTGCTATAAATGCACACGTCAATTTAGCTGTTTTCTTTTTTACTCTTTCCTTCCGAACGTAATAATGTTAACGTCAGACCCGCTTGGGGCCACGTAGCAGTTAAGGGTTTAATAACATGGCATTATCGTCACATGAAGTACGTGGAGAGTTAGGCAGACGCGGACTGTCGCATTCTAAGTTGACGATGTTCGTTTTTAAGTAAATGTAAGTGGTATCATATAAAAAATAAAAATGTGTGAGTACTATATACAAGGAACACATATCAATAAGCTGATATTTTGTAACAGAATTCAAAAATGCTTTCGCCTGATGCAGAAATCCAGAACTCAGTACCCCAGCTTAGTAAACCAATGACGAGATTTATTCATACATAATGGAATTATAGATAATCGGGTTAAAACTGGACATAATTGGTTGGGACTTAGAACACAATTTAATTATAGAGGTTAACTGGGTTATAATTAATTTTAAAGTTGTAGATGAAGCTAAGTTAGAAATTGCTTTAAGCATTTACTAGCTCATCAACGATTTATACTACTACAAAATCCTTTCTTCTCTTTTGATAGCATCCCTAAAATGATACAGCATATCTTTTAATTGTGTTCTATGACTCTCTTCATCTAAATCATACATTCCACGTCTTACTACTAAACATTTTCTACTATGAAAGATATGAGAAAATAAAAGCGATATTGTGGAAGAAAATACAGCACTCTCGTGAGAGGTCAAAGTCCTCGGCGTGCTTACGTCATGAGAATTCTGAGAGGGGGTGGGAGAACACATAACCTTCTACAACTGAAAAGCGACGGTATGACTTCATTTCTGTGAAGTAACTAATTATTCGCCGGTCACTAACCTGACTTATTACAGTTAGTACATATGGTCCGTAAACGTCCGCTGTTAAACATGGGCCTCCCAATTATCACTACAATGAGTGGTCATATATGGGGGAGGGGGGGAGCCCACAATCACAGAACAGGGGTGCACATTGCAGACAGTGCGCTATGCATAAGTCAGTTATTTCAATTCTGTATTCAAGGATCTATAGGTTTAACTGGTTTTACACGTCCGTGTGGTGTCCGGATTAAGAATATAGCACCACTCCACCTCCTCCCGTGGATGTCGTAGAAGGCGACTAAGGGAATCTAAACCAGAGGGATGGCAGCAGCGTCCCTTCTGTGAAACGGTAGCCATACTGCGCTCACTAACCCGCCTGCCAAGCGTGGTGAGTATTGGCAAATACTCCCCAAAATGATGACACAGGTACCGATACCGATATGAACTAGTTTTATGTTCTGTGGACATAATCACCACTCTTGGCAGGCTGATTGGACCTCTGCGTCTGATGTTATTAGCACCCATTGCCGCTGATCTTGATATCAACTCGTAGTCGCCTGAGGCATGGGGAGGGGTGATCTATTTTTTGCCAGGAACAAAGTCTAGAAAACGCGTACTGTTAATGATGATCAACCCTCCTTTGATTACGAGCCTTATGTCCTTAGTCGATAACTCTTCTTCAAAACAGTGGATATTTGCTGTAGAAAATACATCAACATTTCGGATTTAGAGAAAGCGATAGCGGGAATTGGAGTCCCTTGGTATCTGCGCCCTGAATAGATTTATAAGTGTTACAACACTTCCCTGAGTCCCAAACCAATTATGACAATGGCCGATATTAAGGCCTTTTGGATATGAAAACATAGACTCCCAATTTGAATTCCTTCTGTAACGCGCTCTCGTTTCAATATTAAGTGTCAGGATCAAGAGCTTTTGTATTTTTGGATTTTTGCCTCTAAATCACACTCAAACGACTGAACGGATTAAAGTGAAGTCTGGCAGACACCTAGATTATGTTATGGAAACGTTTCTTTTTGAAGTGAAAACTTCTTTTAGGGCGGTACGCATATTTTTAGATGAGATAAAATCTCCTAACGCACCAAAATAAGTTTTCACTTCTGTCGGCACTCCCGGAGTGCAATTTTTTTTTCTTTTTCTTGCGTTTAGTGGCCAACCTTGTGCCAGAGCTGTTCAATCCGCCGAAAGACCTCCGACTTGGCTTAACGACTGCTGTCAACAACCGGGATCGATTTTACGTGCCTTCCGAAGCACGGAAACAGTGTTCAAATACCACTATGCGGTCAGCCATCCAAAGACTGACCGCGCCAAGCGTTGCGTAACCTCGCCGATCGTTGACTGATCAGTGAGTGCAACTGGTTACCAGCGCCTCAGATGTCATGGAGTTGGAAATAGGATAAGTCCTTAAAGCGTGGGGAATATCTATCTTCACTATCATCAGCCTATGATTTATTTTCCTACAAGTTATTATTCTAATGGTGTACAATAAAGAATATTCTATTCTATTCTATTCTATACCGGCCCACTGCTGGACATAGGCCTCTTCCAGCGTGCGCCACAACTCCCGGTCATCAGCGTTCTGCATCCAGCCGGACCCAGCAACCTTCTTCAGGTCGTCCGTCCAACTGGCTGGTGGGCGTCCCATACTACGTTTACCCATACGCGGTCTGTACTCGACGACTCGTCTGCTCCATCAGCCATCAGTCCTTCGACAGACGTGACACACTGCCACTTCAGCTTACTAATTTGGAGTGCTAGGTCGATCATTTTGGTTCTCTTCCGGAAATCTTCGTTTCGCATTTTATCCTTTAGAGAGAATCCGAGCATTGCACGTTCCATAGCCCTTTGAGCGACTTTAAACTTGTGGACTAGTCCGACTGTTAGTGTCCACGATTCGGCTCCGAAGGTCATAACAGGTAGGACGCACAGGTTGAAAACTTTCGTTTTTAGACATTACGGAATACAAGACGTCGAGATCAGACAAAGCTTGTCGAATGCTACCCAGTTTAAATGTATCCTTTTGTCGGCTTCTTTGACATAGTTGTGTCTACCACAATGTGTATAATATCTAACTTACTGCTACCACAAACGTGAAAGTTTGTATGTCAGAATGTTTCTCCTCCAGGCTCCATCTCTGACGGCTAAACGGATTCTAATGAAATCATGTGGTGTATAGCCGGGGAGTAGGACATAGGATATGAAGTTTCCAGAAGGACGCCGACGAAGTCGCTGGTAAAAGCTCTTTTCATACGACCTTCTCATGTCTGTAATGAACTTAGCAATTAATTCTTTAAGTATAGCGTAGTGGTAGTCGAGTTCTATGTTCAGGAGTCCCGAGACGGCGGTGCGTGTATTCTGCAGGCACCTTGGCCAGGTCGCACAGAGACGGGGCCAGGTAAAAAAAGGTGTCATCTGGGGTGGTACTATGGTCCTACCTATTTTACCTGCCATAACAACTGTGTGTGTGCAAAGTTATGTTCTGGGAGAAGGTAGAAACAGCCGTTACTGGAACGAAAGCCATACTAACTTAAGTAATAGATGTTTTTCTATACAACATGGTGACGAGACGAGCAAGCCATTCGCCTGGTGGTAAGCTTCACGCCTGCCCATAACTCGAGGCATTAGTAATTTAGTTTCTCATGCTCAGTAATTTCACTAGCTACTACAGTGCCCTTCTAACCAGAACCCAATAATGTTTAAAGTTTAAACACAGCTGGTTGGCGGCTAATATCTGGCACTGCAGTGGTACTGGACTCTAAATAAGAGACCTACCAGCATTAAATTAAATATATTATTCTATTCTATTCCAGTAAACTGAAGTGGCAATGGGCAGGGCACAATGCTCGTAGAACTGATGGCCGTTGGGGCACAAAGGTTCTCGAATGGAGACCGCGCACCGGAAAACGCAGCGTGGGACGACCTCCAACGAGGTGGACAGACGACCTGGTGAAGGTCGCTGGAAGTCTTTGGATGAGAGCGGCATGTGACCGCTCGTTGTGGAAATCTAAGGGGGAGGCCTTTGTTCAGCAGTGGACGTCCTGTGGCTGATATGATGATGATGATTCTATTCCATTTCTGACGTAGTTTCAGTAATGTCTTGTCACTTATAACTCGGTAAAAGTTACAAGCTTGAACACTGAAAGCGTATGAACAGTAATGGGACCATTTCCCTGTAGGGGTGGCATATCTGATCAAATGTCAGTGGGGAATATTAAGCGTTAGATATTATGTTCCCATAACACTATCAGAAGTATCAAATACACCTTTGCCACAACCCATTAGGTGGCAAAATTGTGATTTTATGTATGATTGTAACCCACTATCACCCCGTTTCCCAGCAGGGGTTTGATATCTGATCAAATGTGATATCAGCTTCGTAATTTACGTTCCTTAACATGGGCAACTACGGCGTCTAGTGGCCAATATGGTCGTAAGAGAACATTGTGGAACATATTTTAATTAGCATTCAGAAATATAGCTACGGTGTTGAAAAGTTCATCCTCTTGAAAATTCACGGCATGATTGGCGCGTGGCTAGATCCCCGCACCGGACAGATGTTTTTCATCTATAGATAGTTGGTTTGGGTTTGGGTATTGCGTGTGCGATTTTGGTCTATAAATTCTACGCACGATATAGGAGACATCCTAGTGTGGGGCATCGCTTCTTTGTCGTTTTTATGACACCAACGCAAATGAAACGATCTATTGTTTGGCGGGAATCAAACTAAAGACAAAAAGAAGAACAGTTTTTTTTTAATCTAAAGACAGGTAAATACAAGAACGTTTTTAATATAGACCATATCAAGGCATTTGGGAACAAACAGTCTTTAGTTGCGACTTTCCTAGAAGCAGATTTCTTTTAGAAAAGAACGGGTAGGAATCTCCAAGGTTTGTCTTTATATATCAGAATAAAGTGACACATTTTTTTTGTAATTACTGGCGATTCTTTCGCCTTCATGTAACTACGACAGCTAACAGTGAGATCTACTTACAGCATTTAGTGCAACTCTCCGATGACGTCAAGAATCTTCAATCGCGCAAGTGAAGTTCGCAAACGTTGCATATATACAGACAACCAACATCAACCGCTGGGCTTCGGTCCACCAGGTATACCACCCGCCTGGTTCGAGGATCCTCTCTTTTCGATGGAGGAACAAAGTACCTTGTTTCTCCATCATCAATTCATCATATAAGCGAAAGGACATCCAATGCTGAATAAAGGTCTCCCTTATAAATTTCAACAATTATGTCATTATTTTGGGAATAATTTGCCAGTACTCACCACGCTTGGCGCTTGGGTTGGTGAGCGCAGTATTGCGACTGCTCCATAGAAGGGACGTTGCTGCCCATTCCTTAATGCCTTAGTCGCCTTTTACGATATCAACGGAAGAAGATGGTATGGTGCTATATTCTTAATCCGGAAAAAACGTGGAATGGTTTAAAAAACTTGGTGAGGAGACTAGCCAGTCATTCGCCTGGTGGTAAGCGAAATGCCTGCCCATAACAATTAGAATGATACCCAGGACTAGACCTGCGAGGCATCACACCGCACTCGTCACCTTGAAACGTGAAGTTATTTAGTTTCTTATGCCCAGTAATATCACCAGCTACAGTGCCCTTCTAACCGGAGCACAGTAATGCGCTTAGCGGCGAATATCTGGCACTGCGGTGGTACCTAGTTTTTTTATTTATCTTTTTTGATGTCCAGTGGAAATTCTACATGGAACTTCCTTCCCCCCGGGGAAGGGCGAAGGGGCATGCCGGACTCCTACCGGCTAAAACCACCGGAGTGATCATCGTCGGCACCGAAGTAGGGCTCCAGGTCCTCGTAAGATCACACTAGAGCAGGAGTGGTACCTACCTAGCCGGCTTCTAGCAATAAGAGAGCCTTTTTTTTATTGATGTCCAGTGGAAATTCTACATGGAACTTCCTTCACCCCGGGGAAGGGCGAAGTGGTAAGCCGGACTCCTACCGGCTAAAACCACTGTTTTCAATTGTCACCTGTCCTGTGAAGAATAATGGCACGTTTGTGGTAATGCTACGTCGCATCGGCGACGGTAATTAATGCAAAACATCGCAGGTGGTGCTAAATGTCTCTCTTCTAAAGGTATTACATGTATTTAGTTGTTAGTTAATGTAGACCACAGGTGGTCGTAATTACTTTGTTTTTAAATTATGTACGCCTGAGTGAGTGAGAGATGTTATATAAGTAGCGTAACACATATCTACACTAATATCATAATGAGGAAAGATTTGTATTTTTGTATGTTTGTAACGAATAAACTGAAAAGCTAATGGTCCGATTTCAACAATTCTTTAACTTTTCAACATTAGAATGCTACACTATAACATAGGTAATATTTATTACTAGAAAAAATTAGGTATCCCTACTAAAACTTCAATAATGTAACCCAAAGCGTTAAAAAATCTCCCTTATTGACGCACTATAGCCAGTTGCACTCCACGATCGGTAAATGATCGGCGAGGTTAAGCAACACTTGGCGTGGTTAGTTTGTGGATGGGTGACCACGTAGTGGTATTTTAACTGAGCGTCTGCTCTGCTTCGGAGGATACGTAAAATCATCGGTCCCGGTTGCCGTCATTACTCGGCAGTCGTTCAGCCAAGTTGGAGGCTTTTTGGTGGCTTGAACAACTCTGACTGCGGCTACTCACCACACTAAAAGAAAAAGCAGAACCTCCCCTATTTAAACGAGCAAACTCTTATTCTCCCGTTATAATACTAGTATAAAAGCATAATTTCATGCATTCATAAAACCTTGTTACTCTAGCCCTCAAACCGAACAGCGCTTGTAAGTACAAACTAGATTACTATCTCCAGGGAGCAATGACCAGCATGACAGGAGACGGGAAGACTGTTTCACACGTTTTGAAGATCTGCCGCAGGATTAGCATTGTTCGACATGGGAGCTTAGATGGTTCTACAGATACCGAGACTTATACGCCAAACGATATTAATCCAGATTGTGGTACAATGTACCGTCGTTTACGTCTTTGAGAGTAAAGAGATTCGGATGAAGAACCTAAATAGTACCATGGTTAGGATGTTGAGGTTACTGCAGATATGTGATAGGTCTGTGTTGAAATATATCCAAAACAATAAGTCACAGTGAGCGATGTTATAACAGCAAATTTTGTTATTGACGCATTTTGCCTGAGCCTAGAAACTTCGAAACCGATTCGAACCAGTCCAAACACAAACCAAAGAAACTTGAATACATACAAAACTGCTATATTTTACTTTGAGATAGGAATGTGCCACGTTACTCAAAGGAATGAAGCGAGAGCAAAGCCTTTCTAAAGATCAATCAATACCTCGCGTACTCTCAGGAGGTGGGGCACACAACAACACACCACACACCGACACTGTCGTGCTTATGTGTGAAGACAACATTAGTGGATTGAACGCTTGTTGGCGTAGAAGAAACACGCCTCTTCCGTGTAGCGTAATGTTAGCGCCAAGACGGAAACGTTGCGAGGAATTGACAACAGACGAAAGTATTTTACCGACTTCAAAAAGGAGGAGGTTCTTAATTCGATGCGTATTTTTTTTTATGTATGTACACCGATTACTGCTAGATTTGTAGACCGATATGAGCGACTCTTTAGGTGCAGGATGCTTTCGTATTGGTCCCATATAAATTTCATTACATTTGATTGAGTAGATTTTTAACCAGCTTCAATAAACAGGTCTAATTTGATCGCGCTTACCTAGATGATGTCTTAACAGTTTCGATTCTTAGAATTATTTTTAGTGTTAGATACGGATACAACAAATTGGGAAAAGTTCTTACATTTATTTAAACTAAAAAGATACAATAAAAAGCTTTTTAACAAAAAAAATACCGACTTCAAAATTCATTACGATATTCATCATTTCGGCCGAATGAAATCCACTGCTGGACACAGGCCTCCCCCAAAGATCACCACAACGACCGATATGGTGTGTTGTGTGCTCATCGGGGGGTCTTGCCATAATCGCCACGCTTGGCAGGCGGGTTGGCGATCGCAGTTGAGTTGTTAATGTACTCGAAGGACGCTGCTGCCCATCCTCCGGTTAATCCCTTAGTCGACTTTTACGACACCAACGGGATGAAATGGGGTGGTGGCATTCTGAGCTGGCACCACACATTACGATATTAAAACTACTAAATAGAAAAAGATAACTTTATTTATGAAGTCGGGCGGGGCCAAGTATGGGGCAACCATGGTTCATGCAGACCAACGAGTTATATTTATGGGCCCTGCCTTTTTTTGTTAAAAAGTTTTCTCCCAATAATGTGAACAAGATTCATTATGTATGTGAAAGGGAAATTTCAATCAACGAATTTAAATAGGGTTAGTTCAAACCATTTTAGCACAACCAAAATCAGATGTTGAAAAATATTAATTTTTTTAAACCACTAAGGTGGCAAACGAGCATACGGCCCACCTGATGGTAAGCGGTTACCGTAACCTATGAACGCTTGCAACACCAGCGGCATCACTCACGCGTTGCCAACCCTGTAAAAATCTATACACGCCCTTTTTGAAGAGCCCCATGCTGTAGTCTCCTAGGAAAACCTCGGTAGAGAGCTGATTCCACAACCTGAGCGTGCGAGGGAGTAAGTTCCTCTGAAACCGTACGGTACGAGACCATTTTGGCGCTAGGGTATGTGAATGAACTCCCCGCCGATGGCCGTCTATTGGTATACTTGATTGATGGAGACTTTTCTTTGAATAGTAACCAGGTCTAGTATTTGTTTAATATAGATTGTATGAGGCATTATTGGGTTGACGTATCAATGTGGATAAAAACCCGAAAATAAAGAGATAACAAAAAACATTATGAGTGTTCATGCGACTACGTAGAATTCAAACGAAATATTTATTGTTTTTCTTAAGAAAACTTCTAATAATTTACATTTCTGGTATGACATGTTTGTTTAACAATGTGTGAGCGATGTAAAAAGGTTTATAACTGTATACGATTTACTATTGTGAAGTGTTTTTACAGATGTGAATATTCATGAAATATTGTAATTTCAGTTTATTTTTCCCATTTTGCTTTCTGGCAATGTTTGACCTATCCATAGATAGGGTCATCAACTATTATCTATACTAATATAATAAAACTAAAGTTAATTTTTTTGTTAATATCTAGAACTATCTGTCGGATTTGACTAATTCTTTATGCATTTGATAGCTTAATTTTTGAGGAAGGTTATAACTTAAATGTTATTTAATATCACGCTATGAAGCTTGGGAGCCGAGCAAAAAGGAAAAAGTCAGAAAAATCGCTAAGTGAAAGCGAAGTAAACGCGCAGGCGGGCGATGAGATGCGGTGGGTCAAGGGGTCGATCGGGCGACCGACGAGAACCGAGTATTACCAAGAAGAGCTGAACTATGCATGCCTTTGTCAATAAAATAATATAATTATATTAATACCACACAAAATTTGTGACTAAAACTACTGTCTATAGCGAATTACTCTAAATCATTATAAACTAGCTGTGCGCCGCGGTTTCACCCACCGCTTATTTTAAATTAAATTTAAATCAGATCAGATCAATCAAATTCAAAAGAATCAGTGAAATCAGATTATTTATAAATAATATAAAGTACTTCGCCATAGAAAGTTGACATCATATCGGCCATTTATACGTCCACTGCTGAACAAAGGCCTCCCCCATAGATTTTCACAACTGTGTCATCATTTGGGGGGTATTTGCCAATACTCACCACGCTTGGCAGGCGGGTTGGTGAGCGCAGTATGGCTACCGTTTCACAGAAGGGACGCTGCTGCCCATCCCTCTGGTTTAGATTCCCTTAGTCGCCTTTTACGACATCCACGGGAGGAGATGGAGTGGTGCTTTATTCTTAATCCGGACACCACACGGAAAGAAAGTTGAAAGTTGACATAGAGTACATATATTGGGTTTCATGGGTTTTAATTATATTGCGCGTAACGGAAAATCTTTTTCTTTTTCTTAGATAAAAGTAGCCTCAGTTACTTTTATAATAACAGTTATCTGCCGGAGAAATTCCCGTCAAAATCGGTCCAGCTGTTTCGGAAATTAGCTCGAACAAACAGACAGACAAAAAATAAAATATCTTTTTTTGATGTAAGTACCGTATACTATACCATACTTTCATGCATTTAGTAAAAAGCTGTTACTTTGACATTACAAACAGACACTTCAATTTCGCCTTGTTATCTTCCGGATGACGCAGGTACTCTCGAACCATTGGTGTATCGGGAAGTATCTACATCGAACAGGCTGAGAAAGGACGCCCGATTGTCATCATTGCGGGGACTGCCCGGAGGACACGGCGCAGCACACGTTGGAGGAGTACTCAGCTTGGGCAACACAGCGCCGTGATCTCGTCACAGTGGTCGAAGAGGGTGACCTCTCGCTTCCGGCTGTGGTTCAGTCCATCGTCCCGAGCGAGAGCGCGTGGGATGCCGTCGCCTCCTTTTGCGAGGACACGATGCAAGCAAAGGAGGTGGCAGAGCGGGGACGGGAGACTACCTCTGATCCTCGTCGCAGAAAACGCAGCGGGCGAGGGCGCCGGAGGAGGGCGCTGAACGATATCCGACCACCACGAGGAGCAGCCTGTGGGCGACGAACTCTCCGTCGCTGGAACAGGCCCGAGATGGCGGCGAGTGTGATCCGCGCGGCCATCAAGGTCGCACAGAGAAAGGGCCCGTCAAAAATTGACGGGATAGGTGCGGCCAACACGGTCGCACAGAGAAGGGGCCCGTCGAACAGTGACGGGCTAATACCTGCGGCGCGGTCTAATGCAGACAAAGCGTACACCTCACCCCGGCTAGAGGTAAGAAGAAGGACACCGTGGGGTTTTAGCCGGTTTGAGTCGCAACGTAGCCGGCATGCACCTCCGCCCTTCTCAAGTCGAAGGAAGTCCATGAGGATATCCCCACGATAAATAAAGGTACCTCTTACCAAAGCATGAGAGAGAAGCATAGCGCAGCATAGAGGACATTTCTTACTAAATAGCCTATCAGTATCATCATACATTCAAACACTACAAAAGTTACATCAAACCCCTTACAATGTTTAGCAAAACTCAAAAAGACACCAACAGCGTTTCGCTTCTCATGACAATATGTTCTGTAACATTGTTTGCTTGATGTTACATGTTGCGATCTTATCTTACAATATGTACGTACTGTAACAAAAGTTATAACATGTTTTGTAACATGGAGTTGCAATGTGCCCCAGTCAGTTCAGTATGAAATGAAAATAACTTTATACTGATTTGGGAGTTAAAAAAGAACCGGACAAGTGCGAGTTGAACTCGCGTGGAGAGGGTTCCGAAATTGCTGAATATATAGTCTATTGTTGAAAACCATATATAACCGTAAGTTTGTACGCACAATATTGAAAGATTTACCATTGTTATTTTAAGACTAAAGACTACTTATAGGTTTTCCTTTTATCTAGAATATAATAGAATAGAATAGAAATCATTTAATTCGGCATAGGACATAGTTTACAGCACATAATAAAAAAAAGAAATCACAGTAAAATTAAACAAACATTTGAAAATAAGTGCACTGACGAACATGGCCATACCGAAAGGGTAACCAACTCAGCATGTGCTGGCTGTAACAACCAGCGCTGGTTTTCAGTTGGCACCTCGCAGTGACACACGGACGAAGGTAAGGGGGAATAGTAAATAATAAAATATTATTGCTATAATAATAATACATTTTACTGTACAGAAAATAGGAATACTGTATACATAAAATATAAATGTATAATGTTCAGGGATTCAACAGATTACATACTTAATATATAAAATATTTACAATGCATGGGGTTATGCGCTCCCGCCAACAGAGTCACTACCCACCAATTTACAACATACAGTTTACCAAACGAAGGCTCATCTGCCGGTAAGTTTGCTTCATCAACTAAAATTAAAGTAAGTACTAATTAGATAAATAAATATAATTAAATAAATTGGGCATCAATCAATTTTATGTTTTGAGCTTAGTAGTTTCGGAGATAAGGATCAATTTTCACCTATTTTCTTAAATAATTTTAAGCTTGTTTATTTTAAAATTAAATATATTTAAGACCTTCACAATAAGCCCTTTCATTTAATATGTTATTTGGTACAGTTTGCATAACTTTATTCTTCAATTTTCTATATAGCCCCCCAAAAGTGACGCCCTTATTCAAAATTTATATATTTACATTACACGTCCGTGTTTGGGTCACTGAAATCCAAACGTGTACAACATAATTACAACTTAATCGTTTCCTGTAGATTCAGAGAAAATTGGCTGAGAACACGAGTGATCCTATAAGGTTTCCGCCGTTTATTCCTTCGGACGTTCGGAACCCTAGAAATAAGTATATATATGTGGTTTATGGTCGTTT
This sequence comes from Diloba caeruleocephala, assembly GCA_947459985.1. Taxonomy (NCBI): domain Eukaryota; kingdom Metazoa; phylum Arthropoda; class Insecta; order Lepidoptera; family Noctuidae; genus Diloba; species Diloba caeruleocephala. The sequence continues at coordinate 2,831,554 of OX381616.1, read as the reverse complement.
GAAGAAATACTAAGTAAGCGCTGTGGCCCGATTGACATTCTGTACTTATGGGTAGCGGGTTGGATCGCCGCACAAAGCCAATATTTGTTTGGAGGGACACGCTCATTGCCAGTTGCCCTCACTTATCGGTATACTACCGATGAAGTTAAGCAACGCTCGTTGCGGTACGTCAATGGATGTGTGACCTTATTATGGTCTTTGGAATAAGCGTCTCCGTATGTTCGGAGGGCACGTAAAATCATCGGTCCTGGTTGTTGTCATTAAGCCGAGTCGGAGGCTTTTGGGCGGATTGAACAAATCTGTAACAAGGTTGGCTACTATCCAACTGAAAAAGAAGAAATACATGCTTCAGATCTGGGTGTTGTGCGACATAAACAAAGTGAGGGGTGTTTCGCTTTTATTAGCTTGGTATGTATCTATGTAACGGAATGTTTGAATTTGACCTCGATTTTTATCCCCTTCAAAACGTCGGATTGAAACTTCGTACACTTATCAAGGACCGATGACAATGCAACTTCGTTAAAACAGGTTTATGTTGTTAGCCGCACAAAAAAATAGAAAATAAATAATAGTTATAACCGAACTAAAAAGTGGAAAATAATTTTCAATAAGCTTAAAATAAGACGAGTGAATAAAAAAGAAATTGTGTAGAAGCGTGGGGTGATTTATCAGATATTTTCATGATGACGCTACTTTTACAAATATTCACTAAAATATTTACAACAGTTGACATCAAACTCCCCACGTTTTTCTACAATATTTTTTTTGTCAATAAAAACTTTTTTTGTTAATCACTATTTTTACTTTAAACTAATTGAAAATAATTTTCTACTATTTAGTTCGGTTATCTACAAAAGCGTGCTTTTTAGTTTTTTGAACTATTATTTATTTATAAACGAAAATATTTGTTGTTGGTCCGCAAGAAACCGCAGCATTGCTGCCGAGGTTCGTACGAACTAGATTTATTTGAATGTGGTTGTTTCTACCATGAACTCAATGCTACCGGCCAGGCTTTACCGCTGAGCATGTTTTGTAGCAATAATGTGGTTGAACATAACATGGCCATATTTAACGTCTTAGCATACTGAATGACATAGGTGTTAGATTTTATGGTTAGCCGTGAACCAGCACATAATTACCCAAGTAACCTGTTTTATTTTAAATGACATTTCTATTGGAAAAGCATGAGATGTAGTTGACGTTCTTTTTGTGGCATTAATTTTGCTAGCCTGTGCAGTAAATGCCCTTTTAATGGAGGGCAGGTGACTGTAAAGAGGCCGTCTCCACAGGCACATCTCAAGGGATTGTAAAGGACCCCGAAGCCTCGACGTGCGGGCTACGCGCACGGCACGTGTGCGCCGCGCTCTTCCCGGGATGCTAATACATCCTAATGGCATAATCTCTCCATCAGATTTTATGATGACATATAAGAATGTTGTTTTGTCTATCTAATGGTAAGTTGCGGCAACTAAGGTTATCTGCAACCTACCGATCATTGATACATTGCCAACTTGTTGGTTGGTCTCTTATTGCAAGAGGTCGGCTAGGTAGAAGCCAGATCCTCTAGTGTGATCTTACAAGGACTTGGATCCCCCTTCGGTGCTGAAGATGACCGCTCCAGTGGTTTTAGCCGGTAGGAGACCGGCATGCCCCTTCGTCCTTCGCCCCGGCGAAGGAAGTTGTATGTATAATTTCCAATGGACACCAACAAAAAAAAAATAGGTGCCAGATATTTACCGCGAAGCAGTAGTGTTAAACTTTAGACATATCTGTGTTCCGGTTAGAAGGGCACTGTAGTTAATGAAATTACTGGGCATACGAGACTAAACAACTAATGTCTCAAAGGGACGCGCACAGTGTGGTGATTCACAGGACTAGTCCTGGATAGCATTACAATTGTTATTGGCAGGCATGACGTTTACCACCAGGCGAATAACTTGCTAGTCTCGTCAGTATTTTGTATAGAAAACCACCTAAGACTTAAGTTGGTATGCCTTTTGCTCCGACAACTTCACTGGCTGTTTCTACCTTCTCCCGGAATACAGCTACGCAAACACACAGTCGATATGACAGGCTAAAACCCCACGGTGTCTTTTCACGTACCTCGGGGAGTGATGTGTTCGCCTTGTCTTGCCTTGCCTTTGGCGGCCCCCGTCTCTGTGCAACCTGGACAACATAACTTCTAGAAAGGCGCGCGCAGTACATACACGTCACCGTCTCGGGGCCCCAGTCGAGCCCCAGCCGAGCTGTACTTCCCCCGGGAAGACGGTGGCGAGCACGTGGTCACGTGTCGCCGTGTGCGCAGTACGGCGCAAAGCGAGGCTTGGGGGATCCTTTACAATCCTCCCCGAGAAGTGCCTGGGGGGCGACCTTTTTACAGTCGCCTTCCCTCCGCTACAGGGGGTGACCGCTTTACAGTCATCCCTTCCGAGATGTGCCTAAAGGCGTGGCACAAATGGGCGGCTCTAGTTTGATCTTACGAGGACCCGGAGCCCCCCTTCGGTGCCGAAGATGACCGCTCCAGTGGTTTTAGCCGGTAGGAGTCCGGCATACCCTTTCGCCCTTCCCCCGTGAAGGAAAATCCATGTAGAATTTCCACCGGACGTCAACAAAAAAAAAAAAAGTATGCTGTACTTAACGAATCCGGTGCTAAGTTCATTAGCAAGTCCTCGCCTAGTTTCACGTACTTAAACGGATTTTTGTGTCGTACGCGCAACTGTAATTTGTAGGCGAAACGACTTTTGGTCAAAGGGGCTAGTCGTGAGGCGTGAGCTCATTAACAACCACTTGGCACTGCGTCCATGTACTGACGATACACGAACTTCTAATCTGACGCTAAGTTCTCTGCAACATGATTGACCTGAGCGACGCTGATTCATGTGTCATACTCGTTAAGGTGTGCAGCTGGGATTCGTTGGTTCTTTACTGCCATGCCATCTTATTTAATTTATATACATTATTTAATTTAGGACCGGATAAGAATAGCACCACTCCATCTCGTCCCGTGGGTGTCATAAGACCAAATATGGGATTAGCCGGAGGATGGGCAGCAGCGTCCTTCGAGTGAATTTACAACTCAACTGCAATCGCCAACCCGCCTGTCAGGCGCGGTTATGATGGCTACACCCGTCAATGACCATACGATACACACTCAGGACGGTTTTTGTGGTGATTTTCGGGAGAAGCCTATATCCAGCATTGGACTTGGCGTCGGCTTTTATGCTGATGACAAACCATACTTCAGCTATTTCTTTTTGTTGTATCTTCTCACATAACTTTTGAAGATGTTACATTTTATAATTATTTTAAAAAGAGTGTCCCTATTATTTCTTGCCAGCTCCACGGGACTAACAACTTGGAACCGTGCAACTAAACAAATTCTGACTATTCATAAGTGCCTGTAAATGGTCTTCATGAATAAAAAAATCTATTGAATCCAATTAAAACTTGACGCGGGGCGACTGCTGTATGAGCCACCAGGTAGTTATGTAAACTTTCACTTAAGGGTGTGGTACAGATTTGAAATCATCTGTGGATAGCGATCGCGATTGGATTTTATATACGATGATTAATATTCGCGTGTCATGTCATTCAATCATTACCCCACATGATAACAAATACTTCCAATGGGGAACGAGGTGTGGTAAAAGGGAGGATCCTCCAGCCAGGCGGATGGTATGCCTGGCGGGCCGAAGCCCAACGGTTGATGTTGGGCGACTGTATATATGCAGAGTTGCGCGAATACTTTACAAGTGTGATTCAGGATTCTTTTGACGTCATCTGAGAGTTGCAATTAATATTCACGTAGATGTCGCTATACGTTGCAGTTGTATGCTGGCAATGTAGGTGTCGCCACACTTCCCATAGATTTATGGCGCCCACAATGGGGCAGCGCCCTCGACGCACTTGTTTCTTTGAGGTGTTATCGAACACCTGACAAAAGCGATTCATAGGTTTTTACTAATGAGATTAAATAACCATGGGACAAACGCAATCCCGGAGGGCCGATTATACCAGTTTCCTCAGCGTTTTGCACAGACATGGGTAACAATATGCACGGCCCAACCAATGAGGGTCACTGCATCGCCGCGCTAGCTCGTTTCTAAGCGCTGGCTAGCCAATGAGGTGCGTTGCATCGCCTCGTTCGCTCGTTGCAAATGTTGTGTGTAAAATTCCCATCCCAAAGGTGCGTTAAGAAGTTTCGCTTCAATTAGCCCTTTAATACCACCCTGTGTAGGAAATAACAGGTGCGGCTACAGTCCAAAAGCGTCAAGATTTAATTCAACCTCCAATTAGGTGCAGAATGACGTGCAACAGATTAAAAATTAAAATGTCATACGACCTGCCTCAACTGGTGCCAGTAATAGAACGTATCGATAAAACTGAAACGGTAGTGATGAAAAATTCATCGCGGGGCGTAAGTAGGACAATGATAGGTCACTAAACTGCGGAGACCTATCCGAGTACCTATCGATCAATTGTAAGACGTGTGCTAGCTGTCCAGTGACAGCGAGTACCTAGATATTTGCACCGAAGCGAACTGATTCAGTTACCTTGCAAGAATGTCGCACGATGTTCAGAGGAAAACTGTCGTCTAGATCTTGAAATATCCTGAAATTCTGTAACTGGAAAAACATTATCGTATTTGTTTCTTTTGCGAAGACATTTGAAATTAAAAGAGATCGAGACAGATTTTGTGATGCAACTATACTTTTGTTATCAATGAAGAACGAAACTGTATAAACCAACAATTATTATTTGTTTGGAAACTGAAAGAAAGAAAGAAAAGTATTTATTGGCACAAACTTTTTTTTATAAAACATTGCCCCACACTAGGATTTCTCCTCTGTCGTGGGTGTGTTTACAGACATGAATTCCACATACAATACACCCAGACCCGGAACAACTACCTGCAGATCATACAAATATTTGTGCTGTGCGGGAATCGACCAATTGTGCCGTCAATTATACAGCAAACAAAAACATAACATTAAAACATAAGTGCCAAAAGGGCCAACAGCTCAGCATGATGTCAGGTGGTAGTACCAAATACCACTACCTAACGCTGATTTTCAGCTGCAACCCACGAGTGCCATACGCTCGAAACTAGTAGAATAAATATTAATAATTCTGTATGTATATAGGTAATGCAAGTAAAAGTATGTGACATAATAATTAGGTACATAATGTAATTATATCTGTTTAGTATACAGTAATAATAAATAATGTAACGATGTATTAAATAGGCGTAGAAAAGATAGAAGGAGCAAACTGTCCATGAGTTATTTTCTCCAATAATTACTGATTCACCACCAGCTATTGTGTATGTAGTGAATGAATGTAATTAGTATGTATATAATATAATAATACGTCGTCATCATATCAGCCATTTATACGTCCACTGCTGAACAAAGGCCTCCCCAAAGATTTCCACAATTGAGTCGTGATTTTGGGGGGAATTTGCCAATACTCACCACGCTTGGCAGGCGGGTTGGAGAGCGCAGTATGGCTACCGATTCACTGAAGGGACGCTGCTGCCCATCCCTCTTGTTTAGATTCCCTTAGTCGCCTTTTACGACATCCACGGTAGGAGATGGAGTGGTGCTGTATAACCCGGACACCACATGGAATTGACAATGACAACGAAACTGTATAAACCAACAATTATTGTTTGAAAATTTATGAGGGATGATCTGGTTGAGCAGCAGACGTCCTTTGGCTGATATGATGATGATGATGATGAACTAAGATTCAGTAGTAAAGCAATCTAAAGATATTTACCTTACTCTCGTAGGTTCACTGTCTCGTATAGCTCAGACTAGCCGTATATCGCTTAGCATACCCAATGGAGAGCTAGCCTAACCGCGTTGGACTGAATACAAAGTGGGCTAAGGTTGGAGCATTTATCACTAATCATAATTTATTAGATACCGACCATATAAATGTAATGTATGGTCTTTAATGGTTGTGGCTATCGTTAAAATGTACATTTTGTAGTACTCTCGTTGGAATAGCTCGGCTGTTATACTATAGCTAAAAGTTTATACTCAGTTTTGGTACATAATATTCGTATGGATTCTAATTAGTTTCAGAGTAGCTGTGGATTAAAACCTATTCGGATGTCAGATTTTAGGTTTACAAAGCTTTCTTCGGTGAGCAACACGCGGCGCGATGATATTTTAACTGAGTTTCCGTGCTTCAGAGGGAACGTAAAATCGTCCGTCCCGGTTCTTGGCGTTGTCTATTGTCGTTGGCTGTCGTTAAGCCATGAAGGAAGCCTTTGAGCGGCTTTAACAACATTCTGTCAGTCCCACTGCTGGGCACTGGCCTTTTGTCACAATAAGAAAGGTTAGGCCACCACGCTGACCAAGTGTGGGTTGGCGGACTACACACACTATTGAGAACATTTTGAAGCCATCTCAGGTGTGCAAGTTTCCTCACGATGATCTCCTTCACCGTTAGTGTAAGTGATAATACAAATCCAAAAATTAAGTCGTGTGGGCCGGGATCAAACTCCAACCCTTCTGTATGGAAGGCAAGCGTTCAACCACTAGGCTACGCTACGCTACGTGTTGGCCACTTATTGACCAGGGACTAGGTGTTTAGTAAAATGTTCAGTTCTTTTAGTCATTTTCCATTATTTTTAGTCCCGTGCAAAGGAACTGCAGGGCCTTTATTAAGTTTTCTTTTCGAACAATAAAAACTTACAGTAAGAGAATTGATGGGTCGATATTTATATTCTTGGGAACCGTTCGAAGTATTATATATTAGTAAACAAATTCTAATCTTGAAAGTAAGCCTTCCAAACGCTCTTGGTAAGCTTAGAGCATAAATTCTAGGAACATTTCCAGATAATAAAGCCATTTGAAAGGAAAATTCGCAGCACGGTGAATAGAAAAAGATGTTCCGAAACTCTCGAAATACCCAAACTAAGTTCTGAAAAAAATAAGGGTACCGCATGACTAGAATTCATTTGGGAGATGGAAATCCATCCGATTACAATTTCATTTCGCCGACAGGAAAATTTAGTGACAGAAATTGTTAGATATAATCTAATCTATGTAAATCTATTATGAGTATTGCGAAGTAGGCACTTTCTGTAAAGTAATTTTGGTAATTGACATAGCCTCACTGATCCTCCTACCTCGAATGAAAACAAGCCGTGCTGTATATTGGATAAAATCGGTAGTAAATGATGACTACTAAACTCTTTAGTTCATATCAGCCAAAGTGGGTACATATTTGAACGTCGAAAATTAAAATATCTACAGGTTACAATGCCAATATTCAAAACATTGAAAACTTAAATAACGATTATAGCGAAATATCTAAGATTGAAATGTCGAGCGATTAAAATATCGAATGATTAAAGATATCGAAAAAAAACCACAAAGATGACGGATAATGTATGACTTGAAGATTGACTGTGATTGTGGTTTGTCATTCATAGGGCAAGCAAAGCATAGCATAGCCACCCGAATAAAAGAACATATAGCTGACGTCAAGCATAGACGCTCCACAAAGTCTGCAGTGAGTGAACATGCTTTAGGCAAACCTAACCATTATCTTCGTTTTGATCAACCTCAAGTCCTCGCGAAAGACAACCTATATGTACCTAGAATGTTTCGTGAGGCTATTGAAATTAAAAAACCTCCAAATTTAAGATAACCATCATCCATCGGTTTCCACCTGTTTAGAATTCAGTTATTAAAATAATAAAGTCCCAAACAACATACTGCATTAAAAAACATCACGACACTTGAGTGCTTTCTGTGTGCATCGAAACAAATTTTTGATTAAAATTGTACGGTAGATAAAATCAATTTTATTTTTAAAATCACCTTAATTATCCTGCGACCACGAACCCAGCAAAGTGTTCGAAACGTCAGGAAAAACAAAAATATATAAAAATAAAAAGCGAAATTGTCTGTTTGTAAAAAATGGCAAAATAACAGCTTTTTACTAAATGCATATAAAAGTTTATACGGTACTTACAACAAAATTATAATTTATAATTTTTTTGTCTGTCTGTCTGTCTGTTCCGGCTAATCTCCGAAACGGCTTGACCGATTTTGACGGGACTTTCACTGGCAGATAGCTGATGTTATAAGGAGTAACATTTTTTTAAGAATTAGGGTTCCGTGAAAGAAACAGCATGCCCTTAAAATCCAATAGGTATACGAGTATGTACTAATTATATAGTAGGTCATTATTAATAAACAATCGATTTCATTTAAATTAAACGGCGGGTGAAACCGCGGGCCACAGCTAGTCTATAATATACGCAATTTTATTCGTTTAAAAATGTTTTATTGTAATGAGTAATAATCGCGAAAACCTAAGACTTAACTGGTAGCGTAATAATATCACGATCGTGTTATCGTGGTTAACTACTGCAAGTATTCCGTATTAATTAACTTTTTTAACAGCGTTTTCCTTATAAAATCCTTAACCGTTTAAGCGGCATTGACGCCATATGGCGCACATTGATTATTCCGTGATTGGGTCAATCGTTTTCCACGAAAATCGGTACCCCGTGTTTTCGTGGTCCCTGATTACGAATCTGCTCTCAAAATGTAGAAAATTCAAAATGGCGGACGCAATAACCCCCGAGTAACTATTATGTTACATCCTAAGACCAAGTAACTATAGCCGGATAGTATTAAGCATAAACAAAACAGTCTATTTCTACCTCTTATGAGCACATGCACGACGTCATATGACAGAAAGAGATATCTATAGAGTTTTGGTTAAGGCAAAATAATCGAATGGCACCGTTTCGTACTAAAGTAAAAATCCACTTTCTGTTAAAACTGTTAGCGTCGTGTGTTAACCAGATGGTTTCAGGTAAATATAGCTGAAGAAGCGCAACGCTTCAAGACGTGCGCGAATGGTTAGTGGTCTCTCTTTTTATCACAAGTATTACTCACATTAGGATGACAATGATTTAATAATGGAAATTTGTTCAACTTAATAGGCTCTATCTATGGACGTAATTCTATATCTTTTGTTACAATTCAAGTCAATTTTTGCATTTGGGTCCGCCATATTGGTTTTCTGCATTTTGTGAGCCGATACGTAATTAGCGACCCCGAAAACCCCCGGAGTACGAAATTTTGTGAAATTCCAAATGTTGTTTGTGGTACTAAGCGCATTTTTTTCTTGCCGCTCAATGGATTCAATGTTAGGACTGCAGAAGTCGCTTCGGCCTTAGGCGCCGGCCGTGGCTAGCCAACATAAAGCTTCAGCCAGACGTTGATGACAGGAGGATGGGCCGTAGCATCCTTCCAATATATTAATTACGACTCAAGACGACTGCCAACCCGTCTGCCATGCGTGGCGATTTTGGCAAAACCCCTAATGAACATACCTAAACCTAGACCGATCGTAGTGGCCATTTTTAGGATGGGGCCCTCAGGGCGATCAGACACGCTCCCTCCGCCAGAGCGGCGAAGGCGCGCCTCTAGGGGCGTTGGACAGGCTGAGGCGGTTAGCTCGGCGGCGCGCACTTGGCAAGTGGCGTCACCGCCTGCGGATGCAGTTTTCGACCAAGCTCGTCGTGGAGGCCATCCTGCCGCTATTTGGAGCCTGGCTCAAAAGGAGCGAGCGCGTTACCTACCGCCTGACGCAGGTGCTCACCGGGCACGGCTGTTTCGGTGCGTACCTGCACAGGATAGGACGTGAGGCCACGGCACAATGCCACCATTGTGATAGCGACCAGGATACCGCACGGCACACGCTCGAGGCGTGCCCTGCGTGGGCCGCCGAGCGGCGGATCCTGGTCAATCGGATCGGGCAAGATCTCTCTCTGCCAGCAGTAGTGTCGGCTATGTTGGCAGAGCATGAAAACTGGAATGCAGTGGTCTCCTTCTGTGAGAACGTCATACTCCAGAAGGAAACCGCAGAGCGGGATCGGGAGAGGGCCGATCCCGCTCGAAGAAGGAGGAGACGGCGCCGGGGTAACAACCGCCCTGGCGCCTAATTCCGATACGCCTGAAAACCCCTGCCGTTGCTATAAGGTGGGGGACCTCTGGGTTCGCGGGTGCGTAGATTGGGGAATCTGCGTGCCCACACCAAGCGACCCAAGAGAAGACGGTAGCACGCATGTGGTCACGCGCTGCCGTGGGACGCTTTGGGGGATCCTTTACAATCCCCCCTGGGGGTGACCGCTTTACAGTCACTCTCTACGAGATGTGCCTATAGGCGTGGCACCAGTGGGTGGCTCTAGAGTCCTTATGTTACACGTAATCGATCGTTTTGGAAATCTTTAGGGAGGTCTTTGTTGAGTAGTGCTTTTTGAGTTCTTTGCTACGCTGATCGGATGAGACAGTAGGCTATTCGTACCAAATGCCTCAGTGCTCATAAGCGACTTATGGAAAACATGTTAAATATATATAACATAAACATATATATCGGCCATTTATATATCCACTGCTGATCAAAGGCCTCCTCCATAGATTTTCACAACTTTGTCATAATTTTGGGGGGTATTTGCCAATACTCACCACGCTTGGCAGGCGGGTTGGTGAGCGCAGTATGGCTACAGTTTCACAGGAGGGACGCTGCTGCCCATCCCTCTGGTTTAGATTCTCTTAATCGCCTTTTACGACCTCCATGGGAGGAGATGGAGTGGTGCTATATTCTTAATCCGGACACCACACGGATAGAAAACATGTTACTAAGTGTAAAAGAGGTTATAAACCTCTAGTGCCGTATCGATTGGATACCAATCGTATCGATATCAGAGCGGTGGTACCGTGAGATACCTCTAATTTTTAAGATATTCATCACTACCGTCTATTAAAACTGAGTGCTCATTTGTGATTTTTAACCCTAAAAAACCGGTACTTGTGCGGTGCTGATGCAAGCAGTATCAACGACACCACTTGACTTGCTCTCCCCGGGAGGGCAATAAAGCGTAAATATAAGTGAAGCAACTCACGTATAACTTTCTGTAAGTTCATGCAGACCTGTAATTTAAAACGAAATATAATTTGTTACTTTAGAACCAACTTAGGGGTGCAAGAATTTTGTACAGCATTTAACATTAAACAATATATCATTCATCATCATTTCGGCCGAATAAAGTCCACTGCTGGGCACAGGCCTCCCCCAAAGATCACCACAACGACGGTATGGGTGTGTTGTGTGCGCATTGGGACGTTTTGTCACAATCGTCACGCTGCACGACAGGTGGGTTGGAGATCGCAGTTGAGTTGTTAATGTACTCGAAGGACGCTGCTACCCATCCTCCGGCTAATGCCATAGTCATATTTTACGACACCCACGGGAGGAGATGGGGTGGTGGTATTCTGAGCCGGCACCACGGCACGGCAGCTAAATTATTTACTCAATAATTGTGGAAAAAGAAAGTATAGCATGCCTATACGTCAGTTTCACGCTATTAGTGGCAATTAAGCCGTATTACGAACAATTAAGTTACATTTTAGCAATTATCCAATTACACCTTGGTGCTATAGTTTTAATTGTTTAATTAAATACTTTTTGTAACTGTTTTGTCGAACTTGATAATATAGAACTATTAGGTGATAAAAAATATAGGGGTGTAAATTTTAGGCATAAATTAATGGTTCATTTACTTCGACTCGGTCGATAAACGGTATGCGAGGACTACACTACTTATCGATATGCAGCGGAAACCACTAACGCCCATAATGGTTTTAGAAATACTCCAAGCCCTGAAACCTTCATAGAAACGTGCACCGCGAAGCTAAAGCCGCCAGTTAATATACCAGCACCCAGCCCCGGCTTCGAACGTACACGCATAAACCTGATACCGAATCTGATAAACAATTCAAATGAGCTATGCAAATTGTTCAATAACAACAACGGAGAAGCAATTTTTACCGTGACGCCAATATTTTTTTACGGTTGTAGCAGTAGCCAAGAAATTGGGATTTGGCGCTACATTAGCGGGAATTAAAGCCGGGGCGGTTTTGCTTTTTTTTAAGCAAGGTTCTAGGCTATATTTTACCGGAAAATATCATGATATTTTAATTCCCGCTAATGTAGCGCCAAATCCCAATTTCTTGGCTACTGCTACAACCGTAAAAAAATATTGGCGTCACTTCCACAAGTGTGTCATCATATTGGGGGGAATTGCCAGTACTCACCACGCTTGGCAGGCGGGTTGGTGAGCGCAGTATGGCTACAGTTCCATACAAAAGGACGCTGCTACCCATCCCTCTGTTTTACAGTCCTAAGGGACTGGTTGGCTTTTAAGAGGAGATGGTATTGTTTGGTATTGTGGCTTCCTCCTATTCCTATTTCTGCTTTCTGTTCACCGTGTTACGCTTTGTCTGTTTGCCTACTCTTTCTTCCTTTTTTTTGTACACTGATAACAGATAAGATTCCATTTACATAATACAAAGTCAAACAACGGCACGGTTGGTGCAGTGGCTGACACAGACAGCTGCGCTCCGGGTCGCGGGTTCGATTCCCGCACGGAACAAATATTTGTATGAACTGCAGGTAGTTGTTCCGGGTCTGGGTGTATTGTGTGTGGAATTTATGTCTGTAAACGCACCCACGACATAGGAGAAAACCTAGTGTGGGGCAACGTCTTAAAAAAACAATGAGATATGTCTAAATGTCTAGAGGGTAAACAGATATGACCTAAAAAACTAAATTATAAATAAAATGATCTTCTGTCTAATAACATGTTTATTACTTCTATCCAGTAAAAAAACATTTAATATATTTTCATCAACAGAAAAACAACGTCAAATCAAAGACAATACTATATTATAATACTAAATACAAACCAAGTCCTGTAACATTGCTTTTCACTTCAATGAGATAAAGTATATTTTTTTAAATTAAAATCAAAGACACTTCTAATGATCAAACGATAGAAAGTGTTTGAACTGAACTCCATATATCAGTACTTGTCAAATTAAAGGCAAGCCAGACTGTGTATCACAACTGTCGCCAGACGACTTTGATGGAAACCATAAACTGTTGAACGAAGATTTAGATTTAAAAACTTGACATCAAATGTATTTTTTATGTGATAGATGTTTTAAATGGGTGAGACTTGTGCGTCTTTATGTCTCAATCAGACTGAATTTAGAAAATTAAATCAAACGTTTTTATTCATGGAAATCATTCACAGGTTTTTATTAATACTGGCTAATACTATAATATCTTGATGGATACAATAGCATTGTTAGTAAAGTTGTGTGACGATAATGTACAGCCAAAATGTGGAATGAATGAAGTACAATAATAATTTTGCCTTCTAATAAGATTAGGCTGTGAAGAATATACCAGTCCCGACTGACGGTATGGTTCACAAGCCTGATGCATGCATCAGTGTCGCTCAGCTCACCACATTGCAGGGAACTTAATGACGCACAACGCCACCATCGTTCTGTAAGACATTTTAGTGAGCATGACATACTGGCAGACAACAGGCGGAAATATATGTATATCAGAACGAATACCAATTCAAAATGTATATGCTATCACGCCCGTGTTCCCCAGAGGGTGCTAAGCAGAGATGTACACCCACATTTCGCCATGCAGATGACGGTGTTAGATGTTATCTTATGTAATAATATGGAGCGAGTCTGTTGCCATTTTCCCGACCTGTAACCTGAATCGAATCCAGGACCTCAGCCTTAGAGGCAGCACTTGTGACCAATGCGGCAGTTAAAATATAGTGGTGAAATAACTATCACCATGTGATAGACTTGTACATTAGAAAGTAAATGTAGAGTAGACATCAGTATAGTAAGGTTTTCGCGATTATTACACATTATAATAAAACCCACCTGTATTCGAAACGTCAGGACAAACAAACATCTAATTCTAAAATATACGCGATAGAATCCGTTTAAAAGTGTTTTATTATAATAGAAATCAATAGGTTGAAACTCTTGTATATTTATTTTCTATACTAATACATCATAGAAGCGTGACCCTGTCGATATCATCCAGCATATATATTTTTTTATATTGAATGGGTTTGTGCTTTACCACTATCTCATCTGAAGTTAAGCAACGATTCGATCGACGATGGTGCATGCTTGCCTAAAAGAAACCTGTTCACTCGTGACTCGAAGAATCCCAGGTTATAACGGTCGGGAAACGCAGACTGTGGCAATGAGTACCACTCCTTAGCGGTACGCACAAAAAACGTGGAAGCAAAACGCTTCATACGTATGGTTGGAACATCAACCATACAACGGTGGCGCAATGCCGTTCGTCTGTTTGTCCGACGATGGAATGGACTTGGGTGGATTAGACCTAGCCTACCACTAATCAAATTGTTCTCAGGGACCGGAGAGCATTTATAGTTTTATCAGGGATATTATAAACTGCAGCCGCCGTGCGCTTATTTTAGGAGACACAATTTGCTTGACAGGATGCTCGTAGCTGATATTCAAGAGGTCTACTTATAGTTATTACGATATCTAAAGTCGCCACAACCTCATGCTATTAGATTTGCCAGATATATAAACTAAACTTGCCGTGTGGTGCCGGCTCAGAATACCCCCACCCCATCTCCTCCCGTGGGTGTCGTAAAAGTCGACCAAGGGATTAGCCGGAGGATGGGCAGCAGCGTCCTTCGAATACATTGACAACTCAACTGCGATCGCCAACCCGTCTGCCAAGCGTGGCAATTATGGCAAAGCCCCCATTGAGCCCATAGCACAGCAATATCGGTCGTTGTGGTGATCTTTGGGGGAGGCCTGTGTCCAACAATGGACTTCATTCGGCCGAAATAATGATAAACTAAACAAACAACAAAAACTAATCCCGATATCTTTCTACAACCCAGTTACAAAAATAAGTCAGATCCTATCGATACTGAACTAGATAAATAAAATGTTCTATTTAATACCGTATTGTATGTTGGACCGTAAGCTGATCATAGTATTAAAAACGCAACAAAAGATACATATCATATCAGGTTGTAACTTTCCACTGTAACAATGGCGGCCAGACAAACAGATCTACACAAAGCCCGAAACAATACGTGGTATTTGAATATAGCTGATTCATGGACTAGCCCAGCGCAGCGGCAAAAATTTTACTAGAAATTATGAATATGTGAATAATGATGTATAACAATTGGATTTAGGTTTGGACTGTTACGTAATTTGTCAGAGAACTAATTAAAATAGAAAGTTAGTTGTTTGTGTTGAACCTTGTCGCGATGCACTTGTTCGATGTTTCAGTTAATTAAGATTTGTTGCGAAGTCGTCTTGTTCTTGGGCCTTCATTTTCCGGATGCAATCACATCAACATAATCATATCAGCCAAAAAAGTCCACTGCTAAACAAAAGCCTTCCCCATAAGACGACCTGTTACATCAGTGTGTCGTCATTTTGGGGGGAATTTTCCTGTACACACCACGCTTAGCAGGCGGGTTCGTGAGTGCAGATTAGCTACGGTTCCACAGAAAGTATTCTGCTGCCTATCCCTCTGGTTTAGAGTCCATTATTCGCCGTTTACGACATCCACGGGAGGAGATGGATTGGTGCTATATTCTTAATCCGGACACCACACGGAATCCGAATACAATGGATCAAATTACGAAAGGACGCCTTTTGTGTCGTTAAGCACTGAGGTAAATATTAGGTCCGTTGCCAGGGCTATTGTCTAGGTATTTAAACCGAAGCATGCTGTGCGCTGCTTCAATCAAAGATTAGAAGGGCAGTGGATCCGTTTCGAGTCTTACTAAGGCACCATGCTTTAGAAAACTCATTCAGAGGAGTTAAGTAACTTATGAACTCAGCAAGGATAGAGCGGAAAGAGATATATTCACATTCAATTTTGATCATTGGGATTCTATTCTTCAAAAAAACTCTCTAAGCGAACTCAAACATTCACGACTGGCAGGGTCACCATGTAAGGTTCGACGCGAGGAGTAAATAATAAAACAAGCGATGTTCACGAATACTCTAGAATTACTGACTAATACAACGTTTCCATACGGTTATATAGAGTAGAATACAAAGAGTAGATATATAGGACTTACTACTACACCACAGGAACAAGAAACAGCTCACGGTTGGTGCAGTGGCTGATACAGTCGGCTGCTGCGCACCGTGTCGCGGGTTCGATTCCCGCACGGAACAAATATTTGTATGATCTGCAGATAATAGTTGTTCCGGGTCTGGCTGTATTGTATGTGGAATTCATGTCTGTAAACGCACCCACGACACAGGAGAAATCCTAGTGTGGAGCAATGTTTTTAAAAAAAAGAAAGAAAGAAGAAACAGCTCAAACAAGAACGGTACTGCCTATATTTCTGATAAATCCTTTGTTGCCTGTCTGTCGGGACAAACACGTAACGAGAGGAAGTGTTTAATTCTTTCCTGAATCACAGGACCAATTGTCCCGGTGTCAATATATAAATGACCCGCGACTTTGTCAGCGAAGGAACTAATTAAAACCCTTAAGGGAGCTTGATAATTATATAAATTCACCCTGTCATCTCCCACAACATAGTCTACTACTATGTCAAATCTCATTAAAATCCGTTCAGCCGCAATGGAGGGTGATGGAGCCTCTAAAATGCCAACATTCATATATTTATAATGGCATGAAGACATTAAGCCGTTGCCGTGTGGTGCCGGCTCAGAATACCACCACCCCATCTCCTCCCGTGGGTGTCGTAAAAGTCGACTAAGGGATTAGCCGAAGGCTGGGCAGCAGCGTCCTTCGAGTTCATTAACAACTCAACTGCGATCGCCAACCCGTCTGCCAAGCGTGGCGATTATGGCAAAACCCCCCAATGAGCTCACAACTCACCCATATCAGGCGTTGTGGTGATCTTTGGGGGAGGCCTGTGTCCAGCAGTTGACTTCATTCGGCCGAAATTCTGAAGACATTAAGCTGCGTTATTTTCAACCACTTATCTTCGAGTTTCAGGTTAACTACGACCTGAAAGAGGTCATTGAAAAAAATCTCTAGTAATGTTTCGACGGACTTAGCTATAAATATTTATGCACTTTAGAGGACGTTCTATGGCGTTGAGGACAAATGTGTTACCATTAGTTACTTCATATTAGTATGCAAATTTGTGAACCGCGAATAGCCGCCGGAATATTATAATTTCGTGTTGGAGGTCGGCCGCCGTTTTCGTGTTTCTAGAACGTTCTATGTTATTATATGAAAATTAATACGTGTAAAATATAGCTCTACATTTATAGTAAAACTCACTTCCACTAAAGGTTTAGTTTTTCACGGATAAACAGATAATAAACTAACATCAAGTATAAGGTTCTAACGACATAGTTTGGATCTGTCAACTACGGCTATGCAATCTAAACATTTCTTCGAAACCATTGTTTTTGGGTTTCCGAATGTCCAAAGGAAAAAACAGCGGAACTCTAATAGGATCGTGTGACTGCCTGTCTGTCCGGCTGTCACAGCCAATTTCCTGCGAACCTATTCGACTGATTAAGTTGAAATTTGGTACACATATGGATTTCTGCGAACCAAAGACGTAAGTGTGACGTAAATAAATGAATTTTGAATATAGGGGTCACTTTCGGGGGGCAATATGGATAATTAAAGAATAGAGGTTTGCAAACTGTATCGTGTTACATATGAAATGGAAGGGCTTGTTGTGAGGGTGTCAAATATATTTATTTTATAATTTTAATATATATAGTATTTAAAAATATATACATATTAGGTCTTTACTTACAGATTACAGGAAAACCTATAAGAAGTCTATGGTCTTAAAATAACATGGTAAATCTTTCAAGATTGTGTGTACAAACTTACGTTTGCGGTTTGCATCAGAATATCTAGCACTAACTAGCCAGACTCTTGGAATAAGAGCCGCACCACAATTAGATTTGTTCTCCTTTAAAGTTGTAACTACAAAACTTTAAATGTTTATAGACCAACTGTAAGCAATCTATACATCCATAGATCTATACAAATAAATGAAATTGAAGTGTCTGTTTGTAATATCAAAATAACAGCTTTTTACTTATGCATATGAAAGTATGTGCGTTACAAATAACAAAAAAACTATTTTGAAATTTTTTGTCTGTCTGTCTGTCTGTTTGTTCCGGGTAATCTCCGAAACAGCTGGACCGATTTTGACGGGACCTTCACTGGCAGATAGCTAATGTTATAAGGAATAACTTAGGCTACTTAGATTAGGATTCCGCGTAAAAAAAATAAAACCCTTGAAATCCAATATATATATTCTATGTCAAGTGTCTATGTCGAAGTACTCTAAATTTCTTTTAAATTAAACGCGGGTGAAACCGCGGGTCCCAGCCAGTCTATAATACGTGAAGAAAAATCTTTGTTCCCCTTTTTAAGCACATTGTGCGCACGAAGGAGTGTCAGAGTGTAGATTTGGTATAGTTGAACTTCATATGGAGAAGGAGCGCAGAAAGTAAAAATTTAGGTATAATGTATGTTGCAAATGCATATTTTTTTATGAATTACGGTCGCATGTAGACCTATGGGCGACCACTAGTTTAGATAAATACATCAGCCAGATTGGAAGCAACGATTATATTTTATTCTGTACTTTGAACATCAAAGTTGAGACTATCTGTCTGTACGGGTAAATATCCAAATCCACGGGATGAATACTAGTAAAGTTTTAACTACCAATTAGTACTTTACTAAGAGTTTGTTAACACTATGCGGACAACTCGATATCAGCTCTCGGCATTGTAATTTTTCTCAGGCCATTAAATTTCTTGCTTTTCTCAAGTTCCTAAGTCTAAGTTCTGTACTGTGTAGGGGATGTTTTGCTCATGCAAGCTAAGACGCATTTCATGCCATCTTACGCAACAGAACTGCATCCCTGATGAGCCGCGTCTGCACTAGTGCCAGCAGCCAGCTGAGAGTAGTTCCGAAAACCTTTCATTCCAACATATTGAGGCAGTGGGTTAGTGTACACAAGCCCCTTACCAATCTAGTGTCTCAGTAGTCAAATTATTGTTAAATGTATTTAAACATGTATCTAATTTGTAATTATTATTTATCGATCTTATTGTATTACTATTCATTTCATTTTTCTCATCATCATCATATCAGCCACATGCCGTCCACTGCTGAACAAAGGCCTCCCCCTTAGATTTCCACAACGAGCGGTTACATGCCGCTCTCATTCAACGACTCCCAGCGACCTTCACTAGATCATCTGTCCACCTCGTTGGAGGTCCTTGCACGCTGCATTTTCCGGTGCACGGTCTCCATTCGAGAACCTTTTTGCCCCAACGGCCATCAGTTCTACGAGCAATGTTCCCTGCCCATTGCCACTTCAGTTTACTAATCCTTTCAGCTGTGGGGACTACTTAGTTTGTCTTTCTCTTCATTTCTGATTCGATCTTGTAGAGAAATACTAAGTCGTTGATTAATCTGCCATTATTATTGCCCTGATTATTAGTATTATACATTATCAATATTCCTAGTAACATAGCTTAAATTCAATAAAAAATTAATTAAAATTAGCTTGACCTGTATGTTTTTTATGGATGTAATGTAATGAAATCTTGCGATTCAATTTTCACCCACATCTAGACGATTCCGATTGGCTAGAAATTTTGTAGACGTATCAAGAATCGATGACGATACAATAATTGTGACTGACTGACTATGACCTGTTGATATCGCCAGGATCACCAGCTCACGATTAAAATAAAACCTGATAACAGGTAATTACCAATACACAAGACATCTGTTTCTCAATGTTTATTTATGTACAGTCACAACATAAACGTTGTCCGTTAGTTATACTCGTAGTACAAATGTCACTAAGAGACATTTTCAATAATTGGCACTAATTACAGATAAAGTCTATCATTATCACATTAAAGGTAGAGTAATTGAAAGAATAATAGGAGAGGGCACGCTTTTGTCTAAAAATAAAAGGTAATTTTTGTTTATATTTCATTCATAGCGTGTTTTAAATATCAGTATAATATATTAAAACATTTCAGTACATTTCAGTTTTCCATATCAGTGTTTACGAAGAAATCTGGTGTAAAGACACTAGACTAATACCACCAAAGAACCCTGGCTGGAGGTCTCCTTTGGCTTATCCAGATTTCCCTTTAAGCAGCCATTTAATTTCATTCATTCATTGCATTTCATATATTGAGATAAATAAGAGATGCCGTTTAAAAAAATACCACCCGTGTCCACGAATATATATTTTATATACCATCAATGTATGTATTATATCATGCAAATGGAAATGACGTCACAGGACAATTACCATATTAAAAGCAATCTAGTCTATCAGCTTTGTGAGTAAAATAAGCTAGAGGTAGGGTATTATGTGCTCTTTTGTGCATTTCATAAATATTCATTGCAGTGCGAAAGGTCGGCACGACATTATTGAAGGGCGTTGCACCGTTTTATTGAGTATGCAACACTTACCTAGTTGCTGATTGTTGCTTGTTGGTACTTTAACATAGAATAGAATAGAAGACGAAGAAGAAAAGTTCTATACGCTTGTCTCCTACCTATTTTTAAGCACTAGGTAGCGGTCAAGGGTTTGTGTGAATCGTGTGAGTTCACACGCGGTAGAAGTGAAACTTTGTATTTTAGTTAATTTGTAAGAGAATGAGATAAATACAATACGGAGGTGGTAAACAGAGGGAGAAAGAGAGAGCGCGATTGATCGACAACAGAGAATAGGGAAACTATATTGAAACGTGTTTTATCTCATTCTCTCACAGCCTAAATCCTATAAATACATTTATAGTTGTCTCTCTTTCGTTACACGTTTTCGATTCATAAAATCCCAAAAGATGATACTTTAAATACCCTAAGAACACGCTTTTAATGAAATATGAACTTATACACAAAAAATATTTTTTTTAAATGTAAAATAACAGTGTGGTGTGCTCTATAAACATAAACACATTCTCATGATTGCTCTAAATTTGATGTCGACAACCCCACGCTTTTATTTTACATTTGAGTATTATTTTGTATTATAATAAAACAATTTTAAACGGATTAGATCGCGTATACTATATTTTTTTGTTTTTCCTGACGTTTCGAATACTTTGCAGCATTCGTGGTCGCAGGATGACCAATATGTAAGTATTCGAAACGTCAGGAAAAACAAAAACGCGATCTAATCCGTTTAAAACTGTTTTATTATTATATGTAATAATCGCGAAAACCTAAGACATTATTGTTTTGTAATTTTGAGTTCATATTTAATTAAAAGCGTGTTTATATGAGTTTTAAAAACTATAATTTTAAGTCTTTGCGAAACTAACTCCAAAATCCTATAAATTCTTTACTTATAGGTTAAAATATTAACGCTAAGTTGTTTTGTATATAATGTTTAGTGTAACCTGTTGTTAGGTATTTTATCTTAACTTGAGGATTCTGGCGCCAGCCCCGGATCATAGTCATGAAATTATTGTGTTGTCATCAGTTCTTAATATGTGTGAAAATTTTAAATTATTCGGAAGTCTGGAAATGGGTGAAAATTGAATTGAAAGATTTCATTACATTCATACATAGCAACATACATACATACATGTCAAGCGAATGAAAGCGTTGTAATAAAACACTCGCGTAAATTATAGATTTCCAATCCTAACCATTTTCTTCGTTTTGATTTGATTGCATTGAAATTCGGATGATTTTTCAACATCCTCGCGAAACATACTTAGTATATATCGGTTCTCGTTCGCGAGGACTGGAGATTTATCAAAACGAAGACAGTTTGGAATCCTGTTGTTAAAGTCCCAAACTTCAACCACACTAAAAAAACATAAAGACATTGTGAGTGATTACTGCCTGCATCAAAACCAATTTTGAATAGAACTGTACGGCAGATAAAATAACTTATAAAATCTGTAAATCACCCTGTGACTACGAACGCTGCAGTGTTTGAAACGTCTACAATATACGCGATGTAATCCGTTTAAACCTACCCTAACCTAAAACATTAATAAAACCATGTTAAGAATAGTCTATTTTTTATTGACGATATGTTTATATTAGTTGTTAGTTACTTTTCTTATGATATATCTATTTTATAAATCTTATATCACGTATATTCTAGATTTTTATTTTTCCTGACGTTTCGAATGCCTTGCTGCATTCGCAGGTCGCACGATGACTAAGGCTTCGTTACAGATTTAATAAAAGCTGTTTTTATATGTCTACCGTATGATTGTAGTCAAAAGTTATTTCGATGCACGCAGTAATCACTCACAGTGTCTTTATGTTTTAAGCGTAGTATTTTGTTTGAGACTTTATGATTTTAATAAGGATTCCAGCTACCTGCTAGCCATCTTCATCAAAATTAGTATGTTTTTTTAATTTCAATAGCCTCACGAAACATTCTTGGTACACATCGGTTCTCTTTCGCGAGGACTAGGTTGATCGAAACGAATAAAATGGTTGGGTTTCTAGTGGCTGTACTACGCTTTACATAGTTACATTTCTGTTAACTTTCAAGTATACGGTAACAACATACGACGACGACTTTAATGTCACTGACATGTGAAGCTACCCAGTTTTTACCGTAAAAATGTTACAAACATTGATAATAGTGTTATCAATATGCTACTAGCACTTTATTTAAAAAAATTGCTACTCGACACAATTTAGTAACACTGTCGTTTTCGGATACTAAATTGGAATCGAATATAAATAGAAACCCTTTTCGAAAGCTTTTGACGGCTCGGTTGGTGCAGTGGCTGAGCGATTGGCTTTCTGCGCTACGTGTCGCGTATCATAAGACATTTTTAAACGGATTCTATCGCGTATATTTTCGATTTTTCGAAAACGAATTCGTTTTGATCAACCTCAAGTCCTCGCGAAAGAGAACCGATATGTACCAATAACGTTTCGTGAGGCTATTGAAATTAAAAAATCCTAATTTTAATAGAGAATATGGCTGGCAAGTTTGGAATCCTGTTATTAAAATTATAAAGTCCCAAACCAAATACCACACTAAAAAACATCAAGACACTGTGAGTGATTACTGCGTGCATCGAAACAATTTTTGATTATAATTGTACGGTAGATAAGATAAAATAACTTTTTAAAATCTGTAACGACGCCTGTCACCTTAGTCATCCTGCGACCACGAACCCTGCAAAGTGTTCGAAACATCAGGAAAAACAAAAATCGAAAATATACGCGACAGAATCCGTTTAAAAGTGTTTTATTATAATGTGTAATACTCGCGAAAACCTAAGACCTATCATAAGGATTATTAAAAAAACAAACTTGGATGAATCTCCGATAAATAATGTCAGTGGTTTAGTGCTCTAGCTCTAATTGAGTAGCTAGCTCCCTACCAGTTGTTACAATAATTGGAGACTCCGGTTTTCTAAGTTCGGTCTGACCTCCACATTCATGCTTAAGTAAAATTTAATTTCGCATTTTAATACCTTTAGAAAGTACACTTATCGTCTATATAAAAAACTGTTACGGTATTGTCTTCATCATCATCAATTCAGTTACTTAAATATACATTACATATTGTCATCGTTATCATTTCAGTCGAAAAACTTCCACTACTGGATGTAGGGCTACCCCAAAGATCGCCACACCGACCGTTCTGTATGTTTATTTATTTACAATTCATTTATAATAGTATTCTTACAGCATACGCCAAAACGCTTACTATCTTAATTTATGACTTTAATATAATTTTACAGAAAGTTCAATAGTACCCAAATAATCATTGAACATGTCGACATGTTGGAACTCGTGGACAAATGCATTATAATCATAAAGAGAGAGAGAGAGCGCCCTCAACGTTGGCGCATTGCGCGCGTGTTGAGTTCGCGGCACAGGACATGCAAGCAGCCGATGCCGTCGACGACCCGCACGCACGTATCCGTTAGGGACATACAGTCCCATGCCACCCAGTACATTAGGATTGTTTACCTTATTGCGCAGCAGCAGACAGTAATGGACGACGAGCTGTAACTCCCGTCTTAATTCTAATGTATAGAACCCAATCATCCCTGAAACGAATAGAGAAGGAAAAAGATAGGGGTAATAGCCGTACATTCGCTTGTAGATGTAAATGTTGCGTTCTCTTTGGGGATTTTACTATAATCGCTAGGCACGGGTTGTCGATCGCCGTCGACTTTTAAATTACGCGAAGGACCCCTTGACGCTGCCCTTACTCCGGCTTATAGGCATAGTCTCCTTTTACGACACCCACGGGATGAGATAGGGTGGGGCTATTCTTAGCGGGCACCACACGTATTACGATACCTATATTATCTTATGATATTGAACTTTAAATGTTAACCAAAATTATCTCTAGATACCTCGTAGTTTTATCAAAGCGACAGATTACTCGCCTTCACCATTGCCTTGTTTATTCTTTAACCATAAATAAAACATGATCTGAATTCGCAATGGATGATAAAACTATTTGGGAACTGCGTACTCCTATTCCTACATTGACCCGACGTGAAAGCGATGCGACTAAGACCAAATTAGATAAAAGGCTTGTGAGGTTAGCTGTTTATTTACGGATGTATGTGTGTGATGTAGGATGATATATATAGAGTACGATACTGTATGTATTAAGCCGGTGCCGGGTAAGAAAAGTAGCACCTCATCTCACCCCGTGGGTGTCCTGACAAGCGACTACGGGATTAGCTGGAGGATGTGCAGTATCGTCCTTTGAGTACATTCACAACTCAACTGTGATCGCCGACCCGATTATGGGAAAAACCTTCTCAATGAACACGCGACACAAACCCAGAACCATCATTTCGCGGTGTTTGGGGGAGGCATGCGTCCAGCAGTGGATATTTTGTCGGCTGAGATGCCAATGATCACTATATGTCACTTTGGCTGTGGCCTGTGGCTCAATGACTAGCACACTACGTACAACGACTTGCTCTAGTGTGATCATACGAGGACCTGGAGCATGGACATAAGGGGTTATGTGCCGAAGATGACCGCTTCAGTGATTTTAGCCGCTAGGAGTCCGGTATGCCCTTTCGCCCTTCCCCGGGGAGGAGGAAGATAATGACGAATTTCCACTGGGGACCAATAATAAAAATAAAAATGGTATAACTACTTAACTCTCTCTCTCGACTCGTCAAGAGTTCGATAAGACTGCAGAACTAGAACCTTGCTATAAATTAAGTATTCGTAACTTATCGGACTTAACAGTGACGAACAAAATTACTTTGCTTATCACTAAATAAAGGAAGTATGTAGTTCCAATGCTCGTAAACTACCTATCTGCCATTAGCTATGTATGAACCTAACGTCAGTGTTGCATGTTGCTGTTATAAGAAAGGAAAGACGGCTTATAGATGTTTGTGACCTTTCGGAGTCTATTAGCTGAATGGTCCAAATATACTCTGGTGTGATGTGACATTTATTGAATTTTATAGGATTAAAGACTATGCCGACGATACATATGGCTTTAGTTGAAAGAAAGAAAGAAAAAATATTTTATTGGCACAGACAGTATACAAAATAAAAATGAGCTTAAATATTATAATCCTAAAACTAAATAAAAGGCAACACATCTCGTACACAGTGACAAAGTTATAGTGCCAAAGGGCCAACAGCTCAGCATAACGTTAGTCAGTCAGTGATACTGACCACCTAACGCTGGTTTTCAGCTGTAACCCAGCTGTAGTTCTTTTCTACATAATACTAGCTGCCCGCTCCAGCTTCACACAGGCAGGTACATGCGAATCCGATTGCAGCGCCACCTACCGGGTGCAACTGTGAATCTAAACCATCCAGGGACCCACTCAAACATACACACAAAATTTAATCAAAATCGGTCAAGCCGTTTAGGAGGAGTTCAGTGACATACACACGTACAGAAGAATTTTACATATAAGATGTAGTTTCCCTGGAAACCAAATATATTAGTGGTACTACTTTTATTGGATAGCTGGTATTTTTAATGTACAGAGAACTGTTTTAAATACTTTGTGAAGACCCATATTTGAATAACACAAAAAAATAACGTAAAATTAAAAAAAAATACTCTTAGAGTTTCTTCCGGCATTTCTTATCAGAGGTATTCATATAGCAAAATGCCTTCCGTTGTGTCTGCTACACACACACACAAATATATATATGAGCCTGTGAATGTCCACTGCTGACCATGGCCCTCACAGTGATCATTACAACGAGAGGTCTCAGGGGATATTGCCACACGGCACGCCGGCAATAGCGGCAGTTATACCCGTCATGGAGGAACAGCTTTTGGCAGCTTGCGCAACTCTGACACCAGTTTTGCCATTAGGTACTATACGAAACCCCGGGGGGTGACCGCTTTACAGTCACCCTCTCCGAGATGTGCCAATGGGTGTGGCGCCAGTGGGCGGCTGTAGTGTGACCTGGAGCCCCCCTTAGATGCCGAGGATGACCGCTCCAGTGGTTTTAGCCGGTAGAAGTCCGGCATGCCTTTTTGTCCTTCCCCGGGGCTAAGCAAGTTCATGTAGATTTTCCACTAGATACCAATAAAAAATTTAAAGAAGTTACTAACTATACGAAAAGAAACAAGAAGAAAGACTTTCACCTCATCCCTTCTGTTCTCGACCAAAAATCTATAGTGTGTAAGAACCCTGAAAGAGTTGAGTCCTCCTATAAACATGATAACAGTAAATCAAAGATCCAAGGTTCGAATTCTTGCAGAAGTTTCGTTAAACGAGTTCGAAGCCAACCATTCATAGCTTTGGTGAGTAACCCAAATAATGATGTAAGGCAAGGTGAACGAACCAGCCATTGTCGGGATATGAACCCGTGACCTCGAAGTCACAGCTCGGTAATCACGAGGCTTTGAGAATAAGACTATAATCTTTTGATCATATGATGTATTGTGCTTGAGTCCTTAACGGAATAGTTCGGATTAACTTATGAGGTTGAAGGCTAGCAAGTCATAAAAATTAGAGGACTATATACATTTTAATTTTATTCAAAAACAGAATTTCCTATTTCGATTTTTGAAAATATCTATCCTTGGAGGACTGTTTCTGGCCAAATGCATAACAAGAGATTGAAAAAAGTTCAAGATAGTAATAAAACAACGGTGAAATAAAGACAGAGATGAATAATAAATAAATAAATTTGACAAACGTCAAATCGTTTTTTCAAGCTCTGGCTGCTAGTTTATTATGAACGTCTATATCTTTTTTTTTATTGATTCCCAGTGGAAATTCTTCATGAACTTCCTCCGCCCCGGAGAAGGGCGAAGGGACATGTAGGACTCCTACCGGCTAAAACCACTGGAGCGGATATCTTCAGCACCGAAGGGGGGGTCCAGGTCCTCGCAAGATCACAGTAGAGCCACCCATTGGATTTCAAAGGACGACTGTAAAGCGGTCACCCCCTCTAGCGGAGGGAAGGCGACCGTAAAAAGGTCGCCCCCCAGGCACTTCTCGGGAAGGATTGTAAAGGATCCCCCCTCGCTGTGCGCTGTGCTGCGTACACGGCACACGACACCCTCAAGGCCATGAACATCTACACCTTTTTTAATATTTTTTTTATTGGTGCCCCGTGGAAATTCTTCGTGAACTTCCTTCGCCCCGGGGAAGGGCGAAGGGGTATGAAGAAACATAGAAATAATAAAATAGAACATCTACACCTACTGCATCTATTTCAAAAATATTGGCCTGTTTCTAAACAACTTTCTACATCATTGAGACAAATCCAGTCGGAGCCCTTACAAATAAATAAAGACTGAATAAATAAACTAGAGTTAGGATCTAAAGCTCTAGATTTGCATACATAGTCCGAATATACGACAGTAAGCGAGATTAAGGATGTCTTTGAACTAAAGATAGACACATTTAATGACCAACTACGTACTAAGCTTTGGCATCCTGTTTTGACTCAGATTATATTTTTATGCCTACAAAATACTAGCTGTGTCTTGTGGTTTCACCCGCCATTTAATTTAAAATAAGCCGGATTATTTATATGTGAATAATTCGAAGTACTTCGGCAAAGACATATATTAAGTCATATTTATGTCAAGACCCCGAATCACTGCGTCGCATCGCCCGCCCGCACTATTTTTTCGTTTCCACTTACGGTTCTTTCTGACTTTTTTTCTATTTGCTCGGCTCCTCGGGGTCATAGCGTGAAGTTAAAAAGCCTATAACCTTCCTCAAGAATTGGGCTATTAAATGAAAAAAGGAATTTATCAAATCCGATTGTTAAAAACCAAACAAACCCTTTAGCTTTATTAAATTATAATATCGACCAGCTGGGATCCGCGGTTTCACCCGTCGTTTAATTTAAAATAAATTGGATTCTTTATATATAATTAAGAGTACTTCGGCATAGACACTTGACAACTTGACATAGAGTATATAGATTTCATGGGATTACAATTTTTGCGCGGTAACCTAATTATTTTTCTAAAATAAAAGTAGCCTAAGTTATTTCTTATAACATCAGATATCTGCCAGTGAAAGTGAAAAGTGAGTCCCGTAGAAATCGGTCCAGCCGTTTCGGAGATTAGCGGGAACAAACAGACAGACAGACCGACAGACAAAAAAAAATGTTTTTTTGTTGCAGGTACCGTATATACTCTCATACACATTTAGTAAAAATCTGTTATTTTGACATTACAAACAGACACTTAAATTTTATTTATTTGTGAAGATTGAGAGGTGCTTTTGCAAGGAAATGTTAAGAGACATTTTTCATTCTACAGTGTATAGCTAAAATTATGGTATTGGAACCATTAATGTATTTATGTTACTAGAACGTAACTAACTCAATGATTGGAACGCTATTGGTAGTGTGCTCTGATTGTTTCTATTTCATCATATCGGTCAAAAGCCAACTAGCGGATGTGGACATGGATCTACTAACTGGAAGCTGCAAATAGTTCCTAGTCAATTATCAAAGAATTTACTTCAAATAAACCAACTACTGGCTTCTACTTATGAAACGTGAGAATTTAAGTTACCCGGTCCTTATTGATTGGTCATATGGAGGAGAATTGGCAAGAAACTGGACAGGCAGTCTTTTAGAATACCTAATTCAGACAACAGTATTGCCGTGTGGTTCCGGCTCAGTATACCACCACCCCATCTCCTCCCGTGGGTGTCGTAAAAGTCGACTAAGGGATTAGCCGGAGGATGGGCAGCAGCGTCCTTTCAGTACATTAACAACAACTCAACTGCGATCGCCAACCCGTCTGCCAAGCGTGGCGATTATGGCAAAACCACCCAATGAGCCCACAACACACCCATATCGGTCGTTGCGGTGATTTTTGGGGGAGGCCTGTGTCCAGCAGTGGACTTCATTCGGCCGAAATGATGATTGAAACAAAGGCCTGCCCCATAGATTTCCTAAATTGTGTCGTCATTTTGGGGGAATTCGCCAGTACGCACCATGCTTGGCAGGTGGGATGGTGAGCGCAGTATGGCTACTGTTTCACAGAAGGGGTGCTTCTGCCTATCCCTCTGGTTAAGAGTCCCTTAATCACCTTTTAGGTCATCCACGGTAGGAGATAGAGTGGTGATATACAAAACATGGTGAAAAATGTAATAAGAAAAATGTAGGTTAATGTGTAAAGAAGGAACGGACAACAATACGCCATGGCAGTTAACGGGTGGCCAGTCCCGACAGACGGCACCCGTTTACGGGTATTACGCATGCTTCAGTAAGCTCAACTACATTGTAAGATCCAACGCGGCAATACACAACGCCGCCATCAGCCAGACATTTAACTGAGCTTGAGACACATTTGTCTATAACGCACAGTAAAATTTATTATACTCACTCACTCATCTTTCACACTAAAATCAGTAATGCTCACTCACTCACAGAGACAATATCTATACAAATAAATAAAATTGAAGTGTCTGTTTGTAATGTCAAAATAACAGCTTTTCACTAAATGCATATGAAAGTATATACGGTACATATAACATAAACACAATTTTAAAATTATTTGTCTGTCTGTCTGTTTGTTCCGGGTAATCTCCGAAACGGCTGGACCGATTTTGACGGGACTTTCATTTGCAGATATCTGATATTATAAGAAATAACTTAGGCTACTTTTATTTTAGAAAAATAATTAGGGTTCCACGCAAAAAACACCGATGAGCACACAACACCGATGTCGGTTGTTGTGGTGATCTTTGAGGGAGGCCTGTGTCCAGCAGTGGACTTTATTCGGCCGAAATGATGATGATGACTGATACATTATAATAGCAGAAACAAATTTTACCAACTTCTGTAGTATAGTATGATCACGTGTTCTCACTCCGATTAGATTATGCCAATTAAATCAATCATGGTTTATTTCCTCTGCACGTGTACTTCCAACTTTGTTTGACAAAACTTATTTTATAAGGAAACCATATTGTTTATTTTAAAAGTCAAAAAACAAATAATGGCTGATTGTGTAAGTTTTCTTTGATGTAAACGTTAACACAAACAAAACACTCTCTGTGATTTTGCGTTTTAGATTTTCATCTAGCTGGGTTGAATGTTTACATCGCTGCACGCTTCTGTTATATTCTTAGTCACTTGCAAAACCTCATAATTTTGAGTATGTGTCAGAGCCATCTATTCTGTGACCATTTTCTTTGCTCCGAAATCGCACGTTATACCGATTGCGTATTTCGAAAATTCAACGATAAAAGTTGATTTCAAATAACGTAAATATACCTAAATATGTATAGATTTCGTGTAGTGTCAGGAAGAATATAGCACCACTCCATCTCTTCCGTGGATGTCGTAAAAGGTGACTAAGGGACTCTGAGGGACGCGCTGCATCCCTTCTGTAGTAATAGTAGTCGTATTGGGTTCACCAACCGCCTGCCAAGCGTGGTGAGTATTGTCAAATTGCCCCCAAAATGACGATCTACAGGGGAGGCCTTTATTCAGCTGTGGACTTACTTTTGCTGATATGATGCGGATGACATAGGTATGCAGTTAGAAGTAGTTGATTCCTAAGTCAATTTTTTTTTAAAACGTTTCTCCACTTTACGTTTTCTCCTGTGTCGAAGATGCGTTTACAGACATGAATTCCGCATACAATACACCCAGACCCGGAACAACTACCTGCAGATCATACAGATATTTGTTCCGTGCGGGAAACGAACTCACGACCCGGAGCGCAGCAGCCGACTGTATCGGTCACTGCACCAACCGTGCCGTCAACCTAATACCTAATATGATCAGTAATCGTTTTAAGGGTTGTGATGCAAATTTGCATTGGGTTAAGGAGCAAGTGAACAAATTGTGATTGACGTGGTGATTGTCTTAGAGCTTATGCACTAGATTTTGATGGACGTGACCTATTCGTAATCTCAAGCTAACACCACCGATGGTTGCCAATTTTTTGCCAATTCATTGGTAAACTTAATACTCGATCAGCGAGGTGAAGCAACACTCGGCACGGTCAGTGTATGAATGAGTGACTGCATCACTATGCAGTTCCCTCTCAATCTTACTAATTACTAATCTTACAGGCATACATTTCACATGCTCAAATATCCAGACCAAGAACTACTACTTTAAAGCCATACTTGGCTTCATGTGAGAATCGAGCCTGCAACCATAGCACAGAAAGCTAATCACTTAGCTACTGTACCAACCGTGCCTTCTAAGTTGCTCCATATGTACGGCCTTACATACTCAACCACTAATGAAAAACCTTTAGAGTGCGAGTCTGTCTCATTCATAATTTCGGCCGAATTAAGTCCACTTAAGAGCTGCTCAATTCAAATACCACTGTATTTAAATTGAGCAGC
This sequence comes from Diloba caeruleocephala, assembly GCA_947459985.1. Lineage (NCBI taxonomy): Eukaryota > Metazoa > Arthropoda > Insecta > Lepidoptera > Noctuidae > Diloba > Diloba caeruleocephala. The sequence goes on along the minus strand of OX381616.1, from coordinate 2,799,842 downwards.
TCCGTGGTTCGGAGGGCACGTAAAATCATCGGTCCCGGTTGTTGTCATTTATTAAGCCGAGTGGGGAAGTCTTTGGGCAGATTGAGGAACTGTGGCACTAGGTTGGCGACTAACTAAATGAAAAAGAAGAAAGAATATAAACCTTATTAGAAAAGTACGCAACCGTGAGTTTGTTTCAGGCTAGTGCACTTAGTGATTGCTCATCATTATCATCATAACAGCCATTTATACGTCCATTGCTGTACAAAAGCCTGCCGCATTTCCACAATTATGTCATCATTTTGAAGGGAAGGTGCCAATACTTATCACTCTTGATATACTTGATAGGCGGGTTCGTGAGCGCAGTATTGCTACTTTTCCACAGAAGGGACGCTGCTGCCCATATCTCTGGTTTAGAGTCACAAAGTCGCCTTTTACGACATCCATGTGCGATGGAGTGGTGCTATATTCTTAAGCCGGACACCATGTAGTTCTGATTTATGTATATTTTGAATATGGTAAAATGTATCTAAACGAAGATTTTTTGTTATCATATCTCTCGTTATGTTTCATATTAGCTTTACTCACAGAAATAGGTATAAATGGTACTCACATCAACCATTCTGGTTTTGGAGGGATGCGTGTGATTTATTTAGGCTGGTAAAAGAAAATCTTTCGAGCCGACAGCATAAATTAATCTTAAAATACGGCAGCCCTACTAAGAACTCTATATAGGCGAGGGGTGAAGCTAAATAAAGGGTGAATCCTTCAGGGTATTTCACCATGATCACCCGGCAATTGATATCCGTGTGGTGTCCGGATTAAGAATAAAGCACCACTCCATCTCTGCCCATGGATGTCGTAAAAGGCGACTAAGGGAATCTAAACCAGAGGGATGGGCAGCAGCGTACCTTTTGTGAAGCGGTAGTCATATTGCGCTCACCAACCTGCCTGCCAAGCGTGGTGAGTATTGGCAAATACCTCCCAAAATGATGACACAGTTGTGGAATCTGAGAGGGAGGCATTTGTTCAGCAGTGGACGAATAAGTGGCCGATATGATGACCCGGCAATTCAGAATGGATGAACTAAGTAATTCCGGAAGTACATAGCAAACATAACACTCTCTGGGACTGAAAACTCATCAAATCATCATCATCATATCAGCTGAAGGCGGTCCGCTGCTGAACAAAGGCCTCCCCTATAGATTTCCATAACGACAGGTCACATGCCGCCCGCATCCTACAGGTCCCAGCGACCTTTGACCTCGTTAAGATCCGTCCGTCTCGTTCGGTCGTCTCACGCTGCGTTTTCCGGTGCACGGTCTCCACTCGAGAACTTTTGTAACATACTTTATCACAATTAAAACGATAAACGAACTTACACTCGTTTATTTATTTCTTACAGTTATTGTAATAAAAATATAAATCCAATCGCAGCTGCTTCGCAAAACAACCGCACTCCGCAGATTGCTCAGATAATGCGAAATGAGAACGGAACGGTAAATTGCGGTGTTTAGAACGATTATTTCAAATATGGACGACCGATCTTCAAAGAATTCCATTGAAAAGCTAACAATATGAGAGCCTAAATTGGTAATTTTAAATGTTCATAATATAGTTCCGATCTAGTCTCAATGTAATAAATATCACAAATTGTATTCTTCTAAACTAAAAACATTTGCAGTGTGTTGCCGGCTCAGAATACCACCACCCCATTTCCTCCCGTGGGTGTCGTAAAAGTCGACTAAGGGATTAGCCGGAGGATGGGCAGCAGTGTCTAAGTACATGAACAACTCAACTGCGATCGCCGACCCGCCACGCAAACGGGGCGATTATCGCAAAACAGCTCAATAAGCACACAACACACCCAGACCGGTCATTGTGGCGATCTTTGGGAGAGGCTTGTGTCCAGCAGTGGACTTTATTTAGCTGAAACGACGATGACGACGAACAACAACGTAAACTTAAGTATACAATCTCGGTTCGGGCAATTTTCAGTCAATAGTGTGAATTAATTACGAGAATTGGCCCCCAGTTTGCTGTACGGTCTGGGTTTCAGATTCGACTAACACTCATAAGATAAGATTATTTTAATAATATCACAAGAATTTACTGCTTCACTGGTTTACGGCCGAAATGAATAATCAATCTAATTAAAATACCTGATACCCTGAACCTGAAGAGAAAAACTACCCTAATAAAAAATAAAAGTACCCAAAATTACTCATTCATGTATCAATAAATTACACGACCAACCCCCTTAAACATCTTCATCATTAATCTTAGTCACTCACACAAATAAAACATATCGTATAAATTGCATAAGTCAATAGATACGCACAATATTCCCGCAGGAAGCCACCTATTGACGCTGCAGCCAGCCTTGACCTGGTTACTCCTCGCCCGGGCGCCCGCAAGGTTATTACAAACGAAATAGTGCAGGATGCACCGGCCGGAGGGGTTTGGGCGAAACAATTTGCGCAGAATCTAATGAACATTCTGGTAGAATCGTTCGATAAGGTAAACATTGGAAAAAATATTGCAGGCCAAGAGTAATATTTATTTATCATAGGTGAAACTTGCAGACTGAGGAAAAGAATTAGGTACTCGATCAACCTAAACCTGAGAACCTTACATTGTTTGGAAAAGTGACGGTGAATAGTTCACGAAGGTTCGTAAATGCTAAAGCTGGAATCAATGATTCATTGAAACATTTTTTTTTACTTTAGCTGTGATTAATGTTGCCGTTGCCGAGTGTTGCCGTGTGGTGCCGGCTCAGAATGCCACCACCCCATCTCTTCCCATGGGTGTCGTAAAAGTCGACTAAGGGATTACACTGAGGATGGGCAGCAGCGTCCTTCGAGTGCATTAACAACTCAACTGCGATCGCCAACCCGCCTGCCAAGCGTGGCGATTATGGCAAGACCCCCCAATGAGCCCACAACACATCCATATCGGTGGTTGTGGTGATCTTTGGGGGAGGCCTGTGTCCAGCAGTGGACCGCATTCGGCCGAAATGATGAATGTGTGTGTGTGAGTTATTGTTTCCATGTAATACGAATCGTGGTCTTCATTTCAAGCAGAATATAGATTTAAGGTTTTGAGTAGCGGAGGGATCTGAAGTGAAGTTTGCTTGTAGGTAACTACTTGCACAGGATGAGTCAAGAAAGGATAATAGGTCAACCTACCAGGTCAGGATGCAGCAGTTATAAGTGTGTTGATAGTCATCACGTAGTGATTTGTGTGAGAAACTAATTTGCCAATAGATGCAACGTGGCAATACTTCAATCTAGTACAGATTTCTCAAATGATTTTTTCGGATTCTATCAACGTTGGTTTATATAAGAAAACTAATGAAAATATACTGAATGAATATGTAGGATAGAGAGAAATCAAGTTTATGAATTTCATGCACATTTTGAAGCTAAAATTATTCCTGATCCCTTAGGGCTAATTCTGCAGGTGTTTCTGGTGATACTCGTATTGGCAAAATTTTATTGTGCCTAATAATAAAGGGAATGCACTGGCACCTGTAATACAGTTTATAACTAGCTCAGGGAATTCATATAAATGTGTAATTAACTAAACTTATGTCAATAAATAATTACACATTATAATAACAATTTTAGACGGGTCGCGTGTATTTTTTATTTTTGTTTTTCCTGACGTTTCGAACACTTTGCAGGGTTCCTGGTCGCAGGATGACTAAGGTGACAAGCGTCGTTACAGATTTAAAAAGTTATTTTATCTACCGTACAAAACTAATCAAAAATTGTTTGGATGCACGCAGTTTTCACTCACAGTGTCTTGATGTTTTTTAGTGTGGTGAGTTGTTTGGGATTTTATTAATTTAATAACCGAATTCCAAACACCCTGCAAAGTGTTCGAAACGTCAGGAAAGCCAAAAATCAATAATACACACGATTTAATCCGTTTAAAATTGTTTTATTATAATGTGTAATAATCGCGAAAACCTAAGACAATACTAAATAAATAATTAATAATGTTTTACAATAGAAAAAGATTTGTTGAAACTGAATTTGATAAAAGTTATAAAATTTATTTTCTGTCGGAAGGGTGGTGACAAGCTGGATATTACGTAATTTTATATGAATCATAGTACTTGTCAGTATACATCTAGAGGTTTGTATTTAAGTTTGATATTATTTCATTTTATAGGAAAAAATAAAATGCTTCTCCAACTGTCGTTGCTGGAAAGTTTGTTATTGAGTTATTTGTAAAATTACCCAGTCGACCAGACTAGCGGAAATTGAATAAAAAGTCGATTAAATATTGCAACTCAGGTAACGCCGGTAAGAACACTCTGAAGCTAGAAAATACATCTTAAAGAGGAAATAGATGTCATTATATTACTGACTACATTTAAGGTGGAAGATGAATTTGTTGCAAGCTTGGATAATTTGAAACTCCCTGCAAAGAAACTTAATTTAGGAAGTTAACATCGTATGTTTGAGTTTTACTAAACTTAACAATTTCAGGGAAATAGCTGTATTGATTTAGACATCAATTGAAAATAACAACACTTCAAGAAAGTTTATTGTTATATCAAGTCGTCAAGCAGCTAACCAGTGATGATATATGGAACAGAGACGTGGTCACTCACTGTGGGCCATATAAGAAAGCAAGGTCACTGAGCGAGCTATGGAGAGTGCGATACTTGGTATTTCTCTACGAGATCGAATCAGAAATGAGGAGATCCGTAGAAGAACTAAACTTGCCGACATAGCTGAATGGATTAAGGAAACTGAAGTGGCAATGGGCGGGGCATATTGCTCGTAGAACTGATGGCCGTTGGGGCAAAACGGTTCTTGAGTGGAGACCGCGCACCGGAAAACGCTGCGTGGGACGACCTCCAACGAGGTGGTGAGGGTCACTGGGAGTCGTTGGATGAGGGCGGCATGTAACCGCTCGTTGTGGAAATCTAAGGGAGAGGCCTCTGTTCAGCAGTGGACGTCCTTCGGCTGATATGATGATGAACAATTATTTAATGAAGCTGCTAGTACAACTAGGCGAGCAAAAGTGGTAATAAAGATTGACCTTTTATATGAAACCTACATGATACTAAATTGAACTAAAGAAGACAAACAAAAGCTCTGCCATTCCTGCCAAGTTTCTGAACGCTGAAACCGACAGGCAAGTGGCCGTTCTCCCGGCCGCCACGTCCAATAACCAAACATCGAACATTCCCGAATCACAATAAAATCAATGTAGCTTGCCCCTTCCCGAAGGCTGTCCAGGCCCAATGACGTACGTGCAAGCGAGACAGATATATACAGCTCCAGTGAGCTGAACGAAGAAAACAAACGCAGTTCCGAGTTTATAGATACATAACACATTTTACTGCACGGTGCAATAACGTCCATTTTAATTAAAATTGAGTCATCATAGTCTTTCATTCTTCCAGTTTCCTCCAACTTTGTAATCATTTCTTTAGATAAACTTGTGAAACGTATATTATTAATATAAATGGGTAGAATGAACTTAATTGAAACGGCAATAATCCATGTTGCCAGTTTCGTGAAATAATTTCAAGAAGCCTTATCGAATTACGTCTAAATGTAACAAAATCCGAAGCGTGTAATCGCTCCTAGAATCAATGTAGTGAATTTCCATAGCAGCTTTCGGGAATAGAACTTCAAATAGTAGTTACATAACAAAATTTTTGATCAGCAGATGACGTTACATAAGTAATAAGGAGCAACAAGTCGGGGTTACACGAGGAGTTTACACCACTCGCAAAATTTCGGACACATCACCGCCCGTTTAAATTCTGTTTATACCAAAAATAACATTGATCGATATTGTATTTTTTAGCTTTTGTTTTTATATACACATACCTACCTATTTATTTCTTGTTGTGTGTATCGTTGTTGGTGTGAAAATAAAACGTTTTTCTTTCTTATTTCTTCTGTCACACAGACGTCAGTCACTGAAGGGCAAGGCAGACATGTTATTGGAAAAAAACAATTGAACCGTACAACGTTGCCGACATATTTTTTAGAATTTTTTCATTTTTATGAAAAATTTTAGGGATATGTAAAGATTATTTAATCTAAACACCGTACAATGCGTTGCCTTATACATACACATTGGCGAAATTGTGGAAGATACTCCACAGAAGCCATAATCTAAGAGAAGAAGAAGACATGTTATTGTTGTACAGTCAAAATTTGCTAATGGCGGTACTAGTTCATATGTGATAGCTGTTGTAATAAACGAGCATACCATTCATCGGGCACAATTCCAACCCTGCCAATAAATACAAACCTGGGTAAACGTAGCTAGAACATCATGAAGATTGCACCACAACATTTTTTTAATTGGCAATCTTAGGTTACAATTATAAATCAGGATAATTAAGACATTTCCCATTCCTAATATAATATGAACAACGTTTCTCAGTCCTAATTAGAAACGTGTCGCGATAACTAGAATACACAACAAATAAGCAGCCAATCAGACGCGAGATTAATCTTTAATCGACCCAATCATGACCGACTCAGTACGGACGACATTAGCCAATCAGAACCGTCTCGAAGCCATTGGAAAAGTAACTTTTAAAACGTAATGGAACTGAAAAGCCTGGAATTGAATTTTCTTTGCGCATCAGATTTGGGATTCTAAATCTGACTACCTATTTACGCTTGGCATCGAAACGAAATACGATTAAGGGTGTCTGATAATCACAGTCTAAAGGCAACCAGAATTTCGCTGCAGTTAGTATTATGTGATATAATATTACGCGCTACACAATTGCAACACATAAGCAAAGTATATTCAGCTTTTCTTAGCGGTCCCGAATTTTTAAGCTCACTATCCCGCACTCCCCTCGGCTAACATAATATTGCATCTATCAAATATTTGACCCAACAGCCGAGGTGCTCTGTTCGTAGATCTCGTAAAAAGAGCATGCAAGAAACCTAATGGATACTCTTTAGAATAATATTCTTAAGAAGCAGTTCTACGCGATTGATTCCTTTTGCACTTACAATTTCTTTTGTGCTTATCAATATTCCTTCTGCGAATTCAAAATTGAATGTAATGAAAAGAACCGATGATAATTATTCTTCATTTTCCATTTGCATCGTTGAAGGTTCTAGTTCTAGAACAAAGGTGGCCTAGTTCGTACGTAGTTTAATATTCCCTTGTATCATTACAGATAGGTAGTGATTATTACATCTATTATGTATATAATAGACGGCCCGCAGGAAATGTGTCACGTGAAATCATAATTCGAAAATTACTTAATACACGTTTGAGGGCCACGTATTCGAGGTAGGTTAGTAATAGCGAGGTATAATCACATTTTTTTTATTATAGGCAATCTCTCCACGTAACGTATATCAATAAAGTGCAAAAAACATTCCTTAGAAACCTATATGAACAAATAAATGGTTACTACCCTTACTTATATCCCACGAAATTCCTTTTAGGTTGACTCGGTTTTAATTCCTTGGAGGTGAGACGGACTTGTGACCAGATGATTGTAAGCTGTAAAATCCTTAAAGGGAGGATCGATGCCACTGATCTTCACAACAAAGTGTGCCAGTTATTTGTTCCTAACAATTACCGTCGCAGTACGAGCCATCAGTTATTAGCAGTCCCTGTATGCCGTACTGTTGCACACTCCAAATCTCCCATACCCCGGACAATGATTGCGCTTAACGCTCTCTTGGATTCTAACCCCGAGTTTGATTTGTTTGAGGATGCCTGGAAGACTATTCTGTCGAAATGTTTAAAGTTTTGCGAAAATAATGCATGAATGTGTAGTGTGTTTATTTGTTCCAATTTTTAATTAATAAATGTGTCTTATTTATAATTCTAGATTTTGTCTTTTTACCTTATACTTATTTGTTATAGTTTTATTTATAATTTATTGATAATTGTCTTTGGCCGTTCTGTATAAAGTGAATAAATAACTAAATAAAATAAATAATAACACAGAAATTTTGAGTTCTTTACAGTAAGCCTTGCTGTTGTGTTTTGATGTTATTGTGTAATACTGAAAACTCCAGAGAAATAATAGTGTTGAGTAAAGTTATTCGGATAAAGGTCAAATATCGAACCAGGTTATAAAAGCTGAAAGTAGGTCAGTTATATTTGGTGGTAGCTACAGAAATGGAAACTTCTGGAACCCATACGAAACTTTTAACATGATTGTGTCAAAATGATGTTTGAAAAATACCTTTTTTTTTTTTTATTGGTGCCCAGTGGAAATTCTTTATGAACTTCCTTCGCCCCGGGGAAGGACGAAGGGGTATGCCGGACTCCTACCGGCTAAAACCGCTGGAGCGGTCATCTTCGGCACGTAAGGGAGGCTCCAGGTCCTCGTATGATCACACTAGAGCCGCCCACTGGTGCCACGCCTATTGGCACATCTCGGAGAGGGTGACTGTAAAGCGGTCACCCCTCCAGGGGGATTGTAAAGGATCCCCCAAAGCGTCCCACGGCAGCGCGTGACCACATGCGTGCTACCGTCTTCTCTTGGGTCGCTTGGTGTGGGCACGCAGATTCCCCAATCTACGCACCCGCGAACCCAGAGGTCCCCCCGCCTTATAGCAACGGCAGGGGTTTTCAGGCGTATCGGAATTAGGCGCCAGGGCGGTTGTTACCCCGACGCCGTCTCCTTCGTCTTCGAGCGGGATCGGCCCTCTCCCGATCCCGCTCTGCAGTCTCCTTCTGGAGCATGACGCTCTCACAGAAGGAGACCACTGCATTCCAGTTTTCGTGCTCTGCCAACATAGCCGACACTACTGCTGGCAGAGAGAGATCTTGCCCGATCCGATCGACCAGGATCCGCCGCTCGGCGGCCCACGCAGGGCACGCCTCGAGCGTGTGCTGTGCGGTGTCCTGGTCGCTATCACAATGGTGGCATTGTGCCGTGGCCTCGCGTCCTACCCTGTGCAGGTACGCACCGAAACAACCGTGCCCGGTGAGCACCTGCGTCAGGCGATAAGTGACGCGCTCGCTCCTTCTGAGCCAGGCTCCGAAGAGCGGAGGACGGCCTCAACGACGCGCTTGGCCGCAAATTGCATCCGCAGGCGGTGACGCCACTTTACAAGTGCGCGTCGCCGAGCCAGCCGCCGCAGCCTGTCCAACGCCCCTGGAGACGCGTTTTCGCCGCTCTGGCGGAGGGAGCGTGTCTGATCGTAGACCCACGCATCCATCTCCGCCAGGATGTCGAAAGGCGGAAAACGCGCCAGGAGAGTAGCCGCCTCGTAGGACACCGTTCGGTATCCTCGTGCGATCCGAAAAATAAAATAATAAAATACCTACTGATTTTTAACGGTTTTCTCGGTATCTCCTGTCAAGAATTCTGATCCAGGATTTTAATCCCCCAATCCCATGGTATCTCATGTCAAGAATTTTACAGATCATGGTTGTTATTAGGTCTGGGGTCAACTATATCCGACAGTTTGAGACATAGCCACGCTTTTTAACATAACAAAATATTTATGTTTTTAATTTATAATAGCTGAGACCCGCGGTTTCACTCGCGTTTAATTTAACAGAATTTTAGAGTACTTCGACGTAGACACTTGACATAGAATATATATATTGGATTTTGCGCGGAACCCTAATTATTTTTCTAAAATAAAAGTAGCCTAGGTTATTCCTTATAACATCAGCTATCTGCCAGTGAAAGTCCCGTCAAAATCGGTCCAGCCGTTTCGGAGATTACCCGGAACAAACAGACAGACAGACAGACAAAAAAATTAAAAATAGTTTTTTTTGTTATATGTACCGTATATACTTTCATATGCATTTAGTAAAAAGCTGTTATTTTGACATTACAAACAGACACTTCAAATTTATTTATTTGTATAGATTTTAATTAAAGCGTATTTTTATAAGTTTTATTTCCACAATTTTATTTCTTATATTTGCTTACGAACTAGACAATACACTAAGCTCGTCTAAGCACCTAATGTGGTATCTCTTTCTGTACAACTTAAAATATTTAGCTACTAATATTGTAGTGATCATAATTTTGAGGTCTACCGTATATAATTTGGGATATAGAAGTACAGACCTCAAAAAAACCTTGAGTTCAAAGCTTAAACCTACATCAAACATTTATTATACGAAATTTCATCGAGACGTATAACATTTCCATAATCTTTATGTGCCCTTATATAAATAAATCCTTTGTTGTACATAAATTGAACGTAAAATATTAATATTTTCTGAGAATTCCTAGTCCTCGGTTGTAATAGGATTATTTCTCCGATGGTACCTCAGTTATAGATCCTTAATAATCTGGTCTATTTTTGTTTGCAAGTCGTGTGTTCCCACAATAAATGCTTGATTTGCCTGCTTTGAAGTATCACTAAAATCGTGCTAGGGAAATGTAGCGTTAATATTTTATCATAAGAGTGATCAATTGTTAGTCTTAACACCATATAACGCTTTAAAACTAGAAGCTTTTGAAACTAGAGAACTCTGTTATCATAATTAGTCCATTACTGTCCCACTGCTGGGCACGTGACTTTCCTCACGAGAAAGGCCTCAGTTCACCACACTGGACTTTTTAAATTTAATTGTTACCTACATATGGTCGCTCTAGATGTGAGTACCTCGTATATACAAGCCTGTCAACTTTTCAGGAGAGTCAAAGAAACTGTTTTGCCAAAGTACCTACAAAATGTTAGTTACGAGATGACAGTCAGTTTTTCTTTTGTGAATTAAGTCTCCTGTACTTACCAGGATATTATCAGAAAGATGGGAAATTACGCTATGCAAATTTCTGCATCAAAACTTAAAATTTAATTATTATTGCATTTACGAGGTGTCATGTATAGAGTTCCGTGTGGTGTCCAAATTAAGAATATAGCACCACTCTATCTCCTCCCGTGGATGTCGTAAAAGGCGAAAAAGGCACTCTAAACCAGAGGGATGGCCTGTCAGGCGTGGTGAGTACTGGCAAATTCCCCCCAATATCTATGGGGGAGGCCTTTGTTCAGTAGTGGACGTTATATGGCCGATATGATGTTTAGAGCGACGATATGGAGGTTAACATCCATAGATATAATACTGGTGAAAATAACTTCTTTTTAATGTAAACCAAAATATTAAATCAAAATAAAATAACGAATAAAGTCCGTTTGGTTTCCGGATTAGATAGCACCACTCTATCTACTCCTGTAGATGTCAAAAAAGGTAACTAAGGGACTTTAAGCCAGAGGGATGGGCAGCAGACTCCCTTCTGTGAAACAGCAGCAATTCTGCGCTCACCCCCCACCTGCCTTTTTTTTATTGTTGTCCAGTGGAAATCCTACATGGAACTTCCTTCACCCCGGGGAAGGGTAAAGGGGTATGCCTGACTCCTACCGGCTAAAACCACTGGAGCGGTCATCTTCGGCACCGAAGGGGGGGCTCCAGGTCCTCGTAAGATCACACTAGAGCCACCCCCCGCCTGCCTAGCGTGGTGAGTACTGATAAACTTTCGCCGAAAATGATGACACACGGCATGAAACCGGCCGTGAAAATCAATGGGGGAGGCCTTTAGTAAGGCAGCATAGCTAGATATAGCTTCCGTGTGGTGTCCGGATTAAGAATATAGCACCACTCCATCTCCTCCCGTGGAGTCGACAAAAAAAGTGGAGAAAAGTCGACTAAGGTACTCTTAACCAGAGGGATGGGCAGCAACATCCCTTTTTGCTGAGCAGTAGCAATTCTGCGCTCACCAACCCGCTTGCCAAGCATGGTGAATATCGGCAAATTCCCCCCAAAATGACAACACAACATAAGCACCGGCCCCCAGTTCCCAGCAGCCCCGCCATTCCTGGTCATGGTAGCGGCCCCGGAAACGGCGGGGCAGGGGGTGCTAAGAATCTCCGGATGGAAACCGGCTACCACCCCAACCCTTGCAATACTTAGAGAAGTTTTATTGTTGCAGTATAAAGAACGTTGTTTCGAAATGGGTCATTTGGCGTATAGTAATTATTACAATTTATGGTATATAAGTGAAGATATGAAAGATATATATTTTATTAAAGATATATATATATTATATAGAATTTGCATTGACATTCGTTATAAATTATATGAAATTAGGTACAGCAGTTTTTTTTATTGGGTTTTGCCATATTTGGCACGCTTGGCAGACGGGTTAGCGATCGGATTGAGTTGTTAATGTACCCGAAGGACACTGCTGCCCATCCTCCGGCTAATCCCTTATTATTCTTATTATTCCCTCGACTTTTACGACACCTACGGGAGGAGATGGGGTGAATGGTATTCTGCCGGCACCACACGGCAATTTTATTATATACTAGCTGGGACCCGCAGTTTCACCCGCGTTTATAATTTAATAGAAATTTAGAGTACTTCGACATGGACACTTGACATAGAATATATATATTGGATTTCAAGGGTTTTATTTCTTTACGCGGAACCCTAATAATTTTTCTAAAATAAAAGTAGCCTAAGTTATTCCTTATAATATCAGCTATCTGCCAGTAAAGGTCCCGTCAAAATCGGTCCAGCCATTTCGGAGATTACCCGGAACAAACAGACAGACAGACGGACAGACAGACAGACAAAAAAATTAAAAATAGTGTTTTTGTTATATGTGACGTACATACTTTCATACGCATTTAGTAAAAAGCTGTTATTTTGACATTACAAACAGACACTTCAATTTTATTTATTTGTATAGATGTATAGATTGAATTGTGAAAAAAAATTGTGAGTGATATCTTCGCCTCCCCCAGAGCGGACGAAGTCCATGAGGATATCCCAAAGGACAAAAAAGGTCGATGTGTGAAATAAATACACACGTACAATGATAATGATATGCCTCATGATAAAATTGGACACTGACCAAGTCCGCCAGAAGGCGTTCACGTTTCGTTCGTGTTCCTTGATCACCTGTGAGATGAAGGGAGATGACTGATGACATGACGGATAAAGCCTCGGCACTGAGGTATCCGTTGACAGAATACTAACCTGAACCAAAAGTAATCGGAATTTTGTCTTCATTTACTTATTGTTAGCTATTAATGGACCATACTTGCTCATAGCCCCGGACATAAACGGTTACCTACTTACTTACTGACTTATTTTTTTTCTTTTTTCTTTTGGGAAAACAAACAATTGTACAGTATGTAAAACATCAAGTGGAAAAGTTTGACATTAGGGTTAACGTACAATCCACGACGTTTCCACATATTACTTGTGCAACATTGTGTACAATATTAATCGAGTTTCAATTTCGTAAGGAACTACTAGATAAGCTTAATTTAAATATTATCTGAGACTATTAACAATTTTGTCTTTAAAGCTACAGTGAGACAAAACAAAGATATCTATGTCAACAAAGTTTTAATTGTAGTGAGCTTATACGCTAAAAGTCATAATAATATAAATCATACCCTCAGAGAATCTAGGCTAACGCTGTTTTGGATTCTATTCGTGCAATAAAAATGGGTACAGAAAATTCTATTCATTACCGTGATCCAGTACCAAAACAAACTAACTTGTTCAAGAAATAATTCCATTTACAATTTCACACAGTCATTTTTCTCCGACTAGGGTTTATCGTACATTTGTACTTTTCAGCTAACTAATTATATGATCAAATAAAATAACGTTTTACTGGCGAACGAACGGAAGCATCGGAATATTCTGTTTAATTAAAATATATTAGCTATCTACTGGTTTACAACTTGTGGAGAGATAGACGGTAATATATTTCATTCTTGTATTGTTTAGGTCACATGAGTAATTCGTTTTTAGTCTTTAGTTAGTTATGCCATTTGAGAATAAGTTTTCTGACAACTATTTAGTCATAAATTAGTCCGTATTAAATCATGAATTTGAATAAGCTTCGAAAGCAGGCCTTCCGGAAGCTGAATGCATCTTTTGAAAATTAGTAATACATGGTAAATTGAAAAATAAATTGAATTTAAAACACGTAACGGGGATAATAAATGTATGGTTTTTTTAAACACTCATACTTTATGGTGCTCTTCTTTTTTCCGAAACTAACGAAGGCAGCTATGATCAAAACGGAGTTCTAAATCATCATTTCAGTCGAATAAAGTCCACTGCTGGACACAGGCCTCACCCAAAGATCGCCACAACGATGGTTGTGGGTGTGTTATATGCTCTATGTGGAGCTTTGCCATAATCGCCACGCTTCGCAGGCAGGTTAGCGATCGCAGTTGGGTTGTTAATGTACTCAAAAGACGTTGCTACCCATCTTCCGGCTTATCCCATAGTCGCATTTTACGTAACCCACGGGATGAGATGGGTTGGTGATATTCGTAGCCGGCACCACACGGCAAGAATAGTTCTAAATAAGAGTATTGGTGTTTAATCCTTTCCGTTTTGTACTGTAATTGTAATAATATAAGTAAATTAAAGTAGGTTTTCACAATAAACCTGTTAATATGGCTTTCATTAACTCGTTAGACAAAGGAGAAAGAAATATAAATCACCTATCCTTCGTCGTATCTAGAAATAAAGATTTTTGGAAGGACTTTGATTGACAAAACCTATAGGGCCGAATTTAATAGTATTCTAACACTTCCTAAACTCTCATGCCCGTAATAATATTTACTATAGCTTACCGTAACACCACAGATATTATAATACCACGTATTACTTTGTCTCAGTTCTAATTCAACGTAAACACGAAGACAAACTGACCCATAATCCCGACATGTGAACTGTAGCCCTTCAACCCCGCTATTTTGGTAGTCGATCGATTTTCGCAAAATTAACTTCGCCCGCCGTCCTGACCCAATAAACGGAACAATATAAATAAACAGTACTACATTGCCGAAGTACTTTGTTGTATTCACCATTGGTGTTATATGCAGATCATTATTGTGATCAGGTTCAAATACGCCATAATTTACATATTATGCTTTGGCGAACTTTGATAAATTTATAACTTAACCTAGTGATTATTAGATGGTTTTGTGAAAGTACACGTAGTTGCTTATTTATTATAATATTATACATTATAACCGATGTACTGTAGGAGATTGTGTGTACTTGTCTAAGTAGTATTGACAATTGTGAGCACTGTAATAGGTAATTAAAGAATCAGTCATCAGCGAAGAAAATATGATGAAATCCTGATAAGGTTGTGAAAATATTTGTAAGAAAGGTAAACATGAGAGTTACTCACTTGCCAAACAGCGGGTGCCACAAGTGGAAGGACGACGGGTCATGGGGATGCGGCGGCATGAGTGTCGGCGGCTCTCCAAGCGGCGTGGTGCTGCCTACTTCCGGTTCTTCACGGCGTCGGCCCATCGCCGCAGGCGGGTTCGGAGCCCGCCGCGAAGATGACGCCGACGCCGCCGCAGTCGGCTCCAACAAGTTATGCAAAGATTTAACACTGATCCGCGGCCGCGGGGACTCTTGCGATCCAGTCGAGTTACTCCGCTTATGCGACGGAGCTTCGGAATGCTTCACAGATTGCAAATAGTTGTTATTCGGGTAATACGGCGAGGTTGGGCTCTTATGCTGGCCGCTCCTTGGCGATCTCTGACTCCCCATCATGTTAGGATTATAATAAGGTATCTGGAGTCCCGGCAAAGGCATGTTTGGCCTGATGTTAGGGTTCATTCCTGGGTACATGTTCTGTAGGAACTGGTTATGTTGCATGACAGCTCGCTGATTAGCGGTATAGTTATGACCCATCGGACTCGTTCGTGACGACATACTGCTATGCGATTTGTTTTGATGGTGACTCTTTGTAGAGTGAACGTAAGGATTCTGCACGTCGGATGACTTTGACGGCATTTCTTTCGCCTGAGACTCGTTCGGTTTAGGTCTCTGAGCTTGTGCTTGTTGGTTCGCATGATTCATAGCTTCCTGCCACATAGCGTATTGCATACGACTCTCGTAGTCCATCGGCGACATAATCGGGAAACCTGCTGGACCCATAAAACGAGAGTTCTGGTCAAACACTTGTGTTACATCCGGGTAATTTTGTCCGGTATATCCGGAAGAGTTAAGAGCTTTTAGGAAATCCATATTTTGCGAGCATGCTGCCATTGCCTCTAGTTGGCTGAGATAGGGTAGCCAGAGCATTTGGTTGAGAGCAGCCGAAGTCGCCGCGTCGATGTCGCCGGCTAACGCGTCCATCGATGGTATTGGCTTGGGTTGACTGCTAGATTTTGTCTGGTCGGGTTGAGTTGAAGTCGTTGTGTGTTCAGCACTCGATGCACTTCTCGGCGTAGACGGGTTGGGTTCATTTTCAATTGAATCCATTGCTCTGGATTCCGTTATTAATATACTTTCTAATTGTGCTAATGATATGACGAGAATGTTCGGATCGCGGAGTACCTCGGGGTAATTAAACGCTTCCGGCAATCTCAGTTCAGGCCTCTGTATTAACAGCGTAGGAATTTCAATGCCCGGAGATTCGACAATAGTTTTCAGTCTGTCTTTAGGGACTAACATAGGATCGGGAATGGTGAAATTTGCTTGCTTTTTTAAATTTTGTAGTTGTTGGTACGGACTTTCGTCGTCGTTTGATTTTGACGGGCCCTTATCTGGCTGCTTTTCTTTTCTCGACGTAGAATTTGGTATTTGCTCATCCCGATCGCACTGATTGAATACTTTACTGATCTTAGCCAAGTCCTCGGTCGATTCTCGTCTTGTTCTTTTCTCCTGGGGTTCACCAAACTCTTTATTTAATTTTCTAATCTCATCCGAACAGCTTGTTACCGTTGGACTCGCGGATTTTCTATGTTTGCCTGAATTTATCGGATCACAGTGCTGCTTTGTAATGGTTACTTCTGACGTATACATCTTAGGCGAGGGCGAGGATAACAGAGTTTCTAAAAACAATGATTGTTTGCTCTTCGTAAGAGGCATAGTAAATATTTCAGGTGAGGACGGCACGGCGGGGATGCCGCTCGGCTGTGGCGACTGCATAGCATCGGACTCCCTTGACGGTGCTCGCGGTATATCTATTCTTCTCGGCGACGCATGTGGGGTGGGTAACCTTCGATGCACACTTAGGTCTTTTGGTAAGTCGTCGCTCTTTTCTGATAAATTGTCTTCCATGGCGTTCGTAGTTTCAGCAAGTCTAGCGACTACACGATTTGCCATTTTTTGCTCTATCTTTTTTGCTGTTGCAATGCTGTAATCCGTTGCTACTAACTCCACAGTGTTTATTGGGTCTTCCAAATCGTCCTCCTTCATTGTATTTTCATAATCGTCGTCATATGTGTCATCAGCTTCTATTTTGGGCACTATAATATCGGTGACGTTTTCGGTAGAGTCATCATTAGTCTGGGTTGGTAGTTCACTGGGTATCGTTACTTCACTTTGATCCGGTAACTGTTGGGGATGCTGCTCTTCCAGCGATGCAGGGATATCAGGTACTTGGTCAGTATACATAACGTCAGTAGTACTGACATTATTCTGTAGCCTCTTTTCGGCAGTCAGGTCATACTCTAAGTGGTTAACTTCATTGGATTCTTGCATTTCTGACGCTCCAGTCAGAGTGTCAATCTCACACTCAGTCGGCGTATCGGTGCGCGCGAACACATCATCTGCCATGTACGTCTGCTCGACGACTGGTTGGTTGTCCGCCGGCGGTAGGTGGTCCCCTATGTTGTGTAGATGTAGAAGGCCCTGGGCCGCCGTCATGCTGCTGCGACTCGGCGATTCCAATGACTGTTCGAGACGGTCGATTATGTCTGCGACTGGCGCACCGCCGAGCAGCATATCATCCTCCTCCTCGGCGTAGTCCCCAGAGCCATGGACCAGATGTGCCAGCTTATCTAGTGCCTGCCCGAGAATCTGATTATCTTCACAACCCTTCTCCACGAGCGATTCAAGCAGCGCCTCGTCATGAGGCCCACCAAGCTCGGGCAGATAGTGCGCTTCGTTAATCGTTTCAAACAAGTCTTTATGCACGCCTATGTCACTATGAAAAGCGTCTTCTTCAGCAGCGCGCTCTGGTGCGAGCGTTTTACGCTGCTCGTAGAACATTTCTTCGGGTGGTTTTGGTTCGCCGAGATCGAACGACATGACGTCGCGTGCGACTTCCTCAGCTTCCGGCAGGAAAGGGTACGGCGCAGCTCCCGCCTGCAGCTCCAGCTCAAGCGCCTCTTCACCGCGCTGCTGATTGAACTCAAGCTCCGCCACCGCGAGTAAATTGTCGAGTGGCGTGGGTTCGAGTAATGCAGGCGCTGCAGGCGGTGCGGGCGGTGCGCGCGGCACCGCGATCGTATGTGATGGGATGTGCGACTCCAGGTCGGGCGCGAGCCAGGCGGGCGCGGGCGCTGCTGCGTCCACGCGCCGCCTCCGCGGCCTACCGCGGCGCCGGCGCCGCTCGTGAGGAGTGCTGAGCTGGGGGGCGTCACGCGCCGGCGCGCTCGCAACGAGAATAGAGTCAAAAATTTCGGTGCGCGGAATAACACGCCAGCCGGTAGGGGTACGCGTGATGCGGATTCGGTTACGCGGATCGTAGTCTTCACAGCGGACCTCTTGCACGGTGCCGTCTCGCTGGCGCGCCCACAGGAACACGGGGCGCAAGCGCGGGGCGGGGTGCGCGGGCGGTAGGGTTCGCTCGGCTAGGTCGCGACAGGCCAGGCTGCGCGCGCGGCGCCGGCCAGCGGCAGGGGCACAAGGAGGGTGGGTGGCGCTGCGACTGCGGCCGGCAGCGGCATCGGCGCGGGGGCGGGCGGCGCGAGGCTCGCCGCCGCCGCCGGGCGCCCGCGAAGACACTCCGGCGCGCCGCACCGCGGGATCAGGCGACGACCGCGCGGACGCGGCCCCGAGGCGGACTGGCGGCCGGCGCGCGCGAGCCCCGCCCCCCGCCGCCCGCCGCGGCCGCCCCGCTCCCGCCCCGCCCAGCGATCGATCGCCCGCCCGCTGCACCCGCCGCCTGCACCCGCATGTAAACACGGCGCGCGCCCCGGCCCCCACCGCGACACCGCGTGTACGTGGCCTCGTTAATCTTAAATCCATATCTGTGGCGTGCGGAGTACGCACGGCACGCCCCCGGCCGGGCCGTGCGCCCGCCACGCACGTGCACCGGAACACACCGGACACAACATTAACAACAAACCATGCCACTTGCATTACACCCTAGTCTAGCCAGGGGCACTGGAGCCAGAGTGTTGGCCTTTCGATATAACGAACATTGTCAATAACACTGCAAAGATATTCTGTGTCGATATGTATAAATCTAGCTAAACAGGAAGTAGTCAACATCCCTCAGGTGAAGCGTGTAACACATCTCGGCGGTTACAGGAAGGTTCAGAACTTTGAGATCGATACAAGATGAAAGTGATGCCATCTCGTAGCGGCACCGCCACATATTATCTTACTTGACGATCGGTACGTTCCACCCACTAATGTTTTCATAGAACGATGGTAGATGGAGCTTATTGGCCGAAAACTCTATTTTTTTAATTAACCCAAAATGTTGATATTTGTATTACCATTACTTATTTTTTGGAACCCTAGTCGGAGTAGTTGTTTAGTCGAAATGGGATACAAAGTTGTGATCGCATTTGCAAGTTTCAACCATTAAGAATCAAAGGTCTCCATAACATTCTAATTATGAATTAATCACTTGTGGCTAGTCAGATTGTGGTCTCCTAGATGTCCAGACGTTGATCTACATTGGCTAGTAAATCTCTCGGCACTTAGGTTAAAAATTGTGGTTCAAAAAAACCTACAAACAAATTATTTAAAAGCGGTATGAACAATTCATGACCTACGGCGTAGATGGCACTATTATACTTATCAAGAATATATATTTCATTTTGTATTTACAAATTTCTTTTTTCATTACCGTTGTGTCTTTTTAATTTTTATTCAACCTAATGACGAAAAGAGCAAGTCATTCGTCTGGTGGGAAGTGTTACGCCTGCCCATAACAATTGTGATACTGTCCTGTGCAACAATTTGATAGCTAGTGCCCTTCAAACTGGTAATGTTTAAAGTTTAAAACTACTGCTTGGCAATGGCAACATTTATCCCAATTTATTGTCAGTATCTATCTGCTACGCTTAAAAGATGGATCTTATACAAATTGCTAAGCGCCAGTTGGCCAGTATATATTTTTTTACAGTTTTTGGTATCTGTGTAGGAAATTCTTATTAGCAGACGGTTTGCGACAGGCGTAAATCGAGCAGACGCCACTCTTATGCCTCATTTTGGTATTACGTAGGTATTTGCCGATAGTCGCTTAAATGGCCGAAGATCGCACCCTCTGTGACGATCAATGAACTGAAAAATACACTTAAACAGCTACATTATCGCTACAGGCGCTAGTAACTATGCATACATCCACAAGTAGTGACAGGCGCGCGAATGTCTTACGTAATACCAATTTTTTGGCGATTTGCCACCTGTGGGTCCTTGGCTGCGCCTCTCACGCCAGCTGTCGCTGTTAGCTAATCAGGGCGCGGATTTTAGAATAGTGCCAGAGTGGCAGTAGGCTTAATAAGAGACTGGATCTGCCTGTCTTCTTAAAACGCAATAATAGGTTAAAACGAGGATTGTAGAAGGCGTTTACAGTTCTTGTTAAACATAAGTAGCTGTGACCCGCGTCTTTGTTCGAAGGGAACTTGATATCCATCACGCAGTGTATAACGTCATAATCTACCCGTATGCCATATTTCATTAGCATCTATACAGCCGTTTGAACATGTTGGAACCTCAAACGTTCAAATATACAAACTTACACATTTATAAATAGTAATAACTAATCCGTGACAGTTTCTAGGTCAAGAGGCTTTCTATGAGCTCATAATACGAGTCAATTTAAGACCTCAACTGACTTGTTTTGATTACCTTCTTCTATCTCTGAATCAGTTGAGACCTTCAATTGGCTCGTATTAAGAGCTCATGGTAAGCCTCCGGGTCTGTGTAAACATTAGGAAAATATCACTTTTATGTGACCCATCTGTTCTCAATCAGCTGCACCGTGCCGGTGCCGGTAAAAGGCGGCTATGGAATTAGCCTGAGAATAGGCAGCAGCATCCTAGAGTACATTAACTACTCAACTGCGATCGCCAACCCGCCTGCCAAGCGTGGCGATTACTGCAAAACCCCCCCAATGAGCACATAACACATCCAGATAGGTCGTTGTATTTTTGGGGGAGGCCTGTGTCCACAAGCGGACTTTATTCGGCTAAAATGATAGTATTTAAAACCTTAACAGTGACATCTATTGTTACTACTGGGATTTTTTATATAGCAATGTAGCGTGCAATGACCTTTTTTTTTTATATTTGTGCCCAGTGGAAATTCATCATGAACTTCCTTCGCCCCGGGGAAGGACGAAGGGGTATGCCGGACTCCTACCAGCTAAAACCACTGGAGCGGTCATCTTCGGCACCTAAGGGAGGCTCCAGGTCCTCGTATGATCACACTAGAGCCATGTAGCGTTGACCTGTTACTGTGGAAATATTGTCTAAATATTTCTACTGTGCCTTAGTGCAATGTAGTTACTGCTTCATTGACAGCAGCGCCAAGAGAGCAGTGTTAAGGCAATCAAAAATAAAAACAATAATGCGCTCGTTGTTTTGTATTATTTAACTTATACATACAGTTTATATTATCCGTGCGGTGTCCGGATTAAGAATATAGCACCACTCCATCTCCTCCCGTGGATGTCGTAAAAGGCGACTAAGGGAATCTAAACCAGAGGGATGGGCAGCAGCGTCACTTCTGTGAAGAGGTGGCCATACTGCGCTCACCAACCCGCCTGCCAAGCGTGGTGAGTATTGGCAAATAACCCCCAAAATGATGACACTTGTGGCATCTATGGGGGAGGCCTTTGTTCAGCAGTGGACGTATAAATGGCCGATGTGAAAATTAAAACTTCACACGTATTTATAATACTATTTATTTCAAAGAAATGTTCAAGTAGACAATGTTATCACTATAAATGCAAGTAGTATCTATTTAATAACTGGTTTATGACTAGACAATAATAATACCCGACATGTGTACTTAATATGTAGCAGGCAAATTACGAAATTAGTTCTTTTATTCTTATACCAGGGGCCGTGTGGTGACCGGATCTATCCGTGTGGTGACCGGATCTATCCGTGTGGTGACCGGATCTATCCGTGTGGTGACCGGATCTATCCGTACGGTGACCGGATCTATCCGTATGGTGACCGAATCTATCCGTGTGGTGACCGAATCTATCCGTGTGGTGACCGGATCTATCCGAGTGGTTACCGTATTAAGAATATAGCGCCACTCTATCTCCCGTGGATGTCGTAAAAGGCGACTCAGGGGATCTCTAAACCAGAGGGATGGGCAGCAGCATCCGCTCTGTGAAATGGCAGCCATACTGCGCTCACCAACCCGCCTGCCAAGCGTGGTGAGTATTGGCAAATACCGCTCAAAATGATGACACAGTTGTGGAAATCTATGGGGGAGGCCTTGTTTAGCAGTGGACGTATAAATGGCCGATATGAGCGGGGGACCTAAAATGGCTGATTTAGGTGTTTTTTTTTTGTTTGGTCAGTTATGAATATGTGATCATCTTGTAATTTTTAATGTGACTCGTATTGAGATCGTATTATAATTCACCAGAAAATATATACAGCGGCCTTTTTAGGCCCCCTGGACCATTTTTGTGATTTCTAATGTGAATCGTGCCCAGAGCGGCCTTTTTATGCCCCCAGTTCAATATAGTAAAATCGTCGATCCTTTTATTAATGTAATTAGCAACAGCAGTAAATTTATGTTCATCCCAAAAATAAACTGGATTTCGAGACTCAGTGTGGTTTCCGGCAAAGAATAGACAACCCCTCTCCACCCATGAATGTCGTAAAAGGCGGCTTAGCGCAAGAGGAAGGGCAAGAGCATCATCGCCTGCGCTAATAACAACATATTATGATCACCGGTCTGCCTGCAAAGCGTGTTGATTATGGCAATATGATCGCTCACTGTAGTGATCATTTCCCATGTTCTGCTTTGGATTTTTACAGGCTGATTTGTGTGTGCATGTGCGTCTGTGTGTGCATGTGCATGCGTGTAGTGTGTAATGTTGGGCGTTATAATACACAACACATATACTGAAATATATTTTGATAACAGTATAACACATTACGAAAAATCTAACAAGACTGTTGTAATATATATTATTGTTGTGATATTTTATTACAGCGCCATCTAGCGTTGTTTAGCACACACACTAAATCTACGTACTATATTGAAGAACAAATCAATTCAATTAAATTTATAACACATACAGATGCATTAATTTTACTTGTTCAAGGTTATCATATGAGCACTTTATGTATGGAATTAAAAACTATTCTTGCGACAACAAAAAATAATAGGATAGCATTAACTCTTATAATATAATACAACGCTTAATTAAGGAACGACGCTTATAACATATTACAACAGTTTAAAACAGCAGTTAGAAAAATATAACACAACAATTTAATTCATTGACATATCATAACACTAGCCCATCTTTAATAAGTAGTGTGTGTGCATGGACGTAAACGGTGGCAGTCCACTGCTGTTTTGGTGTAGTCCATCGAATTACATACGCAATAAAGAGTTACAAAGTATCAAGACCAAGCTAGAGAGGTGAAGATACTCCCGTTTCGCGACGATGATGTTTGATCACCGCAATCTGCGGGTGACCACGGCCATTGCCATACACGAAAACGTCAGGAAATACAAGGTCCCCAAATCCAGTGCTTCTAAAATGTGTACTAATCACGAAACGATCAACAAATGTTGAGATTTCCCGGCGACGTACTAAAGACGAGGAATGTAAAGACATAAATTACTCATGCACTGATTTATTCAATACCGCATCACAGACCGATAACTCTTACCCCCTAAATAATACAGCTTCAGTGCTCTATCAAAGTAACTATATTATAGTCTCACATTGATGATTTACATGTTCGATAAATATGGTTGACAAGAAAA
Source organism: Diloba caeruleocephala (assembly GCA_947459985.1). Classification (NCBI taxonomy): domain Eukaryota; kingdom Metazoa; phylum Arthropoda; class Insecta; order Lepidoptera; family Noctuidae; genus Diloba; species Diloba caeruleocephala. The sequence continues at coordinate 2,775,941 of OX381616.1, read as the reverse complement.
AAGTTGAAAGAAAGAAAAACAGTTTATTTTTGCGGCGAACATCGACGCACAAGTACAGATTCAAAGAAAAAAATCCACATATGGCATAACTAACTATGCATTATTTTATATTTTTGTCCGGACCAGCTTGCGCCCACGCACCGCTTTGCGAATATGAAACCTGTAGCGGCGTGAGCCCGTGATGTCACCACCGTGTGCCATAAAAGTCAGATGTTACTTAATTTAAAAAGTAAGAGCAGGTGTTCGAACGTAGAGAAAGATAAAATAATCAACAAGAGGCAAAACTCAAAATGATGATGTTCCTGCGTGATTTACTTCATAAAACAACAAGCTGGACCAGGCGGTTACACCAGCTGTTTAATTTTAAAAAAATCGGGTTGTTTAGAAATAATTTAGAGTACTTCTTCAGTTGACGTTAAATATATATATTGGATTAGAAGTTATTTGCGCGGAACTCTAATTATTTTTCTAAAATAACCTACGCCTACGTTACTCCTTATAACATCAGCTATCTGCCAGTTAAAGTCCCATCAAAATCGGTCCAGCCGTTTCGGAGATAAGTTGGATCAAACAGACAGACAGAAAAATAAAAAGATTTTTTGTTATATATACCGTATTTACTTTCATATGCTAGTAGTAAAAAGCTGTTATTTTTACATTACAAGCAGACATTTCAATTTTATTTATTTGTATAGATATAAAAACAACATATAAGGCAAAATATATAAATATTGAGTGCGTACTCTGTACACGTGGCAGATGTGCATGCGTCGGTACCTGGTCAATGACGTTACAGAAAAGACGTTGCAAGTTTGACCTTGAAATTTACCAGCTCAGCTTCGCACCTCAATAAGTTTGAGTATAACCCTGATATCAAAACTTGGTCTCTAACCTCAGTCCAAATTATCCTAACTATTGCCTACTCCGGTTAGTGAACATAAATTAAGTTATAAGTATAGGGGCCACCTGTTTTCTTGAAGATTACATTGATTGAACAAAATAACCTAATTTAATTCTATTCTATTTTAATGTTCTACAATATTATTACTACCGATGTGCGACTGCAGAATTTCGATCAAGTAAATTATAAATAAGAAGATTTTACAAACTTCTAACAAGGATAAGCTTAAGCTTCTAAGCTGGATTTATTTTATACTCTGCTATGTCGTTAGTGGGGAATGCTACAGTAATAATCGAATATGGAGTAATACGGAAAACATTGATTAGTACTTATACAGCCCATACTCATCCTGCAAACATGCTCAGTCTCACATTTCTTATAATTAATTTGGTGTGGAATTACTTAATAAATATGTACTGTCAGTCTCTATTTCTTGGCTTCCTCATGTCTCCCTTCTGTATACAAACAGAGCCGATCATCTTTACAGTCTACCAATAAAATACGGCATTACATCTATAAATCATTTTTCGCTTTTAACTAAAGTTAGTCATTTCCATGGTTGTTTGAATCAATTAGTATTTATACCTATTTATACCGGTCAATTTTGTCATGTAAGAAAAATGGATTGTTATAAAAATCATAATTTTAATGGAGCATACTCTAATTTTTCGTCTCAACTAAAGTATGTGGGGCCTGAACCGGCAGGCCACACCTTAGAAAACTGTCAGGTTTAACCAGGATACATAACTTATGGCAATAACCCAACGAAGTTCATATACTATAGACGCACTATTTATAAGAAACGATATATCTCCATTCTTTTCTATACAAGGACAACTGCACTTGCATCACATACAATTTTACATGTCCGGGTTGAACGGATTGAAGGAGACAGTCACCAGTTTGTGTTCGTGTATCGCCTTGATTAGGTAGAGGGAACCCACTGCGATGACCAGCGCTGTGCCCACTGTGATTGAGTAGTAGTGCTCCATGTTGCCCACCGGAACCGGCCAAACTAGTGTGTCAGTCAGCTGAAAAGGACGAGACGAAAAACTTTATTACATTGACACGGAAAAAGTTCTTGCTGAACCAGTGAGACGGGCCTTTTTTTATTGGTGTCCAGTGGAAATTCTTCATGGAACTTCCTTCACCCCGGGGAAGGGCGAAGGGGTATGACTGACTCTTACCGGCTAAAACCAGTGGAGCGGTCATCTTCGGCGACGAAGGGGGCCTCCGGGTCCTCGTAAGATCACACTAGAGTCGCCCATTGGTGCCACGCCTTTCGGCACACCACGGAGGGGATGAATGTAAAGCGGTCACCCCCTCTAGCGGAGGGAAGGCGACTGTAAAAAGGTAGCTTCCCCAGGGACTTCTCGGGGAGGATTGTAAAGGATCCCCCCAAGTAGTGAGCCGGACCTACAGAACTGAGGTAGGCTGGATATGGAAATTGGACGCAAGGTTAGTCGGAAAGTAGCTAAGCCGGAAGGGTAATAAACAACAATAATAATGAATCCATTTTACTCTACATCATCATCATCATATCGGCCAAAGGACGTCCACTGCTGAACAAAGGCCTCCCCCATAGATTTTCACAACGAGTCGTCACATGCCGCCCGCATTCAACGGCTCCCAGCGACCTTCACCAGGTCGTCTATCACCTCCTCGGAGGTCGTCCCACGCTGCGATTTCCGGTGCGCGGTCTCCACTCGAGAACCTTTTTACCCCAAGGGCCATCAGTTCTGCGATGAACGTGCCCCGCCCTGTTTGTTCTACAACCCGAAACCACCTCTGAGGAAATCTATCATGGACATCATCCGCCCTGGGGAAGGTAAGAGGGGTATGTCGGATTCATACCGGCTAAAACCACCTGGGCGGTCATCTATAGCATCGAAGAGAGAGAGGCTCCAGGTTCCCGAAAACGGCCACACCTTGCGTCGCCCATTGAAGCCACGCCTTTAGTAATATCTTGAGAAGCGTTGACTGTTAAACGGTTATCTTCTCTAGCGGAGAGGAGGCGACTGTTAAGGAGCCCCAGGCACATCTTTGGGGGATTGGACGCTGTGCACTGTGCTGCACATACGACACGACACGTCACCATGTGCGGGAGCTTCAGCTACCTACCTTTTCTTTTACCGCGATGGAAATGCTCATGCTTCGTCAACGCCACTGGGGACAAGGTCAAAGGGCACGCTAGGTTCTTACTGGTTAAAACCGTCTAGGCGATATTCTTTGGCAATGAAGTGGGCCTCCGGGATGTCGAGAACGCTCCGGAACCGTTTATAGGTACCACGACTATCGGCAGACCGCTCCAGATTGAATTCTCTTTGGGAATACCCTTGTAGAGTTCACTGTTGTCGTAACCCTGTTTAGACGCTGGTTTAGTGGCCCTATGTTTGATGTTATAAGGTTCACTCACCAAAGTGAAAGGTATCTCTTTCCAGCTGCACTTCTCCTTGGAGCTACCGTTGCAGAGGAAGTTGACTGGCGTTGCAGCCTTGTTGCACATGTCCAGACGCTGGTCGGGGCAACGGAGGTACATTTTTGGTGCGCCTATGGTATTTATTGCCATGCTGGAAAATAAAGTTTCTCAGTTGTAGTTATTATTTAGCAGTCCCGCACCTTGTTACTATGTAAGTCATGAGTAACTACTGCTTGACTATACTGTAATGTACGTACAAATACTACTCACCCGCCACCAGGACGAGCAAAATGATACCGAGCGTTCACGGGCAGCCACATGTATACCTTGCAGTCCTTCACCTTTTGTATTATGTATGTTGTGGTGGGGTAAGACTGCTCTGCAGGCAGTTCTACGTTTATGCGGTGCTTTGGTATGGCATTCAGCTGGAAAATTGAGAAGCACTAAGTAACATGAGGCTGACAGGCAAGTAGGTGAGTTACATATATGACAATATTGGTTACAATTGTATGTTATATTATATGTTCCAGCAGATTAATTTCAAGTTGTATTATGTACACATGATCTGTTATTGTTGTAAATGTAATTATGTATATATAGCTGTATATACTTTTTTTTAAACCTACACACTACGATTACTCTACTTTCGTGGGTGTTTACAGACACGAATCCCACACAGAAGACACCAGACCCGGAACAACCTGCAGATAATACAAATATTTGTTCCATGTGGGAAACGAACCAGCTACCTGGGGCGCAGCAGCCGACTGTATTAGCCACTGGACCAACCGTGCAGTCAATTATAGTTAGTGTGTTTTTGTTGGACTCAATAACTGGTTTTCTTCCTTCCGAATGGTTGCTTTTTATCATCAAGAACCTGATGGTTGTGATCGTAATAGTAATAAATATAAAGTTATTTTATACTTTTTTGAGCCTTTAGTCTAGATTTGTTAAAAATGTAACACCTACTTGACAATTTCACTTCCAAGCTTAAGCTGCCTCACTCACTCACTCAAAATAACAAATATTTTTTCTATTATATTATCTACTAGCTGGGACCCGCGGTTACACCCGCGTATAATTTAAAAGAAATTTAGAGTACTTCGACATAGACATTCGACATAGAATATATATTGGATTTCAAGGGTTTAATTCTTTTACGCGGAACCCTAATTATTTTTCTAAAATAAAAGTAGCCTAAGTTATTCCTTATAACATCAGCTATCTGCCAGTGAAGGTCCTGTCAAAATCGGTCCAGCCGTTTCGGAGATTACCCGGAACAAACAGACAGACAGACAGACAGACAGACAAAAAATGTAAAAATTGTTTTTTTGTTGTATGTACCGTATTTACTTTCATATGCATTTAGTAAAAAGCTGTTATTTTGACATTACAAACAGACACTTCAATTTTATTTATTTGTATAGATGTTATTCATTATGGCAAATTTGGTTAGCCTGTAATTGGCTAGTGTGTAGGCCTGTTACCATATGTAAATTAATTAAATAGTATATTTTATGCACAAGCTGTAGGAAGACCTTAATAAATAAATTGATAAAATTATGCTCTGTGTGTTCCAAAACAGCACATTTATTTTTTTACTTTTCGGCAATGCTTGTCTAGTGGTTCACTTTTCCAATTCATGTGTGGATCATAATCGGATTATCTTGCGTCTTGCGTTAACGGTGAAGGAAAACATCGTGAGAAAATCTGTACACCTGAGAAGGCTCAAAAATGTTCTCAGTGGTGTGGGTAATCCGCCAACCTGGACTAGGTCAGCGTGGTGGACTACGGCATAACCTTTCTAATCGTGAGAAAAGGCCCTAGTCCAGCAGTGGGACAGTAATGGGCTGATTATAAGTTTTTCAGTCCCTAGTCAGAAGTTTATCATTTTGATAACACTGCTTTAAATATCTCCATTTTTTTTATTTGTTAGAACATACTTTTTATCATTAATACTAGTTTTCTAATTTTGGAGTGTGTCATAATGTGGATATATTATTATAACTATCACATTATATGAGCTATTTTAAATCGTAGCTGTTATGCAAGCATCATTTATTATCATTTATTAAGAGCACACTTTTTCTTTAAATAGCAACCGATATGCTATAACTCACATTTCATCCAGATGATGTCGTAAACTAAGGGATATAGAGATACCAGACGGATAGGCAGCAGCATCCTTTCTGTGGAACAGTCATAATGCACTCACTAATCCGCTTGTCAAGTGTGGTGACTTGGTGAATACTTGCAAATTCCCTCCAAAATGATAATATAATTATGGAAATCAATGGGGGAGGCCTGTGTTCAGCAGTGGATTTCTTTTGGCTGATATGATGATAATGATGCTATAACAATATTGTTTAGTTGAACCGTCTCATTAAGCACATGTGGCTACCAGAATTTCAAGATTGGGTAGGATGTATATATTATCAGAAAATCCTGGTGCAGTCTTGGGATAGTAAGTTGAGTGTGGTAAAATTCCTTTGCTCCTCCCTTTGAGGGGACAGTTGTGAAGGTTATAAATATTGGTTTAAAAATGTCATCATGTCATATCAGCCACAGGACGTCCACTGCTGAACAAAGGCCACCCCCTTAGATTTCCACAGCGAGCGGTCACATGCCGCTCTCATCCAACGACTCCCAGCGACCTTCACCAGATCGTCTGTCCACCTCATTGGAGGCCCCGCGTTTTCCGCGCACCGGAAAACGCTGCGTGGGAAAAAAAAAATGTAATGAGACCTTATTAATCCTCCTCAATGAGCTCAATTCATCTGGATTGGCATATACTCCACTTGGCAGGGTCTGATCCAGTCCGATGACACAGTCTTTGTACAGCCAGCATTGGTCATCATCACTGTTGAATACTATGCCATAGGTAATGTTCCTGTAACAGTAAATTATTTTATTAATAGATTCTGTCTGAAGTAAATATTATTTGTATAATTTAGATTAACAATGTATTCACAAAAGTGCTGTTAGAATCCCGTACAAACGCAGTTAGTATGAAGCATGGAGTCATCATATCAGCCTGTAAACATCCATAACTGAACATGGCAGACTGTATAAAGAATTATACAGTTTCTATGACCATGCTTGATGGAATAGTGCCTGCAAAATGCATGAAGAACAGTTTATTATAGTTTGCCAACTGCCGTGCCAGATGCACAGGTGCTTGGTGCTGACCTACATATTAAAATAAGCACGGAAAAGAAAGCTTAAAGTCTAACAGTGGAGTCGACTATGCCAAGTTAAGGGGACTACAGGGTCAGTTGATTCTACAGTTCCAGAATTAAATCAGTTGACTTAAATAAACTTAAGATATAGGCAATATAAAATTGTTATAAGTTTTTAAACTGACATGGTCACTGACACTATTATTAGAACTGAAAACGGGATATTTACCATGTTTTTTATTTGTCTTGAGTTCCCGATATTTCGGCGCTGTTGCAAGCGCGTTCACGTTCACGGATGAACTCTAATATAATTGTTTAACCCAACATCACCATAATAACCGATGTGGGTGTTGTGTGCTCATTGGGGGGTTTTTCCCTAATCGCCACGCTTGGCAGGCGAATTGGCGATCGCAGTTGAGTTGTTAATGTACTCGAAGGACGCTGCTACCCATCCTCCGGTTAATTCCAAAGTCGCCTTTTACTACACCCACGGGATGAGATGGGTTGGTGCTATTCGTAGCCGGCACTACACGGGAATGGCTCTATGGGAATGCTCTGTAAGTTATAATTACCTGTGAAAACCGTCATTTTTGAGCACTTGCTTCATTTTTACGTTAAAATCACAGTTGCTGGCCGTCAAATATCCAATAGAAGATAACACGAGAACAAAGGTTAAATGCATTTTACACTCAGTCTACACTGTTATAACAAAAATATTAGACAAAAGTCGGTAAATAGATTAAAATAAATAATAAATATAACAAAACAAGTCGATTTTCGAAACAGTAGCAACTGGCAATTTGACATTTGTTCGGTGTTCCAGTTATTTTACAAATTCAAACATAATAAGGCTGTCGGGTATAGTATATTGTTAAAGTAAGACAAAGATAGCGATATAGCTTAATTTAAAAATCAATGCTCAGGTTAATGACACTTTGACGCTTTGAGCCGACAGGTAGATTTTTTTTCCCGCTAGTTTTCCTTTTCTAGGGAAGGCAAAGGGTTCTAGCCAATAACAGCCTTGTCATCTAAAGACAGTTTCTTCTTCTTCTTCTCTTAGATTATGGCTTCTGTAGAGTATCTTCCACAATTTCGCCAAGGTCAAGTATAAGGCAACGTCGTACGGTGTTTAGAATAATGAATCTTTACATATTCATGAAATATTCCTCAAAAATGAAAAAAAAACTATGAAATATGTGGGCAACGTCGTACGGTTCGTTCAGTTGTTTTGTTTTTTTTGACATGACATAAATAAGTTTTTTTTATGTATTACTTATTTGATAAAATTGGATGCTAGGTCTTCCAGCCATCCCCCCGGGGGGGTGACCGCTTTACAGTCACCCTCTCCGAGATGTGCCTATTGGCGTGGCACCGGCTCTAGTGTGATCATACGAGGACCTGGAGCCTCCCTTAGGTGCCGAAGATGACCATCCCAGTGGTCTTAGCCGGTAGGAGTCTGGCATACCCCCTTATGTTAGTTGTTACTGTAAAAGTTCGACTAATGGTAAATCTTAAGTTTTACTTGTAAATCTTAGGATTTACCAATTTGAGTTTGCCATGCATTTCATGCATGGAATTTTTGCCACAATAGCCATCAGTTCTACGAGCAATGTGGGGCGGGGCTTATTGCTACTTCAGGTTACTTATCTTTTCAACCGTGTCGGCAACTTTAGTTCTTCTACGGATCTCCTTATTTTGGATTCGGTCTCGTAGAGAAATTACCGAGCATTGTTCTTTCCATAGCTCGCCGAGTGACCTTGAGCTTTTTTATGAGGTGCATAGTGAGTGACCACTTCTCTGTGCCATATGTCAGCACTGGTAACACACACTTTGGTTAAACACTTTTTTCTGGAAGTACTGCGGTATTATTGACGAAAAGACGTTACGAAGTTTCCCGAACGCTGCTCAGCGATGTCGTATTGGACGATTGACCTCTTTCTCGAAGTTGGATCTATCTAACAGGAAGGTTTCTCCCCGGTGTACATAGTCGTCAACAACTTTTGATTTTGTGGAGTGGGTATGACATGGGCATTTGACATAACATTCGTCTTGGCCATATTCATTTTAAGTTGGGCACCCACCTGTTGAGCAACTCTGTTGAGATCATCGAGTAATGTGCTAAGTGCTTGCAGCGAGTACGACGTCATCGGCAAATCAAAGGTGTGTGATATACTCGCCATTGATGTTAACTCCGAATCCTTTCCACTCTACTAGCTTGAAAGCATCCATCTTTGCAGCGGTAAACATTTTCGGGAAACTCACACCTCTCTACAATGGAATTGCCCCCGTGCTCATGTACTTGGACCAACATAGTGGCAGTTTAACACTTCGTTGTATCGGTAGTCAATGTGGCACCGCTGCAGAGATTGCAACACCTCCCAGGTTTCGATCATATTGAAGGCTCATTCATACTCCACAAACGCTAAGAATAGTGGCAAATTATACTCTCTAGGGCACCGCTAGTGCCCCGGTACACCGAGGACATCCCAGATGTCAACTTAAGCGAGATTAGGGTGGTTCTGAGACAGCTCAAAACTGGAAAAGCTCCGGGAGATAACGGAATTACAACCGAATTATTAAGTGCCCGGGGAGACCCTTCCTGGGGGAGTTGGCGCACTTTTTTTTATTTCCATCCAACACGGTACAACACCAGAGGCGTGGAACAGGAATGTGGTGATGCTATTTGAAAAATACAGACAGGAGATAAAACTCTGCTCAAGAATTACAGACTCATTTCACTCCTGAGCCACGAGTACAAACGTCTCGTCAGAAGATTTGACGAAGCCCACCCAATATGACTGACCATATCCAGAACCACAAGACGAAGCTTATCCAACTGCGCCGGGGAATGAGACAGGGGGATGTTATATCCCCGAAACTGTTCATAAACGCGTTGGAAGATGTCGTTGCAGCTGAGTTTGGAGCGGGCGTAAATTATCTCACCACCAGCCACCGTCACTGCAAGCGATGCAAATGCCTGCCTCGCGCGTACCACGTTCCCTGTAGTCACAAGTCTTCTTCTTCTCTTAAATTATGGCTCTCACCGTACATTAGCGAAACCAAAACCGGTGGTGCAAAAGGCCCTCGCAATCCTATTCAAAGCACAGTGCCTGTCCAGTGTCCAAGATAGGTTCATCAGAGGTGAAAGAAAGAAGAAGAAACCAATTAAGTTGCTACAAAGTTGCACTTGTCCCGTCTGCATTACTACACAAAGATTGATAAGATTGTGGAGTACATACGAATTCAGACAAAGTGGACATTGAGGGTCGAAAAGTTGGAATTGCGCCACAACATAAACTTTAAGTCGCTTGTGTAGTGGGGTCCCAAGACAGAGTCTTGTTACAGTCATGAGATTTTTTTGGCTGCAGTGTTTTTGCGGGAGGCTACACCACGCCACGCTACAGCGCAGCACGTCATCAACACAATGCAGTCTATAATATATTATACATATATTTTAAATTATATATAGCATTGATATTATAATTGTAATTGTAATAACCAACCAACCCGCCTGCTAAGAGTGGTGAGTATTGGTAAACCTCCCAAAATGATGACACAGTTTTGGAAATCTGTGGGGCGGTTTTTGTTCAGCTGTGGACGTATAAATGGCCGATGTATGTGTATATATCTAATGTAATATATTATGTATGTGTGGCTGTTTATGGGTTTTAAAAGTATATTGAAGCGGCAATGTGCGGGGTACATAGCTTGTAGAACGGATGGTGGATGGGTCAGAATGGTTCTTGAGGGGAGATCACTCACTGGAATATGCAACGTCGAACGACCTTCAACGTGATGGACAGATGGAGGGCCAGGACCTGGTGAAGGTATCTGGGAATCTTTGGATGCAGTCGGTATGTAACTGGCGTTGTGGAAATCTATAGGGGAGAGCTTTGTTCAGTAGTGGACGTCCTTCGACTGATGTCATGATGTGATTTTCGTTCTTGGAATCCCGCAGCAGCAGCAGACAGCAGCAGCAGATGCCTCCTTGGGCACGGTAGGTATAGTAGGTATTTAAGAATCCGCCGTATCCGAAAAAAATACACTAGCCTTCCCTGTAGTTAGTAGTTTATTGTACCTACCACGGATATTATAATACACTAGTAGTACCTACTAAGTTAATAATAATTCATTTATGAATGCGCCTGGCACAATTATTACAGCAATATGTTCCAATCCCTCGTTATGTGAGCTTGTTGCCGTAATATTCTTCCCCTTGATATAAAGAAAGCTCCGAGTAAATTCACGCGTAAACGTAAAGTGCGTCAACACTTCTTTAAATAGTTACAATTCTGATAGGTCAAAACGGTCTTCGTCATTAGAGTTAATATTTATATCAGTTATTTTTATTCTTATGTATTCTATTTAATAAATCCTATTTTTAATTCAGTCTATTTCAACATTATCTATAGCATTGTTTTTGTACGTCTATCGGAGTGCTTTTTTACCCCAAAGGTTGACAGGTAGAGAATACCTCATGGCATTAACTCCGCCTTGTGTGCATAAAAGTTTAAATAAATATTTTAAAATATACAAGCAATAATGATTTCAGATTATGTAAGTGTGCCGATACAGACATAAATTACACCGACATCAAAACATCTATCTGTAGGATATACAAATATTTGTTCCATGCGGGATAATCGAATTCACGACCCGTAGCGCAGACAGTCACGTGCCAACGTGCCGCTCGTTGTAAGTCATGACTCGCCTTTTAGACTGAGCTCTTAGCCAATGTACGCATAACCTTTAAGTAAATTAAAAGCAACTAAAATTACTTTCAATGATTTGCAACGACATAATCACCAAATGATTAATGAGTAAAAAGAACTGAATATCACGGGTAATTCAATTTCACCGTGGCCTTTATACGCCGAGGACATTTTTAATGAACGACACGGGTGTGCGGATGTTGTACTTATGTACCTGCGGGTAGGTCGTCGGTGGTCGCCGTTGATTCCGCGCACTTTAAATCATTGGCGACCAGCTAAAGAGTTTAATTTTATATTAATACGTGAAGAAAAATCTTTGTACCCCTTATTAAGCACATTGCGCGTACGGAGGAGTATGAGATTAGGCATAGTTAAAGTTCATATAGAGAAGAAATGGAGAGAGTTGTAAAATGTATGTACAAATATGTGTAACAAATACATTAAATTAAATGTAAAATATAATGAATCATGGTCCAATTTCGACCCCTGAGCGACCCCCTAGTTCTTATAATTCATTCAAGGCCAGGCAGTAATTTGTACGCAATATGCTTTTTATCTTGTTCAGAGGAATTGAATAAGGTTTGAAATGTAAATAGTTTGGTTCTTACTACTTCTAACCCTATGGTGTGATAAACCATGGCTTTGGGTGTATACGATAAGGTCTACTATATATACTTTAAGTCACTGATGACCGTTGTAAGGAATTTGAGGACAAGCCCGTTGAATATAATTTATTATTTCATTTTTGCGAGCCTAGCGGAAGTATCTTCATGACCATTGTGTTTTCATTGGGAGACTTATTTATTTATTTATTAACATATGAATTATTACAAAGTTAACAGATTGCCCCACAAAACCGTGTTGTCGGTTTGACTCGGGATCGAGTCTTCGTACATTTCGCTACTCGATAATCAATTATTAATCTACATAATATATTCATATCTAACACTTATCTACGTAATATGTTTTTAACGTAATTAAAAAAATTATGACAAGAATTATGTCTACCTGGAGTAGTTGCGGGCTGATGAAGGTGTGCGTAGTGTATGACTGGTTGTGATGGTAACATCGCTGGAGATCGTAGCTTAGCACGACTACGCTATGATTACACGGGTTTCTAGACCCGCTCATCACCTGAAACACCTTGTCGTGCGGAATTTTAGGACAGGTCGCACTGTAAAAGTTTTGTTACAGCGCTAAACAGCAAGACATCATCGATATAAGACAAGAGACTCAGTCTCCTGACATCATGGGTTAGGGTGCATCACGGTTAGGTTGACGGTGGTCGCAGTGGGAAGTGTACACGCACCTTGAGTCATAACAAGGAATTAGGGTGACGTGTTCGTATAGAATTTAAGGATACGTTTACGACTAAATGTATATTAATGTGTAGAGTTATACAACGTCATTGTTGAATGGTCCTAAAAGGGTATTGGTAGTTAGAGCGATAAGTTGACGCACGAAGAGTCACCGAGCTATGGACGAGAACCTATAAATCTCTTTAGTTTTCCAGAAATAATAGCGTTTATTGATCGAATAGGATAGTTCAAGTAATGTATTGTGATGAGAACGTTTTATAACCAGTTGTCATCATGACATCACATTTGAGGATAATCTTTTGTTTATTGTATCCTATAATATTGTTATTGTTTACCGTTGGTGTCCGGATTATTAATTTAATACCTCTCCATCCTCTCCCGTGGATGTTGTTAAGGGCGACTAAGGGACTAAGCCAGAGGGACGGGCAGCAGTGTAGGAACAGAAGCCATACTGCACCGGCCCGAGTGCCAAGCGTGGTTAGTACTGGTAAATTCACCCCAATAAGACGAGACAATTGTGGAATCTATGGGGCAGGTTTGTACAGCAGTGGACGTCCTTTGGCTGATATGATGATAGTATAATTCCCATCTGTTTATGACAAATGGTTTAAAAACTAAAAATGTTTCTTATGTAATTTATTTTCAAATTAATATAGGTAGGTATTAGTAGTAGTAGGTGGTGTCCGGATTAAGAATATAGCACCACTCCATCTGCTCCCGTGGATGTCGTAAAAGGCGACTAAGGGATTCTAAACCAGAGGAATGGGCAGCAGCGTCCCTTCTGTGAAACGGTAGCCATACTGCGCTCACCAACCCGCCTACCAAGCGTGGTGAGTATTGGCAAATACCCCCCAAAATGATGACACAGTTGTGAAAATCAATGGGGGAGGCCTTTGTTCAGCAGTGGACGTATAAATGGCCGATATGATATGATAGCACTGACCAGTGGAGTGAAAATAAATTTTAATTTTACACGGTCAAGCTATGATGCCTTGTGGTGCCAGCTCAGAATGCCACCACCCCATCTCCTCCAATGGGTGTCGTAAAAGTCGACTAAGGGATTAGCCGGAGGATAGGCAGCAGCGTCCTTCGAGTACATTAACAACTCAACTGCGATCGCTAACCCATCTGCCAAGCGTGGCATTTTGGCAAAACCCCCAATGAGCCCACAACACATCCATATCGGTAATTGTGGTGATTTTTGGGGGAGGCCTGTGTCCAGCAGTGGACTGCATTCAGCCGAAATGATGAAGCTATGATACTAAGACGACGAGATTACTATTACTAGAGTTGCAACAAATATTCGGCAATTATTCGGTATTCAGCCTATTCGGCCTCTTTTTCACTATTCGGCCGAATACTAAATATTTTTTTATTACTATTCTGGTGAATACGAATATCAATTAAATTTGTCTGCCAGCATGTTTGAGGTAAAATAATAGTAGAGAAGTTATTTTAACGATATATTTTTGTAATCAGATCACATTTTTTACATAATACAAAACATAAATTCAACTAAAACTGCTACTGAACGAATTCAAGCAGACTTTTGTGTCGTGTGCGCATGAGTCTGCGATCAAATCACATGTGTGTTAACACACTGATGAAGTTTGAATGGCAGGCCTTTTTAACTCAGTGAATAAAAGAAATAGAACCTGACTAAACTACAGTATCATGTATGTTATTCTACCTAGTATTGCCCATTGTTTTGTTGACTTGGCGTTTGAAAGAAAAACAAAAAGGCAGGGCAATCACTGGTGAAGCATCATATTCCGAGGTTCTGGGCGCACTGTGTGATGCCAATTTATTTATGGTAACATTGTATACTCGTGCAGTGCTATATTATGTAAGTACAGGAAGATCTATAAAATTGAGTCTAAGAATAAAACCTCCGATGCGTGGGAAATAGGCCGCTCGAATGGCTTGGCCGAATATCAGGCTAGTCGTCCGGCCGAATATTCGTTGCAACACTAATAGTAACATATAAGTTGTTGGCCGTGTGGGGCTAAGAATAGCACCAACCTATCTCATCTCGTGGGTGTCGTAAAATGCGACTTAGGGATTAGCCGACAACTTAACCGCGATCGCCAATCCACCTGCCAAGCGTGGTGGTTATGGCAAAAACCCCCTAATGAGTACACAACACACCCAGACCGGACATTGTCAGTTTTTTGGGGAGGTCTAGGTAGCCGTTTTCAGCTGTGGGCTTTTGGATGAATGAAATGATGATAAGTTACGACAGAACAGTAGAACACATGCGTTGAAAGAGTTTCATATTATAGAATGAAAAATGGAGATACTCGAATAGAATGTGGGCAATCTGGAATTAAACCCATAACATGACTGAAACACTGAGAGCATACATAAAATTAGTTTTAAAAAGACCACTTCAAATCAATTATAATAATTATTATTGATGGCTTAAAGTTAGTAAAACGAATCATTGCTAATTACTTAAAGTTAGTCGTAACTCAGTCAGACAAACAATTGCCAATTAAAACTAAATTTTACAATGACCTTAGCGGGATAATAGACCTTAATTGGAATCTGATTTACGGACATTTTATTGAGTGTGACTACTTCGCGAATTATCTCGATAAGTCATAGATTATAGATATCCGTGGCCGAAATTAATAGTCAATTTAATCCAAAATCTTCAGATTTAAGATTACGAACTTGATTTGTTTTTGTCTTGCGATCATACTTCACACGGAAGCAGACAAATCAGCAATCGCAAATCCGAAGATTTTGGATTAGATTGATTATTAATTTCACCTGTAAGTACTTTACTCGAATAAGGTAATTTATTACTTGAGGCTTTAATCAAAATACGAAATAGAGAGTTAGCATGACCTTTGTATAGCTACATGAGTCGCTACGATTGTTATGTAAAACAGTATAACCATTATGGATTATGTTCATAACACCAAGAAATGTCTTCAAGAATTCCACAATACGTGTTGGTACCCTTCTACACCGCTTACATTGCTGCTTTACTACGGGGCAATGACTCAGACGATTCTCGTAATCAAATCACAACATTGCCGGTCTCTTTCATTCTTTATGCGCAAAAAAAGGTGCGAGATGTTTTTTATAAAAGAATTGCGAGTGTGTGATGGTAACCCTGCCACAAGCGAAGCAATAGGCTGTGTGGCTTGTTACCTCAATTCAACTTCAGTTCGCGTACCGCTGTTTCGTTGATAGGTTGTGTGTTTGCTTACATCATTAAAAATACGACCTTTTAATAACTTTGTGTTCGTTACATCGACTTTGATACGTCTTATCGGAGAGGAGAGATTTCGTGGTGAGTGCCATTTTTCCTTTTAATCGATTTATTAAGCAAAATAAAAGCGTGTGTCGATTAACGGTCCAGTCTCAAAGTTTCTTGTACCTGTGGGACGCGATTGAAGTTTGTTTTTAAAATCCAATCAAAATCAATGTATTTATTTTGAAAAAGGAATTATTTGAGTTTTTAAACGAGGCAGTGACAATAATTGACACATAACGGGTTAGAAACGAACGAAAAGAGGTTTTAACACACTGACCTATCTAGTAGGATTCTATTTAGGAACAGGATCCAATTTTTTTAATAATATGAACTAGAGAAAGTCTAGAAACTAAACGGTTAGCGCAAGATTGTCACCCACGTTTATCCAATGAAGGGTGAATAAAGTTCAAAGTGTTGCAGAACATTAGTTTCTATATCTGGACTACCTGCTTAGCATATATTTTATTGCAGATCTCGGATAGGTGTTTTATTACATCATAATAATATTTCTGAACGATGGAATGATTATTATATGCATCGGAATTTATTATACAACCTCTGAATTAGTTTTAGGAGCAAAAAATACTGGTTGCTGGCAACAAAGAGCTTGCGTGACTGAAATGTAATCCTGGATCGTATCTCCCGGTATGCGTGCCCTTAAATTTACAATCTCGACAGGTTTCTGTGATGTGATCCTTTTTTGGTCAGTTTATTTGAGTTTTAAAGACCTCTTTGAAAGCATTAATTTGAGATTTTTAATGAGGTAGGAAGTGAATTATAATCATTTACAGCTACAATTGGATGTCTTGATTGTTACAATTTATTATAATGTAGGTATAATATTATAATAATACCTTATCAAGTAAGTTCTTAATTAGAACACCGGACTCATTTGATATAAGTCTTACATATAACATAGTTTAAAATAGTAGAATTTGCTTTCAAAATTAGATCCTTTTCACATTCATCAGCATCGACATGACATAATTATACCACAATTGGAAGACGAAATAGTTATACCAAATGAGTATAGAATCTCTTCGAAGATCTAAGCTTCTAATAATAAAATACTATGGTTCTGTCCACAGCCTGGTTTCAAGCATTTGGAAAATATCTAACCTTTGGTATTAGGTGTTCGTCTACGCATAAGGGACAATTTTGATCCCCAGTGTTTTTAGCTAAGCTCCGTGTACGTAATAATTCTCTATGTGAATGTCGTATGGCAGAGGGTAGAGCACTTGTTTTTCTCCTGTCCCAATCTATTACTACATACATTACATATTCTATTACTTCTTACCATTGGCGAATTATCTTCAGTTTTAATATCATCATCATCATTTCGGCCAAATGAAGTCCACTGCTGGACATAGGCCTCCCCCAAGGATCACCACAACCACCGATATGGATGTGTTGTGGGCTCATTGGGGGGTTTAGCCATAATCGCCACGCTTGGCAGACGGGTTGGCGATCGCAGTTGAGTTGTTAATGTACTCGAAGGACGCTGCTGCCCATCCTCCGGCTAATCCCTTAGTCGACTTTTACGACACCCATGGGAGGAGATGGGGTGGTGGCATTTTGAGCCGGCACCACACCGCAATTTTAATATAAATGAAGTTTATTAGAAATAAATTATTTTTACGTAAAAAAATATTATTTAAATCAACTTATTTTTTATTTCACTATTTTATAGTTTGTTTACCTTACATGTTTTCTGTTTTCTTCATAGATCGGCAGTAACATTTACTTTCTCTAAGTACTGATCAGGAATATTGTAAAATGAGTAAAAAACAAAAAAAAAAACTTGCTCAAGTCGTATTTTTTTATGTTTCTCAACCTTGTTCGGGAGTTAATCATTGCTGTTTCATCCAACCCTGACATTGCCAGAATCAGCATCTTAACGATCGAGCCATTACATTAAAATTGAAATTGGAGTGGAGTATTGAACCACTAAACCTATTCATAAACTTCTCAACCGATCACACGTCAAACTTGTCAAGTAATTTAGGATCATCGAAGGTATAGTAATCTATATCCTGTGCCTGTATCCTGTAATATATTGACGAACTGTGTTTCGTTTGAGAATAACGACTGGTGACTCACTGGTAATTCGTGCTCAAGGTCTCTGGAGGCCCCTTATATGAGCTCTCATCAGCATAGAATAAAAAATTATGGCAAAGCCCTAACCTGATAAAATCGGTACACAATATACTGCTTTATTGATAGTGAGGTCGCATGATTGGCTGGACGAGTCACGTATTGGCCTCCTAGGTTCAAATTCACAGTCTGAAATCCGGAGGGTCAATTGGGGATATTGGGTTTTTCGGTTAGGAGAACAATAGTAGCAATTGATCCATATAAGCTATCGTTAAATCATCTTCTCAGCCGAAAAATATCCACTGCTGGACAGAAGGGGGGAGGCTGTCTGTTCTGTCCAGCAGTGTCCAAAGATTGCCACAACGACCGCTATGAATTTGTGTTGTGTGCTCATTGCCCTTCAGTATTGCCATAATCGCCAGGCTTGGCAGGCGAGTTGGCGATCGCAGTTAAGTTATAAATATACTCAAAGCATGCTGCTGCCCATCCTCTGGCTAATCCCTTAGTCGCCTTTTACGACACCCATAGGATTAGATGGGGTGGTGTAAATCTTAGCCGGTACCACACGGCTTTCAGCAATTCAATGGAAATTCAATAATTTTATGTAATTCCTAGAAATTCATAAAATACCAAGCTGGTTAAGGAAATATTATTAATATTTTTAATGGATATTTCCTTTACATGGCTAATTTAATGATTTTTTTGTTTTGTTTATGAAACGTTGCCAAACGCTAGGATTTCTCTTGTGTTTACACACACAATACACCCAGACCCGGAACAACTACCTGCAGGTCATACAAATATTTGTTCAGTGCGGGAATCGAACCCTCGACCTGGAGCGCAGCAGCCGACTGTATCAGCCACTGCACCAACCGTGCCGTCAATCAAATCATTCATACGTCACAAAACAGAAGCTGTGCAGAAAGGGTTTTTATAAAGTTACTAGCTTTTGCCCGCGGCTTCGCACACGTGGAATTTGGGTCAACTTCATCATAGATATTGTTCATACAAAAATACAAAAATCACGATGAAAAATACTTTAAGACCTATTCTCATATCTACCAAATATACAAAAAACATACACAAAAAGATCGACCGTGTGGTGCCCGACCCATCTCCTCCCGTGGGTGTCGTAAAAGTCAACTAAGGGATTGGCCGGAGGACGGGCAGCAGCGTCCTTCGAGTACATTAACAACTCAACTGCGATCGCCAACCCGTCTACCAAGCGTGGCGATTATGGCAAATCCCCCCAATGAGCCCACAACACATCCATATCGGTCGTTGTGGTGATCTTTGGGGGAGGCCTGTGTCCAACAGCGGACTTTATTCGGCCGAAATGATGTGAACTCTATTTACGTTCAAGCCATTTCATTTCAAATCTCGATTTTTTAAGACCTGTTCATCCAGTTCCTTTTTAAAACGTGAGTTATATGGCAGGTCAAAGTGTTACGCCTTTTTGTTCAATCCAAAGTGTAGTTTCGTTCAACCAAGTCTACACAATTTAATTTAGTTTGACTCTAATCATTTAATTGCTCAAGTGCGCCGGAATCGGTAATAACGGAAATAAGTTTTGATAACTTAATTACGTTAATTGAACTATTAGAGAGTTAAGATGTTTAAGTTAATTTTCTATCGTCAATATATCCTGTAGATATACCTATTCTTCAGCCGTGTGGTGCCGGCTCAGAATGCCACCACCCCATTTCATCCCGTGGGTGTCGTAAAAGTCGACTAAGGGATTAACCGGAGGATGGCCAGCAGCGTCCTTCGAGTACATTAACAACTCAACTGCGATCGCCAACCCGTCTGCCAAGCGTGGCGATTATGGAAAGACCCCCCAATGAGCACACAACACACCCATATCGGTCGTTGTGGTGATCTTTGGGGGAGACCTGTGTCCAGCACTGGACTTCATTCGGCCGAAATAAAAATATCTATTCTTAATGCTTCGACACTAGCAAATATCATGCAGTATACCCGGCGCACTCTACCGAAAGACGTAACCGGGATAACTATCGGGCAGATAACGTGTTGAGATACCTATTCATTATAAACCCTTATTTTATTTTTTACTAGCTGTGCCCTGCGGTTTCACCCGCTGTTTATATTTATGTGTGTATATAATATAATTCCGTGTGGTGTCCGGATTAAGAATATAGCACCACTCCATCTTCTCCCGTGGATGTCGTAAAAGGCGACTAAGGGAATCTAAACCAGAGGGATGGGCAGCAGCGTCCCTTCTGTGAAACGGTAGCCATACTGCGCTCACCAACCCGCCTGCCAAGCGTGGTGAGTATTGGCAAATACCCCCCATAATGATGACACAGTTGTAAAAAAATCTATAGGGGAGGCCTTTGTTCAGCAGTGGACGAATAAATGGCCGATATGATGATAATATAATTGGTATATAATATATATATCCAATATATATATATTTTCAGTCCACATTAACTGTTAAAGCATTCCTCTGCTAATAATTAGCGAGGAAATTCTTGTTCAATGGAATTGAAATGATCATTGTCTTAGGATTGTACATTTATTCTTATAGATACGTGTACAATACAACACATAACGTCTTAATACCAGTTCATGGTACCTACGAGTCGTGCATAGCTACGATAGTATTTTGCCTCGAGATAAGATGCGTGCAAAGGTTTTCTGCGGTATGTGTCGCGAGTTCGATTGCCGCACGGAACAAATATTTGTATGATCTACAAGATAGTTGTTTCGGTTATGGGTGTTTGTGCATGTACACGATACGCACGACACAGGAGAAACACTAGTGGGGGTCATCGTCTTAAAAAACCCTTGTGTTCACATTGCTTTTTAAAGAAATCTAGCCCCTTCCTTAGAATTTACCATAGTACATTTTATATAATTTATTCGCATTACACAATGACTGCAGCGTAGTTAAAGAAAATTGTTGTGATTTCACAGTGTACGGGTATTAAAGGTGCTCGTTAAATCAATAAACTGATTTTAATAACGCGTTTGCACACGCCAACGAATTAACTGTTCATCAATTAAAAACAGTTGAAAATATAAAACTGTGAAATGACGTCAACGGTAAAATGCAAAATAAAAAACTTAAGATCTGAATATAAATGTAAAATATTAAATTGATTATCAATGTATCTATACAAATAAATAAAATTGAAGTGTCTGTTTGTAATGTCAAAATAACAGCTTTTTACTAAATGCATATGAAAGTATGTACGTTACATATAACAAAAAAACTACTTTAAATTTTTTGTCTGTCTGTCTGTCTGTCCGTCTGTCTGTCCGTCTGTCTGTCTGTCTGTTTGTTCCGGGTAATCTCCGAAACGGCTGAACCGATTTTGACGGGACCTTCACTGGCAGATAGCTGATGTTATAAGGAATAACTTAGGCTACTTTTATTTTAGAAAAATAATTAGGGTTCCGCGAAAAAAAGCCCTTGAAATCCAATATATTTATTCTATGTCAAGTGTCTATGTCGAAGTACTCTAAATTTCTTTTAAATTAAACGCGGGTGAAACCGCGGGTCCCAGCTAGTATAAAATAAAGCAACTTTTAGGCACTAGCCTAGTAGTCCTAAGCCTGATACCTACGACGACTGAGTAGAAAGACGACACGGTTGAAGCAGTGGCTAATACAGTCGACTGCTGCGCTCCGGGTCGCGGGTTCTATTCCCGCACGGAACTAATATTTGTATGATATGCAGGTAGTTTTTTTTTAAAAACGTTGCCCCACCCTAGAATTTCTCCTGTGTCGTGGGTGCGTTTACAAACACAAATTCCACACACAATACACCCAGACCGGAACAACTACCTGCAGATCATACAAATATTTGTTCCGTGCGGGAATCGAACCCACGACCCGGGTGTTATTGTGTGTGATATGTTTGTCTGTAAACGCACCCACGACAAGTGTGGGGCAAAGTTAAAAAAAAAAGTAGACTACTTGGTAGCCCTCAACACAGAGAAAGTATAATATACTCGTAATGCCATGACATGCTCACTGAGTGACATCATTGTGCATGAGTTAGACAATTTGTAATGCCGTATGACTGTGTTTTTCGACCTTCTTTACAAGGAAAAAGCTGGGTAGTGCTTTAGTCTTAAAAAAAAGTATATTTCGCGAATGCTTATCTTAAAATGACATCTCGTTTTTATATCCTGTGCTACTGCCACTGCTTCATGGAAATCAGCGTCATATGACATCAATTTGAAGTACTCGCACACGTAATGTTTAGCTTATGTAAGTGCTAGAATCACATGATTTATATCTCCTACTTGCATCTATACTTGTTTATTTGTATGGCAAACACATTCGTTTAGTTGGATACAGAGTCGACTCAGTTTATGTATGCTGTATTCTCGAACTGAGATGCATCTCGTGATTCATGCAGCATTTCTGGATCACTAAAACAGCCAACCTTTCAAGGGGTCCTAATGTGTTGAATTGTTTGACGGCACGGTTGGTGCAGTGGCTGATACAGTCGACTGCTGCGCTCCGGGTCGTGGGTTCGATTCCCACACGGAACAAATATTTGTTTGTTTTTTTTTTTTTTTTTCTGCAGATAGTTGTTAGTTGCTAGTGTGGGGCAACGTTTAAAAAAAAAAGATGGCCATAGCTTAATAGCGACATCTTTATATTTTGTGCTAGGATTTAACTCCTAAATTATTTCTATTTATTTAAAATACTAAATTTTTATGCAGTTTGCTGTTTTTCATGAGTCACTATTTCTTCTATTCTTTAGCGGAACGCGTGAAGCTTGTAAACTTAGTAATTAATTCATTAATACCCTGGATGATAAAATCGAAGATTTATGATATATGGTAATTAAATACATACGCAATTTATAATTACGTATTGGAGATGACACATCCATTTTATTTAAGCTTAAGCGGGAGCCTGTTACTGACGATGTAAATGGCGCTTTCTCCAAACAGTGCACTGGTTAAACGTTAACAATTTACTTTTGAACGAGAAAAAGCCTAAATTTATTAGATTTTTAACACCTAATGTTAAGCAGGTGAAAACCAGTGTACTAATAAATGGGAAGGAGTTGAGCCTTGTGGACACCACTATGTTTTTGGGTATTACTTTAGATTCAAAGTTACAGTGGGGCCCACATATTCACCAATTGTCGAATAGACTCACTTCTGTAGCTTATGCAGTCTTTAAAACAACCAGAAGTGGCGTTCAGCATTTTGAAGATTACTGGATGCTATATCGTCAATAAAAATATCATTTAAAATGGATCTATTCAAAATTGCATGTGCAAGTGTAATCGACTTTGTAACTGTTACTAGAAATGAAATCTTTCCTCGCTTGTGAACTGTACATTATACAATTAAGCGTTTCGCAATAAAACCTAACTGGAATGCCAAGAATCTAACTTTAACTCGCGCTCTTTGGACTGAAATCATCGTCATTTTGATAGGAAACTTGGTATTTAGGAGTGGTTAATCGTGAAGCCAGTAGAATTCCTTTCATTGCTGCTTATAAATGAACACCGAGTATATTAACAACATAACATAGATAGGCCGTGTGGTGCCGGCTCAGAATGCCACTACCCCGTCTCCTCCCGTGGGTGTCGTAAAAGTCGACTAAGGGATTGGCCGGAGGATGGGCAGCAGCGCCCTTCGAGTACATTAACAACTCAACTGCGATCGCCAACCCGCCTGCCAAGCGTGGCGATTATGCCAAAACCCTCCAATGTGGGGGTCCAAGGGTCCACAGCTGAACAAAGGCCTCTCCCATAGATTTCCACAATTGTGTCGTCATTTTGAGGGGATTTGTCAGTACTCACCAGGCTTGGCAGGCGGGATGGTGAGCGCTGTATGACTAGTATTCCACAGATGGGACGCTACTGCCCATCCCTCTGGGTTGGAGGCCCTTAGTCGTCTTTTACGACTTGTACGGGAAGAGATGGAGTGCTGCTATATTCTTCATCCGGCCACCACACGGAATATGATAATCTTTAAAAACTAAGTTGGTAAATATGGACTGCACATCGGAACTGACCATCACTTCACTTTCAGCCAGTACAAGGTCTTTTATTTGGTTGACAAGTTTATAGGAATCCTTCACATATGTGTTAGACTTTCCACGAAGTTTTGAGGGTGTCATAGCTAGGTGTTTTGCCAGTTTGTAAGTTGGTGTATCAATCTGGCTTACCATTGGTCGTACGGGAACATTGCTTTTGAGATTTTTTTTTGCGACACATTCAGCTTTACACATACGTTTTCACGCAGGATAGAATGAATGTTTTCACGTCCTATTCTAAAGTGAAAACACTAAAGACCATCATGACGCGACATGTGAGATTACTGCGTGCGTCGAAACCCACACTACGATTTCTCCTGTGTAGTGAGCCGGCTCAGAATACCACCACCCCATCTCCTCCCGTGGGTGTCGTAAAAGTCGACTAAGGGATTAGCCGGAGGATGGGCATCAGCGTCCTTCGTGTATATTAACAACTCAACTGCGATCGCCAATCCGTCTGCCAAGCGTGGCGATTATGCCAAAACCCTCCAATGTGCCCACAACGCACCCAAATCGGTCGTTGTGGCGATCTTTGGGGGAGGCCTGTGTCCAGCAGTGGACTTCATTCGGCCGAAATGATGATTGAGTGCGTTTACAGACACGAATTCCACATACAATACACCCAGACCTGGAACAACTACTTGCAGATCATACAAATATTTGTTCCGTGCGAATCCAACCCACGACCCCCGGCGCAGCAGTCGACTGTATCAGCCACTGCACCAACCGTCAATTAGTTTTGTACGGTAGATAGGATAACTTTTTAAAATCTGTAACGTCGTCTGCCATCTTAGACAAAGACATCCTGCGACCACGAACACTGCAGTGTATTCGAAACGTCAGGAAAATATACGCGATGTACCTAATCCGTTAAAAAGTATTTTATTATAATGATAATCTGTAACTGCACATAATTTTGAATACTTACGGTAACGGTAATTTATATTCCACACTACCTGAACAATTATATTTCTGGTATAATATAATGTGTGGAATACTGTGAGAAACCCACAGACAAACCGTAAAATAGTTTTGTAAAGCACTGTTTGAATCGTAAGTGTACTTGAGAAAATAGTAATAATAAAGGTAGAAAGGCAAATCCCGTTGATTCTGTTTGAGTTCATATGACACCAATTGCAATAAACCTTATCGTTGTAGCTTCAGATCTTATACAACTGATCTTTTTTTCTCGTGTACTTCCTTCGCCCCGGGTAAGGGCGAAGGGGCATGCCAGCTAAAACCACTGGAGTGGTCATCTTCGGCAACGAAGGGAGGCTCCAGGTACTCGAATAATCTCCATCTGGAGCCACCCATTGGTGCCACGCCTATAGGCACATCTTAGAGGGGATGACTGTAAAGCGGTCATCCCCTCTAGCTGAGGGAAGGCAATGTAAAGAGGCCACCCCCTAGGCCTCTCTATGTACGGTACGTAACTACATGCACACCGCTGTAATCCCGGAGGTCGCTCGGTATGAGAACGCAGATTTCCCAATAACCACGCTCACGACCCCCAAGGCCCCCCGCCATATAAGGACGACAGGCTCAGGCATATTGGACACGGGTGCCGCGGCAGTTGTTACCCTGGCTCCGTGTTCCTCCTCCAAGCGGGATCGGCCCTCTCCCGATCCCGCATTACGTTCTCACAGAAGGAGACCACAGCACTCCAATTTTGCATGCCCTGCCAGCATAGCCGACACTACTGCTGGCAATATACAACAGGCCTCTGTAGTGTAGGCCATTAGCCATAGGGACATTTTTATTTTTTGTTGTGCTTCTCGCAATCATTGCCGAGAAATATGTGGCTGCTTAGCCGGTCGTTTCTGGCGAAGCCAACCAGGCTTAAACTTGGTATTATATGCTAATCAACTTGCGCAAAGGGCGCCCCCTGTGGGACACGGACCTCGGCTTGGGCGTCGCTGGGGATAACAAGCCTTTGTTTTGGAGACAGCTGGATCGGTATTGTTTAAACTTTATTAAGGGACATTTAAAACTACAGGCTGGGCACGGGCCAAGCAAGAGACGCGGGGGGGGGGGGGGGGATCTACCGGGCACAATTCATGACTATATTTATATAGTGCAGCCATGGAGAGTCCCGGTTAGTATCTTATTACATTTAAGACTAACATTTTCTAAAAGGCCTCTATGTGTTGGTATCATCTAAGCCTATCAAAAGATCGGGTTACCAGAAGATATTAATCCGTGAAGAGACACATGAGATACTTAAAAAAAATATAAATGTTTTTCGAGTCCATTCTTTGGACTTTTAAGGAAAAGGATGTCTCTAGTCAAACCTACTATTCACTTCGCCAGTCCGTGACCATGAACGCTGTAATGCGTTCGAAACGTCAGGAAAATAAGAAGTAACAAAACATGAGTACGTATTGCAACGTGAAAAAACCCGCAAGTTTATTGCAGTTTTTACTTAACGGCGATTGACCGGCAAAAGGGGGTAAGCGACAAGCTTGTGTAATCGAATTATTGTTGGAATCGCATTGGCATGTCTATATTGAATGGTCAAATTATTTAGGCAAATCTTGTCGCTTAGTTACTTTTATATTTGAAGCAATTAATATAAATCAATTAGCCTTCCATTACGGGCCGAGTCATTACCTGTCATTAATTCAAATTATTAAATGAAACTGGGGTCAACTGCAGGACTATGGCGAAGAGTCAATTCATAATTTAATCTCAGTTCGGTCAAGTTTCAGTCATAGTGTAAATTAATTACGAGAATTGGCCATCTGGTTTCTTTTTTCTTCTTCGGTGTGGTTAGCAGCCAACCTTGTGTCAGAGTTGTTCAAGACGTCCAAGCCCTCCAACTTGGCTTGCGACTACTGTCTAATGACAACAACTGGGCCCGACGATTTTATGTGCCTTCCGAAGCACGGATACGTTCAGTTCAAATACCAATATACGATCACCCATCTATAGACTGACCGTGTCGAGTGTTGCTTAACCTCACCGATCGTTTACCGATCAGTAAATGCAGCTGCCTATGTGCGCCTTTATCTGTTTTCCTTGAAAGTTAGTAAGTAGACGGAAGTATAATATTGTGCACTTTTATTTAATTGTTGTAGTTTTAATTTAATATAATAAGCCCGCAATAAGCCCGTGTCTACTAATAATGTATAAACAGAAAAAGCCGTGGCAAATCGCTTGGCCTTCTGCGCTACGAGTCGTGGGTTCGATTCCCGCACGGATTAAATATTCGTATGGCTTGTGTGTGTCTGGATGTTTCTGCATGTGAGATCTCTTTAAACTGGGGTGCAATTCTCTAAGCTCAAACATCCATACATCCTTGAATACAGATTTGAATTAATGATGATAACCCAACTTGGTAATCGCTAAGACTGGTCTTCATGGCTTACCTTCTGCAACGTGTCCTTGAATAGCTTCAATCAAGTCTTAGCTAATACCGAATTGGTTTTAAACCGTTATTTCGATTCTGTATTCAAGAATGTATGGATGTTTGAGCTTAATGAATTGCACCCCTGTTCCTACACTAGAGAAATTTACATAAGTGGGGCACAAACATTCAAAAAAACTTTGCTCGCACCTTGAATCCCACTGCTAACATACGTGCTTATTACCGATCATCATCATCATCATAATCATATCAGCCAAATCACGTCCACTGCTGAACAAAGGCCTCCCCCAAAGATTTACGACATGAAAACGACGACATGGCGTGTGACGTAATTTTGGAGGGATATTGCGAATACGCACCACGCTTGGAAGGTGGTGCGGTGCCGGCTCAGAATACTACCACCCCATCTCCCATGGGTGTCGTAAAAGTCGACTAAGGGATTAGCCGGAGGATGGGCAGCAGCGTCCTTCGAAGGACTTTAACAACTCAACTGCGATCGCCAACCCATCTGCCAAGCGTGGTGCATGGCAAAACCCCCCAATGAGTATCGGTCGTTGAGGTGATCTTTGGGGGAGGCCTGTGTCTAGCAGTGAAATTCATTCGGCCGAAATGATGAAAAATGATGATTGGAAGGTGGGTTGTTGAGCGCAGAATGTCTACTGTTCTACAGAAAGGAACTGCTGGCAAGCTCTGGTTTAGAGTTACTTAGCCGCCTTTTACGACGACCACGGGAGGAGATGGAGTGGTGCTATATTTTTAATCCCGACACCACACAGAATACCGCTTACTACACTTACTAACTGTAGTGAACAAAGGTAATACCAATATACATTTGTTTATCAATGTCATGGCCTTTGCGAATGTAAATACAAAACTGGCAACGTGTTTGTAAGTTGAAGCTATAAGCTAACTTGTTATAAGTCGTACTATTTAACATCGTAATTCAACCTTCAAATGCTGTACGTGACGAGTGGTAGATTATAAACCCCTGGTACTCCTTGGACTACACTGCAGCAAATAACTTAAGTTATTAAATAGTTATTATAGTTATTAGATAGAAAAAATAATTACTTACAGAGACAGTGATTTGTATAGAGTCTTAAAGTGACTGAGTTTTTTACGATCTCACTTCATGGGAAACGTAAACTATTTAGGAAATTGGGGTTGAACTACGATAGTAAATATTTCTAACTAACTACATATTTCGACATGTGTAAGTGTCACACTTACAAATCATGAAATACATATAAGTACAAACTAAGTAGGTTTAAGGTTTGTTTATATTGTAAAAGGGTCGTGAGTCGTGAGAAACGTTAACTTAACAATGATTAATTACTTAAAAGATTGTTGAGTCTAAAGTGCAATACTTATTATAGTTTAAAGGGAAATACACAACACAAGTTATTTGGCCTTTTGTACGTGTCGCGTATTTGATTCCCACATGAAACAAATATGGAGGGTACAGGAATAAAACAGCTACATTTTTCGTATATCCAACTAATTCATCATTCGATTCGTTTCAAATAGGCTAAACAAAGAATAAAGGGCTCGTTTTAGAGAAAATCCACTTAGTAAAAACTCCATCATCATAAAATCAATCCATGCATGCATGCATGCATTGCAGCTCAAATCTCAGTAAAAGTTGCATATTACAAGCAAAACAGGTGCAGAAGGTTCTCATTGTCTTTGTTCAATTCTAGAATCGCAAGAAATCCATTGCGCGTTAATTTTGAACAATCTGTCATATTTTACATCATGTCTTAAATGTTTGATTAGCGATTATCTCAGAGGGCCAATTCTCGTAATTTACAAGTGTTCAAAATATAGTTCCGTTCTAGTCTCAGTGTCATAAATGACACAAATAGTATTCTCCTCAACTAACAAACAACGTCAAACGTGAACTTACACTGTGATGAGATCGAAAATGGATCGAAACTTGATCGAAGTCAAAACGGTATTCTGCTAACATTTCAACGTCAAAATTGATATTGAAATGAGACTAGATCGAGATTATAACGAAATTCGACTGAACTTTAAGAGTACAATTTTTTCGGTTAATTCAAAATTTAATCTTAGTTCGGTCAAGTTTCAGTCATAGAGCAAATTCATTACGAGAATTGGCCTTCTGGTTTTAGGCTATTGTTCCAGCCTTCAGTGTTTGTATATGTGAGATTTATGATTTATGTAAGCGTTTTTAACGTTGAAAACGATCTCCTTTGCATCGTACCTCTCCCATGCAGCGCTGCGGCAAGTCTCAGGGAAAAGTTGAAGAGGATAATAATGCTGGCTTACACTGCAATGCATACGTATTCTTATATTCTTCGATGGTCCAGGCTTAGCACGGTTATTCCTAAAATTTGCAAAACTAAAGTAATACTTGAGTCTGTATGACCGGCTTTGTCTCAGGTCAAGCATGAATTGATACCTCTCATTTCAAATGCATCCCGTGCTGCCATTGCTTGGCCGTCTCTCTGATATGGACCGCGATGTCTACCTACGCCAGACTACTATTTTAAGCATTCTTATATGTATTAATGTCTTCATTTTACGAATGGGATGGAAAAATATGCTAAATATGTTAAC
Organism: Diloba caeruleocephala; assembly: GCA_947459985.1. Classification (NCBI taxonomy): domain Eukaryota; kingdom Metazoa; phylum Arthropoda; class Insecta; order Lepidoptera; family Noctuidae; genus Diloba; species Diloba caeruleocephala. The sequence continues at coordinate 2,746,066 of OX381616.1, read as the reverse complement.
GTAGCATCATCCGAAACTGGTTGGTTATGTCTAGAGAGGATATTGATTATAAAAAGTTGAGTCGATGAATGCAGCAAAAAGATTGTTTATGAAGATAGCTTTAAATAATATGTGCCAGTAGTAATTGTCAGCATACAAAAAGTTGCAAAAGTTCGATTCCATTTATAATATATTTAAATTACCTTGATTAAATAATGTTTTAAATCCCAGAAATAAAATCTTATCTTGGTTTCTTATAACATTTCCTCAAGTTATTTAACGTCTCTGGCGTGAATGAGAAGTTATTTTTGGACTCTACTTGGCAGCACGCATGTGGCGTGCGTGGCCACATCGAGAGAATCCTTTACATTCAGGGATGTGCCTCTAAGGGTGATTTTTACAGTCACCCCGTTCCGCTAGAGTAGATGACCTCTTTACAGTCACCTCTTCCAATTTGTGCCTATAGGCGCGGGTGGCGTCAATGAGTACCTAGTATACGTCTTTTTAACAAGCTGCCCAAATCGTACAGATATTACCGAGGGACAATTTAATACCCATATTAAATGCGTCCTTATTGAAAGCTTATTATAAAGCTATAGATTACGTTGACGATAGAAATTTTTGGCACTGTTTCTTTCTGCATATGTGGGTACCCTGGAACCGTATTAAAAAAAAGCGTTTATCTAATAATCAATCTGAATCACGATGAATGTGGACATAATTCCTGTTAGAATTTATACATTTTAATGATATGTTAATATGACATTGTGTACAGCTTTAGTAGCTATGATGCTATTTATTTTATATAGGTAATTTAGTATTTTCTGCAATATTTATAAATTTTTGTGAGTACTTCGTTGACTACTAATGTTACCTGTGCGTTAATAATTATCGATTTTGTGTATTACAGAAGCAATAGTGTGGTTATTATTTTGTGTATGTATTTGTATCTATAGTTCGCTTTGTTGTGTTGTGTTTTGCTTTGTTTTCACATACCTGATATGCCATAATCGCCACGCTTGCAGACGGGTTGGCGATCGCAGTTTAGTTATAAATGTACTTGAAGGATGTTGCTGCCCATCCGCCGGCTAATCCCATAGTCGCCTTTTACGACACCCACGGGATGAGATGGGGTGCTGGTATTCTTAGCCGGCACCACACGTGTTAATTTATGTTATATAAATAAACTGCATTTAAGAAATCGAATGATGCCTTTGCCGGAAAGAATCTTATCTTTGTAATTAAACACCAGGTTATAATTCAATTCTTAACTGAAGAATATCTAGATCGAAACTTACCAGAGCGTGTAGCGTTAATTGTTTTATAACTTTGCCTACGTGAACGGCAAATTGGCCTTGGTGTTTGGAAATTTGCATAACTACTACAAGTTTCCGAATTTACTTTATTTTGCATCAATTATGCTACATTTGAGTACCAATATGGTGAATGATGGCAAGGAAATCTTGTTTAAAAGTTAAATGTTCAAACAGGTTCAATGAATCTAGTTATGAAATGTTGAAGAAGGGATTCTTAAGACTATTTATTTATGTTGATTTATGTACTCACAGCGTGTTGGTTATGAACTTATGATACAAGTGATAGTCACACTCAAGTACAAAAGTACCTACTACTTACTACGCGTAAATTATCTTTATGGTCATATCTTTTGAACCCTAATAGATATCGAAATGGAATATACACGAAAGTTATAAGTGCATGCTGCATTCTACTACATCCTCGTCATATCCTGTGAGAAGAACATCACCTGCAAGAAGAAAGTCACCGTACCCTGCTCCTACAAAACCTGTGTACTCACTGTGAATCCGCTGTCTACTACATCCTCGCAGTATCCTGTGAGAAGAACATCTCCGGCAAGAAGGAAGTCACCATGCACTGCTCCTATTAAACCTGTGTACTTACCGTAGTAAACCCGCCGTATTCTACTACATCCTCGCCGTATCCTGTAAAAAAAAACAACCTCCAAGAAAGGAAATAAACCATCATCCGTGCATAACATTCAAGTTCCTGTTTTAATTCCTAAAATTTTCGTTGACATCCGCTGAGTCGTTTCGGAGCCTATTCAAGACAAACTTTCAGACAGACAGACAAAAAACAAAAGCTGTCATTTATGGTATAGCAATAGTAGTTTTGACTTAAATGGCATTCATTTTGTAATCATAGACACACTCCTATTTCATTATATTGGTACAGATGGAAGTTTCTGGCAAACTAGTGTTGTTAGCTACTGATTACATGCGTTAAAAGATCATCCAAGTGTGTTCACTTTTCTGCGTATTGCCTACTCGTATTTATCTGAATCCGGGTAAGCCTAAGATGTTTTTATAAGTGTAGATGCATTGCCCGCGCTCTATGATGGTCACACGAAAGCAGTGTTGCGGCTGGTCGCAACTAGACGTCATTATAATACGTAATTCTTGCAACATATTGCGGAAAAATACATTCCTGTGCTTACATATGGTTTATGCACGAATTATATTACAACTGTGTGAATAAAATGTCATTTCATGGGTAGAATCTATGCTGTAATTAAAATGACAGTATATTGTATTATCACGCGGTCTAATGGCGGCAGGCGCCAGGACTACATAGAACAACGAGCATGCGCATAGTTGCTAACTGACGTAACTAAAGGTGTATATTCATCTCTTTCTAACAACCGGTATGCCGCATGGTGGCTTTCATTTTCTCTCCATTCCTTCGCGCATGTTTGAGAGCTATACTGGTAGTAGGTATAATAATATTTACGCCGTTCCGTAGTGTCATAATATTCGTGTCATCTATTTGTAAAATATCATTTTATCCAGATTTAGTTTAGGGACAATTCATTGGGCCATTCAATTGACATTATGACATGTTCGTGAGTTGATATGATAATGAGTGAATATGTTAGGTACTGCGAATACCCTCCATCCTAATTCCATCTCCAATAATGGGCGTCAACCTGATTATAAGATATTTACTTGAATTTGGTCAGTGTATATTGATCATTCAACACGTCTCATTACAGTCCACTGCTGGATACGAGTTTCATCTAGGTTGCGTTAAAACATCAGGATATGCATCTTGCCCAGCTGGGATCTGGCTCGCAATTTAGTGCCAAACATCGGTATCTACATAATCAGTTCATTACTGTTCTAGTGCCGGGCACGGGCCTTTTCTCACGTCGAGAAAGGTAAGTATAGTCCAACACACTGTCCTAGTGCGTGTTGGCGGATTACACACACCATTGAGAACATTTTTGGAGCCCTCTCAGGGGTGCAGGTTTCCTTATGATGCTTTTCCTTCACCGGTACTGCAAGTGATAATCGCCTGCGATCTGCGAGTGACATAAGTCACTGCTAGCCCAGCGGCTAAGCTAATGACTTGCTGTGCTACGTACTGCCGCGGGTTTGATTCCCGCATGAATCAAATAAGTATTTGTATGATCTACAGATAGTGTGTCTGCATGTGAGATATAGGTATGTCTGTAAACTGTACCGACGACACTGGAAATCATAAACTGAGACGTTTTTAAAGAAAAGAAAAAGCTTGGATTCATGTCAGCCTTACAGGTACTGTACGGATTGTCAGGAACGCGGATTTTTGAGGCTCACATCCACGGGTTTGGTTTAAAGCGGATGTGGATTTAATGTCACTCAGCGTGGATCTAAAGTTGTTTTTAGAGAAACTTAGTTTGACCTATATATTAACTGATCCAAATCCTACTTTACTTCGGCGGCAACCTTGTAGATGCACTTGTCCAATTTTCACGGTGGATAGTGTTCTAATACCCAAAAACAATTGGTGCACTGGCGGCGCCTTCAATATGGGCAATGGCATTATTAACAAACGAGGGTAAGCTTTTAAATCATACAGATTTGAGTACTTCGCAGCAAATATGTATAATAAACACTCCTATAAATAGTCCTTTATAAAGAACTCGAGTAAATAGCTACACATGTACGACGGACACAATTTATGGCAGTCGGAAGCCAAAAGGACTCAAGTTTGGTTAGAGTGAATGCACTCAACACAGTCACAATACGATAGACCACTGAATAAATATAAAATAATGTGATAAGCGCGTCTAAACACGTTCAGATTGATTTATAATAAAAAATGTTGAACTAAACAAACAAACGTCACTGAAAACAAATATTGTCAATGCCCGTGCATGACCAAAATCAAGATCCCTTCCATGTGTCAATCGGCGATAACATGAGCTCGGCACGTGGCACTACCCTTCTATTTGTCAATCAGCTATTCGGTCGGGGCATGTCCATGGCACACAAGCCCCGACCAATTTCTTGTTGCCATTTGCATTACATCGACACCCAAAAATTGATTATTGCGGATGCGGATTTCTAAATCAATGCAGAAGTTCCTAAATTGCGGATGTGGATGCAAATATGACGGCACGGTTGGTGCAGTGGCTAATACAGTCGGCTGCTGCGCTCCGGGTCGTGGGTTCGATTCCGACACGGAACAAATATTTGTATGAGCTGCAGGTAGTTGTTTCGGGTCTGGGTGTATTGTATGTGGAATTCATGTCATTCACGACACAGGAGAAATACTAGTGTGGGGTAACGTTTAAAAAAAATTTTTATCCGCGACATCCCTGGTATGAGATACCCAGTCTCGTGGGTGATATTACTTGATAGCCAATTCTGCTTTTTTTTCTAAATATAGTTCCGATCTAGACTATGTCGTAAATGTCACAAATGGAAGTCTACTAAACTAACAAACAATTTTAAGTGAACTTTATATTGTGATGCAATCGAAAATGGATTGGAAGGTTATCGAAGCTAAAACGGTATTCTGCTAACATTTTGAACTGGCACAGGTGCTAAATTTGTCATGAAGTTTTTGTCATTGTGTAAGTTAATAACGGGAATTGGTCCAATGAGTTTAACATATTGGTTGGCTCAAATAACATCCATCAACAAACAGACAGACAGACAAAAAATTGTTTTTTTGTTATATGTACCATATATACTTTCATATGCATTTAGTAAAAAGCTGTTTGAAATTACAAATAGACACTTCAATTTTATTTATTTGTATAGATTCTACCATATTCAATTGTTGGTAACTATAAACATAATTTATTGTAACCTTAGTGTGAAGCAGAGTGAATATACTCAGGTGTTTCAATAGTGGTTACAAGTCTTGCTCGTAATTAATTTATTGCCTAATTGTGTACATGTCAAACTGTTAATTTATGTGTGTTTAATCGTCAGGTATTTGTAATATAAGGCACGGATACGGTCACGGTTATACGTACCAAAAGACCAATTTTGTACCTCTGCAGTACACTTTTAAAGTTGATACTGCTAGTCAATGCCCGAATTCTGAGGGCCAATTCTCGTAATTTAAAGATGTTCAAAATATGGTTCCGATCTTGTCTCAGTGTCAGAAATGTCACAAATGGTATTCTCGTAAACTAACAAACAACGTCAAACGTGAACTTACACTGTGATGAGATCGAAAATGGACCGAAAGTTGATCGAAGTCAAAACGGTATTCTGCTAACATTTCGAACTGTCACATGTACTAAATTGTCATTAAATAAACGTCAAAACTGAGATTGAAACTAGATAGAGATTATACTGAAATTCGACTGAACTTTAAGAGTAGCAGAATACCATTTTTTCGGTCAATTCATAATTTAATCTCAGTTCGGTCAAGTTTCAGTCACAGTGTAAATTAATTACGAGAATTGGCCCTCAGTGCTGCTTGGCAGCGAATATCTTTTTTATTTTTTATTGGGCCTTGTTGAAATTCTTCATGAACTTCCTTCGCCCCGGGGAAGTACGAAGGGGCATGACTCCTACCGGCTGAAACCACTGGGGCGGTCATCTTCGGCACCTAAGGGGGGCTCCAGGTCCTCGTATGATCACACTAGACAGCAAAGTGGTCACCCCCCGGGGCTACCACCGTACCTAGCAGACAACAATTATCAAAACATCTTACAACACTTGAGCCGTTGACATTACCAAAAAAAATCATGTTAGACTCGGCTGTCATGAACCAGTGACATTACAAACATGTCACATGTTACTTGTGTGTCGATAATTTTTCCTCCGGCCGCATGCCGGTCGACTTGCACCCGCTCGCCGTGACACACTAATTTCGTAGCAAGCCTGCTACTAACTTAATCGATCCACTCCATCACTATCTACACAAAATGTATCATTGAAGATATTTTGTGAGGAAAACATTGAGGTTTTTTATTATTTATATATTTATTTTAACGATACATTTATATAAAATGTAAATAATGAACAGATGTTTAGTTGAATTAATAATAATGAATAGATATTTAATTGAATTAATAATAATGAATAGATGTTTAATTGAATTAATAATAATGAATAGATGTTTAATTGAATTAATAATAATGAATAGATGTTTAATTGAATTAATAATAATGAATATATAATATAATATATGAATTGTGATTTAAATAACAATGAAAATCCTATTTAAGTACGTACTTAATAACAATGATAACAAATAAATATTCAATATAAATAATAATAATTAATGTTTTATATAATTTCTTATTTGTTGTAGGTAAATAGGTACTGATAATAAATGCTAATAACAATAGTGATAATTTATTTGTAATTGTTGCCTATAGTAAACATTTGATTTAAATAATAGTATTACATTTAATAACTACAATATAATATTAAATAGGTATATCAGAATAAATATAAATATCTAAAATAAATAAATAAATATTTAAAATGAAACTTAATATCTACTAATATTAGGTATTCCTATAATATATACGTGTAATATCAAATTGATATCTACCTAATAACCTTGCTGTAATTAAGTATGACATTCATATCACATTAATCAAAAAGTGACTCTCCTCTCTCCTACCTTTGTGCCGTGCCCGACAGGGCCCACATGTGATTCCTATACTGTACTGTAACACCAAGTAACTTGTGGAGTGCAATAAATGTATTGAGTATTGAGTATTGAGTATTGAGTTTTGAAGTTTCAATTGTTTAGTAATATTTCTTGTAGACCCTTATGGTGGGAACTTTGAGGTAAACTAGTGTGCACAAAAGTCAGGCTAAAGTTCATCATCATCATCATCAAATCAGCCATAGGAAGTCCACTGCTGAACAAAGGCCTCCCCCGTAGATTTCCACAACGAGCGGTCACATGCCACTCGTATAACGACTCCCAGCAACCTTCACCAGGTTGTCTGTCCACCTCGTTGGAGGTCGTCCCACGCTGCCTTTTCCGGTGCGCGATCTCCATTCGAGAATCTTTTTTGCCCCTAAAACGTTGCCCACACTTGGTTTTCTCCTGTGTCGTGGGTGCGTTTACAGACATAAATTTCACATACAATACACCCAGACCCGGAACAACTACCTGCAGATCATACAAATATTTGTTCCGTGCGGGAATCAAACCCACGACCCGGAGCGCAGCAGCCGACTGTATCAAAGTCAAAGTCAAAGTCAAAGTTTTTTATTTCAAATAAACCAAATATTGGCACTTATGAAACGTCAGAATCTAAGTTGCACGGTTCCAAATAGTGGATCTCATGGAGAAGAGCCGGCAAGAAACTCCATGGATACTCTTTTAAAATAATGGAGATTACAATGCTGATTGATACAAAAATGATTGTACAACAAATACCGAGAAAAATGTAGGTCAATGTCTAAAGATGGAACGTACCATAACAATATTTTTTGCCGTGGCAGTTAATGACTGACCAGTCCCAACAGACGGCACCCGTTCACGAGCATAACGCATGCATCAGCATCACTTAGCTCAACCATGTTGAAGGGAACCGAACGACCCGATACACAACGCCACCATCAGCAAGACATTTTAGTGAGCATGACAGACCAATACAGCCAGGCAAAAGACACAATCAAAATTAAGTACTAAATATCATCAATGCCTACATAATGCTCACACATTTACGGTTTTGTAAGAATATTATAATTTGATGTCACAAGAACAATATTAACAATAACAAATAGTCAATCAATGTATATAAGTAAATTTACATTTTTTTAAAATGTTTTAAATGAGTCAAGTCAAATGTCAATTTATTAACTATATGTAAATAACATAAATATTTGCAATTTTAAATGCGATATTAGAAATGTCAAGTTATTTTTACAATAATAATATAATTAATTCCAATTTGTAGACATTATGCCTTTGATTGCAAGTTAAAACACTTGCAATCATGTCAATTATCAGACGTTATAAAATAAATTATACAGCGCCAGAGGGTCGCAGTGTGCAGAAGGGAATCGTTTGCCACACATCTTTATCATCGATGTAATGCTGTATGTTATAGTAGGCTTTCAATATTAAAACGCGCTTAATCAAAGATTTGAATTTTAGTTCTGGTAAATCAGTAATACTAGAAGGAATTTTGTTGTAGAACCTAATACTGTTTCCCATAAACGACTTGCTGGTTCTGCTAAGTCTAAAGCCAGGCAAGACAAGCTTGTTCTTATTGCGAGTATTTAGGTTATGCACGTCACTTCTTTTATTGAAACTAACAATGTCTTTGCGGATATACATAATATTTTGGAATATATACAAGGATGGCAAAGTTAGTATGTTTATCTCCTTAAATAGTTCCCGGAGTGACTCACGAGAGCCCATATTATAAATAGCTCGGACTGCTCTTTTTTGTAATATAAAAATAGTCTCGACATCGGCAGCCGATCCCCACAGTAAAAGTCCGTAGGACATAATACTGTGAAAATACGCAAAATATACTAACCTAGCTGTAGCCACATCCGTAACCTGTCTAATTTTCCTAACGGCAAATGCAGCAGAGCTCAGTTTGCCTGAAAGTGCTTTTATATGGGGTCCCCATTGCAATTTTGCGTCTACCGTAATGCCCAAAAACACAGTTGAGGGAACCAGATCTAATGTTTTTCCGTCAAGTTTTACTTCTGTAGTTAAATGGGTCACATTTGCCGTTGAGAATTTTACACATTTGGTTTTTTCTGCGTTTAGGAGTAGATTATTAGCCGAAAACCAATCGGATATCTTACGAAGTATATCATTGGGTTCTACAAGATGCCTATCCTTTCTGTTTACCTTAAATATAAGTGAAGTATCGTCAGCAAATAAGATTATGTTTGACATTGTGTCGTTTATCATATATGGCAAGTCATTGATATAAACCAGAAACAGAAAAGGGCCCAAAATTGATCCTTGAGGTACTCCTATTTTAACTTGTGAGCCTGTAGATGTGACGTTCTCAATTGCCACTCTTTGATCTCGATTTGCCAGATAGGAAATTAAAAGATCTATGGATCTACCTTGAATTCCGTAGTATTTAAGCTTCATAATGAGCGTACGGTGGTCCACGCAGTCGAACGCCTTGGACAGATCACAAAACACGCCCAAAGCATCATGCGCATCCTCCCAAGCCCCCAATACAGTTTTAATGAGAGTAGATCCAGCATCCTCTGTAGATCGTCCCCTTGTAAATCCAAACTGTTTGGCGTGTAATATCTTATTACTGTTAAAATGTACTAACATTTGATTTAATATAATTTTTTCGAAAATTTTGCTTAAGGCTGGTAGCACGGATATTGGCCTATAGTTAGATGCACTATTCAGGCAACCAGCCTTAAACATGGGTACAATTTTACTGGATTTCATGAGATCAGGAAATATGCCGTCCGCGATGCAAGAATTAAATATTATAGCCAACATTGGCGCGATGTTAACTATTACAGATTCCACGGCTTTCGTTGACAATCCCCATAAGTCTTCAGTTCTTTTAACTGCTATAGTTTTGAATGTTTTTATTATATCAGTATGTGTTACAGAACTGAATTCAAAGGTAGGTACACGTAAATCTACATTTTTTAAGAATGCTTCGGCTGCTTCCGGAGACGATTTAAGATTTTTAGTAGTCTCTATTGGAATATAAGTGAAAAAGGTTTCTAGAAAATTTGCGACTACAGTCTTATCTGAAACTAGTTTGTCATCTATATTTAAATTAATCGTACTGTCACTAAACCTACCATCACTAGTTTCAGCATTTATTATTTTCCATGTCGTTTTTATTTTATTGTTTGACTTCTTAATTTGATCACTAATATAAGCAGCTTTTGCTTGCACACAAACCTTTTTAAATAATTTAGAATATTTTCTAACATAATTATGAAAATCGATATTAGATGTGTAGGACTTTTTGTCATATAGTTCGTATAAGATATCTCTACTATGTCTTATACCCTTGGTTGCCCAGACACTGAATGTTAATTTAGGTTTTAAATTAATTTTATTTAGTTTGCAAGCTTTTTGATACTCTTTACATATAGCATTAAATAGGGTCTGGTACAGTTCATTAGGATTAGCATTTTGCGGCTTTAAATTTTGAAGTACTGCTCCTAGATTTTTACCAAAATTAACTAGACATTTTTTTGATAAATTTCTACAGTGTATTATTTTGTGCCCATTAACTGTTTTATAGTGTAATTTAACAAGCTGGCACTTATGATCTGAACGAATTCCACTAATTAAAGTCTTACTGTTTATTTTAAAGTTAGTAATAATATTATCTAAACAAGTGGCTGAGGTAGGTGTTACTCTAGTCAGCTCAGAAAACAAAAAGCTTAGATTAAATGATTTAAACAAGGATATAAAGTTACGTTTATCTGTGGTATCTATCAAAATGTCTATATTGAAATCACCACAAACTAATATCTTTTTGTTCATTTTTATTTTCCTAAGGGCGTCCTCTATTATTGAAAGAAATTGTAATATATTAGACGAAGGCGGCCTATAAACACATAAAATTACAAACTCCCCCGTTTCTGCACACGCAAGCTCACAAACTCGTTCAACAGAGAGGTCGCAAATATCTAGGCGCTCTTTAAATGTTAAGTGTTGTTTAATCATAATTAATGACCCCCCACCTTCTGCTGACACTCTATGGAACGAACTGGCAACTTTAAAATTATTTATACTAAACATCATTTTATCTGCCTTCAACCAAGTTTCTGTTAGGCATATAATATCAACATTATATTTTTCTGTAAATAATTCGACATCTAAAATTTTGCCAGAGAAGCGATTAATATTTTGATGTGTCATTGTAATATAATGACTGTCCTTCTCTGTTGTCAGTTGCTTAAGTTTAAATTTAAAATTTGATTAACCACCTTATTGTTAGTATAATTACTAACCACAGTGGAGTTAAAAGAAGACTTCGTCATACTACTTATGACTGAGTTAATATTATAAGCTACCAGTGTAGCAAGGTGACGCTTACATCTAAAAGGCAGATACACAGTATCCCCAGTCAATTTTAATTTACCAACAAAACAATTGGTGTCAAAAAATATTAACTTGTCACTATAGTGACTTACTAACAAGTGCATATGCATATTTAGCATATGAATATAGTTGTTTTGTTCCTCTGACAAGTGATCTAGGTAGGGAAATGCACACAATATTATCCTACCACAGTTCAAATTTAACATTAAAGCAACACTGTCTGAGATGTCTTTTTTCCTAACGTTTAAACTATTACCTACAAGTAAAGTTATGTTAGTGTAGGGGTTGAAGTTATCTGTCATAAGTGATGCTATTATTTGTTTATAGGATGACCCAGGCATACAGTTATTATGTGCGGAATGACCCAGGCTGTTGCTTAACAAACCCCCAAGACCTTTGCCAGTGTTATCAGAATACATGACCATCCGATAACTCATTGTTTTATTTGTACTTGTATGATTGGTCATATCTACCAAACCAGTTATTACGGGCTGAGAATTAAACCCTGTCATTGCAGCACTATTACACTGATTTCCAGCCTGAGGCAGATCCTCCAGTATCTCAGGTGGGGAACTGTTACAAATTGATTTAGACATACATTTACACAATGTATTGCTAGTTAAGGAGTCCACTCTGTTTACATTATAACTACACATATTAACAAGCACATATCAGCCACTGCACCAACCTTGCCGTTAAATGTAATGTATGTAAAGGCTAACGGTAGTAAAAATGTATAGTTATGATGGAGCCACGATGTTTTGCCTCTTTGTGTATGGTCGGATATAACGAGCTGAGGGTTAGGAAGGAATTTTCACTCGTATCATTATATTTTTAAAACACTAACGGCCGAATACCGGAATGCCACTTAATATTCAAATCTCGCTTAACAATTTGAGACTTCCTACCGAAACCGGGCTACTCACATAGCTAAGCGGGACTTAAATATTAAGTAACTTTTAGTATTCAGCCGTAAGAGGGAAGATCATAATATAGACAGATTTGAGTGGGTGTATGTGATCGTGTCAGATAAGTATGGCGAACGCGGCGACCACAGCTGATAGGTGTACCGTGCGCACGCACTTATTTGTTGAGCGCCGCTTACATGTGCATTTTTAGACCTCTCAATAACTAAGTGAATTCACAATGGTCGCTTTGTTGTTTGTTATTTGTCACAGGATCATCATTTCGACCAAATAAATTCCACTGCTGGACACAGGCCTCCCCCAGAGATCACCACGATGACCAATATGGGTGTGTTGTGGGCTCATTGGGGGGTTTTGCCTTAATCGCCACGCTTGGCAGAAGGGTTGGCGATCGCAGTTGAGTTGTATGTACACGAAGCACGCTGCTCCCCATCCTCCGGCTAATCCCATAATCGACTTTTACGACACCCACGGGAGGAGATGGGGTGGCGGTAATCTGAGCCGGCACCACACGGCAACCTCGAGACATCAGTTATTTAGTCTCAAATACATTATTTAGTGTCACAGGATATAGAACATTATTTTGTAAAAGTGAAACTGTCGCATTAGAATAGAAACAAATAAATTCAAAACTGGTAGATCTCATATAGCAAGAGTTCGGCTAGCTAGGTACAGTGGTGGCAGTGCCAGATTTTTGCTGCTAAGCAGTAGTGTTTTTTAAACTCTTTATAATAATACTGAGCTCCGGTTTGAAGGGTACTATCAAGTAGTAGTATCTAGTCAAATTACTGGGCATGAGAGACTAAATAACTTTATGTCTCGAGGTGACGAGCGTAGTGTGGTGCCACGCAGGACTAGTCCTGGGTGACATTACAATTGTTTTGACTAGCTGGGACCCGCGGTTTCACCCGCGTTTAATTTAAAAGAAATTTAGAGTACTTCGCCATAGACACTTGACATAGAATATATATATTGGATTCCAAGGTTTTTTTTTGCGCGGAAGCCTAATTATTTTTCTAAAAAAAAGTAGCCTACGTTATTCATTTATAACATCAGCTAGCTGCCAGTGAATGTCCCGTCAAAATCGGTCCAGCCATTTCGGATATTACCCGGAACAAACAGACAGACAGACAAAAATTTAAAAATTGTAGTTTTGTTGCAGATACCGTATATAATTTCATATGCATTTAGTAAAAAGCTGTTATTTTGACATGACAAACAGACACTTCAATTTTATTTATTTGTATAGATTTATTTATGTACACTTTATTGTACACGACAGAACAAAAACATAGGTCTCAATAGTCAATGCACAATGGGCGGTCTAGCGAACTCTTCCAGACGACCTTTGAATGGATTTGCGAAATAGGAAAGGAATAGCAGGCAGTCTAGGTGTACATGTACAACATTTTATGTTACAAAAATGTTATTTTTTTAAAACGTTGCCCCCCTCTATTATTTCTCCTTTGTTGTGGGTGCGTTTACAAACACAAATTCCACATACAATACACCCAGACCCGGAACAAATACCTGCAGATCGTACAAATATTTGTTCAGTGTGGGAATCGAACCCACGACCCGACCCGACTGTATCAGCAACTGCACCGACCGTGCCGTCAAAATATATACTAGTACAATAAAATAAACAAATGCTATTTAAATACAAATAAATATTGTATGTGTATATAAAACCGTAAATAAGAATAATGAAGAGTACTTAATACGGAACAGCAAATTAATGTGACTAATAATGTTCCTTCACTATTTTATAAGTTCCTATATTTATCAATGAAGTAAAAAAGTTATGTTATGTACGTTACGGTTAGAGTGCGAGAACTTTAAGATACATTCATGCCGTAGCTTTTCAATCGCTAGATAACTGACCATTCGATCTTTTGTTGAAACAGGTTTAATAAAATAAAATAATATTCGATATATCGTTGAAACAGGTTTAATTAAATAAAATAAGAATATTCAGAGAATAAGTTCGAACATTTACTATGGATCCGCGGGTCGTGATCCACCGCAATATAAGGAAATGTCAAGTTTCAAAAGCAACACAATATTCCACACGGCCCTTTGACCTTTTCTCTTGCAATCGGGTTCATAAATTCGTCAGAGAATTACCTTCTCACTGAATTGTGTTATCTTTAAGTAAATAAATCGTTTCAACAAGGAAAACCAATTAAATACAAACATACTTCCGTCCACTTCAAGTTTAAATGAATGAACAGCTTGTATATGCAAAGAAAAAAGTTTATTTAAATTCAGTTTAAGAACAATAGCACTTAAAAGTAACACGAAGCAGTTACTTTGTTTGGCTTTAAGTCGCAGTTTTTCGTACTCGTAGACAAAACATTCCTTTAGTTTAGACTTGCGGTGAGTGCTTTTTGACTTTGAAATAGTCAACCAACGGTTTTTAGGTATTGTCGAACTAGACTCGGGTTACTATGTCGAGGGCCGAAACACTTCTTGGTAGTATTCAATGCTACTCAGAAATCGTTGCAATTAAAATGTATCCTATAAGTTTTACTATAACAGCGACCAAAGAAGTTTGTACTTATAAAAAAAAAACACACTACGATACTATACGTCAAAATATTCGTGCCAGGCCCTCTGGTGAAATGTTTATCTATCGCACACATCTCCATAGAAACAAGTAGGTGAATGCGTAGGACTATATCACTGGCCCATAACTCCTAAACCGTACCGGTTCACCTTGCGGTGTCACCAACGGAATTTTTTACCGCCATCTAGACTGCATTGTGCAACTAATAAGTACATAAAGACAGGTGTGGCAGTACTATCTCTTATTAAGTCTATTGCCTTATCTATCAAGCGTAGCAAAACCGGCAGGTCTAATCGTATTATGCTCCTAACGTGTTTTTTTATCGAAGCACGAGGTATTTCTCTTTCATTCCTTTGTGATGTTAGTATTGTGGATTTTTAACCGATTTGAATATGGAAAGCGTAGAATTAGCCGTCAAGCGCGATTAGGATTTCTTGAGTTTAAATCTCGAATGTGTCCCGTGATCCCGTCACGACTGATCAGTAATTTTATGTACTCCTATTTAACGTGTGGATATGTTTTGGCCTTAATAAAGCCCGCTTAATAATACTAATATTTACTTGTTACAATATAGTGACAATTCATTTTCGTAATTATTATTTCGTTATATTCAGAACTTTCCCGAATGTAGGTAAGTACGAGTAAGTATGCCGGAGGCACAGTATCTAGATTTGATACCGTAGCTATGGTATAGTGTAGTGTAACACTAAACACCACGGACTGTGTTTTTCTCAGTAATTATTCTGTTAACTGCCTAGCCGTTCCATGAATATAGTTAAATCTTTCACCTTCTAGTCGGATTTAACTACTCTGATTAATTACCAAAGGAATTTCCTTGACTTAATTGTAATAGCAATTTATTACAAGTATCAAGTCGTCATTGTTCGATAATATAATTGTAGTAAGACACAATTATGGAATTATCGATATTTAAAATAGGAGTAGGATCGTGTCGATTTAATCCTAGACCACGAGTTGTCGTGCAATGAATATACATCATCTCTTAATTTGTTATGGGAATAAACTAATAAAAATTTGAAATGGAAAATGAATCGAACCATCCAGGAAGGTCCAAGAAGGAAATCCATTTTGGTGTTTTGTTATCCATAGTATAAAACAAGGCATTCTGATAGTTCAAAAACGTGTTATAATAGGTAACTTAATCACAATTTATATTTAAAAATTCTGAAGGAATAATGATTTAATCTTTTACCACAAATGAGTTATTTTTATAGCCATCTTTAAGTTCCAAAGATATTGCGTAGAACGTTCCAAATAAACAGCTTGTGACCAAGCTGTTATATATATCTATATCTTGTATTCTTATAAATACGGAGTTAAGTGCGTGGTTTTTATTTTTAGCACAACGACTTAAATTTCTACTTCTTTTTAACGATGTCTCACACGTATTACTTTTTTGCACGTGGTTATGGTATACAGGCATAAATCTCACATGCACAATCCCCCAGACCCGATCATCGTCATCATCATTTCAGCAGAAAACGTCCACTGCTGGATAGAAGTCTCCCCCAAAGATTACCATAACTACTTGTATGGGTTTGTTTTGTATGCTCATTGGGAGATTTTGCCATAATCACCACGCTTGGTAGATGATTTAGCAATCGCAGTTGAGTTATTAATGTACCCGAAGGACGCTGCTGCCCATTACGACACCCACGGGATGAGATGGGTTGGTGCTATTCGTAGCCGGCACCACAGGCATATAAATTATTTAATAATATTTTAAATGTTATTAGTGATAAGTTACAAAGTTGCCCATTTACTTTACTGTGGTCGACCCACTCCTAGCGTAACGTTGTAAAATAATAATAATGCGTCATAAGTACGTTACAAAATAGTACAAAAGAAGTACCTACGTAATATCTTTCTTTATTCAATTTGTAGTATCTATTCCCACAGCCCGCCATTAAAACTAATAACTGTAACACGATTAAAGATTTTGTTATATAACGGGACCCGAGCTGCTGTACTATCGTGCATCTATTGCATTGTCTATAACATAATTTTCCATTCTCACGCGACCAGTCCCGTTTACAAAGTATTTAATTGTGTCTGGTAGTAGACGATACCTTTGGCACAGTGGATAAATAGTCGGTTCTTTTCTGCGTTGAGTGTAGTGCGTTCGATCCCCGTACGGAACAAACATTCGTATGATCTGCAGATAGTTGTTCCAGGCACTGCCTGCTGATCAACAGTCATTTTGGGGGGAATTTACCAGTACCCACCACGCTTGGCAGGGGGGTTGGTTAGCGCAGAATGGCTGCTAGAGTGGGGCATCGTATTATAAAAAAGGTAATCCGATAAGATTGAAACTTTACACATTCATCATTTTAGCCGAAAAATGTCCACAGCTGGACATAGGCCCCCCCAAAAGATCGCCACAGCGACCGGCCTGGGTATATTATGTGTGCTGATTCAGGGGCTTTGCCATAACCGCTACGTTTGGCAGAGTAAGCGATCTCAGTTGAGTCATAAATCTATTCTAAGGACTGGCCACCCTTGGCCGTTTTTACTATTGTAAAAGGGTCGGAGTATCTCGGAAAGTAATGGGGTTGGTACTATTCTTAGCCGGCACTACACGTTTGTATTCGCGAAATACATTCTCATATACGTAAATCCAACAATGTGGTGTCTGAATTAATTATCCGTGTGGTTTCCGGATTAAGAATATAGCACCACTCCATTTCTTCCCGTGGATGTCGTAACAGGCGAGTAAGGGATTCTAAACCGGAGGGATGGGCAGCAGCGTCCCTTTTCTATGAGTAACCATACTGCGCTCGCCAACCCGCCTGCCAAACGTAGTGAGTATTGGCAATTTCCCCCCAAAATGACGACACAATTGTGCAAATCTAAATAGGAGGTCTTTGTACAGCAGTGGACGTCCTATGGCTGATATGATGAAGTCCGACAAATCCAAATATTTATAATATGAATGGAGTCAAAATATTAAAGAACTACTTGCAATCAACAATGATTTAAAGGACAAAATAGTTCTTTGAATAGACAAGTGTTGGCGTGGCCTGAGCGTGACATTGTAGAGGAGGCTTTTTGTTGCGCAATGACATTCGTATTGAGTGGAAAGTTACAACAACAATTACAATAAACAATATGTTAAAAGAAGACCCTATTACAAGGGTATTAAGACAACAGCACCTCTTTGTGCGATAATAACCACTACGACCATCAGTTTCTTTTCAAGGCAATATTCAAGCATTTTGGAAATACCCTCACATCCTCAACATGACATTCAAAAGAGACTTGAACGGATTGTTATATGGTGAGGAACCCTTGCTACGCCTGGCATTCGAAATATAAAAATAGGTTACAATAACTGTTTATCATCAAATTGACGAGATCGAATCATAAATGAGGAGATCCTTAGAAGAACTAAAGTTGTCGACATAGCTGAAAGGATTAGGAAACTGAAGTGGCAATGGGCGGGGCACATAGCTCGTAGAACTGATGGCTGTTGGGGCAAAAACGCTCTCAAATGGAGACGGAAAACGCAGCGTGGGACGACCTCCAACGAGGTGTACAGACGACCTGGTGAAGGTCGCTGAGAGTTGTTTGATGAGAGCGCCAAGTGACCGCTCGGCATACTACGATGCTCGAAGGCAAGACTTTAGAGTCTAGAGCATCAATGGAGAACTTTTTTCAGAAACTTTGCCCCCTACTAGGATTCCTCCTGGGTCGTGGGTGCGACAGACACAAATTCCACACATCATACACCCAGACCCGGAACAATTGAGCACAGCAGCTGACTGTATCAACCACTGCAACCACTGCACCAACCGTGCCGTCGTCGGGCTTTACGGGGAGTATGCGCTGGAATTACACAATTAAATTCCCCCAAACCCATTCCTTTATGGGGGACCATACGTACGGCAGTGCGGCACTATCAGCCTATATCGGTTCACTGCTGGACATAGGGTCGCTCTTAGCGTGCGCCACAACACCCGGTCATCCGCGTAGTCGATTGCATTTTTGCTTAAAATCAGGAGAGATAGTGGCCATACACATGGTCTATATAAAGGCACGCTTCTGCACTGGAAGTCCCTGGCTGGAGGCATCTTTTGGCTTCGCCAGAAATGATCGGTTAAGCAAACACAGTTCCCAGAAATGTACGCGAGATCATCATTTCGGCCGAGTGAAGTCCACTGATACAGGCTGGGGAGGCCTGTGCCAAAGATCACCATAACGACCGATATGGGTGTGTTGTGAGCTCATTGGGGGTTTGCCATAATCGCCACGCTTGGCAGACGGGTTGGCGATCGCAGTTGAGTTGTTAATGTACTCGAAGGATGCTGCTGCCCATCCTCCGGCCAATCCCTTAGTATACTTTTACGACACCCACGGGAGGAGATGGGGTGGTGGCATTCTGAGCCAGCACAACACGGCATGCGAAAGCCCAATAAAAAAAAAACTGGAAGTCCAGGCGCTGCGTGCTGGTGTGTTAATGCTGAATTTAATTATTAGGTACTGCATTTTTCAGTTGTTAAAACAAAGAAAAAGGCATATCCTCATAAAAGTTTGTAACATTATTCCGTTTATACGTTATCTCATTTCGCATCTTTCTGAGGCCACAATTTGGCTGTAGCAACATTCGCAAGAGGTCATTACACGGGAACCTGTTCTACCAACCCTGATTTGGGCGAAAAACATTTAGAATGTTGGTACCGCCTAACGTCTTGCTGACGTCATTTTGGGGTCGGGTACTCGTTTAGGGTTACTCTTGTCCTTATGGAATGTGCTGGAACAGTCGCTGCAGATTTTCTCAAGTTTAAGCCAGAGTGGTTTTAAGTAGTCTTGTAGTAACTGGTTAACCGTAAGGGATCTAGCTGTAGTTTTATTTATGTTTTAAGTAATGTAATTTTTTTGCCTTTGTTTGTGTCTCAATATCTACTGATATGCAAATATTGCTGATTCATTGGAATTACTCGAGAATTTTATGATAGGCGAGTAAACCGTTGATGAATAAATTTAGGGTTATTTACATTATTTATTTGGTGCGGTGGTTGATATAGTTGACTGCTGCGCTCCGGGTTGCGGGTTCGATTCCCGCACGGAACAAATATTTGTATGATCTGCAGGTAGCTGTTCCGGGTCTGGGTGTATTGTGTGTGAAATGTATGTCTGTAAACGCACCCACGACAGGAGAAATCCTAGTGTGGGGCAACGTTTAAAAATAAAAACTATATATATGTATATATATGCAACTCAAAAATTATAAAACCGTCACTCGCTCGCTTCGCTGGCTATGGTTATTTTTTTTTAATGATTTTTAGGGTTTTCATCTCATCTACCATCTCGCCACCTCCTAATTGAAAATTATAATAGAATCACTTTGTTGTCCACCTGACTTTCGTCAAGGCCCTTTTTCTCAGAATCGGCTTAAGGTATCAAGTAATTAAAATCAAATATTGAGGCTTTATACCGCTCTGCAAGTTTCTATGTAGTTAAGCAAAAAAAGATACGGCCTTTCAAAGCGTATTTCCATACTAAAAAGTCGACCCGTTGACTAAACATCAAAACCTATAGGGTACATCTCGGTAACCTATAATATTGAAATTCAGCGCGAAGTAAGGGTTGGTTAAACGGTTTTATTTAGCTTGCCCTGTATTTTTTTTGGGTCAAATATAGTAATTGAATTTTTTATATATAATCATCATTTAACCCCAGGGACTGCACGAAGGCCTCCCCTAAAGATTTCCGCAACGCCCGGTCACATGCCACCCGCATCCAACGACTCCCGGCTACCTTCACCGTCCATCTCATTAGAGGTCGTCCCACGCTGCGTTTTCCGTTGTTTTGGAATGGAGACCGCAGTCTCCATTCCAAAACCCTTTTGCCTTAGCGGCCATCAGTTCTACAAGCAATGTGCCCTGCCCTTTTTGCCTTAACGGCCACGACTTCTACAAGCAATGTGCCCCGCCCATTGCCATCTCAGCTTATACTTTCAACTGTGAAGGTAACATTTGTTCTTCTACGGATCTCATCATTCCTGATTCGTACTCGCAGAGAAATACCAAGCATAGCTCTCTCCATAGCTCTATATATTTTTATACATATAAAAGAGTCTGATCCTTCGGTGCCGAAGAAGACCGCTTCAGTGGTTTTAGCCGGTAGGAGTCTGGCATGCCCCTTCACCCTCCTCCGGGGACTCCCTACATGAAGAAATTCCACTGGACACCAATAAATAAAATAAAAAATAGTGGCGCGACACTCATCGTGACCTCAGATGTCTGAATATTTTTGTTAGTCGTTTGGTTAGATGCTTCGTAAATCACTACAAATCTTCACAATGCTGTTGTTTGAGTCATCGTCGTCACGTGGTCATTACAACATTCGCTAGAGGTCATCACACGTAATAGGTTAGCAGCCACATGTGTTTTCGCTATTTGTCTTATTACTTGCTGTATTAAAGCAAATATTGTTCAATAAGTATGAATATTACCTATAGTAATACTCGTATAATATGTTTATTTTGGTTCAATGTAAAGTTTTTCGTTTTATAGAAGTTAGAAAAGATGGTCTGAATGGTTTGCAAAGAGAGTACGGCGATGAATACTGGGGTGCAATTCTCTAAGCTCAAACATCCATACATCCTTGAATACAGAATTAAAATAACGGTGATAACCCAATTTGGTATTCGCTAAGACTGGGCCTCATAGATTACCTTTTGCAACTTGTCCTTGAATAGCTTCAATCATGTCTTAGCGAATAACGAATTGGTTTAAAACCGTTATTTCGATTCTTTATTCAAGGATGTATGGATGTTTGAGCCTAAGGAATTGCACCCCTGTTCATAGATCGTTCCTTTGATGCAATTTCTGACAAATTGTTACGTCTCATATGCAGAGATCCGAATTGGTAGAGTAGGTAGGTACTTACCTAAACTTTGAGGAAGTATGTGTTATAGAGTGGTTAATACCTCCCTCTAAAATCCCGGAATAATAAACATGCCGTTATCACCCCGGGATTAAAAAAAATATAAATTTATTAGTGCGTGATTACGTTTTTAACAAATTATGATTTCGAAGAATTTTTTATTAATTAATCAAGAAGGTGGTCAATTCCGTGTGGTGTCCGCACCAATCCATCTCCTCCCGTGAATGTCGTAAAAGGCGACTAAGGGAATAAACCAGAGGGATGGACAGCAGCGTCCCTTCTGAGAAACGGTAGCCATACTGCGCTCACCAACCCGCCTGCCAAGCCTGGTGAGTATTGGCAAAAATGATGACACAGTTGTGACAATCTATGGGGGAGGCCTTTGTTCAGCAGTGGACGTATAAATGGCCGATATGATGATGAACAATCAAGAAGGTCTAGCTCTAGGGTATCGTATTAAAACAAAATGTTTTATTTTACATATGAGTATTGGTTTATTAGCCAATACTCGTATGTAAAATAAAACAATAAAATCTTAAATAAATATCTGATTATTGTGTGTAGGCATTTACTGGATTACATTGCTAAACTAAACTGTAATTTGTTTGTAATGTATTCAAAGTCCAATAAATAATCAATCAATCATAATAATTCCGGGCTTACAGAGAGAGATATTATCCACTGTATGTTACTTCCTTCCTTGAAGTTTAGGTTAATATATTCTACCCATTCCGATCTCGTACATACTAGTCGTAGACCGAACGGGCTAATTCCCCTTCTGCACCTCACCCTCACTCGCATCTGTGCCGGTCGTCTAGATTTCCACACTTGTGTCGTCATTTTAGGGGGAATTTGCCAGTACTTCCCCCGCTTTGCAGGCGGGTTGGTAAGCGCAGAATGACTACTGTTCGACAGAAGGAACGCTGCTGCCCATCCCTCTGGTTGGAGGCACTTAGTCGCCTTTTACGACATCTACGGAAAGAGGTGGAGTGGTGCTATATTCTTAATCCGGACACGAATATGGAATTATATACAGCCTAATCTAGATACTCTGATACCGACCTCAACGTGCGATACCGTATTTATTTATAAACAGCAAGGCTGTGCAGGTATGTTAGTCACTTCGTCAGCGGAAGCTAGATTACGTCATGAGACGTGAGTGACTGCGACACCGTAGATCGACGGTATAGCTGTCGCGATTGCAACTACTTGCACCTTTTTTTTTCGTGGGGATATCCTCTTGGGCTTCCTCCGCCTTGGAAAGGGTGGAGGGGCATGCCAGACTCAAACCAGCTAGAACCCCACGGTGTGTTTCTGTGCGACCTTGCTAGCCACACCTATCCTACTGAGAGGCGCGCGCGAAACACACGCGCCACCATCTCGGGCCTGTTTCTGTTCGGGCGACGGACCACCCCTAGTTCGTTATCCGCAGGCCGCTCCTTATGGTGGCCGGAGGTCGTTCAACGCCCTCCTCCGGCGCCCACGCCCGGTACGTTTTCTGCGGCGAGGATCAGAGGTGGTCTCCTCCCAGCCCCGATCTGCCGCCTCCTTTGCTTGCATCACGTCTTCGCGTGGACTGAACCACGGCCGCGAGCGATCGGTCACCCCCATCGACTGCCGACGACGAGATCACGGCGCTGCGTTGCCCAAATTGGGCACTCCTCCAACGTGTGCTGCGCCGTGCCCTCCAGGAACTGCTTGCACCCTCAATGGAATCTTACTAGCTACTTGCACAGGCTTGATATTATGTTGCAGTTGTGGAAAGCAAACAATTTTATTGTACATTGTATATTACAGCTGAATAAGTATACATTTAATAGTAGGCTAATCTATAACCCACAAAGTTTCCATAGATTACTAGGTACTTTCATTCACTTACATTTATGCCTCTAAACAAAGGGAAGGGCCTTCTGTGGAACAGTCACCATTCAGTGAAGACACAATTCTCAAGTGAAGATGTCACAAATAAATAAGAAGAAAGAAAAGAGAAAATAAGTGTTCATAGATTCCTCTACTCTTCTACCACTCCTTACAATATTGTAGACAATTAGTAAGTTTTTGAATCGTTATTGATTTAAGGCAAGTCAATATGCCGTGTGGTGTCGGCTCAGAATACCACCACCCCATCTCCTCCCGTGGGTGTCGTAAAAGTCGACCAAGGGATTAGCCGGAAGATGGGCAGCAGCGTCCTTCGAGTACATTAACAACTTAACTGCGATCGCCAACCCGTCTGCCAAGCGTGGCGATTATGGCAAAACCCCCCCAATGAGCCCACACAACACACCGATATCGGTCATTGTGGTGATCTTTGGGGGAGGCCTGTGTCCAGCAGTGGACTTCATTCGGCCGAAATGATTGAAGTCAATTTATTAAAGAAATAGGAAAGGTAATAAACTAACAAAAACCCCATGATCACTGTGAGTTGCATTTTATAAATTGAGAGGCCTCTTGCAGTATTACAGCACCAGCTTGTCACTTGCGCAGACTGGTGGCATGTCTTTAGAACCCCATATTTAACGACGAACTCTCTCGAAGACATTATAAAGTTACACAAACTCAAGTTGTCAAGTTTTAACACGTTGATGTTTCCAACAGCTCAAAGCTCTTTCTATTTACTTGTTGTAAACAATTTCACAGGCGAGGCCAGTCACCGTTTTCCACGTGCAGTGAAATTTGATGTTCTATGACGTCGTCCACGGTGCTAAGACAAAGACGCAGACAAACAGACCCGGTGCGAATGTTTTGTGATGCTAAATATTGCCGAAGAATTTTTTTAAGTTATAATAATAATTTATTGTTGGAGACTGGTGCCTAAGCTAGGCTGAAGCCTGTGTTTCAAGTCACCAAGCCTCCACCCCAGAAGTCCAATAATGCTCTTTCATAAACTGTGCCAAGCGATTTAATCCATTTTCTTCTTCTTCGAGTCTATCAAGTCGTGTCCTCTTGTTAAAGTTCTCGTGATGAATACTCTCCAATACGTTGATATAACTTTATCAGGCCCCGATACTGGTTGATTTTGTCCTTTATAACCCAGTTATCATCTTGCATTCCATGATTGCGCACTTTCGCTATATATATCTTGATATAACATAAACTCGCTGTTCTAATAAAATTTGTATATTATGGCTTTGATACACGCAATGTTGACGATTTATCAAAATTAATTTTCAATTTTCCATCTGTTTGGGAATAAATATGCAACAATTATGTCAAGTATGTCTGCTAGTCACACTTTTTAGGTTTAATTTTTGCTGAGATTGTTTTAAACAATAAAATTAATAGCACACACATCCCTTGTAAAATATAGTACAACCTATTAACTACATATCGTTGGCTATTAATAATGTAAAATAGTTTGAGGGGATGGGCGCTGATAACCCAAATACAGGCATTGCCTAGTTCGGCTACAGATGCTACATTCATTTTTGTAAATAAATACTGCCAAATTGTTATTTGTAACATAGTACTAAGTCATCATCATCATCATCATCATATCAGCCACAGGACGTCCACTGCTGAACAAAGGCCTCCCCCTTAGATTTCCACAATGAGCGGTCACATGCCGCCCTCATCCAACGACTCCCAGCGACCTTCACCAGATCGTCTGTCCACCTCGTTGGAGGTCGTCCCACGCTGCGTTTTCCGGTGCGCGGTCTCCATTCTAGAACCTTTGTGCCCCAGCGGCCATCAGTTCTACGAGCAATGTGCCCTGCCCATTGCCACTTCAGTTTACTAATCTTTTCAGCTATGTCGACAACTTTAGTTCTTCTACGGATCTCCTCATTTCTGATTCGATCTCGTAGAGAAATACCAAGCATAGCTCTCTCCATAGCTCGCTGAGTGACCTTGAGCTTTCTTATGAGGCCTATTGTGAGTGACCACGTCTCTGTTCCATATGTCATCACTGGTAACACACACTGGTTAAAGACTTGCGTCTTGAGGCATTGCGGTATTGTTGACGAAAAGATGTTGCGAAGTTTCCCAAACGCTGCCCAGCCGAGTCGGATTCGACGATTGATCTCTTTCTCGAAGTTGGACCTACCTAACTGGACAGTTTGTCCCAGGTAGACATACTCGTCAACAACTTCGAGAACAGAGCTCCCAACGGATATTGGGATGGGCACGACATGGGCATTTGACATGACTTTTGTCTTGCCCATGTTCATCTTAAGGCCCACCTGTTGGGAAACTCTGTTGAGATCATCGAGCATTGTGCTGAGCTCTTGCAGCGATTCTGCCATGACTACGATGTCATCGGCAAATCGAAGGTGAGTGATATACTCGCCATTGATGTTAATGCCGAATCCTTTCCACTCCAGTAGTTTGAAGGCATCCTCCATTGCAGCGGTGAACAGTTTCGGGGAAATGACGTCCCCCTGTCTCACACCTCTCTGCAATGGAATTGCCCCCGTGCTCTGTTCATGTACTCGGACCGACATGGTGGCGTTTCTGTATAAGCACTTCAACACTTCAATGTACCGATAGTCGATCTGGCACCGCTGCAGAGATTGCAGCACTGCCCAGGTTTCGATCGAATCGAAGGCTTTCTCATAGTCCACAAACGCCAAGCATAGTGGCAGATTATACTCCTCGGTCTTCTGTATAACCTGCCGCAGCGTATGGATGTGGTCTATGGTACTGAAACCTTTTCGGAAACCGGCTTGTTCGGGAGGCTGGAAGTCATCAAACCTGCGCTCGAGACGATTCGTGATAACCCTTGAAAACAGCTTATAAACATGGCTCAGAAGTGAGATGGGTCTATAATTCTTCAATAGGGTGTTATTACCCTTTTTGAAGAAGAGCACCACCTCACCTCTGTTCCACGCTTCCGGCGTTGTGCCCTCGAGTAAGACGGAATTGAATAGCTTCTGAAGGACTTTAAGTACCGGTGTGCCACCCGCTTTCAGAAGCTCTGTCGTAATTCCGTCCCCACCCGGCGCCTTGTTATTTTTAAGCTGTTTCAAGGCCATCCTAATCTCGTACAGGCTGATGTCCGGGATATCCTCGGTATAGTGTCGGGTTAGTTTGGCTCGCGGGTCTTTGTCAGAGCCAATGGTAGGTATAGTAACCGAGGTGTATAACTGCCGGTAGAAGTTCTCAATCTCTCTCAAAACCTCTGGCTTAGTCGACGCTACACTGCCGTCCTCGGTCTTCAGCTTCATAATACGACTTTGCCCAATAGACTTGTCTCTTGCGAACACTTTGGAGCCTTGATTCCGCTCAATCGCCTCTTTAACACTATTAGTGTTAAAGGTGCGGATATCGTGACGCAAGGACTTCCATATCCGTCTATTGAGTAGTCTGTATGCTTCAGCATCACCGGAGGACTGCAGCGTCATGGCGCGTCTTTCTGCCATGAGGTCGAGAGTGTGATCGGAAAACTTTTTTGGTCTACCTTTACGGTGGGTTTTAAAGAACTTAGACCCAACCGTTTGGACAGTTTCTACAAACCTACCATTTAGATCGTCCACAGATACGCAATGTTCTAGGCACTCGAAGCGGTTTTGGAGTACTAAGTATTTGGAATAAATAAAAAATTATTAAAAAAAAAAAAAAAAAAATTGACTCAATGTCATCATCATCATCAATTCAGCCGAAAGACTTCCACTGCTGAACATAGCCTCCTCCAAAGATCACCACAATGAACGGTTCTGCGCTACCCGCATCAAATGGTCGTGATCGTGATGGTCTGCCCACGCTGTGTCTTCCGGTACGCGGTCGCCAGTCGAGAAATTTTCGGCCCCATCGGCCATTGCACGTTCTACGAGCAATGTGCCCCGATTCAATATACTGGAATCTACTTGCACTTATATTATTACGTTGTTATAGTTGTATATTGTTACCAAATGGTTTCCGGCAAAAAATAGACCACCCCACTCCACACGTGGATATCGGAATCGGCGACTCAAGGTTGATAACAAGAGGTAGTTCAGCGGTGTAGGTTTACGGGCTGATGTATTACATAATAATTATGAAGTAGGCTGAACGGGTGCCTCTGTTGGGACTGGTCAGCAGTTAAACTGCTATAGCAATCTTATTGTAAGGCATTAATTATCATTGTGCATAAATATGTGAGTATTTATCCCACACATTGGCATGTATTATTCTCACATAGCTTTTTACGAATCTATTTGGATTCTATTGTATTAAGAAATAAGACTGTAATACTTCCATATATTTTGAAAGAGTATATACATGGAGTTTCCTGCCGGCTCTCTATAGCATCAACGACTTGGAAGACTATTTAATCTATTCGTAAATGGTTCACAAAACACTTGACTTTGACGTCACTTTGCCTCCTATTAGGTCGGTTACTGCATTACGTCGATCATAATTATTTGATGGAATCTTGCACAAAGGTCCATGTTTGCGTACTTGTGGAAGATATCTAAATATGTCTAGTGAAAGGTTGCTAAGCTGATGGGTAGCGTCGTCCCTACCTCTTGTCTAGTCAGCTGGTGTTTTATTGTGAGTCCGGGTCTAACAAGAAGCTTTTTTAGCCTTAGTTTCAGCGCTACTAATAAACTGCCTTGCTAATTCGATACAAGACATTGAGGCGAACATTTCGGTTTGGTAAAAACTACATGGAACTTGAATGATAGTTAATGGTGTACCAGCTCTTGGACGATCCCAGGAACGCCACGCCTACATGTAGTGCACCCTAGAGACATTAAGCAATAAAACGGGTTATAAAATATTGAATACAAATTATTTTGATGGCTGAAACTTAAGACTGTCCCCTTTGTTTCATTCCCGCTTTTCCCTGTAGATAATCTAAATATAGCCATTAATCGTTTGAAAATCGAATTGGGTCTTGTCTCAATTTGTCGAGGAATCATTATGACTCCTTTACAAATTGAGTTTGGTTAACAATGTCGTAAACCTCTCTCTGAGCACGGTCGAGGTACGAACCATTAATATGTAAATTCTTATATATTTATCGTATCTATTTCTGATGGACTTACTCTTTAAACAGGTAGATTTTTTGGAGTCTTCGATTATGAAGAAAGAATTTGATATTTATGTTTCCCAAGCCACACGTCATTTGCAGCAATAAGATAATTAGTTGCTGTAAACTATACCTAAGCGATAATTGCCTAATAACTATGGTATTGGACAATACAAGTTGTCCCATAACAGGTAGCCGTTGGTAAGGAAGTGCTCAAGTAACTCTGCATATTGTAGAGGCATGTCATGCTCACTTAACCTTTTCTTAACAACATCCAGGCAGTCCTTTAGTGGTAAATTGGTGAATAAGGACTGCACATCAAAACTGACCATCACTTTACTTTCAGCCAGTTCAAGGTCTTTTATTTGGCTGACTAAGTGATAGGAATCTTTCACATATGTGCTAGATTTTCTACGAAGTTTTGAGAGTATCTTCGCTAGATGTTGTGCCAGTTTGTAAGTTGGTGTATCAATCAGGCTTACTTTTGGTCCTAGGGGAACATTGCTTTGGTGGTTTTGCGCATGATGGAATTAAATGTTTTCACGTCCAATTCTAAGGTGTCGGAATGTTTAGATGTTAACACTGTTTACCTTTTTATATGTGCTTTTGTCCGACAAAAGCTCTTGAATTTTGTGATTGTTATCGGTGGCATTGTCCATTATAACCGTAACAATACCCTTGTCGACAGTAACGATAGTCAGGTCTGGGTCTATATTAACGGTATTAAGCGCAAGATATTCGTCGCGAGAAAGATTCGGTTTAGGCGGTTTGCCTTGATGTAACACTGCTGATATATCTTGAGGAATCGCCTACAAATCTTTTTCCACGTTATTTTTTATCAGACAGTCCGTCGTTGCATATTATGTCTTCATAAGGGATCATCATTTACTGGGTGCTAGCGCGAAATTTAGGCCCTTTATTAAGACTTTTTATTTTAATTGTTTATTATGTAGGTACGAATGAATCACAGTTTTGATACAAAATATTTATAAACGTACATTTTGTACCTCATGCTCAGTATATTATTCTCACGTAACTTAGTTCTAATGTCAGTTAGCATAATTGCAACATTTTTAAGTACCTATTTTTAAAGAGTGGCCATGGAATTTCTTACTGGCTTTTCTCCATAGGACCAACAACAAGGTTCCATGCAATTGGTGCAACAAATTAAATTCTGACTATTCACGAGTGCCTGTAAATCACCATTTCAGCCGAATAAAGTGCACTGTTGGACACAGCCCTCCCCAAAGATCGCCATAAAGACCGGTCTAGGCATGCTGTCTGCTCATTGGGGGGTTTTGCCATAATCGCCGCGCTTTGCAGGCGGATAGGCGATCGTAGTTGAGTTGTAATGTACTCGAAGGACGCTGCTGCTCATTCTCTGACTAATTACATAGTAGCCTTTAGACACCCACGGGATTAAATGGGGTATTTTGAAACTCAAAATCAAGGTACCTTCATCCACTTGATCAAAGAACTTCATTAATATTATCACAGGCGATATAGCGAAGGAACGAATCGACCGGTAAAATTTACCTTCGCAAACAACTAACACCTTAAAATTGATTGAAATAAACTTCATAATCGTTTGTGAATTTTGACAATGGCGGTTATTATGCATGCATTTCGCATTGAATTCTATGTTTATGGATTCTGTAACTTCGTATGTGTAGCTTGGTTAACGCATATTTAAAATTATTTATTATTATTTGAATGGTCTTTGAACATTTTAAGAAAGATAATGGAATGTTTGGGTGCATTGTGGTTGGGATGGATGTTTGAATCTGAATTTTGATACTGTCGTAATAAGGCCCTGGCTTGAGCAAGCCCAAAAAAGATAACTCACATCTCCGTCCCAGCCAGGGTCCTCGGTCCTCTCGGTGGGTTTGTCCATAGGCCAGTGTCTTGTTGGCATTAGCAGATAACAAGGCATGGTCATAATGATGATGAATATGTACTGAAAAAGCTCAAGGTCACTCAGCGAGCTTGGAAAGAACTGTGGTATTTCGCTAAGAGATCGAATAAAAAATAAGGAAATCCGCGCAGGCGTATTTTTGTCCTTAGTTCCTTGATGGTCCTGGCAACATATCATATTGATGTTGGCTATGGGGGTATGATTCAGGCCTTCGTCTAGATCGATTTGGTCATCATTGGTCTCTTTGGGATAAATACTTTGATAGGTGGGCAGGCAAATACATCAGCCTTTTCCTAAGCTGTTCGTTCCCAGGTAGCTTGTTCACGAATATTCTTCCTTACCACGAATAGTCTTCCTTATTGGTGGATTGGCCACCTGAGATCATACTTTTTTTTTTGGAAAAAAGGAACATTGGAACATTGCTCTACACTACGATTTCTCCTGTGTCGTGGGTGCGTTTACAGACACAATACTCCCAGACCCGAAACAACTACCTTTTTTTGTTTTTTTTTTTTTTATTCTTTTTTTTTAACGTGGGGAAATCCTCTTGGACTTCCTCCGCCTTATGAAGGGCGGAGGGGCATGCCGGGATCAAACCGGCTAAAACCCCACGGTGTCCTTCTTCTTACCTCTAACCGGGGGTGAGTTGTACGCTTTTCTTTGGACCTTTTTTTTTCATTGGACCGCTCCCCCGGCAGGTATACAAATATCTGTTCCATGCGGGAATTGAACCCGCAACCCGGTGCGCAGCAGCCGACTGTATCAACCATTGCACCAACCGTGCCGTCGTAAACTTCCATAGAGAGTAATTTGTTGTAGCAGTGGTAGAAGTTGATTCTAGCTTAGATTGCAGTGTGCTATCGTGCCAGTTTTGGATTAGATTGCTTTATTTAAAGCAGTCCTATCTTAAGTTCTTAAACTGACATGTTCACTGACACTATTATTAGAACTGAAAACGGGATATTTACCATGTTTCTTATTTGTTTTGTGTTCCCGATATTTCGGCGCTCAAAACAAATAAAAAACATGGTAAATATCCCGTTTTAAGTTCTAATAATACAGTCCTATCTTATTTAACGTAATCGTAAATAAAAAACCAAATAACCCGAAAAATCATTTCACACTTGTTACATAAATCAGTTAACCTTACAACCAATATGTAGTTACTTCCTATACGACAAGGTTGCAAGAAAAATGCTCTGACCTCGTTCAAGGTCCATTCCTTTCAATTTGTCCACAGTCCACGTAGTATAGTTTGTTTATAATTAACATGCGATATTGAGTTATTAAGTGGTTTTTCCGATCGCTTTGCGGTTTCCTCTCTAAGGTACCTAATTAAAAATGGTGTGTCCTTGCGTATGGTGGTAATTGTGAGTTGTTTACAACAGCTTTCTGTGACCGTATACACCTCAAAGAGTCAATTAAGTACATTTTGGAATACGTTAATTATCTATCATCATCATTTCGGCCGAATGAAGTCCACTGCTGGACACAGGCCTCCCAAAGATCACCACAACCACCGATATGGATGTGTTGTGGGCTCATTGGGGGGTTTTGCCATAATCGCCACGCTTGGCAGGCGGGTTGGCGATCGCAGTTGAGTTGTTAATGTACTCGAAGGGTGCTGCTGCCCGTCCTCCGGCTAATCCCTTAGTCGACTTTTAAGACACCCATGGGAGGAGATGGGGTGGTGGCATTCTGAGCCGGCACCACACGGCATCTAATAATTATCTATACATTTATGTTTTTAGTATGTTCTGTTAGTAATACTTTCTGAGTAGGGATTGGGTAGTATCGGCATTTTCAAAGTACGCAGGACATTTTGAACGCTCGGCATTGTCAAAGAAGACACGAGACGGCCCAGGCTGGAATATTTTATATTGTTATAGAATATATTTTCGGTGAGACGTATCAATAAAATATTAATTTTAATAAAATTAGCATTTAATTTACATAAATAAAACCTAATTATAATGTTCTAAAATTTAAACATTTCTAATTTTAATGATAGTTTAACTAATTTTTCTTTCATATTTTTTTTAAAACGTTGCCCCACTCTGAGCTTTCTCCTGTGTCGTGGGTGCGTTTACAAACCCAAATTCCACACACAATAACACCCAGACCCGGAACAACTACCTGCAGATCATACAAATATTTGTTCCGTGCGGGAATCGAACCCACGACCCAGTGCGCACCAGCCGACTGTATCAGCCACTGCACCCACTTTTTTCTGAAGCTTACGCGAATAGCATCCATTGACTCGAAATAGCTTACGGAAATATATCTGTATTTGTCCATTAATAATATAATAATTGTATGTATACGGCATGTATGGATACTGCACTTAGGTATACATAATTAAATAAACGTGATAATATATTACCATAAAATATTTTAATTCTTCTTTAATTGTCATAATCACCGAATAACTTTTTTCATCATCATCATTATATCAGCCAAAGGATGTCCACTGCTGCACAAAGACCTGTCCTTAGATTTCCACAACGAGCTGTTACATGCCGCTCTCATCCAACGATTCCCAGTGACCTTCACTACTTCGAGAACGTTTTTGCCCCAACGGCTATCAGTTAGTTATACGAGCAATTTGCCCCGCCCATTTCTAATTCAGTTTACTAATACTTTCAGCTATGTCGGCAACTGTAGTTCTTCTATGGATCTCCTCATTTCTGATTCGATCTCGTAGAGAAATACCAAGCATAGCTCTCTCCATAGCTCGCTGAGTGACCTTGAACTTTCTTATGAGGCCCATTGTGAGTGACCACGTCTCTGTTCCATATGTCATCATTGGTAACACACACTGGTTAAAGGCTTTCGTCTTGAGGCATTTCGGTATTGTTGACGAAAAGACGTTGCGAAGTTTCCCAAACCCTGCCCAGCCGACTCGGATTCGACGATTAACCTCTTTCTCGAAGTTGGGCCTACAATTTTTTTATTGATGCCCAGTGGAAATTCTTCATGAACTTCCTTCACCCCGGGGAAGGGCGAAGGGGTATGCTGGACTCCTACCGGCTAAAACCACTGGAGCGGTCATCTTCGGCACCTAAGGGAGGCTCCAGGTCCTCGTATGATCACACTAGAGCCGCCCACTGGTGCCACGCCTATAGGCACATCCCTGAGAGGGTGACTGTAAAGCGGTCACCCCCTCGGGGGTTGGGCCTACCTAACTGGACAGTTTGTTCCAGGTAGACCTACTCGTCAACAACTTCGAAAACATAGCTGCCTTCAGATATTGGGATGGGCACGACATGACTTTTGTCTTGCCCATTTTCATTTTAAGGCCCACCTGTTGGGAAACTCTGTTGAGATCATCGAGCATTGTGCTGAATTATTTTGCGTTTTTAAAAAGGTTAATGCATCTACAGAAATAGATTTGACAGTAAAAGAGCTGCAATTCTGAAAAAAATCTACCAATTTGTGTTCCGTTTTACGCAATTCGTGACTTAATATGAAAACGAAGTTTCGACCAAGTGGGGTGAATCGAATCGTTCCTTTTCGCGAATCAAAGTAACGCAATTTACCTGTACTTTGAAGATTACATCTATACAAATAAATAAAATTGAAGTGTCTGTTTGTAATGTCAAAATAACAGCTTTTTACTAAATGCATATGAAAGTATATACGGTACATACAACAAAAGAACAATTTTTTTTTGTCTGTCTGTTTGTTCCGGGTAATCTCCGAAACGGCTGGTCCGATTTTGACGGGACTTTTACTGGTAGATAGCTGATATTATAAGGAATAACTTAAGCTACTTTTATTTTAGAAAATAATTAGGGTTTCGCGCAAAAATAATAAAACCCTTGAAATCCAATATATATATTCTATGTCGAATGTCTATGTCGAAGTACTCTAAATTGATTTTAAATTAAACGCGGGTGAAACCGCTTGTCCAAGCTAGTCGATGATAAGAACGTACGTGCTTAGCATTTCTCTGAAGGATCGAATCAGAAACGAGGTGATCCAACAGAGAACCAAAGTCACTGACATAGCAAATCGGATTAGCAAGCTGAAGTGGCAATGGGCTGGCCATATTAGCCGTAGAACTGATGGCCGTTGGGCATACGTGTTCTTCAGTGGAGACCGCGGCTCGGCAAACATAGTGTAGGGTGCCCTCAGGCTCAGTGGAGTGACGATCTTGGCAAGGTGGCTGGCTTGAACTGAATCGTACTCAGTGGCCTAACTTTGGAGAGGCCTATGTCCAGCAGTGGACTGCTATGGGCTGTTGATGATGATGATGAAAAACGTGCGAAGCTAGTAAATTATCAAAACTGACCTAACCCTGGGTATCTTTTTCCTTTCAGAGGCCACGCTTTCCGTTATTTGGTAGAAATAAAGAAAGGAAATGTTTTATTTTGGACTTGTACAAAATGATAATGAAACTTATTATTAACAAAATAAAATATATAATGTAATATAATAATTTATTTCTTTTAAACTTAGCCTAAGTTTACAATTTCATAACAAGTCCATTTATTATGATTCGTTAAAAATAACAATTGTGTAATCAAATTATGGTAGGTATTTGTAATTTGTTAGCTAGTTTTATGACAAACGTATTAGTATTCAACTACCCTTCGTACTAGTTGTAAACTGTGTGACGCCAGATAAATATATGACTACCCTAGTGCTGTACGAGGCCAAAAAGGTCCCTATCTCAGCATATGCTGCAACTATTTCTGCTGATGCCACGGGCATTATGTCATAATATTAACATGTTTATATCGAAACAAAGTGGACTACATATGCACGATAATAAACACACTATTGCTTCTGTAATACACAATCAGAAATTGATAATTATTAACGCACAGGTACGAGTCAACGAAGTTCTCACATTTACAAAATGAAGAAGATGCTAAATTATATTAAAATAAAGGGCAATATGGCCATCAAGCTGTAAACAATGTCATATTGTATACATTAACATGTCAAAAAGGACATATGTAATATGTCCTATATTAAAAAGGTATCAATTCTAACAAGAATTATATCTTCATTCATCGCAATTCAGAATAATTAATAGATAAACACATATTTTGTCAAAAGGGTACCAGGGAAGCCACATGTGCAGAAAGAATCAGTGCCAAACATCCCTGTCGTCAACGTAATCTATAGCTTTATATTAAGCTTTTCCAATAAGAACGCGTTTAATATAGGCTTTAAACTTTCCTTCTTACGATCTGTAATAGATTTGGGCAGCTTGTTATAAAAACGTATACTATTCCCTAGGAATGACTTATTCGTTTTAGCTAATCTAAATTTAGGTACTACTATTTTATGTTTTTGCCGTGTATTGATGTCATGAAAATCGCTTCTTTTATAATACTTGTGCAGATTTTTGCGGACTTATAAAATGTTTTCAAAGATATAAAGTGACCTTTATAACTAACCGATATTTTCTCTTGATTGCAGCTCTTCAAAATGGGGGGCCTCAAAACCCTCATCATCTTGCAGCTGGTGTACATCTGTGGGTGTATGGACCAGCTGCACATTGTCTACGAGTGGAAGGAGCTTGACTACGAGTTCCCGACCCCTGAAGCCAGGCAGCAGGCGATAAACTCCAACAGTTTCATCCCAGAGAACAACATTCCTATGGGTCTGGAGATCTACGAAGACAGGTTGTTTATAACGGTCCCCAGGTGGAAGTCAGGAGTGCCGGCTAGTTTGACCTACATTAATTTGAAAGGTAAGAGTTTAAAACGGAAACTACTGAAAATTTTCAGCTTTATCTGGTAAGAGGCAGGGCAAGCTCTACCCTTTAGTCAACCATAGGAAAAAGCAGGAATATATGTGTTACTTACTTAATACTTATACTATACTTATCACTTGCGACTTATTTCCTACCACAATCAGACTTAATTTAATATAGTAAGTAATGTCTTAGGTTTAACATTATAATAAAACACTTTTAAACGAATTCTGTCGCGTATTTTTTATTTTAGATATTATTAGAACTTAATTGAATAGTTCGCCTGACTGATAAATCAATTCGCGAACAGTAAAGAAAATCATCATCATCATCATTATTTCAGCCGAATAAAGCCCACTTTTTTATTTTTTATTGATGTCCAGTGGAATTCTACATAGAACTTTGTTCACCCCGGGGAAGGGCGAAGGGGTAAAACCACTGGAGCGGTCATCTTCGGCGCCGAAGGGGGGCTCCAGGTCCTCGTAAGATCACACTAGAGCCGCCCATTGGTGCCACGCCTTTATCGTATATACGTCATCAAAAAAACGTAAAGGAAAGAAAAAGGACTTGAGGGAAACGCGTCTTGAACAATTACAGTATAAGAGAATCTCCATTTTCTAAATCTCGAGAAAAACGCAACTCGGGTTACGTTAATCGAATATAACTGGCGGTAAAGACTCCGATGCAGTTTTATGAGCTATTACTTTAAACTAATGGTTTAGCTCTCACCACTTTTACTATAATGAAGACAGCATGTAATGTACGTTTAATATATTGTTTTACATTCACATTTTTTTTTCTATACAACTTGGTGACGTACAAGCCATTTGCCTGGTGGTAAGCGACATGCCTGCCAATAACAATTGTAATGCTACCCAGGGCTGGTCCTTCACGGCATCACACTGCGCTCGTTACCTCGAGGCATAAAGTTATTTAGGCTCTTATACCCAGTAATTCCACAAGCCATGTGTAAACGGTACGGTTGGTGCAGTGGCTGATACAGTCGGCTGCTGCGCTCCGGCTCGTGAGTTCGATTCCCACACGGAACAAATATTTGTAGGATCTACAGGTAGTTGTTCCGTGTCTGGGTGTTTTATATGTGGAATTCATGTATGTAAAACGCACCCACGACACAGGAGAAATCCTAGTGTGGGTAACGTTCAAAAAAAAGAAAAAAAATCTTCTTGTACATGAATTCCATAACTACTACAGTTGACTCTAACTTTCCTGGGACCACAAGCTTCTGAAACTCACATTCCTGATTTCCATCAGAAACTGTATCATATTTAAAAACAATTACTTTAATTGTAATAATATTTTACTTTATATGTATTAATATTATTAGTCTAATAACCTTCGTGCCGACATATAATAAACTTGAGTGATTTGTTGACTTTGGGAATTACCTAAATGGAAACGGAAACATGAAACGGTTACGAGAATCGATACTTCAATATTGAATGAGTCACGTGTGAGTAATATTGCTCTTTTAGTAAATGTGACGGTATCAGGACAACCACTAGTTAATAATACCAGCCAAGTGTTTTACTGATTTATTTCATAGGCATTTGAGTTAAATTTTATATAGAACTAGCTGTACCCTGGGCGCGTTGCTACGCTACTTACTAAAATAAATTTGAAGGAAAGACATGCACAAATATTCATTGGAATGATAGTGGCGCCATCTGTCAAAGATTGGTCGTACCAACTCAGAAACCTTTGTGGGCTCATGCACAACACTTTGCTGAAGATCATGACATGAACAAATGCATAGATTACGATTCTATAAAAAACATACAGACAAAAATTCATTTTTATATATATAGATTGGGATTTACCACTATAAGAAAATGTGTGTCCTTTTCCTTGCCGGGGGAGCGGTCTAATGCAGAAAAGCGTACAACTCACCCCCGGCTAGAGGTAAGAAGAAGGACACCGTGGGGTTTTAGCCGGTTTGATCCCGGCATGCCCCTCCGCCCTTCCCAAGGCGGAGGAAGTCCAAGAGGATTTCCCCACGATAAAAAAAGCAATGCGTGGTGCATTGGGAATTCTCCTTTGTCGTAGGTACTTTTTACAGACACTTACCTCACACACTACTCTATCTGTAGTTCTGTAGACTTTCATATAAAATACAAAAGCTGCATAGACTCCACAAATTTGAATTTGACTTGTGCGCTAATTGAATTTGAAATACATTGAGCAGAAAGCCAATTGCTTAATTACATCGCCAACCTTGTTGTCAAAATATTGCATTCCCATAGATTCTCTATTCCACTCATTCATCTTTCCTTTTGTGTGGCTTGTAAGTTGAGAGTTGTTTAAGATGCACAAAGGCTTCTGATTCGGCTTAACGACAGCTGACTCATGACAACAACTGGGACCGACGACTATACGCGCCTTCCGAATCATGGTAGTTGATAGTTATTTATTGGCAATAATAATAATTACAAGTTATATAACATTTCATTCAGTACATTAAGTTACATTATTCAAATTAATTAATTATATGATCATTTGTGGACATTACATAATTTATAATTCTTTACAATTTAATAATATATATTGCCGTGTGGTGTCGGCATTGCCGTGTGGTGCTGGCTCAGAATACCACCAACCCATTTCCTCCATTGGGTGTCGTAAAAGTCGACTAAGGGATTAGCTGGAGGATGGGCAGCAGCGTCCTTCGAGTACATTAACAACTTAACTGCGATCGCCAAGCCGTCTGCCAAGTGTGGCGATTATGGCAAAACCTCCCAATGAGCCCACAACACACACATATCGGTCGTTGTGGTGACCTTTGGGGGAGGCATGTGTCCATTCAGCCGAAATGATGAATACATATTACTTACTTATCATAATATCTATTATGTCATTATACATTAAATATAATGATCCAATCACTGTCTTCAAACAAATGTAAAAATATTTTTGTACGTCCTACCCTTTAAAGTCATTCCAGTGATAAAAGGTTTGCTCAATAAGCCAGCGTTTTATGGATACATAGTTCAAATACCACTACGCGGTCACCCGTCCACTGATTGAGTGCGCCAATAACCTAGTCGATCGTTTACCGATCAGTCAGTGCAACTGGCTATGAGGGTCTCTATTCCACAGAGTGTCGTAAATTCTGACTAATGGAACATACCTAGAATCTTTAGAGAATGGGCAACAACAATATACAAATATTTCTTATTTCCGTTCATTGTATTCGTCTATAAATAAGAAGTCTCATCAGCAGTGTATAATGTAGGATGATGATAGATAATTATCATCATCATCATCATCATTTCGGCCGAATGAAGTCCACTGCTGGACACAGGCCTCCCCCAAAGATCACCACAATGACCGATATGGGTGTGTTGTGGACTCATTGGGGGGTTTTGCCATAATCGCCACGCTTGGCAGACGGGTTGGCGA
The DNA here is from genome assembly GCA_947459985.1 of Diloba caeruleocephala. NCBI lineage: Eukaryota > Metazoa > Arthropoda > Insecta > Lepidoptera > Noctuidae > Diloba > Diloba caeruleocephala. The sequence continues at coordinate 2,706,397 of OX381616.1, read as the reverse complement.
TCGCAGTTGATTTGTTAATGTAATCGAAGGAAGCTGCTGCCCATCCTCCAGCTAATCCCATAGTCGACTTTTACGATATCCACGGGAGGAAATGGGGTGGTGGTATTCTGAACCGGCACCACACGGCTAAGATAATTATCACCTTTTTTAAAATATAGAACTTTTCCTTAGACGCCTGATACCTCCTGAGATCAATTATTACTGATTGCTTGTGTTTACCTACCTGTATGCTGATCTGACACTAGGGATAATATACTCATTTAAACTTCTATTATCATTTCAGACAACTCAACGAAATCACCGAAGCTGATTCCTTACCCAAGCTGGGCAGCTCACTCCACAGACATGGACGGAAAACCTCCGGAGATCGTCTCGCCATTCCGCGTTAGAGCCGACCGTTGCGGCCGTCTCTGGGTCCTCGATAATGGAAAAATGGGTAACCTGGAAAAAAATACGACTAAGTACCCGCCTGCGATTATCGTTTACGACTTGAAGACGGATAATCTTATTAGGAAGTACGTGTTTCCCGAAGACCAGGTCAAATTAGATTCTGGCTTTGCAAACATTGCTGTTGAAGACACCGACTGCGAGAACACTTATGCTTACGCGGGGGATTTAGGAAAGCCAGCGATTGTGGTGTACTCCTGGGAGAAGAACGAATCTTGGAGGATAACCCATCACTTCTTCCATCCTGATCCCTTAGCTTGTGACTTCAGTGTCAAAGGATATAACTTCAGTTGGACTGATGCAATTTTCGGTCTCGGCCTTTCTGCTCCAAACGCCAACAACTACAGCACCCTTTACTTCCACCCCATGGCTAGCTACAACGAGTTTTCCGTATCTACAGAATATTTGAGAAACCAGTCGATTGCTGATAATAATTTTAAAGCTTTCGAATTGTTGGGAAGTCGTGGTCCGAACGCTCAATCCAGCGTCTCCTTTGTCGACCAGAAAACTGGAGTTCTCTTCTATTCTTTAGTGAACTTGAACGCTGTTGCGTGTTGGAAGACGTCGAACAAGGAGTACTTAATGAAGAACCAAGGCAGGATCTACATGAATGAAGTCACAATGATATACCCAACTGACATAAAAGTAGACTACGATGACAACTTGTGGATTCTATCAAACAGGATGCCGATTTGGATGTATGGAAGATTAGAATCTAATGAGGTCAACTTTAGGGTCTTTTCGGCTCCCGTTGTAGATGCTATAAGTCATACAGCATGCGATATTACACCTAGATCAGATATTTTGGACAAATTCGTGAACAAAATTAAGAATGCTACAAACACTATTGTAGCTAAACTTAAGCCAAATTCTGGTGGTTCAGTTCTCAAGCCTTTGTCAATTATAAGCGTTTTAATATTTAGTTGGATTATCACCTTTACTGTATAAATTTGTATTTGATACTTAATTATGTAAGCGTGTCTGTCAATTGCGTTGCTTTTACGAGCAAGTGTCGTTTTGAACGTCAGTTATAGCTAAATGTTCCTCTTATAATTGCACTATCTAGGAGGAAAAGAGCGAGAAGATACTTGAAATTATCAAAATATTTTTAAGGTTTTGAAATCAGCCTTTACTGGCGTTCAAAACTTCGAATATTATGAGCGCTTGTGGCTTTAAGTTGGCAGTGACAGGGGGACTGACACGCCCATTTTGTATGCTAGTCGAATGCGTTAGTTTTTAGGTTATTCACCCAGATTCGTTTTAAGGCTATCAAGGGCTATTTCATTTATTGGATATACATAAAATACATGTTTGTTTAATCTAACTTTGACATTGACTGTATCATTGAAATAACGATGGAGCCCTTGAACTTGAATTGAAATTGAAATTGGAAAGCGTTAGTATTATAGACTAGTAGTTATAGTGTAATCGGTACTTGTACAATGTGTAAAAAACTCAAGTTCTAAAACATTTGAGTATTTTCATTATTCTTATAGCATATTCTCATAAGGTAGTGACTGACCTGTATTGTCCGATCGCAACGTAACGTTGGGGAAAAGCTTAAATATTATGTTACATGGATTGCACAAATATTAAAATAAGTGTTTCGAACAATGTTATTCGGCCGTGCTGCACTTCTCAGAGTTCTTTTACAGCTTACAGAAACACAAATTATTATGGTAATACTCTGGTTCCGAGGGATTCTGTTAAATGTAACGTGCTTTTTTATCATCATTTGTTTATATATTAATAATTTTAGTGTGTGCATCTTAATATTTATTTACTTAACCTGGAATAGTATTTGCCAAGCGCGTGTATGTACTCTCGACGACGAAAGATGAAGTGGGTGTGTGTTGTTGCAATGACAAGTCGACTCGACATTGCTAATCCTTAATAAAAACATAAAAGGGATTCACTCGGGGAGCGACTTTGCTCACTGTACTGATTGTAATGGTCGCTTTGTAACGTTAAATTACATGACAATAGGTCAGTCGCTACCTTTAGACTTATACAACTTAAGCAGCTTGCAGCTATTCATGTTTTCTGTCATATAGGTACATCTGTTTAGCTATCGCGGGCCGAGCTAGACTCTCTGATTTATCCACGTTTATATACGGGCATTGGGTCAGTGTCCATAACACATTAAGTAAGTCTAGAACCAACTCACTTACAAGAATGAAATTAAAATATAAAAATAAAAAGATCACCTAATCAAAAGGATCACCTTATCATTTTTATCGACGGTATCCTGAAATTACTTAGATTGATTCATCATCGTCATCATCAGCCTATCGCAGTCTACTGCTGGACATAGGCCTCTTCAAGTGCATGCCACTGATCGCGATCCTCGGCTACTCTCATCCAGCTATTGCCAGCCACCTTGCGCAGGTCATCACTCCACCGAGCTTGAGGGCGTCCTACACTACGTTTACCAAGACGCGGTCTCCACTCAAGAACACGTTTTCCCCAACGGTTGTCGGTTCTACAACTAATATGGCCAGCCCACTGCCACTTCAGCTTACTAATCCTATGAGCTATGTCGATAACTTTGGTTCTCTGTCGGATCATTTCTGATTTTATCCTTCCGAGAGACTCCGAGCATAGCCCTCTCCATTGCTCGCTGAGCGACTTTAAACTTGTGGACCAGCCCTACCGTGAGTGTCCACGTCTCGAGATTGATTACTAAGTCAGAAACCGGACTCAATCATTATTGCAAGGGCCCTCGTTTTCGCATTTCCTTGCTCTCAATGTGAGAATTCATGTAATAGCGATTTATTTATATGTTTGCGGATCGGCAAACGCACGCAAGTTGAATGGACTGCGATGCGCTGATATGATTGCGTGGTTGAAATGTTAATGTTGTGTTAAAATAAGCTCAGTCCCCATCTATCACGTGGATAGTTGATGCAGCGTTGATGGACAGCCATCCATCAGTAACATGTGTGTTACCGCTTTATTTATTGTGATCGCTATATAAATGTTTTTCGTACTTATTTAGTGCCTCGAAGTGATATCACATAAGCTAATCTAGAATAGAATGTGCACGGAACGTGTATTTTGTAAATATTTAACTTTAATAAAAAACACTAAAAGTTTTACCAGTGTTTTATTTGTATAATTGAAACTAGTGACATCTGTTATCATCTTGGCGTAAAGTTTTGTGCATTTTTCTATGGATTCAGATAGATGGCGTTGTAAGTACCATAAAACTAATATTATGACATTGGTCTATGATAATCTATACCAATAAATAAAATTGAAGTGTCTGTTTGTAATGTCAAAATAACAGCTTTCTACTAAATGCATATGAAAGTATGTACGTAACATATAACAAAAATACTATTTTAAAAATTTTTGTCTGTCTGTCCGTCTGTCTGTCTGTTTGTTCCGGGTAATCTCCGAAAAGGCTGGACCGATTTTGACAGGACTTTCACTGGCAGACAGCTGATGTTATAAGGAATAAATTAGGCTACTTTTATTTTAGCACAGTAATTAAGGTTCCGCGCAAAAAATATAAAATACCCTTGAAATCCAATAAATATAATATGTTAAGTATATAGTCGAAGTACTCTAAATTTCTTTTAAATTAAACCTAGGTCCCAGCTAGTAATAAATAATTGTGAATCTGACTTCCAAAAGGCACGTAGACCAAATATCTGTCTGGTGGTTTTGGGTATTCATGTAGCCTACAAAAAGTCATGCTGATGGTATTGTTGTGCGAAGGGTCATTGAGCTTCCTAAAATACGGTTCAGCTACACGATTCATGCTTGCCGTCTGTTAGGCCAGGTCATCCCGAAATGGCTATGGGACTTTCTTCGAGGCCATTCCGGAGTTTGTTCTACATTTCTATAACAGGACATTGTACCTACATATTTCTGGACTTAAAAACAAACTTTTGAGTTTGTTTGGTTTGGCAAACCTGCTTGCTAAAATAGAGAATTGCATTTCATTTCAATCTATACAAATAAATAAAATTGAAGTGTCTGTTTGTAATTTCAAAATAACATTTTAGTAAATGCATATGGAAGTATATACGGTACCTATAACAAAAATACAATTTTTTATTATTTTGTCTGTCTGTCGGTCTGTCTGTCTGTTTGTTCCGGATAATCTCCGAAACGGCTGGACTGATTTTGACGGGACTTCCACTGGCAGATAGCTGATGTTATAAGGAATAACTTAGGCTACTTTTATTTTAGAAAAATAATTAGGGTTCCGCGCAAAAGAACACCTTGAATTCTAATATATATAGTATTTGTTGAAGTACTCTAAATTTCTTTTAAATTAAACGCGGGTGAAACCGAAAAATAAAAAATGGCGGTTGGCGAAGCTGAAGGTACGCGAATTCATACTTATCGACTTTGAGGGTTTTCAGAGGCATATATTATGTGTAAATTAGGTTTTTTTTTTGTGTTTGAGTACTGAACGAGGCATGTTTTTTTTAAATTCAAGTCTCCAATGCTGGTTCAAAGGTCTGAGCCCAAGCATACATTTAATTAAGCATAACACATGATCACTCTCATTCGGGACTCAAAATCGCGAAATATATAGCGGTGTGTTGTGTGATCATTCTCCAAACTACAAAGTAGGAACAAAGGTTAAATTGGTGATAGGGTAGGCTTCGCGTAGAGTTTGGGAAAAGTTGTAAAATCTAAGTTCTTTATTATTATTCTATTTCAGTTGGTAACAAAACTAAAACAAACAAAAATAAACTAAAAGAAAGGGAGCGTGTTTAGGCGTCAAAGTATTCCTTCTCATCGCTGTCAATTGGTAATGTTCCCAGAAGACTGTCAGCATTACCACGTTGAGTGGCAATGCTAATTCTTTGTCCAAAAAATAGGCCAGCTCTGGTCACGCGAAGAGTCGACCAAACATCTGGCAATATCATTAAAAGGCAGACGTGCCCTCGGACTCCATGACCCGAGCGTTTCGACCCCAAACGACTAAAACACATAACTGCCAATGCGGTTATGGTTTAGGTACTTAAGTTTCGTGAACAAATAGTTACTGTATATTATTTAAAATTAGAAAAAAGCTTTACAATTGTTTTTCCTAAGGTTACTAGTCATTTTAGTGTGACCAGATCAAATTTTAATATTCTCATTAGTGATTTATCCTTTTTATATTATGCAACACATAGGACTTCACACTTTTACTTTGGGACTAGATTTATGTCTATTAATTACCATTAATATGTGGCATATTCCGTGTGATGCCGGCTAAGAATACCACCACCCCATCTCATCCCGTGGGTGTCGTAGGCCACTATGGGATTAGCCGGAGGATGGGCAGCAGCATCCTTCGAGTATATTTCTAACTCAACTGCGATCGCCAACCCTGTCTGCCAAGCATGGCGATTATGGCAATGGCTAATGGGCCCACAACACAAAACCATACCGGTCGTTGTGGCAATATTTGGGGGGGCGTCAACATTGGATGTTTTTCGACTAAAATGATGATGATGAATATTTTTTTTTACCTTGAAGCTACGAGCTATGGTAGATTAGTATTTTGGTCTTACCAAGTTATCCCAAATTATTAATATCTTTTTCTTACGAACGTATACTAGAAAAGGTTAATTCAATAATCGAAATACATCAAAAATATTATATAACTTACATTTTGACGCCACGGTTGGTTCAGTGGTTGACACAGTCGGTTGCTGCGCTCCGGGTCGTGAGATCGATTCCCGCACGGAACAAATATTTGTATGATCTGCAGGTAGTTGTTCCGGATCTGGGTGTATTGTATGTGGAATTAATGTCTGTAAACACACCCACGACACAGGAGAAATCCTAGTGTGGGGCAACGGTTTTTAAAGAAAAATGTAAGAGTCATCGTGCGACCACGAACCCTGCAAAGTGTTCGAAATGTCAGGAAGAAAAAAAAAACAATAATACACGCGATTTAATCCGTTTAAAATTGTTTTATTATAAAAATATAAGAAATATAAAATATACATGAGAGAAGAACTATCATGATTTTTCCATTTAAAAAACTTTGGCCTTTTCTCATTGGTGCTTAAAGATTGCTGCCGTGTGTGCAGCACAGCGCACATCGGGGCTCCAGGGGGACTTTACAATCCCTCCCGAGATATGCCTGGGAGGGTGACCTTTTTACAGGCGCCTCCCCATCGCTAGAGGGATTGATCGGTTTACAGACACCCTCTCCGAGATCTGCCTAAAAGCGTGGCACCAATGGTTGCTATAGTGCGGTTGTATGAACCTGGAGCCTCCCTTCAGTGCCGAAGATGACTGCTCCGGTGGGTTTATCCGGTTAGAGTACGGCATGCCCCCTCCTTCCCCTAGGCGGAGCAAGGACATGCGGTATTTCCACCGAGTAAAATAAAATAAAAGTATATTGGTGCTTTTACCTTTCCACTGACGTAGATAATGCCCAGAGTAATCCAGTAAATTGCAATAAGCGCTATCTATATTTACAATACTATTTACGACGCTATAAATTACTCCATTACTGTATTTCATGGCTGCTTCCATAGTATTTCCATAAATTTCTGTAGACGGCGGAAATTCAGACGTGCTGAAATTGCAATGGGAATTTAATCATTTTGAAAGTTTTATAAAACAGACCACACAGGAGATGACGGTTGAAGCAGAGGTATTGTATCCTTTTATACTTAGGTTTACAGAAAAAAAGCACGTTATAACTCTTATGGTTCAACGCCTGGTCTTGACTGATCGAGTATCCCTGGCGATGAACGTTTTGCGTTCGGCGCGTTATGCCGGGTAGATTTGTTTAGTTTTGACCTGATCCAGAAGCTTAAACGCTTCATGCAGAATGTTGCTCGAAGGAAGCCCAGGAGGTTTTGCCGATCAGCACGAGTCGGGCGTAAGGCGAACATAGGTATGTCATTTCTTTAGGCTATTTTTTTTTTTGGTTTCAACGAACTGTGTATTGTAGAAACTTAATGTGTGATTGGGACGGCGTATTATAGGAACGGGAAGGAACTTGTGTATGAGCTTGATATTAATAAACACTCGCTACTTCTATATAAATTTATTTTTATAGAAGATAATACAATTCGCTTTTTCTACAATCGACCACCGTGCTGATGGCTGGCCGAATTCAGTCTCTTCGTTTATTTTCTGTGTCAAAATGTTCTCATGTAATTATTTTAAATAATGTTGTTTTTATTCTATGTGGCTAGGATTCTTCTCCCAAAGAGTTTGAACTCTATTACAGTATACAATATGTATGAACCGCAATTTTTACCGAACAGTAATATTTGTCAGTGCAGTTATTCTACTCACGCTTGTGATTGGTGACCAGTTCACCGCATGCTGTTGGGGCTTGGGCCTCCACTATATTCCTGGCAAGAGACAAAGTCGACAGCAGTAGCAGCAGCAGTGATGCTCGATGACCCTAGGAAGTAATTGAATCACCTTAATGAAGAAAGCCCATCGCCTACCAGCACAATATAAACTATTTTCTTCTGCAACACAGTGAAATAAGCAGCTAATATAATCCCTTTTTGTTTTACTCCCTATTCAAGACATCAGATAATCCACTAAAGTTCATCATACAAGACACAGATCATGTACCCGATACCATTTCGTCATCACCATCTACATAGCAGGAGAAAGTCCACTCCTGAACAAGGGCCTCACCCATACCGAATACAATTTATGCACTGTGAAATTTCAGGTACCTAATGTTCGGCTTTCTGTGACGCTCATCTTGGATGGAGGATCATCATCATTTCGGCCGAATGAAGTCCACTGCTGGACACAGCCTCCCCCAAAGATCACCACAACCACCGATATGGATGTGTTGTGGGCTCATTGGGGGGTCTTGCCATAATCGCCACGCTTGGCAGGCGGGTTGGCGATCGCAGTTGAGTTGTTAATGTACTCGAAGGACGCTGCTGCCCATCCTCCGTCTAATCCCTTAGTCGACTTTTACGACACCAATGGGAAGAGATGGGGTGGTGGCATTCTGAGCCGGCACCACACGGCAAATGGAGGATGCTTCATGAGAATTCAACGCAACATTAGAGATGCCTCCATAGGGTTGATAGATCGCTCGTTCAAGTCATCTTGTACATTGAATCACATAGCTTAGCACAAGCTGGCACGTGCCAGCTAATGCGATTGTATTGCTTGTGTGGCTTTAGATTCATGTAATACAGCCAGACTTTAGCAACCCAATTATTCTCGTAATTAATTTACAATGTGGCTGAAAGTTGACTGAACTGAGATTCAATTATGAATTTATCAAAATGTATTTTATTATTCTGCTCTTAAAGTTCAGTCTGGTCTTAGGTATGATCTAATCTCTCTACAATCTCGGCGTTGACGTTTATTACTTGTATATGTTTAAAAATGTAAGCCAAATACCGGCTTCGAACAACTTTCGATCCAATTTCGATCTTATTACAATATAAGTTCAAATTTGTTGTTGGATGTAAGTATACTATTTGTGGCATTTACGAGATCGGGACTCGACTCAACTGTTTTAATTACGAGAATTGGCCTTCTGATGACGATCAAATCTCAACCCTGTCTCGCTCTTTCACCAATGTTATGATGTTTTCAGGAATGTAGCTTCCTAAACGGGCTTGATTTATTTTTCTCAGGCGGAGGACCCAAGATGGACGATAAAGCAGAAGTGTGCTGAATGTATTAAAGGACCTAACTTAATAAAAACTCTAATTATTATTGTGTGTACTGGAGTAGTCGTGCAGCAGGTACGTATTATTAAGATTTTGACGTGGCTCGTAAGCATATTTTTGCTTCTTGCAGTTTAATTGAAAAAGCTGTATCTGTATTTTTACAGATATCAGTATGCATAACGAAGCTGATCGATATACCTATTACTACGTACACGCATTTCGACTTCAACAAGACTTTACTGTACCCTAGCGTCACCTTTTGTAGAGAACCACCATATAAATTCGATAAAATGCAGGTAACTGGTTGAAGTCCGTGTGGTGTCCGGATTAAGAATACAGCACCACTCCATCTCCTCCCGTTGGATGTCGTAAAAGGCGACTAAGGGACTCTAAACCAGGGGGATGGGCAGCAGCGTCCCTTTTGTGGAACAGTAGCCATACTGCGCTCACCAGCCCGCCTGTCAAGCGTGGTGAGTATAGGCAAATACCCCACGACGACACAATTGTGGAAGTCTATGGGGGAGGTCTTTGTTCAGCAGTGGACGTATAAATGGCTGATATGATGATGATGAAGTGGTTTCTGGCACAGCTCAGAGAAGCATAGTACAAAGAAGGAAGCGGGGGTAGACTTTTATTTTTTAACAGTAGTTAAAAATTAGAATCAAAAATAAACTTTTTTGTTGCCTACTTTGTAAGCGTTTTGTAATAGAGTTTTTATTGTTATACAATTTTTCCCCAACGGCCATCGGTTCTATGAGCAATGTGCCCCACTTCAGTTTACTAATCCTTTCAGCTATGTCGGCAACTTGAGTTCTTCTACGGATCTCCTGATTTCTGATTCAATATTGTAGAGAAATACCAAACATAGCTCTCTCGATAGCCCGCTGAGTGACCTTGAGCCCTAGTCAGTGACCACGTCTCTGTGCCATATGTCATGTTTTACGACATCCACTGGAGGAAATGGAGTTGTGCTATATTCTCGATCCGGACACCAAATGATCCGTCGTCAGTAAATAGTAGGCAGTCTGTATCTGTATAACTGTCTGTCTGTCTCTTAGTAAACTGGTAGTTTAGTACGAGACATATTCGCAGTTTCTAACTACCATTTCCTTTTAGGAATACGGTCTGTACGGTCACCCTCGCTACACTTCAACCTGGAGGGGTTTCGACTTCGCCAACATCAGCCTGGACGAGTTGTGGGAGGACATTACATATGATGAGAAGGACTTTTTCGTGCAGTACGGTCTCAATGGATACATGGACAGTGAGATATTTACTTTCATATATATTTATTGTATTAAAAAGCAAGATATTATACCTTGAGTACGCATTTGGTAACAAAGACATAAAACTATATAATCTATAACTTAAACAATCTACAACTGTCATTAAATTGACACAAATAGCCATTGCTCATTATATTGAGATAAAATCGTTTTTCGTGATAGAGCCTGTCTTAGTTCGTAGGTGATTAGACTTAAACATGGGCGGCTCGAAAACGACGACGATGGATGCTCGACCCGGGAAGTAGCGAGCTCTTACAGAATACACTAAGTAAATTAGCAACATTGTGTTTTGCGAAGTGACGTATGGTAAATCCTTGAAACAAATTTTAATAAACGTCCTACCCTAAGGGGCTTGGATTGAACTCCTCTCCTGGTAACGGTAGCAAGGCATCGGCGATTGTAGGGTATATGCCAATAGGTTTCGCCGCTAAAGCGGTGGCAAGAACCGTCATGGAGAAGTGGCTGGTGAGGCGGTATGGCGCCCTCACTTCCAGCTGACGCAAGTACTCTCGGGACATGGGTGTTGTAACAAACATTTGGGGCAGTCTATCGCCTGACCAGAAACAGGCCCGAAATGGCGGGTTGCTGTGTTCGCGAACTGCACTGATAACCTACCGGTTGAAGGCTTGCCTTCCATGCAGGAGGGTCTGAATTCCATCCCAGCCCGCACCTCGGACTTTTCGGATTCATGTCCGGATTTTGATTATTGCGTGCATTAACGGTTGCGTTAACATTATGAGAATACGTAAGCAACAGAGGGGTCCAAAAACATTCTCATTGGTGTTTGTAGTCCGCCAACCAGCACTGGCTAAGCCCTAAAGCCTACCCTTTCTCATCGCGAGGAAAGGACAGTGTCTAGTGGGACAGTAGTGTACTGATTATGTTCTGTGCACGCTTTTCTGACAGGAATGTGCGGCTGGCCAGGTCGCATAAGGTTGAGGTCTGGTAAACTAAATTATACACAAGAAATATTTAGTATCTTTGTGCCATTTACTCCTATTTCATCGTTTTTTTTGTTTTGTTTCGCTGTGTGCCCAAATTGAAAATAAATAAATAATGAGACGTAACCTGTCGGGTGCGTTCCAACGCGCCAGCAAACCCCACACCCCCGATAGGTAGGAACTCCTTGAGGATATAGTCGATAAAAGTCTCCGCCCTTCCCACGGTGGAAGAAGTTCATGAAGATTTCCCGATACCAACAAAATTGTATTTGGCAATAAACTTCTCAATGTATTTGTGGCTATGCATTTCGTTCATTAAATCGACCATCCATCTCTAAGATAGAAAAGCAATGTAATGACAAATAAACACCGATGTTTAATTGTCATTACATTAGGCGCTCGTCGTTTTTAGTTGATTTCGTATCCAATTTATCTTACAGTTCTTGATTAATAATGCCAATTGGCAGGTTAGAACACCCATTCTTGTCTTAATATTCGGTAACCTAAAAGGCCAGAGATTTAGAGTTTCTTGTCAAATTCGAAGCGCCTGGTCATATTGTCTTAAATCTTGTTCAAGTAACATTTAACTCAACAGATGTAGAAGTGACACCGACAGTGGGATTTGTCCTCGGGCGCTGCTACACCTTGTCTCCCAAGATCTTGAGTACTCTAGCGACTAGAACGTTGGGGTACTCGGTGACGCTGCACCACACCGCTCAGGACATTGCCACGACCATAAGCATTTACCCTCCTGGGTATCATGTTTATATTCACTATATGAGGGAGCCGTTTACTGGTTTGTATTCCTAGAGCTGTTCACTGCATGGGTTGGTAGTATAATTAGGAGCATAAAACAAAACGAAAACACTACTACTGTGTGTGACACCTTTAATTGTTAATTGTGTTTGATAAGAGTACCGCGAACCGGGAAGAATGATAATAAAATACGTGTGTTCTTAATGAATGATTGTTAATACAGTAAAACGCGCGGCATTGCACGAGTTACAAGCGTCAGCGTAAAATGTAACAAGTTTAGTAAAATGTACGGGTCGTACAACTACTATTATCCAAGATCCAAAGAGCCAATCTTTTCTATATACCTATATACTTGGATTGTAAAATTCATTGAATATAATATAGGGTCTTACAATAATAGTGTACTATATTTCAGGGGATAATCAGTAGGTTATAGGCATCGCGTTTATAAAAAAAAACAATTAGTTATAATGTCCATTATAATTAATTGCAATAATTAATATAATTTATAAACAAAGTTACTATTTGAGCACAAAAATAAATCACCTTTTTATTACGTTATTTATACACCTTTGTGTACGTTTTCATAATAAAAGGGTGAAAAATATTACTTTGTAGTGCTCGAATAGCAACTTGATTTATTAATTATTATTATTTATCTAAAAAAAATCATTTTCATTTTTCAATAAATAACTAGACATTGTGGAATCTGGGAGGAGTACGTATAATTTAAGATAGTTTACGCAATGTCTAACGTCAGTTATCTTAAAACTAAAATTAGAAAAATTTCACGTCTAGCGAAGTAGGTGGGTAACGGCTACCTAGTAAGAAAAAAATATACGTGACACGACCGAATACTGAAACGCCAGTTAATAATAAGTCCCGCTTGAAGTATTTGAGCCACCCTGTTTTGTATCGAAAACAGGTTTCTCGAATCGAATGGTATATAAAACTTTGCCCCACATTAGGATAGCTCCTGTGTCGTGGGTGCGTTTACAGACAGAAATTCCGCACACAATACACCCAGACCCGGAACAACTACCTGCAGATCGTAAAAATATTTGTTCCGTGCGGGAATCGAACCCGCGACCCGGAGCGCATCAGTCGCACGTATTCGACCGATAAAGTCGCAAAATATTGTTTGTAAATAAAATTGTATGGTCACCGAGCTATTGTTGAATGGAGAGTCTAGGGTAATAAGTCTACCAGATTTCACTCTACAAGAGATCTTACCTCTATTTTGTTAGGGTTTGGGTGTTTTTGGTAGGGTACCTTGGCGTAACCATGAAGAACTTTTAAATTTTAGAGGTAACGGTATACAACGGCGGGATGGTTGATTCTCTGTACGTGAACTTGGGCGAGACTCTAGACGTAAAGCTGGTGGTGGACCAGTACCGGATGATCAACAGCGGCGATGACCCCTGCAGTGACCAGGTCGACTACAGCGCTAATGAGGTGAACTGAAATCATCATTTACTGTTCTTTATTTGATTTTAGACAACAAGTGCTTAAAAACAAGAAAATCATATACACTAAAACATATTAACACGAGATGTAGTCGCTGGCTCACGGCCTCAGATACAGCGCTAACAAAAAAAAGTAAACTGTTAATTTTTAAATCTGGTAATAGTAGACAAAGAAATTTAGTTGACCACAGTTACATGTGTCACAATTATGTTAGTTAAAATAATAATCTAAATAAAAATGTAGTTTGCCTGATAATTTAATTGTGTATATTTTAAATCTACATATTTTCATGGTGTGCCTCATGTCCGTATTACATTGGTATCCTTTTTTTTTTTTTTTTTTTTTATTGATGCCCAGTGGAAATTCATCATGAACTTCCTTCGCCCCGGGGAAGGACGAAGGGGTATGCCGGACTCCTACCGGCTAAAACCACTGGAGCGGTCATCTTCGGCACCTAAGGGAGGCTCCAGGTCCTCGTATTACATTGGTATCCTGCCCAGCATAATGCCGGGTGGTGATGCCGGGCGCTTTTATTACACTATACGCTGTCTCAGTTGTACAAATGGGTGGAGTCCCATTGCGTGGAGTTACAGAGTTTAAATAAAAAATATCACATCACATCAGCCCATGAACGTCCACTTCTGAACGTGGAGCCTCCCAATGAGCAGTCAAGGGGATCTTGCCGTAATCACCACGCCTGGCCGGTGAATTGTTATTCGCAGTGTGTTCTTATTAGCAGAACGTTCATAGCCAGATGCACTCACTGATCGGTAAACGATTGGCGAGTTTAAGCAACGCTCAGCGCGGTCAGTCTATGGATGGGTTGACACAAAGTTGGCTACTAACCACACGAAAGAAGAAAGAAGCACAACGTCAAAAAGATAGTTAATGGTTGGTTTTCGCTCACCTGTTTGATTGATCGCTGTAATGCTTTTTATCATGAAAGTTGCAACAGAAATGTTCGATGTTGATCTATGGCGGCAGGCAACAGGCGGGGCCAAAAATCTTTAAATTTATGTAAATTTCAGACAGTATTTGCCATAGTTGGATTGTTGTTGTTTGAGCATCAATCACGTAATTTACGACTATTACAAGATCCGTATTAAACCTGCTAATCATCCATATACCCATTTGCAACGATCTGTATAATATTCCTTCGAAGCAGACGCCGTCATAGCTCTCCCGTATATAGTATTTTACGGAAAGTGTACAGACATCTGAAAGCGGGTTTTATCATTGTGAACATCTTTTACAGTAATACCAACCCTTCACAGCGAAAACATAATCAGCTGATCCATTTTGTCGAGCAATATCCATGATTTTCTACGGATCAGCTTTTTGCTTTTTTTCGTGATTTCAGAGTTGGTCTCATAGTAGAAGTTTTTCATAATGATCGGTACAATTAACCCCTTTCAGATGTATATACCCTTTCTGTTACGTTAGTAGTTCCTTGGAATTTGCCTTTTATAACAACCACAGGTGTGACAGGGTGACTTATTTTTTTCTGGGAAATGCATGGCTACGGCCAAGTCTATTGTCTGTTGTACTTTCTACTGTGATAACTACAATCTATATCCATTACTAAAGTCTGAAAGACAGAGTCAGGGTGTATTATGGTAATGTTTCAATTGCGCAGTTCCATTGCCTATGGTGCCCGGATGTCATAAAATGCAATGAAGGGAATCTAAACCAGACAGATGGACAGCAGCGTCCCTTCTGTGGATAAGCAGCCATTCTGCGCTCACTAACCCACCTGCCAAGCTTGATGAGAACTGGCCAATTCCCCTAAAAATAACGACGACACAATTGTGGAAATCCACGGGTAAGGTCCTTTGGTTGGTAGATTCATGCAGTTCCTAACCTATAATGTTTGAAAATCTTCCAGTGCACCACAAAGTTCGTATGGGACCAGGTTGTTCAGCAGGCAGGCTGTTCCGGTCCTTGGATGCAGAACGACGTACCGCGGTGTGATAACTACACCGCCATGAGGAACCTCATCACCACTTATATGAAGTGAGTGTATGGGTTTTATATCTTCTGAAATTAAGAAGGAGAAAGATTCATTAAGGAAGATCGTTCTTTCGATGATATTAAGAAAGTAAAACTACGCCGAGAAGACAGGATGCCTTGGATGGTTGTAAGTTGCATTTTCAGTTTTGAATTGTGTGTCATAAGGCAACATAAATGGTTTGATTTGTGGGGCATCCTTGAAGGGCAGTGTGCGTGTGCACAGTAAAATCTACACATTATCAGGTCTTCAATGGCTATGTAAGCATGTTAACATGGAACAGCGATGGCGAGGACACCCGTGCACGGACTGGTAGCCTGAGAGCGGATGTCCTATAATACCTTTTTTTTACATTGGTCTTCAGTGGCAATTCATCATGCACTTCCTCCGTCCCAGGGGCAGAAGGGGCATGCTGGCCTCCTACCAGCTAAAACCACTGGAGCAGTCGTCTTCGGCACCAAAGGGGGGTCCAGGTCCTTGTAAGATTACAC
Organism: Diloba caeruleocephala; assembly: GCA_947459985.1. Classification (NCBI taxonomy): domain Eukaryota; kingdom Metazoa; phylum Arthropoda; class Insecta; order Lepidoptera; family Noctuidae; genus Diloba; species Diloba caeruleocephala. The sequence goes on along the minus strand of OX381616.1, from coordinate 2,690,368 downwards.
TAGAGTCGCCCATTGATGCCACGCCTTTAGGTACATCTTGGAGGGGATGACTGTAAAGCGGTCATCCCCTTTAGCGGAGGAATGGCGACTGTTAAAAGTTCACACCGCAGGCACTTCTCGGGGAGGATTGTAAATGTAAATCCCCCCGAAGCCTCGCTATGCTCTGCGCTGCGCACACGGCGGCACGTGACCTCGTGCGCGCTGCCATCTTCCCAGGGGTCACTTTGTATGGGCGTGCAGTACGCTCCTCAATCTGCGCGCCCACGACCCCCTCCTATGATACTTAAAAAGATCCCAGCACAACCGTTCTTGATGGAGAACTCGAGTCCAGCAATGAAATCTTAGGATGTATTATGGCTACTGACATTATTTGTATTGCTTGGTGATAGTTATAATCAAATCTGATTGGTTCTATTATTATTCTTAAACACAGTATCTTCAATCCCTCAGCACATACGAGTCCCACACCTGCGACGTCTGCCCCCGCATCTGCCACTCGTTCTTATACAACGGGTTCGTGACGGATCGCCAGAAGTTCTACTTCTGGGACAGTATTACCAGGCAGTGGTCTGTGAATACTGGTGCTGCTGCTCTGCAGACACATGTAAGAAAATTACAGTAATAGTGGTCCTGAGGTGTATGCGGTGCCCGCTAAGAATAGCACCACCCTATCTCTTTCCGTTGATGTCGTAAAAGGCGACGATGGGATTCTCCGGAGGATAGGTAGCAGCGTGTTTCGAGCATATTCAAAACTCATCTGCGATTGCCATTCCGCCGGCCAAGGGAAGCAATTATGGCAAACCCCTCCAAAAAGCACACATAAACCCGACCGCGCACCGGATAATGCAGCTTGGGACGACCTCCAACTTTTCTTTCTCCAACTCCTCCAAGATGGACAATTAAGTCACGATTCTGAATGTTTTGGAGGCCTATGTCCAGCAGTGGAGGTTTTTATATTTTTTTAATTCTTGCCCTCTCTAGTATTTCTCCTGTGTCGTGGGTGCATTTGCAGACATAAATTCCAAACCCATTACACCCAGACCCGGAACAACTACCTGCAGATCATACAAATATTTGTTCCGTGCAGCAATCGAACTCACGGCCTTCGATTTGTCGATGACATCGTAGTCATAGCAGAAGCGCTGCAAGAGCTCAGCACAATGCTCGATTATCTCAAGACACCACGAAAGTCATGTCAAATGCCTATGTTGTGTCCATCTCAATATCCGTTGGGAGTTCTATTCTTGAAGTTGTTGACGAGTATGTCAACCCGGGACAGTCCAGACGTTGTAACTGTCCAGTTACAATACAATACAATACTCTTTATTGTACACCAAAAATAACAAAAATAAGATCCAATACAGAAAAAAAAACATACACAAATGGCGGTCTTATCGGACACGGCGATTTCTGCCAGATAACCTTGGGATGGAAAGATTTGTAAGGGAAAAAGAAAAGGGTAGGTCCAACTTCGAGAACGTGGTCAATCGTCGAATCCGACTCGGCTGGTTAGCGATTGGAAAACTTCGCAACATCTTTTCATCAACAATACCACAATGCCTTAAGACGGAAGTCTTTAACCAGTGTGTGTTACCAGTGATGACATATGGAACAGAGACGTGGTCACTCACAATGGGCCTCATAAGAAAGCTCAAGGTCACTCAGCGAGCTATGGAGAGAGCTATGCTTGGTATTCCTCTACGAGATCGAGTCAGAAATGAGGAGATCCGTAGAGGAACTAAAGTTGTCGACATAACTGAAAGGATTAGTAAACTGAAGTGGCAATGGGCAGGGCACATTGCTCGTAGAACTGATGGCCGTTGGGGCAAAAAGGTTCTCGAATGGAGACTCGACCGCACACTGGAAAACGCAGCGTAGGACAACCTCGAACGAGGTGGACAGATGACCTGGTGAATGTCGCTGGGAGTCGTTGGATGAGGGTTGCATGTGACCGCTCGTTGTGGAAATCTAAGGGGGAGGCCTCTGTTCGGCAGTAGACGTCCTGTGGCTGATATGATGATGATAAGCAGCAGCTGACTGTATAAGCCACTGCACCAACCCTGCGGACGTTAACTGATATGATACGAAAGACTGCCTCCACAACCAAATTACTGAGTTATACAGATATCTTTCGGCAAGACCAGTTGTCTGAATTTCGGGCTTCTAACTTCTTGTAACGACTGTTAGAGACATTCGTATGACAGTCGAGACCGACAGTTTTACGTGCTCTTTTAGACACGGAGGGGTCTCGATGTGGAAAGAATGGCCATTGATCCAAAGCCTAACCATAGTATGAGCAGTTTAACCTCGCAGTTCGATCGTCTAAGTGGCAGTTATTTTGCCCAGTCTTCCTTAAGATATAGCTAGATTCCTTACTTAAATATCTCTAGTGATATGTGTACTTGCAGTTGTACATCTACTTCAACAGCATGATGGTGTCTGTGTACGAGGAGCGATACAACTATGACTGGAACCTGTTCGTGTCAGACCTTGGAGGTAGTATTGTAAGTATAATCTGCCTTTCCCTTATCATCATGAAAATTAATTTAAATGCATAGGTATTTTCCTTTATCTAGCAACTAAGGCCATTAGATAAATACGGCATGGTTGGTGCGGTGGTTGCTACAGTCCACTGCTGCGCTCCGGGTCGCGGATTCGATACCCGCACGGAACAAATATTTGTATGATATGCAGGTAGTTGTTCCGGGTCTGGGTGTATCGTGTGTGGAATTTGTGTCTGTAAACGAATCCACGACACAGGAGAAATCCCAGTGTGGGCTTTATTTAATTTATTTATATACTCTTTATTGTAGACCACAAAATACATAGAGATAAATATTTAAAAAGATACATGTACAATGGGCGGTCTTATTTTATCTCATTTTATACCACTTTTAAAAATACAAATTTTAAAATTGACTAACAATTTACAAAATACAGATATTTTAATAGAAATATTCTTCTATTAGGTATATTAATCAGTAATTATAGTTGTACTGGATAGGCAGTGTGGTCCAGGCTTGGAAAGAAATATGGAGACTATGGTGTTAGCCAGAGGATGGGCAGTAGTGCCTTTAAGTACATGAATTACAACTGAATTCCGATTGCCAACTCCTGGCAGGCCAAGCGTGGCGATTATAGCAATACCCCCTAATCAGCATACAACAGAAACCCAGACCGGTCGATCTGGCAACCTTTGGTGGAGACCAAATCCAGTAGTGAATGTTTTTCAACTGGAATGATGATAGCCGTACTTCGAGCTGAGCGTAGAGCCAAACGTCAACCCGTGCTAGTGTCTACAATTTGTTAGCCAATAATGAGCATTTATTTGAAATGTAACATTATTTATTAGAGCAGCCCGACGCTCAACATTAATCTGTTAGCACCTTTAAGACCAAAATACATACACAAAGTTTATGTTGTATTAACATCTTGATTATACCGATACTGCTTCAAACTTATAAAAAAAAAACTAGATCAATTTAGCCGAATGGACTACTGGAGAAAGGCCCCGTCTAAAGAGCGCTACAACGACCGGTCTAGGTTTGTGTTGTGTGCTCATTGGGGGCTTTTACCATAATCGCCATGCTTGGAAAGCGGGTAAATAAGCGGCAGCATTTAGTATTAGCAGTTGAGTTGTAAATGTAATCTAAGGACGCTGCTGATCTACGACACCCACAAGATGAGATGGGGTGGTGCTATTCTTAGCCTAGTTCTTCGACACCGCACGCTAGAAATGTATGAGTAACACATCAGAAAAACAGACACAGATTTTCTTCCTCAACCAGGAAGCATATCACACATTATTGATAAGCTCAAAAGCTTAAGCCTTGCCAATCTAGATGTTAAAGAAACATCCTACTAACCCCAGCGATGATATAAACATGGTGCTTTTGATTATGCCAGCATCTGGCGCATTGCCACGCTGTTATTTCAAAGACTAGGTAACTCCATGTCGTTTAAATCAAGTATGACTATTTAATTCGCATAGAGAGATGACGTGGTTGGTGCCGTGGCTGAGCGATTGGCTTCCAAATATTTGTACAATTTTCAGGTAGTTGGTCTGGGTCTGGGTGTACTGTATGTGGAATTTATGTCTGCAACAAGATAAGACCTAAAAAAGAAAAAAGTAAAAAAAAACTTATCTTAGAGTTTGTCGGGTGGGTAGATACTTTCCGTGCGGTGTACGGATTAAGAATATAGCACCACTCTATCTCCTCCCGTGGATGTAGTAAAAGGCGACCGAGGGACTCTTAAACTAACCGATGGATGGGCAGCAGTGTCATTTCTACCAACCCGCTTGCCAAGCTTGATTAATACGGGCAAGTTTCCCCTAAAAGGACGATATAGGGCATGTAGCTGGTGGAGGAGGCTTTTGTTCAGCAGTGGACGTCTTTTGGTTGATATGATGTAAGATAAACAGATTACATCATAATTCTCATAAGAAGACATGAGTTGTGTTATACGCCAAAGATTGTATGCTGTGAACCGATTAGTAAAATCATATATGAACTGGTTCAAACAGCGCATCATACATAAACAATGAGCTAACATAGCGTTGCAAGAACTTTTCCTTTGTTTTAGGATCAATTCTTCACTTTTCAGGGCTTCCTCTTGGGCCTCTCCGTGATTGGTCTAATACAGATCTTCGGCAAGACTTGGAACGTGTTCGTGGAACCGTTCATCAGGTGTAAGAAGAAGTCCATCACTGCTGGCAGCGTCACCTCCGTGGCTACGGTCGATGTGAAGACCGTAAGACAAGATTATATAGACAAGTGTTTTAAATGGAATGAAAAGAAAATGGTTGCTGAATAAAAGATTTTAATTGTATTGATAATAATCTGAGCATTTAAATATTCTTTTATTTTTGTGGTTTCACGTTGATATCGACATCATTATACTTATATTACTTGCTGTTGCCCGCGGTTTCATCCACGCGTTTATTTTTATCAATATCGATATAAATACAGCCTATATCACTTAGCGATAGTAAAGCAGTGCAGCTTTTTAACACCCTTTTTATTTATTTATTAGCTTGGTATGTATCTATGTAACGGAATTTTAGAACTCGATTTTCATCCCCTCCAAAACGTCGGATTGATTTCAAACTTCGCACACTTATCAAGGACTGATGACAATGCAACTTTGTTCCAAAAACAATAAAAAAAACACGTTTTTGTAGTTAGCCGCACTAAAAATAGAAAATAAATAATAGTTTAAGAAAACTAAAAACACACGCTTTGGAGATAACCGAACTAAAAAGTAGAAAGTAATTTGCAATAAGTTTAAAGTAAAAATAGTGATAAACAAAAAAATCGTGGGGTGCTGGATGTTAATTGTTGTAAATATTTTTGTGAATATTTGTAAAAGGGGCATAACGCTTTTCCCTTACGTGACGGTTTCTGCCAGTTCACTCTACTGTAAGCCACCTAAAAGAACTTCGTTCCAAAAACTTTCCAATATGTAGTAAAAACAACTTATCTCATTACTTCATACTACTTACTGTGTACCTAGCGTCATTGATAGCGCAAAATCATTTCTTCCGATGTCTTCATCAGGAGACGTGGTAACCTATTTACTGTTGGTGACAATCAATTCACACCGAAATAAGTATTACTGCTTAAGAATATGAGCTTGAAGATACTCTTTCTTAATGATTCGGTAGTGCAGCTATATTTCTGTGCGTGACACATGATGTCTCATGATTTGGTACAACAAACACACATATGAAATCGTGTTGAGTATTATGCCATATTGTTAGAACTTAGTGCACTTAAATATTAGTCATCACATTATATGCTCTCATATCAAGATCAATATTTTTGTTTTGTTCAATATGCAGTCCGTCTGACTTCTTCAAGCAGATAGGATGCCATCTTTACCTTTTTGGAAAAGGGTGTCTCCATTAATAAACCCTGGTTCACTAGCTTGGTCAGCTGAGGTATATGATTGTATGCCTCTTGTCATTCGGGGGTTGTGAAGCCACGAATCTGTTTGATATTTAGATGAAAGACTAAAAATAACACAAATTTCATCATGTCAGCCAAAGGACATCGTCTGCTGAAAAAAAACCTCTCCATAGATTTCCACAACGGTCGTTTACATGCCACCCGCATCCAACGATTCCCAGCAACCTTCACCAGGTCGTATATCTACCTGGTTGGAGGTCATCCCACGCTGCGTTTTCAGATGCGCGGTTCTACGAGCAATGTGACCCACCCATTGTATCCACACAGATGTTGCTAAGACTCAATTCTCAACATCTAAACAGTGCATCCACTAAAGTTTATTTCTTACACTATTATTACTCTGTTTATCAGTTTTTTTAAGTGTGTTGCTGTATGTACTGGTGTACAAAAACGCTATATGGCAGTAGCGCGCTACAGACTATTTGCTATAATAAAATAGCGCGGTATTTTACACGCTAACATTATAACGAACTGGGCGTACGCGAATGACGCGATAAAAGCGCGGTGAATATTCTCGAATCACGCTAAATGATAGTGCGCTGTGTTAAGACAGCGCGATTTATATGTACAGCGCACTATTTCAGTTACATTATTGATCTTGAATACTTTATAGTATATTGGATACGTAAAATAATATCTATCAAAATAAAATGGAGCAGTAAAGAAATGTAATGAACTTTTCCTCATACTTTCTAGGCTTTTAGATTTTTCTGTACCAATTAATTTAGGATAGGGTTATATTTCTTTTATTATAATCATATTTCCTACAGCAGTTTTGACGGAATGGAATTGTTAATGTTGTGTATGCCTATTATTCTGATCAAATGTCATGTAGTATAAAACATACTTTAATTTTACGAAATTTTAATATACGTACATTGTTGGCGTATCTAAAATAAATAAATATTATAATCAACGCGTTAGGTAACCACCAATAGCGCGCTCATTCACGCGATGACTGCCGCCTGCGCTATGCCTTTGCTCGCGCTATTATCCTCTCTACTCGTTATTTTTTAATGGCGTGATTTTTATAGCGTCAAGTTGAAGCCAGCATAGCGTGCGCTATACGTGCGTGAATGTAGCGCGCTATTTAATCACGCTAGACGCTATATTAACCACTACTAGCTGTATGGATAGAGTACTTATTTTCCTCATATGTTTTTAGATCTCTTAGTGTGGGACAAGGTCTTTTTTTTAAAAACATTGCCATTCACTAGTATTTCTCCTGTGTCGTGGGTGCGTTTACAGACATGAATTCCACATACATTTTCAGCACAAAATTGTATAAGCACAATATTTTATGTGCCGTGTGGTGCCGGCCCAGAATGCCACCACCCCGTCTCCTCCCATGGGTGTCGTAAAAGTCGACCAAGGGATTAGCCGGAGGATGGGCAGCAGCGTCCTTCGAGTAAATTAACAACTTAACTGCGATCGCCAACCCGCCTGCCAAGCGTGGTGATTATGGCAAAACCCCCCAATGAGCTCACAACATATCCATATCGGTCGTTGTGGTGATCTTTGGGGGAGGCCAGTGTCCAGCAGTGGACTTCATTCGGCCGAAATGATGATGATGATGAATATTTTAAGCACACGCAGCCCGGATGTACTAATGCCCCGATGCAGGCGTTAACGTAAAGTATGGGTAGGTATAGAGTATTCAGTAGAGTGAATCAGCTAGGAACAGCTTATCCTGTACCAGATGATTACGGGCAGTTCCATGCTAGAGCTTATAGCAAGAGTATCTACAAGATGTGCCAGCAATGGAGTAGAGGGCCAGAGTGCGTTCGGCTACAGTTGCTTAATCATCGGTTACGGGCGTAACCGTCGATTAGGATTGCAGCAATTTCAAATGGTATTCCTGAACCTTGTTATTCATCTCTTTAGAACTCTGAACTTTAATAATCAGTATTATTTCTGGTGGTCGCCATTGTATATCCTGGCTTTTACGCCTTTTTTTAGTAGGCTTCACAAAAAAACCACTTCCCAAAGGTACATATTGTCAAGCCATCTAGTATTTCTCATTGATTTAATAGTCGATCAACTTTCTGTTGACCAACCTGAGATTAATTGTTAATTACGAATTGACAAAAAAAAATCTGCTCCTTTTAGTACAATTTCAATATGACCTCAATCTAGTTACATTTGAACGTCAATTTTGACGTTAAATAATGACAGTTTTGGTACCTCTGTCAGTTCAAAATGAAAGCAGAATACGTTTTGGCTTCGATCAACATTCGATCCATTTTCGATTTAATTACAGTACAAGTTTAAGTTTGAAGTGTTTTTTAGTTTAGTTTTAATATCATTTGTGACATTTACGACATTGAGACTACATTTTAAACATTTTTAACTACGAGAATTAGCCCTGTGTTCTCTTGTTACAATCACCCCGAGGCTATACCAGTTGACAACCATCCTAATATGAAGGGTTCGTGAGTGATATCTATTTAAATCTAGTCACACTATGCGAACGCTACATAAATACTTCGACAGGTGCAAGCACCCAGCGATGACAGAAAATGACATGCTGCAAATGCCGACTTATCATGAGATATAAAAGACACGACAGCACAGATTAGATTCTCGCGCAAGTATCGCGAATTCGATTTCTACACGGAATAAATATTTTCATGATCTACAGACAGTGGTTCTGGGTCAAGTGTCTGTGCATGTGACATTTATGTCTGTGAACTGTACCTACCATACAAGAGAAGATCAATGGCGGGGCATCCCTTCTTAAAAAAGGTCCAACCCCTACAACTGTATTATAATTTAAAAAACAAACAGTTAAGAATATCACCACGTCGCGCGATTCCTTACGCTGCATCGTGCGACCAAAGCAACAGTGGCAGTTTATCAGTAGGTACCACTAGTACGAGCTTCATTTTATAAAAGAAACGTAATTGTAACACGTTTACTGAGTTCGGCGGTGCGATTGGCCCGCCAAAACTCATCAACAATCGCAACAATCGTTTAGTTTACAGTACCCCTAGTACGAGTTTCTTTTTACAATCGAAACGTCATAGTAAACTATACGCTTATCCGGTTCGGCGCTGCGATTGGCCCATTCCAAACTTGTCAACCAATCTGTACCCTTGAACTGTGGCTGATCAGTTTGGAGCAGGCCAATCGCAGCGCCGATCGCGGCAAACGTGTCGTTTACTATTACGTTACGATTGTAAAAAGCAACCCGTACTAGGGGTACTGAACTGTTAAGTTTCGATTTTAAAAAGAAACTCGTACTCGTACTGTTCATCCTTTCTATATAATTTATTGCGGATAGGTGCTGTGTAATTAAAATATGTAAATTTTGGTTTTCAACGTCGTCATTTGTATCAAGTCGACCGATCCGACCGATCCATACACTGTTATGTACTATAACTATAGTATCATTATGTCGCTAGCTAGCCGGCCAACCCACGAGGCCACCCATGCTTTTTTATTAATTCGGTGGATATACATCATGTAGGTACTTCCTCCGTCCAGGGGAAGGGCGGAGGCGTATGCCTGTATACTACTACTGGCTAAATCCACCGGAGCGGTCATCTTCCGCATCGAAGAGGAGTTCCAGGTCCTCGTACGATCACATTAGAGCGACCCACTTGTGCCACGCCTATAGACACACCACTGAGGAGATGACTCCCTCTAGCGTATAGGGGAGGCGACTGTTAAGGCCGCCCCTCAGGTACTTCTCGTACACACTCTCTGTGTAACCCTGCACGTTATCGCCCTCTGCTTTACGCTACCGTCACTGCCCACGTAGCGAACGTGCCTATGGCGCAGATAAAGCCACTCATGCCTAGCCGCTACATAACTTCCTACCAGCTTCCTTCGTGCTAATACCAGGCCAAGCCAAGCGATGCCAAGCCAGCCAAGCTAAGCCGTGACAGTTAAATAGCGACCTGTCAAGCCCGTCTTTGATTTGTTGGTGACAGACTGACATCTCATCTGACCTGCTTTCATTGTACCGCATAAAGTGGAGGGACGGAAGTGATAAATACACTGTAGAGCTCATTATTAGTTCCGTTGTGTATATTAGAATAGGTCGAAACTGAAGTAATAGTTGCATTGTATAGCTGCCATATTTATATTTCATCAATGTATTGATAAAGTTTTAAACACCTTGTATATGTTTTTAATATCTTGTTCAGCATTGTAATCTCAAGTATTTTAAAAGAGTATCCATGGAGTTTCAGTATCATAGGATCAACTAATTGGGATCGTGCAACTGAAATTCTGGCGTTTCATAACTGCCAGTAGTTGGTTTATTTGAAATAAAAATACTTGATTTTGATTTTTACTCTGTCCGCATAAATGTAATTCCGATATTTCTGCATTGAGATTTACTACTTTCATTGTACCATGTATAAGTTTTATAAACACATACTGTTTCTACTCCCTGGTGATCATATACGAGCAACAGAATGGAATCTCAAACGATTATAACATCAGTGCATATTTTATCACCGTTACGCGAAGACGCGGTGTTTAGACCCGGCGCGGTATGCGAGGTTGCCGCTAGCTGTAATTTACAGCGGTTACGTCAGCACTACATGTTTGCAGCTCTATGCCTTCGCGTCATTGTAATATTATCTACGTAATTCGTATTTGGATTTCAGTTTGGATGGCTTTATATGTGCGGGGGATTTTGTTGGTGGAGTTAAAATAAGAAATCTTTAAATAATTTAGTGTGAAGCTACCCCTCACCCGTCAAACCGTCAGAAACTGAATCCCGTAAAGCGTCGTAACGGTCGGGTGAAACGCACAGACACGCGAGCATGTTATCGCCGTGCGTTTGAACTAAGATTTCACAATATTTTAATATGGAACATATATGAAGAGGTTACCTTAAAATGACCGCAAGGACATTATCTATCCGATTATATAACTTTTATTTTAATCGGCTGAAAAACAAAATTGCTAAAAATTGCGATTGCCCATACTTTAGGAACTTTTTCACTTTATTTTGAAGAAAAATCGTTACAGCTCGTTATGTATTGCTTATGTACACTATAAAAAATGTTATATACAATATTTGTTATATTATTTACAAGAATAAATCATTAAAATACATTAATGTATGTAGTATAATTTTATATAAATAATTTAAATCAGCCCCGCGGTGGTGGTGTCGTATTACCTACTTGCGTTTAACCTGAGATCTCTCAACATTTTAATATGGAACATATATAAAGAGATTACCTTAAAATGATCGCAAGGACATTATCTATCCGATTATATAACTTTCATATCAATCGGCTGAAATACAAAATTGCTAAAAATTGCGATTGCCCATACTTTAGGAACTTTTTCACTATATTTTGAAGAAAAATCGTTATATCTCATTATGTAACGCATCAAGACACAATAAAAAATATTATATACAATATTCGTTATATTATTTACAAGATTAAATCATTAAAATACATGTATATAAGTAATTAATATTTTACATAAATAACATAAATAAGACTCGCGGCGGGGCGTCGTATTATATACTGTTTACCTACTGCCGTTGACCTAAGTAAGTAGATAAATTACTATGGAACCTATATGAAGTGGTTACTGATAAATAATCGTAAAGATACTCCCTATCTGATTATCTAATTTTCATGTAGTTGATAATTACGTAAAAATTAGGAAAAATAGGTCTTGGAAGTACTCACGACCCGGAGCACGCGTCGTCCAAATATACCTATACACTTGAAACTATTCAACTGTTTTCAAATGTCAACACTATACCACAAGCTACACAATATTCCACTTAAACTCAATAATTCATTATCATTCTAGTTGTTATAACAATAAAACAACACCACAATGAAAACGCACAATACATTGTTCGAAAATTTCACCAACGACTGACTTTCAAAAATTCTGACACAAAAACCTAACCTTTTTCTTGCTGTGAATATAGACTGTATAAGTGTTTTTTTTTTTCTTTAAATGTTCAGACTAAGGCATACGACCTATCTGTAGCAGTTCTGCCAGTATAGGGCTTTAAACAGAGCCAAACGCATGCGTCCAGCGGGCGGAAATCGACGGATGTGAGGTCTTAGCTGTCATCCGTTCGGCGGAAAACGACTGGCGAGGGGATTTCTAAATTGAGATGATACTTGAAATTTTACATTCTAGTGTATATCCAATACACTAGAAATGTCCAACATGTTTTGATGGAGTGTGTACGAAATGCTGATACGCGAAGTAGATTGCTTGGATCAACAAAAAATTATGATGTTGGTGCATGTAACGCCATCTTGGCTCATCCTCTGTCGGATCAAGCTAAGATGTTGTATAAATTAGCCTCGTTAGTTTTAAATAAGTAATTAAGAGTGAATTAAGATTACTGTTAACTTTATAAGGCGACGTCATCGCTAAGCGATAAAGCCCTTTAAATAAAGAGAAAAAAAAAAAAACACACTAGAAATTAAATACTCCATATAGTATCCTTAGTTTATCGTCTGTCTGTCAAGATGGAATACCATATAAATGTCTACACCCCTGCAGGCAAAAAGCGATATTTGGCTTACTCATCAAAGGCTTCACGTTGTCGTAGAGCCTTGGTACCACGAAGGAAGGTTTTAGCACAAGAACCTTTACAATAAAATCCAAAACATATAAAATTCTCATCCTCTGAGCCTATTCACATTATTTGCTGGGATTAGGGCTACCATCTGACAGGCATTTGCCGCATTTGACAGCGGCTTAGACAGGCGTGCGGCCGGCGTTGAGCTGAGACAGGCATTTTTGAATTTTGCAATATCACACAAGCCCGCCTGCTCGAGTGAAACTGACTATAAAACCGCGCCATTAATTTTACAAAAGACGCATTTTTCTGAAATATCTGGTATTTTGTTCATCCTAGACAGGCAACCTTCCTTACATAGATGGTAACCCTAGTTGGGGCCGGCTTCTAGGCTAACCAGATGTGGCTGAATATCGGTATTTTACATGAAGCTACTGCCATCAGACCACAACCTAGATACTGGGCAATATCGCCATTCTTAGGTTAGACCTGTTTTTGTTAGACAATTGGGCTCCTGACTACCCTTAACGACTGTCATAGATGTTTATATGATAACCGGGACCAACGGCTTTAACGTGCTTTCCAAGACACGGAGGGGGTTTCGATGTGTTGGAAATCCATCTAATGCATAACGTGGCAAGAGTTGGTTAACCTCGCAGATTTTTCAATCCACTCGGCTGTAACTTAGCTAAGAGTTGTAGTCTAGTACCAAATACCAAATATATTTTTTCATAGAAAAAGATTTTTATTCATTTAAACCATTAATAGCACTTATGAATCGTCATGACTTTAGTTGCCACGTTTCAAGATGTAGATTTCCTATGGAGAAGAACGGGCAAGAAACTCCATGGTTACTCTTTTAAAATCATGTTACAATATTTATGTGTACAATGTTCTCGAAAATTCCGGTTATATAAAGACAACGTTCCTACATTAAACATAGTAAAGTCTAAACCTCTTAAAAGTGTCAATATCAAATCATAAACCAGTTGAATATAAAAAATTATACAATAATAAATTCAGGTGTAAATAATTATTAATAATAATGTCATGTCAAAAAATAATAATTGAAATGTCAGAAAAGTAAATCTGAATAAATTGATGTCCCAAAACATGCAACAACAAGATGGCATGTCAATAAGTCAAAAATGAAAAATTGAATCATTTCTTATAGTGGTCTTGCTTCACTTTATATCTCTAAGGTAATCCTCTAATGTATAATATGCTTGTTTGCATAGAGTATTTTTTACAAATATTTTAAACTTATTTTGCGGTAATTGCAGCACGGTCTCCGGTATTTTATTATAAAATTTATACTATAAAACATAAAAGAAGTATGGACTTTAGCTAAGCGAAATTTTGGCTGTACTAGTTTAGATTTATATCTTGTATTATAGTTATGCCGATCACATTTTTTTGTAAAAAGATGTATGTTTTTCCTAACGTACATTATATTTTCATAAATATACTGACAAGGCACTGGCATCATGTTAATATTATTTACTAACATCTACATACGTGGGTCACACTGAATGTCTTAGAATTGGCCAGTAAGAAGTATTTGACTATAGCCAGACCAATACCGCTTAACCGCGCCTTAGGTATGCGCGGGAAGGTGGCGACTCGGAACAGAGACGACCACGGCGGAATGACAAAACCACAGAAATAGGAAATAAGGAGAAGTGGTACGGGAGCGTAACCGCACCACCGCGACATGCACAATTTGGGCCATCCGAAAAAAAAGGCCGTTTTATAACATCAGTTGAGATTCGATCGCGTAAGTGAAACTTTGTTAAATTGTCGTGTTGTTCGGGGATAACATACAAAAACCGAAGCGAAAATAATAACTTTATCAAGAAAGGAATCATATACAATATGCAAGTGAGGGAATTTTCTTGTATTTGTCTATAAAAATAATAAATTAAAAATTATTGTTTTCTTTATTATGTTACATTTGGATTGATGGAGCAGAATGACATTGTTATTTTTGTACAAAATACAATGCTTCTTATCTACCACTTTTAACTAACAATTGGTGAATAACAAACGCGGAGAATAGAACAGCGAATGGTACTCCCAATTATGGGTGTGTTTTAGTATGAGAAGCCAATTATAATGTTGTGTTTATTCAGTTTATTGGATGAGAACTTGTAACTGTGTGCCTTAGTGTACTTTTATGAAGAATGGTAGTGTGAAAATGGATATCTCGCATACATTTTGATCTACATGGCATATCTCCTTTCTTCCAATGTCTTTGGACAAAACGGAGCGGCTCTCAACTCTTGGCTCGAATGCTGTGTTTGACATCGCCACAGGTGATGATAGCAGGAAATATTGTTACGAGCTCGAAACTAAAAGACAATCTACCCAATGGATGTTACCACTCGATTTTCCAACAAAAGTAAAGCAGGGCAGAAGTCAAGCGCTAGAGGATAAAAGGACTGTTAATACAGATTAGTAGGTTAGTCATTGTTTGCCGAATGTCTTGAAAAATATTCGTCGGCTAAATGATATTATTGGCATATGTTAGCACTTTCTGCTCGTTAACCTCCAGTGTTAAATATATGTCTCATAATGACCGATGCAATCAATCGTCATAGAGAATATGTCCATAATTAGCTTGGAGGTATGTCATTGTTTTGTCAAAATATACAATATCAGCCAAAGAACTTCCACAGCTGTACAAGGCCTCCCCCATAAATTTCTACAATTGTGTCGTCATTTTAGAGGGACTGCTCACTCACTCTTGGCAGGCGGGTTGGTGAGCGCAGTTTGGCTGCTGTTGCAAAGAAGGGACGCTGCTGCCCATCTATCTGGTTTGTGCCTTAGTCGCCTTTTACGACACCAATGGGAGAAGATCGAGTCATCATATCAGCCATTTATACGTCCACTGCTGAACAAAGACCTCCCCCAAAGATTTCCACAATAGTGTCATCGTTTTGGGGGGTATTTACCAATACTCACCACGCTTGGCAGGCGGGTTGATGAGCGCAGTATGGCTCCGCAGTTGCACAGAAGGGACGCTGCTGCCCATCCCTCTGGTTTACAATCCTTAGTCGCCTTTTACGACATTCACGGGAGGAGATGGAGTGGTGCTCTATTCTTGATCCGGACACCACACGGATAATCCGGACACCACACGGATAATCGATTCGGAAGATCGAGTGATGCTATATTTTTAACAACACTAAATGCAGGCAAAAAAATCTCACAAATATAAACGATCGCAAGAAAAAAGTGACAAAAAATGGCGGCAAGATTGGCGCAGTGGTTAAGCGCCAGGCTTTTTTTGCTACGGATCGCAGGTTCCATCCGCACGGAACAAATATTAGTATGGCCTAGGTTTCTATTTTTAGTTACTACGTAGTGATGAGTTCAGCAAGTCATTCACTTGGTGCAAGCATTACGCCTGCCCGTAACAATTGTAATGCTACCCAGGACAGGTCCTGCATGGCTCCACACTGTACTCGTCCCCTCGAGACATTAGTTATTTAGTCTCTTGAGTCCAATAATTTCACAACCTACTGTACCCTTTTAACCGGAACACAGAATACGAATAAGCCACCTCATCTCACCAACTCTCTCTCTACTCTACAACTCTACTACTACAACTCTCTCGTAAAAGGCGACTGTGGGATTAGACGGAGGATGGGCAGCAACGTCCTTCGAGTATATTTATAACTCGACTGCGATCGCCAACCCGTCTGCCAAGCGTGGATATTATGGCAATATCCCCCAATGAGCACACAACACACCCATACCGGTCGTTGTGGCGATCTATTGGGGAGGCTTCTGTCCAGCAGTGGACTTTTTTACGGCTGAAATGATGATGATGACAGTAATGCCTAAAGTTTAAACACTACGGTTTGGCGTCAACTTAGTTCCGAGATGGGCAAGTCATTTCCATGGTGGTTGGCCTTTTTTTTATTGGTGCCCAGTGGAAATTCTTCATGAACTTCCTTCGCCCCGGGGAAGGGCGAAGGGGTATGCCGGACTCCTACCGGCTAAAACCACTGGAGCGGTCATCTTCGGCACCTAAGGGAGGCTCCAGGTCCTCGTATGATCACACTAGAGCCGCCCACTGGTGCCACGCCTATTGGCACATCTCGGAGAGGGCGACTGTAAAGCGGTCACCCCCCTAAATTTCATAATAAAATTTATTTTACACTAGCTGGGACCCGCGGTTTCACTCGCGTTTAATTTAAAAGAAATTTAGAGTACTTCGACATAGACACTTGACATAGAATATATATATTAGATTTCAAGGGTTTTATATTTTTTGCGCGGAACCCTAATTTTCTAAAATAAAAGTAGCCTAAGTTATTCCTTATAACATCAGCTATATGACAGTGAAAGTCCCGTCAAAATCGATCCAGCCGTTTCGGAGATTACCCGGAACAAACAGACAGACAGACCGACAGACAGACAGACAGACAAAAAATAAAAAAAATGTTTTTTTGTTATATGTACCGTATATACTTTCATATGCATTTAGTAAAAAGCTGTTATTTTGACATTACAAACAGACACTTCAATTTTATTTATTTGTATAGATTTTGTACATGTGTGAGCTTCGTCGACTAGATTAGTGCCATAAATAATTCTCAATTTATGATTGTGTATTGTAGAAGCAATCGTCTGATATTGTTTGTATTTATTTCACATAAAGTCCTCTTTGTACGCACATACCTAACTTATTAAAATGTATTAATCAAAATTGTAATATCACTTATTTGGAAAAAAATTATTTCCATGTAGTCTCCTGCAGGCTCTTCTCCATAGATCCGACTTTCCCAGACCGTGAACCTTAACTGTTGACTTTTCTTGTAAATAAAATCTTTTTTCTTTTTTTAGAAAACGTTGCCCATACTACGATCTCTCCTATGTCGTGGATGCGTTTACAGACACAAATTCCACACACAATACACCCAGACCCGGAACAACTACCTGCTATCTGCAGATCATACAAATATTTGTTCCGTGCGGGAATCAAACCCGCGACCCAGTGTGCAGCAGCCGCCTGTATCAGCCACTGCACCAACCGTGCCGTCTAATTGAAATTGCATAAAATATCAATTGGAAGTTTGACATTTTCTAACCAGAAGATCCGTGTGGTGTCCGGATTAAGAATATAGCACCACTCCATCTCCTCCCGTGGATGTCGTAAAAGGCGACTAAGGGAATCTAAACCAGAGGGATGGGCAGCAGCGTCCCTTCTGTGCGACGGTAGCCATACTGCGCTCACCAACCCTCCTGTCAAGCATGGTGAGTATTGGCAAATACCCCCCAAAATGATAGTAATGGAATCTGTGGGGGAGGCCTTTGTCCAGCAGTGGACGTATAAATAGCCGATATGACTAACCAGAAGTGGGCAGGAATGCGAGCAAACCCGGGTGTATGAACTAATGTTAGCAACAACTGTCGCGTTGAACCAGAATCGAAACTGTTGGCAAATGTCGAACAATAAATGCATTGCGGGTGACGCATGCGTTTGCGCAGCTATTATCGTATGTAGGAGGAGCGATTAGCGAAGTATGTTTTTAAAGACCTAATTAAAGCTTCTGAAATCTCATTATTAGTTTGCTTCGCTGATAGAAGCCAGAGTTGTAATAAATATACATTTGTGATAGCATATTTTTTTAATTTTCTTTTTATTGATGTCCAGTGGAATTTTTATATGGAACTTCCTTCGCCCCGGGGAAGGGCGAAGGGGTATGCCGGACTCCTACTGGCTAAAACCACTGGAGCGGTCATCTTCGGCACTGAAGGGGGTTCCAGGTCCTCGTAATATCACACTAGAGCCGCCCGTTGATGCCACGCCTTTAGGCACATCACGGCGGGGATGACTGTAAAGCGGTCACCTCCTCTAGCGGAGGGAAGGCGACTGTAAAAAGGTCGCCCCCCAGGATTTGTGATAGCCTAGCGTTGAACGCTTGCCTTCCACACAGGGGGGTCTGAGTTCGATCCTCTCCCGCATCTCAGACTTTTCGGATTCATGTGTGGATCAGAATTTGATTATCACTTGCGTTAACTGTGGAGGAAAGCATCGTGACGAAACCTGGACACCTGAGAGAGCTCCAATAATGTTCTCAATGGTGTGTGTACTCTGCCAACCTGCACTTGGCCAGCGTGGTGGAACTAAGGCGTAACCTTTTTTTTTTACTATTTTTTTTTATTTTTATAAAACGTTGCCCCACACTAGGATTTCTCCTGTGCCGTGGGTGCGTTTACAGACATGAATTCCACACACAACACACCCAGACCCGGAACAACTACCTGCAGATCGTACAAATATTTGTTCCGTGCGGGAATCGAACCCACGACCCGGAGCGCAGCAGTCGACTGTATCAACCAGTGCACCAACCGTGCCGTCATCCAGAAAAGGCCTTTGCCCAGCAGTGGGACAGTAATAGGCGGATTATGTTATGTTATATATTTGTGATCTGATTTAAGACACCATTACTTTCTACTTACACTTACTAACGTTTGAACTACGACTTTTTTGTCATGGGGAAATTCCTATGGTCATTCGTGTGGTGTCCGGATTAAAAATATACCGCCACTTCATCTCCTCCCTAGGGCAGTGTCCCTTTAGTGGAACAATAACTATACTGCGCTCACCATCCCGCCTGCCAAGCGTGGTGAGTATTGGCAAATTGCCCCAAAATGACGACACGCGGCATGTGACGTCGCCTATGGGAGGCCTTTTTTTCAGTAGTGGACGTCTTTTGGTGATGATGATGATAATTTTTTCTTGTATTTTTTTTAAATCTTAGTCCCACACTATGATTTCTCCTGTGTCGTGGGTGCGTTTACATTCATGAATTCCACATAAAATACACCCAGACTCCGAACAACTACCTGCAGATCGTACAAATATTTGTTCCGTGCGGGAATCGAATCCACGATCCGGAGCGCAGCAGTCCTCTGTATCAGCCACTGCACCAACCGTGTCGTCAATAAAATGCGTTGATTGAAAAAAACGTGGGTTGCTCGAATTTTTTGACGGCGATTGTATTTGTTCCGGTCGTGTATCGAACCCGTTACACCGTAGTGCCGTCGCCGTGAATTACGATATCCGATAACAGTTTTCCTGAATCGCTTACCTGTCCACTATGATTGCTCCCGGAACCGCGTTACTCACATCCGATCGGTGTCAATGTTCTAAATTAGTGGCAGCTCATTTAACCGATCGATCGGCGACTGAATAATATTTTGTCGCTGGCTCCAATATCTTATGATTACTGTGTTCTGCTATGAGATGTACACGCGAGTTGATGACAATGAGAAATGGTTACAAGTTGTGTCAACGATAGTGTCGTATGGTGGGTATAGCTGATTACATTTAAACAATTGAATTCTATCATTATCGTCAGCCAAAGCAGTCCGAATGATGTCCGGATTAAGAATATAGTGCCACTTCATCTCCTTTCGTGGATGTCGTAAAAGGCGAATAACGGCTGAAATTGATAATCTAATTCAAAATCTTTACATTTATGATTTTGAAGTGTTTTCGTTTTTGTCGTCGTTGTGTTGTCACATTTAACGCAAAAAATCGACAAATTCCAAATCCAAAGATTTTAAAGAATAATAAAGCAGAGGAATGGTTGGACGGAATAACATCATTTTGGGGGGAACTGCCCCAAATTGCTAGTAGTCATCACGCTTGGCAAGCGCAGAATGGCTGTTGTTACACAGAAAGGACGCTGCCCCATCCCTCTGGCTTAGAGTCCCTTAGTCCCCTTTTACGACATCCACGGGAGGAGCTGGAGTGATACTATATTCGTCCGGACACCACACACACACCACACGACGAAATAATCTATCGGGTCACTAACATTTTTATTTTATTTATTTGTGCCCTGTGGAAATTCTTCATGAACTTCCTTCGCCCCGGGGAAGGGCGAATGGGTATGCCGCACTCCTACCGTCTAAAACCACTGGAGCGGTCATCTTCGGTACCTAAGGGAGGCACCAGGTCCTCGTATGATCACACTAGAGCCGCCCACTGGTGCCACGCTTATAGGCACATCTCGGAGAGGGTCTCGGTCTCGGGAGACTGTAAAGCAGTCTTTCCCAACGTGGGCGATAACGCCCCCTTGTGGGCGCTGCAGGCCTAAAGGGGGGCGGTAAGAGACCCAGAAAAAAAAGGGGGCATTGTGTAGGGCTTTGGGGTCGATTTATAATTTCATCTACCTAGCTAGGAAGACTCTTAGACACCGACTGAGCTCTCGACTCTCGACTACATCTTGTGAACATCAACTAATATTAATTAAGATATAGCTCAAACTCGGTTCGATACAAAAGACCGCGGGCAATCATGTTTTAACAAGTTTTTGTTAAATAATCCGAATTGTACATTCCTATACCAATCGGCTGGTTCTATAATACTTGTTCTTGCTTGTCGAGTACGATTGGGCGTCGAATGAGATAAACGAGTTTATGCACGTTTGTCTTATTCCTGTCGGTGCGTGCTGCTTATGCAATCCTATATAAACGACGTAAATTTATTTTATTTTCATTTGCGGTTTCGCGCATAATAGATAAGCAGTACTTGATTTTAACACTTACGTATTTCTTAAAACAAAACAATGTCGGAAGTAAAAAAGAAGAGACGGCAATACTCTGCGGAATATATTAAATTCGGATTTATTGAAAATCCCACAAACCCGTCGTCGCCTTTGTGTCTTCTATGTCTAAAAACATTTTTGAACGAAGCAATGAAGCTTCAAGACTGCAAGATCATTTGAATAAAATGCATCCAGATAAGACAGAAAAGAATGTAGCATATTTTCAAGATCTAGAGAAGAAGCATAATACTCAGCCAAGTGTAGCAAAAGTATTTTCGGCGGCTGCTAAGCAAGATGACGACGGACTTCGAGCTTCGTACAATATCTCTTTGTTAATTGCTCAAAAAGGCAAACCACACAACATCGGAGAAGAGTTAATTTTGCCAGCAATAAAGGAAGTAATAACTACTGTGCTTCATAAACCGGCCGCAGATATTATCCGAAAAATTCCTTTGAGTAATAATTCTGTGCAAAGACGAATTGATGAAATGGCTGAAAACATTGAAGAATCATTGTGCAATCATCTGAGGACTAGTCAATTCTCAATTCAGCTCGATCAGTCCACTTTACCAACTAATGAAGCGTTGTTGCTATCTTACGTGAGGTTTATTAAAGATGAGAAAATACGTGAAGAACTATTGTTTGCCAGAAATTTGGAGACAGATACAAAAGGCGAAACCATATTCAATACATTGGAAAAGTTTTGTGAAGAGAAAGAGATTCCTTTGAAAAATATTATATCAGTTGTTACGGATGGCGCTCCGGCTATGACAGGGCGCCATAAAGGCTTCATAGCATACTTAAAGAATAAAATTCCAGATGTCCTTGCTATACATTGCGTTATTCATAGACAACATTTGGTTGCTAGAAACTTAAGTGAACGACTATTTCAATCACTGCAATATGTCATCAAAGCAGTCAATAAAATCCGTAGCAGCTCTTTGAATGATAGATTATTTCATCAGCTTTGTGTTACTAATGACGAAGATTTCAACCGTTTGTTGCTTCATACTGAAGTTCGTTGGCTGTCAAGAGGGAATTGTCTGATTCGATTTTACAACCTGTTTAACTCTATGATAGAGTTCTTGGAAACTAAAGATACAGAACTGCGCAACAAGCTCATAACATCAAAGAATGATATAGCTTACATGACAGACCTGTATAAAATGTTCAACGACATGAACCTCCAACTGCAAGGCGATGAACTAAATTTAATTAAAACAAAAAATGTCGTTGCTGCTTTCGCAGCCAAACTGCTTCTGCACAAAAAGAATATGGGCAGACGTGAGTTTCACAATTTTCCGAATTTATCAGTATACTGCAGTAACGACGACTTGTTTGCCTACTGCCAACATTTGGAAAACCTCCACATTGACTTCACCGAACGTTACCAGGACATTTTAAACTTGGAAATACCAGACTGGGTGTTGGATCCGTTTTCAAATGTCAACACAGCAATGTCACCTCAGCTGGAAGAAGAACTTATAGAATTGACAACAAACGAAGAAATAAAAATCAAGTTCAAAAATGGATATCAAGAATTTTGGCTACAAAAACCGATCCCGCAATTGTACCCTGGATTGTGGTCAATTGTTCAACGATTTTTGATAGCATTCCCATCGTCATATTTGTGTGAACGTGGATTTAGTGCTGTGGCAACGCTGCTTACTAAAAAGAGAAATCGTTTGCGTGTTACCGAACGTGGCGACTTGCGGCTGTTTTTGAGTAAATTGGAACCTGATATCAACAAACTTATTGAACAGCATCAGATTCAACCTTCACATGAGTTTTTATATAAGAATTGATTATGTTTGTTTTATTTTCAATAAAAGATACTCTGTCCGAATACTATCAATTTGCGTTTCAATAATCAGTTATAAGTATTTAACGGTTTTTAAGTATGTTTAAAAAGGGGGGCGTTAAACAATAATTTATTCTTAAAGTGGGCAGTAGACAAAAAAAGGTTGGGAACCCTTGCTGTAAAGCGTTCGCCCAGGGGGATTGTAAATGATCCCCCAAAGCGTCCCACGGCAGCGCGTGACCACATGGGTGCTACCATCTTGTCTTGGGTCGCTCGGTGTGGGCTTGCAGATTCCCCAATCTACGCACCCGCGAACCCAGTGGTCGGCGGGGGCCTTATGACAAAGGCAGGGGGTTTCAGGCGTAATCGGGTCACTAACCTTTTTTTTTATTGATGTCCAGTGGAAATTCTACATGGAACTTCCTTCATCCGAGGGAAGGGCGTAGGGGTATGCTCTACTCCTATCGGCTAAAATCACTGGGGCGGTCAACTTCGACACCGTAGGGGGGCTCCAGATCCTCGTAAGATCACACTAGAGTGGGTCACTAACCTAGCGTCACTGATTTGGTTGTAAGCCTTAATCTGCCACTGACAACGTGATAGGGATTGTATACTACAATAATATAATAATATTTTATTTGCCATGTCAGTCATTGGTTGACCATTCCCGATTGACGGCGCCCGGTCTCAACCAAATTATTTCGAAAATTAATTAGGGATCCGCCAAAACAAAATTAAACTCATGATATCCAAATATATAGGTAATACTTGTTTATAACAATCTGATTTATTTTAAATTAACGCGGGTGAAATCGCGTGGCATAGAAGAACTAAATAACTAGATACTTTTTCCAAATGAATACTTGACGAAACGTAATTGTAAAACCATTTCTTTTTACAAAATAACATTTAGATAACTGTAAACAAAACAAATTGCTTTTTCCAAACAAATTAATGTGAAACTTAAATTTGTCAATTATTACATTTATGAATAATTGTTTGCCTGGTGCATATTAATGAACTTGTTTTCTTTATTCCTTGTTAATGAAAAGATTTTTGTCAAACGGCGGACACCCACGACCTCTTTATCCAATGAACGTTGAGACTTATGACTCCAAATTATACTGGAAATTGTTTACTTGACTAATTATCATCGTCACCATTTTAAAATGTTGTTATAAGTGAAATTGGGACATACACAACCCTATTTTCGTAAATCTAATGAAAATCATAAAAGAAACTATTATCACGAGTAGTTCTTGATCAGATCTGATCATTAATCACTTTTACATAGATAATTTAAACAGATTACATAGCGTATAATATAGATTTTCATTTTTCCTAACGTTCCAAATAATTTGCAGCGTCCCTGCAACCACGAACGCTGCAAAGAGTTCGAAACTGACAGGCGTCGTTACTAATTTTAAAGCTATATTTTGTTTATTTTTTTATTGTTTTTTTTTAGTTTGGAGTATTATATGAATATTTAAAGATTAATTAATTAATCTAAACACCGTACGACGTTTCCTTATATTTGACATTGGCGAAACTGTGGAAGATACTCTACAGAAGCCATAATCTAAGAGAAGAAGAAGAAGAAAATATATTTTATCTGACGGTACAATTCAAATTCAAAACTGTTTTGATGCACGCAGTAATCACTCTAAGCGTTTTACGGCCGAAAGTAATAATCAATCAAATCCAAATGCTTCAGATTTAGGATTTTGAAATTCATCCGGTGTTGTGTTACGATCACATTTAACACAAAAAACAGACATATCCGTAATCTAAAATCCAAAGACTTTGGATTACATTGATTATGAATTTCGGCAATGAGTCTTTTCAGTGTGGTCATTGGTATTTTTGTCCAACAGATACTAGTTATATACAAGAGATAACACTTGTCATATCCCTCCATCTCTCTCCCACATCGTCAATTTCAAGCCCTCGAAGGGCGAGGCTATCCCACGCAACGCAATGTTCCCTCCACGTAATCTACGAGCCTATCCCGTGAATCACGGCCGGTCTCGCCAAGCTATTTAAAGCGCTATTATATTTATCTGTAAACATGGATTAGCTGTCGCTTGGCAGTGCTCTGATGGTTATTTGTTTTTATATTTTCCATTATCTAGCCACAGATGAGTAAAATGAAGATGAAATGCAAATATCGGCAGTTGTTTCTCAAAATTGCTTGTAATCAAAACAACTGTTGAGGCGCTTAAATAGAAGTCTCAATTCCAGAATAAACTTCTTTGGGTTTTTTTTTATGTAAATGAGTACAGAGCAGAGCTTGATAAATAGATTTTTCATTTCAACACGGGTATTTCTGTTCTGTACAACATACTGTATACTGTTTAAGAATTTGCACCACTCCATCTCTTCCCGTGGATGGCATAAAAAGCGAATGTAGGACTCTAAACCAGAGGTTTGCACAGCAGCGTTTTTTCTGTGGAACAGCATCAATTCTGCGCTCACCAACCCACCTGCCAAGCGTGGTGAGTACTGGAAAATTCCCCCCGAAATGACGACATAATTGTGGAAATCTATAGGGGGAGGTCTTTGTTCAGCAGTGGACGTCTATAGGCCGATATGATGATACAAGTACAAATATTTGATCCGTGCACGGATCGAACCTGCGACATGTAGTGCAGTCAGCCAATCGCTTAGCCACTGTACCAAACGTGTCGTCAAAACTTGCCATGGTACAGTTTACAAAACTTTATTCATTTTTTTTATATAGCCCTCTTGAAGTGACATATTCAAAATTCATTTATTTACGTTACACGTCTGTGTTTGTGTCGCAGAAATCCAGTAGATTCAGAGAAAATTAGCTGTGACAAACGGACAGGCACACGAATGATCCTATAAGGATTCCGATGTTTTTCCTTCAGGCATTCGAAACCCTATAGAGATTAGTATATGTACGAAAGGATGTCATGATATTATCATGATAGCTAATGAACGTCCACTGCACAAGCTTTTTCCATAGATTTCCAAAACGATTCAGTCGGAATTATGGGGGAAATGTGCCAGTACACGCCACGCTTCGCAGGCGGGTTTGTGAGTTAGTGACGCTGCTGTCTATTCCTCTGGTTTAGACTTCCTTAGTTTTTACGATATACACGGGAGGAGATGGTGTGGTGCTATATTTTTAATCTGAATACGTGAAATAGAGATAGGTTAGTTCTAGATTATTCAGCTAGAACCACAACATTTGAAAAAAAAAAAACTGGTATGCGATTTGTGAAATCTTTAACAAGCTCCCATCAACCATTAAAGAGCTTCTAATGGTACAATTTAAAAAGAAGTTAAATATGTAGCTTCTTGAGATAACTATATGTATTCAGTAAATAAATTGCTAAGTTATAAACAATCATTCAAAAATGCGGAAATATAAATCGGTTATACAAAAATAATGCTGTGTGTCTAAAACTTAGTAATGAATTAGACACCTGGACTGCGTGCATCGTAACTATTTTTTTTAATTAAAATTATACGATAAATATAATAAGATAACTTTTTAACATCTGTAACGACGCCTATCACCCTAGTCATCCTGCGACCACGAATGCTGCAAAGTATTCGAAACGTCAGGAAAATCAAAATTCAGTAACATACGCAATGCAATCCTTTTAAAATTGTTTTATTATTGATTAATACAAAATTTAGCAAACATTTTTAATTTTTTAGGTTTATTCTTATGCTTTTAAATTCTGCCTAATGCGGAATTCAACTTTGTATAAACAATTAAGTAGTCGGGATTAATAAAAAAATTAAGGTGCATAATACATTTTCTTTATTCTCTTGCAGGCATAAATCCACACGATTTACGAACATTTTTATAGCTTCCCCGATGTTTTCTGGAGCAACTGTGACCGCAAACGCGTTAATTTTATTGGCTATTTCGTCAAAACAAGCAATACACGTTCGTTTGTGATCTATATTATTGAAAACACAAATATACCCATTAAAATTCAATTAAATTCATCTTAATCTTTTGACGGCACGGTTGATGCAGTGGCTGATACAGTCGGCTGCTGCGCTCTGGGTCGTGGGTTCGATTCCCGCACGGAACAAATATTTGTATGATCTGCAGGTAGTTGTCCAGGTCTGGGTGTATTGTGTCTGGAATTTGTGTCTGTAAAACGCACCCACGATACAGGAGAAATCCTAGAAAAAAATTACTCAATGTGGTTTACACAATTGTATATTATTTTACGTTGCTCCCGGCTATGATTTCTCCTGTATCGTGGTTACAGTTTACAGACATAAATCTCACATACAAAAACACTCAGACCAGACCCAACTATGGGGGGATTGGAACAGTTTGATCAAATCTCCAGCTCAAAATTATATTATGCCCATTATTTCTTGCGCTATTTTCGACGTTGGTTGGAAAGAACATCATCTCGCCTTGGCTCATTCATGTTTAAGGTGAAAGCAATATACTCTAAATGGAGATTATTCGAGTTCCTGGAGGCCTGGGTTTCAGCCACCCCTGATAAAACCGGGGTGACCCGAAATATATTTCGGCATAATTATAAAAACATTGAGCAATACATTAAAATGGAACATAACAGTCAATACATAATTACACCATTGTAGATTTGGCGAACTTTTCAACGCTTACCTTCTCCTACTGATCCGAAACAAACATCTGATTTTCGTCGAATCTCGTTGCCCCTTTGACACTAGCGCCCCCCAGGCTCTAGATTAATAAATAAGCTAGGCTAAAGCCTATCTTGAAAATTAGGCACTGCATACATAATTCTCATTTTATCAAATACCGGCCAGGTAAAAGCTACTTGATAGACGTTTTTTCTAAATTTGAATACTTATTAATAGTTTATTTGATATGGTGTGAAATTTCGAGTATTTCTTTGAACTGTAAGCCAAGTATAAGCTCTCTTGTACATCATTACTGCTACAAATGAATTGACTGCTAAGATTTTCTCTCGCACCCTCCCAGATGTTGCCAATTAGCAACCCATCTTTTCTGCAGACGCCTCCACAAGCAGGTCAAAGCAATAACAACTAAATTTGGCAAGTAGCCGCTAATCCGTTTTTGTGGCAGTGGCACACGCGGTGACGTCATTGCCGGTAATTTTAGCCCACACTGATTCACGCCTGAGGGCCGCCTCGCACAGGAATTTGAGTATTACATGTCTTTTCTGAATGCGCCTTAGAAGGTAGCTAGTAAATCAATCATATTTATCTTATCTATATTGGTATTTTTGCGCAATAGCTACTCTATCAACTTACATCGGTTGTGCAGTATTTAGACTATGTCCTGCAATCAGTAAAATTAGTTTTTACACACCTTATGCAAGTCATTCGCCATAACAATTGTAATGTAATCGGCCAAATGAAGTCCACTGCTAGACACAGGCCTCCCGCAAAGATCACGACAACGACCGATATGGGTGTGTTGTGGGCTCATTGGGGGGTTTTGCCATAATCGCCACGCTTGCCAGACGGGTTGCCGATCGCAGTTGAGTTGTTAATGTACTCGAAAGACGCTGCTGCCCATCCTCCGGCTAATCCCTTAGTCGACTTTTACGACACCCGTGGGGGGAGATGGGGTGGTGGTATTCTGAGCCGGCACCACACGGCAAAGTGCGTGCGTCTGGCTGCAAACGATCACACTGCGCTCGTCACCTTGAGACGTTGAGTTATTTAGTCTCTTATGGCCAGTAATGTCACTAGCTACAATGCCATTCTAACTGGAACATAGTAATGTTTGAACACTACTGCTTGGTGGTAGAATATCTGGTACTCCAGTGGTTACAATTTTCTCGTAAATTTTCTCCACCTTGGGGAAGGGGGGTTGCGCTTGCCGAATTAACTAAATCCAGAGTCCTACCACCAGTAAACCAATCTTAAGTATTCTAGTTAGTAACAGGAGATCGATTCTCCGCCGCTGTAATTGAGATATAGAATTTACAGTAACGTTGGCCTTAAACAGGGATACTCACATTGAGGTATAATGTACTATGTACTAGAGAGGACCCCTCAACTAGATCCTTTGTCACATAAGATAGAGCGCATACACTCTAACTCAGTCTATTTCACATCCGTGTCAGGTCGCTTGCCGCAACGTGACGTGTTTGAGTGCTTTGTAAGGTGTATTACTTAAATATCCCTTCAAGTGCAGTTAGATATTATTTTAATAACTCGAGAAACACATGTAAAAGTCAAGGAGTGGCGTGTCCTGCGGTCACAACTTCAGGACCATATCATTTGTTTGTAATGGCTACTCTAGTACGTAGTACACATTATACCTCAATGGATACTCATCGTTTTCTTGTAGCTTTATTTACCTTTACTCAGGCCACAGTAAATGGATACCAAAGAAAGTGTAGATGTAAGATGATACTTGGGGGTCGCGAGTGCACCTATTGGGAAACCTGCGTACTCTTACCGAGCGACCCCCGGGAAGACGGCGGTGTGCATGAGGTCACGTGCCGCCGTGTGCGCAGCACAGCGCATAGCGAGGCTTTGGGGAAATTCCTTTACAATCCCCCCGAGAGGTGCCTGGGGAGGTGGCCTCTTTACAGTCGCCTCCCCTTCACTAGAGGGGGTGACCGCTTTACAGTCATCCCCTCCGAGATGTGCCTAAAGGAATGGCAACAATGGGTGGCTCTAGATGGAGATCTTTCGAGTTACTGGAGCCTCAGTTCGGTGCCGAAGATGGCCACTCCGGTGGTTTTAGCCGGTAGGAGTCCAGAATACCCCTCCGCCCTTTCCCGGGGTGGAGGAAGTACATGACGTATTTCCACCGGATAAATAAAAAAAAGGTGTAAGATGTAACTATTGCTGTTGTAAATAGAATAGCACCAGCACATCTCATTCCGTTGATGTAGTAAAAATCATCTAGTGGATTATCCGGAGGATAGGCAATAGCTTCCTTCGAGTAGATTAACAACTCAACTGCAATCGACAACCCGCCTGCTAAGCGTGGTGATTATGGCAAAATCCCTCAATGAGCACACAACTCATCCATATCGGCCGTTGTGGCGATCTTTGGTGTAGACTTGTGTCCAGCTGGGTTGTAATTCGGCTGAAACGACGACTTGAGTATCTCTGGTTTAGAAGAATGAAAATCGTTGTAATCCTAAGATGATGTATAAAAATAGATCTCATACAGCAAGCGCGATTTTATGTTTGTATGTAAAACAGCTGGTGCTTTTATTAGTCATCAGATAAACAACACGAGGAAATATCCGTTTTATACTGAGATTATGTTGTTAGAGAGAATTGATGTGGAGCTCTTTGTGAGTGTCTGATATGCTGTTATGGACAATGTCTAATTTCATTCATTTTCCCGTAGTGTCCAGCTTAGAAATATTGCACCACTCTATCTCCTCCCGTGGATGTCATAATAAGCGACTGAGGGATCCTAAACCAGAGCGATGGGTACCAGAATCCCTTCTCTGAAACTGCAGCCATTCTGCGCTCACCAACCCGAATGCCAAGCGTGGTGAGTACTGGCAAATTCCCCCCAAATTGCCGATACAATTGTAGATTTTATTGGGGAGACCTTTGTTCAGCAGTAGATGTGTTATGGATGATACGAAGTTGATGATGATGATATCTAACCCCTTTAGGTAAGCATTAGTTACCGTCCCGGCTCCCAAGTCCAACACGCCTGAGCCCCCTGCCGTCAATTCATGGTGGGGGGCCACGGGGGTCGCGGGTGCGCAGATTGGGGAGTCTGCGTGCTCACACCGAGCGACCCCCGGAAAGACGGTGGTGCGCACGTGGTCACGTGCCGCCGTGTGCGCTGCACAGCGCAAAGCGAGGCTTGGGGGGATCCTTTACAATCCTCCCCGAGAAGTGCCTGAGGGGGCGACCTTTTTACAGTCGCCTTCCCTCCGCTAGAGGGTGTGACCGCTTTACAGTCATCCCTTCCGTGTTGTGCCTAAAGGCGTGGCACCAATGGGCGGCTCTAGTGTGATCTTACGAGGACCTGGAGCCTCCCTTCGGTGCCGAAGATGACCGCTCCAGTGGTTTTAGCCGGTAGGAGTCCGGCATACCCCTTCGCCCTTCCCCGGGGTAAAAAAAAAAGGTAAGCATTAGTTACTTATGGACATCTAACTCTCCATAACTTGAGCGAGAATTATTTTTCAATATTGATTGATGATATAACCTCGTAAATATCCACTGTTCAGCATAGACTTCCGGATGACAGTAACTTGGACGGTTATAACTTATTTAGTTATGTTCAAACCACCCCAAAAATCAAATTTTTGTCTTTCATAAAAGGTGCCAAGCGAAATTTTTCCACTATCGTCTTTTTTGTGTATCTGATTCTATCAATTTGTTTCCTCTTGTTAAAGTTCTCTTGATGAATACTCTCTAATACTTTGATATAACTTTATCAGGCCCCGATACTGGTTGATTTTGTCTTTTATATCCCAGTTATAATCTTGCATCCCATGCATGCGCACTTTCGCTGCAGACGACATCTTGATATAACA
This sequence comes from Diloba caeruleocephala, assembly GCA_947459985.1. Taxonomy (NCBI): domain Eukaryota; kingdom Metazoa; phylum Arthropoda; class Insecta; order Lepidoptera; family Noctuidae; genus Diloba; species Diloba caeruleocephala. The sequence continues at coordinate 2,659,022 of OX381616.1, read as the reverse complement.
ATAGATTCGCTGTTCTAGTAAAATGTGTATATTATGGCTTTGATACACTTAATATTAACGATTTATCACAAAAAAAAAACAATTTTTATTATTAATAACTGATATTATTACAATCACCAGGCTTAGTAGGTGACTTGGTGATGGTTTTTAACAGCTGCTTCAAAACTCTTGAATAAATGTCCCAGGTACATTTAATGGCATTGATGGGTGGAGAGACCTTGAACGTTTTAGGGGTAAAACACGCCTACTGCTTGAAACGGCACGGTTGGTGCAGTGGCTGATACAGTCGGCTGCTGCGCCGGAGCGTGGATTCGATTCCCGCATGGAACAAATATTTGTATGATCCGCAGGTAGTTGTTCCGGGTCTGGGTGTATTTTATGTGGAATTCATGTCTGTAAACGCACCCTCGACACAGGAGAAATCCTTGAGTGGGGCAACGTTTTGTCAAAAATACAATAAAAGCACGAAAAAAGAGAAATAAAAAAATTACAGATTAAGATTTATCTGCCACAGATTAAGAGATCATTCAAATTCATTACTGTGATTGCTAATATGTGGGATATTTGAATTTATGCTTACACTAATTGTGCCCCGCGGTGTCACCCGCCGTCCAATTTAAAAGAAAACGGATTATTTATCAATAACTTTGAGTACTTGTGTACTACAGACAATATTTTTTGGCAGTTTCAGTGACATGAGTATTTATTTATAATCCTTTTAAAAAACGTTGCCTCGCACTAGGATTTCTCCTGTGTCGTGGATGCGTTTACGGACACAATTTCCACACACAATACACACAGACGGTATATACTGGTTTTCTTGATATAGATACGCACAGTTTGGCTCTTCTCGGTAATGTTCGGTTCTCACCGGGCGGCCGCCCTCGGCCCCAACACACCGTATCGCATCGTCCGCCGCGTTTTCACGATGCATTCTTCCTGTCTTTTTTTTGCTCGGCTCCTAAGGGTAGCATGATGCTAAATAGCCTATTGCCTGCCTCAAGAACTGGGCTATCAAATGCATAAAGATGTTTTCAAATCCGACTGATAGTTCCAGAGATTAGCGCTTACAAACAAAAAACAAACAAACTCTTTAGCTTTATTATATACTAGATCTGTCCCGCGGTTTCACCTATCGTTTGAATTTAAAAAGTTCGGCTCTTCTCGGCAATACTCGGCCGTCCTAGGCTTCCGTTGGTTGATTGATGAAGGGCTGATTAGATAAAAACAGCAACAGCAGACGCGATAGCAGCTATCGCGCAGCCAAGGATCCACCGGTGGCAAAGCGTCAAAATAATTGGTACTATGCAAGGCATAGTTCGCCTGTCGCTATTGTGGAAGATGCATAGTGCCATACTTGTGCCAGTAGCCACCAGTGGAACTAAAAAGAATGAACATTTTTAATTCATTGATTGTCCGACAGAGGCGCGTCGGAGATCTTCGCCTGTTTAGTCGCTATCGGCAAATAGGTAATACCAAATTGACGTTTGACAGCGGCGTTGGAGCAATTTACGCCTGTCGCAAAGCGTCTGCGACTTAGGTAATCAGCCCGCCGGTCCACCGTCGCAGCTCCCGCCCGCGCTAATACTTCGTTTTTACTAAGTGTGCTTTCTGACTTTTTTCTTTTTTCTCGGCTCCTAAGGGTCGTAGCTTGATGTTAAATAGCCTATAACCTTTCTCAAGAGATAAGCTATCAGATGCAAAACTATGTTTTTAAATCAGACTTGTAGTACTAAAGATAAGCACGTTTAAACAAAAAAAAAAAACTCTTCAGCTTTATTATATTAGTGTAGACAACATAACATATAACATAATTTTGGTATACACACACATCATCCCGTAAACGCCCACTGCTGAACCTCCTCCCAATGATCACTATAATGAGCGGTCGTAGGGAATATTGCCATAATTGGTGGATTGGTGATCGCAGTATATAGTTACTAGCACACAAGAGGAAATGGGGACTGCCGTGTGGTGCCGGCTAGAATACGACCACCCCATTTCCTCCCGTGGGTGTCGTAAAAGTCGACTAAGGGATTAGCTGGAGGATGGGCAGCAGTGTCCTTCGAGTACATTAACAACTCAACTGCAATCGCCAACCCGTTTGCCAAGCGTGGCGATTATGGCAATTCCCCCCAATGAGCCCACAACACACCTGTATCGATCGTTGTGTTGATCTTTGGGGAGGCCTGTGTCCAGCAGTGGACTTCATTCGGCCGAAATGATGATGATGATGATGAAGAGGTTCCTGCCGCTCATCCTCTTGATTAGGGCCGGCCTATTCTTGTCCGGGAACCATACTTTAATTAAAGGGAATTAAAAGATATTTTTTCATTGGGATTGGTAAACAGTGGGATATTCATCATCATATCAGCCGTTTATACGTCCACTGCTGAACAAAGGCCTCCCCCATAGATTTCCAAAATTGTGTATGCATTTTGGGGGCAATTTCTCATTATTCAGAACGCTTGGCAGGCGGATTGGTGAGCGCAGTATGGCTATTACACAGAAGGGACGCTGCTGCCCATCCCTCTGGATTAGAGTCCCTTAGTCATCTTTTACGACATCCATGGGAGGAGTTGGAGAGGTGCTATGTTCTTAATCCGGACACAACACGGATAAGTTGGACATTACAGTTTCGGTAACACAGGAATGAAGTCGACAAATCCTACTAACATTATAAATGTGAAAGTTTGTGAAGATGTTTGTATGTTTGTCACTCAATCACGCAGAAACGGCTGAACGGATTCGGATGAAACTTGGCACACAGATAGACCATATCATCAGCTGAATGAAGTCCACAGCTGGACACATGCCTCTCCCAAAGATCGCCACAACGACTGGTCTGGGTGTGTTGTATGCTCATTGGGGGGTTTTGCCATAATCGCCACGCTTGGCAGGCGGGGTGGTGATCGCACATGAGTTGTTACTGTACTCGAAGGCGAAGGATGCTGCTGCCCATCCTCCGGTTATTCCCATCGTCGCCTTTTACGACACCCAAGGGATGAGATGGGTTGCTGCTATTCGTAGCCGGCACCACTCGGTTAGATCATAACCCGGAGTAGAATATGAAAATAAACAGTACCCGAGGAATGCGTGGTAGGTCTTTTTGTGATCAGCCGAATGATACGTCGGCAAAGTCTAGTATATAGGGTCTTACTTTAATAATGGAAAATATTTTAAGGCTAGGCTCCATGAATGGTATAAAATTGATTTCAAGTATCGACACACACTGGTGGGCTACTAAACAACCACATTGTTGTTCGACCGGACCAATTACAAACACGTTTCAGTGTTATTATGTGTGCGTGTCCGGTGACAGTACCACAGTATTTGTACTCGTAGAAAGAGATTAATAGTGATAGCTACCTACAGTTTTTACTTCGTGTATTGAGCTTTTTATGCAAAGGGAAACATGAATTACTTAAATTTATTTTGAATATGTATAAAATCAAGACTGATGTTATGTTGTTTTGGGTTGCTAAAACCCATCATTGCAACCTATAGATTTACCTCCTAAAAGATTTTCCATTATTAAAGTAAGACCCTATATAGTGTAATAAAGTAGAAAGAGTGTGGTCACTACAATGCAATGAAAATAAAGCTCGTCTAATTCTCTGACAAGGAATTGTAATAAAAGCCGCTGAGCTGAACCACTAAACAGACAACCACTTCATCTTTCAGTGAAAACAATACGCTCATTGAACACGGATAAGAAACACCTGCGAACAAAAACTGTTTTCATCAAAAATAAACCTAATACACAATACATATGTATGTTATATTACAGTAAGAATGCTAGAGCTGATAATTTCATAGAATCCCAAACTTGTTACTGGCGTTTGAGCTAAATATATCAAAACAAACACTCATGCGCCGCGCTCGACGATACATTAAAAATAAATAGAGGCTGAATCTCAGAAGTGAAGCGGAGTATAAATTGTTTTAGCAATAGATTTTTGCTGTTCGGACACAGAAGCGTGGCGTGCAACCGGGCTGATTAAAATGAGGTTTCTATAATTTATAATAATAATTTTATAATAATTTATAATAATAATAATTTATTTAATTCTCAAAAAATGGTCTTAATCTAGGTGAGTATACACTGTAGATAGTTTGATATTTATTGTACATAAGCGGTTTTTAATAAATTTTGTAGCAACAGGCCGGATCGGGATGCTAATGTACGACATTGATTCATACATAGTAATTAAGACCAAACAACTTGGCTATCTGAACACCTTCCTCTAAACTAAGTAAAACTTGTAAAAATAGAAGACAGGGGTCTATCCAGTCAGTTGTGTATTCTTTCCTTTCCATTAATACAAGGTGTTTCTGTACCGAATTCATTGTAATAGATGGAGAACTCCAATTAAGACAATTCAGGAATTTACTACGAGTATATGCAATAAACCGATTTGTATAGGAAACTTAGCTTAATTATTTATATGTGTGTAATCAATATATATAGTATAATATATATATAGGCCTGTGTGGAATGTAAGAGTGTATATAATGTGTGGGATAAGTGTTTGTGTTTCAGTTTGTAGTTAGGAGTATAAAATGAAGGCACATCAAATTATTTAATAATTGCATTATGATGTTATATTTAACAGGTTCTCTGTTTCCGTGTAATTTAATTTAAGTAGAAAAGATTTTACTGCCCTTTTGCATTCGTTTACTGATAATTGAAACATCGGAGTTAGTCGATTAATTTTATTATAAAGGTGTACACTTAAAAAATATGTGTGTTTTTGCGCAAAAGATGTTTTGACCGAATTTTGAGCAGTAACTTTACCTTGCGTCTTTTATTATAATGTGACTCAACTAGATATGGGGACTTACGATGTTGCAAGACAAACACCAGACTAATAAATACTTGCCGAACAGTTAAAACTTGCCAGTCGATATAGAGTTGCGAAGAAGGATACCTGAATGGCCTTCCATGACCGACTTTTAATATTGCTCTCTGTGCTCTTTCCAAGGGCAAAAAGTGAGTTTTACAAGCTCCTCCCCAAATTGTAATGCAGTACGTCAGAATGGAGTAGCACAGTGCATAATATATTGTAAGTAAATGTTGTTCAGAAGCGGCATGACGTATTTTCCTAAATATTGCTATCAGTTTTCGCATCCTAATAACTAAAAGATCAATATGGGGCTTGTAGGTTAGCTGTGAGTCAATTACTATTCCCAAGTATTTTATTTCTTGACAACGTTCCAGCACACTACATGAGCATGAGGACTTCGGTACGTCTAGGCAATCCATAGAGTGTGATATTATATTAAGGGGAGTTATGTCAGACATGTTCTTTTTCCTCAAAGAAAAGGTCATATATTTAGTTTTAGATGGGTTTACGGTTAATAGGTTATTAGTTAATGCTATGGATATTTTATTAAAGCCTTCCTGGGAATTCTCAAAGACTTCTTTCCACCGCTGTCCTTTGAACAATAATACAGTGTCGTCAGCAAAAGAAATCAATTTACCGTTATCTATTTTGGTTAGACAAACATCATTTATGTAAGCTAAAAAGAGCGTGGGACCGAGAATACTGCCTTGGGGGACACCCCAAACTACTGGCTGATCACAACTAATATAGTTGCCTATCTTGACACATTGATGTCTTTCACTAAGGTAACTACGAAACAAATCCAACTGCCTACCCCGTATACCAAGTAGCTCTAGTTTTCTTAGTAGAAGCGGAATGGACACCGTGTCGAACGCTTTAGCTAAATCTAAGAATATTGCCATACATTTTTCACCTTGATCTAGTGCCTTAACAATATATTCGTTCAAGCTCGACACTGCATCAGAAGTCGAACGACCCCTACGAAAACCGTGCTGGTTACTTGCTAGTAGGTTATATTTCTCCAGGTACTTAACTAACCTATTGTTAATTAATCTTTCAATTATTTTCGAAATAGCCGGAAGTATAGATATAGGTCTGTAATTGGTGATTGATGATTTGAAAGAAAGAATTTGAAAGAAAGAATTTTTTTATTTGACAGCAAAGTGAGACATCACAAACGGTAATAAAACTTAATATAAAACTAAAAAAAACACGATAAAAATTTGGATAGGGTTATAAACAAGACAGAAAAAAAAAAAACAATATTAGGCTAGAGTTTGTTGTGTGCCCCACAGTTGCGCCAAACAGGTAACCAGTTCAGCATTTGCCAGACAAGAGCCTGGCGCTGGTTTTCAACTGGACCCTTCGGTGATTCGGTGATTTATCACCATTCTTATGTATCGGATATATAACTGACTTCTTAAGAGCTTTAGGAAAAACAGCCGTCAAAAAACTGCTTAATGCTAAGTTGCGGATCTAACCTTGTCCAAAGATTTGTAAATACAAGTCTTTATCAACAGGGGTATTCTTGTTCAGTTGGAATTTTGAAGCAGGCACGAGATACTGGAATTATGACTCTATGATTTTATTGTGGTTCGGGTACAGTTTAGGTACATTTTACATGTCCAATACCCAGATTCGGAACTACCGGAATGAAAGCCACCCATATAATACGACCTGTTACATATTTTCGAGTGTCATAATTTTGGGGGGAATATGCTAGTCCTCACTACGCTTGGCAAGCACGTCGGTGCGCGACGGTATGACTATTATTCCTCAACGAGATGCAGCTACCAATACATTTGGTTTAGAGTCCCTTATTCGCCTTTTACGGCATCCACTGGAGGAGATATGTGGTGCTATATTCTTAATTTGGACCACACGGGTCAAACCCCTTTTTTGTTCGCCCAGTGGAAATTCATCATAAAACTTCCTCCGCGCTGGGGAAGGGTGAGGCACCTCCTACGAGCTAAACTACTGGAGTTATTTTCGGCACAGAAGCCCCCTTCTGGTCTTTGTATGATCACACTAGAATGGGACAAATACTTTGTAACCATTTTTGGCAATTAATGAAAGTAACTCTGGCACAAAGTAGGCCACGAACCAAACGATAAATAAGACAATACTGAAGTTAGCACAAAGACATGGGCATCATACTAGCTAATGGCTGAAACTAATAATCAATCTTATTTCTCATGTTTTAGATTTAAGATTTTTAACTTCTTCGTGTCTGTGTTAAGGTCACATTTACCACAAAACACCGACAAATCATTAATCCGAAATCCAAAGATTAAATTAGAATTTGGATTAGATTAATTATTAATTTCGCCCGTAAGTCACCTAACTGCAACCACCTTGGTACCCAATGAGCTATCTTTCTAAAGCATTTGAGTGTGTTCTACGAGTAATAGCTGTCTTTAGATTTAAGACATTTAAGTTTACCGTCTTTGTGTTAAGGTCACATTTACCACAAAAAACAGACCAATCCTTAATCCAAAATCCAAAGATGATGAGATTGATTATTAATTTCGCCCGTAAGTCACCTAACTGCAACCGCCTTGGTACCTAATGAGCTATCTTTCTAAAGCGTTTGAATGTGATCTACGAGTAATAGCAGGCTGCAAATACGTTGGAGTTATTCCGAGTAGTACTTGTACATCTTTAGCAGTCTACTCTTTGAAGTCCTGTTGGCTATCTGAATGAATTATTACAATGAAAAGCTCGATTTAATTTATGTTTGCGAAATAAATATGATAATCTGCCCCGTGGACTCATATAGATACATTGGGAGATAAGGCCAAAAGAGCTTACTATGTGCAATATGCTTGTAATACTGAGTAAAAGGGAGAAAGTATTTATTCAAAGACTATGGGAATGTTGTGAATGTCAGAAAAATAACAAAACCCTGTTCTAAAACCACCCGCCCTTCACCACTACCTAAATATTATAGTTATGTTCGGCAGTGCAATTCCCTAAGCTCAAACATCCATACATCCTTGAATATAGGATTGAAATAACTGTGATAACCCAATTTGGTATTCGCTAAGACTGGTCCTCATGGCTTACCTTCTGCAATGTGAATAGCTTTAATAATATCTTAGCGAATACCAAGTTGGTTTTTCACCGTTATTTGAATTCTGTATTCAAGGCTGTATGGATGTTTGAGCTTAGGAAATTGCACTGCAGATCGTGTTGAATTGAGTGTGGTATATCACTCATCCAATATCTTTGTCCAAAGAAATTTGATAATATCACCTAGCGACACTATTTATTTGATTATCGATTTTGACATTTCAACATTTCCGATCAACTTGGGCATGAAAGCAATATTTAATGAGTATGAAAGCAATGAACGTCTTCATAATAGAAGGCACAGAGATTATTAAAAAGTAAAATAATGCGCTTAAAATTGAATATGGCACTTGTCAAACACCAATGACACTTTGGAAAAATAAATGAAATGAAACAACGTTTATTCAAAATACATCAAAATAGTCAACATTAATATTGACTGAGTGGCACCCTTATATGCTCAAGCGGAGATAGCTAGCTTAAAAAAATCCAAGGTGTGGAAATGTAGCCAACCAACAAAAATAAAACAATGTAGTTGGTACAGCAACAGTTATTGTTGCATAAAGTACAATAAGCTCGTGTATCAATATCTATCCGTACTATAAATATATGATGAGCACAAACAATAAATCCACATAGTCCAATAAGTAATATAGTATACATTTGAATACCTAAACAACCAAATGTTTCTTTTTTTCCTCTTTCTTTAGAATTAATGTGAGAAATTATTCCAAATCTAGGTAAAACTAAAATATATACGTCTGGATGTCTGAAAAATCTAAACAATTGTTGATATAGAATTAGATCTCCCCCTCCAGCAGGATCAAAGAATGATTAATTTAAATTACGATTTGTCAAAAGTATAGTAATAGCTCCTACTAATACAGGAAGTGATAATATTAATAAAAATGCAGTACGTAGTAGAATTTGGATATCTACGATTCTACGTTTATGTTCTTACGCAGTACGCTTTTACTTACCAGAGTTTTTATCTAGGATTGATGATATCTTTATTTATTAATTTTCTTTCTAGTCTTTTTTGATTCCACGCCTTCAATTTTATACATTATATTCCTCATCATCACCGTGGCTATAGACTATCCTCAAGATGTTTGATAAAGAGACGAAGAACAGGTTACAATCAACAGGTGATGCGGTATTCACAGTGTAATTATATCGCGCCTACTGGAGATACTTCTTGGAGAGGTTCCAGTCTTCGATCATTCATAAACAACCTTGGCTATTGACGGAATAGTGAACGTGGAGAGTGATACTTGCGTCGAACATTTCGTCACGTGGAATTAATGATTAAGATTAAGAAGGATTTGAGTATGGAATTGAAGTTAGAATTGATTATAATAATGAATAAAAATTGTGCACACATTATTAACAAAGTATAACAAGTAATAAGGTTTGATGTATACAGGCGATCTTAACTTAATATTGAGCCCTCTTACAGCAAACCTTTGAGTTATGTAGTTTACGCGGACAGAAACAACTATACAAGAGTTACTAAATACAAAAGTACATAAACACGTTAGTTATATAAATAAAAACATTCACATAACATATAGAGATACAAAACAAAAACTTGCATCTATAATAATAAAATAATAAAAATACGTAAGTACTAATTAGTCATGTTAAGAGGAATTGCTCCTTAATTATTTCTTAAAAACATCCAAGGGAGGGCTATATTAGGCAAAGAGGTATATATTATCTCATAGAATAGGACATACAATATGAAAATAATATAAATTTTATTGCATTATCAAGATCCCACGTATGTTTCAATTTGTTCCCTCGCAGACAAGTTGCGGCTAATATTTACAACCAAAATTAATAATCAATTTTATCCAAACATTTTGAATTTAGGAGCTTGAACTTAATCTGTTTAAAACAGACACATCCTCAAAGCAAAGATTTCAGATTAGTATGATTATTAATCTCGGCCGTTAGTCAACATTTATGAACTTGATGTTTAGTAGGGCACTATGCCAAATTTCAAGTCTTGAATAATCCTTATGATAGTCATCTATGCTGCAATTTCCATTATTATTTGTACACACATTATGTTCATAACAGAAAGGTTGGCAAAGGCCTGCACTACAAGACATTGCAAGACATTTTTAATTTCGATTATTGACATTCGAATCATAAATGTTATGTACAATTGGAAATAACTTTTCAGATATTTACAATGGTCAAAATTAAGTGATTATTCTCGGTAAATACTACAATAAAATACTATTTTGATTATTTTTCTCTTAACCAATTTTAACAAACTCATCTCATTTCTGGGGTGTCGCAAAAAAAGCGACTATGGGATTAGCCGTAGGATGGCCAGCAGCGTCCTTCCAGTACAGTAAAAATCATCTGCAACCGGCAACCCACTTGCCAAGCGTGGCGATTATGGATAAAACCTCCAATTTGCACATAACATACCTAGACTGGTCATTGTGGCGATTTGGGGTAGGCTTGTGTCCAGCAGCGGACTTTATTTGGCTGATGTGATGAACCAATTTTGAAGATGTTGATGCACTGAACACTTCCTTTCTCGTACAATTTATTTTACAGATTCATGATGGATGTAATGAGATCGTTATTTAACATTAGAGCCGTGGGTCTACATGTAACTCGAGACCGTGTCAATTAGGCAGTCACATTTCTCGGCCGCGGAAGTGCACTGCGCCGATGCTGGTGGTAGCGATACTGTATACAAAACACACTAAATGTAGGCTATACTATGTCCTTTACCTAGAAAGCCGTTAACCCTCAAAAGGGCAATTTTGACTTTTTAATGAAAATTATAGTTTTAAATTCTGCAAAATATCTAAGAACCATAATTATATTAGTGATAGTTCCTGAGTTACAAACTCCATAAAAGCCGTTAAGGTAAGGTTAGGGACCCTTAAGTAATGTAATTAGAGCCAAAAATAAGGTAAAATCATTAGCTAAATAAATAAATAAAAGCCTTAATAATGATTGAAAATAGTTTTCTGAACAAATAAGACCAATTATGGACGCAAATAAATGTAAATAATGTGTCTAAGTCATTAATCTAAGTATTATAGTGTTTTTAGATATAACGACGTCCCACCTTTTTGGCTGTTTCTTGAAAACTACTTTTTGGGCTTAACGGCTTTCTAGTTAAAGGAAGGAAGTATAATTTAAAATTTTGTCAAGATATGGGTATACATGTTAGCGGCATTGGAATCACCCAGGAACCACCTTAGCCGCATCTTAATCTACTGTGTCAGTTATAGCTTTTGGATATTACTTTAATACTTACCAATTTTATAATCTTGCACACTAATAATATACTATAGCTCCAAAAAAAAAGATATCGTGCAAACACTTTCGTTGTAAAGAAATCTATACTTACCAGGACCAGCACAGAGAGGAACTGTGTCTATGCAGCGTATTCCTTACGACCGTCCGTTTATAATTTCGACCGAATGAAGTCCACTGCTGAACACAATCCTCCTCCAAAGAGCACCACAACGACCGATATGGTGTGTGTGTGGTACGTGTTGTGTGCTCATCGGGGGGTCTTGCCATAATCGCCACGCATGGCAGACGGGTTGGCGATCGCAGTTGAGTTGTTAATGTACCCGAAGGACGCTGCTGCCCATCCTCCGGTTAACCCCTTAGTCTACTTTTACGACATTCACGGGATGAAATGGGGTGGTGGCATTCTAAGCCGGCACCACACGGCAAATCCGTCCGAACCGTCCGTTTGAATTTAAGATATTATAATTCCCTGTCGAAGTGAGCTTCATGATGACCATTAATTTGTCACAAGGTCAAACTTTAAAGTTCCCGGGAGCGGACTTGAGACGAGACAATTTCTCCAATGGTCAGTTTCTGTGGCAAATTCACATCTTAGTTTACTCCGTCATCTGATGATTCTGGTGCCACCTAATAAAATGTGGCACTAATGCAAAGAAATCATTCAACATGATCATCACCACAGAATTTGGTAATATCACTTATGTATATGTGCGTAGAGTTCCATTTAACAGTCTCAGTTTTGTATACCCCGTATATTTTTCGCTGATGCCGTTAACCGTCTCATGTGGCATACTTATTGCAATCTACGGGACGCTTCCAAATTCCGGACTGTCACCGATAAGTTTCTTACAGAAAACCGTCTTATGGCTTCCAGAAAAGGATATCGAACCCTGAACCTTTGCTCATCTATACTTATAAAGAGATTTCATTGTTTGTTTGTGTGCAGGAGGTTATCTCTGGAAGTACTGAACCGAATCTATTTCTTCACAAATAAAAAGCTACACTGTCGCTTAGTAATACAGGCTGTATTTGTATCGATATTGATAAAAATAAACGCGCAGGTGAAACCGCGGGCAATAGCTAGTCTAATATAAATTCATTTCTTTTTAAACTCTCAGTACATCCGGCTTAAATTAAAGTTTATAAAATAGCTCTTATAGAAAAAGAATTCTCAATAGAACCAACTCATCTCATCCCGTGGGTATCGTAAAAGTCGACTAAGGGATTAACCGCAGGATGGGCAGCAGCGTCCTTCAAGTACATGAACAACTCAACTGCGATCGCCAACCCATGCCAAGCGTGGTGATTATGGCAAAACTCCCCAATGAGCACACAAAACATCCAAAGCGGTTGTTGTGGTGATCTTTGGGGAAGGCTTGTGTCCAGCAGTGGACTTTATTCGGCTGAAACGATAATGAACGAAACGAACATCACCACCCACAGTAACCCGCAACACCAGAGAAGGTGCTGTTGCGTTCTAGGAGTTCTTCTACCCAGTGGGGAGGTAGCGGTGATAGAGGGTAGTGCACAAGATGGTTGAGTTTCCAGGACAACGTACTCGTCATTCACCACGCAAAACATAGCATTACAATGTAGCTATCTGACGACCATATTAAGTGTGATCGTGGTGCTTCCCGGCCGTGCAACCTATTTTTATGCTATTTTGGTTAGAGCTAAGCTGTTCCACGAAGCTTTGGGGGTCACTGGCGCGTAGATTAGGAGTCTGCATGCTCATACCGAGTAACCCCGGGAAGGTGGTGACGCTTAGGTACTTAGTCACGTGCCGCTCTGTGGGCAGCACAGCACACAGCGTGGCTTAGGGGGGATGGTTTAAAAGACCACGAAAAAAAATCTAACTGGCATCACCTTCGAGATGTGCCTAAAGGCGCGGCACCAATGAGCGGGTGTAGTGTGATTGTGCGAAGGACTTGGAGCCCTCCATCGGTGCTCGAGATGACAGCTCCATTGGTCTCAGCCGGTAGCCCTCCGCTCATTCCCCGGGAGGAGGAAGTACGTAATTTATTACTACTGGGTTAAATACATAAAAAGGCCTAACCACAAGTACCATTTTGGAACGATTTGTAATTCGAATCAGAGTGAAACCCTACAAAGGTCGCTTTTGCAGTTTACTGAAAACATTCAATCAAGTACGAGTGGAAATTGGCTACCATTCCCAATTCCGTACATTATTCTACAAATATTTTTTTATCGACTGCCAGGTCATGGTACAGATAATATAATACTATACCAGTAGTAGTAGTAGTAGTGAAGGTTTCTTCGTAGGATAGCCTTTTGCACCTATTTTGACTTACTTTGTAACTAATATTTGGCAGGATAACCCACAGCAATGAGCTTTGGCCTACGTAATCAATCAATTATCGTCATAATTTCCGCCAATGGGCATCCACTGCTGAAATGTCATTTTGCGGCGAAATTGTCAGTATCCACCCCGCTTGGCAGAAAGCTTACCAATAAGCGCAATATGGCTATAGTTCCACAGAAGAGACTCCGGTGCCCATCCCATTGGTTTAAAGTCCCTCAGTCGCCTTTTACGACATCCATGATATGATATTGAGTGGTGTTATATTCTTAATACCACAAGGAAAGTAACACCATGATAAACAACACCATTCCAAACTGCTCACAATACTCTCGAAAGAAGATTGAATGTTGTACGGCAGATATGCGTCAAGACAGGTGATAGAGAGCGCCACTCACCGTGTCGGGCAAGCTTCAGTTGCGACATGAACCTGTCGCGTGCCAAGCATTCACCTGACTGACGCCCCGATTAATCAACTCTGCTCGCAACACTCGGGTAGAACTGTGAAGATATTGTATTTTAGTCATATGTTTTTAATAAACTAATACCACACTAGTATTTCTCCTGTGTCGTGGGTGCGTTTACAGACACAAATTTCACACACAATACACCCAGACTGTAGCAGCCACTGTACCAAACGTGCCATCCGGATTAAGAATATAACACCAATCCATCTCCTCCCGTGGATGTCGTAAAAGGTGACTAAGATACTTTAAACCAGAGAGATTGGCAGCAGCGTCCCTTCTATGGAATAGTAGTCATACTGCGCTCACCAACCTATTAACGATTATGCTGATCTGTATGATTGCGCTAAAATACTTTGGACGAGAGTTAACATTCCTTTGGCAAATGTCTTTCAGCATCTTGATTAATTGCAACGCTGTATGAATACCCTACTAATCTTTTGATGTTATGGGCGCACTCTTCATTAAGAAGTTAATAAATTAGTTTATTTTGGAAATTAATGTCCAGCTAGGTCTAACCTTCCGTTTGCTAATTTGTTGTATTGTGCAGGTCAGCTAGTGTGTTAGTTTACATTTTTGTCCATACACAGGAATTGAACGTCAGGGTAAGATGGCGGCATTAAAGATGCATATAAATATGTAGAATGGGTTTAGTTTGAGAGTGTGGCCTAAGCTATCTGGCGGGGCTATCTTATATCTATGTAATCGCTTAAGTGAGTATTTGTTTATGAGTCATTTATGTCTGTAAACTGTAGCTACGGTATGGAAGAAATCCTTGTGTGAGGCATTGTTTTCAAAACCTAATCTACCACCTGACCATCCTGAATAGAGCTTCCTACCAAGGCGAACTTAATGCCATATGGCATTCTCTACCAGTCAACCTTTATGTTAAAAAAGAAAAGCGTTGAATGAGGTACAAATAAACAAATACTTCAAGAATGATAATTATAAGATACATACAGATATAGATACTAAAAGTATAATAATTAATTTTATACAATAATTATTTTATATTATAATTATTTTCTGAATAATTTGTAGTTTCCGAGATTGTCTCATCATATCAGCCAAAGGACGTCCACTGCTGAACAAAGCCTCCCCCATAGGTTTCCACAACGCGCGGTTACATGTCGCCCGCATCCAACTACTCCCAGCGACTTTCACCAAGTTGTCTCACGCTGCGTTTTCCGGTGCGCGGTCTCCAATCGAGAACCTTTTTGCCCCAACGGCTATAAGTTTAATAAAACACTTTTAAACGGATTCTATCGCGTATATTTTTTTCAGGATGTCAGTCATCCTGCGACCACGAATGCTGCAAAGTATTCGAAACGTCAGGAAAATCAAAAATCAAAATATACGCGATAGAATCCGTTTAAAAGTGTTTTATTATGATGTGTAATAATCGCGAAAATCTAAGACATGGCTATAAGTTTTACAAGATTGCCTACCATAAAAAAGCAAACAGGCACTCTGTTTAAAAACCCACCCGCAGATTTACTGTGGGTATCGTAAGGGGTGACTGAGTGATGTATACTGTGATCAGATGATCATCGGAGAGATATCCGATTACCTTTTCGAGAGGCCTGTGTGCTATAGCCTCATGTTTTATAATACATACAATACAACCGATATGACTGATGTCATTGATGAAAGTCATCGGGCCCGGTTTTGAATGCGCAAACGTATGCTTTGTCCGTGGACATCGTGACGAGACGTGGTCACTCAGCATGGGCATCATAAGAAAGCTCAAGGTCACTCAGCGAGCTATGGAGAGAGCTATGCTTGGTATTTCTATACGAGATTGAATCAGAAATGAGGAGATCCGTAAAAGAACTAAAGTTGCATAACTGGAAGGATCAGTAAACTGAAGTGGCAGTGGGCGGGGCACATTGCTCGTATAACTGATGGCCGTTGGGGTAAAAAAGTTCTTAAGTAGACATCGCGCACCGGAAAATTCAGCGTGGGACGACCTCCAACGAGGTGGACAGACGACTTGGTGAAGGTCGCTAGGAGCCGTTGGATGCGGGCAGCATGTAACCGCTCGTTGTGATAATCTATGGGGAGGCCTTTGTTCAGCAGTGGACGTATTTTGACTGATATGATGATGGTTCGTCCGTGTGGTATCCGGATTAAGAATATAGCACAACTCCATCTTCTCACGTGGATGTCGAAAAATGTGACTAAGGGGCTCTAAACCAGAGGCAGGTGCAGCAGCGTCCCGTCTGTGGAACAGCAGCATTTCTGCGCTCACCAACCCGCCTACCAAGTGTGGTGAGTACTGGAAAGTTCAGGTCGTTTATGGGTAGCCCTTTGTTCAGCAGTGGACCTCTTTCGACTGATATGCTGATGACGATAATGATGAACTTTATGCTTACGAAGTGAGTACATAAACTTTCGGGTCATCACAGTATTTTTTAACTTTTATTGTAACACATATTACAAATAGTAACGAGATCGTGCTCTGTTTGATTACGCTTAAATACTTTAGACGATAGTACCCGGTCTTTTGACATATGCCTTTCATCATCATGATATAGAGCGAGAGACAGATAAGAGCGCAAATGATATATTGGGACAAGCCCGCCACACATTCCCAACCACTGCAACTCCTGTAAGCCAGGATCTACAATGGCGACCACCGAAAAGAACACCGATCAATGAAGCTCGGTGTGCCCCAGAGAAATGAAGAACTGTCTTGGAACCCGCACCGAAATTAATCAGAAAAGCAAAAGGAGGAGTAGGAAAGAATATACGTTCCACTTCCCTCCGTAGCAAGCAGGAAACAGAGAAAAATAAAAAGATATAGTTACATGTCAACCAAATAATAGAAATAGATGATTCCTACATTGTTTTGTTAGTTTCTTAGCTACCGCATTTATTTATACAACTGCCGTATTCAATACAAGACAAATGTCTTTGATATGCCAAAAATGTACAAACAATGTAATAGTCATTTTAAACACTCAAGAACTTAAATAATTTAAAACGTAGCTACATAATAATTCTTAAATACGTCTTGTCATCATCATAATTTCAGCCGAATGAAGTCTACTGCTAGATTTAGGCCTCCCCCAAAGTACACCACAACGACCAATATGGATGTGTTGTGGGTTCATTGGGGGGTTTTACCATAATCGCCACGCTTGGCAGACGGGTTGGCGATCGCAGTTGAGTTGTTGATGTACTCGAAGGACGCTGTTGCCCATCCTCCGGCTAATCCCTTAGTCGACTTTTACGACACCCACGGGAGGAGATGAGGTGGTGGTATTCTGAGCAGGCACCACACGGCCGATACGTCTTGTACACGATCCAAAATATTTTATAATATAAATATTAATATTAAAAATGTATAATTAAATCTAACTTTTAATCAATGGACTGTATCTTACTGCTGTCAATGCATAATATAAATGGACACTATTATTCTATACCTAGTACGCAGGAAACAGAAACACTAAAGAACAATTTATTTAAAAAATAAGTATTTGTTTTTTTATCTGTACAATAAACTGATTTGAATTTGAATTTAGAAACCACAAGATCACGTTTCTTTTCACCTCGAATTTCTATTTCAGTCTACTTTATCATCAACGCTAAACGTTATTCAGTTTTTGTGACAAAGTGAGGCACAGGTATGAAACATTCCTGACAACATGTTCGATAACGCTTGATCCACTTATAAAATGACGTTTGGCGATACATGAGTAGATTAGTATTATGCAGAAGATCCCTAACTGACTTTGAACTTTCATTTTAAAAATATAAAACCCGAAATCCTAAAACTGAATATTTTCACGTTCTGACAAGAGAAAATGTGTTCTAGAAGCTAATCCTGAAAGTTTGAATTGGCTTGTCAGTGTCGTCACCTGTTATTAAGAATAGAATTGGCAGGGGGCAGGTTGTGTGATGGTTATAGGATCTCTGACGTCGGCCAGCTCTGAGTCACCGTTTGACAGTTCAGCTAACTAGACCTGTCTTCTGAAACAGAATCTTAATTCGTTAATACTTGCTACAGATTGTAATTTATTGTCATTAGGGTGAGTTGTTATGAATTGGTATTGGCGGAGACGAAACATAATCTGTCCCGTTTGATTAATCATTAGCAGCCTGCCCAGACTTCGTGCAATTAAGTAATTAGAGCTGATTTTTAGGGTTCCTAACGTTCGAAGGAAAAAACGGCGGAACCCTTATAGGATCGTTCGTGTGTCTGTCTGTCTGTCTGTCCGTCTGTCACAGTCAATTTTCTCCGAATCTACTGGGCCGATTAAATTGAAATTTGGTACACATGCATTCCTGCGACCCGACCTTAAGTAAATGAATATGGGTCACTTTTGAGGGGCAATATAGAAAATTCAAGAATAAAGATTTGCCAAATGTACCGCGTAACATATAAAATGGAGGGGCTTGTTGTGGGGTGAGGGTAAAATTTTAAAATATATAGTTTTAAAGTTATTTAATAAAGTAGAAGAAAACTGACGACGTCAATTAAAAAAATAACTATTAATGTTATTGTATTTGTAAACTCTGTGTGGTGTCCGATTCAAGAATATAGCTCCACTCCATCTCCTCCCGTGGAGGTCCTAAAAGGCGACTATGGCACTCCAAACCATGCGATTGACATAACTTGTTGTGTTGTAAAATGAAGTCAATTGTAATTTGTATTCTTCCATATGTATTTATTAGGTTCTATTTATCTTAGTGTACACTGTATGTTTACGTCTTTACTCTAACATATTAATCATTACTTCGCTAATTTAAAGTATGAAGTACTTACTTTTTAGTTTTTCACTGGTAGGACTCCAATACGTCACACAAAGGTTGTTGCTGAAAACCAGCGCTGTTGGCTCTAGGTTCGTCCGAAGCCACGGCATAATGCTGAGCAATTGCCTACATTTCTGCGCACATACGACGCACAACTTTGTACATCAATAATTTATTTCATTTGTTGTGTTTATCTGTAACCTATTTGTTGTTGTTTGGTTGCACAGATTACTTAGACATACTACTTTTTTTATTTTTTTATTACATCGAGAAACCACAGCCACAGTTAATACAGATCCATTGAACTTTATAAACTGGATTATCAGAGATCTCATTTCTTACGGACTGAGAAGTTTTATTTAAAATCCGTGCTACAATTTTTTATATTTCTGTTTTTTTATAATGTTATTATTATATTATTTTGGCTGAAGAAAGTCTAGTTTTAAGTCTTGTGTTAAGTGTTGCGTGTGTCAATTGCGCGTAGAAATAAAAACTTTTTCTTTCTTTCTTTTCTTTCTGTGTCTTTTCTGTGTTATATTAGCTATGTTGTGCTCATCAACCCGCCTGTCAAGCGTGGTGAGTACTGTCCAATTCCCCCCAAAATGACGACACAGTTGTGGAAATCTATAAGGGAGGCCGGTTATATGAAATTTTGTCAGTAATTTTGTATTATAATGCGCATTGTAGAGTTTCGATGCTCTATTTAAATCTTGTTAATGTTAAAAATATGGATTATTTTGACTTCGTACGTATGTCATTAGGTAATTCTCATCTAGCAATGGAAAATATAATATAATAAATTCAAATACAATGTCAAAAGAAATTCAGGGCTAAGGCTTTTTTGAATATCTCTTTATCCTATTTGTCGTTTAGTTACAAAGAGTTTAAAACGGCTCTATATAAATTAATTTAAAAAAAATGCCACTTAAGCAAAAATATTTAAATCTATTTCCAACGGTCAAATACGCAGAAAGTATAGCTGCAAATACATTTTAAAATAAGAACTCAACCATTCCATTTACAAAAACATGTACGAAGAAGATCATCTTCGGTACAGAGACATTCAGTAACACGTTTCTGTTGAAACGGTAACATAAAATCCGATGTATGGCTCGCCCTACAATCCGATTTACTGAGCGACCTCAATGGCGCTGGGTGAGCTTCCGCGTTTACTCTGCCAACGTTTGCACAAAAACCGTTTGGACAGAAAAACTTAGAAATAGAATGGTGATTTATCAATAAATATTTGATCGTTTCGTTCGACTTCGCTTCTTTTTTGTTTTGTAATTTTTGGAATTTCATGTTCCTTTCGTGTAGTAGTGGCCAATTTGGTGTCAGAGTTGTTTTAGCCGCCCAAAGACCAGAGGTTATGCTTTATGACTGTTATCTAATGCAAAAACCAGGGTCAACGTTTTTACGTGTGTCGCGGAGTGCCTCCCTCCGTGTTTCCTTCCCGGTAAGCTCAACTGGAAGGCTCTCTCCACGGCAGCAAGTAACAGTTAGTGATATTGAATGAAACGTATCATATATATTGTTATATAGGTATATTGTTATTCACAACTTCAATTAACACTTCATGGTGATGTTTGTATTTTTTTAATATAGCTTACTATCAAATCTTACTATAAAAATAAGCGATTGTAATATTGCAGGCAGACTATTTGTCAGAGCGACAGCTGTATGTCGAACCACTAGCGTTCAGAATCGAATGTAAAGTGATAATGATCAAAATATGAAGAGCGACTCTACGTCACATAATAAATTCGAATTTTGATTTGAATAAAGAATGAATCATGAGCTGGACAGTGATTGAGACTCGGATGTATACCAATAAGAATCTATTTTGAAGAAATTTGAATGACCTTAAGAAAAACAACAAGCGCGTGCAATTCCGTAAATGTCATAAAAATGAAACATCTTTGTATCAGGTCGCCAACTACAGCAATGGAACAAGCAAGTAGTATGCCGTGTAGTGCCGGCTACGAATAGCACCAACCCTTCTCATCCCGTGGGTGTGGTAAAAGGTGACTATGGGGTTAACCGAAGGATGGGCAGTAACGCCCTTCCAGTGCATTAACAACTCAAGTCCGATCGCCAACCCACCTGCTAAGTGTGGCGATTCTGGTAAAACCCGACGAAGAGCACACGGCACACCCAGACCGGTCACCGTGGTGATCTTTGGAGGAGGTTTGTGTCCAACAGTGGACTTGATTCGGCTAAAACGGTGATAGTAGTAATAAGCAAGGTGCTCGTCCGACACTAAACGGTTACCGCAACTTATGGAGTCTTGCAACACCAGGAGATGCACTGGCGCGTTGCCGACTCTATATAAATCCTTTCACGATCCTTTTAAAGAATCCCACGGTGAAGTCGACCGAGAAACCATCGGTAGGGAGCTGTTTCCACAACCTCCCTCCGGTTGTCTGTCTGTCTCGGGAGAAAGCTATTGTGGAACCGCATAATATGAGACCATTTTGACATTAAGGTCGTAGTGACACAAAATACATTTGTAATCAGAAGGTATTGTGATGAACTCTTTGTCATGGCGAGATGTCATGATAAAAATTAGCTACTTAGTTGATATTTCTACACAAATTAAGATGAGCAAGATACATACTTCAGGGCAGCGTTAACAAATGAATCAGAATTAAGATAAGATAAGGTTTTTGATAAGTTACATAATTTTTACAGGTATATTGTGGGAGACGGGTGCCTAAACTAGGCTCGCGGCGTGTATTTCAGGTCACCAGGTGCCCACCCTTTTTGTAGCACGCTGCCGTGGGACGCTTTGGGGGATCCTTTACAATCCCCCTGGTAGGGTGACCGCTTTACAGTCACCCTCTCCGAGATGTGCCTATAGGCGTGGCACCAGTTGGCGGCTCTAGTGTGATCATACGAGGACCTCGAGCCTCCCTTAGGTGCCGAAGATGACCGCTCCCGTGGTTTTAGGAGTCACCAATAAAAAAGGCCCCGTGAGTGAAAGGTCGGACCCACTTATGAGTTAAGTTAGGACCAGAATCAGCAAAGTCCTATGATCAGAAGTAGAAGTAGTGAGCTATCTAAACATAGTCCACCTAATGTAAGTCCTGTGCTTATAATGTCGAAATGTATACTTGAAATAAACAAAGACAGTAAAAAAAAAACATTATCTGGTCTCACATAACAAAATAGTGTAGCAAAAAAAACTTAATCAAGGTCGCTAGCCGTACGGAGCTAAGAATTGACCCCATCAAAATGCTGCAGCCACAAAGTGTTGCAAACCTAATTTTCATATAGAATTTGAATGAGCGGACCATCACGACATTTACGTATTATTTAATACCAGCTGAGCGAATCCAATCGCCGTTTAATTTAAAATAAATACAGTTGGCATAGAGTATATATAATTTCTTTGCGCGTAACCCTATTTCTAAAAAAGCCTGTGAAAGTCATGTCAGATATCGGTCGAGCCGTTTCGGAGATTAGCTGGAATAAACAGAGATAGGCAAAAATAAAATGTTTTTTTGTTGTTAATACCGTATATACTTTCATATGCATTCAGTAAAAAGCTTTTATTTTGACATTACAAACACAGACACTTAAAATTAAAATTAAGTTAATTCCATTAAAAATATATTAATTTCAAAACAAATGTGTGCGTCGAAATGAATTAAGTAAGTAAATCGATTGCAAAGACTTTATATTCTGCGCCATAAACTTGGTTATATACACAATATTCTATCTAGTACGTTAAGAATTGATTTTTTATAGGATCTAAATGCGACTGCTCTGCGGATCTACGGTATTTGTAATGGCACAATGTCAATTCCATCGTTATTATTTTGTTTGTCTATTATTCTATTTTTGAATGCGGCTGCGGTACGTTATGTCAATTGCCAGTGTCAGTTACAAAATATTGGGTTATTTGTATTGGTTTTGTAACGTCAAATTTGCACTTTCTGTCTTATAAACTTTAATATTAGATGTGTAAAACTATTGTACCTAGTTATACAACATAAAATATTTTTAAATGATCACAAGCATCATAACGCCTTTCCCAAATAAATTAAATACTATTTTAATCCTGGAACCGTTCAAATATTTATTAATAACGCCAACTAACATAAAAATCTAAGCCGTAGTTCTCACATATAAAAATTACACCAGGTTTTGCCACATGTATCCGATTCATAGTTGAAACATCATAGCAACGACAAGGCGCCTCCGTTAGTGACAATCGTAGAACAAACGAAACGAGATCTAAATCGGTCATGTGCCCTGACGGCTATTTCAGCTGTTCTATTAATATAACGACAAAGATCGCACCGCGATGTGGGTCGAGATACCTTTTTCTCATCTACAATCCGCACGTGCACACCTTGCATAATTCAAGCGCCAAATGATTTTTTACGGAGTTTTAATAATTCGAAACCAATAACAGTTAATACTTTTGAATTAAGAATTAAACTTTTAGAATGTAGATTCAATTTTTGAACTTTTCGATGTGTGAGGTGTGTGGAAGTTACGACGGTGGTTTTTTTTTGTGTCTGAATGTGGTTGTGACAGAAAATAGCTGATCGTATAAATATAATAATATTTTATTCTGTAATTTCCGTGTGTAAGAACGCGTGTGTTTGGGACAGAAGGAACTTGGTTAGTATGGAGGGTGTATACTGCAAATCAAATATATACAGGATGTGCAGTAAATAGCACGACATACTGCAGGGGGTGAGAGCTTGGGTCAATACCTACCAAAAAAACACAATATATGTTGAGCAAAATCTTACGGATTTACAGTAGTACAATTTTTTTCCGAAATATCGAAAAATCTCTACCTTGACACAGATTTTTAAGCATCTCATAATGAAAAATTCCTTTTCTAGTTTTTTTTTTACCTCATTGATAAGTCTTTATTCTATTAAAAACTAAAATGTTTTCAAGAAATACAATGTTTATTTAAATTTTCACAGTACAATTTTCTTATCGCTTAACTTTAACCTACAGTAGTGAAAACAAAACCCGTAAGATTTTACTGAACATATATTGTGTTTTTTGGTAGGTATTGACCCAAGCTCTCACCCCCTGCAGTATGTCGTGCTATTTACTGGACAACCTGTATAGTACTGAAAGATAGTTATAATTATTTGGTGTTAGCTTTTTGTTAATTTGGTTTTCAGTTCTCTTTCCTCAGCGTTCATTGGAAATACATATAATTTACCTGATTATGACAGCGTTTTAAAATTCTGTATGATTTGTAGGTGGTCAAATATGCTTATAAATTTTACACGAATAAATTATAATTCTCGTCTCAATGATAAACCGTTTATTCCGAATATTTCCAGCATTTTCTCTGAGCAGTGGCAAGGCCAGTAGAGTAGCTGATATAAAGATTATAATATTACAGACAGACGCTCCGGCAGACAGATATAACGATTATAATCTTATGAAATCTTTAACGAAACTTCTAAGAAGTCCGTTTCAGATATGTCATTCGAGGTTTCCAGCATTTGGAAGCTTCGATACCTGTGTCCTCTAAATTGATATAAAAATGTAAGTATAATAGATACACACAAATATACATGATTTAAGTATAAATGATAATTATAGGGATACATGATGTAAGTATCATAGATATAAGTATAAATAAGAATAAGTAGTGATTTATTTGTCTTATAAAAAAGTACAAAGTTATTTGTGAAAATATGTATATAGATTTATTAATAAATATAAAAGACAAAATGGTGTTGGACTTAGCATATTGCTTGGCAGCGTGGAGCATACAAAACTGATGTTATTCTGCCCAAGTCATACAAACAGCAGAACACAATTTTAATATATAATACATTCTACAATTAGAACACACGAATTCAACAAAACAATAAAAAGAAATATATATACACCTGTCAAATCTCATTAAGTCCCAATTACCAAAGATTGCTTCCTTAATAACCGCTTGTACGCGACTTAAATGTTCCAAGTGATAAATGTGTGATAAGTGGAGGTAAGTCGTTCCAGCATTTGGAAGCAGTTATTTTGAAGCGCCCCCTGGTTTTGACTAGGGAGTGCTTTGGTAGTACCAGTCGGCGATTGCGAGATCTCGTTTCATACGAGTGCACGTCAGATGACCACATAAGTTTATCGTAAACATATGGTGAGGTTTTATTTTTGCATAAGGACTTGACAAAACTCGTAAGTCGTAATATCCGCTGACCACTCATATTTAGCACTCCCTTTTCAAGCGAATAAGAGGATATGTGATGCCTTTTTTGGATTTCATATATATAAGGCATGCACGCATTCTGAACTCTATAAGTATCAGAATTCTATAAGTAGGTGCAGTAGGTATACATGATTTAAGTATACATGCTGTAAGTAAGTATACATGCAGTAAGTAGGTATACATGATATAAGTATACATGGTAGTTATGTCGTTTTTTTACAGTATAAATTACAATAAGCACCAAATAACTACCTGAAATTAATTATGGCAGATTTATCCTTTGATTGGAAATCCCACTTTGGAGAAAATAGTAGCTAATATTTTTTATAAGCATTGGTCCCTTATATATGTATTTTTTTTCTAAACGTTGACATCTCTTATACCTGTTACGGATATTATTGTATGTTTATTCAAAACTGTAACTGCCTGCTTACACAAAGCTTATAGCAAGCAAATTATTTATATTACTGGGTTTTGAGCGCAGCTGGGGCGATTGGCTAAGCGACATGTATTGACAAGTAGCATACTGTATTTTGATTGCTAAATTATCAAACACCATTATTCTTTCCAGAAAAGAAAAGTGTACATTGAGATTGAACCCCCCAATGAGCCCACAACACATCCATATCGGTGGTTGTGGTGATTTTTGGGGGAGGCCTGTGTCTAACAGTGGACTTCATTCGGACGAAATGATGATCATGATGACATTGAGATTATACTTATATAAAATATATTTAGTCTTTGTTAGAACCGGCCGGTTAGAACTTCTAGGCTGTGTGATCCCACTAAAGAATAAACCATCTGTGAGTGTCATAAAAGGAGACTAAGGTATGATATCGAGCCAGCGTTCACCATTGTGCTAATGAATAACAACATTATATTACAAAGCCGCCTGCCAAGTGTGGTGATTATGGCAATATATTAAATTCAATTAAGAGCATGGGAAACAGCGTTCTCCGGTGTGCGAATGTATGACAACATATTATTACTATTACCAATCTATGTGCCAAGTGTGGTGATTATAGCAATTTATGTGATTTGGTTAAAGGTATGGGCAGCAAACTCCTCCAGTGTGATAATAGATAATTACATAAAGCTATCATCAATTCCGCTGCCAAGCGTGGTGATTATAGCAATATCAACAGGATGGACAACAGCATCCTCCAGTTTGATGATAAATAACAACATACTGTTATCACTAATCAACCTGCCAAGCGTGGTGATTATGGTAATATCCCTACGGCCATTTATTTAATTCACTGGGAAGCCAATATTCCATAATCGACGTAACTGGGTATCGATTTGTTTGTGTGATTTCGGATAGGCCTTTTTTATTTTTTTATTGGTGCCCAGTGAAAATTCTTCATGAATTTCCTTCACCCCGGGGAAGGGCGAAGGGCTATGCCGGACTCCTACTGGCTAAAACCATTGGAGCGGTCATCTTCCGCACCTAAGGGAGGCTCCAGGTCCTCATATGATCACACTAGAGCTGCCCACTGGTGCGATTGGACTCGGGGGATTGTAAAGGATCCCCAAAGCGTCCCACGGCAGCGCGTGACCTCATGCGTGCTACCGTCTTCTCTTGGGTCGCTCGGTGTGGGCACGCAGATTCCCCAATCTACGCACCCGCGAACCCAGAGGTCCCCCGCCTTATCCCCTGTGGGTTTCAGGCGTATGGGAATTAGGCACCAGGGCGGTTGTTACCCCGGCGTTGTTTCTCCTGTTCCGTGGGTACAGTTTATAGACAAAAATATCACTTGCCACTTGGGGTATTTCCTAGACCCGGAACAAAGGGCCAAAGGCCTACCTATGAGCCAAAGGCACGGTTGTTGCAGTAGTGAAGCGGTCGGCTTCCTACGCGGTTGGAATTATGGGAAATCATGTTTTTCAACTACGATGTTAAATTTGTTCTTGGGATAAGTTATTATATGTAGTACAAGACTGAATTCAACAATAGACTATACATTCAGTAATTTCGGAACCCTCTCCACGCGAGTTCAACTCGCAATTTTCCGGATTTTTAAACTAATTTTAATTGCATCTTGCCACGTAATTGTGTACCATTAGTTGAAGACCCAAAAATAAATAAATATCATGGGTACAATTTACAGACGTGACACACACGCATTAAAACTCAGACTCTGAAAGCTACCTGTAGTAAGCCTTAAAAAATATTTTCATGCGAAAATCAAACTCGCGACCCAGAGCCCTGAAAGCCAGACGTTTAGCCACTGCACCAACCGAGCCGTCATTATATTAAGTTCCAACTAATAACAGGTTACGATACGACTTCCATAATAGCTTACACCGGAGTGATGTCTTCCTATGCGTTACCTTGACTGATGACTTCCGTTTATCTAGCAAGTATCATTTATGGAACTTTGTTAGTATAAATTTACAGCGTGTAAGTGACATCATACCAGAAACTTTAGAAAGAGGTTACATTAGGCCTATTATAAAAATAGGAAAGCCATTTATCTCACAATAATAGGTAATTTTTTTTGTAATTATTGAGCACGCAATGTATCGTAAACAACGCAATCAAAAAGACACGTGATTTTTGTACTATGATATGATATTATTATGCTATTGCGATGACCTCATCCGTGAACTGTAGCGAAACAATTGTCATTTAGTTTTTATCTACGTTGCAGTTTTATGTGAAAATAAATAGGTTGTGTTTTTATTTTAATATTGTTAAGATATAAGAAAACACGACGGCACGGCACGGTTGGTGCAGTGTCTGATACAGTCGGCTGCTGCGCTCCGGGTCGTGGGTTCGATTCCCACACGGAACAAAATTTGTATGATCTGCAGGTAGTTGTTTCGGGTCTGGGTGTATTGTATGTGGAATTCATGTCTGTAAACGCACCCACGACACAGGAGAAATACTAGCGTGGGGCAACGGTTTTATAATAGAAAATAAAATAAAAAATGTATACTGATAAGAGTTAAGTAAACTGGAAAAAAATAGGAAAACCAAAAAACTCCTTACGCAAGGATCTGACTCTGAGATTTCCATAATCATGTTCAGGGATGCAATTTCTTAAGGCCAAACATCCACACATCCTTCAATACAGAATTAAAATGACGGTGAAAACCCAATTTGGTATTCGCTAAGACATGATTGAAGCTATTCAAGGACACGTTGCAAACGATGCGGGACGGCACTGTTGGTGCAGTGGCTGATACAGTCGGCTGCTGCGCTCAGGGTCATGGGTTCGATTCCCGCCCGGAACAAATATTTGTATGATCTGCAGGTAGTTGTTCCGGGTCTGGGTGTATTGTATGTGGAATTCATGTCTGTAAACGCACCCACGACACAGGAGCAATCCTAGTGTGGGGCAACGTTTTTTTTTTTTTTAAAAACATTGCGTCATCCTCGCGAACGGATGCCGTCTGTTGGGATTGGTCAGCCTTTAACTGCCACGGCATATAATTTATTACTATTATATTATTGTGTTATGTTCCGTCTTTACACATTGTCCTACATTTTTCTTGGAATATGTTTTGCAATAATTTGTATCAATCAACATTGTAATGTCAATTATTTTAAAAGAGTATCCATGTAGTTTCCTGCCGGCTCTTCTCCACGAGATCAACTATTTGGAACCGTGCAACTTAGATTCTGACGTTTCATAAGTGCCAATATTTGGTTTGATGGCTTTGATGGTTTGGCACTCTGATGAGCCATGGGGACAAGTTTTAGGCAATACCAAATTGGGTTGTCACCGTTATTTCAATTCTGTATTCAAGGATGTTTGAGATTAAGGAATGGCACCCCTGAATCCATGGTAACAGTTTTCTTTACAATGTCACTTACACCTGATCCAGCTTAAGATCCCTGATACATTTACATCTGTTGCTTAGAATTGGTTATAAATTCGAGTGATTTTTATACGAAATGGTGACGAAACCAACATTTCATTCACCTAATGATAAGCGTTATGCCTATCCACAACATGATTTTTTTCAGCCTCAAATTCTGCCCACGGTACACCCAGACCCAGAACAACTACCTGCAGATCATACAAATATTTATTCCGTGCGGGAATCTAACCTGCAACCCGGGGAGCTATTCCAAACACGTGAAAACTTTCCGTGTCGAGAACGTGCGTACAGAGATACGGTATCTGAATATACTAATACTGAATTACATTTATGATTCACATCGAGCCACGACAATAGACGGTGCGTGACTAAGTGAACTCCGGGCAATTACCTTGCTTTCAGGTGACCATATAAAAACATCCTAGCACTAACCAGGACATTTTAAAGCAAAAAATAAATGCACCTACAATATAACGATAATCACGGCTTAAAAATAAAGATAATAACCCAATAAAAGTCTGTTGGGTACAAAAAACGATTAGTGATGAGCCGACTAAGCAACAATAAAATAGCTGCCAAGCAACGTTTTTTCTCCCGTTATACAGAAATAACGTGGTCCCGACTAGCGGACATTCTTGGCAGCTGATAGCACAGCATTCAATACATGGCGTACATTCATACGTCAATCATAGGAACTTATAGATTTTTGACGCTGACCTTATCAGTAAATTCACAATAAATACTAGAAGTAAAGCTGACAGCACGGTTGGTGCAGTGGTTGATACAGTCGACTGCTGTGCTCCGGGTCGTGGGTTCGATTCCCGCACGGAACAAATATTTGTATGATCTGCAGGTAGTTGTTCCGGGTATGGGTGTATTGTGTGTGGAATTCATGTCTGTAAACGCACCCACGACACAGGAGAAATCCTAGTGTGGGGCAATGTTTATTAAATACAAAGTAACGAATAGCCAAGGCCGTGTGGCGCCTGCTAAGAATGCCACCACCCCATCACATTCCATGGGTATCGTAAAATACAACTGTGGGATTGGCCGGAGGATGGGCAGCAGCGCCCTTCGAGTATATTTATAACTCAGCTGCTATCACCAACCCGTCTGGCAAGCGTGGTGGTTATGGCAAAACCCCCAATGAGCACACAACACAATCTTTGGGGGAGGTTTCTGTCCAGCAGTGGACGATTTTCGGCTGAAACGACGACGAAAGTAACAAATGTAAGAATTTTATATCGTACTATCTATGTTCTGTGACAAACGAACATTTTATAGATTACAAGTAATTAAGTAAAGTGGTGTCAAGATTAAGAATATCGTACCACTTCATGTTCTCCCGTGGATGTCGTAAAAGTCGAGTAAGGGACTCTAAACCAGAGAGACGGGCAGCAGCATCCATTCTGTGGAACAGTAGCCATTCTGCGCTCACCAACCCACCTGCCAAGCGTGGCAAATTCCCCCCAAAATGACGACGATACTATTGTGGAAATCCATGAGGAAACCTTAGTTCAGCAGTGGACACCCTTTGGCTAATATGATAATGATGAACGCGGGGAAGAATTGGATGCGTTGCTCAGTTCCGTGGCATACAGACCAGAGGTTTTGAAACTGCAACCTAGAGCTTAAGAAACGAGTCTGTAAACCACCGGTCCAGCATGATATTAATTATCACCATCGTCATCTTATTATCAGCAAAAGACCTCCACGTTTAAACAAAGATTTCTCCATAGATTTTCACAACTACCAGCTACATGCCGCCGGGTCCAATTACTCCATTATCTATACTATATATGGTATAAATATGTGCACCATTGCTACAGTATTTCCTGAAGGGTCAGACATGGGGGGTGACCTTTTTAAAGTCACCTTTCCTCCACTAGAGGAGGTGACCGCTTTATAGTCATCACCTCCGAGATGTTCCTAAAGGCGTGGCATCAATGGGCGGCTCTAGTGTGATCTTACGAAGACCTGCCGTGCTATTCTGTGAGAACTCACTAGCAAGCTCACTCGTGAATCCGCAGTGAAAAGTAGTAAAAACAATATGAAATTAGATATTATACAGGTTGGGCCATAAGGGTGTTGGCGGTATCAATATTCAATTAAAAAAGAACTACGGAACATAACAAAAATATATTTGTGTTTTAAAAAAGTAGAAACATAGGAATTTTTAAGACCTAAAATAATTTTGTCCAAATGACTTCCCTCGGCTGCTTGGCACTCTTGGAACTTTTCCCGGAAAACTTATTAAAAAAAGGGGGGATATTGAATGGCCACCACGTAGCCCCGATCTCTCTCCATGCGATTATTTTCTATGGGGCTACCTCAAATCAGTAGTCTACGAGAATAATCCGACCAATTTAGAGCAGCTGAAGAGGAATATTATTCAGGAAAGTAACAAAATACCGAGAACAACTTTTCAACGAGTTTTCCGAAATTTGCGACTTCGGTTCCCAGAGTGCCACGCAGCCGAGGGAAGTCATTTGGACAACATTATTTTTAGGTCTTAAAAAATCCTACGTCTCTACTTTTTAAAAATACAAATATATTTTTGTTATGTTTCGTAGTTCTTTTTTAATTGAATATTGAAACCGCCAACACCCGTATGGCCCACCCTGTACTTTAGATTTAGAGGTGAGCTTGCTAATGAAGCAAGTTCATATAAGAATCCGAAGTAAAAAGTAGCGAAAACAAGACGATATTAAAGATTTCACTGCGGATTTAGAAGTGAGTTTACTAGTGAGTTCTTACAGAATAGCTATGCTGGAGTCCCCCTTCGGTGGCGAAGTTGACTCCAGTGGTTTTAACCGGTAGGGGTCCGGCATGCCCTTTCGCCCTTCCCCGGGACGGAGGAAGTTCATGTTTCCATTGCGGACCAATAAAAAAGTCAGTTATATGTGTTAATGTTATATCCACATTTCACCGATGACGGGATAAATATCATATATGTGACTTGTATGCCTCATGGATGCCTAACTGTACTCATGATACTGAACTAATACCAATGCAGGACGTCTTAAAAAATATAAATAACCTTTGGATACGAAATACATGTAATTACAGAGATACTAACATAATTTCTAGACCATGGAAAACATCTAGGATAATGGATTTTAGTATCAGTTGCCAGAATGTAAATAGAAAACCTATAGAGTTATTTCGATGCCTATCCGTCCGTCATTCATTCAAATCATTCATTCCTTAATTAGATAGCAACAAGGTTCTCGAGTGAAGACCGCGCACAGGAAAACGCGTGGGACAACCTCCAACGAGGTGGACAGACGACCTGGTGAAGGTCGCTGGGAGTCGTTGGAAGAGAGCGGCATGTAACCGTTCGTTGTGGAAATCTAAGGGGGAGGCCTTTGTTCAGCAGTGGACGTGCACAATATTATACTATGTCCAGGCACATTCTGGGGGATCGCACGTTACGGCGGCACGTGACCACGTGCACGACATGGCTTTTCCAGGGGCTCGTAAAGAATAAATGTCAGAAATCACCGACACCCAGAGAGCAAGCGTGGTGATTATTGCTCATTCGCTCTCTGTGTAAGAAGAGGCGCTGCAGTCGGACTGTTATAGACTAATAGCATAATTATATTTCTGACATTCCATAAATCTCACATATAGTAACTACTCAAAGTTTCAATGCCGCAGTATTTGTTTATGATGCATCCCACAATGTCAACCTTTGTACTAAACAATAAATTTATCGGAATGTTTAGCTTATTGCTTTACGTTAGTTTGTATTTCATTTTGTGTAGTTCCCGGTGAAGAAAAGGACACCAGGGCGTTGCTGGGGATAACAAGCTATTGTTTTGGGGACAGCTAGATCGTATCGTAGATAGATTTAAAACTACAGGCTCGGCACGGGCCGGCACGAGCAAGAGACGGGGGGGAGAAGCGCTAACTTGACGGGGAAGGTGACGCGGCGATAGGCCCCCACGACGTCGCGACATCGGTGAGGCGGGCATCCTCGGCGGCGAGGGCGGTAAAACGGTCGGGAAAGTGAACTCCGGGCAATTACCTTGCTTTAATGTGATCACCATAGAGCGCGGGCAACGCATCTACACTTATAAAAACATCTTAACCTACTATTGTATGCCTACCTTCTGGCCACTCATCGTAGTGGTCATTAGGATGTCCATGATCAGCAGTGAATATTTAAAGGCTTGTGTGTTGTGAAGAATGAAAATAGAAACAAAATGTATTTGATTTTAAGATAGTATCGAGTCTATTCGCGCACAGATTCATATCAAAATAATATTTTGACTAACCTTGACGTTTCGACCAAGTTCCATTAGAATAGCGGGTGTCAGCGTCGATATAGGCGGGGGTTGTTACCAACAACCCGCACTTGGTCTTGCGTTGCACCGTCACGATGCACTACTGACAGTGTTACATCATCATTTCGGCCGAATAAAGTCCACTGCTGGACACAGGCCTCCTCCAAAGATCACCACAACGACCGATATGGGTGTTTTGTGGGTTCATTGGGGGGATTTGCCATAATCGCCACGCTTGGCAGACGGGTTGGCGATCACAGTTGAGTTGTCAATGTACTCGAAGGATGCTGCTGCCCATCCTCCGACTAATCCCTTAGTCGACTTTTACGACACCCACGGGAGGAGATGGGGTGATGGTATTCTTCCTATATGGCCGGCACCACACACATGCTGATTGTTTATTATTTGTGTTTTCTTGTATCGCATTTATATGATAATCAAGGTGTGGAAATAACACCAATATATAAAGTGAACGTTTGGAATTTTTTTGTCTATAGGCTGAACTGTTTATTCTGTCCGTGTGGTGTTCGGTTAAAGAACCTCTCTCTCTCCATCTCCCCCGTAAATATCGTAAATAACAACTAAGGGACTCTGAACTAAATACAGCAGTGTCCCCATCCAAAATTCCCTCCAAAATGAGGGCACTATAGGGAAAATCTATGGGGGACGCCTTTGTTTAGCAGAGAACTTATATTTTTTTGTTCGAGGATTTTTTAATATCTGGACGTAGATTTTGAACAAATAACCATACACACAATTCAGGATTGTCCTTTGAAGAGACATCGAAGAACTCAAGCTGATGATACTATTGTCATCCTGCGCTGGCCTCTAGGAAGAAGAAGAAGCAGAAAGAAGATTGTTTGTGTTATACGAAAGTAAACTGATCTATATATACCATTATTTTGGATTTCTGCCCGCACGCTAAAGTAAAATTGCCTAAAGATTGGGCTAATAGCTTTGGCAAATCAATGAGACTTAAATAAATCTCACATATTTCGCAGAAAACAAAGTATCTTGATTGCAGCAATAAACTACATTGTATACGATACGACATTCAAAGAGTATGTATTTAGTAATGCGATCACAAACCAGATGTTATTGCAAACATATCGAAACTGCAAGGAAGTTAGCGATTGGGAAGCAATTGGGAAAATATTAAATAATAATATTACTAAGGATTGAATTCCATTCATCCAATAACTTTTCCAATGTACATCTATTTGATCAAGAGAAATTGGATAATGTCATCAAATTATTATTTTATCAAAGATTTTGACATCAAAATTTGACAAATAAATCAATCACAACTAAATGGTTATGAAAGCAATATTGCATGGTTATGAAGCAAAAATGTTTTACAAGGCACCGAGATAACAAATATTAAATTATACGTTTAGAATTGAATATGGCACATGTCAAATATTACGTCTTGATATCGGCCGAAGGACGTCCACTGTTGGACAAAGGCCTTCTCCATAGATTTCGACTATGACATGTTACATACCGTGTGTCGTGATTCTGGAGGGACTTGCCAGTTTCCCTCTTTCACGCTTGGCAGGCGGGTAAGCGTAGAATGGCTGCTGCTGAAGAATGGAGATAGAGTGGTGATATATTCTTAATAAGTCCAATTTCTTCAAATAGCTTATCTTATGGTCGGGAGCGTTGCGTCCAGCTTACCTTTTCTAGGAGATCTGACGGTGTAACTCAAATACACTGTATTGTCTTTAATCCTAGAATGAGTTTTCAAATTGGAAACAGCTATTTGGTATATAATGGTCCTAACTTTCCAAACAATGCACCTGGAAGGCATCCTCTCAGGCTATTTCTAGAACAGTTTGTGTTCAAGTGTTGCAAACGGTTCAATTAAACTCAAATAACGGCTGAACCTAACTGAAAGTACCAGAGACGGCCTGGCGACCAGCCAGCCAGCAGACGTGATGTGTCATGCACGGAGCAAAGATTAAGAATGATAGACAGGTCAGTTATGCATATACCCTTTCGGCATGATCATATTGATGGTACGTTTGTCTTTATTTAAGTATCTATAAAAATGGCTGTTAAATTTTCATTTTGTGCTATCAGTTTTATTGTTCTGAATAAATGTGTTTTCTTTCTTTCTCTTTCTTTCTTATGACTGAATATAAGTGTAGTCAAGGATCAGTCAGATAGCACAGATTATTCCATCCAACTTCTGTACACACGTCAAGTCTGAAAAAAAACCAACGGGCTGGGTAAGCAGAGGACATTTTCCATCGGATTTAGTGGGTGTGATGGGGCGGCGCCATTTGTGGTTTCCAGTGGAATCTTTAGCTTCCTTCGCTCCGGGGATGGGCGAAGGGGTATTCTTACCGGATTCTTACCGGCGAAAACCACTGGAACGGTCATCTTCGGCACCGAAGGGAGGCTCCAGATCCACGTAAAACCACACTAGAGCCGCCCATTGATGCCACGCCTTTAGGGGATGACTGTAAAGTGGTCACCCCCTCTAGTGGAGGGAAGGTGACTGTAATAAGGTCGCCCCCACGCACTTCACGGGGAGGATTGTAAAGAAGGGGATCATTTACAATCCAAGCCTCGCCGTGCGCTGTGCTGTACACACAGCGGCACGTGACCACGTGCGCACCACCGTCTTCCCGGGGGTAATGATGGGGTGGTACTACCTGACTTAAACAAAATTACAAGAGCAACGTTTCAGTGTACGGTCAAGTAATCAGTTAGAATGTAAATTAGAAGTTCCTTTAAAAGGATTCTACGGAAGCTACGGCGTAGCTTCGTAGGACCTCAAGCCATGGAGCTTGTGAAATGCCTACAGATTGATAATTCATAACTTACCAAACAGAAAACTGTGGTATCAGTAATCTATGTCTAAATATTTATTATATATAATTTATGATGATTATATACCGCTTATACAGAGTGACGTGTTTCATCGAATACTACATTAAACGAATGTTTCAAATTGCACCGTAATGACGAAATGGCCACCACATTGATTGGATTAAATCCGTGTTAATGTAAGTAATTGGTATTTTATGTTTCAATAAAATATAGTTCGATGTGCGTTTTTATGATTTGCGGAATTATCTGTAGTACGAGGGTTAATTGGTTTTATTTCTCTAATTTCTTTGCTACTGTGTTATTTCTCCAAGCCGGGTTGTAGTGGACCGAAGTCAAGCGAATGGCTCAAGATAGTGTGGAAGAAACTCATAAGGGCTCATTGGATGCGAAAGATTCATATGAACCAATAAAAACAATACATTTGACACGCGCGTTGTCTTTGTCAATATTGCTTAGCGACCGTTCGACCGTTCCATCGTAGCCGTTGATCGTAGCAGTCTTAGGAACTCCATCTTTGACATTGGACGTATATATGTATGTATCTCCTGGAAACCAATTCTGAATTAATCATGTTTGCTGATGAGTAGAAGGTTTTTGGATTGTTTAAGGTATACAAGACAGAGTAAAAGTCTTAATTGTTAGTAATCGGTGTAACTGACTTATCGTCGTGTGGTTTTAATAATTTGAACAAGTAAATGGACTGATGAAGTGCAAATTAGGTTTCGGTTCACTCATCATCATCATCATTGCAGCCAAAATACGTCCACTGCTGGACATCGACCTCGCCCAAAGATCACCATAACCATCGGTCGGGCTTTGTTTTATGTGCCCGTTTTTTGGGTGCTACAATCGCCACGCTTGGCAGGATTGGTGATCCGAGCGAAATTGTAAATATATTCGAAAGACACTAATCCCATAGTCATCTTTTACAGCACCCACGGGAAGAGATGGGTACTGCTATTCTTAGCTGATATCACATCGCGTATCCAAGAAGTGTTTACTTATGCTAAAATTGCAACAGAGTTTCTTTTTATCGGGTATTCATCTAGATAAGTACTTTAAGAAATGCAACATGATTTCTCCCGTTCTCAGTACGGAAATAAATAATGCCATTTATTTCCCTCAATTTGCATTGAGCTCTCATTGAAAAACAGGTAGATCCTCGCAGCAACTAAAGCTTCTATATTGAGTAATTATTTAGTTATTTAAAGCTCCGTATTTTCTTAGTTATGTGGGACGTTATTTTGGCTTTTTACGACACGCGAGTAATTCCAAATGCAACGACTTGTGCCATTTTGCGGTTTCAATAACAGTTTCACATTTAGAATTTATGACACACAGCTAGGCCTTTGCTATATGTACTTAGGCTCTCATAGCCAGTTGCACTCATTGATCGGTAAACGATCGGTGAGGTTAAGCAACGCTTAGCGTGGTCAATTTATGGATGGGTGACACAAGGTTGGCCATGAAAGTAAAAAATAAAAAAGACTGTATATACTGGCAACAGTTTTTGGCTTCGGATTCTCTATTAGGATAATCCATTATTTTATTATTTAGATTATTTTAGAAACCACGTGGAGACGGCTAAGAATACTGCCGCCCCATCTCATCCCGTGGGTGTCGTAACAAGTGACTATGGGATTAGCTGTAGGATGGCCAGCAGCGTCCTTCAAGTACATTTATAACACAACTGCGATCGTCAACCCGTCTGCCAAGCACGGCGATTATGGCAAAACCCCCCAATAAGCACACAACACAAACCTATACCGGTCGTTAAGGCAAACTTTGGGGGAAGCTTCTGTCCAGCAGTGGACTTTTTTTCGGTTGATATGATGATGAATTCTTTTATGCTGGTTATGAGTGTTTCATGTACATTAAAAATATCAATCTAAAAAAGGTTGGTACTCCAGAGGTGAGTTTATAAAATGCCAATAATTTGTTGAAAAACCGATTTTGCATGTGTTGATTAAAATTGCAAAAGATGAAATCGGAGACAGAACTCGTCGTGCCGCGTTTCTGTCAAGTTAGCAGTTTCGCAAAACCTCAGAAGCTTAGATTATAAGCCGAAAGTTAGTCTAACATAGATATTTCGATTTTACTCTAGTACTTCTATATTGGTAATCGAAATCCCACTCATATGATAGTAGGTAAGGGATACACAAAACGTCGAAGTCGAAATGTCCGATTCTTATTATGGTTTCTGACGTAAACGAAAGGTAATTTTAGCTTGTCCTCGCATATTTTCTCTAGATTAAATTTATTATTGGTTTTTTAATAATCATTTTAGTAGACTGTAACGAATATTAAAGCTTACTCTTTTTTTTATTTAAGTATGTCACATAGAAATCAAATTGAAATAGATAAAAACATACAACATATTAACTTAAAAATATTAAAAATTGTAGCCCACCAGCGTCGGGAACAGAGTCCAAGACCCTGGTGGTCAGAGCTTCAGAGAACCTCGTAACAATTCGAGGCATGTTCATGAGTGCCCCTTGCTGCATCTAGCCCTCAACCCAGCCGCCCAACGAGAGCCTCTTAAGGTCGAGGCTCTTTATCATTAGGCCATTCGTCGTAACAACTGTCGCCACAGTGAGAGCAAAGTCTATCTCCCACATGTCGACAACCTCGTTCACCCAGTTCATACTTAATTTGTTTATCTTATTCAGCTTTAACAAGATTCACGTCATGCGGAACTGTTATATCCACAATCATTGTGCGGCGCTCTAGTCGATCTATCACCACTACATCAGGTTTATTGGCTATAATAATACTGTCAGTGATGATAGGTCGATCCGAGCGCAATCTGATATGATCATTTTCGAGAACTGGGTTTAGCACATACTTGTTGACAAGGTTGTATAACAGTGCAAGTTGCTGGTGAAGAATCCTGGCCTCTTGGTTATTAAAATTTAAATAAATAACGGATATCTTTGATTTATCATTGTGAATGTGAACCACACCAGGGTATGTAACTTTTCCTACAGACGGTTGCAACTGTGTTGGACTCACGTTGACATACGCCGCTGCATTTGTACATGTACAAGGAGACTATCAAAGTATTTTTCCATTGGATGTATTACGTTGCCTTCAACACGTAACAACACTTCACTGCGATAACTATATTGTCATGTTGCTTTAGCCGAAATCAGCTAGTGAACGTTCGGAACCGAAAATAAGCCTGGCATAAACCATAAAAAATAGATTAAAAGGTTACAAAGGAATAAAAAAATTAAAATTGCGGTAACAAGTATGATTACTGAAAAATAAGTCATCTCTCCCCCGTGGGTGTAGTAAAATGCAAATAACAGATTGTTTATAATATTATGGCCATGGGCGGGACAGATTGCTCGTAGAACTGATGGCCGTTGGGGCAAAAAGGTTCTCGAATGGAGACCGTGCACCGGAAAACGCAGCGTGGGAGGACCTCCAATGAGGTGGACAGACGACCTGGTGAAGGGTTCTGGGAGTCATTGGATGAGAGCGGCATGTAACCGCTCGTTGTGGAAATCTAAGGGGGAGGTCTTTGTTCAGCAGTGGACGTCCTGTGGCTGGTATGATGATGAACGCTGCACGTCGGGCCGCACGTCGATGGTGATGACATTCTATAAGGCAAGGTATAAAGTCGCTATCACCATTGAGCAAGCATGGTAATCATTACTAGTTCCTTCTCTGTTTGAGAACAGGCCTTTGGTCTGCAACATCAGCCAAAGAAGTCCACTGCTGAACAAAGGTCTCCCCATAGACGACCGGCATGTAGCTTGCATTTTGGGGGTAAATTGCCCACATTACCACGCTAGGCAGCCGGTTGGTGCGCAGTATAGCTGTTGTTCCACAAAAGGGACGCTGCTGCCTATCCCTCTGGCTTGGAGTCTCATAGTCGCCTACGATATCTACAGGAGGAAATGGAGTAAAAGAAAGAAAGAAAACTTATTTAGTAGTGCTGTTTTCTTATAATCCGGACATCATGGATAATGGATAATGTTATCAATATTATATGTTCACTATCGTGCCCCGCGGAAATAGGATCAATTATAAATAATTTAGAGTACTTCAGCATAGCATGCATAGTTCGGGTCTTCTCTGTAATGCTCAGTTCTCCTCTCTCTCCCCTTCTCACTCGCCCGTGCTAGTTCTTCGTTTTCACTTAGGTTCTTATTGTCATTTTTTCTTTTTGTTCGGCTCCTAAGGGTCTTAGCTTGATGTTTAATAGCCTTCCTTAAAAACTGGGCTATCCAATGCAAAAAGATTTTTTCAAATCAGACTGGTAGTTAGACAAACAAAAAAACTTTTCAGCTTTATTATATTATCTTTATATATATAATTCTTCTGTACGTGTGTATGTCACTGAACTCCTCCTAAACGGCTAGACCGATTTTGATGAAATTATGTGTATGTTTGAGTCTGGATGGTTTAGATTCTCAATTGGACCTGGTAGGTGGCACCTGTGCGAAGCTGGGGCAGGCAGCTAGTATAAGTATAGATGTTGAATAAAAAGAAAGATCCAGAAGGAGGAAAAATTTAAAAGAGAAGGTAAATAGGAGAACCAAAAAATATTTTCATAAACTAGTTATTTATAACCAACCTGTTGCCACAACGATCTATTTTCCTCTTCGGTTACTCTCAATGATTTATGTGACAGTTATCCAAGGACGGAAAATCTATTCGTTCCATTTCCTACACCTCGCGTGTTTAAAACGCGAAGATCTATTTACTGCGGCAATATCTTCTCATTGCGTTATGAATAGCACGTTCCACCTTTACCCGGGCCTTCGTTAAAGCGATAACCATAGGATTAACCGTGCTTGCGGACCAGATTTTGATGTATCTGATGAATTGACTGACTGCCATAAGCCACAATTCCCAAGATATATTAGAAAATTATATTATCTTGTCAGTTTTATACAGTTTTACAGCAAATATTGTTAATTGTGTGTTCGTTCATCATTCATATCAGCTGAAGGGCATCCGCGCTGAATAAAAACTTCTACAATGACGGTTTTTGGTTTACTCGTTATTTGGGGGAAGTTTGCCGGTACTACGCTTGGCAGGCTATTAATGAGTTCAGTACGGCTCCTCTTCCACAGAAGGAGCGCTGGTGCCCACGCCTCTGGCTTAAAGTCCCTTAGTTGCATTTTACGACATCTATGGCAGGGGATGGGGTCGTTCTACATTCTAAATCTAGACACCTATTTATTTCATATTTAATAATTAAAAAATAAAAAGTATATTAAGTAGCTTACAGAACACAGGGCAGTTTGTGGCGAGCTGAATGTGAGTGGTGACAATGCGTACCCGAATGCTCCAGAGAGTCGGTCAGGGCCTCGTCTCCGGCTTGCCTTTATTGGTTGGTTGGAGTGGTACTCCATGAGTGCCCGTAGGATTTTCAACTCTGGCTTGCCTTAGTTGGCCGATCAATTGGGGGGCCGCCAGAGCTATATGCTCGGGAGTGGAAGTGTCTAATGGCGTAATAACGGGGAAACCCGCTCCGAGTCTTCGAGACGCGCGATGGTGAAACCAGTGCCACACCTCTCTACACCCCTAGCCGCTCACACCGGTGTTGTTTCTTGTCGCCTGTAGTGGTGGCCATTTAGGGGGCCCATCTTGTGAGTGGCAAGTCACCATCTGCCACAGAATTTCACTTTAATGGTTGAAAGGCAGACGCAGCAAAATCGAGGCAGCCGCACCAGAACCCTAAAGGCATCGTTGTATTGTATTCTAAGAGCATTGTAGGCGCGCTGCGTTTAGTTGGTCCATAGGGCGCTAGCGTAAAAACTTTGACAGTAGGCTCTGAACAAAGTTACCTTTGCCTGCACTGTAGATCTTGCAAACCTATGTACCAATATATTAGCACGCACATTTAAGTGTGACGTATACACTAATACCTCGGTGCATTTCTGTACCCGTATTGAGCCAGTTGGTTAAAAAGTGTAACATGAAAGACATATCTGCACTGATTCAATTTATACCTATGTATCTATTTTTATACCAATATGATTTAAAAAGAGTAACCATGGTGTTTCTTGCCCGTTCTTCTCCATAGGAAATCTACACCTTGGAACGCGGCAACTAAAGTCTCCATAAGCAACATAATCCCATGTGAAAAGTTTCAATCTTGCAATACAAAGTTCTTGTAGCCGTTAGATGAGAAGAGTTGAGGATTCGGTTCAGTGCAAATTGGCATTTGGGAAAGCCTATGTCCAGCAGTGGACAAACAGGAGCTGATTATGATGATGATACAGCGGGTCAATCTTACGGTCTTTGAGGTAGTAGTCGATCCATGTTGAAAGGATTTATGTCTGCAACCCATGATACGTGTCTGAAAGAATGAAATCTATCGTCACTTTCCTACAGAAATTTAGATTCAAGGACGTCTCATCATTCATCATCATCATCATTTCCGCCGAATAAAGTCCGCTGCTGAACACAGGCCTCCCCCAAAAAGCGCCAAAAGCTGTCTGGGTGTGTGTGCTCACCGGGGGGTATTGCTATAATCCCAACGCTTGGCAGGCGGGGCAACAATCGCAGTTGAGTCTTTAATGTACTCGAAGGACGCTGCTTCCCATCCTCCGGCTAATCCCACAGTCGCATTTTACGACACCCACGGGATGTGATGGGTTGGTGCTATTCGTAGCCAATCCACGCGCAAATTCCAATACCATTGACGTCATTAACCCCTGAAGTCTTACTCTATAAGGATAAAGTACATTACACTAAATCCGTTCGGACAATAAAATAACCAACCCGTACGTCATATGCATTGCTCCCGTTATGATGGTCTTACACGACCATGACTCATGGGCTCAAAAAGGTTATTAATAAAGAGTTAATATTTACTGTACACATAAGGAATGTGCTTACGTTATTCCCGTATATCGAATCCTTTTAAAGCGTATTTTGATGGACTGCCGTAATCCGACGTGCCTGAAATAATTTTAGCATGGGTTTCGTGGTTGGGCCTTGTTTTTATAACCCTGGTGGAAATGCTAATGCAACGCCCCTGGGGAAAGTGGTGAAGGGCGACTCTTCTAAATCCACCTGGTATAACCATCTTCGGCACTGAAAGAGGGCTCCAGGCTCGTAACAAATGTTACAGAGCCACTCATTGGCGCCACGCCATTGGTACGTCTTGAAGGTGGTGATAAGGTCTCTTCATCTAGCGGAAGTGAGGCGTAATGAGGCCGCCCCTCAGGCTCAACTCGGGGAAAATTGTTTCGTGGTAGGGCCTAACTGCCGTCTAAATATCGAAACAGAACAGGCTAATGAGAAATCATCATCTGCTGCTGCGTTTTATGCGGTATGGCGAAAACCAGAGCTACACCTCCTCCCACCTTCATCCGCCCTTCCCTGCTTTTCAATAGATCGGCAACGCATCGGCGACTTTTCATGTGTTGCGAATGTTCATGGGCAGCGGTCATCGCTTACCATCAGAGTCGCAGTGGCTAACCGATTGGTTCAATCCCCGCACAGAACAAATTTGTATGTTCTGCAGATGGTGGTTTCGTGTCTGGGTGTTGTTGTTGTTTGTGTACGTGACATTTATGTCTGTAAACTGAACACACAGTGGGGCTAAAAAAGCTTTGTGCGAACCAGCACATGATCTTGACGCCATGCTTCACTTCAGCATCTAACGCTATCAGTTCAACCACGTCGTCGGTGCATAGATCAAATGGCGAGACAGTTCACGGACAAAACTTTTTATTGATATTTGCAAAATCATACTGTCATTTCGCCGTATTGATAGGTAAACTGATCGCCTGGTCGGAGGATCTCCCTTTTTCCTTAAGTCAATTTTTTTTAAATGACGTTGCCCCTCGCTAGTATTTCTCCTGTGCCGTGGGTGCGTTTACAGACATGAATTCCACACACAATACACCCAGACCCGGAACAACTACCTGCAGATCATACAAATGTTTGTTCCGTGTGGGAATTGAACCCACGACCCGGAGCGCAGTAGTCGACTGTATCAGCCACTGCACCAACCGTATAGTACTCAATCGAGCGATCTTCCAAACGCAAGGTTTATAAATAAACTAAGCGAACACCGGCCAAAATAAGAATCATAAATAAAGACAGCTTTGCCTGTTTGTAAAATGAAAGTGC
Organism: Diloba caeruleocephala; assembly: GCA_947459985.1. Classification (NCBI taxonomy): domain Eukaryota; kingdom Metazoa; phylum Arthropoda; class Insecta; order Lepidoptera; family Noctuidae; genus Diloba; species Diloba caeruleocephala. The sequence continues at coordinate 2,615,004 of OX381616.1, read as the reverse complement.
ATTCGCTTCAGAGCATGTGGGATGTTACATAACGCTTGCATCTGTATGTAAGAAATAAAGTATGTGTCATTCGGAGTAGATGTTTATGCGACATATAGTTGGGTGGTCTGGATATACAGGAATGTTTGAATGAAAGACCATTTAATTTTCGCTTATCTATCCGTAGTGGCTATGGGCGGGGCAAATGTTTGTAGAACTGATGGCCATTGGGGCAAAAGGGTTCTCGAGTGGAGAATGTGCACTGGAAAACGCAACGTAGGATGACCTCCAACTATGTGGACAGACGACCTGGAGATGGTTGCTGAGAATCGTTGGATGCGTGTAGCATGTGACTGATCGTTTTGGAAATCAATGGAGGAGGTCTTTGTTCAGTAGTGGACGTCCTTTGGCTTATATTATGATGTTGATTATGAAGAATGCCGTGTGGTGCCGGCTCAGAATACCACCACCCCATTTCCTCCCGTGGGTGTCGTAAAATTCGACTAAGGGATTAGCCGGAGAATGGGCCGCAGCGTCCTTCGAGGACATTAACAACTCAAATGCGATCGCCAACCCATGTGCCAAGCGCGGCGATTATGGCAAAACGCCCCAATGAGCCCACAACACACCCATATCGCTCGTTGTGGTGATCTCTGTGGGAGGCCTATGTCCAGCAGTGGAATTCATTCGGCCGAAATGATGAACGATGATGATGATCCATAGTGTGACAAGTATAATACTGGACTGACCGACTGATCACTCCTGTGGTTTTAGCCGTTAGGACTCCGGCGTGCCCCTCCACCCATCCTTGGGGCGGATGAAGTATATGATTTGGTGGTGCAGTGGCTGATATAGTCGGCTGCTGCGCTTCGGGTAGCGGGTTCGATTCTCGCACGGAACAAATATTTGTATGATCTGCCGGTAGTTGTTCCGGGTCTGGGCGTATTGTGTCTGTAAACGCACCCAAGACACAGGAGAAATTATAGTGGGGCAATAATTTTTTTAAACCCAGCTGTTATACGCAGAAGTCCATACAAGTACCCGGCGGAATACTGTACGGTATTTTTCACTGTCTACAGCGGTAGCGAATATTGCATAAACCTTAATAGGCCTTTAAGGTATCCCGTCAGTTGATATCATCATCATATCAGCCACAGGACGTCCACTGCTGAACAAAGGCCTCCCCCTTAGATTTCCACAACGAGCGGTCACATGCCGCTCTCATCCAACGACTCCCAGCGACCCTCACCAGGTCGTCTGTCCACCTCGTTGGAGGTCGTCCCATGCTGCGTTTTCCGGTGCGCGGTCTCCATTCGAGAACCTTTGTGCCCCAACGGCCATCAGTTCTACGAGTAATGTGCCCTGCCCATTGCCACTTCAGTTTACTAATCCTTTCAGCTATGTCGACAACTTTAGTTCTTCTACGGATCTCCTCATTTCTGATTCGATCTCGTAGAGAAATACCAAGCATAGCTCTCTCCATAGCTCGCTGAGTGACCTTGAGCTTTCTTATGAGGCCCTTTGTGAGTGACCACGTCTCTGTTCCATATGTCATCACTGGTATCATCATCAGTTGATATACATGCAATGAAACAAATCTCTAAGCCTTCATATTTTTATCCCAGTTTACTACTTCGAGCATCAAAACTAAATTACAAGCTATGATATCTGACATGTTATGACACTGGCCGGCTCTTAATGAAAATATAGCTTAGAGAAATAAAACATTATTATTATAGCTTGCACGTGGTACACTGTCCAGATCGTTACGCAAACTATCTTTTCCGGAGTGGTCGGGTAATGATTTCGGAAAATCTTCAATCAACATCAAACAGTAGCGTATAAACGATACACGATTTCACGACACGTTTGCGCAGTGTCTGAGCAATCTGCTGTTGCGCTACGAGTCGCGGATTTGATTCTTGGACGGATCAAATATTTGTATGACCTGCAGGCAAAGATAAGATAAGATACAAATATTTTTATTCATGTAAACCATATACAGGCATTTATGAATCGTCGAGACTTTAATTGCCGCGTTCCAAGATGTGGATTTCCTATGGAGAAGAACGGGGGCAAGAAGCTCCATGGTTACTCTTTTTAAATCATATTAAATGTTACAATATTGTTTGACCACATTGTTGTAAAAATCAAGGTTATGTATATATATGTAAAACAATGTAGGAGAAAAGAGTCTAAACTTCTTAAAAAGTCTACTAAATAAGCCTGAATGTATATGGTATTATTTGTTCCGAGTCTGGGTGTATTGTGTGTGAAATTTCTGTCTGTAAGCACACCTACGATGCAGGAGTAATCCTAGAGCGGAGCAACGTTTATTAAACGAGAAATAAATAAGAAAGAATGTTATATAATATGTTGTACGAGTATAATCATCATTTCGGCCTAATGAAGTCCACTGTTGGACACAGGCCTCCCCCAAAGATCATCACAACCACCGATATGGATGTGTTTTGAGCTCATTGGGGGGTTTTGCCATAATCGCCACGCTTGGCAGGCGGGTTGGCGATCGCAGTTGAGTTGTTAATGTACTCGAAGGACGCTGCTGCCCATCCTCCGACTAATCCCTTAGTCGACTTTTACGACACCCATGGGAGGAGATGGGGTGGTGGCATTCTGAGCCGGCACCACACGGCAAGCCGGCACCACACGGCAAAAAGTATAATAATCGAACATATTGTAAATTAATCTTTTGTTTTGCTGAACAGAGGCATTTGTTCAGCAGTCTGTCGTCAGTCGGGCGTTCTTCGGCTTAGATAATGATGGCGATGAACTTATAAGTCCATAAAAAATACTTTGGTTCATGTCGTCTTCCCATAACTAGCGGAATGGTTAGGTAAAGAAAATCAACCATAAAAAAAAAATTGGTTGCCTGTAAAGTCGGTATACGGGCGAAAGTTTTACGTGACAACGACTTTAAGTGGTCACTCTCTCTCTCTCGCTCTGTCTCTCTCGCTCTTAGGCGGGCTAACTGTGCTCGAGTGGAAGGGACGCGTGCCTTTCACTTTTTATGTCTGTCTCTCTCGCTCTTAGGCGGGCTAACCATGCCCGAGTGGAAGGGACGCGTGCCTCTCACTCGCTCTCATTGTGAGCGCGAGCATAACGTGAGCGGAGCGTAACGCAGTTTCTTGAAGTGTCACCCGGCAAACCAATTTATAAGACGTTGTCACGTCAAAAATGAAGCTCTAGTGTAGTAACCCTAAATAAAGTTTGTTTGTTAAAGTTTGAAGGCACGGTTGGCGAAGCGTATGGTTTGTTACGTTACGTATCACTGGTTCGATCCTCACTCGGAACAAATAATTGTATGACCTAGAAATAGTTAAAAATAATATGATAATAATACTTTATTACCAAAATTACAATTTTCCATAATATCACTACGTAGTATAGATATTAATTAACCTACAAATTGTAAGACGGCGCTGGGTTTAAACCTCTGGCACCCAAGCTAAGATTAAACTTGTGTTAGTTGTTTCGGGTCTGGGTGTTTGTACATGTGAGATTTATGTCTGTAAACTGTACCCACGACACAGGAGAAATCATAGAGAGAGGCAATGTCCTAATAAATAAAAAGTGGTGTGATTTGTCATGTCAACGTAGTAGGCTTAAGGTACGATAACTTCATCCCTGTATTACTATGGTAATTAAGAGCATTTCAAATGGATGAGTTGGAACGCACACTGGTTTTGAGTATTTCATGCTGCCTACTAAAATATCCTGCTAATATGCGTAGGGATATGAAACTCCTTTGAGCATATGATGACCGATTCATTAGTGCCGTCTGTTCGGACAGTATACTTAAGACTGGACAGGCTTTCTGTCCAGATGTTTACCTAAATTGTTCTTATATACTTCAGCAATAATGTCTGAATTTTCAAAGAGACCTTGAGCTTTAACATTGTTTCATTTTCTTTTCTTTGAGATAATTAAAAGGCGTCGTCTAGACCTAAAAAGAACACTAAAACCTTAATAATTTATTATGTAACATCTCGTGGTGGTGCCGGCTCGGAATACCACCACCCCATTTCCTCCCTTGGGTGTTGTAAAAGTCGACTTAGGGATTAGCTGGAGGATGGGCAGCAGCGTCCTTCGAGTACATTAACAACGCAACTGCGATCGCCAACCCGTCTGCCAAGCGTGGCGATTATGGCAAAATCCCCTAATGAGCCCACAACACACCCATATCGATCGTTGTGGTGATCTTTGGGGAGGCCTGTGTCCAGCAGTGGACTTCATTTGGCCGAAATGATGATGATGATCTCGTGTTCTTAGTGCAGCTTTTTTAGAAGAAGGCTTATGTATAGCAGTCCAGCTTTCATGTAAGTTGTGTCTCGTTTAGTACAAACAGTTACTAGAAAGTTATTTTGTACCTAGAATGTAGAGGTGTTCCGTGGGCGTAGATTCATTGATTGTCATTAGTTTTAATAGAGCGTAACTATCGAATTGGCGCATGACATTAAACGTACATTTATTTTTAATTGGCAACAATTTATTCGCGGTTTTTTCATTGTTCTAATTTAAAACTCAGCTTGGAATTTGATATATCAGCTGTTTTATCATGCCATGAAATGTTCTCTGTGGTTCAATTCATTTCAATTCAATTTAATTCTTTTTGTTTGTGGAACACAGGTTACATTCAGATGTTAAATAAAAAGTATAGTATCTCTATGTCCTGCCATGCATCAGGCGTACAAAATATCTTCTAAAATACATTTCATAAATTTAACGATGTCGAATGGTATTAAAATATTATTAAAAGTAATAAAACACAGGAATGTTGGATTATACAATAAATCGGACTGTGTACTTATGTAAGCTATTAAATTAATTTGAAGGCATTTTTCATCTAAGAAATCTGTTATTGAGTAGTATGTTTTATTAATTAGGATTGTTTTAAGTGCTTTCTTATAGTGTCCAGTATTTTCAATTTCTTTAATTTGTCTAGGTAATTTATTACAAATCCTTGGGGCCATACTTAGAGGCACTTTGACTGCATAATACATTTCGTGAGCTCGGAATGCGAAGTTTATATTTTTTACAAAGACGGCACACTCATTTAAATACAGACAAGGGACCGTTAGAATTCTCAACTGCTTAAAATATGGTTTGCAACTGTCGGTTTGCAGTAAATTACAAATCAATCGCACGCATTTTTTTTGAGCTTTAAATATTATTTCTTTACCAACAGAATTTTCCCAAAATATTATGCCGTATCGTAATATCGATCGTAATGCCGTGTGGTGTACGGATTAAGAATATAGCACCACTCCATCTCCTCCTGTGGATGTACATTAAATGCGACTAAAATATTCTTAATCAGAGAGAAGCAGTAGCGTCCCTTATTTGGAACAGTAGCCATTCTGCGCTTACTGTCTCGCCTGCCAAGCGTGGTGAGTACTGGCAGATTTCCTCCAAAATGATGACACAAATGTCGAAATCTATAGGGGGGAGGGGCATTGTTCATCAGTGGTTGTCCTTTGGCTGATATGATGATGATGATGATGAAAGGCTCATGAGAAACTTTAAAGATACATAAAAAATAGTTTGTGCTATAACTTGTTCTTGAAAGACCAGAAACCTTCTTGGATTGGAACCACTTACAGGATGTGTGATGGATCAATGTGATGGACTGACCACCTGGTGAAGATAGGTGGGAGCCATTGGATGTGGGCGGCATGTAACCGGACGCTGTCGAACTTTAGGGGGAGGGTTTTTTTTACTGCAGTAGTCGTTCTTGGACCGATAAATAAATGAATAACGAACTCAACACCTTATTGTGACATATCTAATTTCTAGTAAATTCTATGAAATTTATGTTGCGGTAATAGAAAGATGGTACCTCTCAATTGGTACAAGTTAAGGTTTATAAACAAAGATGGGAAGACAAAACTGTACCAATACATAAAAAAAATATCTTTATAAATTTATATAGGTATCTTTTCAAGTTTTCACATCAGTCCGTAAACGTCGACTGCTGACCATGGGCCCCCCAATTATCTCTTCAATGAGTGGTCATATTGTCATAGCACGCTAGCCAGGTGGATTGGAGATCACAGTACAGTTGCTATCAGCACACGGGAGAATTGTGCTGCCCATCCACTTGATACTGTAAGTTCGTGCTCTAGTAGGAGCTGGGTATCATTATCATCATTTCGGCCGAATGAGTCCACTGCTGGACACAGGCCTCCCCCAAAGATCACCACAATAACCGATATGGGTGTGTTGTGGGCTCATTGGGGGTTTTGCCATAATCGCCACGCTTGGCAGGCGGGTTGGCGATCGCATTTGAGTTGTTAATGTATTCGAAAGACGCTGCTGCCCATCCTCAGGCTAATCCCTTAGTCGCCTTTTACGACACCCACGGGAGGAGCTGGGGTGGTAGTATTCTGAGCCGGCACCACACGGCATCGGCACGGTGGAGCTGGGTACCAGGGTTGTAATTAAAATATGTTTGTTTTGACTGTTTCAATTATATATTCTTTTTAATCAATACAAACATGACTTTTAATATATGATTCAACAGAATTCCATTAGACCCCGACAATTTTTGTACGTATGTCTGTAAACGCCAGAACATTATAAATCTATTCAATTCATAAACTTCTTTTTATAGTTTTCAGCACATCGTACTAAGGAGTCGACCAATATTACAATACCAACCCTTAGTTGCCTTTTAGGGTAATGGGCGGAAAGACGTGGTCTGTGCATTATAACAACCACACAGTCATTATAACTTTCAAATCAGTAGTAATACAGTCAAATCTACCTTAAAGATTTTTGCGTACGAATCTATTAACAAACTATTTATTCATTTGAAGTAACGCTGGGCCGAAAGTACAATGGCTTTATTTTTACTTGTCTTTTTTATAATAATTTAATAGTGACTGTTAGTAGAAACAATTGTGCCCTATATAGCTACGAATAACACCAACCCCTCTCAACCCGTGGGTGTCGTAAAAGATGACTATGGGATTAGCCGGAGGATGGGCAGCAGCGTCCTTCGAGTACATTAACAACTCAACTGCGATCGCCAACCCGCCTGCCTCGTTTGGTAATTATGGCAAAGCCCCCAATGAGCACACAACAGACCCATACCGGCCGTTGTGGCGATCTTTGGGGGAGGCTTGTGTCCAACAGTGGACTTGATTCGGGTGAAACTATGACTTAACCCGTCATTGCAAAATATATATGTATCGTAATATATCGTCGTTCCGAGACAACTGGAACATCTAAAAAACGGTTTTTAGCAATGTCATTCGGCTACTGCAAGCAATTTTTCTGCGTCACAACTAAAATATATCAAATACGAACTAACCAGCCGTTTGAGTGAGATGGAGCCTCAAACATTTAAATAATATTTAGTCAACATATCAGCCAAAGCAAGTCCACTGCTGAACAAAAGCCTCCCCCATAGATTTCCACAATTGTGCGTAATTTTGGGGAAATTTGCACGTATTCTCCACGCTTGGTAGGTGAGTTGGTGAGCGCAGAATGGCTGCTGTTCCACAGAAGGAACGCTGCTGCTAATCCCTCTGATTTACAGTAATTTAGTTACCTTTTACGACATCCTCAGAGATAGGGTGGCGCTATATTCTTAATCCGGCCACCACCCGGCGATACGAACTAAATAAGGAACTTAATGTCGTTTTATCACGTGTTTATAATTTGGAAAATTCAAAATACTTAAGAAACTGCAAATTTTGAGATGTTTCAGTAATTTCTCGGACCGACAAAACATTAAAATTAAAAATTAATTACATAAAAATTATATAAACTATTGCTTACACAACCCATTAGTTTTGTCAAATACTTTTATTTATTTCATAAACAAATCTAATATAAATTTAAACTAGATTACATGTCTCATACAACACATCACGTAATTGGACTGAGGGTTTTATTATATCCGTTTTGGCGATGAGATATCAACATCTGCTGATAGAGAGATAACGTACGTAATTATAACATCAAATTTTGTACAGATTCATGATGTGGATGTCGTAAGATTCGATTAAGGGATTCTAAACCAGAATGGTCGGTAGCAGCGTCCCTTTTGCGAAACAGCATACTGTGCCAACACACCTGATAAGCGTAGTTCATCATTTCGGCCGAATGAAGTCCACTGCTGGACACAGGCCTCCCCCAAAGATCACCACAACGACCGATATGATGTGTTGTGTGCTCATTGGGGGGTCTTGCCATAATCGCCACGCTTGGCAGACGGGTTGGCGATTGCAGTTGAGTTGTTAATGTACTCGAAGGACGCTGCTGCATATCCTCCGACTAATCCCTTAGTCGACTTTTATGACACCCACGGGAGGAGACGGGGTGGTGGTATTCGTAGTTACCTTCTTGAAAATTGCCCCCAAAATGATGACGCATAACATGTAACCGGCAGTTGCGAAATATATAAGGCAGGGTATTTGTTCAGCAGTGGACTTTGGCTGATCTGATGATGATTATGATGAAAGTGTTCTTAAAGGTAAAAATTTGTTCCCGCAAGGCCAAAGTCAAGGTGACAGCTAGCATTTCTATAAGAGCTGCAATCTAGTAATCCATTTACCGGATAGAAGGCGATGTTCGCCGCCCATGAACATCCGCTTCACCGAAGGAGCGTCCGATGCGTTTTCAGTACTTGTCACTCGATGCACGAAACGCAGGAACATGACAATGCTCAAGGTTCGTACAAAAGTTAATCAATTAGCTTCATTATGGTCCGGATCATGGATTCGATTTCCGCACGGAGTACACTTTGAACGGGCGGCAGGACCCTTGTATTTGATTATAATACTGCTATCACGAATTAGTTTCCATGTGTGGAAACAATAAGTGCAAGCAATAAGTGCATCATCATATCAGCCAAAGGACAAACGCTTCCCTCATAGATTTCCACAGTTAGGTTGGGGGGAATTTGCCAGTACTCACCATGCTTAGCAGGCGGGTCGATGAGCGCAGTATGGCTTCCTGTACCATAGAAGGGAAGCTGCTCCAAACCATAGGGATGGGCCCTATGGTTTGGAGTTCTATTGTCGCGTTTACGATATCTACGGGAGGAGATGGAGCGCTACTATATTCTTAATCCGGACACCTCAAGGAATATATTCTTATATAAGTATATATATATATACGATAAGACAAAAAAAAAAACAAAATGAAATCAAAAGTATAAATGACCATCAAGCCACTATTAGCTTTTGTGAATTTAAAAAACACATCATTATGTCTATTATTTGGCGACAAACACTATTCTAGAAACAATAATTTATAGTCTACTGCCGAATTGTTTAAATTAATAAAAGAAATTGTTCACTGCCATAATTTCACAAAACATGTACACCTATAATGGATTCAATAGTAATAAGCACAATTAAATAAACATCAACATCTGGTGCTTCATCATCATCACTTTTCCAGTTCCAAGAATACTGGTTGTGGTAGGGCTAGGTAGGTACCACCCCAGTGCCAGATATTCACCACTAAGCAGTAGTGTTTAAACTTTAGACATTACTGTGCTTCGGTTAGAAGGGCAGTGTAGCTGGTGATATTACTGGGCATAAGAGGAGAACTTCACGTCTCGAGGTGATGACCGCAGTTTAATGTCGTGCAGAACTAGTCCTGGGTAGCATTATAATTATTATAGGCAGGTATATCGCTTACCAATAGGCGAATGACTTGCTCATCTCGTCACCAACTTGTATAAGAAAGGCGTCTTTTAGTCTAACTAGAACATCATCATCGGCATCATATCAGCCACATCCACTGCTGGACAAAAACCTGGGACCACGGATTTCTACAACTGTGTCCTCATTTTAGGGGGGAATTTGCCAATACTCACCAAGCTTCGCAGGCGGGTTGGTGAGTACAAAAAAGCTGCTACTTCACAGAAGGGACGCTGCTGCCTGTCCCTCTGGCTTAGAGTACCTTAGTCACCTTTTATGATTTCAGAAGGAGCTGGAGTTGTGATATCTTCTTAATCCGGACACCATACAGAACACACAACTAGACACTTATGCTAAAATGCAGCTAATTATGCAGGGTAGACTGTTAAACAGGCGTCAAAAACGTAGAAACTTCTGACAGCTTGTAACTACGTCTGAACATGAACTTATATGCTCTACGAGGCAGAGTTCAAGGTAACTGTTGACTGCAAAGTAATAACTGTTATCAAATTGCATGTGGATGATACTGCTTGTTCACTTTAAACAACCAAAGAGGCCCTAATGGCACCTTACGATGCAGGAAACGCTAGAGTAGCCTAATTAGTATACCTACAGTTGCAATAATTTACACTATGACATTGATTACTGTCAAATAATTTGTTTTTGATGAGTAATAATGAAAATACATGACTTCCATTGATGATCAAGTAATTTCTAGCAGCATTGTTATCAGATCGCAACAAGAGCTTCAGCATTTGTAGCCACATTGTATTCTTTGCGTTTCTCAAAGGGAATATTCCGGTTATTGTTGACATTTTGAGGAGGTATTACGCATATGCCAATGACAAGGAAATGAAAAAAAAAAGCAATATCCAATTAAAGTTCTGACAGTCCACTTAAACCTTTGATGAATGTTTTCTTATTATAAATGGCTTCAATGTTTATAATCACTGGTACTCAGTCAAAATATTAACCATGTCTGTTTTCAATTACCGTTATAAGCAAACACCGGCTTGCTGCTGGATCGCTGTATAATAAACATAAAAACATAGCATACATTAACAAAAATTAAGAATTTAGAATATTAAATGATTAAATATTAATACGATGTTTGCCGGCAGCGGTTCGGAAGCGCCGCGCAGCGCGCGTTCCCGCCCAAGTGAAAGCTAAGCTCGTCTGAAAGTGTAGCTGTGGCCCAGCCTGGCATCCGCCTAAAATGGGGTGATCGCGAGCGATGGTATCGTATTCCGCGTATAAAAAGCAGCGGAGCACCCCGCCGCCGGTCAGAACGGCTTCTAACGTGAGTAAAGACGCACGCGCCGCGTAAATGTGCGACTATTAGTGGAGTGCATAACCGTAGTGGCATCGCGAGTGCCTGCAGTGTTGCATACGAGGAGGTTCTAGTGACGTAGCAGACGGACGGCAGCTGATTTATCGCGTGCATTGGATTAATTGTGCAGTGGTCACCGTGCTTTATGGTGTTTGGTTTGTGGTACACACGACGTTCATAACAGACTGTTTGGATTACTGATGGTATATTAAAATTCTATGCATTTATTGATAATTTGAATTTAATTTATGACAAGCATTGTATTTGACAAGTGATTAGAGCGGGGATTGAATTTGATCAGTTTTTTGAAATTAATTACAAAACCGATTCAAAATTTTATAGTATGAAGTGGTAAATAAATTGCTTGCTGTATTAAAAATATCAGAAGTAATTAACTAATTAATATTCACGCTATCTTATATAGAGCATTAAGGAATAACTGCATTTATGACATTGCCATAGATGAGTAATTACCTGAACACAGAAATCCATCATTGAATGGAATATTATACCTGATGATAACAGCACAATCGAAATCAATGATCCAACAGGTGTTGTGAACAGTGACCCATCAGCCATCGCCATAAAGGACAATAAACAATCCACTGACGGATAAATCGGTTGGCGTACCTCCAGGCTCGCATACCTCCGTGACGTAACATCCGCGAAGGGCCGTACGGTGTAAGCTAATAAAAAACGCGAGCATAAAAGTCAACGTTACGCAAACTAGCTAGCTGGCACCGTTCCCGCGCCGGCCACTACTCGGGTTACAGCCACAAATAGCCGCACGCGCTTCTCGGCCGCTTTATCTCCGTCGATAAAGTTGTGTCGGTTCATTAACGTACTGCGCGTGTTGCAGGAAGGCTCCAGGGCAACGTTCTCGTGTCTCGACTAGCCCAGAAGTCTCGTTAGCCCTCCGAAAATGCCGAAGCCAATTGTCCAAGAGGGCGAGGACCCCGATCCGACTCCGTACCTGTTCGTTTCTCTGGAACAGAAGCGTATCGACCAAAGCAAGCCGTACGATGGCAAAAAGGCATGCTGGGTGCCTGACGAAAAGGAGGGCTTCTTGCAGGGCGAGATCAAGGCCACCAAGGGTGAATTGGTGACCGTTTCCCTGCCTGGTGGTGAGGTAATTATAGTATTTTGTATATTCATCTGGAATGATAATATGGAACTGATGTATTCAAACGGAACCCAGTTCCGCTAAATTAGTTTAATGTGGAATTAGCTACCTGTATGCAACTTGGAATGGACATGATGATTTTACGAGGATTTTTGTTGGCTTATAAATATATGTCGACGTGGACCTTTTTATTTATCCAGCAAGGACTACACTTGAAAATTAACAAACAATTTTTTGAGGGACATAAGACTTTCACATTGTTTTGTTTTTAAATAATCACTTAATATTGCATTAAATGAGCAGGAAAAGACACTAAAAAAGGAACTACTCTCGCAAGTAAATCCGCCGAAGTTCGAGAAAGTCGAGGATATGGCTGACTTGACTTACCTTAACGATGCCGCTGTGCTTCACAATCTTCGACAACGATACTATGCGAAACTCATATATGTAAGTAGGCGCTTACAGCGCCTTTACCATTACTTTATATTAATTTAATCATTTATCCCACAGACGAAAGACTTCAAGAAAGATCTTGTTGCTCAAGTCAACCCACCTAAGTACGAGAAATGCGAGGACATGTCAAATTTGACATACCTCAACGACGCTTCTGTTTTGTATAACTTGAAGCAGAGATATTACCATAAACTTATTTACGTAAGTCGAGGGAGCGGTCAAGAGTTCCGGCCTTGCAGTGTGCATGCGCATCACCTCTCTTATCTTTCATCACTGTAGACACATTTCTCGATAGTATTGGATTGATACCAAGTTTTGAAGTGCGATAGATGTCTATGAAAGGCGTAATTAATCTTGAATTGATGTCTCAATTTGTTATAAAAATAGCAGTTGCGGCATGCCAGCTGTTTCAGTATATTTTATTTAGCATCTGGATATTTCTGTCTTGATAGAAAAGTTTGTCTCGTTCGATGTTATTATTAATAAAGTGAATCCCATTATGTCAAGTAAACGGTAATAATGTAGTGCAGTATTGATCAATAATGGTTTTAGTTACGGTTCGCATTAAAGCGCGTATTTGACTCGAGACTACGATATGTATATATTACAATTAGTTTAAGAAAATAAAACTTTCGTAAGTTTCCCAAAATAGATAAAAAATATATTTTGGTAGAAACTTATTCCTGACAATATTACGAAGCAAATGTGTCTGCAAATCTGATTTTTTATCCATTTTGTAACTAAACACTTCCTGGACCGTACTTGTTAAGTCGGTGCAAAAGGACTCGAAGGCGTCCGGAGAATCTTCATTGGTGGTTTTTTTTACATTTTACCATCTTTATTCCTAGTATAGAGAACATTGGTGTCTAGAATAGTTTTTTGTTGTGTTTTGACTTCCACGTCCATGACTTCGGAAGTAGTGGTTCTATCTTTCTTAACGTAGAGCAAAAAAGGTATCGTTACTGTACCCTGGCTCTATATTTTTCTATTATTTGTATTACAGGACTTAATGACGTCTGTTTAACGAAACGTGTTAACTTTAGAATCGGCAGGATCCTCTATAAAATATTCTCTATATTAAATTACCACAGTTTCTTACAATACTTTAAGTTATAATATATATATTTATAGAGAATCCTGTATTGTTCAAGGTTTTTTAAGAACAGAGACGCAAAGTACTTGTACAGTACCCGTCTATGTTTTGGTGTTTTCTTTAAATTTAGTTTTATTTTATCGAATATAATCATTTCATAAACTTTACTTGCTCTTACCTTCATCGGCACGTATATTTTCCATAAAACTGTTCACCTCCATTCTTTGATGTAAATATGATTTTCGTACTGTTATATCAGTACTTTTTTCTCTTATCCTGCAACAGAATTTCCTTACTACGAGTTTTCAGTGATTATATCTGTTACTCTTCATATTTACGATTTCCAAAATAAGAAGAAAGCATTTCATGCTGGTGTAAAAAGATATATTTTTTAACATAACGTACAGATAACTGTTAGACCATAGCTATCGGATTATTTGCCATTTTATCCTTCATACCTTCCCTCAGTACCAATTTCAGATTCATCACCGCAATGACTATGACCACAATCATTTCTAATCTTGCCATAATCACCACAGACGTACTCGGGTCTCTTCTGTGTGGCTATCAACCCTTACAAGAGGTTCCCCGTGTACACCACACGATGCGCCAGGCTCTACCGTGGCAAGCGTCGTTCGGAGGTACCACCCCACATCTTCGCCATTTCCGACGGTGCCTACGTCAACATGTTGACCAACCACGAGAATCAATCTATGTTGATTACGTAAGTTTCGTTTTGATATTACATAAAATTGCTATTTTTCCATTTAATCATTTGTAATATGTGTGGAATTTGTGTCAGTAAACGCACCCACGACACAGGAGAAATCTTAGTGTGGGTTGACGTTTTTAAACAAAAACAAAAAAAAATTATAAGCAATTATTAATTTAGCAATTATTAATGCCTAAATCAAGCATAACATTCAATAATTATGATTAAAAAAATTGTGTTTAAAAGTTAAAACATTCCTAAGAACATCATCACATGAGCAAAAAATGTAACCCATGAGAATATCATAATTAAAACGCCAAAATTTGCTAAATGATGCTTCTGATAAGGGGCGGTGTTTCTCCCAAACTTAAACTTTGTTCCAAAAAGTGTCGCTTATGCCATTGAAACTAAGAACAAAACTTTATACCAACAGCGGTGAGTCTGGTGCCGGAAAGACTGAGAACACGAAGAAGGTAATTGCGTACTTTGCTACCGTTGGTGCTTCCCAGAAGAAGGACCCCAGCCTCGAGAAGAAGGGCTCCCTTGAAGACCAGGTCGTCCAGACTAACCCTGTGCTTGAAGCCTTCGGTAACGCTAAGACCGTCCGTAACGACAACTCGTCGCGTTTCGTGAGTATCATAAACTTTATACATTTACCTTATAAAGAAAAACTAGGTGGAAGAAGATTTACATAAAATAAAACCATTAGAACATTTTCACATGTAAAACTTGTAGCAGAATATATGATGTTTTTTTGTATATTATAAAAATCTTTATTTTTCCTCCTCCAGGGTAAATTCATCCGTATCCACTTCGGCCCGTCCGGTAAACTGGCTGGTGCTGATATCGAGACCTGTAAGTATTTTTCACGAAGAACACTTCAGGTTTCTGCTCTGCTCTTTTTACTGGTCTTTGATACTAAAGAACTTCTTTTTGATAGATCTACTCGAGAAGGCCCGTGTCATCTCCCAGCAGACCCTTGAGCGTTCTTACCACATCTTCTACCAGATGATGTCTGGCGCTGTCAATGGTCTTAAGGGTGCGTATGGATTCCTAGTCCAGGAACAAATTAATGTCTGGTAGGGTAATGGGATTTTCCTTTTTTATTGAAAACTCTGGAGGACTAAACATTTTTGAATATATTAGATTAACAATTAGTCTATAAACTTAGAATGAGTTGATTTTAATGAGCGGATTTAATTTCAACGGTTATGGAAGGTCTCATGACACTATATAACATAAAGCTTCTTAAATTGAATGAATGAAAATATATCATTAAATAACTTTAGTAATGTCTTAGGTTTTCGCGATTATTACACATTATAATAAAACAATTTTTAAACGGATTAGATCGCGTATATCATAGATTTTGTTTAATAATAACTTTAGATTTAAATACGCAATGGTGCATTATTAAATCTAAATTAGATTCTTAGTAAGTTATAAAATTATTAATTAATAATGTGTGTGCTACTGACTACGAATAGCACCAACCCATTTCATCCCGTAGGTCTCGTAAAAGGAGACTATGGAATTATTCGGAGGATTGGGCAGCAGCATCCTGCGATCGCCAACCCACCATAATCGCAACGCTTGGCAGACCCAAGCGTAGCGATTATGGCAGAACACCCGGACCGGTCGTTGTAGTGATCTTTGGGGAGGCCAGTGTCCAGCAGTGGACTTTATTCGGCTGAAATGATGATGATGATGAATGAATAATAATTACATTGCTAAATTACCCCAAATTAAGTATCAATACAAAGTAAGTTATTTTACTCCCCGTTATATTTAACAAAACCTGATCAAGCAACACAACCACTTTTACACTTTGCGACATAAAAACCGTTGATTGAACAACGTGTACATAATATTCTATGTATGATGATTAACTTGTATTTCAAATTTAGAAATGTGTTTGCTGTCAAACGACGTATATGATTATAACATCATATCGCAAGGAAAAACTACCATCCCCAACGTAGATGATGGCGAGGAATGTAACTTGACCGACGTAAGTCTGGCCTCTTTAGAGCAGGAGGTCGTAAAAGTTTCCGTGTGTAAACAGCCGGCTACCAAATCACATGAAACTGACTGGTAGCCAGCATATCTCGCCTATGAACAAGCAGAGATACCTACCTCTAGAATAGTTTTGGTATCCATCCAAATAGCGACAGTGGAATGAACCATCCTACCTATAGTTTTAGGACACCTTTCACTTATGACTTTGATTGGTGTCATTTTAGCAATGTGTTTACTGTCCAACAACGTCAACGACTACAACATCGTGGCGCAAGGCAAGACTAGTATTCCTGGTGTTGACGACGGCGAAGAAATGAGACTTACTGATGTGAGTCCAGAATCTGACTACTGGCTCCACTCATTTTATCTATCGTCTTCATCTATCGCGGTGCTTCTTGCTTTGCTTATTACAGAGTCGAAGCTTGGTTGTCGCATGTGTATGTCAGGTATTTTGGTGTTCACAGAGATAACAATGCTAAGCAACCGCATCTCGGACTATCCCCTCATAAGTCAAGGGAAGACACGTATACCTGGGGTCAACGACGCTGAAGAGTTCGAATTGACGGTCGTAAGTCGCGAACCTGTGCATGGAGCGTGCGTCTTGATGCAGATATCCGTGTATTGGGTCTGACTAATGGTGGACATAGCGATTTCCTATCGAAAGACACGATAAACTATATATTTAGATGGATATTCATTTATATGAAACACTAAAGATGGAAATCCATGAGTAGCTTCCCAAGGTTTAATCTTGGGAAACACATTTATTGACTTTAACTGTCTTGCGTTACGTAGTCGACTATCGGCCATCGCCACAAAATTTCTGACATATACATGCACTGCCCGCTCCCTGCTATAGTTCTAAAGGGCTTTATGCACAGATGTTTTATTTGTCACAGTTATACAGATTCCATATCCGATCCAGCACAAGCACTACCACACGAACTAATATGTGTACAGACACAACATGGACGGTTAGGTTTTATGACAGCATTTCCAGGCAAAATTCCAGTTTTTGTACTTTTCATAGATTGTTAATAGTAACGTTATGGTTTAATCGGCAGAAATGTGTATGTTATCCAATGACATATACGATTACAATAGCGTCTCCCAGGGTAAGATTACTATCCCCAACATCGATGATGGAGAAGAATCGCAGTTGACGGACGTAAGTGGAATGAGAATTGCGAACGAAGTGACCCCATTGAAGTAGCCACGAGATGCACAAAGCAATCTGTATTGAGATAATACAGAGTAGTTAGAAATGTTTACCATTATCGTTGACGCTAATGGAAGGTTCCTTAGTTTTATGACAACATAGATACAAATTGTTAGTTTAGACCAGTCCGATGCTCTACATTTTGAAACCACACATAATGTGTATCAAGATTTGTATGGTATATCCGTCCTTTGCACTATCGTATAGATATTCAGAATCGGTAACCTGTGCACCAAATCCTATATTACGAACTTTATTATCACTCGCCTAATTGAGCTAACGCTTCCCTTTTAATTTATTAACATTTAATTTTGGTAAGTACTTACATAATAGAATTTAGTTTTTTTGTGTTTGACGTTATTTACTGTAGGTTTTTCACCCTATTTGTCTAAAAAATAATGTTGTAATTTCCTATATTGAATAACAACATAAAGCCATTACAAAATTTACCTTTTCTGTACCCGTATCGTTTTCTTCATACGCAACAGTACTTATGGAATACTAATATATATTTTGTAATATAGCAAGCCATGGATGTCCTGGGCTTCACCCAGGAGGAGAAGGACAACGTATACAAAATCACTGCCGCTGTCATGCACATGGGTCGCATGCAGTTCAAGCAGAGGGGTCGTGAGGAACAGGCTGAGGCTGACGGAACCGAGGTCAGTATTGTGAAAAAGGATACTTAATATTTGTGAATTCTTCTAATTCTGTAGTGTCTGATTCAAATTCTCTCAAAATCTAAGATCAAAGCCGTAGCATGGGTTAGCAATTTCTTTTATCAATAAATATTTATGCTATATCTATTTTGTTGGTGACAAGTCTCTAGGTACCACCAAAGTGCCAGACATTCACCGCCAAGCAGTAGCATTTAAGCGTTAGACATTACTGCGTTCCAATTAGAAGGGCACTGTAGCTGTAGCCCAGTAATTTGGGTATAAAAAGACTAAATAAATTTAGTGAGTAATTGAGTATTTCGGGTATAAAGACTAAATAACTTGTATTGAGGTGACGAGCGCAGTGTGGTGCACTTAGAACTAGTCCTGGGCAGCATTACAATTGGTATACGCTGGTATGACGCTTCCCGCCAGGCGAATAACTTGTTCATATCGTCATGTTTATATATCTGCCGTTGTATTTACATCTTATAGTCGTGCATGAAAAATGATCTCAGCGTCAATGTTTGGTCCAGTGTTTACTATTCCTGATCTATTCTTTATATAAGATCACGCTATGCAAAAGCTATATTTATATGGTATCTAATATATGGTTATCCCTTTATAATTGCAGGATGGTGAAAAGGTTGCCAAGCTCCTCGGTGTTGAAATGCAGGATCTGTACAAGAACTTGTTGAAACCGCGCATCAAGGTCGGAAACGAGTTCGTCACCCAGGGTCGTAACAAGGACCAGGTCACCAACTCCGTCGGTGCTCTTTGCAAGGGCATGTTCGACCGTCTCTTCAAGTGGCTCGTCAAGAAGTGTAACGAGACCCTTGACACCAAGCAGAAGAGGCAGCACTTCATTGGTGTGCTGGATATTGCTGGTTTCGAGATCTTCGACGTGAGTATTGTGACTAGAGCCTGGCTGAAAGGCAAAGGCATAAAAATTAAGAAAAAAAACCACAAAATTGGATTCTGTTATATGTAATTAGTTTTAAGTATAGTCAGTAAAGTAGAAATAGAAATCTAAATTATTTAATTCGTATGATATTAATGCTGATTTATTTCATAGTTCAATGGGTTTGAACAACTTTGCATTAACTTCACAAATGAGAAACTTCAACAATTCTTCAACCATCACATGTTTGTATTGGAGCAAGAAGAATATACTAGAGAAGGCATTCACTGGGAGTTCATTGACTTTGGAATGGACTTACTCGCCTGCATAGATCTTATTGAAAAGGTACACCGAGAGTTCGTCATTCTCGGCTGGGCTCGGTTGTTATCTATTTGGTGTTAAGTTTTCAGCTATCAGTAGCCCCGCTCGCTCGTAGTTATATATAATAGTAAAATGCTTAAATTGTGTGTGTGTGTAATTCGCCTCTTCATGATGTTATAAAAGTTCAACGGCTTTGAGCAACTCTGCATAAACTTCACCAATGAGAAGCTGCAGCAGTTCTTTAATCACCACATGTTCGTACTTGAACAAGAAGAGTACAAGAAGGAGGGCATCGACTGGGTCTTCATCGATTTCGGAATGGACTTGCTTGCTTGTATCGATCTTATCGAGAAGGTAATAGTCGCGTAAGACTCGTCGTCACGCCCGTCGGCGCTGGGAGCAATCTTGACGGGATAACCTTTATCATTAATGTCCCAAGCCATATGAGACTGGTTTATTCGTACATCTCCTCTCCGGTCAACTCAGTTCATAACGCCATGCAACAACTACGGAATGCGATCCGTAGCAAATTTACCTATACCCCAGACTTAACCCTCCACATTACTTATCTCCCTGCAGTTCAACGGTTTTGAACAACTCTGCATTAACTTCACCAACGAGAAACTTCAGCAGTTCTTTAACCATCATATGTTCGTTCTGGAGCAAGAAGAGTACCAGCGCGAAGGCATCGAATGGACTTTCATTGATTTTGGCATGGATCTCCAAAATTGCATTGACCTTATTGAAAAGGTAGTTGGCGTAAACGCAACAATGAACGCTTGCTCACGCCACGAGAGACCTCGAATAATTCCAACAAAAGTTTTTTGTCTCTCTATTAATATTGATAAATTTCATATTAAATATAAACTTTGATGTTATTCGAGTGACTCTATCAATGCTATTTGTTTTTTTTTTGTGACGTTTTATGTGTGTTTTCTACCGTGTGTCGTTGTTTTACGCATTTAATGACCTTTAAAACATTTAGGAAACGCGATCCCACTATTCTGACGATTATATTTAGGTAACTAATAAGAGAATTTTGATGGTTTTTCCATGTCACCCCGCAATCCAGATGAACGGGTTTAATCAGCTTTGTGTTAACTATACCAATGAAAAATTGCAACAGTACTTTAACCATTTCATGTTCATCCTAGAACAAGAGGAATATGAAAGAGAAAGGATCCAATGGATCTTTATAGATTTTGGTTTGGACCTTCAAGCGACAATTGATTTAATAGAGAAGGTATTAGAGGTTCAAACATATATAGCTTGAGGACGTAGGCCGCGTGAGCTTCAAGCCAAATCATTGCCTGCAAACAGCTGGCTGTACCCCCGCGCCGCAGTATTAGTAGGTTGATAAGCCAGTATCCGCTTGTATCACAGACACAAACAAATATGCAAGCGAAGTTACAGCATAATCATATTATGTATTTAATTTACAACTAACTACCGCGTCCCCAAGTAAAAATCTAAATACACTGCTCTCAGAAATGCACGTGACACGTGGTTAACTTAAAAAAAAAAAGAAGTTGAATGCAACACCGCAATCTAATTTACTTTATTTTGGGCGTAATAAATTGCTTCTACTATTATCTAAATAATCTGCACAATTACTTTTCACTCAATATTTGAGGTAGAGCTTTAAGCACGATATCCTTATATTATCCGATGCACTATATTTCGATAAATTTATTATTCTCTTCGCATTTCCTACCAGCATGCTGCTTAACGCTATGGTGTTATTTACTTTTAAGCTATAATGTCTCCTTTAAATTTACCTTTTGTTTCAATAGTAATGAATAATATATTAAATACTTTTATTATTTTACAGTATTCCAGAGATAAATATTTGTTTCATTTATTGAACGATCTAGAATTTTAAATACTGTTTATGTGTATTTTTTTCATCCCTTTAAAAGTTACAGCCTTGAGAAATATTTTTTCGAACACTTTTCATCAGTTTCGTGTCCTAATCTTCTTGGTACGTTTACAGCCTATGGGTATCCTCTCCATCCTTGAGGAAGAGTCTATGTTCCCCAAAGCCACCGATCTGACCTTCGTTGAGAAGTTGAACAACAACCACTTGGGCAAGTCTGCTCCTTACCTGAAGCCTAAACCCCCCAAGCCCGGTTGCCAGGCCGCTCACTTTGCCATTGGTCACTACGCTGGTAATGTAAGTATCTAAAACAATTTCATAATTCAAGTCTTTGTATCCTCTTACCACTTATTTTATGTTATTTTATCGTTTTATTATGGAATAGGTCGGCTACAACATCAGTGGATGGCTTGAGAAGAACAAGGACCCCCTCAACGACACAGTCGTTGACCAGTTCAAGAAGGGACAGAACAAACTTCTTGTTGAGATCTTTGCTGACCATCCTGGTCAGTCTGGTGATGCCAGCAGTGGTGGTGGCAAGGGTACGTAACATTTCAATACTTAAATAATTTTATGAAATATATGAATCAGATATAATGATGATTAGTTTAGATTTTATTACAATAATCGTATGATTATATCTTCAGTATTGAAGGGAACAGGTACCATGAGCTCTTCTTATTTTCCAATACATCTGCATTCGTTTACATCAAATTTATCATCACCTATTAGAGCTTCTCACAGATACCAACACCAAGTTTTATACTTCCATACTTGGTTCATTTCATTCTTTCTACACAACATACGACATCTCTCAAGAACTCACACTGATTACAAAATATCAGTTGTTAGTTCTGCAGCTTTTACTCTATTCTGACACTTATTTTCAATGAAATAGGCGCTGGTGGCAAGCGCGCTAAGGGTTCTGCCTTCCAGACTGTATCATCACTCTACAGGGTAAACCGGAATATACAATCAACATGATTTGCTTCTGTGACTCCTACGTAGCTTTTCTGTCTTCGTCTGTCTACACGCTTAATTAAGGCTGGCTCCCGTTCTATGGAATTATTGATAAAAGAACTATAGCAATTGCATTTGTAATTCGTATTATGAATTCCATGGTGGTATGGCTAGCCTTGCACGCTTTAACTATAATCATGTCTATCCATGTCTATACAACACAGCTCATGTCGCAGCTACTCGTCCTGCAGGTGTACTGTCTTCGAGTATTGTCTAAGTGGCGTCTTTGTGATTCATCATATCATATCGGCCATTTATAGTCCACTGCTGAACAAAGGCCTCCCCCATAGATTTTCACAACTGTGTCATCATTTTGGGGGGTATTTGCCAATACTCACCACGCTTGGCAGGCGGGTTGGTGAGTGCAGTATGGCTACCGTTTCACAGAAGGGACGCTGCTGCCCATCCCTCTGGTTTAGATTCCCTTAGTCGCCTTTTACGACATCCACGGGAGGAGATGGAGTGGTGCTATATTCTTAATCCGGACACCACACGGACATTGTGATTGTCCTGGAACTAATCTTGCTTGTTAATGTACGTCCATAGGAGGTCGCGGTAAGAAGGGTGGTGGTTTCGCTACTGTCTCCTCCGCTTACAGGGTATTTAAATGTTTCAAATTATTTAGTTGTTTTTGTTTTTTTTTTACTTTTTTTTAATTTTTCACCATCGATGTAGAAGCACCTACTTGGATGTAGATCTGCTTCGGATTTTGAGTTTATTGTAGTTCAATACCTGGATTGACTGAAAGGTAATTTAGAATCACCTCATTACCATGATGACATACATGTATCATACAGTAAGATATATGTACGGTATGTATATTTCACCATCATTCATTGTTGACGCACTGTAAATACTAAAGTGTGTCTCAAAAGTTATTTGTAGCTGCAAAGTAGTTCCTTAAAAACTTACTGTGCTACATTTGCCGCTGAATGTAAACCTAACAGTTTTGTTCTTTGTGGTTTTTATGTTCTAACCATTAAAGTTGATTATATGTTTATGCACTGAAACATCCAAAAATACTTCTCGTTGCTCATAATTTTTGTGTGTCGCTTTTAAATGTTTCAAAGATAATTTCTGAGTACTGTTAAATTTGATAGCAGAAATAATCTTCGTCTATAAGAACATGCTGACTCGTAATCTTTGAGTGAGGAATTCGTTGTATATGCAAATCTAGTACCGGTATAGTGATTACTAATAACTACTGTTTCTACAGGAACAACTTAACAACTTGATGGCAACGCTGAGGTCTACACAACCTCACTTCGTGCGTTGTATCATTCCCAACGAGTTGAAGCAGGCTGGTGAGTACTTAAAACAATTACATCTTTTAGATTAGATATTACTGTAAAAAGGTATTAAACTACCTAGTTATGCTGACTGATATTCTGTTTAACATGTGAATTTTACGTTCAGCGGTATATGAATGGTATAACTTTCTCACACAGGTCTTATTGACTCTCACCTTGTGATGCACCAGCTGACCTGTAACGGTGTGTTGGAAGGCATCCGTATTTGCCGTAAAGGTTTCCCCAACAGGATGGTCTACCCAGACTTCAAGCTCCGGTAAGTTTCCAAACTCGCGAGTAACTGCCAAATCTATTTCGAGCCTTAAGTGCCAATTTGGAAAATATTTATGGTATCTCGAGTCATCAAATAACTTGGTTTTATTTGTATATTTAATCGGTCATAATTTTGGTTGGCGAATCTAAACAAAATTCTTTGGCCTCTGGTATATTCGACACGACTTTATTCTGGTATTGCAGCTAACTGGCGGTTGACGTCATCAGACATTCGTGAAGCCATGAGTAATAAGATCTAAAATTATTTTGATGACTCCCTCACTCACTCACACCTTTTATTTTGATCAAGGTGCAAAGTGATATTTTTACAGAAGCAACTCATGTTTATAATTATAAACTCAAATAACATCTATTATTTAATGAACAGTTACATGATTCTTGCGCCAGCCACCATGACAGCAGAAAAAGATCCCAAAGAGGCCGCTAGGAAGTGTTTGGAGGAAGTGGGTCTTGACCCTGAAAGCTATCGTATTGGTCACACAAAGGCAAGACAGAGATTAATACCATCCTAGAATGGCGATAGCATGTTATAGAAGACTTTTTTGAAAATCTATAAAATAATAGATTTGTTTTAGATCCTGCCACACATGGTTTGCCTCCTATCGAGTATGCATCATTCATACCTAGTAGTTAGAAATGGTATGCTCCTGTAGCTATCACAATATCAAACTAGATACTGTCATCTAGTCATACAAACCCTTATACTTCCCCCACAGTAAGAATTTTCCAAAAGGTAAACAACCTTTTGGAAAGTTCAGATTTATGCTTTATTCCTCCTAAAGATACTAAGGTCATGTATCTATGTATTGGTATGCGTTTAAACATTTTATCAGTACATTCCCTCATTGTGTGTCCATATATTTTGATAATGTAGCTACAAGATCCTGGCCCCTCAAGCAGTGGAAAAGGAATCCGATCCTAAGAAAATCGCCCAAATCATCCTGGATGCTACTGGTTTGGATGTGGAGTCCTACCGTCTGGGTCACACCAAGGCATGTCTTTATACCCCTGAAAGTAGTTAGCAGTTTGAAATGAGCGGTCCATAACACCCAAACACCCGGACCGCCAAGCTTGAAAGTGTTTTGTTGAATTCAGCACCTCATGAGACTGGTGTCATAATTTGACCATAAACCTATACACGCTTACCCTCGGAGTCCCAGCTACTTAGACTCCTTTTTGTGTTCCTCTGTCCTCACCTTTACGTACATAATTAACACTGTTATCATATTGTATGTACTCCTATAACGCAGATACAAAATTCTGTGCCCGAACCTGATCAAAGAGCCAATTACACCTGAGATTGCTACCAAGAAAATTCTCGAACATACCGGATTGGATTCGGAGTCTTTCAGGCTTGGAAAGACTAAGGTAGAACTCAAGCTTGACACATACAGCCTACACAATACTAGATTTTCCCTCTTTATATTCATCGCATGACGCAGTAACTAAAATAACCCTATCTTTCTGATCTATTGTGTGCTCCTTTACTGATTTAATTAATTCTTCTCAGAGATATATTAAAATTAAAAAGACTAACACTAAATCTTGTTCCTTTTTTAAAAAGTAAGTATAGTAGGAATTAATTCCATTTCTTTAAAATATTTTCGGTTAAATTAAAATGTTATAAGATTTTAATAAAGTATAATAATTTGCTTGCTACATCTTTCGATGCATAATGTATCAATCTCGTTCACTGCGCCTTAACACTTTCCATGTATGAGCAGGTATTCTTCCGCGCCGGAGTCCTCGGTCAGATGGAAGAGTTGCGTGACGACAGGCTGTCCAAGATCGTTTCATGGCTCCAGGCCTACATCCGTGGTTACCTGTCCCGTAAGGAATACAAGAAGTTGCAAGAACAGAGGTAGGCATACCTTTACTTTGATACTTGGACATGAGCAATATTTGCCAAGGCGCGGCACTTCATAGTTATTTTATTTACAAAGGTTGGCTCTCCAAGTTGTCCAGCGCAACTTGCGCAAGTACCTGCAACTCCGCACCTGGCCCTGGTGGAAACTGTGGCAGAAGGTCAAGCCCCTCCTCAACGTCACCCGCGTCGAGGATGAGCTCGCGGTAAGCATCAATCGTCAGTTACATTATTAAAATGATGGTACACTCTGACCCACTATACACGGATATAAGACGGGTGATTCAGAGTAACATAAATAGAACGGACCGCACCCACCTGTCGGTTACGCGACACCACAGGTGCTGCGGCCATTTCTGGAACCCGGCCCCCACCGCGCTCATTTTCTCCATACAATGTTAGAGTGCGTGGGCGATGTTTCACCCGCTGGAAATCTCCAGCGCCACTCAGTAGTGGAGTGGTCGGCGGCGCGCGCACCACCTACCCTACCCTATACTTACGAACGAACCGAACACATTTGCATTCCTATTTATTTTTTTATTGATGTTTTATTAAATTTATTAATCAATAAACAATGGCGGCCGCGGTTCACATATCGGAATGGAACGGGGAGGATAATAGTGCTGATGTTTTACAGAAACTTGAGGAGAAGGCTCAGAAGGCCCAGGAGGCTTTCGAGAAGGAAGAGAAGCTTCGCAAGGAGCTCGAGGTCCTTAACGCCAAGCTCCTCGAGGAGAAGACCGCTCTGCTTTCCTCCATTGAAGGCAAGGAGGGTAACCTCTCTGAAGTGCAGGAGCGCGCTGCTAAGCTCAATGCGCAAAAGGCCGACCTCGAGACTCAACTCAGGGTGAGTACTTATCATTTTAATTATTACTAGTAGCTAATAAAATCTCGTGTACTTATCGTTAATTATAATTAGGAACCGTGATAAACAAGTGAGTGAATATTAACTGAAAAAGCAATTAAAATTTAGGTCGTGAAGAGGTGATGTGATGAACATCTACAGCCAATTAACCTAATTAAAATACCCAAGTTTCCTGCAGTTGATAAACATCACTCTTAATGTTACAAACCAAATATGTAGTTGTCTACAGTGTTGCTGTAGCGACTGAACTCGCAGCAGCTTTCCTTGACGTGTTTCTTTAAATAAACTTCGTTTTGTTTATACGGGAAATAGCTCGACCATGTTTAAAATAACTGCACGTCTGCACCCTACAGGATTTTATTGCGAAACTTTATTTGCCCCATTCTTAGGCGTGTTAATTGATAGGAAGCAGACATGTACGGTAGTACTAATTATAAATAGGAGCTGATTCACTCAACTGACTCGAATTGTAATTGTATTGTAGGATACCCAGGACCGCCTTACCCAAGAAGAGGATGCTCGCAACCAGCTCTTCCAGGCTAAGAAGAAGTTAGAGCAGGAAGTCTCTGGCTTGAAGAAGGATGTTGAGGACTTGGAACTCTCCGTCCAAAAGTCCGAACAGGACAAGGCGACCAAGGACCACCAGATCC
The DNA here is from genome assembly GCA_947459985.1 of Diloba caeruleocephala. NCBI lineage: Eukaryota > Metazoa > Arthropoda > Insecta > Lepidoptera > Noctuidae > Diloba > Diloba caeruleocephala. The sequence goes on along the minus strand of OX381616.1, from coordinate 2,587,663 downwards.
GCAACTTGAACGATGAGATCGCCCACCAGGACGAGCTTATCAACAAGCTGAACAAGGAGAAGAAACTCCAGGGTGAGTCTACCCAAAAGACCTCCGAGGAACTTCAGGCTGCCGAGGACAAGGTTAACCACCTTAACAAGGTTAAGCAGAAGCTCGAGCAAACCCTTGACGAGCTGGAGGACTCTCTGGAGCGCGAAAAGAAATTGCGTGCTGATGTCGATAAGCAGAGGAGGAAGGTGGAGGGTGACCTTAAGCTTACCCAAGAGGCCGTCGCCGACCTCGAGCGTAACAAGAAGGAGCTCGAGCAGACCATCCAGCGTAAGGACAAGGAAATTTCTTCCCTTACCGCTAAGCTTGAGGACGAGCAGTCGCTTGTCAGCAAGTCACAGAAACAGATCAAGGAACTGCAAGCCCGCATCGAAGAGCTCGAGGAGGAGGTTGAATCTGAACGCCAGGCTCGTGCTAAGGCTGAGAAACAGCGTGCTGACCTCGCCCGCGAGCTTGAAGAGTTGGGTGAGCGCCTTGAGGAGGCCGGTGGTGCTACGTCCGCTCAGATCGAGCTGAACAAGAAGCGCGAGGCTGAGTTGAGCAAGCTGCGTCGTGACCTCGAGGAGGCCAACATCCAGCACGAATCCACTCTCGCCAACCTCCGCAAGAAGCACAACGATGCCGTCTCTGAGATGGGTGAGCAACTCGACCAACTCAACAAGCTCAAGGCCAAGTAAGTATTTATTTACACTGTCTATAAAAATAAAATTGCCAGTAAAATTAAATTCAGATCACCGCCTACGCGTGACTCATCAAAATCGGTCGACAAAGGCGTGGGGGATTGGTAGATCTATGTCTGCATTAAATATAGAGGTTATATTTATTGAACTATAATGCAACATCCAGGGCTGAGCACGACCGTGCGTCTTGCTACAGCGAGCTTAACAACACACGCGCGGCTGTCGATCAAGTAGCCAGAGAGAAGGTAACATGTCGTCTGTAGAGGCATGTGTACCGCTTGGGGTGAACCTTGCATGGACCTTACCCGTTTCGATCTACATTACACAACATCACATGTCATTGTGATTCTTTTACGAACAATTTCTATATTCATTACTGAACCGTGTTGGTCGGTTGTTGGCGTAATTTTAAAATTGTTTTGTCATTATTTATCTATCCAGGGCTGAGAAAGAGCGCTCTCAGTACTTTAGCGAAGTCAATGACCTTCGTGCCGGACTCGACCACGTGTCCAACGAAAAGGTACAGATAATGAAAAAAAATGTGTTAGCCTACGCCATTACAGGGCTTCGCTTTGCAGCTTATTAAATCTATGGAGAAAAATCTATCAACACACAATACATCGAAACACTTAATCCATCCCACGACAATGAAACCCATCATAATAAAACTAACTATATCATTTTATTAGGTAAAGCATGGAAGCTAAAATTGCCTTGACATGCAACCACCCTGAAATGTGACCTCCCTGATAATACAATAATATCAAAAAAATATGCATGAAAGTTTAATAATCAAATTCGAATATTAATAAGAGTTTTGAATATGAAATAAAACTGAATGTTTTTAAATTATACTAATCCAAATACCAAATTGACGTTATAGCCAATGACTCAAGGATATATAACAAATATAGAAGAGTTTTTAAAACTATTTTACTCATTACTTTAACATTTTGAATTAATATCCAACATTATCCATTCACGGATTCTAATTTTCAATTTTAAACTAGGCTGCCCAAGAAAAGATCGTCAAGCAGCTGCAGCACCAGCTCAACGAGGTCCAGGGTAAGGCTGATGAGGCCAACCGCACCCTCAACGACCTGGATGCCGCTAAGAAGAAGCTGTCCATTGAGAACTCCGACCTGCTCCGTCAATTGGAGGAGGCCGAGTCCCAGGTGTCTCAGCTCTCCAAGATCAAGGTGTCCCTCACCACCCAACTTGAGGACACCAAGAGGCTCGCTGACGAGGAAGCCAGGGTATGTAGTCGTCATATAGGACCTTTAATCTATCTAAATGTTATTTGAACAGAATATTAACGATAATTTTATTCACAGGAACGCGCCACCCTTCTTGGCAAGTTCCGCAACCTCGAACACGACCTGGACAACATCCGTGAACAGGTCGAGGAAGAGGCCGAAGGCAAGGCTGACCTTCAACGCCAGCTCTCCAAGGCCAACGCCGAGGCCCAGCTTTGGCGCTCCAAGTACGAATCCGAGGGTGTTGCCCGCTCCGAAGAACTCGAGGAGGCTAAGCGCAAGCTCCAGGCCCGCCTCGCCGAAGCCGAGGAGTCCATTGAGTCCCTCAACCAGAAGGTTGTCGCTCTTGAGAAGACCAAGCAGCGCCTTGCCACCGAGGTCGAGGATCTGCAGCTTGAGGTCGACCGTGCCACCGCTATCGCCAATGCTGCCGAGAAGAAACAGAAGGCCTTCGACAAGATCATCGGTGAATGGAAGCTCAAAGTTGATGACCTTGCTGCCGAGCTTGACGCCAGCCAGAAGGAGTGCCGCAACTACTCTACCGAACTCTTCCGCCTCAAGGGTGCTTATGAGGAAGGCCAGGAACAGCTCGAGGCTGTCCGCCGTGAGAACAAGAACCTCGCCGATGAAGTCAAGGACCTGCTTGACCAGATCGGTGAAGGTGGCCGCAACATCCATGAGATTGAGAAAGCCAGGAAGCGTCTTGAGGCTGAGAAGGATGAACTCCAGGCCGCCCTTGAGGAGGCTGAATCTGCCCTTGAACAAGAAGAGAACAAGGTCCTGCGTGCTCAGCTTGAGTTGTCCCAAGTCAGACAGGAGATTGACAGGCGCATCCAAGAGAAGGAGGAAGAGTTCGAGAACACCCGCAAGAATCACCAGCGTGCCCTCGACTCCATGCAGGCTTCCCTCGAAGCTGAGGCTAAGGGCAAGGCTGAGGCCCTGCGCATGAAGAAGAAGCTTGAGGCTGACATCAACGAGCTCGAGATTGCTCTTGACCACGCCAACAAGGCTAATGCTGAGGCCCAGAAGAACATTAAGCGCTACCAGGGCCAGATCAAGGATCTCCAGACCGCCCTGGAAGAGGAACAGCGTGCCCGTGATGATGCCCGCGAGCAGCTTGGCATCTCAGAGCGCCGCGCTAACGCCCTCCAGAACGAGCTCGAGGAGTCCCGCACCCTCTTGGAACAGGCCGACCGCGCCCGCCGCCAGGCTGAACAGGAACTTGGTGACGCTCACGAGCAACTCAATGAGCTGTCTGCCCAGAGCGCTTCTCTGTCCGCTGCCAAGAGGAAACTCGAGTCCGAGCTGCAGACCCTGCACTCCGACCTTGATGAGCTCCTCAACGAGGCTAAGAACTCTGAGGAGAAGGCTAAGAAGGCTATGGTTGATGCCGCCCGTCTCGCCGACGAGCTGCGCGCCGAGCAGGACCACGCACAGACCCAGGAGAAACTCCGCAAGGCTCTTGAACAACAGATCAAGGAATTGCAGGTCAGGCTGGATGAGGCTGAAGCCAATGCCCTCAAGGGAGGCAAGAAGGCCATTCAGAAGCTTGAACAGAGGGTCAGGGAGCTCGAAAATGAGCTTGATGGTGAACAGAGGAGACACGCCGATGCCCAGAAGAACCTGCGCAAGTCCGAAAGGCGCATTAAGGAGCTCACCTTCCAGGCTGAGGAAGACCGCAAGAACCACGAGCGCATGCAGGATCTGGTCGACAAACTGCAGCAGAAGATCAAGACCTACAAGAGGCAGATCGAGGAAGCCGAAGAAATCGCCGCTCTTAATTTGGCTAAGTTCCGCAAGGCACAACAGGAATTGGAGGAGGCCGAGGAGAGGGCAGACCTCGCCGAACAGGCCATCAGCAAATTCCGTGGCAAGGGACGCGCGGGTTCCGCCGCGAGAGGAGTCAGTCCGGCGGTAAGTTATCTCCTCTAACTTTCTTCGAATCTTCGTCATTAATTGGGATATTAAGCTGCGTTCTTTGATTCAGGCGTCCATTAAAGGGCGCCCATAAATCAGCACTGGACTAAAATGTAAGTTGGCAGTATGTTGCACGCCACCTACAGCACCATGAGCAGTGCAGCTCCTTATTGTAGACATAGAACCTCACGGAGTTATCCTCATACGTTATATATATAATCTTTAATCTTTGACTCCCGGGCATGTGAGAGTATCCAGGTCCTGCATGTTGTTTATTATTTGTGGTGATTTTTAGTAAGGTATTAATGTGATTTTCCCTCCACAGCCCCAGCGCTCGCGTCCTACCTTCGCTGATGGTTTCGGCACCTTCCCACCTAGGTTCGACCTTGCGCCCGAAGATTTCTAAACGTTCCACTACAGAAACAAAAACGGACTGTACAGATTTTTCGTTGAAATGTAACTCAGTTTTTTTTATACATAGCAGTTAAAAGTTACGTAAGCGTGAAACGAAAAACTGTAAAAAAACATTTTGTAAGCCACCAAAAAATATATACACTTTAGTGATCTAATCTTTTTACGAAAGGCTATTTTGTAACTTGTTGATATTTATTTATATTATTTATTACCGTGGAGTATGTATCGAGAGTGCGAGGCTCCGAGAGACGCGCGTGTGCCGTGCGTGCGCATGTTCGTACGAGACACACCCCCCACCCCCGCACCGCCGCCTGCGCCCGCGCCTCTCTCGCAACCTCATTTTGACATCTAATAAAGCGATATCGTTGTCATAAAATACTATTACTCGAAGTTTTATTTCCTGAACATCTAATACTAGCTAATCTAAAACAAATTAATCAAATAACATTATTATCTTGAAGACTAAACACGTTATCATATTATAAATTGAATTATAAGATGAGTCAGTCGAGACTTTGACCAGTCACTTTACACGTGAAAATATTTTAAAACTCTTAAGCCCACAAAGTGAACACCTAATGCAACTGCTGATTGTGGTTTTCAAAAACCATAGTTTGATGTCATCATCATCATTTCGGCCGAATGAGTCCACTGCTGGACACAGGCCTCCTCCAAAGATCACAACGACCGATATGGGTGTGTTGTGGGCACATTGGGGTTTTTGCCATAATCGCCACGCCTGGCAGGCGGGTTGGCGATCGCAGTTGAGTTGTTAATGTATTCGAAGGACACTGCTGCCCATCCTCCGTCTAATCCCTTAGTCAGCTTTTACGACACCCACGGGTTGGTGCTATTCGTAGCCGGCACCACACGGCAATATAATGATAACTAAGTTTGTTTATCAGTCTGTCACTATAAACTCATATATGACTATCACGTCTTTAAACCTAGAAAGGTTACACAGAGGTTTGCACTGTGAACAGGTATCATAATAAGAGCCAAAGAGCGTTCTCTGCTCAACAAAGGGGGAAGCCCATTGATTTTCATTAACATTAACGAGTAACAAAAGCCACGCTTGGCAGGCGGGTTGGTGAGCACAGAAAAGGTGCTATTCCACAGAAACACGACGATGGCTGCAGGCCATAGCGCAACTGATGGGTTCCTTTGGTTGACAGTTTGCTAGTCGCCCTTTAAGACATCCACGATGAAATGGGATGGTGCTATAATCTGGACACCACACCAGGCTTCAGTGTCGTTTCAGCCAAATAAAGTCCACTGCTGGACACAAGCCTCCCTCAAAGTTTGCTACGACGATGTTATGTTAGACAGATTATAATCATCAAAAGGTACACTGAAGCCGTGTGGTGCAGGCTACGAATAGCGCCAACCCGTTTTATCCCGTGGGTGTCGTAAAAGGTGACTAAGGGATTAGCCGAAGAACGGGCAGTAGCGTCCTTCGAGTACATTTTATAACACAACTGCGATCGCCAACCCACACACAACACAAACCAACCCGGTTATTGTGACAACTTCTGTCCAGCACTGGACGTTTTTTGGCTGAAATTATGACACAAGTGTAATTACATACACATTAGCCCATCAAAGCCCACTGCTGAGCATGGGATTCCCAATGATCACTACAATGAATGGTCATATTACCGTGATGTCACGTTGGCAGGTGGATGCAGCAACATTGTTGGCAACAACTGTGTAGCTACGTTTTGTACTCTGAGTGACTAATACCGGAAGTTCGGCTCCAAAAATATTAGGTCTGCCCTCTACATCAGCTTCTCCTCTGATGATGACGGATATTTATGAGCGGCGGTGTTGGCTTTAGCTATCTGCATGCTGGTTTGCCCTCCGATGATATTAAAAAACGTCCAGAACCAAAAATATTTTAGGATATAAAAATATCCTTCTATGAGAGCATCATGCTCCAGAAGGAGGCGCAGAACGGGATCGGGAGAGGGCCGATTCTGCTCGAAGAAGGAGGAGACCGCGTCAGGGTAACAATCGCCCTGGTGCCTTATTCCTATAGCCTGAAAACCCCTTTTTTTTTTTTTTTTTTTTTTTTATTGATCCGGTGGAAATACATCATGTACTTCCTTCACCCCGGGAAAGGGCGAAGGGGCATGCCGGACTCCTACCGGCTAAAACCACCGGAGTGATCATCGTCGGCACCGAAGGGAGGCTCCAGGAACTCGAAAGATCTCCATCTAGAGCCACCCATTGGTGCCACGCCTTTAGGCACATCTCGGAGGGGATGACTGTAAAGTGGTCATCCCCTCTAGTGGAGGGAAGGCGACTGTAAAGAGGCCACCCCCCAGGCATCTCTCGAGGGGATTGTAAAAGATTCCCCCGAGGCCTCACTATGCGCTGTGCTGCGCACACAGCGGTACGTGACCACATGCGCATCGCTGTCTTCCCGGGGGTCGCTCGGTATAAGCACGCAGATTTAGCCTGAAAACCCCTGCCATCGCTATAAGGCGAGGGGCCTCTGGGTTCGTGGGTGTGTTGATTGGTGAACCTGCGTGCCCACACTGAACGACCCACGAGAAGACTATAGCGCGCATGTAGTCATGCACCGTCGTGTGCTTAGCATAGTACGGCGCACAGTGAGGCTTCGGGGGGAACCTTTACAATCTCCCTGGGGAAGGTGACCTCCGTGGTGGTCTCCGAGATATGCCTATAGACATGGCACCAGCGAGTGGCTTTAGTGTGATCATACGAGGACCTAAGGCCCCCCTTCGGTGCCAAAGATGATCGCCCCAGTGGTTTTAGCCGGTAGGAGTCCATTGATGGATTGAGGATGCCCTTTTGCCCTTCTCCGGGGTGGAGGAAGTTCATGATGAATTTCCACTGGGATAAATAAAAAAAATATAAAAATAAAAATAGAAAATTTACTCAAACATTTATTCTATAGTGATTATAACTTATAACAACAACAACAACAAGCACTGAGGTACTGGCTTGTCGACTCACAGCCTCGATATAAATACAATGAAACAAACAGTATTTATTGAGATCATAAATTACTAAGCAATTTATTTCCTCCTTAAATGTAGAATTTAAGAGAATTTTGTACCGATGATTCACCGGGGAGTTATTTATATCTAACTGATCCAGCAGCCACAGATCAACAACCGTGTACTGCCTAAAGGTGAGGCTTTTACTTTCTTCTAGATCTCTTCCTACTGGGCTATATTACTCAAATATCAATTCATTAACATATCTTTGAAGATATATTATATATATTAGCCTTTACAAACAATGTTGCATATTTATGTTACAAACTAGCTGGAATCCGCAGATTCACCCGCCGTTTCATTTAAAATAAATTGTATTATTTATAAATAATTAAGAGTACTTCGGCATAGACACCTGACATAGAGTATATATATTGGATTATATGGCTTAATTTTTTTTTTCGTGGTACCTTAATTTTTTTCCGGAATAAATGTCACCTAAGTTATTCCTCATAACAGCAGCTATGTGCCAGTGAAAATCCCGTATTAATCTGTTCAGCCGTTTCGGAGATTAGCGGGAAATAAACAGACAGTTGGTGTAGGTACCGTATATACTTTCATATGCAGTTAGTAAAAATCTGTTGTTTTGACTTTACAAACAGACACTTCTATTTTATTTATTTGTATAGATATATAAATAACCTATTGTAATTGTGTAGTATCGTAACATTCAGAATAGATAATGTCATATAAATTATTTTCGGTAAAGCTTTTCGTTCGCGGCTTTAATAGACCAAGCGACAAAGTTCAAAATTAGCGATATGAATTTCGCACGTTCTAATTAAATGTGTATGCAAGGAGATTGTAGCAGTATTAATAAGTATAAAGAAAAGTTGTGGCGTATCCATCTTTTTAAAAAATGGCTTCTGTTTTTCTTCATTGAATCAAGTCTGCGTCATATTTCAAAATTAACTGTATTTCGTAGCTTCTTATTCTCAGCTTCATCATCACTTCAACAAGCTTACCACGCACTGCCGCGTCTGTGACGTCATTGTGTTACGGATTTTGAAAAATGTTGGTTAGACATACATATTTCGCCTTGCGTTCTGGCTGACAGGAGGAAATATTTAAAGCGTTCTGGCTGGCAGGGGGAAATATTTAAAGCGTTCTGGCTGGCAGGAGGAAATATTTAAAACGTTCTGGCTGGCAGGAGAAAATATTTAAATGCCAAATAGAGAACATTGTGGAGTCCCGCGCGAGCTTAGGTCTTGCTTGGCCGTTTTGGCTTGGCATTATGGGCACAGAGGAAGATACTGTGTCTGGTATATTAATGGATTCACTCATGAACCCTCTGTAAAGTTTCGATGCCGTACAAGAACTACCAATTGAACTACTTTCCTTATAATACTGATACAGGTAACTTATAATTTAAAGATAGTGGCTGATACCGTGTAGATCCGGTCACGAATAGGGCTACACACGAAATTTACATAGCGTTTCTTTTTTGTGGGACCACCTGTTCCGATCTACTGCAATTCCTGTAAGCCAGGATCTACAATGGCGACCGCCAGAAAGAACACCAATCAATGAAGCTCGGTGTGTACCTATGAAATGAATAACTGTCTTAAAACCCGCAACGAAATTTATCACAGAAAACAGGACAAGTGCGAATTGAACTCACGTGGTAAGGGTTCCGAAATTTGCTGAATATAATGTCTGTTGTTGACGAACGAAGGTCTTGTACCAATAACTTATCCCAAGAACGAACTTAACATCATAGTTGAAAAACATGTTTTCCCATACATTCCAACCGCAAACGTAAGTTTGTACGCACAAAATTGAAAGATTTACCATGTTATTTAAAAACCATAGACTTCTTATAGATTTCCTGTCATCTATGGGTACAGAGCTATGTGCGTTTTTTTTTCAAAATTTTAGGTTTAGTAGTTTCGGAGATAAGGAACAGTCAACATTCGTCTACTTTCTCAGGTAACTTTAAAACTTTATATTTTAAAAATATAAAATAAAAACATTTGAGACCCTCGCAACAAACCCTTCCATTTGATATGTTACACGGTACAGTTTGCTAAACTTTATTTTATATTTTTCTGTATTTTCCCCTGAAAGTGACCCCATATTCAAAATTCATTTATTTACGTTACACATACGTGTTTGGGTCGCACAAATCCTTCTATGTACCAAATTTTAAGTTAATAGGTCCAGTAGATTCGGAGCATATTGGCTGTGACAGACGGACAGACAGACAAACACACAAGTGATCCTATAAGGCGACCGCAGTTTTTTCCTTCGAACTTTCGGAACCCTATAAAGGTGGAGTACGAAAGAAGATACGTTCGACTTCGTACTATAACGTGTTACGGTATGGGCATAGAATACAGCAGCACTAAAGACAATGTAACTATTATAAAGAAGCTATCATCGCTAAGTTTGGACAAGTAAACTACTGCATACAGCCGAGTACTTAGGCAAAACGACTGCTCCAACGATACAGCTAGTGAAAAAATGACGCAGACACATAATTTCTATCTATTCTATCTTTCCCTTAATCTAAATTGTTTGTTTGTTTGTTTGTTTCACCACCTTAATGAGTATTACCAGCTCCAGAACCCTCTCGTCAGCGAAGCACTATTGGTGGAAGCCTCATCATTTACTTCGTGTATATAGTCCATACTACAAAAGTCTAGATTTGAGTTCGCGAATGGCTGGAACTTTTCCTCAAACTCTTGCCAGGTGCAGCCCTCCAAGGGACAGATGGGCGTCACCTTCTCATTGATAAAGATCTGCACGCGGTAAGACTGGCTCCCTGATTCGTTGCAGCTGAAAAAGATATGATTCAAGAGAATATATTTTTAAACAAAGCGAAGATTCTGGAAAATGTCGGCAAGATTTCAGGAATATTTATAAATAATCTCGTGTGAAATCACATTTCAGAATTCAGGACATAGGACTCAGACTTGTAAGGGTATTGACACATTTAAGCATCATCAAAGTCCTCTTAAAGACGAAAAAGCCTCGGGGAGTCATTAGTGATATCTATATCACTCTGATTTTAATCATATCTGATACTAAACTAAAATATTAAAAGCGAATGACTAATTGTGCATCTAATAAATTTAAAAAGATTAAATGTACACACAGAAGTGTTATTATTAGACTTTGGCAGTCATAAAGAGAGGATAAAGATAAATGGAGGAAAGATAGGCAGCATGTTCGAACAATAAATATCAACTCTTCAATGAGTGACAAATACGTGAGTAGATTAAGGAAATCAATAGATATACAACTATCAGATAACGTTGTTATATGACATCATAATCCTGTAATGGTATTTACAGTAAATACTATATGCTAAAAGATCAACAAAGCATAGAACAATAAATGATAGACATACAGGCGTCTGCATTTCCAGCTATCAAATATTAATCCTATCAATTGCCTCTACATAAAGCCTAGGAATTAGCATTGCTCAGATAAAAAACTCGTTTGGTATAATTGATTTACGGTTTTGCCGGAAAAATGATTGATATAAAATTATACTCTAGAAATAGTTTTTTTTTAACTGGCCATAATTTTAGAAACATTTGACGTGACGGCACGGTTGGTGCAGTGGCTGATACAGTCGACTGCTGTGCCCCGGGTCGTTGGTTCGATTCCCACACAGAACAAATATTTGTATGACCTGCTAGTAGTTGTTCCGGGTCTGGGTGTATTGTGTGTGAAATTTGTGTCTGTAAACGCACCCACGACACAGGAGAAATAATAGTGTGGGGCAACGTTTAAAAAAAAATTGTCAGCATGTCATAACTTCCTCATTGTATGCTTTTAATACAAAGCACAGGTACTTTTCAACAAAAAAATCGCACACAATATAGCCTTCACCAGTGTGATTAGTCGAAGTTTACCTGTTGAGCACAGCAATGACGTTGACTGAGAACGCGCCAATATAACTGGTTCTCCAAACTCTTGCAGGATCCATGTGCAAACTCTGCAGAGGAGAATCCTCCTTGTATAGTCCCAGAGCACAGAAGACCATCTCCAGCATGGTGTCGTGGGTGAAGTAGGAGACCACCTTTCTCCCGTCACCGTGCACGAAAGCCTCGAAGTTCTGGTACAGGTCCTTCATTGGCAGACGGCCAAGGTTTTCATTGACCTGATAAAGGAAAACGATTTATCGATTTATATAGTCATCCTTTACACTACCTATTAATTAAATAATCAGAGGTTCTAGCCACGGAATTAGTTTAGACTATGGCCGAAAGTTGACCGAACTGAGATTAAATTATGAATTGACTAGAAAATGGTATTTTGTAACTCTTAAAGTGCAATCGAATTTCAGTATGATCTTAAGTTAGTCACATTTCATTCGTTTATTCAATTACAATTTTGGTACCGGTGACAGTTTGAAATGTTGGCAGAATACCGTTTTGACTTCGATCAACTTTCGATCCATTTTCGATATCCTCACAATGCAAGTTGAAGTTTGACGTTGTTTGTTAGTTTAGTAGAATATCATTTGGAACATTTACGACATTGAGACTGGATTGGAACTATATTTTGCACATTTTTTAATTACGAGAATGAGCAGAAGATGTGATCTATGAAAATCATGTTCTTGTCACACTTACCCAGGACCCGTATCCGTTTCTGTGATAATGTCTGACGTCATCATAGTACTCCAGAACGATGAGATCATCATCAGTGAACACCGCACACCATGGAGACTGCAGGTTGGCTGCCCACGAGCGGTAAAAGCGACACATCTCGTAGATCGAAAAGACGTTGGCTGCAGTCAGCTGGGTAGAGATGCCAAGACGCTGCTGAACTGCGTTCTGGACCTATGGATATGTTTATACAAACATTACGTTGTTACTACCATGTGCGTCGCAATTACTAGTAACCATGCCGAGTCTTAACCGTTCTAAGCTTAATATGTTTGTGCTGGTTGTAGGTTCTATTGGATAGTCTAATAGGTAGCTCCTAAAATCACTGGGGTGGCCATCTTCAGCACCTCGTCCAGCAAGTCGTCATATGATCACACTGAAGCCACCCACTGGTACCACGCCTATAGACACATGCCGGAAAGAGTGGTGTAAAGCGGTTACTCCCCCGGGGGGGTTGCAAAGGATCCCCCAAAGCGTCCATGTACGCTGTGCTATGCTGCGCACATGGCGGTGCATGACCACATGCGTGCCACCGTTCTCTCATGGATCGCTGGGTATGAGCACGCAAACTCTCTAATTTACGCGCCCACGAACCCAGAGGCCCCCCGCCTTATAGCGTGGGCAGGTGGTTTCAGGCGTATAGGAATTAGGTGCCAGGGTGGTTGTTACCCCGGCGCCGTCTCCTCCTTCTTCGTCAGGCGATAGCATGGACTTTGCTTCCCGCCCTCTGTATAGAATACACGGATGGCCAGTACACAACATACGACAAATAATACTTACAGCGACATATTCCGGAGAAACAAAGTACGCGTCCAGCTGATAGGCGAGAGCAGCCCCTCCTTTCACATCCTCCTGATACCGATCGCAGTTCTCATACGGCTGCAACAGATAAGCGAAAATTCGTTTCAAACGCTTGGCACTTCTCCCAGGCCAACGCACTGTTCAAACACTTGTGTTGACGAACTCGAGAATCTGAATTTTCTTCAGATGTCTCTTAAACTATTTTTGGAAGGTTTATCATCATTTATCAGCATAGCCGCAGAATATTTGGGCGTTTATATATAGAAAGATATACCAATGCTTATTAAAATCCACGTATGTAATAATAAAAATATCTATCGTGCCTGTCTTGCCTGGAGGTGAAGGCGCGCAGTTTTTTTTTTAATTCGCTGATTTGGCCGAATTGAGTTTTTCCACGTTGACGTAGAATTGTTGATGAGCTCATGAGCAGCTTTTCCAAACAAAGAGTTACATAAATGTGATGGATCATCACACTTAGAAGGAGCAGAATCTACTGCAAAAATTCAGTTTGATCGATTATCTCAACCAAGGTTACTTATTTCCTTTCATTTATTATGCTTTTTTCCGTGTCATTTAACTCCAAAGTACCATAGATGTTTATATGTGGTACCGCCTACGAAAAACACCAACCCACCTCACCCAGTGGGTGTCGTGAAGAACAACTACGGGCTTGACCAGAGGATGGGCAGTAGCATCCTTTAAGTACATTAACAACTCAACTGCGATCGCCAACCCGCTTGCCAGACGTGGCAATTATCGCAAGTCCTCAATGAGCACACAACACAGGCAGACCGGTCATTGTAACGATCTTTGGGGGAAGGCTTGTGTGTGGATTGGATTTTATTCGGCTGAAATGATGATATGATTATATATTTAATATTCGTGCGGTGTTCGGATTAAGAATGTAGCACCATTTCATCTCTCGTCGATGTAGTAAAAGACGACTTAGGGTGGAGTTCATAAGTCGTCGCCAGAGGGACAGACAGCAGCGTCCATTTTGTGGAACAGCATTCTGCGCTTACCAACCCACCTGACAAATTCCGCCCAAAATAAATACACATCATCGGTCTTTATGCAAATCTATGAGGGAGGCCTTTGTTCAGCAGTGGATGTTTGTTTGCTGATATGATGGTGATGATATGATTTCATAATATTACAGTAAACATACCCTGACAACATCATCCCTTTGCCGTGGGCCCTCCACGGTGACATTCAAATTAGTCCCATCAGTAAATCCATGAACAAATGCGGCACAACTAGTGATGGTTCTCTGCTCATTCGTGGGTCTGAAGTAGAACTCGTTAGCTGTACCCTGGAGTAACTGGGGGTACTTCTCCCGGATCCTCTGGGCGATGTCGTAGAGCTCTTCATAACCAGTTCCCGTGAGGAAAGACTGGGACACTTCGAGCGTGGTGTTCCATGTCCATTTTCTGAAGCCGTCGATATCCTACAAATGGAAGGATGATTCAGTACGTCACGTATATAATAATAATAAATAAAGTTACAATTCGAGCATGATCATGGTATTAAATATTCAAAAAAATACCAATTTAAACGTCAATATGTTAAATAAAAATATTAAAAATATATGTACAGAGCATGAAACATGCCATTTTGTTAACACTACATCTAAACTATTCGATACTTGTAAATCAATTAATTACTATATAGATTGTAGTGATTATGATAAGAAATATTTAAACCTAAGCGTACTTAAAAACCGATTAGCAGGTAATAAACCAAGTCATAAGTTAGACACGAACATAAACATAAAAAAATCAATCAAAGGAACAATCCCCTATTATTTTAGTCGCCAAAGTAGTGTTAAATCTCACCCAATAAAAAAACCTGCAAATGTTGTTGGGGAAATAAAGAAGAGCACTATACCTTATTATTTTTCTATTAAAAAGAAGAACGATTCATTTTTTCGAGCCTAAACTAACTACTTGCACGCCACATCAATTTAGAATTCTACACCAAAATATAGCAAGTGTCTTGTCAAAGCAAGAGTTGCTAGAATTAACCTTACAAGAGTTACGTGAAGCACAAAATGATCCAGACGTAATTTGTCTTTCCGAAACCTTTATAAAAAAAGGCTGTGAGAGTTATATAAATATTTATGATTACGAGATGGCTGCTAATTATAGTAGAGAAAAACAAAGAGGTGGAACCTGCATTTTAGTTAAACGAGGATTAATATTTAAAGAATTATTGTTTATTAAAACATATGCCACACAAAACTTGTTTGAAGTCTGCGGCATAGAACTGTTATCCAATAAATTAATTATTATTTGTCTCTATAGAACACCCTTATCAGATCCGACCAAATTCTTAACTAAACTTAGTACCCTCTTACACAATTTAAACAATAAATATAAATCCAAAATAAATATAGTTATAGCAGGTGATTTTAATATAAACACATTTAAAAAAGGCACTATTACGAACGAATTCCAAGACTTATCTGATAACTATAACATGACAATTCATATCAATGTGCCCACACGTAAGTCGTCTTGTATAGACCATATATTAAGTAACATCCCAAATGCGACTGCAACAGTATTGCCACTTCATCTATCTGACCACGACACTGCACAAATGTTAAGTATTCCTATAAAACATAAAACACAAAAAGTAGTAACATATTATATATATAGAAGAGACTATGACATAGAGTATATACTGAAGTTCCGTGAATGCTTGCGAAAGCTATCATGGTTAGAAATCTACACAGAAAATGATTTAAACAGTGCATTCAATACGTTTCATGAAGTAATATGCCTATTCTATAATCTCTGCTTTCCAAAAATAAAGATAAAGGTAAATAATAATAACAAAAACAAACAAAAATGGATAAGCAAAGGGCTAAAACGAAGTTGCAAAATCAAAAGAAAATTACGCTACCTATACTATCAAAATAAAAATCTTGTTAATAAAACTAAATATATAACATACTCTAATTTATTAAAAAAATGTATTTATTATTCGAAAAGGAACGCTAACATTAAATTTATAAACAGGAGTGAAAATAAATGTAAAGCCACGTGGACAGTTGTAAAAAATGAAGTACTTAATACTAACTTCAAGGGTAACATAGAAAACATTAAAGTAAATAACACAATACTTACAAATCCCGTGGAAATAGCAACTGCTTTCAATAACCATTACATCAATTTGTCACACAAAACGACACAAAAAAATAGCAATGGTAGTGGCTCTAGCAAAAACTCAACTCATGTCTCAATGTTTCTTAATCCGGTATCAGAAAATGAGGTCCGAAGAGAAATAATATCACTTACTAACACTAATTCTGAAGGCTATGATGAAATAAACACTAAAATTATAAAATCGTGTGTTAATGAAATAGTTGGAATTCTAACACATTTAATTAATTTATCGTTTTCTTCTGGTTCTTTTCCCGATATATTAAAGCTATCAATTATAAAACCCCTTTCTAAAAAGGGAGAAAGGGTTGACATAAATAATTATCGCCCAATAACATTGATACCGATTCTATCAAAAATATTAGAAAAATGTATGTATAAAAGATTGATTAATTTCTGTAACAAATTTCATATTATTAGTAAAGATCAATTTGGTTTCCAACAAGACAAATCTACTACATTAGCCATCTTCTCTCTGATAAAAACAATACTCACCAATATTAATAAAAACTATCTAACTACAGGATTATTTTTTGACTTATCAAAAGCTTTTGACCTAGTGTCCCACGAATTATTACTGCAAAAGCTTGAGATATGTGGAATAAGGGGACATGCGCTCCAATGGATATCCTCATATTTAACTAACCGACAGCAACGTGTTATTATTACAAAAATAGATAAAAACAGTGACATTATACCATACTCATCTGAATATAAATATAACAATTATGGTGTACCCCAAGGAAGTGTCCTGGGCCCAATATTGTTCCTAGTCTATATAAATTCAATTACAGATATAACAAATCATAAATGCATACTATTCGCCGATGATATTTCCATTATAGTGACATCGGATAGAAAGAATAATACAATTTATAACCATGAAACAGACATTAATAATACGATTGACAAATTAATTGAATGGCTTGACATTAATAACTTAAAAATAAATTTAAATAAGTCGGTATACATACAATTCAATAAATCGAATAATAGTAAATACAATTTGAAACTTGACATACCAAAACTTAATGAAGTAACACAAATAAATTTTCTTGGAGTTATAATAGATCAGGACATAAACTGGAAAGCACAAGCAGATGATGTATCTAAGAGAATTAATAAATTTGTATATGCACTTAAAAAAGTTAAAAATGTAACTAACATCAAGACTGCTATCACTACCTATCATGCTTATGTAGAATCACTAATACGGTATGGATTCATAATATGGGGCAATAGTACCGACCAAAATAGAGTATTTGTTGCTCAAAAAAAGTGCATTCGAGCAATATACGGGCTACAACCGGATGATTCATGCCGGCCAATATTTAAAGAACTTGGTTTGTTACCGCTACCCTCGCTTTATATTTATGAAATATGCATGTTTGTTAAGAAGCATAAACATTTATTTAAAAAAGCAGATGACATAAATCCTAGGACCCGACGTGATCCCCACAGACTTGTATTAAATGACTTTCCAAGACTGACAAAATATAATAAAAGCTGTCTAGCCATGTGTGTTCGGATATATAATAAGATTCCAACCGAGTTAAAAACTTTAGATTTTAGACGGTTTAAAAATAAACTACACAAATGGTTAAACAACAATAATTTTTACAGTCTAAAAGAATTCATGACGGGCAATATTTAGTAATGAAACCTACATATTTGCATGCTATGATATTAGCAAAACATGTGCGCTCTTTATTGTGTTAAACAACTTTATATACCATGTTTTGTGCAAATAAATTTATTATTTATTTATTATTTATTTACAAAAAACAACTTTTTACGCCATAACAAAATTGTTATTCAAGCAAAAAAATATTTTTCTTCTTTACAGCGGCGCGTGTTCTTTATTTGAGTGTGCGCTTTCGTAATAAACGGTGAAAAAAAGGTTTAAAAAAAAAAGATGCTCCACGCGGCGCATGTTCTGTGTTCGTGTACGTTTTTGTAATAAAATCGTGGAAAAAGATTATTTTTTGTGCTGGAATAAAGTAAAATTAACGTCTATGAATAGGAGAACTCCATCTTATTCCATGGGTGTCGTAAAAGGCGACTATGAGGTTAGCCGGCAGCAGCGTCCTTCGATTACACACGGCTACACATCAAGCTAAGTCAGTATCTCCTATATATCAAAGTAAAACAAAGATATGAAAAATTGAAAATAAATTTTGATAAATTGTCAATATTGGGTGTATCAAAGCCATAATATACACATTTTATTAGGACAGCGAGTTTATTGTTAAATCAAGATGTTATCTGCAGTGAAAGGGCCTGATAAAGTTATATCAACGTATTCATCAAGAAAACTTTAACAAGAGGAAACAACTTGATAGAATCAGATACACGAAGAACAAGAAAATTGAAAAAAATCTCATGGCGCAGTTTATGAAAGAGCAAAATTGGACTTCTGGGGTGGAAGGCCTGGTGACCTAAGATACAGGTTTCAGCCTAGTTTAGGCACCATTCTCCCACAGTAAATTTTTACAATACTATACTGTTTCATTATTGTGGTGAGAAAAAAAAAACATATAAATACATAAATATACAATATACTTATATATAATCAGTATAAGCTGATCTCGCATTGTATAGACTTTCGGTATGATGAGAGATCAGGGTAAACTGGTTTCATATAGTTTAATGTGTACCCGTGTGTACATTAGTTACATGTTAACTTCGATCGCGAACCGTGGCGATTATGGCATGAAGCCTCCCAATGAGCACACTACATAACCCAGACAGGTCGTTGTGGGGATTTTTGGGGGAGGCCCGTGTCCAGCAGTGGACGTTTATAATTAATAAGGGTAGTAAGTAGACGCAAATGTTTTGACAACCTGTTTTTCTCAACAACTCTAAGGACACGTCTTCTGACTTCTAACGTCACTGATTTTGATAACCTCCCAAATTTATCCACCCTCGTGAGCCTAATACTAAATACAGCCCCTATTAGCAAGTTACCTGAGCACAAAGCTGACTATTGCCAGCATCATAGCTGGCGATGATCTGGTCCTTCATGAGAGCGACATCCCTCATGCCCACGGTGACGCTGGTCCCAGGGTTCCGGTTGCCATGTCGGTTGAGAGTCCACAGCGATACCGCTTGGCAATCTAAAGAGAAATTTATTTATACAAAATAATTTATAGTAATGCAAAAGGTAGAGTTTTTATTTTATGTTTATTATCTACTAGCTGGGACCCACGGTTTCACCCAACGTTTAATTTAAAAGAAAGTGGATTATTTATATATAATTTAGAGTACTTCGGTATAGACCCTTGACATAGAGTATGTTTATATATATTGGATTTCAAGGGTTTTATTTTTTTGCACGGTACCCTAATTAATTTTCTAAATTAAAAGTAGCCTAAGTTATTCCTTATAACATCAGCTATCTTCCAGTGAAAGTCCCGTAAAAATCGGTCCAGCCGTATAGGAGATTAGCGGGAACAAACAGACAGACAGACACAAAATTACAAATAGTTTTCTGTTGTAGGTACCGTATATACTTTCATATGCATTTAGTAAAAAGCTGTTATTTTAGTATTACAAACAGACACTTCAATTTTATTTATTTCTATGTATAGAAGATTTAAGTCTTTGTTGATGTACCATCGAAGATTATAAATATATAAGTATGACTAATTCTACCGCATCATTGTACGTAGCAGGATTTAGTCAATGTGGCGCGGCATGCGATGCCTTAGGTGAATTATCCGCAGTATTTTTAGATATTACATTAGGTTTGCAGCTGCAATACCTACTTAAAATGTCGAAAAGACTTTGCTCTGCAGCATACGCGGAAAGAAGATTCATAACTAAACCGATATAGAAACAGCCAACCTAAAATATTTTTATAGTGTAATGTCGTACGGTATTCTCATGTGGGAGAATTCTGTACTGTTCTGTAGTCCTATTAGGCAATGAAAACTTTAAACATCTGGTTTTATCAGTATTAAGTAGTAGATAGTTAACGGCAAACCATTTGCAAAGGACTGTTACACATTCGTTTACGTGTAGAATATTACATTTTTATTTATTTTAAAAAGTGGGATGTGTAGTCAGCATTTAAAATTACATATGATAAATTGGTCATCACATATGGAAGACCACTTCTATATACTAGAAACAAGAATTGAGCCCTGGGGCACGCCTATTTTGACCACAGACCCCGAGAAGGTAGCATCGCTTATTTATCTTTTAGACAGAAATAAGAAAATAGAAGATTAGCAGCTCGTTCTCGAATTCCGTAATGGTGTGATTTATTGAGCAATATAGTTATTATGGGCCAACGCAGTTAAATGCCTTGAAAAGGTCACAAAAATGCCAATAGCATCTTAAAACCTTCCCAGGATTCTAGAATTTGAGTTACTGATTTCACTCCTGCATCCGTAGTTGATCTACCCTTCGTGAGTCCAAAATGAAGATTTTGTGAAATCTCGTTAATATTAAAATGTAACAACATCTGATCAAGCATGATTTTTTCAATGATTTTACTCAGTGCTCTCAGTGCAAACTGTAACCACCTGTGTCGCTTTAGTCATCTCATCATATCAGCCACACGATGTCCACTGCTGAACCAAGGCCTCCCCCTTAGATTTCCACAACGTGTGGTCACATGCCGCTCTCATCAAATGACTCCCAGCGACCTTCACCAGGTCGCCTGTCCACTTCGTTGGAGGTCGTCCCACGCTGCGTTTTCCAGTGCGCGGTCTCCATTTGAGAACCTTTTTGCCCCAACGGCCATCAGTTCTACGAGCTATGTGCCCCGCCCATTGCCACTTCAGTTTACTAATCGCTTGCTATCTAGGTGGCTCCTTATACAATAAAACTCATAAGGAATTACATATCTTTAGTCTCACAAAGATTAAATGCAAAGAGAGGCTAACTGACTGGCTACAAAAATTAAACTATAATTATACTGAAAACATCCTTAAAACTACCTAAACACACAATCACACACTCTCACACACCCACATACTCTCAAACACCCACCCCAGTCACATACCCACGCATTTACACACCCACCCATCACCCATACTACACATCTACTAACATTCGTTTCGCATACTTTAACCTAGATTTAATCATAATAAATAAAACTATAAAATATCATGTGATTCTTTACTAGATTCTGTCAGCGCACGTAGTACATACTCCATAAAATGAAAATGTAAAGGGGTGGGATCCTGGTGTCCTGAAACACAGGCCACTAGCCTAGCTTAGGCTCCAGTCTCCCACAATATATACGAGTACTTACCTGAATTGTGTCTTATTGCCGAGTCTGACTAATGTAAAAACATTATATTGTGGTGAGAATAAACGATTATCTTAATCCTTTCAGCTATGTCGACAACTTTAGTTCTTCTACGGATCTCCTCATTTCAAATTCGATCTCGTAGAGAAATACCAAGCATAGCTCTCTCCATAGCTCGCTGAGTGACCTTGAGCTTTCTGATGAGGCCCATTGTGACTGACCACGTCTCGGTTCCATGTGTCATCACAGATAATCATCATCCTAATCATTATCAATAGTCATCCTGCGACCACGAAAAAACATCCTAAATTATACCCGATGTATATTTAAACGGATTAAAAGTGTTTTGTAATAATGAATAACAATAATAATAATTGCGAACACCCAAGACAGTAATATATATGTATAGGTAGAACATGCGCCAATGTGACATTTGCAATATCATATACTCTAGCTTCAAGGGCCCGCAGATTAAAATTCTGAATCCACCCCTGCTCCTTTGGTCAGCCATGATGATATCGTAAATGTTTATTTTGTGTTACAAAAATCGTAATCAAGCAATTACCATAGTGAGAAGAAATATGTCGTGTCGTGCGTCATTCATACAATGCACGTGTTTTTATTTGCGTACCTATCTTTATATAAACAAGCGTGAGAATGAAGCATTTGTTCCGTCGTTTGCCATAATTATGATTATTTTACTTCAACAATTGTTTTCATATAGCAGCTTGTTAGGTATTTATGGTGTGTAAAATGTACACAGGCTAAATATTATATAGTGTGCTACAAAAAGCGAACATTATTTTAAAGGGACAATCAGCATTGCTTTTTGTCCTGATTTTTTTACCCCTAATCGGCACCCTTATTAGCTAAAAACAGTGACAGCAACTATCACGCAGCGAGCTATCGGTGGCAAATCGTCTGAAATTGACGGCACGGTTGGTGCAGTGGCTGATACAGTCGACGACTGCGCTAAGTCTCAGACGCTTTGCAACAGGCGTAAATTGCTCCAACGCCGCTGTCAAACGTCAATTTGGTATTACCTATTTGCCGATAGCGACTAAACAGGCGAAGATCTCTGTCGCGCCTCTGTCGGACAATCAATGAACTCAAAACGTTTTTTTAGTTCCACTGGTGGCTACTGGCGCTAGTAACTATGCATATTCCACAATAGAGACCGGCGGGCGATGCCTTAAGTAATACCAATTTTTTTGACGCTTTGCCACCGGTGTATCCTTGGCTGGTATGGCGTCTGCTGTTGCTGTATTTAGCTAATCAGCTCATGGTTCGTGGGTTCGATTCCCGCACGGAACTAATATTTGTATGATTTGCAGGTAGTTGTTCCGGGTCTGGGTGTATTGTATATGGAATTCATGTCTGCGAACGCACCCACGACACAAGAGAAATCCTAATGTGTGGCAACGAAAAAAAAAGGCGAGTATGCATTTTTTTTTCTTTATTAATCGTCCGACAGAGTGTGCGTCAGAGATCTTCGTCCGTTTAATCGCTATCGGCAAATACGTTATACCAAAATGACGTTTGAGAACGGCGTCTGCGCGATTTACAACTGTCGCAAACCGTCTGCGACATACGTAATCAGCCCGCGAGACGCCAAGTGCCCCAATTTTCGTTCATTGAATGTTGAATTTTCAAAAAGATAATAATTTAACTTACGCATCAATTGTCAGTGTTAATGAAGACTTAAAACTATTGTTGAAACTAACATAAGTACAGAGATGAGACGGCAACTTGAAAAGTGTTCCGTATCTCTTAAAATTATTTATATTTTACTTTTTTTATTGATCCGGTGGATATACATCATGTACTCCGGACCACCGGAGTGGTCATATTCGGCACGTGACCACGTGCACACCGCCGTCATCCCGGGTGTCGCTCGATATGAGCACGCAGATTCCCCAATAGGCGCGTTCGCGACCCCCAAAGTCCCCCGCAATGTAAAGACGACAGGTGTGTTGGACACGGTTGCCGTGGCGGTTGTTACCCCGGCTCCGTGTCCTCCTTCTGGAGCATGACGCTCTCACAGAAGGAGACAGCGCTCCAACTTTCATGCTCTGCCAACATAGCCGACACTACTGCTGGCAGAGAGAGATCTTGCCTAATCCTATCGACAAGGATCCACCGCCAGCACACCTCAACCTAGGCCTCAACGACGCGCTTTTGCGCTGACTGGCTCACAGCCAGTTATAGTCTACTGGCTCCAAATACCACGATATTTTTTTTATGTATGTAATTCTAACGGCGGAATACTGAAACGCCAGTTATGAAGTCCCTGCTTTAACCATTTCAACCTCCGCTTGGCAGGCGGGTTGGTGAGCGCAGTATGGCTACCGGTTCACAAAAGGGACGCTACTGCCCATCCCTCTGGTTTAGATTCCCTTAGTCGCCTTTTACGACATCCACGGGAGATGGAATGGTGCTATATTCTTAATCCGGACACCACACGGACAAGCATTCCATTAACGAGAATCCTATAGCCTAGTGGGACCACCACCTTAAAATAAGGTTCACTATAGTTTTTTCATATAATCATTCCCATGCCGTATCGTATGACATAACATTTTATTTTTATTATATCTTATTAGGATCTCTAACAAAGAATTCATTATACAAAATCAACAATATCCATTTAAGCCTTGTGCTTCCTCAGTTATAGGAGATCACAGCTAGTATAAAATCTACGAACATATACTTAAATATGTAAATTACATTCCAGAATATCTCCTTCACTCGCACATATTTTTTATTTAAACTGAACACTTTATTCATGTCTATATATGACACAATTGTGTTTGCCGTATAAATTTCAACTAAAATGCTATAGGATAGTAGTATTTCGATTTTGAATCGTATCTTCTATTCTTTCACATTAAAGTTACGATTACGATACTATACGTCAGAATATTCGTGCTGGGCCTAGCAGTCAGTTCATCCTTTTTAGGTGGGAAAGAATACGTGCGTAGTTACTAATATGCTATACCTATTTCAATCACGTAGAAAGAAACATTCGTGCACTTCCGCTTACAATTATTGTGCGTCAGTTCCTTTGAGTAAACCCAATACAATTCAATTCTAGTAAAAATAATAATAACTTGTGACGACATAAGCTATTCATTGGTAGGCGTCACGCCCGCTTATAACAATAATTGTACTGCTACCCAGGACTACTCCTGCGTGGCCCCACACTGCGCTCGTCACCTCGAGACATTAGTTATTTAGCCTCTTATGCCCAGTAATCTCACTAGGTAGACTATCTAGAACAACTAGTCTAAAGTCTCCGGACTTCAGTAAAATTTATATTTTATGGGAAATAAAAATGTTTTTGCAGTCTTTACTTTTTTTAATGTTGGATGATATTTATTAGTTGTAAAGATATCATCATCATTATATCAACCAAAGGATATCCACTGCTGAAAAAAGGGGAATATTCATCATCATCATCATCATTTCGGCCGAATGAAGTCCACTGCTGGACACAGGCAGAAGAATTGGATAGAGGATATAGATATAATAGATAGATATAATCAGACACAGGGGAATATTCGGGAGAAATATATTCTCACAATTCTCTCGTCGTTTTGGGGGGAATTTGCCATTACTCACCACGCTCGGCAGGCGGGTTGGTGAGCGCAGTATGGCTACTGTTTCACAGAATGGTCGCTGCTGCCCATCCCTCTGATTTAGAGTCCTCCAAGCGCCTTTAAATCATCGACGGGAAGAAATAAAGTGTAAAGTACACCACACAGAAAATGGTATACATAAAAATCCTTATCGTTTATGTAGTTACTATCATAGAAACAGACGTGATTTAAAGTAAGCAGATATGGTATAGCATCTGAACCAAATTACCATATATTTCCGTAACATTATACATATGTCTTGTTACCATTCTAATCCTCTTATAGGTATCTAGTACTCATACACAAATGCTAAGAAGCAGAAAAATTTATTAGTCAGTTGAAAAAATATTCAACTACACGCGCAATTCAAAGTGTAAATACCGAAGCCGATGCCAAAAGAAAAAGGATGAGACGGTAAAGAACGAGTAAGTCTCACGCCCTGAAGACCCTTAAAAGAAAAGGGACCCTTAGAAACACTTAAAAAAGAATAGACTAGAGTTATTTATTCAATATTGAAGTCTTAACGGACACTTTGACCGTGTGGTGCCGGCTAAGAAAACGACTTATCTCATCCCCTGGCTGTCGTAAAAGGAGATTGTGGAATTAGCATAGGCAGCAGCGTCCTTCGAGTAGGTTTGCAACTGTGCAATTGCAATTATGCGAGACTGGAATAAATGTTTCTTTCGTTCAACTGAACTGCGATAGCCAACCCGTCTATTGAGCGTGGCCGTTATCCAAACCCCCTAATGAGCACACAATATAAACCCAGACAGATTGTTGTGGTGATGTTTATATCCAGCAGTGGATGTTTCTGACTGATTAATGAGACACTTTTACACATTAAATTTAAACAATGGCGGGCATTTTTTGTTACATGAAAACCACTGTGAAGAAATATTGAGAGAAACTCAGGGTAGAACTTTTTTGATTAATTTAGTATTGTAATAACTGAAGTTTAATTGGGTCGGCGTATTATAGGTACGGGAAAGAACTTGTGTATGAGCTCGGAATTAATAAACTCTAGATATTTATATATCAATTTATTTATATAGAAGATAATACAATTCGCTTTTTCTACAATCGACCACCGTGCTAACGGCAGCCCGAATTCATTCTCTTTTATTTTCTCTGTCAAAATGTTCTCATATAATTATTTCAAATAATGTTTTTTTATTCTATGTGGCTAGGATTTTCTCCCAAAGAGTTTGAACTCTATTATAGTATCTTTTTCTTATTTTTTATTGATGTCCAGTGGAAATACTACATGGAAACCGAAACTCGGGATCCGTGTAACACTTCAGTGTTTAAGTCAAAATTGTTAACTTTGCGAGCACTCACGTTTAAATTTGACCGTCAATATAAGTTTGTCTAGTAATAATTAACGTCACGGTTAGCGTAGTGGCTAAGAGATTGGGCCTACTGCGTTACTTGTCGCGGGTTCGATCCCTGCACGAAACAAATATTTGTATGATCTGCAGGTAGTTGTTCCGGGTCTGGATGTTTGTGCATGCGAGATTTATGTCTGTAAACTGTACCCACGACACAGGAGAAAATCTAATGAGGAACAACATTTATTTCTAAGAAAAAAAATGTATGATCTAAAGTTGGTGTTTGTGCATGTGTGAAATATGTCTGTAAACTCTGTACCCACAGGAAAAACACAGTGTAGGGCATAGATAAAAATAAAACCACACAGAATCTGATATTTATATTCTCAGACTTCTTCCTCTTCTTGTGCCAAAATACCTCCTTACATGTCAAATTTCATGATTCTAGGTCACCGGGAAGTACCTGTACCCTATAGATTTTGATGAGCAGTTAGTGAGTGGGACTTCGAAAGGTCGTATCAGTTTACTGCGTGAAACGAATCTTGATTTTTTACAGTAGTTTAATAAGGCCATAGACTTTATTTCAGTGTAGTGTCCGGATGAAGAATCTAGCACTACTCCATTTTCATGGATCTCGTAAAAGGCGACGGAGGGACTCTAAACCAGAGGGATGGGCAGCAGCGTCCCGTCTGTGGAACGGTAGCCAACATAGCGCTCACCAGGCGTGGTGAGTACTGGCAATTTCCCCCCAAAATGATGACACAATTTTGGCAATATATAGCGGGGCCTTTGTTCAGCAGTGGACATCATTTGACTGCTGTGATGATGAAGATGTTAGACTTTAGTATTCGATATTAATTTCAGTTGGATACCTCGAGATTGTCTCTGCCAAAATGAATTCAAGGCCCTAGCCAGGCCTTGATATATGGACAGACGCACAACAAAGTTCCTCTAAGGTTACATTTTTCCATTATGAGGTATGGAACGAAAAATAATAGGACACCCTTAAATAAACGACAATATCTGTCATGTAAACTTGTTTGTCTGTTTAAAATATTTCCCACGCTAGAATTTCTCCCGTGCCGTGTGCATGTGAGATTTATTTACATGCGCATACACCCAAATCCGAAACAACTATCTATAGATCATACAAATGTTCCGTGCGGGAATCGAACCAACCCGGGGCGCAGTAGTCGACTGTATCAGCCACTACTGCAACTGCATAAATAATTTGATTTTATCCTGCCAATTAGGCAATACGTGATGTTACGAGTGTGTCAGTGTGAATACAGCTTACCAACTAGATCTTATGTTTTTGTTTTTCACCCGGCGTATAATTATCTGGATATTCTAGCCGGTACACATCAATTCTAAGAAATATGGTAATTAACTTACTTGCTGGCTTCTCATAGTCTCGGATGTCTCCTCTGACGGTATCGTATGGAGTCTTCGAGCCGTATAATTGGTAAGGACACTGGGCGTTCCAGTAGCAACCTCTCACGTGAACAATGCTTACGATTACAAGTACCAGTAACTTTGACATCTTGACTTTGACGATTGGACACAGGCGTCCGATTGTGTTCGTCAAGTCGCGTCCGCTTCCTATATTGTCCCCACTACGGTAGTTCTACACTAAATAAAGGTCCGTCTACATTTGAGCACTCAATGCAGCATTTTATCTATGGATTTTATTGAATAAACTTTTAAGAAAAAGGATTTATTCCAAATTTAAATGAAACGATCCGAAGCGTAGTTCCATGTTTAAAAATATTTTTCAATTATATTTTAATACTGGTTTTATTTTACTGTTTATTAAGATATTATCATGACTGACATTTGTACTAGTATAAATAACAGAAGTCGGCAGATGTCTCTGGCCTTATATGACCTTAATTCAGAACACGATAAATATAACGGAGCTTAGGTGACGCGTAGTTGTTAAACGCTTGGTGTCCTCGGGTCTGTATCTTGATCACAAAACAAAACAACATCGTAGGTCAATTCTTACATTTACACAGGTGTATATTTCCATAGTTATATAGAAGATACTAGAAAGACTAATAAACCGCATTGACATGCGACTGTTATATCGTGAGTTTAATCCTATCGCACTTTCTAATTTAAGCATAATATTTATTTCTTCTTTCCAGTTAACACATGTAAAAAACATATATAAATAAATAATTCACTGGTGGTAGGTTTCTTCTTACTGCAAGAGGCCAGCTAGGTAGGTACCACCACGCGAGGCTTGGGGGGATCCTTTACAATCCTCCCCTTGAAGTGCCTAGGGGGCGACCTTTTTACAGTCGCCTTCCCTCTACTAGAGGGGGTGACCGCTTTACAGTCATCCCCTCCGTGATGTACCTAAAGGCGTGGCACCAATGGGCAGCTCTAGGGTGGTCTTACGAGGACCTAGAGCCCTCCTTCGGTGCCGAAGATGACCGTTCCAGTGGTTTTAGCCGGTAGGACACCGGCATACCTCTTCGCCCTTCCCCGGGGCGAAGGAAGTTCCATGTAGAATTTCTACTGGACATCAATAAACAAAAAAGGTAGGTACCACGGCAGTTTAAACTTTAGACATTACTGTGCCCCGGTGTAAAGGGTATGGTGGCTAGTGAATTTACTGGACATACGAGACAAAATAACTAATGTCTCGAGGTGACGAGCGCAGTGTAGAGTCACGCAGGACTAGCCCTGGGTAGCATTCTAATTGTTATGGGCAGGCATGACGCTTACCACCAGGCGAATAAACTTATCGTCACGTCAACAGGTAGCATAAAAAAAAAACGAAAAATAAAATTACCGCAGACTAAAACATTCTTGTAAAATAAAAAGTAGGCTTGTCACAGCCTCGATATAGCGCGCCTTTACAAGCCACAAACCATCTTCGATTTAATCTCTCAGTATTATCTAATCTTGTATTATAATATCGATTCAGTCGACACTATCTTACTCCCGTCTATGTCGTGATGACCACGCCTCCGGTCCATGTGTTTATTACACGATTTATGATCAATCTATACAAATAAATAAAATTGAAGTGTCTGTTTGTAACAAAATAACAGCTTTTTACTAAATGCATATGAAAGTATATACGGTACCTATAACAAAAAAAAATTTTTTGTCTGTTTGTTCCGGGTAATCTCCGAAACGGCTGGACCGATTTTGACGGGACTTTCACTGGCAGATAGCTGACGTTATAAGGAATAACTTAGGTTACTTTGATTTTGGAAACATATTTAGGGTTCCGCGCGAAAACAATAAAACCCTTGAAATCCAACATATATATTCTATGTCAAGTGTCTATTTCGAAGTACTCTAAATTTCTTTTAAATTAAACGCGGGTGAAACCGCGGTTCCCAGCTAGTTGTAAATAAATTTTATGAGTAAAAAGTGAATTGCTGATGCCTAAGCACCTCTGATTACTGCAAAACGGAATATAATCATCATACTCAAAATGCGTGTAAATTGTAAACAGATTATTTCAATGGATCGATTTGGGGATTGATAAAATTATAGTTTAGTCATGCCTTATAGCAAAAAAAATCTACTCGTGCAAGCAGCACTCATCGATAGCATCAGACGAATTGGTAAAGGCCGCTGGGAGTCATCAGATACGGGCGGCATGTAACATGTAAGCCATATTATAAACATTTCATTAGAACAGCGAGTTTATTGTTATATCAAGATGTCTGCACTGAAAGTGCGCATTATGGGATGGAAGATGATAACTGGATAATAAAGGACAAAATCAACCAGTATCGGGGCCTGATAAAGATATATCAACGTATTGGAGAGTATTCATCAAGAGAACTTTAACAAGAGGAAACAATTTGATAGAATCAAATACACGAAGAACACGAAAATGGAATACTTTCGCTTCACACAGTTTATGAAAGAGTAAAATTGAACTTCTGGGGTGGAGGGCCTGGTGACCTGAAATACAGGCTTCAGCCTAGTTTAGGCACCAGTCTCCCACGGTAAATTTGTATAATACATCCATCTTTTCATTATTATGGTGAGAAAAATAAAATAAATTACTAAAACTTGTCGTTGTAGAAATGTATGGGGTCTTGTCCAACAGTGGCCGTCCCACTGGCTGATATAATGATGAAGATGATGAAGCATAGAGGTCTTCGACTCATTCATTGTGACAAGGGGTGTGAAGAGCTCCGGATTTAATTTGTTTGCCGCTCAGTGACGCAACGAGAGGAAGCAAAGGCGAGGATGAACTGTTTCCCTCATCTTGAGTTTTTGTCTTGGCTCGCCTCTCAGCAACTTGTCGGACTTTTGGTATGATGTATGGTAGGCATGTACCTAGCCTTGTTACTCAAACCAAATCTTCTTCTAATCTTGTTACCAAACCCGATTAATGGACGTGTAGATGGCATCACCTCGTCTCGAGCAGTCTCATTGATTGTTTCGCTCCATCTATCTTCGCGAGAGGGAAACAGCTAAGCGCACTCTACTTAAGTATTCGGCCTTGGACTTAGATTAGATCTAGGGACTGATAGAGACCTGAATTTTGTTCTAACAGAGACGTCTTGCTTATGAGTCTGCTGATGTTGAACTGAACCAGCGCTGTTGATGTTGATTTTATCTCAACGCTGCAGCATTATGCTGAGTGTCAGCCATTTTCTGCACACTTGCGGCGCAAAATTATTTTAATTTATCATAGTTTTATATAGTATGAATTAATGTTATGTTGCTTAGTAGAAATTTAAATCTCTTGCCAATATTCAAACACTACACAGAGCAGTACGTACGTACTGTTTTTTTTTTGTTTTTTTTACTGTTTAATAATGATAGCCTGGATTCCAAGTCCTTTGGCGAGGTATTGTATTAAATGGCGTGAGTGTTGTAAGGGGAAAAACAAAAATATGTTTTATACTTTGGTGTTTTTAATGCGCGTCTCTATGATGCTCAGAAATGAATACTTTTTCTTTCTTACTTTCTTTCTTTCTTTCTATATCCAGTCTCGTCAATAATGGCTTACACGTGACGTGTGGTCCTTTGTTGCAAATTGCTCTATCTAACACATTTTCCAGACTTGCACGATAATATTGCTAAGGATTGAACTGCTCTAATGTTATATTATATATGTGTATTTTTTTGCATTAATTATATCATAATTTCTTAAAATACATTATATTTACTTACTGGCTGGGACCTGCGGTTTCACTCTCCGTATAATTTAAAAGAGATTGGATTATTATAAATAATTTAGAGTACTTCTGCATATACACTTGACATAGAGTATATATATTGGATTCCATGGGTTTTCATTTTTTACACGAATCCCTAATTGTTTTTCACTGAATGAGATGAGTTGGTGCTATTCGTAGCTGGCACCACACGGCTTTATTTGTATACAAGATTTATAATGAATTAATGACATTTTGATTATTCTATATTTCCTTAAATGACATTGATTACCTACTTGTAGTAGGCGCTCTAGCCAGTTGCACTCACTGATCGGTAAATGATCGGTGACGTTAAGTAACGCTTGACGCCGCCCGTCTGTAGATGGGTGACCACAAATTGGTATTTGAACTGAACCTGTCCATGCTTCGAAAGGCACGTAAAATTGTTGATCCTGGTTGTTGTCATGAGACAGCAGTCCTTAAGCAACATCGGAGGCCTTCGGGCGGCTTGAACAACTTTGACACAAGGTTGGCCACTTCCCACACGTAAAAGAAAAGAAGAAGACCTGATTGTTATTTTTTTATATTCACTTTATTTAGATTCCTTAGTATAAGTGCGAGTACCATACGGGCTATTCATTTATTTTGATTAATTGACGTGATAGCTGTCCATTAGTTTACTTCTGTCATGCTCACCCAAGTGTCCTGCTGACGGTTGCGTCATGTATCGGGTCGCCAAGTTGCCCTACAATATGGTTGAGCTGATTGACGCTGATGCATACGTCATGCTTGTGAACGAGTGCCGTATGTTGGGAATGGTCAGCCGAATTCTTCTACGACAATTTATTCATAACATATCATTTTCTTTTTTGAAGTTTAGACTTTTCTCCTACATTGTATGTACTTCCTTCGCCCCGGAAAAGGGCGAAGGGGCATGCCAGGCTCCTACCTGCTAAACCACCGGAGTGATCATCGTCGGCACCGAAGGGAGGCTCCAGAAACTCGGATGATCTCCATCTAGAGCCACCCGTTGGTGCCACGCCTTTAGGCACATCTCCGAGGGGATGACTGTAAAGCGGTCACCCCCTCTGGCGGAGGGGAGGCGACTGTAAAAAGGTCGCCCCCCAGGCACTTCTCGGGGAGGATTGCAACGGATCCCCTCAAGCCTCGCTTTGCGCTGTGGTGCGCACACGGCGGCACGTGACCACGTGCGCGCCACCGTCTTCCCGGGAGTCGCTCGGTGGGAGCACGCAGACTCCCTAATCTGCGCGCCCCCGACCCCGAGCCCCCCACCATTTAGTGAAGGCAGGGGGCTCAGGCGTTTTTGACTTGGGTGCCGGAACAGTTGTTGTTCCGGCGCCGTCTCGTCCTTCTCCGTGCAGGATCGGCCCTCTCCCGATCCCGCTCAAGAAAAAATATCCCTAGTCATAAGTATTGTAACATGCTAAGACTTAGAAAGAGCGCATAATATAACCATGGAGTCTTTTGCCCGTTCTCCTTCATAGGAAATCTACATCTTGGAATGCGGCAACTAAAGTCTGACTATTCATGAGTACTAAACGAATAAATGGTTTAACATGAATAGAATTAATTTTATGTTTTATCTTATCTTTATTACGTTGATGGCCGATATTTTTGGCTATTTTAAATAATCAATATTTCTATCATCATCATTTCGGCCGAATAAGTCCGCTGCTGGACAGGCCTCCCCCAAAGATCACCACAACAACCGATATGGGTGTGTAGTGTGCTCAGTGGGGGGTCTTGCCATAATCGCCACGCTTGGCAGACGGGTTGGCGATCGCAGTTGAGTTGTTGTGTGCTCGAAGGACGCTGCTGCCCATCCTCCGGTTTATCCCTTAGTCGGCTTTTACGACTCCCACGGGATGAAATGGGGTGGTGGCATTCTGAGCATATTTCTATACTATTCCATTATTAAAGTAGCCTTTTTAAAGCCTGGTTTGGGCCTGCCCTAAATAGGTCCTTAGAGATGGATAACGTTGATAAGCAGGCAATGCGATACTTCAGTGTGTAGTGTATAGTGTTGCTGCGGTAAAGTCAAATTGTTTTGCTCTTACCACTCCATGGATCCTCCCTTATCTTTTACGGCAACATCTTTTCGTTATGAAAAGTACCGAAGATATACTTAGAGCTAAATAGTACATTTTACTTTTTTGGCTGTGTTTATTCTGTGATACAAGAGAATGACATACGACCACACAGTTCAATCGATTAAGTAAATGTTCCGCGCAACATTATACATTCGACAGGTTTTTAATCGTATCATTTTCGAGTATAATTTATAACTCCTTTATTTCTCGACGGCCATTGATACTCTATAAGTACCTACTTATTATATTTCAACAAACGGACGAAAGCTACGGATTCCATGTTTAATGTAAAGTTACACGCTGAACCGACGGCAGTGGCTCAGGGACTGTTTTTTTGCGCTACAGATAGCGGATTCAACGCAGGGAACAAATAATCGTATGGCCTAAATAAAGTACTCCTGGAACAAGTGATTCTGCACGTGATTTCTATATCTGTAAACTGTTTATAGTGCCTACTAGAGAAATCTTACTTTCAACATTTTTATTAAAAGAAAAAGAGCCAATTACCTTCTCTACGTATTTCTCTTTTTTTGTAATACTATTGAATTTCTTTAGCGTTATCATCAGCTGAAACACGTCCACGGCTGGACACAGGCCTACCCCAAAAATTGCCACAATGATCGGCCCGGGCTGGTGTTTTGCGCTCACTGGGAAGATTTGCCATAATCACCACGCTTGGCCGCTTGGCTCGGCGATCGCAGATGAGTTGTGAATATACTCGAAGAACGCCACTGCTGGTCCTCTAACTAATCCTGTAGTCGCAGTCTTTCGAATCAATTTTCGCAATTAACGGCACCCACGATGGGGTGGTGCTATTTTTAGCCGGAACCACACGTTAGCATACCTATTGTTAGGTTCATTATTTAAACGTAAATTATAATTATTTCTTCTAGATATGACTAACTTCAATTTTTAAATTATCGTAAATATGTTTTTACTTTACCCTCGTTTGTATAGTGACGGTAGAAATATAATATAGTGGGGCTAGGAGAGGGGAGCTGGTTGGGAACTTGAGTCAATTAGGCAGTTAGTGTTGAACCACATAGTGGTACGGTTCTGTCTACAAGAGTGACTGTGTAATTGAAGAAACCGCTACACGGTTCTATTATTGTAAAAATAGATATTAAGAAAGTGTGTATATTTGGTGATTAAAAATAATAAGAATTATTTAAGAAACACCTAGTTTTACTACACTATCAGTAACTTTTGTTGCACATGTAATTTTTGTTTTGAATACGCTACCAGATTGCTTGGCATATTTCACTTCTGGTCTCTTTGCATTGCTGGTCGAGGCAAATGTCACAGATACAAAATGCGTGTTATAGTGTACGCTTAGTTTCCGTGTTCGCTAATTTATATAGTCCACAGATAGTTGTTTGTCTTTGTGTTTATGCATGTGAGATTTAAGTCTGTAACTGTACCCACGAAACAGAATAACTCATTGTTTGTCGAAATAATGAAATGTATGTACCCTTAGAATTTGGTTACAAATGATAGTGACACATGTTAGTATCGTTTATTGCAATTAATATATTACTAATGCAAGCGTAAAGCTAGTTCTATAACAACCACGTGACACATGTATTTAATATACATCATATCATCATCAGAGATGTATATTATACCTCAAAAAAAGTATCTGGAATACAAGATGCAAAATACTTTTAAGTAATGTATTTGAATTAACAGATGGAAGATACTTTTGCAATAAGATTCTTTTGGAACAAGATACAAAATACGTATTTACTTAATACTTTTAAAATATATAAACACCCTTTTTGAAAGAAAACATACATTTATACATTTTAAGGTATAAGCCTTGCCTAAGGATTAAGCTTGTTTAATTAATTATGAACAATGGGTCAAAAAATCAAGTGATTAATCGCGTAAATGTCATAAAATGTTTGTTTTTTAAGGTTTTATTTGAGACTTAAGTAAAACCAGTTCTTCAAAAATGTAACCACTCATTTTTCTTGTATGAGGTCTCATTATCATTCCCCTAAAAGAGAAGACTCGCTCTAAAGGGGTGGAACTCGACAAACAGTTGTTATATTCTAATTTTATTTAATTACATACTATAGCAAGTTGGTCGAATTAATGGAAACCTGTTGTTTTAAAACAACACAACTACAACAACAACTGTCAAGGTTGACACAATCATAAGACATAATGAATACAGAACAGTCTCGAATTATGTTTTTTTCATTAAACACAACGCGGACGGAGCCCTCCGCGCATGCGATTTCGAAACAACCGACCACTACTCTCCACTGGGGGCGCTAGTAATCGAGTAATGAAAATGTTGCCTTAGCAAACTTGTAAATCACGTACTTAATAAAAGTATTTTACCAACCTTAGTATTTACAAAATACTAAGATACCAAAAGAATGTATCTCTAAATCCAAGATACAAAATAAAATTTAAAAAGTATTTCAGAGATAAGATAAGAATACGTATTATGTCTCTGTATTTCAAATACTTGTATCTAAGTTAAGTCACATTTCATTTGCTTGCGTTTTCGTAATAAAATGGTGAAAAAGTCCAACAGCGGCGTTGGAGCAATTTACGCCTGTTGCAAAGCTTCTGCGACTTAGGTAATCAGCCCGCGGGTTCATCTCTCTAATTTTTTGGGATAATTATAAAACATGTAACAGTACTTTTTAATATTTTAATGTACATCAGACCTTCAGCTGCTTAGCAGTAAGCTTTTATAAGACTGAA
This sequence comes from Diloba caeruleocephala, assembly GCA_947459985.1. NCBI lineage: Eukaryota > Metazoa > Arthropoda > Insecta > Lepidoptera > Noctuidae > Diloba > Diloba caeruleocephala. The sequence continues at coordinate 2,551,530 of OX381616.1, read as the reverse complement.
GTAATCATTTAGTAAAATAGAACGTAGGAAACTGGTTATCAAATTGGCTGGTGCAGCATCAAAGATTAATTGATATCTACTTTAAATTCTGTCTTCAACTTGTTTCAGGACCGTGAAGAAAGTGTACGATGCCTTAATTATCTGAAACAAAGAGTATAAGGGTAGCTTCAGAATTGCATTATGTAAGGAAGGGAAGAAGGGCGTTGAACGATCTCCGGCCACCATGAGGAGCGGCCTGCGGGCGACGAACTAGGGGCGGCCCGTCGCCCGAACAGAAACAGGCTTGAGATGGCGGCGCGTGTGTTCCGCGCGCGCCTCTCTGTAGGATCGGTGCGGCCAGCAAGGTCGCACAGTGAAAAGGTCCGTCAAAAAGTGACGGGCCGATACCTGCCGAGGGCGCGGTCTAATGCAGGCAAAACGTTCACCTCGCCCCCGGCTAGAAGTAAGATAATCCAAGTTAACCATATAAATAATTATAAGAGTTCAGTTTCTGGCATTCGGTATTTCGGCACCCTAAAACCGCAAGGTTACTTACTGCAGGCATGTAGATTCGGGATCGTAGGTGATCCAATTCTTGTAACACAAACTGTTTAGTTTTATTTTGACCTTTTAATTTACAGAAAAATTACGTCCATAAGTACTTTCCTAATTTTCGTCTTTTTTAATAAGCCGCACACACTTTGCCGTTACACGTTCGCCGCCATACTACGCATCTTTATTCTCGTCCCTGTCTTAACTTAACCTCTCTCACTCACACCTCTATGTTCCGTTCCAAAATTTTGCATCTACCCTACAGACATATGGAGGAATAACCATTCCACCATCCGTAGTAAATTAAAATAAGCCAGTCGAGTACCGGTCAGAAATGTCACCAGTGCGAAGAGACGTTCATCACCGACTCGCCTACCTATTACCCCTCTTTTAAGGAAGAAGCAATGTATAGTAGTGATTGACTTGGTTGAATAAATAAAACTCACGGACGTAAAGCAAGCCAGTGAGAGCGTTGTGAAGCCGCCGGCGGAAAGAGTGGATGCGCGTCGCGTGCGCACCATCATGATTAGCAGCGTACGACGCATGCGCAGTGAACACTTGTACCACGGACACTCGTACGCTGCACCCGCTATCTCTGAACTCTACAAAGAAACATGATAAATATGATAAAGTACTAAAGTCTAAAAAACCTTTATCAACGATGTCTTGCTTTAAGATAATTGAACGACAGACTCGTCGTGTATATGACATAAGGCTAGATAGGTTTCTCAAGACTCCAGCAATGTCATTATCATCATCATCATATCATTCAATTTATATGAAATTGGAGAACCTTACAACTGAAGAGTAGGTGGAAAAACGTCCACTGCTGGACAGAAGCCTCCTCCAAAGATCGCCACAACGATCGGTATGGGTTTGTGTTGTGTGTTCATTGAGGGGTTTTGCCATAATCGCCACGCTTGGCATGAGTTATAAATGTACTCGAATGCCCATCCGTCCGGCTAATCCCATAGTCACCTTTTACGACACCCACGGGATGAGATGGAGTGGTGGTATTCTTGCCAGCACCACACGGCATACGTACGTATGTACTAATACGTTATATAATAAGTACGAATACCACCAAAATAAAATCGTACAACATAAACCTTCTTTGAATCAGTACACCGACTATAGCATGGAAATAATCGCTTATGCCCGCGCATGCACACACACCTTTTATGCCCGCGCATGCGCTCACACAACGTTACACAATAAACGTTGCTCTCAAATATGACCTTGAAATTTTACTGTCATCGCGCCCAAAGAAGTTTTAAATCAAAAGCCTAATTCTAAATTTAAACTAGGGCCAATAAAAATATTTTTCGGACTAAATCTACTATCCAGCCACTTTATCCAAGCATTACAATGTTAAATTCTTAATTGGACCGCAAGTTACCTCTTCCGAGAGCTGGTTTCCTTGGTAACAATACAGGAACACCTGCAGCATCATGCACAAAAGATATGCCACCATAGACATTATTCGAACCCAATTCTTGTTGTTCAATTCCTGAAAAATTTTGTCGAACCATAGTATAATCCAGGTGATAGCCTTTTTTTTTATTGGTGCCCAGTGGAAATTCTTCACTAACTTCCTCCGCCGCGGGGAAGGATGGAGGCGATTCTTACCGGCTAAAATCAGTGGGGCGGTCATCTTCGGCACCTAAGTGACTGAGTTCGAAACCGTCCCGCATCTCAGACTTTTGGGATTCATGTGCGGATCATAATTATATTATCACTTGCGTTAACGGTGAAGGAAAACATCGTGAGGAAAGCTGCACACCTGAGAGGGCTCCAAAATGTTCTCAGTGGTGTGTGTAGTCCGCCAACTTGCACTAGGCTAGCGTGGTGGACTAAAACCTAAACTTTCTAGTCGCCAGAAAAGGCCCGTGCCCAGCACTGGGACAGTAATGAGTATTTTATTATTATTTTATAGTTGAACCAATATAGAGATTCCTATCCTTTTCCTGTGGATGTGGTAACAGTCAATCTACGAAAACCAATCAATTTGCTACGAGTCGTAGGTAGGTAATATACCTTTTTTTGTATTTAGCAGTAAACAGAAGTTATGTAACATACACGTCTGCGGTCGGATATTTTTGTACTTAGACTTCATCATCATCATCATATCACCCAAAAAACTCCGCTGTTGAACACAGACCTCCCCCATAGATGACCGGTTTCATGCCGCGTGTCATCATTTTAGGGGAAATTTGCCAGTACTCGCCACGTTTGGCAGGTGGGTTCATGAGCGCAGAATGGCTCTGTTCCACAAAAGGGACGCTGCTGCCCATCCCTCCGGTTAGAGTCCCTTAGTCGCATTTTACGATATCCGCGGGAGGAGATGGAGTGGTGCTAAATTCTTAATCCGGATACCGCGTCTTCGTGATCATTTAAGTAAAACTAAACCATAAATACTGTTATCAACAACTTGTCGCGATTTTTTTTGTGAAATGCATTATCGTACTTTATCGTATTTGATACCACACCACATCATAAATTTATTTTAGTATATGAATTATAACGGCAATAAACGTGTCATAACCTATCAAATTACACGACTCTAAACCAAAGAAATGGCCAGTAGAGTCCATTCTGTGGAAGAGTAGCATACGACGCTCCGGCCTGCCAAGTGTGGTGAGGAAAATTCCCCCCAGAATGATGACAAAATTGTGGGAATCTATATATATGGTAGGCCTTTGTTCAGCAGTGGACGTCCTTTGGCTGATACTATGAAACGTATCAAGCGCCTATTAACATAAGAAACATTGACTGCTGAAATAAATATGGTATCCTGATATAAAATTAGCAACCCAGACTACTAAATATGGACGGTCTATTCTAATTTAAGAAAAAATACAGCAATAACGGTCTTATTCTAACACAGTAATTAACAATTTTGAGATACTCGTCACTAACACAATAAATAATAATTCACTTAAAATAAATTAATAATCTATACAAATAAAATTGAAGTGTCTGTTTGTAATGTCAAAATAACAGCTTGTTACTGAATGTATATGAAAGTATATACGGTACCAACACAAAAAAGCTTTTTGTAATTTTGTCTGTCTGTCTATTTGTTCCCGCTACAGATTCTTCTCCGAAACATCTGGACCAATTTCTACGGGACTTTCACTGGCAGATCCGTAAAAGAACTAAAGGTGCTGACTTAGCTGGAAGGATAAGGAAGCTGAGGTGGCAAAGGGTGCGTCACAACTCTTAGATTGTTAGGACAGGAAGGTTCTTGAGGGGAATCTATGGACTGAAAAACAGCATGGACGGGCGACAACGACCTGGATGACTTGGTGAGGTCGCTGGGAGTCGTTGGATGCGGGCGGCAGGTAATCGGTCGGTGTGGAAACATGGGGAGGCCTTTGTTTGGCAGTGCATGACCTTCATCTGATATCATTATGATGATGATGATGATTTCTTGTGTCATTTCTAACTATCAAACCATACGACTTTCTGTTTCTGCACTACATTGTCTTTCAATATCATCTCATAGTTCCCAATCTTCTAATATTCGAAATAGTAATTTTATAATAAAACTTATACTCACAATGGCGAGCTGGTAAGCTGTAACGCATATAATAACGACAGAGACCGTAAACTGAGCCAATATAGGATATGAGAAACACTCCTGAATACGCCTGGCAGTTCTTAAAGCAGCTACGTGCTTGATTGCACACTGCTTCAAGCGGAAATATACAGCGTTATCTTCTTCAGAAGTAAGAATATCCTGCAAATAAGCAAAATTTAAGGAAATAATAATAATAATAAAAAGACGCCAAGTTCTTAATTTTCCAGATTTTTCTTGGCGCAATTTATCTTTGACAGAAAATGGCCTTTCGTTATTCTTATTGCACAATAGTTGTGTTTCGAATTCTAATATGCTGTATAATTAATAAATTATAATAGCCCACATGGTACTCGCACTATTACAGTATTAAATCTAAATGCATAAAATGAACATAAAAATAAATAATTAATGTCATATAGAATAAAGAAAAGTGCGAGTATCCGATGATGTTAAAGAATTCGGAATCGCGCATGTAAAGAATTCGGACATCACTGCATATACAGGTTTTTTTGGTAGGTATTGACCCAAGCTCTCACCCCCTGCAGTATGTCGTGCTATTTACTGGACACCTGTATACAGACGCTCAACATCATCCGTTGGGCATGGCCCAGGAGGAAATGACACTGTTGGACCAGCCGTCGGTGTAGTGTGGTGATGCCAAATTGCTGAAGAGAAGGGGCCGATGGTTAGGAACCAGGCTTGTAATACCTTTTCAGAAACTTGTGTCCCCTCGCACAGAGTCCTCAGTGACAGTCCGACAAGACGAAGTCTGCATCGGCACACTGCTATAAGCGACGTCACCAAGGTATCCAGGCAGGCGTTCACCAACGCAGCTATGGTTACTGATGAGCTCTATAAGACATAATAGCTTAAACACAGAGCCTGTGATCAGGAAGTAAAGAAATAAAGATAGTATTTAACTCACCTGATTCGCGTAAGTAAGTTCATAGGCAGGAGACTTTGAAGTATCATATGGATACCTACGGATTATAAATACGTTTATTATACATCTATATTAGTAGCCGGCGACTCCGGTCGCGTGTGTCACCATACTCACTACAATCCATAGATGATGGGGTGTAAGGACTACATTATCTCTTTCATTTATTTCTACTGCTGGACTTCCCCCCTCCTACTAAGCATCCCCCAAAGATCGCCAGAAGGAGCGGTCTGTGTTTTTGTTGTGTACTCATTGGAGGGTTTTGCCATAACGGCCGCGCTACGTAAGCGGGTTGGCGATCGCAGTTGAGGTATTAATGTATTCAAAGGACGCTGCTGGCCCTTCCTCCGCCTAATCCCATAAGTCACCTTTTACGACACCCACGAAATGAAATAGGTCGGTGTTATTCTTAACCTGCACATCACACGACATATCTAGCCACTCTAAATTTTAACATGACCTGTAGGTGTCAGCTCCCCTTAATTTTAATGATATCCGATCAATAACAAGAAGAGAGAAGAGAATGCCCCATGGCTTTCACCGTTAATTATTGTTTATCCACTATAATCCGCGCCAAACTACTAGGCTGCAATGGAGTTTGCATCGCAGGTTTATAACAAAAAAATAATTTCACGCCACCCAGTGAGAAGGTAACCCGTAAGCTAGAAGCACACATTCACGTGCTCTAGGTGATAGTCGCAGTTGCATAGGATGCGCGTTTCCCCCGAATGCTGAATCCTCATTAAAAGGCTTCTTTTCGCGAAAACAGAAAAAGAGGACTCTTTTAAACTTAAACAGCGATGCTGGAAAAGAGAACGCTGGCCAACCAGGTGTTTTTTAGGTATACCGATGACCCACACTAATATTTCACCTGTATCGTGGGTACAATTTACAGATATAAATCTCGCATGCACAAACACCCAGACTCATAACTACAAATAGTCGTTCATTGCGGGGATTGAACCCGTGAATTGCTGAAGAGAACAGGCGGATGTGGTTAGGAACCAGGATTGTAATACCTTTACAGAAACTTGTGTCCCCTCGCACAGAGTCCTCAGTGACAGTCCGACAAGACGAAGTCTGCATCGGCAGACTGCTATAAGTGACGTACTACTTATCACAGAAAGTCATTTGCATAGCCACTGCGCAAGCCATGCCACCAAATTTTCGCCTCATTACATTTCTAAACAGCGCTGTGATCCTGACCTGGTGCTGCTTATGTAAACGAAAGTTACACATCAGTAGAACTGGAACACAAACTGGCAGTTCTAGTTTATGAAAAGGGGCGCCGACCCTGTATACTTCCAAAGATTTCAAAACTCCACATGGGTCATTAATATATTCGAACAGCAGTAAGGTATAAAAAAATATCATGCAGTTCTTGTGCAGTTCGTTTTTGAAATGCGAACAAAATATTTTTTATCAAGGCGGATTGTCGTAAACTATACTTAGGACATGACACATATAATAAATATACCGAAGCAACGTATTCTACAGTACGGATCAATATATAAAATCTTCATAAAATATGTCACAACATGTTTAACAGCCCACGTGTTATTCATGCTGAGCGCTAAAGAAGTAAATTGGTACATTGACCCTTGATTTTCATATGACTCTAGGGAGGAGATGCCGCATTGTCCACTTGTTGATACAGTATCTGTCTTCGCCTCAAAGTTTGTTTTACGTCGGGAACCGTCTGAAACCTGGCCTTACTTCGAAATACTGATACGCCAATGCCAATTCGTACTGCTCCAATGATGTTTTTGGCCGATTTTGACAAAGATGACGGCATCCGTTCATAACCGGGTTACACTCCACGTGACAAAAATGATGGTCAATGTGCTACGTTCTTTTGCGGTTACGATTACTCTGATGAATTAAGAAACCTTTTTATTTTTATTGATGCCCAGTGGAAATTCTTCATGAACTTCCTTCGACCCGGGGAAGGGCGAAGGGGTATGCCGGACTCCTACCGGCTAAAACCACTGGAGCGGTCATCTTCGGCACATACGGGAGGCTCCAGGTCTTCGTATGATCACACTAGAGCCGCCCACTGGTGCGACGCCTATAAGCACATCTCGGAGAGCGGTCACCCTCCCCGGAGGAATTGTAAAGGATCCCCCAAAGCGCCCCACGGCAGCGCGTGACCACATGCTTGCTACCGTCTTCGAATTAAGAAGCCTGCAACAGAATTTCTTCCTCATGCTGCCATCGATGTTAAAAGATAAAATAATTTTCCATGTAAAACCATTCATCTGAACTTACGAATAGTCAGTCTTTATTTGCCGCGTTCCAAGATGGAGATTTCCTATGGAGATAACATTGAAATAGGTTCTGAATACATAGATGTTACCTGTAATTTACGCAGGTTATTTAACATTATATTGTTACAATAATTTATTATGTTTTGAAGATCCCTAAACTGAAGTAAAAAAAGTATACTGACCATGCTCGGAGAGGCAGTTGGTTCTTCTCAGCACCTGCAGCCCATCCCAACACAGTCACGGCGCAGAGACATAGGTATAAATATAGGCTTCTTGTAGTTTCACGGTTGCTGCTAAAAACATGAAAATACTTTTGATATTTATACAACAATGGTCTAGTTTAAAAAAAGAAAACGTAAATTGGACAGGCCCGCTACAGGATCCCAACTGTCGCAATCCCTATAAACCAGGAACTACAATAGCGACCAACGGAAGGCACATCTGAGATACCTATAGGCGTGGCAGTGGGCGGCTCTATATGATGTCCTGGAGGTCCCCCCTTAGGAGCCGAAGACGACCGCGCCATTATTCAAAAGAAATAGGAGTAGTATAGTACTACTTCTTCTACTTCTTTCACAAAAAAAGTTAATTGTATAGATATTGATGGCACGGTTGGTGCAGTGGCTGATAGAGTTGGCTGCTGCGCTCTGGTTCATGCGTTCTATTCCCGCACGGAACAAATATTTGTATGATCTGCAGGTATTCTGGGTCTGGGCTTATTGTGTGTGGAATGTATGTCTGTAAACACACCCACGATACAGTAGAAATCCTAGTGTGGGGCAACGTTATTTTAAAGGATTACAGATATGGTACTTTTTGAACGTCAGAATTGCAATTTATTATTAACAATAATACAGCACTAGTACGTTCAATGAGATGAAAAACAGTTAGTGGAGGTAGGCTGAACAGAAAATACAATGTTTCTAATAAACGACAACACTACCTTCTTACAATTTCAATTCCTTGATCTCTACGCTCAGCTGACAGCTCATCATTGGCCTCATCGATGATATCCTGTATCTCTCGCCTCTTCATCACCACATTGATAATCTTCAAAGCGAACGCCAGATTGGTGAACAGCAGGAACGATACACTCGTCATGAGGGGAAGGTCGCCCCATATTTGGAATATTTCACCGGTTTGGGCGATTATGATAAATCCTGGGAATTCTGATGGGATAAGTAAAGATCACCGGATTTGATTGAATATAGATGCGATCAAGATAAAATCACTTAAGTAATGCGTTTAGTCTCTTGTTCATACGTTTATGATTCCGGGCGCTACACCTTATGTTGACTTTGAATTACCTAGCTTTCAATCCGTGTAATGTCCGGATTAAGAATATAGCATCACACACTCTACTCCCGTGGATCTCGTAAATGGCGACTAAGGGACTCTAAACCAGAGGGTTGGGCAGCAGTGTCCCTTTTCAGGAACAGTAGCCATTCTGCGCTCTCCAACCTGTCTGTCAAGCAAGAGTATTGGCTAATTCCCCCCAAAATGACGACAAAATTGTGGAAAATTATAGGGGAGGCCTTTGTTCAGCAGTGGACGTATAAATGGCTGATATGATGACGATGATGATTTATATACCCTATTTTTTCAATAGAAGTGATTGGTTAAGATTTCGTATTCGTAAAATAGTGGATTTAGGCTCAAATCTGTGATAAACTGTAACACAAGCGACCGCCGCTTTTTAATGTGTGAAATTCTCGTGGACTTCATCGCTGGGGAAGGTGGTGTGCCACGGTGTTCCTTCGGCTTCACTTGTGCCGGGGATGTGGGACTCAGTCGCTAGTTTACCGCAACCCTTTCCCGGATCCACCACTCATTTTGTTGGGCCTCATCCCCCTGTGCGGTCTGGCTAGAGGTGCGCTCGGAACACGGTGCGCCGCCGCTTAGGGCATGACTCTGGTCTGGTGGCGGACTGCCCAAAGTCCGCTACCCGCAGACCGCAACTCATAAAGGTTTACTTACCAGCAATAAACGCGAACCAAGAGAGGCAGTACACCCAAAAGAATACACCATCCTTTTGTCCTCGCCCATGGGGCGCAAGAAAGCCAACACCATTAAGTATGGTCAGACAAAATCGCAGGGAGTAATGGATATTTTTTACCAAGATTCCCATGATTTCACAACCAGTCAACTGTTAGCTTGTGACTAATGTTGATTGAGTTGATATGATAAAAAATTGGTGGCGTTTCTGTTGACGGTATTTTAAATGGTAGGTGTAGATAACATTTCGATTTCGTAAAACCTAAATTATCTTCTCGTATTAGCCAAAAAAAAATAAGGTGATAATACAGTGATCAATACAGATGAATGGAATATCCTTGTATACATCCACCTGCTTGGGTATACGTGGAACCTACAACTCCTGCGTGGGCTACCGAGCGGCGGATCCTGTCGATTGGATTAGGCAAGATATCTCTCTGCCGGCTGTAGCGTCATCTATGTTGCCAGAGCATGAAAATTGGAGTGCACTGGTCTCCTTTTGATTCGTCATGCTCTAGAAGGAGACTGCAGAACAGAATCGGGAAAGGGCCGATCTCGCATGGAAAAGGACGAGATGGCGCCGGGGTAGCAACCGCCCTGGCTTCCAACACGCCTGAGCCCCCATCTGCCTGCTGGTAGGGGCCTCGGGGGTCGCGGGCATGTGGATTGGAGAGTCTGCGTGCTCATACAGAGTGACCCCAAGGAAGCCGGTGGTGCGTGCGCGTGCTCGTGCGCGTGCAAGAAATGGGTCCGGACTAAGAATATAGCACCACTTCATCTCTTCCCGTAGATGTTGTAAAAGATAACCGGTGGGATGGGCAACAGCATATTCTCCGTGAAACCATACTGCACTCACCAACCCGCCTGCCAATCGTAGCCGAATTCTACCCAAAATCTATGGGGTAGGCTTTATTAGTGGACGTCTTGGCTTGGCTGTCATGATAATAAATCGTTCAGGTCTCAAATGAAAGCCCATCTGATAATAAAAATGTTTGCAACTCATGCCATGAGGTGATTTCCATCGGCATCGGCATTTTAAGTTAAGTTATTAAGCTAATAAACACCTACAGTACATCGTTGTGTAACAATTCTGTATTTTGTAAACGTTATCTACAATTATCCATACATACACGCCATTTAAAACGAACTACAAACTAGCTGACTATTAAATAAGCTATAGCTACGTCAAATGTTTTGTTCTATTCTGTTTAATTATTGTGTACCGTGGCCGAGGCCAAAGGGGGCTAGAATGACCAAGAGGGCAGCTTTTTTGCCTAAAACCACGAATGGTTTTAGACAAATGGTCTCTTCTAATAACTTCTCTTCATCTATTATTGGCGTTTCTCTGAAGGATCGAATCCGGAACGATGTCCCTGACAGAACCAAAATCACCGACAGCCCATTGAATTAGCTAGCTGAAGTGGCAATACCGGCCATATTAGCTGTAGAATCGACAGCCGTTGGGGCAAACGTGTTCTTGAGTGAAGACCGTGGCTCGGTAAACGTAGTGTAGGAGGCTCTCAGGCTCGGTGGAGTGATGATCTTCGCAGGGTGGCTGGCACGAACTGGATTAGAAAAGCTGAAGATTTTGCATAGTGGTGTGATGGCATAATAATGTGGTGTGTGGTGTAATGGAATAGCATGACACTGGAGAGCCCTATGTCCAGCAGTGGACTGCTATGTGCTGATGATAATGATGATGAATCTCTTCTCCGAACGAGGTGTTGTAAGAGGTTAACACTAAGAAGGGGATGGACAGCTGTATCATCTTTTATTTTAAAAACAACATGTAGTTGTCGCCTTTAATGACCTACATTATTGACCACTGGAAAATAGCAAATAAATTATTATTATAATTGGAAAAAAGACCGGTCAATCTCAGTGAATCCCAGGCTACTACGTCATTCTTCTCGCTCCTACATATAAAATAGTATTGCTCAAATATCTGTACTGTACTAGTACTCGCTACGTTTAAATGACTCATGTTTACGACAGAGGAAGAATTCATTCATCATCTTCATCATCCTATAAGTCAAAAGACCTCCACTGCTGAACAAAGGCGTCTCCCATAGATGTCCACATCATTTCAGCCGAATAAAGTCCACTGCTGGACACAGGCTTCCCCCAAACATCACTACAACGACCGATATGTGTGTTGTGTGCTTATTGGGGGGTTTTGCCATAATCGCCACGCTTGGCAGACGGGTTGGCGATCGCAGTTGAGTTGTCAATGTACTCGAAGGACGCTGCTGCCCATCCTCCGGCTAATCCCATAGTCGCCTTTTACTACACCCAAGGGATGAGATGGGTTGGTGCTATTCGTAGCCGGCACCAAACAGCCAGATTTCCACAACTGTATCGTAATTTTGGGCGTATTTCCTAGTACTCACCATGCTTCACAGGCAGGTTGGTGAGAGAAGTATGGCTACTGTTCCACAGGAGGGACGCTGCTGCCCATCTCTCTGGTTATAGTCACTTAGTCGCCTTTTACGACATCCACGGGAGGAGATGGAGTGGTGCTATATTCGTCCGGACACCACACGAAGTGTACACCAAATACTGTCACAACTTACCGACTAGAAACATGAACCAGGAGACGCAGTAAAGCCAAAAGTATACACCGTCTTTTAATCTTCGATCATCGGGAACAAGAAAGCCAACGCCATTAAGAACGGTCAGGCAGAACTGTAGCGGCCTGTCGATGTTTTTTACCAAGATTCTCATGACTACACAGTCAGTATACTGTAAGCTGGTGATTATTACTGTCTATCGAAATGATATGGTGCAAAATGTGGCGGCGTTTTTGTTTATAAAACGCAGGTGTTGATAACATTTGAATTTAGGTAAACTGTGGAAAATACACAATGGCTTTTTTGTAAAATGAATTAACATCGTTTCTCTTTAGATTTTTTAATCGTCTAATGACACCGGATGGATGGGCTACAGCCTTCTAGACCTACATACATCATTGCAGACTTACATACAACCTAAATATACGTGAGTGCTACAATCTATCCTGTACTTAATTCACCAATTCATTTGTCAAGATAGTGATCAGGGGTATAGACACCCCGGGATCGGGAAAGAGCTGATCCCGCTCGGAGGAGGAGGACAAGGAGCCGGGGTAACAACCACCGCGGCGCCCGTGTCCAACACGCCTTAGCCCCCTTTGGGAAATCTGCGTGCTCTTACCGAGCGTCCCCCGGGAAGACAGTGGTGTGCATGCGGTCACGGACCGCTGTGAGCGCACCACAGCGCATAGTGAGGCTTCGGGGGAATCCTTTACAATCCCCCGAGAAGTGCCTGGGGAGGTGGCCTCTTTACAGGCACCTTCCCTCCGTTAGACGGGGTGACCGCTTTACAGTCATTTCCTCCGAGATGTGCCTAAATGCATGTGGCACCAATGGGTGGCTCTAGATGGAGATTATTTGAGTTTCTGGAGCCTCCCATCGGTGCCGAAGACGACCACTCCGGTGGTTTTAGCCGGTAGGAGTCCGGGTAACCCTCCACCCTTTCCCGGGGTGGAGGAATTACATGACGTATTTCCACCGGATAAATAAAACAAAAAAAAAGGGCCATAAACACCCAGGATTGTAGAAGCGGTATTTGAGAAACGGCCATGTTTAGCTATAAATTAAACGAGTCCGTACATTACATACATTATCATCATATCATACATTCCTACACGATTACAGACATTAACTAAAACATATCGACAACATAAAAAGGCAATCACTTAATGAGTTTCATTAATATGTTAACTTTTCATGTCGTTTAAAGCAAATCAGAATAAATGTAAGGTATGCTTTATAATATCCAGCTGCAGCAGTTCCTCTCGGGGCTGAGCTAGGAGGCCGGAGGAGACGGCTCTGACATTTTAGAGACCTTCACGGCTTGCGTGGCACCGTGACGTTGACGCGCTGGTCGATTAGGAAGACATCTTGCTCCAGGCCATAACCCTGCTTGTCCAGACCAAGAACGCGTGAGAACCTATTTTATTATTTGTGCCAAAGAATCCTCTTTACTTCTTCTTTACACAAAAATGAAACCGAGCTAATACACAAAATGTTTGCAAATCATGCCAAGAGGCGTTTCCATTTTGCCACTTTCCATTTTGCAGACATAGTGCCACCAGTATTTTCAATTAAGTTATTAAATTAATAAACCGTTACAAAACATTGTCGTATAACAATTCTGTATTCTGCACGTATACTGCAATTAAGCATACATATATGCCATTTAAAACGTCAACCGCAAACTAGATATGTGTCAAAGCTAAATAAGAATTATGCTATAGTCACGTCAAATAAATATTACTAGCAAACATCAAACAAGCATTTATTAATAAATGTTTTCTTCAGTTTTAAATAAGTCTTTATTAGCAAGTAGGTTTAATAAAATCTCTGTCGGGACAGGTCATTCCAAAACGGCTATGGATATTTCTTTAACATGCCATTCCAGACGCTGCGCTATACTTTTCTTACAGAACATAATATTGCATCATCATTTCGGCCGAATGAAGTCCACTGCTGGACACAGGCCTTCCCCAAATATCACCACAATGACCGATATGGGTGTGTTGTGGGCTCATTGGGGAGTTTTGCCATAATCGCCACGCTTAACAGACGGGTTGGCGATCGCAGTTGAGTTGTTAATGTCCTCGAAGGACTCTACTGCCCATTCTCCGGCTAATCCCTTAGTCGACTTTTACGACACCCACGGGATGAGATGGGGTGGTGGTATTCTGAGCCGGCACCACACGGCATACACGGGATATTGTATCGCTGGACTTAAAACTGAAACCTTTGAGTTTGTTACGCCATTTCTTCTCGAAGGCAGTCAGTAGGAAATGTCGACTTCGCTAAGAGTTATTGACGACAGAAAGTGTTTTATTAAAATATAAATATCATTTATCGTCTTATGACATGCATCCTCAATACTAATAATTAGTTAATATTTTACATAAACAATAGCTATTAATTTTTTTGTTTTGTTTGCAAAAGGTAGAATCAAAATGTACGAACCTTATGAAATTAGAAACAATTTTTTTCTCTAATAAATTATTTATTTATTATTAAACTTCTAATTAAAACCACTACTTACTTTTTAATGTAGTTAATTTTCATTAACTTGTTGGAGCAAAGTAAACAATGAGTACGAAGCCTTGATGATCTGAAAGTGAAAATTTTTATTATAACCACTCAACACCGCTGCTCTTGAGAAGTGAAAATCATTCTACTTCAAGGCTTACTGCCAGTCTTTCTATCAATCTAATCAAGTAGTTTAGGTAAAGCACACTCGTTGCGCTGCCAGTGCGCTGCGTATCCAATAACATCTTCAGGATGCTCATGGGGCTGCCTCGCTGTGCTAGTGTCTGCAATGTTAGCACGAACGGACGCCTTCGAGGCAATTATTTCCAAGAAAGTTTAAGAGATAATATTAATACCAGCCTGTAACTGTCCCACTGCTGGGCAAAGGCCTCTTCTCATTCAAAAAAGGTAGTGCATTGATCACCACGCTTGCTTACCGCCTGTTGGCGGTATCGTTAGATCAAGGTGTCTTCACGAAGCTTCCCTTAACCCTTAAAGTCAATGAAGTCTTAGCCTAACTAAGCAAGTACACATGACAATGAATAAAGCACATTGGCACATGCCCGGTTTTGAACCCAAAACCCAGTGCTTAAAAAGCGAGTTATAAACTCCAGCCCTATATGTTATGTAAAATCTGTAATCTACTGATTGTTCTTTTTTCTTTTAAACGTTGTCCCACACTATGATTTCTCCTGTGTCGTGGGTGCGTTTACAGACATAAATTCCACATACAATACACCCAGACCCGGAACAAATACCTGCAGATCATACAAATATTTGTTCCGTGCGGGAATCGAACCCACGACCCGGAGCGCAGCAGCCGACTGTATCAGCCACTGCACCAACCGTGACGCCGGATTTACTGTGTTACGCATTAGTATATGCCGTCGATAATAATTAACTACATTAAACGAGATACAGCCGAACTTACCGACAGCGAATAGGCCTCTCTCCTACTTGCGGGGGTCGTAAAAGGTGACTAAGGGATTAAATAGTGGATGAGCATCCTACAGTACGAGAATAACAACTTACTGCGATCGCCAAACCGCCTGCCAAGTGTGGTGATTGTGTTTTTTTTCCTGTAATCATGAGAAAGCCAAGGTCAGTAGAGGACGTACTTATAAGTGCATTTGCAATAGCAAATGAATTCGTATTCATACGTATCATCGTCTCCGACTAAGAATGCCACCTTTTGTGATGGGTATCATAAAATATTAATAAGACAATATCAGATGACAGCCTAATCTACGTGAGCAGTAAAAATCACCATCTGCACTCGCCATCTGACTTATGACCTAGATGGCTGGCGATCTGGCAATGTGCAATTTACCTGTCACTTTGCCTACGGGGAAAAGGTAGAAACAGCTTTCGTCAGCGGTTTTCCCAATATTTTGGCTATGTCATTGCGTATTTTATGCGAACTGCTAATCGTGCATATTTGGGCTTTCTATTATTTTAACTGCATCTAACTAGGAAAATGTGCATACATAACATAACATGTAGGTACATTTAGTTATTTTTGTAGTTAATTATTTGAGAGAACTGTCCTTCCCACTAAACACTACTTGATTGTTAAAGTTTCAAGGATAAAACTTATAATATCTCGTTTGAAAATGAAGCAAATAAAGTAATAAGATTTAAACTAATGCGTGCTGCTTTAAAACTATGTAGTAGTATTTTTTAAATTTATGTTGCATATTTTGGAACTACTTGCTAATTATGTTGCATATATGATACATATTTCGACCATATTAAGTTGCATATAATCCGGTCTCTACTTATGACTTATGTTATTAAGGGATCTTATGGGACCTTCAAGAAATTATTGTACATCGCCCTCAAAGTCAGCAACGCACCAGGTACTCCTCTGGTATTGTGGATGTTCATGGGCTGTGAAGACTGTTTACTTTTTGTTATTGTTACTTATAATAATGGCAAGGCCGTGTTGTGTCCGGATTAATAATAAGCGCCTTTCCATTTCTTCCCTTGGATATCGTAAAATATGACTAAGGTAATCTAACCTGGCAGCAGTTCAGCAGTTGAGTAACATTACTGCGCTCACCAACCCGCCTGCCAAGTGTGGTGAGTACTAGAATTTTCCCCCAAACGGTGCCATTGTAGAAATCTATGGGTATGCCTTTGCCTAGCAGTGGATGTCCTTTAGCTGATAATACGATTGGTTTGACCATATTGTTTAAAAAATTAAGAGTGGCTTATCCTACCCGCCAGAACTGATGATGATTATGATAATATCATAATGGAATCATCGTTTGCCAGCCTATGATAAGTTATATCCGTAATTCCTCAATGGTAGCAGTCCCCTATCGTAACGCTAAACCAGTTTTAGATACTTACTGCCATAAACGAAGCAAGTGAGAGAGTGGTGAAGCCGCCGGCGGTGAGTTTGAGCGTGCGGCGCGTGCGCACCATCACGATCAGCAGTGCACGACGCATGCGTATTGAGCACTTGTACCACGGACAATCGTACACTGCGCCTGCTATCTCGGAACTCTGAGGAAGTTTCAAATTGGTATTATTCATTTGTACAAAGGACTGAAGCTGGGGTACTGTGGCTATTCGCCTGCTAGCTCCTTGTTTTAGTATCTTGGTTGAAATACTTCATGAATTTCCTCCGTCCCTAGGATGAGCGGAAGGGCATCTTCAGCACCGAAAGGGTGCTTCAGGTCCTCGTACGATCACATTAGAGCCGGCCATTGATGCCACGCCTAAAGGCACATCTCGGAGGGGATGAATGTAAGGCAGTCCACCCCTCTAGCGGAGGGGGGCTACTGTAAAAAGGCCGTAAAAGGCCTGGTATGGTATGGCAATGCGGACTCCCCAATCCGCGCGCCCGCGACCACTTCATGATTTATAGCTTACATACTCTAATGCGTTGGATAGTATCTTTCAATTCATTAATAAGTTGATGCCAAAAAGAAATGCAATCGAATTTGAAAGCAACATGGTTAATATGCTAGGAATATCGATCATATTAGAACTCACTTCTTCTGCGAGTTGGTTGCCTTGGTAACAGTAGATGAACACTTGGAAAGTCATGTTGAGAAGGTAGGTGCCCATCGATAGCAGACGCACTATGTTGTCTGACTGCGCCATCTAAACGGTACGCGTTGATTAGTATTCCCATAAAAGTCGCGATATTCATTCATTCATTTCGGCCGAATGAAGTCCACTGCTGGACACAGGCCTTCCCCAAAGATCACCACAACGACCGATATGGATGTGTTGTGAGCTCATTGGGTGAATTTTCCATAATCACCACGCTTGGCAGACGGGTTGGCGATCGCAGTTGAGTTGTTAATGTCCTCGAAGGACGCTGCTGCCCATCCTCCGGCTAATCCCTTAGTCAACTTTTACGACACCCACGGGAGGAGATGGGGTGGTGGTATTTTGAGCCGGCACCACACGGCAATTTGCGATAAAAATTTTTTTTTTTTAAAACGTTGCCCCACACTAGGATTTCTCCTGTGTCGTGGGTGTGTTTACAAACATGAATTCCACATACAATACACCCAGACCCGGAACAACTACCTGCAGATCATACAAATATTTGTTCCGTGCGGGAATCGAACCCACGACCCGGAGCGCAGCAGTCGACTGTATCAACCACTGCACAAATCACTTTTTACGACATCGACGGAAGGATATGCAAGTGGCGATATATTCTTAATCCGGATACCAAACGAAATTTCTCACCTTGATTAAATTAAAAATAAAGCTTACCCACCGACAACTGAAAAGCAGTGACACAAATAATGATGAGCGAGACAGTCAGCTGCGCGAAGGTTGGCTCAGAGAAGCAATGTTGCAGCTCCTTAGCAGTCTCCAGAGCTTCCTGGTGCTTCTTCACACACCTTCCCAGACGACTACTCACTACGGCTTCTTGGTCAGAAGATAACATGTACTGCGGAACATAATAAAGGTTTTCACAGTTGAGACTTGCAAGGCTGATCAACGCTGTTTTAGCCCACTCCTTTCATTCCTTCATCATCATATCAGCCGAAGGACGTCCACTGCTGAAAAAAGACTTCCCTCAAAGCTATCCACAACATCTCATTTTGGGGGAATTTGCTCACTCACAGGGCTTGGCAGACGGGTTGCTGTTACTGTTCCAGAAAAGAGGTGCTGCTGGACATCCCTCAGGTTTAGAGTACTCGAAACACCTTTTACAACATCCACGGGAGGAGATGGAGTGGTGCTATATTCTCAATACGAGTACCATCACCGCCGCTCCACGAACTAATTGGCTTTTATTTAATTAAATAGTAAATTTCGAACTAGAGCATTTTGTTAATTACGGCAATGGCATGATTTTGCCGTAGTAAAAAAATTGGTGACGCAGTAATGTTTTGCCGTTTTTATTTTTTATTGGTGCCCAGTATTCGCCCCGGGGAAGAGCGAAGGGGTATCCCGGTCTCCTGCCGGCTAAACCCACTGGAGCGGTCATCTTCGGCACCTAAGGGAGGCTCCAGGTCCTCGTCTGATCACACTAGAACCGCCTACTGGTGCCACGCCTATAGGCGCATCTCGGCGAGGGTGACTATAAAGCGGTCACCCTCCCAGTGGGATTGGAAAGGATCCCCCAAAGCATCCCATGGCAGCGCGTGACCACATGCGCGCTAATATCTTCTCTTGGGTCGCTCGGTGTGGGCACGCAAATTCCCCAATCTACCCACCCGAGAACCCAGAGGTCCCCCGCCTTATAGCAGCGACAGAGGGTTTCAGGCGTATGGAAATTAGGCGGCAAGGCGGTTGTTACTCCGGCACCGTCTCCTCCTTCTTCGAGCAGGATCGGCCCTTTCCCGATCCCGCTATGCGGTCTCCTTCTGGTGCATTACGCTCTCACAGAAGGAGACCAACGCATACCAGTTTTCGTGCTCTGCCAACAAAGCCGATACTACTGCTGGCACAGAGAGATCTTGTCCAATCCGATCGACCAGTATCGGCCGCTTGGCAGCCCAAGCAGGGCACGCCTCAAGCGTGTGCTGTGCGGTGTCCTGGTCGCTATCACAATGCATTAATGTTTTACCTACTATTTGCAATCACAAGAACATGTTCTGTCATTTTTTTGGGTTACTTGCCCTGTATACAAATACCATGACTAATGTAGTTAGCACACATGTAACGCGAAATCAGCGAAAAAATATAAAATGAAATGAGCGCCATCTATTATTTAACAGAAACATTCTCATGCTCATTCTACGAATCTACGAAGTCCTCGTAGTCTTAACTCTACGAGAATGCCACTACGAAGAAACTTGGCGTAGTAGTAGACATTTTGTTTTGAAGTACAGAGATGACACTGTTATTGTTTTGTAAGTACACGAGCTTATTATAGAGAAAACAGTTCAGTTAATATGATCGTTATAAAGGAAAAATATTGTGGTTGTCATGTCTCTATATATTTGAAGAAGCTGTTAAAACCAAGACAAATCTATTTAGTTGACTAGACGACCTTATGAGCCGAAACAACGTAACAACAACGTTCGTGTTCGTAACAACAATCGTATGTGTGAGAAGTTCCAATACGGCCTTACTACGTAAAAGTGTTTATTATAGGGCACCTAAAATTTACAACTGAATTTCTTAATCCACAAATGATTTAAATGATCATATCAAAAAGGCTTAAATGTTATTTAACAGACAAATGTTATTACAATATCAGGTTTTCGACAACTAAAGTCTCGACGATTCATAAGTGCCTGTATATGGTTTACATGAAGTTTTATCTTTATTTTTATGAGTGATAAATATTATATAACTTTGTCGCCCTGCACACTGCCTCAGTATTATTGTTGTATTAATACTGTTGTAATAATAACTGTAAAGTATATACAAGTACTATACGGCACGGTTGGTGCAGTGGCTGATACAGTCGACTGCTGTGCCCCGGGTCGTGGGTTCGATTCCCGCACGGAACAAATATTTGTATGCTCTGCAGATAACACCCACGACACAGGGGAAATATTAGTGTGGGTACACTCAATCTTTAAAAAAAAACACTGTGTGTTATTTTCTGCCCAGAATGTTATACACCGTATATGTTACGGTGAAACGTTTCACTGCTTAACGTATGTATTATTCATTAAAAAAATGCAATGCTTAATCTCACCAATAGATTACCGATCAGTGACAACTGACTATGTGCGCCCCGAATAATATATTTATAGGAATTCAATACAGATTACCTTTTCAGTGGTCTCCAGCCCATTACCCAGAGTCCTCAAAGCATGACCCAGCAACCGTAGCCGACACCTGCACTGAGCAATCAGGGCTGCTGTTAACGTGTCCTTGGCTACGTTCAGGTAAGCAGCTACGAGCAGTGCCGCCACTTGGTGAACGTACGTCAACTCGTACGCTGGAGACTTTGTAGTGTCGTATGGATACCTGGTATGATATGAGGAAAACGATGTGATCAGTAGAAGGCGTCAGACTAAGTGATAGGCCGATAGCTGGAGATGTGGCCCAATGGAACACTGTGCCACATCTCCAGCTTTATAGCTTATAGCTCCAGGGTTATATCCAGTGAAGCCCCTCTGTCTTTCCCAGGGTGAGGAAAGCCTTTGTAAATTGCTCCAATACAAAAAAGGAGGCGCATGATTAAAAGTAGAAGTTAGGGCTAATGTAACGATGAAACACAGTCCGTTTAATCATTCACCTTCAATCATCATCATTCATTTCGGCCGAATGAAGTCCACTGCTGGACACAAGCCTCCCCAAAGATCACTACAATGACCGATATGGGTGTGTTGTGTGCTCATTGGGGGGTTTTGCCAAAATCACCACGCTTGGCAGACGGGTTGGCAATCGCAGTTGATTTGTTAATGTCTTCGAAGGACGCTGCTGCCCATCTTCCGGCTAATCCCTTAGTCGACTTTTACGACACCCACGGGAGGAGATGGGGTGGTGGTATTCTGAGCCGGCAGCACACGCCCCATTGCCACTTTATTAAATATTTTAGCTATGTGTAAGTATTAATATGAGAACCAGAAAATGAAAACCGATGGAAACCGGCTTGGCGTGCTTTCCGAAGCACGAAAGGGTTTACTGTCGTAAGAATGATTAGCCATCTGAGGATTTCAAAGTCTAAGTTTTAATTTCAAATAAACCAAATATTGGCACTTCAGACAGAATCTAAGTTGCACGGTTTCAAATAGTTGATCTCGTGGAGGAGAGCGGGCAGGAAACTCCATAGATACTCTTTTAAAATAATCGAGATTACAATGTTGATTGATACAAATTTTTGTAAAACATATACCGAGAATAATGTAGGTCAATGTATTAAGATGGAACATACCACAATAATATAATAGTAATAAATTATTTGCCGTGGTAGTTAAAGGCTGACCAGTCCCAACAGACGGCACCCGTTCACGAGCATGACGCATGCATCAGCATCGCTTGACCTAAGCGATGTTGATGCTGTCGTTGTGCTTGGCAAGCGAAGCTTAACTTCGCAGTTTGATCATCATATCAGCCACACGTCGTCCACTGCTGAACAAAGGCCTGTCCCTTAGATCTCCACAACGAACGGTCACATGCCGCTCTCATCCAACGACTCCCAGCTACCCTCACCAGGTCTTCTGTCCACCTCATTGGAGGTCGTCCCACGCTGCGTTTTCCGGTGCGCGGTCTCCATTCGAGAATCTTTTTTCCCCAACGGCCATCAGTTCTACGAGCAATGTGCCCTGCCCATTGCCACTTCAGTTTACTAATCCTTGCAACTATGTCGATAACTTTAGCTTTTCTATGGATCTCCTCATTTCTGATTAGATCTCGTAGAGAAAAACCAAGCATAGCTCTCTCCATAGCTCCCTGAGTGACCTTGAGCTTTCTTATGAGGCCTATTGTGAGTGACCACGTCTCTGTTCCATATGTCATCACTGGTAACAGTTTGATCATACTGCATAGCTATTTGGCCACAAGCTCAACATCACGATGATTCCTAATAATTGGTACTTCTATTTATTTGATCAACTAATGACGTTTTCTGCAATACGCAATGCATGTTCTGGTAATTGGGTTCAAGGATTTTCAATCCTGGTGACATAACACTAAAGTTCTGCTTGGCATTATGCGATAGTTTCTTTTTAACTACTGTCAAAACTATAGTGACAAACTATAATATGTCTTCAAAAAATCTAACCAAGCTCTCAAAGGCAGTTGATGCTTCTCAGCGCTGGTGGCCCAGCCGAGGGTTGTTATCAAAGTAAGGGTGAAATACAGGACCTGCAGCACGATCATCTCTCGGTTACAACTGAAACCAATTACGAAGAGTTTCATTATTAAAAACAGTAATTTTTTACATCTAATTGAAACTAATAGTGCTTCGAATCTGTTTCGGGGAAGGGCGGAGGGTGATGCCAGACTCCTACCGGCTAAAACCACAGAATCTGTGTCGAAGCGCCTATAGACACATCTCGGAAAGTATGACTGTAATGTGGTCACGCCCTCTAGCAGCGTGGTGGCAACTGTAAAAAGACCCCGAAAAATCAGAGTGGGGCAACAATAAAACAGAATCAAGAAAGCGAAATACTCCACATCCTAATCCAGAAAAACATCGAAGCAGGATCTAACCTTTAAAATATTTTTATCTATAGTGGTGTTTATAACAAACATACATTTCACTTTACATATCATTAATATTTTTAAGAAGGTAAGCAATAGCAAGCCTTATATTATTTATTTAAATAGGTATTAATTTTAAATATGATAATATCAAAACTTCTAGATATTGATAACCCTTAAGCTAAGAGCGCATTAAGGGGATTATATGCTTCATAAAAGCCTTTAGACACTAGTAATGAAAATATCCAATACGTACATCGATACAGTTTTGACAGCTATTAATTTTAAATAAATTATGACTACTAATCGATGTAGCAGCAGTAGCCACCGGACAAGTAGCCAGTCTTAAATGTTTAAAAGCGGGTCCCGTATCAATACGCTTCATAAAGCACTTGCACCAAAGTACCTTCTAACAATCTCCTTTTCCTCCCAAGTCTGAACTCCTGAGAGGACTCGGTCAGCATCGTTGACAATGACCTGGATCCTCTGCTTTCTGACCAGGATGTTCACGATCTTGGCAGCCTGCGCCATATTCGTGAACAGCAGAAAAGCGGTGCCCGTCATGAGGGGAATGTCGCCCCAGATGAGAAACAGGTCCACTACCTGAATTATTAGATAGGTACCTGCAAAAATGGCCACAAAGAGTACCTAGCAGTTTAAAAATAAACTAATAAGTTGCAATATGATAAATAGGAAATAATTTACGCATATAACTGACATCACTTTACACATTTACATCTTATCTCGATGAAGCAGTGTCGAGCACAATTTTTTAAGACCTTTAACTTAATTTCCTAATGGCAAACGGTTTTACATATTATTGAAAAGTTACCAGTGATGTCATGAGTAAGCATGTTACCAATAATATCTTATCACTTAACCTAATCAATCAATCATTTCGGCCGTATGAAGTCCACTGCTGGACACAGGCCTCCACCAAAGATCACCACATTGACCGATATCGGTGTGTTGTGGGCTCATTGGGGGGTTTTGCCATAATCGCCACGCTTGGCAGACGGGTTGGCGATCGCAGTTGAGTTGTTAATGTACTCGAAGGACGCTGCTGCCCAATCTCCGGCTAATCCCTTAGTCGACTTTTTCAACACCCGTGGGAGGAGATGGGGTGGTGGTATTCTGAGCCGGCACATATGATATGATGATACCCATGTAAATTAGATATCATATATATCTATAAACGGAAAATTTGACAACAATATTCGCCTTACTCGTTGACGTTCTAATAGTAGATTAACAAAATCCCTGTATTAGTTATACAGGCAGTTACAAGGCTGTTTTCTAATATTAATATAATACAATATTGTCACTTGAGTCCGCAGAACAATTTGCCATTATATTTTCTGAGCCTCAGTATTATTGTGGGGTCTACAGTTAATACTCATGATTTAAATGAACCACAATCGGTCATTAGACCCTACGGATCAACAAAATGCAACCAACCTAGCAGAAACATAAATGAGAATACAGAGAAGCAACTGTACAGCAGCTTCTTTTGTCCTGTCAGTTCTTCGGGGGCCCAAAATCCGACCAATTTAAGTACAGTTAGCGATATGCTCACAGATAGCGTTGCATTTTTTACTATAACACCCATCTTAAAAAATATCCCGACTTTCTTGGTTACAGTCGGCAAGCTCAAATATCGAATGTGGAAACTGGAAACTCAAATCAAAATAATTACGCAGTTAGATTTGAATTCTTAATTACAGGAGACAGTGGTTTGTAACATTGTGAAAATATGTTTCGAATCTTTTGAATTTTGAATGTGGCTGGGAGCGCGTCACTAGTTAATCAATTATCGCTAAACGATCGGTTAGGCTAAGCAATGCTCAGCACGTTCAGTCTATGGATGGGTGACCGCATAAAGCAAAACGTTGCCCCACACTCAGATTTCTCCTGTGTCGTGGGTGCGTTTACAAACACAAATTCCACACACAATACACCCAGACCCGGAACAACTACCTGCAGATCGTACAAATATTTGTTCCGTGTGGGAATCGCACCCACAACCCGGTGCGCAGCAGCCGACTGTATCAGCCACTGCACCAACTGAGCGTCTCCGTGCCTAAAAAGACACGTAAAATATCGGTCCCGTTTGGTGTAAGCGAAATCAGAGATTTTTGGGCGCCTTGAACAACTATGAGGCTCATATTTATAAAGCGTACTTAGACGTTTCTCAGGCTTTCGAGTTAAGTCAAGGTCGATATATATATAGCAATCATCGAATTTATCTGAACAGAAAGTTGGCCCTTACCAAATGAAAAAAATAAGATGCAGCTAGTGGAGACGCTTTGGTATCCAAAGATTAGATAACTTTTCAGTCTTTGGACGTCTGACTGTCCGTAATAACTGACATACATATTCGCATTACAGGGAAACCGATGGATAATAATCATCTTTAAGGCGATAAAGCTGTGGTTACTTTACTATTTGTGGCGACAGGTCGTTGAGCTCCCATCAATAGGGTTGCGCTGTGACTGATTCATGCTTGCCGCCTGTCAGGTCATCCCAAAATGGCTGTTAATCTATCTTCAAAAGGCCATTCCAAGTGTTGCCTTACATACAAGTATTTATTGTATCGTTAATATATCTGGACTTTAAAACAGAAACCTTTCAGTTTGTTCCGGCGTTTGTTCTCAGAGGCAGTCAGTAGGATATATCCTTTATTTTTATTTTATTGATCCTGTGTAAATCGTACTTCCTTCGCCCCGGGAAAGGGTGAAGGGGCATGCCGGACTCCCACCGGCTAAAACCACCGGAGTGATCATCGTCGGCACCGAAGGGAGGCTCCAGGAACTCGAATAATGTCTATCTAGAGCCACCCGTTGGTGCCACGCCTTTATACACATCTCGGAGGGGATGACTGTAAAGTGGTCATTCCCTCTAGCGGAGGGAACGCGACTGTAAAGAGGCCACCCCCCCAGGCATCTCTCCAGGGGATTGTAAAAGATTCCCCCGAAGCCTCACTATGCGCTGCCTCCGGTATACCGGGTTCATCCAAATTTATTCACAAGTGAAATGTTTCTTGAAGCAGACTTGCAAAAATAAAGATCATTTGTTTCACATAATATTGTATTGTTAATATATCTGGACTTTAAAAGAAAAACCTTTGAGTTTGTTTCGGCGTTTCTTCTCAAAGAGTGTCAGTAGGAAATGCTGGCTTCATCTAAATTTATTGACAAATGAACGCGTTTCTTGAAACCTACTAAAAATTAAGATCAGAGGGTCAATTCTCATACTTAATTTACACTATGACTGAAACTTGACCGAACTGAAATTAAATTATGAATTGACCGAAACAATTGTATTCTGCTACGCTTAAAGTTCAGTCTTATTTCAGTATAATCTCGATCTAGTCTCATTTCAATCTCAATTTCGACGTTTATTTAATGATAATTCAGTACATGTGACAGTTCGAAATGTTAGCAGAATACCGTTTTGACTTTGATCAACTTTCGATCTCATCACAGTGTAAGTTCACGTTTGACGTTGTTTGTTAGTTTAGGAGAATACCATTTGTGACATTTATGACACTGAGACTAGATCGGAACTGTACTTTGAACATTTTTAAATTACGAGAATAGGCCCTCAGGACATTTCATTCCATTACTGAAAATCTCGCAACTGCAACAACGTTGCTATGTACAACGTTGGGGAAAAACTGTTGGCCACCCATGTCAACAGTCGATAATTGTCTGTTAGCTGAGTGTGGATATTACGGTAAATATAATTATGTTATTATGCTTGCCTTTACCCTGTGGTTTCAATAAACGATTATCATGAAACATGTAATTAAAGGTTTAATTCAGTTTCAGTGTTTCTTCAGAATTGGTAATGCTTTGATTTTGGGCGGCGTCAACATGAAACGTATTTCTTGAATTATTTAATTTATTTGAGTATTTAGAACAACTGACCTTGGAACTGGGGTCAACGTAAAACTCAATAGATTTTTATTCATATAAACCAATAAATAGTCAGAATTTAAGGGTTCCAAGTTGTTAATCCTATGGAGAAGAATCGGCAATAAACTCAATAACTAAGATTTGTTACAATCTTGATGGTTAAAATGAAATTAAGTTAACCGGTTATAATTTTTTTTTAAATACCGAATTTGAAATGCTTGTAAAAAGTTTAAGTATTTAATCAATTTAAATTTAATCTTTCAAGTATCAGACGGTTTTTATACGTAATTTTGTATTTTTTTTTATATTTAACAAAAGCATAATCATTGCCGTGTGGTGCCGGCTCAGAATACCACCACCCCGCCTCCTGCCGTGGATGTCGTAACAGTCGACTAAGGGATTAGCCGGCGGGTGGGCAGCAGCGTCCTTCGAGTACATTAACAACTCAACTGCGATCGCCAACCCGTCTGCCAAGCGTGGCGTTTATTGCAAAACCGTTCCGGGTCGCGGGTTCGATTCCCGCACGGAACAAATATTTGTACGATCTGTAGGTAGTTGTTCCGGGCCTGGGAGTATAGTGTGTGGAGTTTCTGTCTGTAAACGCACCCACGACACAGGAGAAATCCTAGTGTGGGGCAATGTTTTTCAAAGTAATCATAAAAAAAACAACAAAATACGATAAGTGCGTATATCAAAGTCAAAGTCAAAGTCAAAAATTTTTATTTCAAATAAACCAAATATTGGCACTTATGAAACGTCAGAATCTAAGTTGCACGGTTCCAAATAGTTGATCTCATGGAGAAGAGCCGGCAAGAAACTCCATGGATACTCTTTTAAAATAATTGAGATTACAATGTTGATTGATACACCTTATTGTAATATATATACCGAGAAAAATGTAGGACAATGTGTAAAGATGGAACATACCACAATGAAATTATAATAATAAATTATTTGCCGTGGCAGTTAACGGCTGACCAGTCCCAACAAACGGCGTGTACATTATGTGTGTACGCTCAATATCTAAATCAAGTACTATTACCGGAATTTAAAATCAACATTTCTTACACCCAAAAAGCGTCTCATAACCACAAGCCCAATCTCATTTGAAGTTACGAGAATTTAAACTAAGTATAATTATATCACTGCCATGTGACATAAGGTTATGCCTTGAGACGTACCATCTGATAACGGCGGTCAGCGACAGGGATGCGGGCTGGACAGTTATCTGGTCTACTGCTTAATTACTGTAAGATTCAACACATATTTATCCGGATAAAAGCGTTGGAACGTAATATGGGGCCGTGATTGAGTATTGAAACGATTGTCTACTTCTTCATTGACGTTCTGCATCCTGCTTAAGAAAGACAGTGCTCAAAAATTATATGTAACTTAATTTTGGATTGCAGACGCCTTCAAGGTGCTGCAGACTAATTGGTGTAAGGCCAGGGTGGCCAACTTGAGCTGTGATGTAATTAAAAGGTTTCTAACCTCTTGAAATCGACTTGACTGTATGGGTTTAATTGAATGAATAAACCATAATTAAACAGATTTGAGCATTGTTTATTAATAAAAACATCTGAAGTTAATAGCATCGAAATAGCTTAGAGAAGTAGCCTGCATTTATTTCATTCATTCTAGATATTTACGTACAGCATCTATACGTGCAACCCTGGCACATCCAATTATTGTATTATTAATACACAAATATATGAAATACCAAATAAAATAAAACAATATTTTATTGTTCTACCCTATATACATTTGTTCATAATAATACTTGAAAAAATCATACTTGTAATACACAATTTAAACTACACCTTTGTATAGAGGAACATAAATGCATGTCCTCTTAATTCGCTCGACGTTTCGAACACTTTGCAGTGTCCGTGGTCACGAGCAAACTAATTGAGATTGTTTATTGTTAAAAACAGGTTAATGGGAAGTTTTTGTTTTCATTTCTTCTGTCAAACTACCAAAATCGGGATTATAATTTGATATTGTCAACCTTAAAGAGTCTCCGGTGTGATGATCTGTCAATAAATATCGACATTTTACATTTTCAAGTAGGTAATTGCTAACTTAACTTGCTAACAAGTAAATCAGAAATGTGAACAAACTAGTTAAGCGTATTATAAAATAGTAACCTAAAAAAAAACTATGTAAAGTAGGTAATTTGTAATTTGGAGGAAATGAAAGACGTTTTAATTTTTATATTATTTTATTTATTATTTAATTGCTAACTCTGTTTTTTTACAAACAAATAAAATCATTTTTTTATATTGGCGATCAACATGTTGGCCACCCCTGGTGTTAGGTATTGACTTGATAAAACGCTTGATAACACCTGATAGATGTGCCTTGGAGGCTCGCGAGCTATCCTTGGGAAGTTATTTTTTTCATAATTTCGGCCGAATGAAGTCCACTGCTGGACACAGGCCTCCCCCAAAGATCACTACAACGACCTGTGGATGTGTTGTGGGCTCATTGGGGGTTTTTGCCATAATCGCCACGTTTGGCAGACGGGTTGGCGATCGCAGTTGAGTTGTTAATGTACTTGAAGGACGCTGCTGCCCATCCTCCGGCTAATCCCTTAGTTGACTTTTACGACACCCACGGGAGGAGATGGGGTGGTGGTATTCTAAGCCGGCACCACACGGCAAGTTATTGCGACGCATATAAAAGTTAAGAAACTCTTGGTTGCCGAAAGTTTACGGGCTCGCTTCTTAAGCAAGGTTGTGGGTTCATAACCTAGCATATCCTAATATGGCAGTCGGTGTTGTGCTCGAATTAAGAATATCTATCTATAGCACCACTCTATCGCCTCCCTGGGCTATCGTAAAAGTCGACTATACCTAACCAGAGGGATGGGCGGCTGCATTCTGTGTTCACCAACCTGCCTGCCTAGGACAGTAAGTACTAGCAAATTTCACCGAAAATGGTGACACAATTGCAGAAAACTATGGGGCCTTTGTTCGGCAGGCGGCATGCTTATGATCGTGTACCAGTGTGATCTTATCAATGTCGTATGTAAATTCTTAGCTAATTTAAGACACCACTGATTTCGACTTTAAGACACTTTTTAAGCGACTTCAAAAAGGAGGAGATTTTATATATGTACACCGATTACTCCGGGATATGTAGACCGATTTGGCAATTCTTTTTTAACAGGTGCAAAATGTTGATTCAAGTCGAGTTGGTCCCATATAAATTTCATTGCATTTAATTTAGTAGTTTTATCTCGCTTCAATAAACGGGTTAATGACTGCGCTTATCTAGATGATGTTTTAATAGTATCGATTCCTCTGAGATCAGAAAACCGATTTGAGTCATTCTTGTTTTTTGTGTTAAATAGTTAAATTCTGATACTAAATTGGTAAAAAGTTCCTACGTTTACTTTCACTAAAAAGAAACAAATAAAACTGTTTGTTTTCCCGACTTATAAATAAAGTTATTTTTTTCTTTTTAGTGGTTTTAATATTATTATATCGTGTAGGATTTTTGAAGCCGGTATTATTTTTGTTAATTTTTTTTATTTAATATTAAGTTCCTTTGACATGTAATCCTTTTGATATATAACTAAGTAAGACGCGATATATTTCCATAAGCTATTTCAATTCGATGGATGCTATTCGCGTAAATTTCAGAAAATATTATATAAGTAAATTACTGTAATATTTTCATGCCTATACTAATGGTGAAACATGTCGTGGTCTAATTTATGTAACAACTTGTGTACCATATTTCTAGAAAATAAATGAATATGAATCTGAAAAACCATTCCCCGAAGCAATTCTTTTATTCACCGATCAGCATGGGGATAGAAAACCTTACTTATCCGCTAGTTCGTAATAGAGGGCGATCAATCGGCACATCGGCACAGTTAGAAGGATCGCTTGATTGGTCAAATCTGTAAAGATCACAGGCTCTGGGCGGGTCTGCCTCCCAGATGTTTATTTATCTGTAGTGCGATGTTAGGGTGAGTGGAGATAGATGGTAACTGACGCTTTGATAGAATAGTATTGTGGTTTATATTACGTGGCTTTTTAAGAGTATTTGGTGTCGACTGGTGCGGTACTTCAGTCCTGTCTATTTCATCTGCCGGTAGCGTAGTTGTGTTATGCGTGAAGGGTATGAACAGCTAGTAAGCTTATCGGAAAATAAAGAATTCAGAAGGCCAATACTCGTAATTAAAAAAAAATCAAAATATACTTCCGATCTAGTCTCAATCTCTAAAACTAACAGCAACGTCAAACGTGAACTTACACTGTGATGAGATCGAAAATGGATCGAAAGTTGATCGAATTCAAAACGGTATTCTGCTAACATTTCAAACTGTACGAAAATTGTCATTAAATAAACGTTGAAATGAGACTAGATTAAGGTCATACTGACCGTACGACGTTGCCATATACTTGACATTGGCGAAATTGTGTAATATACTCTACAGAAGCCATAGAGCCATAGCCAAGAGAAGAAGAAGAAGAAGAAGAGATCATACTGAAATCCGAATATACTTTAATAGGAGAAGAATACCAATTTTGGTAAATTCATAATTTAATCTCGTGTTATCGCTATGTCTTGCGTTAGCAGGCGAGATGGTGAGCGCTGAATGGCTCCTATTCAACGGCAGAGACACTGCCGCCTTTCCTCTGGCTTAGAGTTTCTGAGCCACCTTTTACGACAACCACGGGAATAGATAGAGTAGTGCTATATTCGGAATATCACCGGACACCGGTGTGTCACCACCATCAGTTACTTACTATCAAGAAACAAATAATTACGTATCTTAAATATGATTAAAATGTCGTTCATGTCAACGTTAACTTTAAATATAAAACGGCTGATTAGTGACTAATTACGAAAGGTAAGTTTAGAAAGATACAAAGAAGTGCTGAGAAGACTGATAATACTGAAACATGTTTTTTTTTGTAAAAGCATGTGATAATTACGTAACGAGTGCACTCAAGAGTAGAATAGAATAGAATATAACTTTATTGTACACCAAAATAATATAAAGGATTATTTACAATAGTTAGCGTGGCACGATGGGCGGTCTTATCGCTAAAAGCGATCTTTTACAGACAACCTTTGGATGGATTTAAAAGTAGGGAAATTATAAAATAAAAATAAAAATTCAGATGGTCTGTGGTGTACTGAACGATGATGTATATAATGATATCGATATATATACAAGAAATTACAGGTATTTGTATAAATAAATAGTATAACTACACCAATTTGTATATTAATACATAAATACGAATATATGTATATATAATATAATATTATACATAGATACTTGCTGATACAATACTGGATATTTAAGTGAAGTAAAGAGATAGATAATGCTCTTCTACCATTTTTTAAATGCTCGTAATGATGCTTGTACTGCAAACGATTTGTCCAAAAAAACTGTGAAATGCATAGGGTTATTAAGCCTCAGATAAACTATTAGACACAAAACCGTTATCGAAACAATCAAAACGATACAACACTAGTCCTTTTTTTATTGATATCCAGTGGAAATTCTACATGGAACTTCTTCCACACCGGGGAAGGGCGAAGGGGTATGCCGGACTCCTACCGGCTGAAACCACTGGAGCGGTCATCTTCGGCACCGAAGGGGGGCTCCAGGTCCTCGTAAGATCACACTAGAGACAACACTATTCCTACGCCAAAAGGTTTATTTACAAAGCGTGTTTGTGCATTAAGAATCTGGTTTTACATTTAATATTTTTTTATAATAAGTTTATACCGATAATAAAAAAATTAAAAAATTATGTTGCCAATTTATTGAACTTCGGTCGCTTTTGTGAATTTTAAAAATATTGTGTTAATTTAAATTTTATGTGTTGTTATTGGTGCAAAAGTAAATGATTTTTCTTTCTTTTCTATTCACTCTATGGAAGATCACTGTATTTTTTAACTTTTCCCCACACTAGGATTTCTCCTGTGTCATGGGCGCGTTTACAGACATGAATTCCACACACAATACACCCAGACCCGGAACAATTACCTGCAGATCATACAAATATTTGTTCCGTGAGGGAATGGAACCCTCGACCCGGAGCGCAGCAGTCGACTGTATCAGCCACTGCACTAACCGTGCCGTCGAAATCTGGAAGTCACAAGTGAACAGGTTTTTTCTGGGCAAACGTGCTATCGTCGATCGCATCGTCGCTTAACATCAAGTGAGATAGCGGCCAAACCCAAGTCTACTCAATATAAGAATAAAGAAGATGAATAGAAACAATGTTTATACAAAGTCTTACTTTAATAGTCCACGATATTTTGCATGGCATTTTAGTGAACTCAGAAGATAAGAAATCTGTTGTATTTTTGTTATGTCATCATTTTTTACTAGATCATTCATTTCATTAGTAACTGGTTGTACATCTAGTAACAAAATAGAAAAACGGATTTTTATCATCAGGTTTTGTTTGTGGCAGGTACGTCATCTTTGGCTCTAGTGTGATCATACGAGGACCTGGAGCCCCCCTTCGATGCCGCAGATGACCACCCTAGTGGTTTTAGCCGGTAGGAGTCCGACAAGACCCTTTGCCCTCCCCGGGGTGGAGGAAGTTCACTTCCACTGAGGATCAATAAAAAGTTAAGTCATCTTTAACATTTACTTAGGCGCCATGCAAAATATCGTGGATTATTAAAATAAGACCTTATATAATCTATACAAATAAATAAAATTGAAGTGTATGTTTGTAATGTCAAAATAACAGCTTTTTACTAAATGCATATTAAAGTATATACGGTACCTATAACAAAAACACGATAATGAATTTTTCGCCTGTTTTTTGCTGCTAATCTCCGAAACGGACTGATTTCTAGGGGACTTTACTGGCGGATAGCTGATGTTATAAGGAATAACATAGGCTACTTTGCTTTTAGAAAAATAATTAGGGTACCGTGCAAAAAAATTAAAACCCATTAAATCCAATATATATACATACTCTGCCAAGTGTCTATGCCAAAGAACTCTAAATTATATATAAATAATTCAATTTCTTTTAAGTCAAACGACTGGTGAAACCGCGGGTTCCAGCTAGTTATTCATAAAAAATGGATATATATTTATAACTGCGCATTCATAGTTTTCTTTAAACTCTGTCTACTACTATCTCCTATACTATTCTAGGCTTCAATATGACTACATATTTATTCATCGGTACATATATATGTTTCATTCAGATTACACTTATTTACACACACATCCACGCGAAACGCGTTGCCATGCACGTGGCGTTTTAGTTTTTAGTAGCGTATTAATTTTTCCGTCATTAATAAGTTTAAATAGAAAAAAAACAATAATGAAAAAATATCTTA
The DNA here is from genome assembly GCA_947459985.1 of Diloba caeruleocephala. NCBI lineage: Eukaryota > Metazoa > Arthropoda > Insecta > Lepidoptera > Noctuidae > Diloba > Diloba caeruleocephala. The sequence continues at coordinate 2,517,280 of OX381616.1, read as the reverse complement.
CAACTATCTGCCTATAACGCATGTACACCCACCTCAACTATCATCCTAATAAAACACTCAGCATCGCCGATTCTGTTAAACCAGTTGGCGGCAACTTGTTGCAGTGGGCGTGTTCCGCCCCGCCCATAGCGCCATCGTGGACGCTGTTGCTGAGTTCTTCAGTGGTATAGGAGACGCAGCCTGAATCACACGCCATGGCAACTCTCCGAAAGTTCGACATGAGAGTTCTCTCGCCGGAGCGCTGACGTCTACTGAAACGTAAGGTAGGTGGATTTCAGAAATGTATGTCCTTTCAAAAAAAAAATCAAACAATAATATTTAACATTAAACATTTAAATAAAAAATACTTACATCAAATAAACACAATTACCTATTATCGTATATAGTCTACAAATCTGTGATACAAATGATACCTTAATATACTAGAACCCATTTCACTCGGGTAATCTATATAGTAGGTACCTATATAGATTAAGTTTTAAGATTAGTGAAATAATCATTAACATCGGTCATGTAGTTTCAGAGACAGAGGAGATTCCTTTTTGAAGTCGGTTAATAAAGATAGTTTTGAAAGAGTTTCTTAACTTTTAAATTATAATTTTATTTTTATCGAAGTCTCGTTGCCAGTATGTAACCATTTTTGAATTTTTTTATTCCTTGGAATTCGACTTATTAAGTGTAAATATCCTCGAATTACGAAGTCATAAGGCCAGTAATGTCTTAGGTTTTTGCCATTATTACTCATTGTACACTACACTTTTAAACGGATTACACTGCGTATATTATAGATTTTTGATTGTCCTGACGTTTCGAACACTTTACAGAGTTCGTGGTCACAGGAATCTCCACATCCTGCGACCACAAATTCAGCAAAATGTTCGAAACATCAGAAAAACAAAAATATGTACAATATACACGGCATAAAGCAAAGCTTAGCAACAAGCCCAGAAAACTTTTATATAGCTGCTTCAACAATCTATTCCCGTCACATTAGGTCTTCTTATTTATCAGTCGAAGGTTTACGGACTCGCTTCTTAAGCAGTAAGAGGAGCAGTGCATGGGCATGAGTAAGGGCCCTCGGCAAAGGGATGATGTTGTCAGGGTATGTTTAGTTTAAGCGCAACACGGTTGGTGCAGTGGCTGATACAGTCGGCTGCTGTGCTCCAGGTCGTGGGTTCGATTCCCGTACGGAACAAATAGTAAGTAAGCTGTGGGTTCAAAACCTGGCATGCACAAATGTGACTTTTTCTTTACTTTCTTAGTAAATCTCAGACTGACTGACTTTAACGGTGAAGCAAAATTTAGATCTAATGGTCTGAAATCGCCAACACGCAGTTCCAGGTCGTGGGTTCGATTCCCGTACGGAACAAATAGTAAGTAAGCTGTGGGTTCAAAACCTGGCATGCACAAATGTGACTTTTTCTTTACTTTCTTAGTAAATCTCAGACTGACTGACTTTAACGGTGAAGCAAAATTTAGATCTAATGGTCTGAAATCGCCAACACGCAGTGAGTAAGCTCGGTGATTAATGCTCGTTCCTTCTCAGTATTTGAAAAAGCCTTTGCCCTACAGTGGGATATTTAAGGGCTGATATTATTAATCGGCTATTTGAGTTACGGAAGTAAAATATTGTATAGCATCTTTATCATTTCGGCCGAATGAGGTCCACTGCTGGACACAGGCCTCCCCAAAGATCACCACAATTACCGATATGGGTGTTTTGTGGGCTCATTGGGGGGCGTTGCCAGAATCGCCACGCTTGGCAGACGGGTTGGCGATCGCAGTAGAGTTGTTAATGTGCTCGAAGGACGCTGCCGCCCATCCTCCGGCTAATCCCTTAGTCGACTTTTACGACGCCCATGGGAGGAGATGGGGTGGTGGCATTCTGAGCCGGCATCACACGGCAAAGCTTATTGAGTTATTAAAACATTTTAAAAACTAAAGCTAATCGCGCTTCCTTCTGCAATGAGCAAAACAACGACTGACAGGCCAGCTAGAATTAATAATTAAAACAAACTTTTTTGAAAACTAAATATACTGAACTGAAGTTTGATTGGGTCGGTGTATTACAGGTACGGGAAGGGACTTGTGAATGAGCTCGGAATTAATAAACTCTAGTTATTTCTATATGAATTTATTTATGAAGAAGATAACACAATTCACTTTTTCTACAATCGAAAACCGCGCTGACGGCAGCCCGAATTCATTTTCTTATTTTATTTCTCTGTCAAAATGTTCTCATATAATTATTTCAAATTATGTTTTTTTTATTCTATGTGGCTAGGATTTTTCTCCCAAAGAGTTTGAACTCTACTACAATACCAACTCGACAACGTTTTTTCACATTTCTATCCAGTTCTGGAGTCTTAAGTCAACATGCTCCTTTTACCGCGTAAAGCTCAACAAACTGAGGGATATAACTTGTTGATAACAACCTGTAGCCACCAGTGTACCGTCAACACTCGTGTAGTCCCTCAATCGTTTAATTCAACACGGTTCTAAGAAAATATGGTACGATCTCAAACGTATAAATTTTCTAGATTTTCTTTTGTCTAGAACAATTATTAATAATTAAGCACAAAACTGAATGAGTATAAACTAGTATTATGTAAATATAATAATAGTTTATACTCATAATGCCGTGTGGTGCCGGCTCAGAATACCACCACCCCATCTCCTCCCGTGGGTGTTGTAAAAGTCGACTAAGGGATTTGCCGGAGGATGGGTAGCAGCCTCGTTTGAGTACATTAACAGGTCAACTGCGATTGCCAACCCATCTGCCAAGCGTGGCGATTATGGCAAAACCCCCCAATGAGCCCACAACACACCCATATCGGTCGTTGTGGTGATCTTTGGGGGAGGCCTTTGTCCAGCAGTGGACTTAATTCGGCCGAAATGATGATATAAATAACTAGCTGTCGTCGCGGTTTCACCCGCGTATCAAAAACACGAAAACACATATTTCTTTATTTTCAACCAAAACGCCAATTAACAATTTTCGTAGATAGAAAAAGAAACGGACACTGCATACAAAATTTAAACCCCTCTAATTTATTCCTTATGGATACAATTTATGATTTTTACAGGGACGGCTATGCGCGAGTGAGATCTCTGGTGTTGCAAGCGTTCATAGGTTACGTATGCCGTATGGTTGTTGCCACCTCAGTGGTATCAAAGAATTGTTCACTTAATTTCCAATAATGCGTGGATCTATTGCCTTTCTATATCCACGAGTAGAGAAGAGGTGGTAACACGTACGTAGAATTACTAAAATTGCCAACCCTCGAAGTTTTATGTCAAGATGTCAATGTACAGTCAATGTTATAAATCATATGCTTTTTTACAACTTAGTCATGCTACCTAGGTTAATAATATTTGCGGCTAGCAGTATCTGTATTGTATTTAAAAATAAAATATCACTATAAATAAATTTGCAAGCAAAGTTTTTTGTTGTAAAGTGAGCCTAAATACAGCGCTGTTTTTCAGTGTTAGTCGTATGTAACTTGTTGATATTGTTGATACTCTTAGAGCCTCACTCTCTCTCTCAAGCCTCATTTACACGTCTCCAGTCATAAATGTAGTCGGTACGAACTAATGGTTACTAAAGTTTAGTAACTCAAACTGTGTAAACAAACATTATACCCCCTTTTTAGACAACTTTGGATCTGCATTTCACTTAAGACAGAGGGTATGTATCAAAATCAACTGTATACTAAATTCCACGTCCAACTTAGCAGTAAAAATAGAAGTTATGAAGGGTCAAGTGGTGTTTAACTTGGCGGAGCCGCTGAGCAAACAGCTTACTTGGAAACGCGCATCACAATTGTCAGTTTGAAATCAATTTTATTATTTTTTACGTCTTTATGCCTTGCAACATAGATTCACAGGTGTTAGCTATGCTAGCATCATGACCTTAGTTCAATTAATCAATCTTGCCTCAGGCTATCGCGGCCAGCCGCCTGCCCAGACTTCTCCCAAATCACGCCACAGTACTCAGTCCTTAAGCACCCAGTCCATCCGTGCCACCTTCTAACCTTCTACCATACAGTTATCAACGAGTACCTAACCTCTCAATTTTTACATAAAATGAATGAATGAATTTATTTGTTTGTTCGAATCAGATTCAACACAAGTAGGATAAATAAATCGAATCCGTGACTCTGACTTATCGATACTCGGCTACTCGATATTTATGAACTGAAATATCTCTCCGACGAAATTATAAGACACTTAAACGAGGTCGCCGAACATAATGTACTAACGCGGATATTTATACTACATATACAGAAACCTTTTTCAACGTATAATTTCAAGAGATTACAGATTAGAAAGTTCTGGATAATCTAAGCAGGTTTTTACGTAGTCCACTTTGTACTCTCATCAGTTTACGTCCCTTTTCCGAAAAGTGATGGTAGATAGAGATCTAAAATGTCATGAGAGTATGGCGAGTCCAGCTAGGTACCACTGCAGTCTGCAGTGCCAGATATTCTGCCGCAAAGCATAGTGTTTATACAATATTGTGTCCCGGTTTGAAGGGCACTCATCATCATCATATCAGCCAAAGGATGTCCACTAGATTTCCACAAGGGGCGGTTACATGACTTCATCCAACGACTCCCAGCGACCCTCATCAGGTCGTCTGTCCACCTCGTTGGAGGTCGTCCCACGCTGCGTTTTCCGGTGCGCGATCTCCATTCGAGAACCTTTTTGCCCCAACGGCCATCAGTTCTACGAGCAATGTGCCCTGCCCATTGCCACTTCAGTTTACCTATCTTTTCAGCTATGTCGACAACTTTAGTTCTTCTACGGATCTCCTCATTTTTGATTCGATCTCGTAGAGAAATACCAAGCATAGCTCTCTCCATAGCTCGCTGAGTGACCTCGAGCTTTCTTATTGAGGCCCATTGTGAGACACCACGTCTGTGTTCCATATGTCTGTATGTATGGAAAGGCACTGTACTAATGAAATAACCGGGCATAAGAGACTCGATTACTAATGTGTCGAAGTGACGAGCGCAGTGTGTTGCCAGGCAGGACTAGTCCAGGGCAGGCGTGGCCCTTACTACCAAGCGTATGACTTGCTCGTCATAACTCAATGATTCGGGTTAAACATTTCACATGGGAAAATCGACCGTGACGACACATTAAGCGTAGATCTTGACTTGGCTACGGTAAAATCAATCGTAACCATATAATTTCAAACTCTACCAGAATCTGCTTAGTTTAATTCAAAGATTTAAATCTTTGGTTTAAGTAAAACCAACCGCTTTATAAATAACCAAAGCTTTCTACTTGGAATAAACGTTTGATTGATTAATGTCCATGCTGCTATCAGGTCATCCATGTTAATGGCGTCTTATGGCTAACGTGGAAAATTCCTATTGGAACGTGTTCCGTCTTCGAACTTCAAAGCTTCAATTAATCAGCTAACCTGACTACAGGGCACATTGCTCGTAGAACTGATGGCCGTTGGGGCTCAAAGGTTCTCGAATGGAGACCGCGCACCAAAAAACGCAGCGTGGGACGACCTCCAACGAGGTAGACAGACGACCTGGTGAAGGTCGCTGGGAGTCGTTGGATGAGAGCGGCATGTGACCGCTCGTTGTGGAAATCTAAGGGGGAGGCCTTTGTTCAGCAGTGGACGTCCTGTGGCTGATATGATGATGACTAGTCTGTTAGCCTCTCCTTACTAACTACGTAAACGTGCATATAATTTACACCTATTTGAGAAATCCAAAAGCCCATACCATTTAACATTTTCAGCCGCAATACCTAAGTACTCGCACAGCTATTCGTGTGACAAAAAACCGTAAAAAAACAAAGAAAATTGTAAAAGTATTTGTTTTAAAGTGGGAATGTCGGAGTTCGCCGCGTTCTTTGTTCACTTTGTGTGAATTCACTTTGTTCTTTTGTTCAAACCAAGTTATTTTGGCTTAATTTCACTAAACTGTCCTCACCTTAGTTCGTTGCCTACTGTTTGTTGCAATCCATTGCCCTTTTTACTTCGATTTTCCACTGGGCTTTACGCAAATAAAGGTCAAAGGGGAGTATCGAGGCACTTTGACTTTCTTAATGATACATAACTATTTTAACATTCGAATAGAAACCAGTAAACCAGTTACATATTACTGAAAAGATGTAAACAATGTCGCCGGATATTGCGGCACATATAACCAGAAACTGACCATCCTAGATGAAGGGAGCATGTGCGCTTGGCCTGTTCCTTTCATCTAACCGGCCCAGGGTCCGTCTTTATGAAGATACTTAGTAATCTTAACGCTAATAACTATTCAATTCGTGTATCAGTTTAGTGTTCAATGAACTCAATCATGTATTTAAATATGGTTATGGTAGTAGATGTGTGGTCACGAGCATAAATATGCATAGATCATCTTTCATCATTTTGGCCGAATGAAGTCCTCTGCTGGACACAGGCCTCCCGCAAAGATCACCACAATGACCGATATGGGTGTGTTGTGGGCTCATTGGGGGGTATTGCCATAATCGCCACGCTTGGCAGACGGGTTGGCGGTCGCAGTTGAGTTGTTAATGTACTCGAAGGACGCTGCTACCCATCCTCCGACTAATCCCTTAGTCGACTTTTCGTCGAGTCGAGATGGGTTGGTGCTAGCCGCTGCTAGCCGGCACCACACGGCTGTCTTAGCCGGCACTACACTACGAGATATGCACTTTTACTTTACACACAATAAATGTCCCTTAATACATTATAAATAATACCGATCCAGCTGTCCCCAAAACAAAACAAATAGCTTGTTATCCCCAACAACACCCTAAGCCGAGGTCCGTGTCCCGCAGGGGGCGCCCTTAGCGAAAGTTGCTTAGTTTTTAATATTAATTTTAAGCCTGGCTGGAGGCCTCTTTTGGCTTCGCCAGAAATGACCGGTTAAGCGACCACATTTCCTAGAAAAGAATGCGAGACGACCAACAAAAAAAATAAATAAACAATTAGTATGCACTTATTATCTTCGACGGCCAAATTCATACTGTTGGATTTTCGTGACGTGCGCGCGCAGCTCTCAATTTTACTCACATCAAAGTATAATTTCAATATCATAGCAATCATCAATAACATCAAAATCTTGAAAACATCGTACGATTCTATTGTGAGCTGCTTATTGCGCACACATACCTATTATATGTTGAATAGGATTATCTTTCTCGGTTATTATGTTTTGCAAGAGATGTGAATTTCTTGTAGACAGATTTCTTTTGTACTGTTCACATCGTAGAGATCATTCGTAAAGTTCTTTTTTATGAAGTTAAAAATATATTTTCCTTATCCTTATTGTTCAAATATGATCGTTAATTGTAATGTACCTATTCAATTGACATGCATCTGCCGTGCCGTGTGGTGCCGGCTAAGAATACCACCACCTCATCTCCTCCCGTGGGTGTCGTAGTAATGTGTCGTTATTTTGGGGGGAATTTGCCAATACTCACCACGCTACTTGGCGCGAGCAGAATGGCTGTTGTTCCACAAAAGGAACGCTGCTGCCCATCCGTTTGGCTTGGAGTCCCATAATTGCCTTTTACGACACCCACGGGATGAGATGGGTTGGTTCTATTCGTACCCGGCACCACACGGGTAACGATCCTAATTACGAAAATTTATTGACATGCGGAATAAACATTTCTTTTAGATTTCTCTAATAAATTTAAATTGTAACGACCATACATACTCGTAAGTACACACTAAGCCTTTCAAAACTGTTTCACTGCTGCCCATGCCTCTGGTTAAGAGTCCCTTAGTCGTCATTTACGACATCCATGAGAGGAGATAGAGTGATGCTATATTCTTAATCCGGTCACCACATAGATTATAGTTTCTCCTGTATAGAGTCAATTTACAGACATTAATCTCACACATACAAACATCCAGACCCGAAACAACTATCTGAGGGCCTAGCACGAACAACTTACGAGAAAGTATTCGTATCATAACGTTAATGTGAGGGAATTTTGAACCAAAAATACTTGATTCGCACATATTTTTTATTTAAACTGAAGAATTTATTCATACCTATACAGGGTGTCCAGTAAATAGCACGACATACTGCAGGGGGTGAGAGCTTGGGTCAATACCTACCAAAAAACATTATATGTTCAGCAAAATCTTACGGATTTACAGTGGTACAAAATTTTAAGATAAGAAAATTGTATAGTGAAAATTTAAATAAAAATTGTATTTCTTGAAAACATTTTAGTTTTTAATAGAATAAAGACTTATCAATGAGTAAAGTAACTATTCACAAATAATTAGAGATAAAAAAAAACTAGAAAAGGAATTTTTCATTACGAGATGCTTAAAAATCTGTGTCAAGATAGAGATTTTTCGATATTTCGGACAATTTTGTACTACTGTAAATCTGTAAGATTTTGCAGAACATATATTGTGTTTTTTTGGTAGGTATTGACCCAAGCTCTCACCCTCTGCAGTATGTCGTGCTATTTACTGGACACCCTGTATATGATACGAATTGTGTTTGTCGTATAAATTTAAACAAAAATGCTATAGGATAGTTGTATTTTCGAGTCAAAATTAACTCACACTACGATACGAACACTTTCTCGCAAGTTGTTCGTGCTAGGGCATTATTGTTCCGTGCGTAAGCGTTTTACATTACGAGCCATTTTTTCATAGTGTATACGTCTTAGAACCAATGTTTGATAAACATAAAATTAATTCTAAATGTCTGTAAGTACGGACTGAAACGTTCAAGTTAACCTTTTGTCCTCTCAAAACACCTGTATCAAGGTCAAGGTGAATCCGATCCCCATTCAAGCGCAGATAGGAAGGTGGCTGCGGTGGCAGCGGACTCATCGCAACTTCAATACAGTTCACAACCTCGTTTAGATAACAAGTTTGGGCGGATTGCTCTTCAGTAAGTTTGGAAACCTGGTTAAGTGAACTGTAAAGATTATTATGACGTACCACCTACGTTGCATGTTTTGAGCGTTACAAATACTCCTCCATTTTCATTTCTGATTAATTTCGTTGCGGGTGCCAAGACAGTTCTTCATTTCTCTGCGACACACCGAGCTTCATTGGTCGGTGTTCTTTTCGGTGGTCGCCATTGTAGATCCTGGATTACAGGAGTTGCAGTGGTTGGGAAGGTTCTGCGGGCTTGTACCATTTAAAAAAAACTCTCCAATGCTGTAGTCCTGATCCCATCTATATATACAAATAAATAAAATTGAAGTGTTTGTTTGTAATGTCAAAATAACAGCTTTTTACTAAATGCATATTAAAGTATATACGGTACCTAGAATGAAAAACATCGGTCAAGTGCGAGTTGAACTCGCGCGGAGAGGGTTCCGAAATTGGTGAATATATTGTCTATTGTTGGATTCGGTCTTGTACTAATAACTTACCCCAAGAACAAACGTAACATCGTAGCTGAAATATGTTTTCCCATACAGTCCAACCGCAAACGTAAGTTTGTACGCACAATATTGTAAGATTTACCATGTTATTTTAAGACCATAGACTTCTTATAGATTTTCCTGTAATCTATAGGTAAAGAGCTTTTTCACCCAGACCCGGAACAACTACCTGCAGATCGTACAAATATTTGTTCCATGCGGGAATCGAACCTGCGACCCGGAGCGCAGCAGTCGACTATATCAACCACTGCACCAACCCTGCCGTCAGTCTGACTCAATGGTTCTCACTAACACCTAGGTACGATTGTCTTTAGTATTTCATAGAAGATCTTTGCCAAGTTTCCTCAACAAAAGCCGTAGCATATATGTTGTGACACCCACATCGCCAGCAAACAACTTCAAGTTACTAACTTCTAGTTACTGTAAATCCATAAGATTTTGCTGAACATATATTGTGTTTTTTTGGTAGGTATTGACCCAAGATCTCGCCCCCTGCAGTATGTCGTGCTATTTAATGGACAACCTGTATACATAAGCTTGTCTCAAGGCCACTATTTAAACAAAATCCTTCGCAAAGAACATAAAACTAGTTAGCAGCATAACTGAGTTGATTAGGGCTGTGTTACAAAGCGACATAGCCGCGGCTCGGTATGTCGCATAGCCGGTGGTCCCGTGCCACGAATTGTTGAGACAAAACTCACGCTGTGCCGCAAGTTACTGGCGGAACGCGGTAATACCTGGCCCCATGCAATGCAAAAGTTAGGATGTTAAGGCGGTACAAGGTGCCCGGACATCTTGTATCGCCTTAAGTAAATGAAGTAAGTATTCATAGCAGAAACCGAGGTAAGAAATCAATGAAAGTTGGGTATTTCTTTTAGCTTTGCTTCTGTTCCTTTACTATAATGAATATTGAATTAATACTGTATCTACCTTTTTTTTTCAAATATTCTTGTTGCCATTTAACTTTATTAAATACTTTATGGTTTTTTGTGTATCTTGACATTGTTATCAAATTTTGTTGTTGACATTTAACTTTATTCAATATTTTATGGTTTTGGTGTATCTTGACATTGTTATCAAATATTATTTGACATTTGACTTTATAAAATTTTACTTTGACTTAATAGTAACTTAAATATGTAAAACTATCCATTGAAATTTATTGTATGAATGGTTTAGTTATTGTCCTGTGAAATTGACATTATTATGTTTCCTGAAGATAAATATATTTTTTCTGTATATTTTTCACATGCTTTAAGTGAGCAAAATAGAAGAGCTGATTTTAGTTTATAAGACCATAACATTAAATATTGAATAAATGATTGATTTACATAGATTGATCCAGCGATCGTTTTCGAACACAACGGTGTAATATTAGGAGATTTTTACAGATATTTTGCAACTTTGTTTTATGACTTGAACAAAATATATTGTAAAATAGTTTTAGGTCTTGACTGTGACAGGTTTCTAAATCTATCTGCTGAATAAGGCCCTAGATAGATTATACATTGTTCTGTAATTTTGGGTAGAATTTGTCAGTAACCAAGTGGGTTGGTAGGTGCAGTATGGCGTCTGTTCACAGGAAGGAAGTTGCTGCCCATCGCTCTGGTTTGTTCACCTTTAAACGACATCCAAGGGAAGAAATCGAGTGGTGCTATATTCTTAATCTGGACACCACACAGAAACACTTATTTTTTTTAATACACCATTGCAAATGAATCACCTATACGGTATAGTTTAAACAAAAACCAACGATTATATTACTCAGTGTGTTAAAACTTAATGTGGGCTTGACATTTGTCGAAGTAAAAACATTAACCTCTGAATTTCTGAGAGTGGAGGATAGAGGACAGATAGTTGGGCCCGTATCCCCTCCGACCTCAAATGTTTGGACACGTGGGGTAACATTGCAAGAGACAATCGAAAAGAGCCAACCAACCAACCAACCAACCGTTTGAAATTATTTGAGAGAAGCAAAGTTTGATGTAAAACATTAGAATGTATGGGCATCCTGCATAAAAATAAGCTGTGATTAAAGGTAAGATAAAGATAAGATAAATCTTTATTTAATAACACAGAATAATATAATTTATTTTGTACAGTTACCCGACCCGGGGCTAATTGATACCAAGAAATATTTACAAAAAATTTAAAGCTATACTGAAAGTCAGTCTATTATTGAAATCTTACTTAATACGACCGACTACTCATTTCATTTACATATAAAAACAATAGTATTCCTTATGCGAATTCCCAATTTGCCCTGTGGTTCCTAAATAGCCCCATTTCAAAGTAACATTGTATATACACAAAATATTATGGGAGACTGGTGCCAAAACTAGGCTACTATTTCGGGACACCAAAATTAATGATAACTCTGGCACACATTAGGAATAGTTTTCGGTCCTCTCTCTCAACCTAATCTCTGATCTCTCTAACCTCTGATTTTTTTATGTAAAAGAAAGCCATGCGACAGACATGATATTATTGTGATTAAAAAACCTGGTATACGGGATTTTCACTCTAAATATTTAAGTTCACCAAGCGATTACTCCGTAAATCAATACTGAAGCAAACTCTGTAAGACTAAATATATTGTTGTCATAAGGAAAAAAGAGTAATGAAACGAAAACATCGTGGGCCTGTATATAGACACAAATGTCATATTATGCACAATAAGCTAGACCCGTAAAATTTATCTATAGGTAAAAAATGTGTGATCCGTACGGGGCTCAAACCCTCAACTCGTAGCGCAGAAAGGTAACCACGAAGCAATAGGGACAATCGTGTTGACATTTTTTACACGGGAGTAAGAACGGCTCCTATTGCACGTCGGTTGCCGCCATTCGGGCAGCTTCGTGACTCATCGGCTCTCTCCGCTTGGTCGCGTCGAGTCGGCGCTCCACGCTCGCCACTTTTGCTTCTGTATATTTGTTTATCGCCGTAAAGTTTGTAGAAATGTATATATTATTAACTGGCTGGGACCCGCGGCTTAAACCGCGTTTAATTTAAAAGAAATTTAGAGTACTTCGACATAGACACTTGACATAGAATATACATTTTTTTTTTGCGCGGAACCCATACATTGTTCTAAAATCAAAGTAGCCTAAGTTATTCCTTCTAACATCAGCTATCTGCCAGTGAAAGACCCGACAAAATTGGTCCAGCGGTTTCAGAGATTACCCGGAACAAACAGACAGACAGACAGACAGACAAAAAAAAACAGTTTTTTTGTTGTATGTACCGTATATACTTAATATGCATTTAGTAAAAAGCTGTTATTTTGACATTACAGACAGACACTTCAATTTTATTTATTTGTATTGACTTTGTAGAAATGTATAAATATATATATCGTTAACATCTATTAACAATACATATATTTTTAGAAAATTGTCGCCAACATACAAATGAAAAGTATCTATCTAACGGCCGAATGAAGTCCACTGCTGGACACAGGCCTCCCCCAAAGATCACCACAACGACCGAATGTACTCGAAGGACGCTGCTACCCATCCTCCGGCCAATCCCTTAGTCGACTTTTACGACACCCACGGGAGGAGATGGGGTGGTGGCATTCTGAGCCGGCAAAGATTTATTTGAAATCAATTTCAGTTGCACGAACATTTTTTGTTTTTTTCCTTCCTTGCACTGGATGCTACAAATCTGTTTTAGAGTTTATATACAGATTAGTGCTATAAAGTTACAATCACCCAAAACAAATTTGTTCTAACTCGAAAGCATCGAAAGTGATTGAAAATCTTGTAAAGTGACTAAATTCAAACGAAACCCGATTTAAATAAAGTACGCTCTGTAAACAGTAAGCGTTTTGTTTTATTAATGAAATACAAGGTATCAATATTCAAATCGATTTATTCAGTATCTCAATGTTCCAAACTTTTAAATATAATTTATTATCTGCTAAATCAGCAGAAGCCAACCTTTATTTCAATTTCATTTTGTTTGGGTACGACGTGAATTCTTGTACAGCCCATGACAGTAAAAAAAAGTATATTTCACTACTGTGGACTAGTCCGTAACCGTAATTTGTAACCGTAAAAGACACCACGGGGTTTTTGGCTGAAAGAGTAACAACAGCTTCCATTAGATATCCAACAACACACTGCGAAATCCTGGCTCGCCAGTTCCTCCAAGTAAAACAGTCAATGAGCTCCCTAAACTCCCTATACAGTAGAACAATTTAGATTGGATAAATAAATTCATAACACAGTCCTAAGCACAATTTTAAACATTTAACAAAAGAAAGGTAATTGAATTTCTGATATTCCATTTACAAAATTGATAACAAGTGACATTGTTAATACAAAACAGCTGACATAGTAATACTAGTACGTGACTTACTTAATGTCATTTCAACACACTGACTGTAAATTTATTACATTAAGTCTATAATGTGGTGCCGGCTCAGAATGCCACCACCCCATCTCCTCCCATGGGTGTCGTAAAAGTCGACTAAGGGATTAGTCGGAGGATGGGCAGCAGCGTCCTTCGAGTACATTAACAACTCAACTGCGATCGCCAACCCGCCTGCCAAGCGTGGCGATTATGGCAAAACCCCCCAATGAGCTCAAAACACATCCATATCGGTGGTTGTGATGATCTTTGGGGGAGGCCTGTGTCCAACAGTGGACTTCATTAGGCCGAAATGAAGACTATAATTTAATCCTATTTCCTTTAAAAAAATTCAAGAACTACAATTTTAATTTTCAGATTTTTCGATATTTCGTAAAATTTTGTACTACTGTAAATCCGTAAGATTTTGCTGAACATATATTGTGTTTTTTTGGTAGGTATTGACCCAAGCTCTCACCCCCTGCAGTATGTCGTGCTATCTACTGGACATCCTGTATATGTGCTTCATGATAAATCCCTGAACTTTAAAAGAAAACTTAAACTCCGAGTATGTTTCTCAGAAAGAAAACGTGTCTCAGAATGCCACCACCCCATTTCATCCCGTGGGTGTCGTAAAAGTCGACTAAGGGATTAAACCGGAGGATGGGCAGCATCGCAGCGAGTACATTAACAACTCAACTGCGATCGCCAACCCGTTTGCCAAGCGTGGTGATTATGGCATAACCCCCCAATGAGCAAACAACACACCCATATCGGTCGTTGTGGTGATCTATGGGGGAGGCCTGTGTCCAGCAGTGGACTTCATGCGGCCGAAATGATGAATATAAGTTAATAATTTCAAATTATTTCGTAAAACTATCCATATGAATGAAGTAATGTCTTGTTTAAGACCATTTCTAAAGCAAACTGTACTCCACTTACCAGCCAGAACAACGTCAGGACAAAGTATATATCCTAAACTGTTAGTATTCTTTAAATCGGATGGGTAATAAAAGCCAGCACTCCACATGCAAAGCGCCCAAATTACACATTAAGACATTAATGTTAAGCTTTTTAAGCCGTGCCCAATGAATGATGGTGAATACCGTCCTTTTATTGACGATAAACTTAGAATAGCTCGTAAAGTGTGCAGACCGCCTTATGATCCGCTTTGTGTGTTTTGCATTTTATTTTTAACTACAGGCGCTTTTGCATGTATTAGTTGTAGGATCCGTGCGCCATTTGGATGTTGTTAAACTACAAAGTATAACTATCCGCGTGGATTAAGAATATAACACCACTCCATTTCCTCCCGTGGATGTCGTAATAGGCGACTAAGGGAAGCGTCCCTTCTTTGGAACAGTAGCCAGTCTGCGCTCATCAACCCGCCTGCCAAGCGTGGCGAAAACTGGCAAATTTCTTCCGCAATTAAAAACACACGGGATGTAACTGGTCCATAACAATGTCCCCCATTGTTATGGACCGGTTACTTTGGACTTTTGTTCAGCAGTGGACGTTTTTTAGCCGACACGATGAAACTACAAAGATGGCGTAAGTTACTTAGTAAGATCTCTGTTCCGCTCAAGAAAAGTAACTTAGAAATTACACTGATTTTAACAGGTAGGCCTCAAAAGGAACAAAGAACATAGAACACACAAACGAAAGACATGTCAAATGACCATGTCGTGCTCATCCCAATAACCGTTGGGAACTCTGATCTAGAAGTTGTTGACGAGTATGTCTACCTGGGATAAACCGTGCAGGTAGGTAGGTCCAACTTTGAGAAGTCAATCGTCGAATCCGACTCGGCTGGGCAGCGTTCGGGAAACTTCGCAACGTCTTTTCGTTACCAATACCCAATGCCTCTGGACAAGTTTTAACTAGTGTGTGTTTTTATCCAGTGATTATATATGGCACAGGCACTAGACTAGACACTCACAATGGGCCTCATAAGAAAGCTAACGGTCACTCAGTGGGCTATGGAGAGAGCTATACTTGGTATTTCTCTACGAGATCTAATCAGAATTGAGAAGTTAAAAAAAATGTATTTGTTTTGTTAAAATTATAAAAAAATGCAATACAATACAATCCAACATAATAACTTTAATAACTTAATCTGCCATTTTTGCATGCAAATTAACACATAATTAAATTAAAATTAGGACACATATTGCAATAAAACATTATTAACATACCTACTATAAAATAATTGCGACATCCGAAATAATTGTTGTTATTAATTATTAGAATAGAAAAACATTTTATATTTAGAATAGGTATACTATTAGATTAGGTATATTTTACAATGTCTCAACAGATTATTTAAAAGTATCGTTCAAGAAGTCATTAATGCTATAGTAACATTTACAATGCAATATATTATTCAATTTCTTTCTAAAAAAGACCACCACCACTTATAAAGAATTAAACTTAAACTTATTTCTTTATAAGTGATTGGTAGTTTGTTGTAGATTTTAGGTGCTGTACAAAAAATTCATTTCCACACAACGGCTGTCCTAGCGCTGTGAATACAAAGTTTAAAGTTATCACGTCTGTTGCAATTAACAAAATATGAAAGCCGTGGAAAGAATTGAGGGTTTTGTTTTACAAAAATGGAAACTTCCAATATATACAGAGACGGGAGTATTCGTTTTTTTTTTACAAAAAATATTAAAGCATACAGGTAATGCCCTCTTCTAAAATAAATAAAAAATGATGACGATATCGAGTCCGAATTCTTCGTTTTTACCGATAAAGTTCATGCCAAAACAAATCATGTCGTTCTATGAACCGAACTTAACTTCTAAATAATCTATAAAATAATGCGTGTACATCTCCATTACCCCGTCTCACGTATATAATCAACGTTTTACACATTGGATTACTTTGACGAGCAATAAGAGGGCTCTTAATTAGTTGAGACAATTATCCGCTGGTTGATTGAGGACCCCACTCGTTCGCACAGATCTATGTGCTGGTAATATGCTGAACGAACGATAATGAAAATTGGCAGGTGGGGGAGAATTTATCTTAATGTTTGAGAAATAAGAACTGACTTGCAGCTAATGTGATATGTTTAGAATGGTTCAATGTATATTCGATTTGAGGTGTTATATCACTCAGTATTTTAGAAATTACTGTACTTTTGCCGCGTTTGATGAATGTTTATTGGGTGGTGCGTGCATATAACGTTCTGAAAATCAAACAGTATGCAGCTAGCGGTAAACGATAAAAGCTTGATGGCTTTATGCTCAAAGGGCCAAAGTATATTTTTCATCATCATATCGGCCATTTATACGGCCACTGCTTAACAAAGGCCTCCCCCATAGATTTTTACAATTGTGTCATCATTTTGGGGGGTATTTGCCAGTACTCACCTCGCTTGGCAGGCGGGTTGGTGAGCGCAGTATGGCTACCGTTTCTCAGAACGGACGCTGCTGCCCATCCCTCTGGTTTAGATTCCCTTAGTCGCTTTTTACGATATCCTCGGGGGGAGATGGAGTGGTGCTATATTGTTAATCCGGACACCACACGTATAGTATATTTTAACCGACTTCAAAAATGAGGAGGTTCTCAATTCGATGCGTATTTCTTTTTTGTAACATACGAGGTTTTACTGACAAATTATTGAAAAACATATACAATTTATTTCTGCTAAAAGGGCGTAAATAAGGCTAATGAGGTGTGCGTTTACACTGTTACAAAATATCCTATAAATGTTAAAAAAGCTGCAGCTGTCTATTAATTATTCTCTTACTCTCCCTCTATTTCTGAAAATAGGCTTAATTGATACTGGCCCTTTTTGCACCAGGCCACAGATAATATATAATAGTTTAATTGTTCTTAAATGTAACGTTAATTATTTGTATTTAATATCTTTCTTCGAGAATTTTCTAGTTTTTCCTACTTTCGTAAATTATTGGCATGCACTGGATATTTTTCTAGTTACCCCATATAAGTTAACTTCTAACATCTGTGCTCAAGTTCTAACATGTGTGCTCAAGTACACACACCATTTTATTATACGTTAGGACATATATATAATTATTTTCTAGAAATTATATTCCATCACACACATGAGCCGGGAAAAAAATTGTCTCATTTAGCGAGGCTCCTCTGAATTGTCGGAAATGCTGCTCCGCCAAACGCAGCATTTTGGAGTGTTTTAGTCAAGTCGTCACTTTATAATGATAGTAGTAAGTTATCATTTCTCTCATTAAGTATAAATGGTGTTAGAAAACTTTCTCGGAAAAGCCATATGTCACCGCAATGGCAGTGAGACCATTCAAATTTTCAACACGATAATGTCAAAGCCATATTTTTCAAACTGATGTACTTTTTTTATTGGTCTCCAGTGGAAATTACAGATGAGCTTCCTTCGCCCCGGGGAAGTACGAAGGGGCATGCCGGACTCCTACCGGCTGATACCACTGGGGCCAACATCTTCGGCACCTAAGGTGGGCTCCAGGTCCTCGTATGATCACACTTGAGCGAGCCGCAAAACGTATAACATTATTTCTTATAGATTCACATTTCAAATGTAATTAGTTTTTTTTAATCATGAGCTGATGATCCTGTCGACAGCACCAAGTCATAGCCATGTTAACTTATTATATTGTCATTGATTCTTGATACATTTGCAAAATGTCAAGTCAATCGGATATCTAGAAGTTGGTGGGAAAATTGAATTGCAAGATTCTATTAGAAAGAAAGAAAGAAAAAAAGAAAAAACATAATTTAAATTACATTTATATACATACAGAACCTTACAAGATCCTTATTGAAATTTTTAGTTTGCTTGATGAAAGTCGTTTTTGGATTAACTTTATCAATTTTTTTAACTTCTACCGAATCATATACCTACCATACAATCTATACAAATAAATAAAATTGAAGTGTCTGTTTGTAATGTCAAAATAACAGCTTTTTACTAAATGCATATGAAAGTATATACGGTACCTATAACAAATAAACAATTTAAAAAAAAAATTGTCTGTCTGTCTTTCTGTCTGTCTGTTTGACGGGACTTTCACTGGCAGATAGCTGACGTTATAAGGATTAACTTAAGCTACTTTTATTTTAGAAAAATAATTGGGGTTCCACGCAAAAACAATAAAACCCTTGAAATCCAACATATATATTTTATGTCAAGTGTCTATGTCGAAGTACTCTAAATTTCTTTTAAATTAAACGCGGGTGAAACTGCGGGTCCCAGCTAGTTGTTAAATAATTTAAAATTATTATTTCAGGTCGTATTTCATATTTTTAATGTCATCTTAGTAAACTTGTACACCGACTGTTTACCAAACGTAATCTTCTATTTCATCGTCAGTAATGAGTTCCTGGTGGCAAGCAGCATTAGAGGCTCTAACAAGGGTCACTTTTCATTATTTTTATTTGCAAAGCAATCCGGTTGGTCTGGCGGCGTGTTTGCCCGCGCCGTCTCAGTCAACACGCCAAATTGTCCGTACACACACATAAACACTCGCACTTTACAATTCTATGTACAGCACTTGATGTTACTTAAATATAAATAAAGAGAATTGTAAATAAATTTTATTAATTCAATTGATTTGGTACCGTGTGGTGCCGGTTAAGAATACCACCACCCCATTTCATCCCGTGGGTGTCGTTAAAAGCGACTATGGGATTAGCTGGAGCTTTGAGTACATTCATAACTCAACTGCGATCGCCAACCCGCCTGCCAAGCGTGGCAATTATGGCAAAACACCCCAATACGCAGACAACACACCTATATCGGCCTTTGATCTTTGGGGGAGGCCTGTGTCCAGCAGTGGACTTCATTCGGCTGAAATGATGAATCGATTTGGCTTATATTTTATCTGGAATACTATTTTTGCTATACGTCAATGTTTAAAGAGAGTTACTAGTTTTAATTTCATAACAAGTTTAGATATTGAAACAGCTTTTTTTCGAGCATTGTTATTTAAAACAAAGAAAGATTTTGAGAAAATATCTCCTATTTTGTGCTGTTCATAGGCAATGGGACTAGCCCATTAGAACTTTCGATTTTGGTTTCAATGCCCACTCTCTACGAAATTACCACTTGCTAATTTTAACTAAGATTACCCCCAAAACGAAGACACAATTGTGGAAATCCAGGAGGAAGGCGTTTGCTCAGCAGTGGACGTTCTTTGGCTGATCTAAAGTATCAAAATCGGATCCAACTTGTTAATTATAAGTTCTGGTCTTTCAGGGAGTCTCTAAGAATGATAATGTTTCAGGGCGAGAGCCCCGGGCCGGAGCGGCGCAACGGCGAGTGCGAGCCGACAGAGATGCCGCCCTCGGACGCGCCGCCCGCGCCCACTGTGCCCCCGCCTGACCCACCTGCCCCCACCAACAACGTAAGTTAACCGCCATCTACGATACTGCTAATTTAGCACGTCAACGAAGCTGCTAGTGGACTTTGGTAGCGCCGCCCAGACCTTTTTTTTAATAGTTTTTTTTTAATGGTGCCCAGTGGAAATTCTTCATGAAATTCCTTCACCCCGGGGAAGGGCGAAGGGGTATACCGGACTCCTACCTGCTAAAACCACTGGAGCGGTCATCTTCGGCACCTAAGTGCGGCTCTAGGTCCTCGTATGATCACACTAGAGCCACCCACTGGTACCACGCCTATAGGCACATCTTGGAGAGGGTGACTGTAAAGCGGTCACCCCCCAGAGGGATTGTAAATGATCCCTCAAAGCTTACCATGGCAGCGCGTGATCACATGCGTGCTACCGTCTTCTCTTGGGTCCGGCAGGGGTTTCCAGGCGTATCGGAATTAGGCGCCAGGGCGGTTGTTACCCCGGCGCCGTCTCCTCCTTCTTTGAGAGGGATCGACCCTCCCCCGATCCCGCTCTGCCACCGCCGCCCAGACCTAGCGCATAGTCTAGCCTGCCTACAATATTCGCAACATCATGGATCATTAGTATGTACTTGAGAAGAAGTATGTACTGTTAATGCTGCTACTAATTCCCCTGGCACACCTACTTACGCCTTTCTTTATCCCACATTCGACTTTAAGGAACAGGGGTGCAATTCCTTAATCTCAAACATCCATACAACCTTGAATACATAATTTAAATAACGGTCACAACCCAATTTGGCATACGCTAAGACATGATAGAAGCTATTCAAGGACACGTTGCAGACGGTGAGCCATGAGGACGAGTCTTAGGGAATGCCAAATTGGGTTGTCACCGTTATTTAATTCTGTATTCAAGGATGTGGAGAATTGCACCGCAGACTTGAAAAAGAAATGTTATGCGTCCTTTTCTAGCCAAATATAACATGGTATACTCAAGCTTTCGACTGTGACTTTCTAACCTTGGCTCTTTTACAGCAACTGCAGAAGACTCGTTCAATGGTGGTATCCCTAACTCCACCTCGGGAGCGAGAGACCTGGGGGAAGAAGGCGGAGTTCCTGCTGGCAGTGGTGGGGTTTGCTGTAGACCTGGGCAACGTGTGGCGCTTCCCTTACATCTGCTACCAGAACGGCGGTGGTGAGCAAAATTGTTACATTTTGACCACTGATCCTAATAACCTTTATTTTTTTATTGATGTCCAATGGAAATTTTACATAAACTTCCTTCGCCCCAAGGAAGGGCTCCACGTCCTCGTAAGATCACACTAAAGCCGTCCATTGGTGCCACGCCTTTAGGCATATTAGGGAGGGGATGACTGTAAATTGGTCACCCCCTCTAGCGGAGGGAAGGCGACTGTAAAAAGGTCGCCCCCCAGGCACTTCTCGAGAAGGTTTTTTGGATTTCTCCTATATCGTGGGTGCGTTTACAAACACAATACACCCAGACCCGGAACAACTACCTGCAGATCGTACAATTATTTGTTCCGTGCGGGAATAGAACCTACGACCCGGTGCGCAGCAGCCGACTGTATCAGCCACTGCACGTGCCGTCGATTGAAACGGTCCCCCCAAGCCTCGCTTTACGAGCCTGTTTTCAGAGCTTGCTTTACTGATAAAGACCATTAATCACATAAGCAACGATTGGTTTCTTTTTCTATGGTATATGAATAACGATAGAGAATCATTTTATCCAATTTTCGTGACAGATACCTAATATCAAAATTGTTCAGTCAGCAGTTATGTTACAATGATAATTAAAACGTTAATACTAGGTGCATTCCTGATACCCTACTGTGTGATGCTGTTGTTCGGCGGGATGCCTCTGTTCTTCATGGAGCTGGCCCTGGGCCAATACCATCGCTGCGGATGCCTCACGATGTGGAAGAGGATCTGTCCAGCGCTCAAGGGTGAGTTCCGTTTTCTTTTCATGCATTTCGTTCCTTTATTGGCGCCATCAGCAATTTTTTTGGACTTTTACTCTGAAACTTAATCAACAAGACTGGAACTAGTCTTTGTACGTATACTTTGTTTCCCAATCCATGCAATCTCAGAAACACTATTTCATCATTTCAGCCGAATGAAGTCCACTGCTGGACACAGGCCTCCCCCAAAGATCTCAACATCGACCGATATGGGTGTGTTGTGTGCTCATTGGGGGGTCTTGCCATAATCGCCACGCTTGGTAGACGGGTTGGCGATCGCAGTTGAGTAGTTAATGTAGTCGTCCTTTCTGTGGAACAGTACCAATTCTGCGCGGCACTTGAAGCGGGATTCCCGTTATTATGCCATTAGACACTTCCACCCCCAAGTATTTAACTCTGGCGACCCCCTTCTTGATCGGCCAACTAAGACAAGCCCGAGTTGAGAGTTCTGTGGGCAGGGATTCAATTCCAGATAACCAATAAAGGCAAGCTGGAGACGAAGCTCTCACCAAATCTCCGGGGCATTTGTGTACGCAGTTTTACAAGTGTGTGATTGTACAAGTAGACCTATGGTTTGTCAGCGTCTTAGTAGATCTCCTTATGATATACTTTTTTAAAAGGGTGAAGACACTGGTCTAATCTGCCTACCGAGATTGTATTTATCCCATAACTCTGATTTTAATATTAAGTGCCATAAGAGGATTATCTTGTAATATAGTTGGTGGTTATTAGCAAATGCTCCATGCATTGTACGAAAAATTTGTTGTTAATTGTGAATCATCTTTATCTATTTTCCCCAGTCGACTACAGACAGATCATAACCAAAACGTTACAGCACTTTTACTACCAAAACCCGATAAAACATCTCCATATTTATAAGAAACGAAAGTAATTGATGCCGCACCAATCAAAGATATAGCCATTCGACAATAGTCGTCAGGGCCGCGAAGAGCTGTCGTGCGTCCCATGGGAAAGCCCGCGATCAACAATCAGTATTGGAAGCATTAACGTTTGCAGTCTTATTTCGAGCCTTTTCTAATGTTTTATTATAGGTTTTCTTTTAATTTGTTCGTGTTAAAGGGAGTTTTTACCCGAAGCCAAACCTTTCTTTTTCACTATATTAACCACGATTGATACAATTTCCAGCATTCATAAATATCGTTGAATGACTTACTGGTGCTACGACGGCGTAACATATACTGACATATACTACGGCTACGCTACATATGCTCTCGTAGCTAATACTGTCAGCTACGATTTGAGTCATTCATTGCTGTGAGTGTGGCTTTTTAGTTCTAAATCGGACAGTGTATTTTTATTGCAACTGAAATTCTGGTGTTATAAAAGCTTCAGTTCTTGGTTTATATGAAATAAAAATATTCGACTTTGCCTCTATCTGTAGCTGTTTAATTTCAACCATATAAATATGATCTTATTTAAAGACATTCAAATATGTTTTTTGAAAGAACGGTTAAATACTTTATTTATTAATTATACTGTTAGAGGATTTGACTGAAGATAATTAGAAGCAACTTTACACTTTCAAGTATATCTGCTTTCAGCCTACAGATCCGCACTCACTTAGCCATATTGCTTCCCTTTTGACCAAACTCAATATAAAGCGAAAATCTCGCATTCGTGTGTAAAAGTGTAGTGTCCGGTCACTATCGGGCATTACTAGCGCCTTATAAATATACAGGAGGCAATGCTTTTAACGCCAAGACAAATGGGGGAGCCAAGTGGATAGCTTGTTAAAATGTATGAAACGGATTCAATTGTTGGTCACTGTATTCGGAATCCTCCGACTTTTGATTGAGTAGGTGGCGAGACTGTTTTTTTCGTTAAACCTTTGGGAGTGATTCGGAGTGGGCTTTTGTTTTACGCCAGTATAAACCGTAACTATTCGACTTGCAAACATAATTTACGAGGTACCTAATTAGGCTGGTCGTGTGGTGCCGACTAAAGTGCCCTGTAGTGCCGGCTAAGAATAGCACCACCCCATCTTACCCGTGGTTTTGGTAAAAGGCGACTTTGGGATTAGCCAGAGAGTTGGCAGCAGCGCCCTACGAGTACATTCATTACAACTCAACTGCGATCGCCAACCCGCCCATCAAGCGTGGCCATTATGGCAAAACCTTCCCAATAAGCACACAACATAAACCCAGGCCGGTCATTGTAGCATTTTTGGGATAGGCCACATATTGAACCATTGTGATTTAAAAAGAGTACCCATGGAGTTTCTTGCCCGTTCTTCTCCATAGGAAATCAACATCTTAGAACGCGGGCAACAAGTCTTGACTTTTCATAAGGTCTGAAATGGTTTAGCATGAATACAAAATATCTTTATCTTATCTCATCTTATATGCTGATCTATAATTTCAATATTCTTGAAAAATCGTAATTTTAGTGTTACGGGATTGTTTTAAGAGACTGATATATTTTTAAGGCAAATCACAAAAATAAAACTTTCCTCTATTGTACGGCCTAGCTTGACTGGAAAAATCCATATGTATCTATCATATCTACTGTTAATAACCAAAATAAAATCAAGCGTAATTCATAATTTTTCATAATGTCAGCCGAAAGACGTCCACTGCTGGACAAAGGCCTCCCTAATAGATTTTCACAACTGTGTCATCATTTTGAGGGAAAGTTGGCAGTACTCACCACGCTTGGCAGGCTTGGTGAGCGCAGAATTTTTACTGTTCCATTAAAAGAACGTTGCTACCCATCCCTCTGAACGATGGAAGAGAGATGAAAGAGACGGAGTCATGTTATAACCTTATTATAGAATCGTGTCAAAATTAAGTATCGAAATTGCAATATAACACTCAACTCACTTCGACTAAACACAGGCTTGCTAACCCAGTTCAACAAAAATTATAACCTAAGTCGATGCATGCACAAGGTCATCTTTCGCGACAACATTGATATGAATTCGAGCGAGCCAATGAAGGGCACAGCAAATGTTTGCCAATCGGATCGCACAGCATTCAGCTCAAAGCTCTAGTTCTAACGGCTACCGCTACGTCGTCTAGATAGACAGATTTCAAGGTAAATATATTTAGGAGAACTATAATATAATATTTGATATTTTTTATGCTAGTTAGAAAAGTCTACGATCGCTACGAATTCACACACGTAGCGTAGCGCTACAAAATGATAGTGTATTTAGACAAGTTTACTTGTATCAATGTGATTGGGGAATACAATGTTAGCGTGACATTAAGAAACGTGGGTATATTAAGTATATATAGGTTCTCTAGTGTAATGTTACGAAGACCTGGAGCCCCCCTTCAGTGCAGGAGATGACCGCTCCAGTGGTTTTAGCCGGTAGGAGTCTGGCATCGGAGCGGAGTAAATTCATGATGAATTTCTACTGCAGAACAATAAAAAAATTAAATAAGGTATATGTATATTAGGTATTATAATCTTATTGGAGGGCAGTATGTTCGCTGAAGGGATGCTGCTGCCCATCCCTCTGACTAAGAGACTTATAGTCGCCATTTACGACATCCACGGGAGGAGATGGAGTGGTGCTCTGTGTTGTTCTCAATCTGGACACCACATGATATTAAAATAAATGAAGTGAAACTTCTTTATCGACGTATGGGAGAAATTTTATAGCAATGTAACGTTTTTCTGTTACGCGCCATCTTTATTTCTAAGTCACATTTTTCCGTTATGCGCCATTTTGATTTGAAAGATAAATTGAATTTGTCTATGAAAAACAGTCCTCAAACATCAACAACAAGATCCGGCACTACAATTGATGGAGTTTTTACTCGGTCACTAAATTCCGTGGAATGTAAACCATATATTTCATATTTCAGTTACCATAAGCCATTAATTACAAAAATATATAACAACGATGACAATAATAGTAATAGTTCTATTATAATTAATGAAATGCTATAATAATCTTAGTAGCAATAAGGTGAAATAATTGTATTATTAGTATCCATGTCTATGATAATAAAAGCCTTTTGCTTAAACTTTATCCAATTTAGCTTTATTTAAGCAATTTCTGTAAAGTTGTAAATCATTTTTCGAAAAATTATGTCATAAAGAAGTTTCACTTGTTACGTGTGTACACTAATACACACACATTTTTTTGTCTATTTTCTTGTTTTTAAAATCAATATGAACCGAGATCAAGGTCAGGATAAAAGGACATATTCCCAGCTCATAGCTCCAAACAATCTAAACCCACACCCTAAAAAAATTTCCCAAGATTTTTTACGACCGTGACGTATTGGCCGCATTAAGTACTGATCACGGTAGATGCTACAGTAGTGATAATTTGACCAATCGAGACACTTGCTGGGATTTCTTTGCAAATAATCCGAAGGCAGCAACTTCGTAAAAACTTTTTGCAATTATAAATGTCTACCCTCTGGAACATTAAGAAATTCATTTCATTCTGTTAGCACCTATAATTTCATGAAAATAACGACTTCTGACTCATTCATAATAGAAGATGCTTCCGTATTTATGAAAGAATCTGGAGATAAAAGATAAATATTAAATTAATGGTTATAACACGATGTCCTATAAGTAGAAGTCGTATTAAAACTATCTTTTCCCATAGCTCCGCTCTTGTACATACACTTTCCAGGGCTAAAGAATTATCAGAAGAAGACAAACAGACCTTCCCACCCCATCTTTCAGTGTTATCTGATATATGTATAAGGGTAAGGACACTTAAAAGCCTTGTTTTGGCGGACAGATTAGATCGTGTCCCAACTAACGCAAAATACTGTAAGGCACAAATTAAGGGTTTATCCGTAGCATAAAAGCTGCCTTTGATATCGATACTAACATTTCTTGCTCAGTTGAGGGCATGGTAAATTTGGGGTGGCTATTTTAAATAGTAAAATATTCTTCGATATTAAGAAACGCGACATATTCATGTTATCCAAACTTTGAAGACTCAACTAAAATGACCTTTTTTTTTGTTGGTGCCCAGTGGAAATTCTTCATGAACTTCCTTCGCCCCGAGGAAGGGCGAAGGGGTATGCCGGACTCCTACCGGCTAAAACCACTCGGGCGGTCATCTTCGGCACCTAAGGGAGGCTCCAGGTACTCGTATGATCACACTAGAGCCGTCCACTGGTGCCACGCCTATAGGCACATCTCGGAGAGGGTGACTGTAAAGCGGTCACCCACCTGGGGGGATTGTAAAGGATCCCCAATGCGTTCCACGGCAGCGCGTGACCACATGCGTGCTACCGTCTTCTCTTGGGTCGCTTGGTGTGAGCGCGCAGATTCCCCAATCTACGCACCCACGAACCCGGAGGTCCCCCGCCTTGTAGCTACGGCAGGGGGTTTCAGGCGTATGGGAATTAGGTGCCAGGGCGGTTGTTACCCCGGCGCCGTCTCCTCCTTCTTCGAGCGGGATCGGCCCTCTCCCGATCCCGCACTGCGGTCTCCTTCTGGAGCATGACGCTCTCACAGAAGGAGACCACTGCATTCCAGTTTTCGTGCTCTGCCAACATAGCCGACACCAACTTAAATGACCTAATATTTAAAAAAGACACATCACTTTACCACTTACCACTAGGTTTTATTCAACGTACCGAAAACTAAGGGAAGAGTTACACGTAGGACTATAATAAATCCTCGGAAATAAAAGGTTACAGTTTTGGTCATTTTTGAACACGCAATGTAACGTACACAACGCGATCTAAACGCTACATGATTATTGTACTATGATATGATATTATTATGCTATTGCGAGCGATGACCTTATCCGTGAACTGTAGCCAAATAGCCGTTTAGTTTTATTTAAGAAAGCAAGAAAGAAATTTTATTAAACCTTTACATAGCACTTAAAAGAGAAAATGATGAGTTTATTTTGTTTTTATTCAAAATAGCGTTAGTATACTCACGGTGAAAACAATTATCTTATACTGCAATCGGTTACTACTATTGGAAAAAATCTGAAAATTCATGATCAGACCGATGAAAAATTCGCTCGCAGGGAGTTCCAGAATAATGTACTGAATCTTTGGTATCAGTTTTCGTTACGATGTCACTTACATCCGATATAGCAGTAGATCACCGCTATCGGCAACAAGAGCCGTCCCTCTGATAGCAGAAGGAATACCTTCCGCCTTCCCAACGACGTTCGTACCAATATTTGCGGATTGATAGGGCGTCAAAAATATGTGCTATACGGTACGCGAGTTGGGAAACCGAAGAATTATATATTTTATCGGAAGTCGTAATAATGATTTGTCGATGTGTATGTTTTATTGTGATGTTACAAAGTAACATTTAATTAAGTTAAGTATTTAAATTTTATTTAAGCATAGTAGATATCATAGAAATGAATGAAATTTCACAAGAAGCAAATCATGTTATAGTTTCAAAGAAGGCAACCACCCTACGTTTGCGTCTTCTAGTGCATATATTTTTATTACAAAAAAGGTAATGTTAGCGCCTTTTGGGAAATGCTTAAGTTAAACGGCTTTACTAACTGCCAATGATACAACTGCTTTCGACTGTACCTTTTCTGCTGTGTAAGAGTTATTAATCAATGATCTATCTCATCCTATGGCAGCCCACAGCTGAACTTATGTAGGCCTCTATCAAATTGGTCACAACTTATAGATTACGTATAAGGTGAATAAAATTGAAATTACAATCATTATATAAAAATATTATTCTGTTGTTAGAACTGAAAACGGGATATTTACCATGTTTTTTATTTGTGTTGAGTTCCCGATATTTCGGCGCTGTTGCAAGCGCCATGTTCAAAAAAATATTATTTCTTATTAGCTAACAACGAAAACCCGACATCAACATTCAGCTCATTCAGCAGCTTTCAACTCTCGCGTAACTAATAATCTTGCTCCATTTCTGTGCCGTATAACAAACCGATTCAATAGTTGCACCCGCTTATGATCCGAGTTATGATTGTGAATCGCGCTATCTCGTATCGAGTAAACTAATTAGCGGAGGCGATGCGATATCATTTGATTACCCGCGACGGCAGATGGCGCTGATTTGATTTCTACAAGTTGAAGAAACTTTGCGTCGCGAAAATTGACGCGCGCTGCAGTGATTAATTTGATTTCGAATGTTTGGAGATTTATTGTGAGATGATAAATGGATGAATGCTGTTTTATTGCCAGTTAGCGAAGATGCGACGAGGGAAATTGATTTTGAAGCCATCAAATTTGATTAAGTCGACGTAGAGTTTAATTTGTTTTTAAACAAAGATGGTAATACGAATTTGTTAACCTCATTGTTTTCATAATACACTGTCTTATATGTAGTGTGGGCACAATATTGCGGAATCAATATAATTTGGTCTGATATTGTAGCCAGCAACGAATCAAAGTTCTAATTTGTAAGATATGAGCATGATTTGAAATTGTAAGTACCTAAACATGATCAATAAGTGCATCAAGTGCGCTTAAGTCTGTTTGAAACGAAAAGCTCGTATAACGAGAGCCACGAGAGGCAGCCTCCCGCCTCGTTACAAAGTGTGAAAAAGCATTGTATTCCATTATAAAGAAATGGTAAATTAATTATAATGGAATATGCCCCTTAGCCGTGTGGTACCGGCTCAGAATGCCACCACCCCACCTCCTCCTATGGGTGTCGTAAAAGTCGACTAAGGGATTAGCCGAAGGATGGGCAGCAGCGTCCTTCGAGTACATTAACTGTTAGAATTATTTATTTTGTTGGGTTAACGAATATTAAAATCGCAGTGGAAGCGTGCTGGGTCCATAACCTGTTAGAATTATTTATTCTGTCTCTTCACTGAACTGAAAATGCACGTAATTGTTTTGTGACACGTATTAAATAAAAGAAAAGAAAAATATCCACTGCGATTTTAATATTCGTTAACCCAACAAAATAAATCATTCTAACATTAACAACTCAACTGCGATCGCCAACCCGTCTGCCAAGCGCGGCGATTATGGCAAAACCCCCCAATGAACCCACAACACACCCATATCTGTCGTTGTGGTTATCTTTTGGGGCGGCCTGTGTCCAGCAGTGGACTTCATTCGGCCGAAATGATGATTCCCCTTACGCCTTTTCTAAACACCAAAACTCCAAATCGTTTTCATCCCCAGGTGTCGGCTACGCGATCTGTATGATCGACATCTACATGGGAATGTATTACAACACGATCATCGGCTGGGCGGTGTACTACTTGGTCGCGTCCATCTCGTCCATCAACTCGGTGCTACCCTGGACTAGCTGCAACAATGAATGGAACACCCCTCTGTGTTCTCCAGTCACTGAACCGCAGATTAATCCGAATGCTTCGACACCGGCTAAGGAGTTTTTTGAGTAAGAGATTTTTGTATCCTTTTATGTTTACTGTTTTTTTTATGTTCTCCAGTTTTTGCCAGTGTTATTGGTATTTCACAGAGACTGGTATATTTTTGTGCTGACCAAACTTTAGTTTCCATTTGTATCTCGGTATAGACGCAACGTATTGGAGCAGCACAAGTCCAACGGTCTGGACTACATGGGTCCTATCAAGCCATCCCTGGCGCTTTGCGTATTCGGCGTCTTTGTTCTGGTCTACTTCTCGCTGTGGAAAGGAGTCAGGAGTGCGGGCAAGGTGAGTAGATTATGAAATATATGTTATAAATTACGAGTATAATGTAGAACTTTTAAATGTCTTAACATAAAAGAATAGCGTTTAGAGATAAAAGAGATACAACGACACGAACACACTTTAGCTGCCGCATCCCAAGATGTTGATTTTCTATGGAGAAGAGTGGGCAAGAAACTCCATGGTTACTCTTTAAAATCATATTTTATTACAATATTTACATTGTTTTCGAAATTAAGGTTATGTGAAGACAATGTAGGAGAAAAGAGTGTAAACTTCTTAAAATCTGTACTAAACAAGCCTTATTGTGATATTTATCAAACTTTATAATTAAATTGCCATGGCAGCATTAGGTTGCCCGGTTCCAACAGACGGTACTCCTTCACGCGCATGCATGTACCTATCAGCATAGTTTAGCTTAACCATATTGTAGGGAAATTCCGCGATCTAATACACGACGCCACCTTCAGCAGAACACTTAAGCACATAAATCCAGTGGATAAATAATAAATCTATTATATATTGTATATTATAGACACGAATAGCACTAGGCTACGAATAGCATCAACCCATCTCATCCTTTGGATGTCGTAAAAGGTGACTATGGGATTAACCGGAGGATGGGCAGCTGTATCCTTCGAGTACAGTAACAACTCCACTGCGATCTCCAACCCGCTTGCCAAGCGTAGTGCTTATGGTAATATGGTCGTTATGGTGATTTTTGGGGGAGGCTTGGTCCAGCAGTGGACATTATTCGGCTGAAATTATGATCATGAATCCGAAAATATCCGAGAGTAAAAGTGTTTTACAGAACTACATATAATTGTTATCGCTAACTTGATAATAATATAAATAATATAAAGATACGAGTAGATCATAGCCAGATACACTCATTAAAAAAAACATAAATAAAGACGAGTAACCTCTTCCTGACAGTTCTTTAGTTTTATGCAAAACAATTGCCGCCCCCTTAAAGGATTCTTTTCGCAGTACGACCATATCTTGACTGTAGTAAATACTTGAGATGCAAACTTTTTCAAAAAGAACTCGATAAAGTTAGCAAAAAATGTTCCAGTTTTCGAATTGATAGAAACACTTCTCGTCCAAGACTGTCATATCTCATTTATCATTAACGTAATCTTTCCTTTGTGATGAGCAAAAAGGTGACGAATTTAAACAGAATTAGGTACGTAGATACGTAAAGAGGTAAGAAAAATGGTTCACTGTACCGTCAGCAACAAAAGCACCTGAACATTTTATTTTTTAAACATGGCGTTAGCTGGAAAACGAATTAATCCACAGTACAAACTTTGAATTTCCTAGGAAATGCATTTGAATTATTTTAGAATATTTTCTTTTAATATTTTAATATAATCATCATCATCAGATTGTTTTTAAGCAATGCCATGTTTAAAAATTAAAATGTTCAGGTACTTGTATTCCGTGTGGTGCCGGCTCAGAATGCCACCACCCCATCTCCTCCCATGGGTGTCGTAAAAGTTGACTAAGGGATTAGCCGGAGGATGGGCAGCAGCGTCCTTCGAGTACATTAACAACTCAACTGCGATCGCCAACCCGCCTGCCAAGCGTGGCGATTATGGCAAAACCCCCCAATGAGCCCACAACACACCCATATCGGTCGTTGTGGTGGTCTTTGGGGGAGGCCTGTGTCCAGCAGTGGACTTCATTCGGCCGAAATGATGAAAAAAAAAATGACTTGTATTCCTGACCGTACAGTGAACCTTTTCTTACCTCTTTACGTAAAAATACATCTAATTAAAGGTTTTTATACGTACCAGGAGTATATACGGCACGGTTGGCTGATACAGTCGACTGCTGCGCTCCGAGTCGCGGTTTCGTTCCCCGCACGAAACAAATATTTGTATGATCTGCAGGTAGTTGTTCCGGGTGTGTGTGGAATTTGTGCCTGTAAGCGCACCCACGACGCCAGAAAAATCCCAGTGTGGGACACCGTTTAAAAGTTTAGTTTAGTTAACCTACAGTTTATCTGTGTTATCAGCATTTAGATTTTAACAACTTAATTCAATTGGATTAAAGCTCCCTCTCCTTTTTTCACGCAGCATAGCGCAGAACATATTGTATATACCTGCCACTGTCCTAATTTTTCACCGGATCATGTTTATGGTTTAACGACAATCCTTTTTTTCGTTACTATCTGCATAGGTGGTGTGGGTAACGGCGTTGGCACCGTATGCCGTCCTGCTGATTCTGCTGGCGCGAGGAGTGACCCTGCCGGGAGCTACCGAAGGCATTAGATACTATCTTACTCCTGAGTGGCATAAGCTTCAGAATTCTAAGGTTTGAATTTGTTGAAATTCTTGATTCATTTTTAATTGGACGTCAATGACGTTATGACGTCACGACAGTAGGTACGTACGTAGTGTAAGTAACGTAAGCATATGGCTGTCGTTACGTCATTTTGGAGCGCAAAGAAGCTCCCACCGCAAGCCTTACAATACTGTACCATCCATAGGTGTGGATCGACGCAGCTTCTCAGATCTTCTTCTCGCTGGGCCCTGGGTTCGGCACGTTGCTGGCACTGTCCAGCTACAACAAGTTCAATAACAACTGCTACCGGGACGCCCTCATCACATCCTCCATCAACTGCCTCACCAGCTTCCTGGCGGGTTTCGTTATATTCTCCGTTTTAGGGTAAGTTTAGAAAGTGAAAGTTCCGAAGTCCCTCGAGTGAAAGTTCAGTTAGTCGTTAAAATGTTATATTTGTAATATATATTTTTCGCTCGGATCACGAATCCGTAGTTAAACCATTTCGGTAACTATAACACAGGTTCTTGATTTTAAAGTCGAGTAACGGGTATTTTTTTGCAACAAAACTATATTTTTTATCAACAAATACGTTATTATTTATTGTATTTATGTTAATACAGTGATGCACATTTGCGTAGGTGTGCTATTTATTTGTGCTAGTAACGTATATTTTCTTGTATCAATATCATTAACGTACACCACGGACTTCTTTCCGTGTGGTGTCCGGATTAAGAATATAGCACCACTCCATCTCCTCCCGTGGAGGTCGTAAAAGTCGACTAAGGGACTCTTAACCAGAGGGATGGGCAGCAGCGTCCCTTTTGCTGAGCAGTAGCAACTCTGCGCTCACTAACCCGCTTGCCAAGCGTGGTGAGTATCGGCAAATTCCCCCCAAAATGACAACACAACATAAGCACCGGCCCCCAGTTCCCGGCAGCCCCGCCATTCCTGGTCATGGTAGCGGCCACGGAAACGGCGGGGCAGGGGGTGCTAAGAATCTCCGGATGGGATCCGGCTACCACCCAAACCGAAAACTGGCCCAGGTGACATATAACACACGCACACTGAGGGCAGACGAAAAGATTGTTGAGCTGGAAGAAGAAATAGATAAGTTGCACTGGGATATCATGGGTCTATCAGAAGTCCGAAGAGAGGGGGAGGACACGATAACCCTGAAATCCGGCAACTTATTCTACTACCGGGAAGGCGAACATCTGTCTCAAGGTGGTGTCGGGTTTCTCGTCCGCAGGTCCCTCATTAACAGTATAGTGGCCATCGAAAGTGTGTCGAGCAGGGTAGCGTACCTTATACTCAGAATATCCAAGAGATATTCGTTGAAGGTCATACAGGTCTACGCACCGACCTCGACACACCCAGATGATGAAGTAGAGAGTATGTATGAGGACGTAAGTAGGGCCATACATACCTCGAAGACACATTTCACTGTTGTGATGGGGGACTTCAACGCAAAACTGGGCACTCGATGCGATGGTGAGTTGAGAGTGGGGCAATTTGGATATGGGCAACGGAACCCCAGGGGACAGAGGCTGGCCGACTTTTTGGAAAAGGAGGGACTCTTTATGATGAACTCCTTTTTCCAAAAGCCGCCTCACAGGAAGTGGACCTGGATGAGTCCCGATGGTTCCACGAGGAATGAGATTGACTTCATCATGATCAATAAAAGACAAATATTCAATGATGTCTCTGTGATCCACAGGGTGAAAACCGGTAGTGATCACCGAATGGTAAGAGGCACATTGAATATTAATCTCAAAGTTGAGAGGTCTCGTCTGATGAGGTCTACGCTCCGGCCCTCTAGTGCTCATATCCAAAACCCCGAGAGCTTTCAACTCGAACTCCAAAACCGCTTCGAGTGCCTGGAACATTGCGTATCTGTGGACGATTTAAATGGTAGGTTTGTAGAAACTGTCCAAACGGTTGGGTCTAAGTTCTTTAAAGCCCACCGTAAAGGTAGACCAAAAAAGTTCTCCGATCACACTCTCGACCTTATGGCAGAAAGACGCGCCATGACGCTGCAGTCTTCCGATGATGCTGAAGCATACCGACTGCTCAATAGACGGATATGGAAGTCCTTGCGGCACGATATCCGCACCTTTAACACTAACGGTGTTAAAGAGGCGATTGAGCGGAATCAAGGCTCCAAAGTGTTCGCAAGAGACAAGTCTATTAGGCAAAGTCGTATTATGAAGCTGAAGACCGAGGACGGCAGTGTAGCGTCGACTAAGCCAGAGGTTTTGAGAGAGATTGAAAACTTCTACCGGCAGTTATACACCTCGGTTACTATACCTACCATTGGCTCTGACAAAGACCCGCGAGCCAAACTAACCCGACACTATACCGAGGATATCCCGGACATCAGCCTGTACGAGATTAGGATGGCCTTGAAACAGCTTAAAAATAACAAGGCGCCGGGTGGAGACGGAATTACGACAGAGCTTCTGAAAGCGGGTGGAATACCGGTACTTAAAGTCCTTCAGAAGCTATTCAATTCCGTCTTACTCGAGGGCACAACGCCGGAAGCGTGGAACAGAGGTGAGGTGGTGCTCTTCTTCAAAAAGGGTGATAACACCCTATTGAAGAATTATAGACCCATCTCACTTCTGAGCCATGTTTATAAGCTGTTTTCAAGGGTCATCACGAATCGTCTCGAGCGCAGGTTTGATGACTTCCAGCCTCCCGAACAAGCCGGTTTCCGAAAAGGTTTCAGTACCATAGACCACATCCATACGCTGCGGCAGGTTATACAGAAGACCGAGGAGTATAATCTGCCACTATGCTTGGCGTTTGTGGACTATGAGAAAGCCTTCGATTCGATCGAAACCTGGGCAGTGCTGCAATCTCTGCAGCGGTGCCAGATTGACTATCGGTACATTGAAGTGTTGAAGTGCTTATACAGAAACGCCACCATGTCGGTCCGAGTACATGAACAGAGCACGGGGGCAATTCCATTGCAGAGAGGTGTGAGACAGGGGGACGTCATTTCCCCGAAACTGTTCACCGCTGCAATGGAGGATGCCTTCAAGCTACTGGAGTGGAAAGGATTCGGCATTAACATCAATGGCGAGTATATCACTCACCTTCGATTTGCCGATGACATCGTAGTCATGGCAGAATCGCTGCAAGAGCTCAGCACAATGCTCGATGATCTCAACAGAGTTTCCCAACAGGTGGGCCTTAAAATGAACATGGGCAAGACAAAAGTCATGTCAAATGTCCATGTCGTGCCCACCCCAATATCCGTTGGGAGCTCTGGGGGCCTCATAAGAAAGCTCAAGGTCACTCAGCGAGCTATGGAGAGAGCTATGCTTGGTATTTCTCTACGAGATCGAATCAGAAATGAGGAGATCCGTAGAAGAACTAAAGTTGTCGACATAGCTGAAAGGATTAGTAAACTGAAGTGGCAATGGGCAGGGCACATTGCTCGTAGAACTGATGGCCGTTGGGGCACAAAGGTTCTCAAATGGAGACCGCGCACCGGAAAACGCAGCGTGGGACGACCTCCAACGAGGTGGACAGACGATCTGGTGAAGGTCGCTGGGAGTCGTTGGATGAGAGCGGCATGTGACCGGTCGTTGTGGAAATCTGAGAGGGAGGCCTTTGTTCAGCAGTGGACGTCCTGTGGCTGATATGATGACACCACGGACTACTTGAATTTCGATATTTCTCTTCTCTAAAATCCATCCAAAGGTTTTTTTTTTCTTTATTAGGTTCACCAACGATAATTACAATAATACATGCTTAAATACAACATACATTAAAGTACTTACAGCTAATTGCATTATCAATTACAGGTAAACACGACATGCTAAACAAAACAAAATTAAACAGTAAACTCCAAAACAAAATAATGGTAATAATTTAGCACTTATACACAACTTTATAAAGCATAACAAAGTAACACAAAATATAAAAAGTGTCGACAAGCAGCAAAAGTAAAAAACTGTCTAACTCTAACCATATTTATCTGGGCCTAGTGTCTCCAACCAGTTTCTGCGACATTTCAATAGAGAGTCTGAGAAGACATCTATGGATCCGCTACTCTCATTATACAACCTACGTAGTCTGGCAACAGGAGCATTAAAACCCAGCACGGTAGTACGAAACGGTGGAACCAACAATTGTATGGGGTAGCGAGGAATTCGGCATGGCACTCGAAAATTGTATGCAGTCTATCTTATTATCAAGGACTTTAAACAAAAAGGTCATGTCCAGCAAACTTCGACGCTTTTCCAAACTACACATCTTAAAGTGACGAAGTCTCTCATGATATGATGAAAGCCTTCTGGCTACCTTGTCCTTGCTGGATAAATGCCAAACAAATCTCTTTTGTAATCTTTCTAGCCGATAAAAGGCACCACGATAATGCAAATAACCCTTCTTATTATTTTGGTGTACAATAAGGTTGTACTATTCTATTTTACGTTCAAGAAAAAAAATTATTTAAAATATTGTCTCTATTAAAGTTCTCAGTTCACAACTGATATATACTGATATACTAGTGTCACGAAAATTTACACGTTATTTAATCTATTTCTAGAGTAGGTACTTACTTTTCTTCTAGCTACATGGCGCACGTTCAAAACAAGAGCATCGAGGAGGTGGGACTCGAAGGCCCGGGGCTTGTGTTCATAGTATACCCTGAAGCCATCGCAACAATGACTGGCTCCGTCTTCTGGGCCATCATATTCTTCCTCATGCTCATCACGTTGGGACTTGACAGCACCTTTGGAGGTATGTGTATTTATATCTTGTTATGGGTTGATAATATCTTAAATAATACCCCATCTCCTCCCGTGGGTGTCGTAAAAGTCGACTAAGGGATTAGCCGGAGGATGGGCAGCAGCGTACTTTCTGTGGAACTGTAGCCATCCTGCACTCACTAACCCGCCTGCCAAGTATTGGCAAATTCTCCCCAATATGGATGACACAGTTGTGGAAATCTATGCCTATGGGGTTGTTCAGTAGTGGACGCTGGATGGCCCATATGATATATTATACATGTTAATACTACATCTACATAATTATGTCGTCCGTCAATCGTAACTGTCTGTGGCATCCACATATAAGCGTAAGCGCTATTAGATAACCAGCGCTGCAGTTATTAACTTTAGCAGCATATGCTGAGATAATATATTATGTTGACTAATTTTCATTGTAATGTAGTACAAGTTTAAATTAAATATTTTCTTTCTCTCTTTCCATCATGTCATCCTTTCTTTGTTCCGCCAGGTCTCGAAGCAGTTACAACAGCTCTATGTGACGAGTACCCGAGGGCGCTGGGGCGACATCGCGAGGCGTTCGTCGCTGGGTTGCTGCTCTTCATCTACATCTGCGCCTTGCCTACCACCACCTATGTAAGTTAAATTCTAGTTATAGTTTAAGCCGACGTACATTCGGTAAAATATTTATAAACATTTTTGTACCCGTGGTGCTTGGCAACTAGGCTTATCCTAGTTGTACACTCCCAATTATTGTGCCTATGGCCTATAGTATTTTCTCTGTCTCCTCTACAGAGGGAAGTGGAACATATATTCTTTCTTACTACTCCATTTTCTTTTCTGATTAATTTTGTTGCGGGCTCCAAGACAGTTCTTTATTTCTCTGGGACACACCGACCTTCATTGGTCAGTGTTCTTTTCTGTGGTCGCCATTGTAGGTCCTGTCTTACAGGAGCTGTTCGTTTCCCACCACACTATTTTAGTTTTTAAATGTCAAGGAAATTTTTAAACATATCTGTAACGTATTGAAAGAGACTGGCAGCGATGCAGAAGAGAATTTTAATGCCTAAGTGTATTTTTATATAAATTTACATATTTAGTTATTTTATGTGACATATAAAAAGTAAAATTGATTTATACGTTATTATATATATATATGATATTATAATATTATTATTCATACGAGTATATCGCAAATAGCTAGCTTTGTGAAGGATAAATTTATAAGTAGTTTTTTTTTTTTAAAACCGGTCGTGAAGGAAATTTGTTCGTGTAAGTATAACCAAAATCTCTTCAAATCAATGTTTTTGATGCAATTTTATATTACTTTCACTTGCACACATTCCTGTAAACCCGATTTTGTAATATCTCCAATGGCTTAGAAATTAATAAAATCAGCTATGTTATTTCGGTTAAAACTTTTGAAAAATGCTCTATGAGTATGCTCAATAGATAAATAGGGCTCTGGAAAGTTGGCTTTTTCACGTAGCAGAGCTGGCGCAGCGACGATATATAATAAATTTGAAAAATAAATAAATCTTATCTATAATAGGACTTACACGAAATCCTACGAGCCACCTTGCGGTTCTAAGTTACTATTGATAACCATAAAGACGGAAAATGATTGAGCACTAAGGCAGTATTTAGGGGGATAAGTGAAAGATCACGGCCGGGGCGAGTCAGCACAAAAATGTTATTGCCTTATCATACCTCAGTTACCCGGCTGGCAGTAACCCTTAACTTACGACCGTACGAAACGGATAATGTGGGCTCTACCACGATCATGATTCTAATAACCCTTATTCTGTGTTCACGCAAACATTTTTTTTTAACGTTGCCCCGCACTAATATTTCTCCTGTGTCGTGAGTGCATTTACAGACATAAATTCCACACACAATACACCCAGACCCGGAACAACTACCTGCAGATCATACAAATATTTGTTCCGTGCGGGAATCGAACCCGCGACTCGCAGCGCAGCAGCCGACTATGTCAGCCACTGAACCAATCCCTGGTGCACAAGAACACTACAACAAGACTATTAGAGGAGTTGGTGATGCTTTGTTAAACTTTTTGGTGACAAGGAGAGGAGGTTTAAGTGGACTTTTGATACTTTTGCCGCATCGCTCGCACCGCGGAGACTCATTGTTGCTACAACATTTCATCATGATCAACATTGGTGATTATTCAGACGTTGCTACTTTTATATCTATCATGTAGCATATCAGCTGCATTTATGCTGAATATACGGCCCTCCTCATTTCGAGCTAAAAACAACGGCCATAATTGCTAAACTCTGTAAATGGATTGTGATTGCAGAATTTCGTCCACTGCACCAACCGTGCCGTCGATTATCACATGTTTTGTTCTGAAAACACGGGCCAAATTGCTTTGATATCTTCTTTAAACAAATACAAT
Source organism: Diloba caeruleocephala (assembly GCA_947459985.1). Classification (NCBI taxonomy): domain Eukaryota; kingdom Metazoa; phylum Arthropoda; class Insecta; order Lepidoptera; family Noctuidae; genus Diloba; species Diloba caeruleocephala. Next base: position 2,477,199 of record OX381616.1, on the reverse strand, counting down.
TTGACCGATACTTCGGCCAGCCTACGACTACCTCTGGACTTAGGTCTCTCACAACTAGCTTACGCTTTTGCCTTCTCTGTCTTGATTAGACTTGATTCTGGTAGAAAAAGGATTGAACAAACAGAGTACATTAACGTATTAAAAGTAACTGTAGTTTTTGTTTTGTTAGTGTCCAACTTTGTGTACCAGATTGGACCAAGCCTCCCAAACTTGGCTTAACGAACGTAACACTAAGCATTCACCCATCCATAGACTGACCACACTGAGCATTGCTTAACCTCAGCGATAGTTAACCAATAATTCTGTGCTATGAGCGCTTCTTATATATTAAACGAAGATATGAATGAATCGATCGTTTATTTGGGATCGAACCCATTAGGTTCTGTTCAAAAGACATTATCTCTTTGTTTCCAAAATACTGCACTACTAGATTTAAACAATTGTCAATAAATATTGACGCGTCAATTTTACATCATCAGCAAACGTGTTTTTATACTGTTTGGTGATGACACGAGCAAGACATTCGCCTGATGGTAAACGTCATGCTTGCCCATAACAATTGTAATGCTAGCCGGGACAGGTCCTGCGCGGCACCACACTGCGCTAGTCACCTCGAGACCTGAATTTATTTCGTCTCTTATGCCCAGTAATTTCCCTAGCTACAATGCCCTTCTAATCGGAGCACAGTAATGTCTTAAGTTTGAACACTACTGCTTGGCAGCGGAAAATCTGGCACTACAATAAATAGTAACATTAATTTGAAAACTACTAAGAAAAATCGTAGAACTATATATATACCTCACCACACAGGCATCACTCTATAAATTACTGTACCCTTATCTGGGAGCGCGAATGTATTCAGCTGCATAATTCATGGCCATCAGTCAGTGGGATGACCTAGCCCTAACACTTCACACTTCTACATGCATTCGCTGAGTAAGCTTTGTTTTGCTTTTATTTCTCCCCTGTTTTCATTACTGAGGTGTAAAGCTTGCTAAGTAGGCAGGGTGTGAAACGTCTTGGTTTACACATTGATTGACGGTTGGTGCAGTGACTGATAAAGTCGGCTGCTGCGCTCCGGGTCGTGGGTTCGATTCCCGCATGGAACAAATATTTGAATGATCTGCAGGTAGTTGTTCCGGGTCTGTTTGTATTGTGTGTGGAATTCATGTCTGTAAACGCACTCACGACACAGGAGAAATCCTAGTGTGGGGCAATGTTTTTAAACAGAAAGATTGATTATTTGTCTTGTTATTGTTATCTATTTACAAGTAACAATGTTTAATTTCTGATACAATACAATATTTACATCATAACTTGTCCACTCTCACCAAACGAAACCCGTTTTATGAATAGAAATGTTGTTGGAAATTTAGAACCAGCCTCAAAGACCATAATATACGGATATTCGTTACATTGTATTATATATACCTCACGGTCTATGTCATGTGACTCACAATATATGATTTTGTTCAATATCCAAAATTACAATATAATCATGATGTTGTTTCTATGGCGGAGTTTCATTATTTTGACACGCTATAGGTACAAATTTCATTTCTTTTATTATCCATTTGGATACCATGGATGTGTTATTATAGGATACTGAGTCACCATACAAATTTAAAAAGTTCCAACCGTGGATGAATGAAGCCTTGATATTGACATCGTAACTCGGTATTACCATGATGAATGAATTCCTCGTAGGGTGGAGTCTACCTGGTTGACCTTCTCAACGTCTATGGTCCGGGTCTGGCAATCCTGTTCGTGGTATTTGCGGAGGCAGCTGGTGTCTGCTGGGTGTACGGAGTGGACCGCTTCTCCGAGGACGTAAGGACCATGCTTGGGCATACGCCTGGCTGGTTTTGGAGAGCTTGCTGGTCTTACATCAGGTAAGGCAGGGTTAATAATAATAACAATATGGCTTGCCTTAGTTGGCCGATCAGAGGGGGGCGCCAGAGCTATATGCTCGGGGGTGGAAGTGTCTAATGGCGTAATAACGGGGAAACCCGCTCCGAGTCTTCGAGACGCGCGATGGTGAAACCGGTGCCGCACCTCTCTACACCCGTAGCCGCTCACACCGGTGTTGCTCCTTGTCACCTGTAGTGGTGGCCATTTAGGGGGCCCATCTTGTGAGTGGCGAGTCACCGTCTGCCACAGAATTTTACATTAAAGGTTGAAAGGCAGACGCCGTTTTTCTTAGTATTACATCCATTTAGCACCCATTGCAATAGACCTTATACTTGTAGTTTCCATTTCATACAATAGTTTTATACCTCCGGGGACAATCCGAGACTGCATTTTATAGTGCAGCCATGGAGAGTCCCCGGTTAGTGTCCCATTACATTTTAGATTAAAATTATCTAAAGGGCCTCTGCGTGTTGGACCCATGTCCCCGCGTAAGGCTATCAAAAGATCGGGTTCCCCCTTACAGGGGATATAAACCCGTGTAATAGAGAGACATGTAGACAATAATATAATTTATTTATTCAGACAACAGAGATCCAGATTTGTAGTAATACAGTTATAAAAATGTTTTATCTAATTGTAAATATCGACTTGGTCCTTTGTATAAGTTTCCACACGTGTGGACAGTCGCTTAGCCGCTATAGTATTCAGGATGCTGTGGCTACTTCCACGCAACCGACTGAGACGCGATGCAGTCTTTTTGCGCCAGATAGCTGCTAAGCCATCTGTGCGCGCATCAGCAAACATCGCTGATGCAACACAAAAACATGGAAGCCGCAACTGCGCCCTGAACGCATTGTTAAATTGGACCCGCAGAGCATTGCAGGCTCTTTGGGTATAGTTGACCCACAGGCCTCCCGTATACAGCGACGTACAATAAGCTTTAAATAATGTAACTTTAACTGCGTCTGTACATCAAGAAAATCTGCGTGCCAGCGTGTTCGCCCGAACTGACATGGTCATAATACTGAATACTGAACGGCCAGACTAATAAATATGTCGACTAGGTGGTCGAAAGGGACGAGAAGTATTTCTGTCTGTCAATGAATGCGGAATGTACGGAATGTTTCAAACTATTCAATTCTAAGTTCTCGGGCTTTGGGTATTCTTCCAGGCCTGAAAAATGTTTTAGAAAATTATATACTACCGCAAACTCAATGGCAGCTTGTAGAAATTCTATTCTCCTGGATGACTTGGAATTGGTTTTAAATTCTGAACTGGTCTTTCCGTGTGGGTTTTCCCGTGTGCCTAGAATAGGCCACCTCTCTCCACTCAAGGTTCACGTAAAAGGTGACTAAGGGTTGATTGAAAATGTTTAATTGTATGGAATAGGAGCGCATAGAGGCCATTGACAAATTGACAAAGAAACATTCATCTATACAAATGAATAAAATTGAAGTGTCTGTTTGTAATGTTGAAATAACAGATTTTTCCTGAATGCATATGAAAGCATATACGGTACCTATAACAAAAAAACTATTTTTATTTTTTGTGTCTGTCTGTCTGTCTGTCTGTTTGTTCCGGGTAATCTCCGAAACGGCTGGACCGGTTTTGACGGGACTTTCGCTGGCAGATAGCTGATGTTATAAGGAATAACTTAGGCTACTTTTATTTTAGAAAAATAATTAGGGTTCCGCGCAAAAAAATAAAACCCTTTAAATCCAATATATGTTTTCTATGTCGAAGTACTCTTAATTTTTTTTTAATTATACCCGGGTGAAACCGTGGATCCCAGCTAGTTTAGGATAAGGTTACATAAACGGCTTATAGAAAAATGTTTTTTAATTTAAATGAGTTTTTTTGTCTTAAGAATGATTTCTAATTTTATTATATTACTAGCTGGGACCCGCGGTTTCACACGGGTATAATTAAAAAAAAATTATGAGTACTTCGACATAGACACTTGACATAGAAAATATAATTCCTCCCCCTAATTATTTTTTCTAAATTAAAAGTAGCCTAAGTTATTCCTTATTACATCAGCTATCTGCCAGCCTAAATTCCCGTCAAAATCGGTCCAGCCGTTTCGGAGATTACCCGGAACAAACAGACAGATACACAAAAATTTAAAAATAGATTTTTAGTTATATATAATTTAAGAATACTTTCTTCTTCTTCTTCTTCTCTTAGATTATGGCATCTGTAGGTTATCTTCCACAATTTCGCCAATGTCAAGTTTAAGGCAACGTCGTACGGTATTTAGATGAATAAATCTTTACATATTCATAAAATATTTCTCAAAAATGAAAAAAATTCTAAAAAATATGTCGGCAACGTCGTACGGTTCAATTGTTTTTTTTTTGTGTATACTTTCATATGCATTTAGTAAAAAGCTGTTATTTTGACATTACAAACTGACACTTCAATTTTATTTATTTGTATAGATATATCACTGATGACATAATTGTTGAAATCCAACGCTATTGATATGAAGGTATTATTAATTGGTCTAATGTTGTTTTTATAATAAATGCTAGTTTTAATTAATATTTGTATGCCAGTTATTGGTGAAACATGTAGAAAAATCTCCTATATTGACATTGATTGTTACATCTTATAAACCATGTTTTTAGCAAATAAAATACTTTATTTCTACTTACAGTCCAGTATTCCTGCTGGTCCTCTTCATAGTCTCCGTGCTGGCTCACCAGGAGATGCTCGGCGGGGAGTATGCTTACCCGCCCTGGTCGATCACTGTCGGTTGGATTATGACCGGCACCACCGTCTCCTGTATACCGCTCTACATTGTGTATAAATTTGCGATCACACCCGGCAGCTTCATTCATGTAAGTACTTCCTTCTTTACTCTTACTTTCCATGTGGTAGGTAATAGAAAGCGTGGCACCAATGGGTGGCTCTAGATGGAGATCTTTCGAGTTCCCAGAGCCTCCCTACGGTGCCGAAGATGATCACTCCGGTGGTTTTAGCCGGTAGAAGTCCGGCATGCCCCTTCGCATTTTCCCGGGGCGAAGGAAGTACATGAAGTATTTCCAACAGATCAATAAAAAATAAAAAAATGTAATAGAAAGCAATTTTCAAGCCAGTCTTGTTTTTCTTTTAAACGTAAAACGTTGCCCCACGCTAGGATGCGTGTGGCAACGTGTGTCCTGTGTCGTGGGTGCGTTTACAGACATGAATTCCACACACAATACACCCAGACCCGGAACAACTACCTGCAGATCATGCAAATATTTGTTCCGTGCGGGAATCGAACCCACGACCCGGAGCGCAGTAGCCGACTGTATCAGCCACTGCACCAACCGTGCCGTCATTCAAGCAAGTTATTCGCCTGCCCATGACCAATCCTGCGTGACACCACTCTGCGCTCATCACTTAGAGACATTAGTTATTTAGTTTCTCATATCCAATCATTTCTGCTACAATGCCCTTCAAACCAGATCACGGTAAGCACGGACGCGCTCAGTTCAAATACCACTATGCGGTCACCCATCCATATACGAGCCAAGCGCTGCTTAACCTCGCCGATCGTTTACTGATCAGTGAGTGCAACTGGCTGAGAGTTAGCTGTTATTAGCTGGTTATGCACTGATATAAGTATCAGTTAATAACCAGCTAATGATATAACTGTGGTGCCGGCTACGAATAGCACCAACCCATCTCATCCCGTGGGTGTCGTAAAAGGCGACTATCGGATTAGCCGGAGGATGGGCAGCAGCGTCCTCCGGATACATTAACAACTCAACTGCGATCGCCGACCCGCCTGCCAAGCGTGGCGATTATGGCAAAACCCCCCAATGAGCACACAACCAACCGATATCGGTCGTAGTGAAGCGTGGTAAAGATTACCTTTGGGGGAGGCCTGTGTCCAGCAGTGGACTTTATTCGGCCGAACTGATGAATAACTGAGAAAAAATAACTCAAACTACCCTACTTATCTTGGTTTCTCTTTAGCGCATCAAAACAATAAAGCGCCCTGAAGTGATCACGGTACCGCCCGCGGACGCAACTGTCTGCAGTCTGTGACCTGACCGTGCCTACAGCTCAGCGCCCATACAGACGAAGCCGGCAATCGAATGGCTTGTATAACGACTATTCACAATTTAAAAAATCCGCAAAATAGCTCAATCTGTGTAATGTGCTACCATCAATGATATTATATATTGAAAGAGGTAGATATGTTACATATGCGCCAAAAGTAAGAACCAAAACTCCCCCAATTGAAGCACTTTGCAATCAGTTCGCCCAAGACAGGACAACGAGCACACGCTGTCATAATCTCTATTTTTACTAATTAAGTGATACCATAAGTGGTACCAATGCCGTTGTGCGTATATAGAAAAAATGCAGAAACTATCAAGTAAACATGAATAAAGAACTAGGGATATCATACCACACGTGAGTAACAAATAAAATATTTGAATAAAAATACTATTCAAATTACTTACAGAATAATATTCTCGAAGAAACCCCAGGACAATCAAAGAAAAGAGATAACACATATATTCTATCACAGGTGCGACAAAGACATCGAGTACACGTGTTGTCATTTTAGATGGCTATCTCCTTTTTTCTTAATAATTTCGTTAATTAATAAAAAATAAAAAATAAATTCGTAATTTTTGTATCTTCTTTCTTACAGCATAAGTAGATGTGCAGTTTTGTAGGTTCATACATACAGCGAGACTGAACTTTGCGCGCCATTTAATATGGACGTAACATATCTATGGTATAATATCATTGGCTACCTTAAGTATACAAGTTATCTATCTTCATATTAAACACATAGACAGATTAGCAGTTTTGCAGTCAGGAATAGTATGAAAGCATTGTTAATTTAATTGGGATTGGAAAGAAACTCCGGTATGCTATGAAATTTATGTATAAATAATCAATGCTATGTGGTAGATTTTAAATAGAAATGCTTAACTTTTATAAATATTAAGGCATTCTAGGTTTAATAAAAATATATATGCATATATTGCAGTTAAAAAATATCAAAATGTATAAAGTTTTCGTTAAACTGCAGAACTGTTAACAGAAAACGAAGACTTTGCAATACCTACTATAGTGTAATTGTTTCTATTCTATTTAAAAACATGATCAGAAAAGGTATTTAAAAACAATATTTCTCAACTAATCTAATCTAGAATTGTAATCTTCGTGTTTATACAACGAATATTGTTAAGCATTTAAAGGATCTAGATATTGGGTAATTACTAATATAACAATATGTTGTATATTATAAAAGAGTTGCTGGACAGACTATAAAATTGCGTGAATGTAAGAAACATATATACAATCTGTAACATAGACAAAGTATACACGTATTTAGAATACGTGCATGCTTATGTAGTTGCAGATTGTATATTTAATTTCAGTGTGAATAAATGATTAAATTAGTTTAGGATATTTTCATCTTATAAATAGGTCTAAGCAAACCCCATTGTAAAAAAGTTTCATACATTATTATATACAAAAATATACATGTTTCTGTATTCCTGGGCAATGAGTGCAAAAATATTGTATATTTTATGTGTATATAATAATATAAAAGTGTGTAAATAGCATTAGAAATCGGACAACTAAGTTTTATGGGATCATATGCATAGGTTTTTAAATATAGTCGACATTTATAATATAGTCGACATTTATAATATAGCCGACATTTATAATATAGCTTCAAATATTACCTATATTACAAAGTATCTAAACCTAGTACTTAATGTATATACTCATTTAAATATCCTAACATTGTACGGCGAGGATATGAATTACACCGATCTTGCTATAATTTAAAAATAAATAGAATAAATTTATGAAATTATTATACGTTTTATGAAGACGAAAAGAAGTGGAGTTTAGTGTGTAAGTAAATATTGACACATTTTGGAGCTTGCTTCCCAATATTACGATCCCTATGCCTAGCTTTAATTTTCATAATTCCCATATAGTAAATAAAATATGAATGTTTATATTATACTTATCATATAGGGATAAGCTGTAGTTGTGAATTTTACTTCTTAATATAATATGATACTCATAGTTATGAAATATACACTTTAATCAGTAGTAAGTATACTTAGAAAAATGTAGCTAAAATTATATTACTTATCATATATACATATATCAATGTTTTCCATTTTATATTAGCATAGGTAGCAATATATTTTTATCCAAACTAGTCCTTAAAAACGTAATAAATGTTAAATGTTTTTATAAAAAAATATTTAAATGTAGTTCATATACCCGCAGAGTTATATTTACACATTTTCTTTACAATATTTGTTGTTTATTTTTTATACCTGTGTTCTTTTTATTAATGTTGTACTCCAAGTGTTGATGTGTAGTATATGTTGTACGTAGTTATATGATCAGTGATTGTATATGTGTTTAGAGTAATAAACGACGAATGTGTAGACTAGGCCTGTATCAGCCATTACAGGCCTAACTGACCATTTGTTTTACCTAATTGGTGTTTTTTATTGCCAACCTTTAAAATAATATTAAGGAACTGTATCATCGGGCTCGCCACGCTTTCAATCTAGATTTTACGAATCATCATATCAGTCAAAGCACCTACCTCCACTGCTGTACAAAAGCCTCCCCTTAGATTTCCACAATTCTTTTGTCATTTTAGAGAGAATTTGCCTACTCTTGGCAAACGGATCGGTGAGCGCAGTATGGCTACTGTAGCACAGAAGGGCCGCTGCTGCTGCGGTTTAGAATCCCTTAGTCATCTTTTACGAAGACGAGGCGGACGAGATGGAGTGGTGCTATAGAATAGAATCATTTTTTTAAACTGGGTATTCCGTCTGCCACCTCAATCCATCAGGCAGAAAGGAATCGTAAACCTCAAACTTAAGGAGGTTTGTAAACACAGCGTATGCCATCTTGATTTTGACACATTTTGAATCCATCACAACCTGTCACGATGTACAATAAATATGAAACTAACCAAAAAATAATTGGAGTATAGAATTAAAAGTGTGATAAAATATACCAATGAAATCGTAAAGTGAAGATGTTAAGTGTAGATGGGACTTGTAGCATAAAACTCCCACAGTTTGCATGGCAGTCAAATCAGTAAACTTTAATACACAAAGCGTAAGAACAAACTTTATATTCTTCATGACTCAGCAAATAACGGCTATAAAAACAAATCGAGAGTACATACGAAACTACCCTTCAAGGCATTAAGACCAAAATATTTACACTTCTACGTATTGGAATCTTCTTAATAATTTTCAGACTTTAAAACACTTTGTAAGACACTTGAAATTTACTGGCAACATGTAAGGCGTAAGAGATCAAGACATATCGTTGCTATAAATGGCTTCAAAGGGCATCACAGCGTCAGTGGTAATTTAAAGATCTGCTTTAAACAGTATGGGATAAAGTGTGAATTGTACTGCATGTGCACATGCATTCTAAAACTTGATGCGGAGAATTATCAGTTTTTTCTTTAGTGATTATTATGGCGGATAAAAATACAAGTATGCCTTTTTATACCCATGCATTTAAAGTGTTCCTTAAATTCATTTAATTTCTAATTACCACATTGCAAGCACTACAATCACCCTTCATCTTTATCAAAAGATATTTCTTAATCGGAGTCATCATATTAGCCACAGGACATCCACTGCTGAACAAAGGCCTCCCCCATAGATTCCCACAATGATGTGGTCATTTTGGAGGGAATTTGCCAGTACGCACCACGCTTAGCAGGAGGGTTGGTGAGTGCAGAATGGATACTGATTCACAGAAAGAACACTGCTGCCCATCCCTCTGATTTAAAGTTCCTTAGACGCCTTTACGACATCCATGGGAAGAGATGGGGTGCTGCCATTTCTTAATCCGGCCACCATACGGAATACAGAATGCTTAATCAGAATATACTTTACTTACTTACTAATTTTAAAGCATAAGTAATAAACACGCTATTCTGTGCCAGAACCCGAAAAGATTTCTAGAGTTAAATTTCTAATATGAGAATTTACGTACACAAAACATTTAGGTCCCAAGTAGATCGCTTAGATATAGATAGGCGTGGCACCAATGGGCAGATCCAGAGCATTGGTTTTCGAGATCCTGGAGTCCCCTCTTTTGGCAATTAAATATTACCCGGGTAGTTTTAGCCTGTATAAGTCTGAAACACCCGTCGCCACACAGATTAATAATCTGTATATAAGTTTCGCCGTGTGGTGCCGGCTAAGAATACCACCACCCCATCTCATCCCGTGGGTATAGTTAAAGGTGACTATAAGGTTCGCCGGAGGATCGGCAGCAGGGCCCTTCTAGTGCATTTATGACACAACTGTGAACGCCAACCCGTCTACCAAACGTGGCGATTATGGCAAAACCCCCCCCCCCAATTTGCACACATCACAAACACATACGTCGCTGTGGCAATTTTTGGGGAGGTTTCTGTCCAGCAGTGGACATTTTTAGGCTAAAATAATATATACTTTTCTGTATACATATCATACTACCACACTTATTAAGTATATGCTTACACAGAGCCTATGCAACTCGAACTTGCAGTCGACAGCGAAATGGTTGAGTTGCAATGGCGAGGTATGGGGAGTCGGTCCAACAGTGGTGTTTGCCAGCGCAGCGGCCCTGTTTCTCTACAATGAGCTGGAAGCCACTGTGTTCATTGCGGGAGATCAAGCGCACGTGACCTTGCTGGAGAAGACATTGATTGTAAGTTTATGGAGTTAGCTGACAAGTTATTGTTGATGTTTACTTATCATATCGGCCATTTATACATCCATTGCTGAACAAAGGCGTCCCCCATAGATTTTCACAACTGTGCCATCATTTTGGGGGGTATTTGCCAATACTCACCACGCTTGGCAGGCGGGTTGGTGAGCGCAGTATGGCTACCGTTTCACAGAAGTGACGCTGCTGCCCATCCCTCTGGTTTAGATGCCCTTAGTCACCTTTTATGACATCCACTGGAGGAGATAGAGTGATGCTAATTCTTAATCCGTACACCACACGGAATAACGGAATATTAACATACGATTAAGTCAATTATATTATAGTCATTCTGCGCTCACCAACCCGCCTGCCAAATGTGGTGAGTACTAGCAAATTCCCTCCAAAATTACGATGCTATTGTGAAAATGTATGGGGTAGGCGTTTGTGCAGCAGTGGACGTCCTTTTGCTGATATGATGATGCGTTATGAGTGCGTATCAGATTGATAAGTAGTGCAGCGATAAAATAGGGTCTTACTATTATCGGGTTTTAATATGGTACAAAGAATGTCCATGCTATATACTTGTCTATTTCATCATTAACAGCAGCCTCAAAATCAGTTGTTATCATTATTCTTAACTGTTTTCTTCCTGGTTGTACATTTGATATTGTTCTCTTTTGTTATCATTCATAGGTTAAGCTCGCCTTTATACATCACATTTTATTTAACAATCTGTGTTTTCTGTTATATTTTGTACAGTAACGAATAAAAAAATATTTTGCAGTATATTTATGCCTCCTTATATAGTTTCGCAGTAGCTAGGTACTTAAAATAATGTAACCAAGATAAAATAGTAAATCTACATGCAAATTCAAAATTCGAAGTTGAGAGAGCAGTGATTTCACCTGGTTTTCTGGCTAATTCATGTAACGACATAGGACGGCGCAGTGGCTAAGCGATGACTTTCAGTGCTTCGTGTCGCGGGTTCGATCCCCGCATGGGACATACATTTGTATGATCCACAGATGTTTCGGGTCAGCGTGTTTGTGTAAAAGATAACTTTATTTAGTCATCATCCTGCCTATATTATCTGTAGTTTATGCAAGGTACAAAGCACTCATTTACTTCGTTTCGCCGATGTTATTAAAGTCAATGAAATCGAAGCGAGCCTACCGCCATTTACCGGGCACTGTTTCATACCCCGGGCTAATACCGAAAATTTAATAGCAGCCGAACACAAAAACTGCTTGCAAAACAATCCGAGGACCTAGCGTTTGGCAGCTGCACTTACGACCACGAAACCAATGTAGCTTTCGGTTTATTTAATCAGCACTTGTAATTTGCAGTCTACTATGGTGCTGGGCATGCTGGCACTCATGATTCACTTGTGGGTCTGCTCCATGCGCTTCTTTCAGTACTATCTCGACACGCTTATAAGAGATGTGAGTATTAAGTCATTAGTTCTCGAAAAGTATGCGTTCCATTATCTACCTTACAGTCAAATTTCATGAGTTGATTTTAGAAAATAGATGATGATACAGACGTGAACTTCATTCTAGAGATTTAAAGTCTTCTTTACTCAGTCACTGTTCTTACAGGTTTAATTCACACAAACACCAATATACAACTCATAAATATAATTTAACAATTATCACCTCCTCAGAGTCCAGGCATGCTACTAGAGATGACAACAGCGGGACTCCTGGGCGGCCCGGCAGAGATAATGCCACTGGGGCCTTTGACCCGGTTTTTGCGTCAACAGCAGCCTCAGATACACATCACAGTGTGCTGGTTCCTCTCGTTGTGCTACGCCGACTACATCAGAAAGAATTACTGCCAGAGGTTCAATCTGCCGTATTTGGAACGCTGGTTGGTATTAAGTATTAATCTTTGATTTTTATTTTTTTTATTTTTAATCATCGCAAGGGGGGAGAATCCTTCTGGCCCACCGCAGAACTTTATTGAAAATAACCTAGCCGTAGTCTACAGCACAGTAGTGCTATTCTGTAAGAACTCACTAGCAAACTCACTCGTGAATCCGCAGTGAAAAGTAGTAAAAACAATACGAAATTAGAGATTTTACTTCGGATTCAGAAGTGAGCTTGCTGGGGAAGCAGACTCATATAAGAATCCGAAGTAAAAAGTAGCAATAACAAGACGATATTAGAAATTTCACTGCGGATTTAGAAGTGAGTTTGCTAGTGAGTTCTTACAGAATAGCCATGCAGGTATCAATCTAGTATCTCACAGATAATAATAATAAATAATGCCGCCGCCTTGTGTTTAATGAATATAGTCTGGAGAGCGTTAAGATAGATACATTTATCAGCAATATTGCCAAGACCCAAGTATCTTAAAATGTCTGTCTGATTGATCTTTAGTTTTTACTTAAATGAAATAGCTTTCGTTAAGTAGGCAGGTATTTTTTTAACCATCAGTTTCGGTAACTTACAAGATTAGCTTCACTTGCAATACAGCTATTTGTTTCATGGATTCAGGTATTCATCATCATCATATCGGCCATACAACGTCCACTACTGAACAACGGCCTCCCCTATAGATTTCCACAACTGTGTCGTCATATTGGGGGGAATTTGCCCGTACTCACCACGCTTAGCAGGCGGGTTGGTGAGCGCAGAATGGCTACTGTTCCACAGAAAGGACGCTGCTGCCCATCCCTCTGGTTTAGAGTCCCTTAGTCGCCTTGTACGACCTCCACGGGAGGAGATGGAGCGGTGCTATATTCTTAATCCGGGCACCACGGATTCAGGTTTTAGACTAACACAATTAATGACCATAATTTTGTTCACTATATTTTTTTGTCAGCAGCCGAACTTTTATGTAATATATTTGTGTGTTCTGGTGGGGGCAGGCAAACCGAGCTGCAAGAGCGCGCGGTGAGAGGCGTCAATCACACCATGGAGAAGGTCAACAGCTTCGTCGGCTCGGTCCATCAACGGCTGCGTGGCTACGGGCCGCTCGAATTACGAGAGAGCAACAATCAGGCTGATGGAGTAACTCACACGTAATGCTTGTACTACCTTTACCTTCAATTTATATTTTTATCTTAAATTTTGACGAAACTGCTTTTGGATCCGGACCTAAACCGAATAAAAAGCTTTTTCTTTTGAACCGTATGATTTGGCGTTGAACTCCAGAAAGCCTCGAGAGTGATCTTACGAGGACCTGGGATCCTTAGGTGCCGAAAATGACCGCCCCAGTGGTTTGAGCTGGTAGGAGTCCGGCATGCCCCTTCGTCCTCCCCGAGGCGGAGGAAGTTCATGATTAATTTCCACTGGGGACCAATAAAAAAGGTAGTTCAGAATAATATTTTTCTATCACATTGTTGTATTCTTATTACAGACTACCAATCGCATTCACCGTTCATGGCCGAGGCCATTTTCAGTTAAAAAAAACTTCTCTTAAAAAAAATCGAACCTAATACAAAATACCCAACCATCCCAGGGCCCTTACTCGCTATGCCAAGTGAAATAATTCCACTCATGGAATGTGATATTTTTCATATACTGTTATTGCGTCACGTGATCGCGTTTCGTGCATGGAATTATTTCACATGGTATAGCGAGTAAGTACTCAGTTATGTATTCATTGATAGAAGTCATATATTTAAACATAGCTAACAATTAACTAGAGTGAGAGCTTGTCTTCAAAGATATCTTCGGTGGACGCCAGGGACGCTGAAAATGGTGCGCCGTGTGTCAACCGTCGAGCAAGTGATCCTGGCACGCCGATTAACGAGTCACAGAAAGAACTCTGCGTCCGCCTGGTCAGCCAGTCCAGCGAAACCACTGCTGATGCAATCGAAAAACTTAGAAAATATGTCACGGTGAGTGTTGATTCTGTTTAGAAATTTAATACGCGATTTACATTCATAATTTCATCCTCAGTTTCATTGTCTATTTATTAAATGCCATTTGTGCAGCTGCGACACTAGGTCATATCATCAAGGAATGGCTTAACCATCACCTGATGACTATGCACTCCAGGCAGGTGTGATTGCGAAGTACCTAAAGGGACATCATGATTTACCAGCGGAGGAGTAGTGCAAGGCCTTGGGCAGCACCATGGACCCAATAGGGCTGAAGTAGGTACATTCGATTAATGCCAAGCCCTTAAGAACCACAAATAGAATAGAAGTACCACGAAGCACCCAAACTGTCCCAAACATTAGATACCTCATCATTTCGGCCAATTAAACTCCACTGCTGGACACAGGCCTCCCTCAAAGATCACCACAACAACCAACATCGGTATTGTGTGCTCATTTGGGCGTTTTGCCATAATAAAAAGCAGGCGAGTTGGCGATCGCAGTTGAGTTGTTAATGTACTCGAAGGACGCTGCTGCCCATCCTCCGGCTAATTCCTTGGTCGCCTTTTACAACACCCATGGGATGAGATGGGTTGGTGCTATTTGTAGCCGGCACCACACCTTCTAAGCATTAAATTATTATATTCTATATTCTATCTTAGGAAAAACTGGAACAGGAAACTGAAAAAGAGCTTTGTAAGGATAGCAAAGCATATCATATTATGTACCTTTTCTGTGTGGGGACATCCTAATAGATGACCTCCACCTTGGAGAAGGCGAAGAGTTATGACAGACTTTTACTGGGTAAATTCACCAAGATGGCGGTCTTCTGCAAATACAGGGGGTTATCGATGTCTAGTGGAAAACACCGGTGCTCCTCCTGTGAATGTATCGTGCAATACATTCGGGTGAAGACGCAAATGGACGTTGAGGGTGGAGAAGTTGGAGTCGCACCACAACACTAACTCCAAATTATCTGTGGTGCGGGTCCCGACACGCCATTTTTCTATTTTACTGTATTTATGTATTTTTATCTATGGGCCTTAGTCGCCTGATAATAAATAAATAATAATAAATGCTCTTTTCTTTGTTGAGACATCCTTATGGACTTACTCCGTGTTGGGTAAGACGGAGGAGCGCGCTGGAGTCTTACCGGATAAAACCTCACGATGTTCCCTCGATATACCTTCTTTTTTTTATTTTTTATTGATGTCCAGTGTAAATTCTACATGGAACTTCCTTCGCCCCGGGAGAGGGCGAAGGGGTATGCCGGATTCCTACCGGCTAAAACCACTGGAGCGGTCATCTTCGGCACCGAAGGTGGGCTCCAGGTCCTCGTAAGATCACACTAGAGCCGTCCATTGTTGCCACGCCCTTAGGCACATCACGGAGGGGATGACTGTAAAGCGGTCACACCCTCTAGCGGAGGGAAGGCGACTGTAAAAAGGTCACCCCCCCCAGGCACTTCTCGGGGAGGATTGCAAAGGATAACCCCAAGCCTCGCTTTGCGCCGTGCTGTGCACACGGCGGCACGTGACCACGTGCGCACCGCCGCCTTCCCGGGGATCCCTCGATACACTTACGATATATGTTCCGTATGGTGTCCAGATTAAGAATATAGCACCACTCCATCTCCTCCCGTGGATGTCGTAAAAATCGACTTAGGGAATCTAAACCAGAGGGATGGGCAACAGCGTCCCTTCTGTGAAACGGTAGCCAAACAAAACAAAACTCACCAACCCGCCTGCCAAGCGTGGTGAGTATTGGCAAATACCCCCCAGAATGATGACACATTTGTGAAAATCTATGAGGGCGGCCTTTGTTCAGCAGTGGACGTATATGGCCGATATGATGATGATGATGACCTACCGCTAGGGTTGCAGGATTCGCTCGCGCATTCCCCTAGCATGTCTCAGAGGGACTTGTGGAGGTGTTGAATGAAATACTAATACACAATACTTTTGTTTGCTTATAGACAACAAGATGCACATGCTGTGGTCCACAAAACACACGCGTCTGTAGTCTTGAGACCCCAAAAGAAACAAAGCCTCGAGGAGTGTCCCTGGAGGAGCATCGATAAGCTGCCCTTTGAGTCACTTGTTCAATGATATCCTGGTTGTATATTAATACTAAAGATTTATTATAAAGTGTTGTTGTTTTGTTTATTGCTATCTAAATAATATACAGAGAAAAGGTGGTTGGCAGACTGACGCATGAAACTAAGGTCAAATCATTTAAGGTAGAAACTCTTGATAATGGTGTACATGAAAGGACATGATAAGCAAATAATAAATGTTCTTTATTTAGAAAGTAGGTTTCAAGAACCACTCACTCGTTAATAAATCTAGATGAAGCCAGCATTGCCTACTGACTGCCTGTGAGAAGAAATGCCGAAATGAACTCAAAGGTTTCTGTTTTAAATACTAGTAATATTTTCTACCACAATAAGTGAGCAAATTACAGAGCAACGTCTGGAATAGTATTTTGAAAAAAGTTTATAACCGTTTTGACTGAACCCATCTCGAAAGCCGATAATCATGAATGCATCGCAAAGAGAATGTGGTTTTATTGTAATTGATGTATCGTAAAGCTTAACCGTATTTTAAGAAGCTCAACGATCCGACAGCACATGATTTGTGTACACACAGCATAGCATTTATGTATGCATCGGGGAATCTGCAGGCCCCCACCGAGCGACCCACGAGAAGACGGTGGCATGCATGTGGTCACGCGCCGCCGTGTGCGCAACATAGCACAGCGCACAGTGAGACTTTGGGGGGGGGGGGTCTTGCCATCCTCTCCGAGGTGTGCCTATAGACGGCATAAGTGGAGCTCTCTAGCGTGATCATACCAGGAGTATGATATTGAGAGACAATATTTTAAAATTGGTGATGCCAGTAATATGTACCTAGGCCAGCGGCGAAGGGTGCATGCCGGACTCCTACCGGTTAAAACCACTGGAGCGGTCATCTTCGGCACCTAAGGGAGGCTCCAGGTCCTCGTATGATCACACTAGAGCCACCCACTGGTGCCACGCCTATAGGCTCATCTCAGAGAGACTAACTGACTGTAAAGCGGTCACCCCCCCGGGAGATTGTAAAGGATCCCCCAAAGCGTCACACTGCAGTGCGTGACCACATGCGTGCTGCCGTCTTCTCTTGGGTTGCTCGGTGTGGGCACGTATATTCCCCAATCTACGCACCCGCAAACCAAAAGGTCCCCCGCCTTATAGCAACGGCAGGGGAGATAGACACCTACCTAAGTACTCCTATCCAAACATAAAAGTATATTAAAAGTAACACTGTCAAATCACATTTTTGACAAATCGTGAATGGTAAAATGTCAAAACGATCATGGTAACATAGAAGAAGATAATATTTTTGTGTAAATCAACACGAAATTAATACATTTAAGCCAAATGTAAAATTTCGTTGTCAATTATTTGGATATAAAAAATTGTGATGTGGAACACCTCTTTATGGATTTACGTGCAAAATGAAGGATATGAGGTAGGTAGAAATTGACAGATATTTCTGGTTACGTTAAAGCACAACTGAAAATCCGATTTTAGGCGGGAATACTGTAAGATCAACACGGACGGCTCTAGTGTATGTATAGTGTTACGAGGAGCATACTTGGGTGCCGAAGATGACTGCTCCAGTGGTTTTAGCCGGTAGAAGCCGGTAGATGCCCCTTCGCCCTTTCCCAGGGCGGAGGAATTTCATGAAGAATTCCCACTGGGACAAATAAAAAAAGGATCAATACGGATCATAATCATCTTATCTTCATCATGTTTCCGTTTTCGCTACCCAATTACCTAGCATAGTGAAATAACACAACTAAACCGTCATCGAACGTTAAATAAGTATTCGTGCCCTATACTTAAGGACGCATCAATCAGTCAGTTGCTATAGGCGCCTCCCAAGTGATGCCATAGCATCAAGTCTGTCCACGGACGTATACAACGAAATATCGGCAACCTGTCACCAGTTCACCAGTGAAGCATATTTGTCTAGTTCTGCTATGCCTGTAGATAAACGATACATGACCATTATTACTAAACCTGTAACGTGGTCCTCACCTGCACTTGGAGCAACCTGCCAATGGCCAATGACCCTCTGATAACCATAACTCCCGTTGGTGTTTGGTAGCTCTGTAAAAAGCTGGCTTTCCAGTCGCCAAACCGCTGGCCTAGCACTACGGAAATTAAATGCCTACTTATCTCCGCTTTGGGAGATTTTGGCTAGCTGGCCTTCATAGTATAGACAGTTTTGTAGCTCTGCAGCAGCTTGTATCATATTTGTTGAACATAAAATACTTAGTTATCACATTAGATTAGTGTTATATACTGCAGTAAGGAACAATAGAAAAGTAAGTTATACCAGTGCCTCCGTGATTGATAAATAAGCTTTATGTTATGGCGCTTGTAGCAAAACTAAGTATCGTTTATTGCAAAAGTTGTTGGGTGATGCAAAAGGTGGAGCACCAAGGGTTTATACGTAACTTGTGCAGCCCTTCTTTGGCATTGTATTCTGGACATTATAGTCATTTGAAGATTTTTTATGATTGCAGCTATTTGAGTGGGCGAAATGCGGGGAGGGCTCAATGTCAGTGGTGCCGACCGTACTGTGGGCAGCGGGCGCGGCGGCACTCGCACAGCGGATACTTACCGCGCTATTTAGGCGATTCTTGTTCCGCCGGGTGCCACTTTGGGAACTCGTCTTACAGGTTTGTTTTTTAGACTTGTAAGTGGCTGACACGGGGTGACGCGTTTTATTTTTTTTCTATCATTAATAACTAGGATTTTTCCTGCATTGGTACAGTTTACAGACATCAGCTCACGTGAACAAACACCCATGACCCAGACCCAAAATAACTATCAATATTTGACCCGTTCGGGGATCGAACCCGCGGCACGTAGCGCACAAAGCTAAGCGACTAACCACTGTACCAAATGTGACATCCATCCGTCATGCGAGGGATATCAGCAGGCGAATTGTCGTTTGGATTGTGACTTATATCTGTATTTATACTTTAACGGTTATACGGATGCACACCCTCCATGCATAGCCTTTTTTTTATTTATTGATACGGTGGAAATACCTCATGTACTTCTTTCGCCCCACATAGCCGACACTACTGCTGGCAAAGAGAGATCTTGCCCGATCCGATCGACCAGGATCTGCCGCTCGGCAGTCCACGCAGGGCACTCTCCGAGCGTTTGCTGTGCGGTATCCTGATCATCTCCACAGTGGTGGCACTGTGCCGTGACCTCGCGTCCTATCCTGTGCAAGTACCGACGCACCGAAACAACCGTGTCCGGTGAATACCTGCGTCAGGCGGCATGTGACGCGCTTGCTCCTTTGGAGCCCGGCTTCGAAGAGCGGCAAGACAGCCTCAATGACGCTCCATGCATATATCATATCCCAGTCTATAGATCAGCGTAAATAAATGTTGCCGTGCCACTAATATGTGATAAATAGACGACATTATAGTGGCCTATACTAGGTTGAACGCTACAGGAGGGTCTGAGTTCGATCCCTACCCGCACCCCTGACTTTTTGGATTCATGTGCGGATCAGAATTGAATGATCACTTGCATTAACGGTGAAGAAAACATAGTGAAGAAACAAACCTGCACACCTGAAAGGGCTCCAAAATGTTCTCAATGGTGTGTGAGTCCACCAACACGCACTAGGCCATCGTGGTGGACTAAGGCCTAAACTTTCTGAAAAGGCCTGTGCCCGATAGTGGGACAATAATGGGCTGATTATGTTAGAAGATATTCAAATATAAACTCATTACTGGGGTGTGGTTCAAAGGGAGAGAATCGGTCGTCCCGTTATCTTTAAATGTGAATTGCGAATTATTCAAGATGAGCAGCCAGCGACCTGTAGTATGCTAGTAACAATATCTTAATCACCAATCCGACAAAACTTAAGTGCTAACCCATGGCAAGCACGGGACGTTAACACGAGGAAATGTTATGCTGGTCTGGAGGATTTAGTTGTAACTTATACGAAAACAAATAGGTAACCTTTCATAAACAACGTTATAGAAATCTAACCCCTCAAAAAACACTATTCACCTATATGGAAGATACGCATACAGATGGTCAAGAAGCCCGGGGAGGCTGAGACAGTTTGCGTGGGATTGAGGAGACCACGACTGTGCTGATGGAGGCGACTACGCCGATGCAGGCGCCAGCTCTCGCAATTTCACTTCACTTTTTCCATAGACGAAGAGACGCGCACATCACCTGCTTTTTAAACATATCGTTCCTATTATACATACCTACAACCCACGGGTTTTCTTTTACCTCCTTGTAGGACCCCTACAGTGCTATGTATCTATATGAGACACGAAACATCTGCGAAATAGTAATGAGACACATCGGGGATAATCGCGCATTCAAATCAGCTTATCGCAGACCAGAGCTGGACTAAGGCCTCTTGCAAGCTATGCAACACCACATGTTCTCCTTCCATTTCCAGCCCACAAACAAGATCTATAGACTGTTCAGGTCGTTGGTCAGTATAGGCTGAGAGCACTTTGTTTAAAGGCCGCGTTTCCTGTTATGCGGACTTGAGGCCGCGTGCGGTTTTGATCCGCGTGCAGAACAGATCGTCTGACACGCAACAAACAGTATTGTGCATGTCGTAATACGAATTTTGGATATAATAGTTTATGTGGTAATCTTCAAATCGTTTGATTGTATACTAGCATACATGTCAGCCGCGTGACAGGAAAAGTAACACTGAGCTTACAAACAAGCCCAAAGATAGAAAACAAATGCGGGAGGTCCTGTATCGCTAAGCCGCGACCCGCGTGCGCGTGTAATGAGTGATACTTACTATTTGAAAGTCCTCAAGTCACGGCGTGGTAGGCACCGCATCGCGCCGTCGCAAATTCGCGTGACGGTAACCGAAGCCTAATTCACACTCTCCGACTCGAAGGACCCATCTTGACTGCCTACTTTTTTTCCAAACTAACACCTTACTTTTCCTTTTAGCAATTACTTTTCATATGGTTGGTGATATACAGTCTGCACTTCTGGGCGACGCTTGTCAGGATCGTGAAGTCGGTCGTGGAGTATTGTTTCGAAGTAAGTTGCGTGTCATTATGAATATAAGTTGATTAGTTCCCTACAATTTATAGATTTATCTTTGTTGATAGTCTACCTAATAGCGATTGGCCCGCTCCAAACTCTTCAACCAATCACTGCGCTGAACGCGGTAAACGTGTAGTTTACTATTACGTTTCTATTGTGAAAAGAAACTCGTACTAGGGGTACTGTAGCTAATTAATTACACCACGAGTTGGCCCAACCAAGTACCACGCTTCTTATAAAATACATTTTAAGCAACATTTTACTTGCTGCATAATTCAATTACGCACCAGCGTCTCCCCTGGTGAATGCTTACCATTCGATGACATGCATCTACTTTAACCTCCTTATTTTGTTTCATACAACCTTGAGATGAGACTGTCCTCCTTCTCCGAGCGGAATCGGCCCTCACTCGATAGGTAGTAAGGTACCTATCTAATAATGCAATAGCTGCAAAGGGCCAGACTATAAGATACAGACTTTGAAGACTGCAATACGGTTACAGTTATAAAAAGATGCAAAATCTTATTTCAGGAAGATAAATTTATTCTGACGGATGATGACATAGAAAGCCGCCAGATGATGCAGCAGTGGATGATATGGATGTGCGGAGCGGCGCCTCTAGCACTATACATCCACACGAGGCCGCGACCAGATATACCGCCGCTCATGATATGGTTCGTAGCTGTTGGTACAGGTTTTATACTCATATATATTTATAATTTTTATTTGGTATTACTGCCTCTTTACTCGTCTATCGGCTGTCTCGGGCCAATCGTTTAGATAGGAACCAAGCTCATCTCGCCTTGTCGCCGCGATGACGTTTGCTGCTGTTATGTGGTAGTTTTCGCACATTGATTCTCGGCGGGCGGCATTCATTTTAGTTTGGCAACTGTGCATACTTTAACAGTTTATGTTTTGAAACCCAGTAGCAAGTTCCTTATACAATCTTAGTTTGACGCCTAGAATATTGCATTTCGTTGCCCGCCGGCAGACCCATATTACCTATCTACATTATTTCTATTTTTACAATGTTAGGAGACCCTCAAACTGGCAGTATAATGTTATCAGTGCATATGCTTCTCTATTAGATATCGTCTATTCTTTCTTCGGCTTCTCAAGTCGTTCAAGCAGACTCATTTCTCCAGGTCGCTGCATCTGGAGCACTATGATATTAGTCACCTCTAATTTCATCGAAGGGAAGTGATGCCTACGTAGGTACTCTAATGTACATAAAACATACCAATAATCTCCTGATCTAAAACTGTAAAGCAAACTATCATCGGGCGGTAATCTTATAATAATGAATAAGTCCACTCTTGACCTCGGTCCGAATAAATGGAAAAGGATGCATGTGATCTACCATGGAACGAACACATCCAGAAGATGCATGCCTATGCACTCTTAAAAGTAACGGTTGCAGGGAACGCAGACGCTGACATGGGAGTCACACTGGCTGTGCACATAATGATGGTTCAGAAGCGCGGAGTACTTGTTTAAGACTCGTCTATCAGGATATCTTTATGGAGATCTTTGGGGGAGGCCTGTGTCCAGCAGTGGACTTCATTCGGCCGAAATGATGATCGGGATATCCACCAAGTGTGGTTGGTAAGGCGTAGTCGGTCTGGAAGTCTGATGGTAAAAAGGAGATGGTGGGATCAATGCATGTAGCGCACACCCTCCGAAATACAATCTGTACAAGGACCAACAGGCAAGGATCGTGTCACCGATAGGCCAGGGTGTGGAGCTAGCGCCTCGTAGCCTGCGAGTCTTTAGCGCAGCAAGTTGGTGCTGAACCATTCCATAAGTACAAGGCTGTAATAAAACTCATCATCATATCAGCCAAAGGGCTCCCCCATAGATTCCCACAACTTTGGGCGGAATTCACCAGTACTCACCACGCTTGTAAGACGGGTTGGTGAGCGCAGTATCGCTACTATTCCACTGGAGGGACGCTGCTACCCATCCCTCTGGTTAAAAGTGCCTTAGTCGCCGTTTACAACATCCTTGGGAGATGGTGTGCTATACCTACCTATTCCTAATCCGGACACCACACGGAAATGCTTCATACATTGCCAGTAAGTATATTCTTTAGCAGTGATAGCCTAGTGGTTGAACGCTTACCTTCCGTACGTAGGAGGCTCTGAGTTCTATCCCGGCCCGCACCTCTGATATTGCGGATTCATGTGCGGATCAGAATTTGATTATCACTTGCGTTAACGCGAAGGAAAACATCGCGAGGAAACCTGGACACCCAAAATGTGCTCAATTTTTTTTTTTTTTTAAGGTTTGGCCTACACTAGGATTTCTCCTGTGTCATGGGTGCGTTTACAGACATACATTTCACACACAATACACCCAGACCCGGAACAACTACCTGCAGATCATACAAATATTTGTTCCGTGCGGGAATCGAACCCGCGACCCGGAGCGCAGTAGTCGACTGTATCAGCCACTGCACCAACCGGTGTGTGTGTGTGTGTAGTCCCCCAACTCGCAACAAGGTCAGCCTGGTGGACTAAGGCCTAACCTGAATTGCATGATTGAAAAGGACTGTGCCCAGCAGTAGGACAGTAATGGGCTGATATGTTTATTCTTTAGTGATATCACAAACGGCATTTTACACAAACAAAATACCTTAGTATATATCAGTTATTTCACAGGATTACTACAAGCCCATGGCAACGGCGGGAAATGGGTCCCTACGGTTATTATCTGAACAGACCTCTCTCCTCACTGCAATCTTCAACAAATATATCCATCAGACAACAGGCCCTTTCCCTCAGAAGAGCCTTCAGTGACTCTAAAATTATCATGAAAGAACCGCCCAAGAAAAAGAGATATTCTAAATCAATATAAAATTATGTGGTTTTATTTCTAAGAATGACAAGGCTAGTCTGATCCGAAACAATTAATATTGTAACTGTCGAGAATCAA
Source organism: Diloba caeruleocephala (assembly GCA_947459985.1). Taxonomy (NCBI): domain Eukaryota; kingdom Metazoa; phylum Arthropoda; class Insecta; order Lepidoptera; family Noctuidae; genus Diloba; species Diloba caeruleocephala. Next base: position 2,452,693 of record OX381616.1, on the reverse strand, counting down.
GTCATAAATCGATAATCATAATGCAAGCAATAAAATATGAAATCGTTTTGGTGTGCTTTTATTTCAAATTGAGCATAATATAAATATTCCAAGTTAAACAAGAATATGCCGTGTGGTGCCGGCTCAGAATACCACCACCCCATCTCATCCTGTGGGTGTGAAAACCCTCCCACTGAGCACACTCGGACTGGTCGTCGTGGCGATCTTTGGGGAGATTCGTGTCCAGCAGTGGGCTTTATTCGGCTGAAACTAATCTCATTATTTGTGAAACAATCGGGTGCGTAGCGTTTTTCTTTCTTTATACCACTAAGGTGGCAAACAAGCATACGGCCCACCTGATGGTAAGCGGATATCATAACCTATGAACGCTTGCAACACCAGAGGTTTCACTCGCGCGTTGCCGACCCTTTAAAAATCTTTACACGCCCTTTTTGAAGAGCTCCATGCTGTAGACTCTTGGGAAAACCTCGGTAGGGACTGAGCTCCACAACCTGAGCTTGCGCGGGAAGTTCTTCTGAAACCGTACGGTACGAGACCATCTTGGAATCATCATCATATCGAATAATTCCTTAGAACAAAGACCGTTGTACAAGCGGTAGAACACACACAGGGAGGCAGTCTCTCCTCAAACTTAGGGGTTCTAGCTCGCTTGTGAGCTTGGGGTCGGCGACAATCCTAACTGCACGCTTCTGTACCATATCAAAGGGTCCAAGCTGGTATCCAGGTGCTCCCGCCCATACAAGGCTTTAGTACTCCATACAACGCTGGGCTTGCGACTTATAAAGCAGCAGTCTTTGCAGCGATGTGAAGTACCGCCTTGCCTTGTGTGCTCAACACAGAGTTTTTTGGACGCCAGCTTCACCTAAGTGCGTGCGAAACTGGACGCTGCTGGAAATTTCGACACCAAGGATCCCAATACTGTTAAGGGAGATGTTCTGTGTCTGGAGCTGTAGCTCCACAATTCCGTTCAATGCTAAGAAAACCCCATTTGCTGTAGCAATGTAGTAAGTAATGTAGCAATGGGGTTTTCTTAGCATTGAACGTGCAGACTTGTGTCTTGGTGGGATTAACTTGGACAAGATTTTGTCGTCCCCAGTCGGAGACTGCCTAGGGTACTATCGATTTCAGACAAGTTGTCTGCGGCTTTCCTCCACTACGGAAAGAGTAAAATGGGGAGCTATGCGCGCATTTCGTCACGAAAATCGACTGTATGAAGTTGGCCATCAGAGATGTTTGATGGGAGTAAAATTGGGAGCTGCGCGCGCATACCGTATGAAGCTGGCTGTCAAAAATAATTAAAAGAGCATAAGAATTTTACCGAGTAATAATTGATTTTTTATTATTTGGCTCATTTCGTTATGTAAATAATAATAGTTTAAAAAAAACTAAAAAAACACGCTAGGTTGTGCTGAACTGAGTGCCCGAAAGAGCAAGTCTGGAACTGCACGCATGCGTAGTTCGCGCACTAGCTCTGTCTCTCTTACTCGCATGCAAAGGATGCGGAAAGAAATTAATTAATCCTGGCGAATCTAATTAGGATAATCGGATATTTTGATCGGATTATTGCATTGTCATCGACCTTTGACAGGTGTGCAAAGTTTGAATCAAATCTGATCGTTCAAAGTAGGGCAAAATCGAGCTCAAAGGAGTCGGTTACAAACAAACATACATACAGGTGAAGCTAATAAAAGCGTGTTAAAAATAATATTTTATATTCGTTATGTATACAAAAAAAAGCATTTTAATTTGATTGTTCTTTATCAAACCTTTACTAATTGTATTTTAATATCTTTCTCACGTTCATATAAAAAAAAACCTACTTATGAAGACGACAGGCATAAAAGTAAACCAAAAAGGTTACTAAAACAAAGTATCTATCTAACGCGCTTAAACGTCTTACACAAACAGCTTTTTTATCATAATTCTGTATACCATCGGCACATACGGGAAGAAGCAATATTAAAATGACTTTATAACGTTATCAAGAATTAAATAAAGAATGCATTAGGTTTCCCGCAGGGGCTGCATCCCTATCTTACGAAATATGACATTTCAAATTTCCTGCAATATCCATCCATGGAGGAAGTGGATACAAAAAACAATCTAGATGTGTGTATATCTTCTAATGAATTGCTAAAAATGAGACTACTCTTTATTTATCACACGACAATTTAATATTGTTGTTATAATAAAGATGTAAATGTTAATAATTAACACACACAATATATTATAACCATTGGCAACCCGAAAATGATTTAAAAATATGACAATAGATGTCACTATGCCATTTAATTAGAAGTCGGTGTTAAGATTTTCCGGGGAGCATATAAAAGCGCGTGCAATAGCGACAGGCTTCATACTAACCTTGCGTAGGGTGTACCGTGATCATGAAGGCGGTTGCCCCGGGCGGACTCCGGCCATTGCACTGCGGTCGGAAGTAGTCCGTCTGTGACTATTCCTTTAAAGGGGTACGTCGTACGTGTAATTTTTGGTAGTTGGACTTGCGTTCTGCGCGGTCCTTCATATTTCATAATAACATTAATAAGGGTTTAATTTGAAGGATATGAAGCAAGACTGACGTCATTTTGAGTGGTTTAACAAATGTTTTAAGATTTTGGATTAGATCCGTGGGGCTTTATATGTTAGCTTAGCATTCTAAATGGGGTTCGTAGTCTTCAAATACACCCTAATATATATTTACCACCCAAGCATGCAGCAGAGAAATATAGTAGGTACGCCCTAATATATTCTTCTTCCAAAGATAGCCAAACTACCTGAGCAGTAGCTGGTCTACCTCCTGTGAGTTGATGTCATAATGAGGTACAGTCGGCGTCAAATAGATATAAGCATCCAAGGTAGTCAACAATGATCAGGTGGACATAAATTCATTAATATAAGTGGTCAATATATCTTAGCAACATAGTTTCCAATATTATGTAAGACGTCAAAATGTTCATAACTAAGTTTGCGAATAAAACGTTCAATGGTAACTATGCAACTCTATAATCTCAATTGAGATGCCGTTTACTATTAATTATATTAACCAATGGAATCTTATAACAAATAAATCAAAACTAATTTAAATTACAATATACTTCAGTTCACAGAGCTGGAGTATTCCAGGTCTAAAATTGATTTCGTCATTTTATGCACAGAAAAGAAATTATTGACCCCTTTCAAAGTTCTAGGCGAGCCCGCACTACCTATATGTAGTACCACCTACATACATACTATCTGTAGTCCACTGCTGAACGTGAGCCTCTCCAAATAAGTGCCGACATGACAATCACTATGTTTGGCAAGCCGGTTGGTGAACAGGGGGCCTAAAAAGGCCGCTTTAGCAGAATCATAATATGAATCACATTAAATATCACCAAATGGTCCAGAAGGCCTAAAAAAGACCGTATTAGGTTTTATTTATAAGGCATAATAATGATCTCAATGCGATTCACATTAGAAATCACAAAATGGTCATTTAATCATAACTGATCATTAACGTGACCATTTTGTAATTTCTAATGTAATTCATATTATGATTCACCTAAAGCCGCCTTTTTAGGCCCCCGGAACTAATCCACAAATAACAACAAACGTTATCACATTAAATGCATTCCTATCGAGATATAAAGTCCATGGGGGAGAATTCGTTCATAAGCTGCGTAGCTCCTGGGGTGCAATTCCTTAAGCTCAAACATCCATACATCCTTAAATACAGAATCGAAATAACGGTATTAAACCAATTTCGGCGTTCGCTAATACATGATTGAAGCGATTCAAGGACACGTTGCAGAAAGTCAGCCTTGAGGACCAGTTTTAGCGAATACCAAATCGGGTTATCACCATTATTTCAATTCTGTATTCAAGGATGTATGGATGTTTGAGCTTAGAGAATTGCACCCGTTGTTACACAGTCGCCACTTCTTACATATGCAGTGACGCCTACACGAGACTACACTTACTAATCATGTTTATATAATGCTTTTTTGTTCTTATGTATCTCTTGGAAAAGGATAGAAAATTCCGCGTATTTCTAAACCGAATCGGTGGGCCTAAGGTAGGTATTGGAGTGCAGTGGTCTACTTCTACGAAAGCGTCAAGCTCCAGAACGAGACTGCAGAGCGGGATCAGGAGAGGGCCGATCCTGCAAGGAGGAGGAAGAGACGGCGCCGGGGCAACAACCGCCCCGAGGCCCAGGTCCAACACATCTGAGCCCCTGCCGTCGATACATGGTGGCCTCGGGGGTCGCGGGCGTGCAGATTGGGGAGTCAGAGAGGCCGCTGCTCACCACTAGAGGGGGTGACGGCTTTACAGTCTTCCCCTCCGTGATGTGCCTAAAGGCGTGGCATCAATGAGTGGCTCTAGTGTGATCTTAATAGGACCTGGAACCCCCTTCGGTGCCGAAGATGACCGCTCCAGTGGTTTTATTCCTATACCCCTTCGCCCTTCCCTGGGGCGAAGGAAGTTTATGAAGAAAATCCACTGGACACCAATAAAAAAAGGTCTTAGGTTGCTTGGGTGTGACATTAACAGATAAAAGCGGTGGTAAAAAATTAAGATACATTTGATCACTGTAACTGCGTAGATACCGTTGAACATTATATTCGCAAACATAATAATGAGCATCTTGACATCACATAATATTGCACTATGTTGATACACCAGCAATATGACTATTCTGACCGCCATCTGATCTTTTTGGCTAACTTGGACGCTTACATCAGTTTGATGCTGACTGTACTTAGCGACTTTCTCATTTTTTGTTTATTAGAACACGACACAATAATAAAAGTTAATCAATGTATTAATTGCATCGTGACCTGGCAACAGACAGATTGCCGTGCTAACTATTTTATCTCTACACTGAAAAATTAATAGTCTGTGACCTAGACTTACTGTTATCTATATATTATTAATACGTGAAGAAAAATCTTTGTACCCCTTCTTAAGCACATTGCGCACACGCTTGCAAATTGGGCATAGTTAAAGTTCATATGGAGGCCAAAAAGTTAAAATGTATGTATAGAATCAAAAAATATATGAATTACGTCGAATTTCGATCATTGGAAGACCACTAGTTTTTAATCAAATTCGTTTATCGTTAGCTTGAATATATAATTCATAACAGTGAATTATATAGCTTTCAATCTACAAAACTCTAGTTATGATCAGGCGAGAAGAACTTAATATACGAGTGGCATTACCAGTGCCATAAAGTATACAAACGTAATATTTGCCATCCTTACTTCTAAAATTGTCAGTTCCTAGTTTATTTTCGAAATTCAGCAATTTAATTGATAAAATTAAACAATTGCACAAAAAATATAGTTTGTGGGTAACTATATTTCTGAGCGAAAATTATACAGGGTGTCCAGTAAATAGCACGACATACTGCAGGGGGTGAGAGCTTGGGTCAATACCTACCAAAAAAACACAATATATGTTCAGCAAAATCTTACGGATTTAGAGTAGTGCAAAATTTTCCGAAATATCGAAAAATCTCTACCTTGACACAGATTTTTAAGCATCTCGTAATGAAAAATTCCTTTTCTAGTTATTTTTTAATTTCAAATTATTTGTGAATAGTTACTTTACTCATTGATAAGTCTTTATTCTATTAAAAACTAAAATGTTTTCAAGAAATACAATTTTTATTTAAATTTCCACAGTACAATTTTCTTATCGCTTAACTTTAACCTACAGTGGTGAACAAAAAATCCGTAAGATTTTACTGAACATATATTGTTTTTTTGGTAGGTATTGACCCAAGCTCTCACCCCCTGCAGTATGTCGTGCTATTTACTGGACAGCCTGTATAAATGATCCACTGCATTCTACACTCAAAACATAGTCTCCAAATTTACTGCCCTTAAAATCTGCCGTAGTGGGCTCACGCCTACTCAGCCTACCAGTAAATCCACCACTGGGCATTACCTATATCTATACAAATAAATTGAAGTGTCTGTTTGTAATGTCAAAGTAACAGCATTTTACTAAATCCATATGAGAGTATATACGGTACCTATAACAAAAAAAAAACCATTTTAATTTCTTTTGTCTGTCTGTTTGTTCTCGCTAATCACCGAAACGGCTGGCCCGATTTTTACGGGACTTTCACTGGCAGATAGCTGATGTTATAAGGAATAACTTAGCTACTTTTATTTTAGAAAAAGAATTAGTGTTCCGCGCAAAAATAATAAAACCTATGAAATCCAGTATATTAGGTCTTATTTTAATAATCCACGATATTTTCCATGGTGCCTCAGTAAAGGCTTAAGATGATGTACCGAACACAAAAAAAAATCATGGTAAAAATCCACTTCTTTCTTTTGTGTGATGTCGCTACCGTGCGCCGTCTGTTTTGTTTAACGTTACAGACTATTTCTTAGTTATCTAAATCAGCCCTGTCCACCATTGTCTTACTAGATGCATGTGAATATTATCACAACTAAGAGAACTAGGAAGTAATGAAATAAATGAGTTAGTAAAATAATTTTTTAAACAGCAAATTCACAAGTTTTTTTTTATACCTACATTATCTTCATCGTTCACCATAGCGCCATGCAAAATATCGTGGACTATTAAATTAAGACCTTGTATATACTCTATGTCAAGTGTCTATGTCTAAGTACTCTAAATTATTTATTAATAATCCAATTTCTTTTAAATTAAACGGCGGGTCCCAGGTTTTATCTTATAAATCTCGGGGAAACATATTCGTTAGTCAGAAAAAATATCATTAATTGTTACAATAATATACTGCTTATGACACGGTACTCTCAATCTATCGTCAATATATGGTGACTAATAATTGGAATTTGCACGTAATATTTTTATGTCAGGTCGAAGCCTCTATACTGTGAAAGAGACTTATTAATTCAAAGAGGTTTCAGCAGTGATCCGTCTGAAGTTTCCCATTGGAAATGGACGATAAAACAGAAATACCCTGCAAATTGAGATACTTTGTCGTGAGCGTCAGGATGGCTGGACCAAGAGAGATTTTGAAAGTTTGAGCAATACCAAGTTTTTGTACCTATATGGTACTATTTGGTACCAGAAATCAAATAATGTGTACCTCACTAAAGAAGCAAAACTCTTACGAGGAAAGTGGCCAGCCATTCTGATGGCCTACAACCAGGTCAGTTTCACCTGGTTGTAGGCATTATAACCAGTTCATATTTTCGTTAAACTTTAGTACCTCATTGGTACCTCAACATATGTTTTTATTAGATTTTTTCGATAAGCCAAAAAAAAGTTACTTCCATATGTACATTTACTGCTTATTTGTCATAAATCTGAAACTGGCTTCCGTGCTTCCATAGATACACATAAGCGGTGATCGGGCTGTGGTTAAGTCAATATAGCAGGAACCCTTATTCCAAGAAAATGTGCCTATATCGGAGCTGGATGCAGCCCAGTGGCTAAAATTAAAATAATTATATTCGTAGCATAATTTATTATATTCTATTTTAGAGAAGGCCTATGTGGTAATTCGTGTACCCCAGATAAAGATTAATTACTGGTAAGTTTGTAGCGTTTTGATTCAACAAACCGGACTGGTTTTTCGTGCTCGCTTACAAATACGAGTGTTTTTCTTAAAATGCTCTAATAAACAAATTGTGAAATATTATTTTGTAAGGAGCTGTGATGAAACTCGTGACATTAAAAACAGAGTTTAGGGACCCTACAGGTTCCTTTTAAGGCTCTATTACCACCGAGATGGCAGCGGCCAGTCGGCGAATCAAAGCGGCAAGCAGTTTCAGTGTCAAAAATAACGCAACATTTTAACTTTACCTTCATTACTAAAAACATAGTATCGCTTGAAAGGCAAGAAAGACCCCGTGGCGGCGTCGGCAATACAGCCAGCGGCACCGCGGGCGGCCCGCTGGATTACTACTCTACATATTCCACGCGGCCGGTGGCTTTCTGCCCTCCCCTACTAGACTATGCATATTCCACGCGGCCCGCGGATTGTGCCCTTCCCTACTAGACTATACATATTCCATGTCGCCGCCACCTTCTATCATTTCCAACTAGAATATACGTATTGCGCGCAGCCGGCGGCTTCTGCCCATTACTTAACTATGGGCGATAGATTAGTATTTTATCGTAAGACGAAATATTTGAAATAAATACTTATGACCATGACGAAAATAATAGGTGGGTGCCGACCCTAATTCATAATCACCCACAATATGACGAGAAATTATTTATTATTTCCGATTCGTTGTGCATATTACTTAACTTACGATCTTTATTTAAACTGCAAAAGAAAAACACCTTTCTAGCCTACATACAATAGGAAAACATCTCACAAAAAAATAAAATATACGATTTTAATTTTCCAAACGGACTTACGAAGCAGATCCCAAAAAAAAACAGAGAAAAATAACAACTTGAAATAGAAACGATAATTTATTTATCATCAATGCTACGTTCGTAACATTGACAGTACTAACCGAACTGGTGGTAAAGACTAAATAGCTCGTGAAGTGCACCGACGCGAACTGTGTGGAAAGAAAAACACGACATGAGACATGCTTTATTTGCACATGTTAGATACAGCTGGTACAGTTGGCTAGGACTACGCTTTACCGACGCAAGTAATATACAAGGTTTGTGATGCATCTTACACTAGATATGTGTGGGGGCGTGTGTCGGGAAACACAAATGATATAAGCCTTTGAAGTGTATAATTTGATCGGTCACGTTTGTCGGCACAGTGTACTGAGATTACAGGTTGGCTTCGTAACACACTCATTGGACCAAAATAAACGATATTACGCCCACATTCATCATCAACATTAACATGATGATATAACAATAATATATACAAGTAAATAAAATTGAAGTGTCTGTCTGTAATGTGAAAATAACAGCTTTTTACTAAATGCATATCAAAGTATATACGGTACATATAAACAAAAAAACAAATTTTAATTTTTTGTCTGTCTGTTTGTTCCGGGTTATCTCCGAAACGGCTAGACCGATTTTGACGGGACTTTCACTGGCAGATAGCTGATGTTATAAGGAATAACTTAGGCTACTTTTATTTTCGAAAAATAATTAGGGTACCGCGCAAAAAAATAAAACCCTTGAAATCCAATATATATATTCTGTCAAGTGTCTATGTCGAAGTACTCTAAATTTCTTTTAAATTAATCGCGGGTGTAACCGCGTGTCCCAGCTAGTATCATAAATATAATAATGTAGTTGTAATACATTTGATGGGTGCCTCGGAATTTCTTGATGTTTCAAGTTGGAATGGTGATATACAAAAAATACGTTCTCATATCAAATCGACGTCCATAAGAATATTTGCGTGAGACGCGATCCGAAAAAACCGAAGGCGTGCAAATAACGATTTCAATTTGAAAAGAACTCATTAATACTTTACTACATACTATTTTACATCTGTAAAGTGTAGTTCCAGCCTTAACACGTGTAAATATAAAATCATCAACGTATAAAAACATTTTTTGTTAACTGATTGTCATTATATAAAAAGATGATATCCGTTCGGATACTAACAAAGTCTCTGCTACGTGTCGCCGGTGCTGGTGACCTTCTTTTTGGTGTCAAAACTCTTTAGGGGGTCGTTTTGGCGAGCCTGGAAAATAAAATTTTAATTTTAGCTGGGTTCATCCCACTCGAAGAACTTCACAGAAATGAGGAGATCCGTAGAAGAACTAAAGTTTTCGCCATAGCTGAAAGGATTAGTAAACTGAAGTGGCAATGGGCGGGGCACATTGCTCGTAGAATGATGGCCGTTGGCAAACAAAGGTTCTCGAATGGAGACCGCGCACCGCAAAACGAAGCGTGGGATGACCTCCAACGAGGTGCACAGACGACCTGGTGAAGGTCGTTGGGAGTTGTTGGATGAGAGCGGCATGGAGGGCCGCTTGTTGTGGAAATCTAAGGAGGAAGCCTTTGTTCAGCAGTGGACATCCTGTGGCTGATATGATGATCCCGCTCGAAAATATGTACACATGGCGAAATATCAAGCTATAAATCCAGTATAGTGAGACCTCTCATTGTACAGAAAGCATATACAATTTGAGATGAATTTATACTGAAATACATCGATAGGTGCGTGCGATATTATTATTATATGATTAGCTATAAGTGGTAAAGAAATAGATTCACTTCGCAAATGTGACTATAGGCTTATAAGGATTATGCTCAGTTACTTTCAAAATAATTAAACAATTTTAATTTAAAGTATTGGTTATCTGTCTCTTTGGTAAAGGACTGATATGTTTTTTTTTTTAAACTAGGATTTCTCCTGTGTCGTGGGTGTGTTTACAGACACAAATTCCACACACACACACACACCACACCTGGCTCATGGGTTTGATCCCCTGCAAGGGACAAATATTTGCATGACCTACAGGTATTTGTTCCGGGTCTGGATGTTTGTGCATGTTAAATGTATGTCTGTCAAAATGCACTGACGACACAGGGGAAAAATGCTAACACCCCACATGTAAAAACTCTTTTAGCATAAACATAATTAGTTCTACATCTTACCTGATATTTTTGTCTCTTTGCGCTCCCGTAGTTACCATGCTGCTTTCTCTTCTTCTGTGGCGCTGGCGCAGGTGCAGCAGCTCCTTCCTGCTCATCTTCCACCGACTCTTCGTTCCTTAACGCAGCTGGCAGTAGGTACTCCGGTACGTGAGCTAAATGGTGCTGTACTTTTACTGTGTGTAGAGCTTTGTCTCTTCTTAATGCTGCCAAATCTGTTGGATTATCTTCGAAGAAGCCCTAAAAAAAGGCTCGAGTTAGTTTGAGTTCTTTGGAGTTTGTTGATGTAATGTGTGAGATTGATAGTCAGAGAGAAGATTAGTCGTTCATCAATGTATTATGTATCATGTAGTTCATCATGTTGAGGTAATAATTAAGAAAATCTAAACAACAGAAATAATAAGTTCAGTAATAAATGTGTTGTGAATTATTTTCCACAGCTATGGTGTTTGACCGTAAAGAATAATAATAATCATCATCATATCAGCTAACGCATGTCCACTGCTGAATAAAGGCTTCCCTGATAGATTTCCAAAATTGTGTCGTAATTATGGAGGGAATTTGCCAGTACTCACCACGTTTGGCAGGCGGGTTGGTGAACGTAGTATGGCCACTTTTCGCTGAGGGACACCGCTGGTCATCCCTCTGGTTCAGAGTACCTTAGTCACCTTTCACGACAAGATACAAGACACAAAATGGAGTGGTGCTACTTTCTTAATTCGGACACCACACGGAATAATAAAAAAATAGTAGTTACTAACTAAAGTAGTATCGCGGTGGTCCGGAAGTTTACAGACCAGCTTCTTATGAAGCGGGTTGCGTGTACGGAACCATGTTCTTCATTTACCAATGTGACTTGTGAAGTCATAATTATATACTTCACAATTAATTCTCAGGAAAATATCGTGAGGAACCCTGGATGAATTGTTCTGAAATCGCCAACACGCAGTAAACAAAGCGTGGTGATCAATGCCCTTTTCTTCTCTGCATGCCATTGCCCAGCAGTGGGATGATTGCTCATGGAGGAGGCGGCTTGGCGCCATCACCTTCCGGATGACGTAGGTAGTTAACGCTCCCGGACCATGGGTGTTTCGGAAATTATCTGGGTCACATAGGCCAAGAAGAAACTCCCGGTTGTCATCACTGCGGAGACTGCCCGGAGGACACGGCGCAGTATAGGCTGGAGTGCTTGGGCAAAGCAGCGCCGCAATCTCGTCTCGTGGCGGTCGAAGAGGGTGACATCTCGCTTCCAGCCGTGATTCAGTACATCGTCCGGAGTGACAACGCGTTGAATGCCGTCGCCTCCTTTTGCGAGGACGTTATGTACACAAAGAAGGCTGCAGAGCGAGGACGGGAGGCGACCACCTATGACCCCCGGCGTGCCGAAAACGTTCTGGACGCGGGTGCCGACGGAGGCGGAATGATCTCCGGCTCCGGCGGATCTCCATGAAATGCGGCCTACGGGCGATGAACTAGGGCAGTTGGTTTCGGGTTTGGGCGTTTGTGCATATCTCGCATACAGCACAGCACATCTATCTGCAAACTGTACCTACGGCCCGAAAAAGACCAAAAGTGGCAACCCGTATCATAAAAGGCGTAGTTTCATTAAATCTATACCTAACACTTTGTCATTGAATCTAAATAGAATGTATTTCTCCAAACCTGTAACTTTTTACAGTTGAGCAGTTCCTGTTTGATCTCCTTGAGCCGCGCCTCCCTCACCGCGATCCTGGTGACGGCGCGCCAAGCGTCTCGCGACCGGTAGCGGAAACCTTCCACCTCCTCCAGAGCAAACTCGTACTTCCTGATATAAGTTAGGACATTTTAAATACTCATATATTCGAGACTTCTTAAAATTTCCATTCTTTATTCTTTAATGCACACAATATTTACAGATTGTAACAATACAAATGAAAAGTTGATGCAGATAGGCGAGCTGAACTCAATATTGAGTTCTCTTACAGCAAACCTTTGAGTGATTAGAGTGATGTGTTATATGGGGATAGAATTCAACGTTCAGAGCGAATATACGTTTCAAATTACTTATAGTACAATTGCAACAAACTAATAAAACATGTTGACCCTTATAAGCTTGAGCTTTGAAGACTTCATTACTTTTTTAAATATATATTTCTATAAAATTTAACAACATTAATGTCAACTCGATATCAATTTTTCGTAATACTCACTGTAGAACTTTCTGACTCTTGAACCCTTTAGAGAGATGTGCTTCCAATGCGTCCATCAATGGCTTTTCTCTTATTGACACGAATGATAACACTGATCCCTGAGAAAACAATATCATTTAAAAACACAATGCTTCTCGAGCTTTTTAAAACCAATCTGCATAAAAATAGACAGTACAGAATTTAGCAAAATACCCCTACTACTACTACGAGTTTCTTTTTACAATCAAAACGTATTACGTTAACCGCGTCCGGCGCTGCAATTGGCCCGCTCCAAACTCTTCAACCAATCAGCGCTGAACACTACAATTTTGTAGTTTAATATTACATTTCGGTGGTGAAAAGAAACTCGTACTAGGTGTACAGTAGTAGAATAGATCGAAATAGTTTTTAGTAACTATGTTTTGTTTTTGTCCCAATTTTTTAATATACAATGTGGTGGTGGAGTCTTGCCATCATTCGCCTCACGTGTCTGCCCATAACAATTAGAATGCTACCCTGGACTAATCCTGCGAGGCAGGACACTCCGCTCGTCATTTAATTCGTCGTAATTTTACTAGCTACAGTGCCCTTCTAACCCGAGCACAGTAATGTCTATTTTTTAAACACTACTACTGCTTAGGCGATTTCCAGGCACTGGGGTGGTACCTACGTAGCCGACCTCTCGCAATAATAGTAGGTTTCTACCAAAGTATTAAAATGTTTCAAGTTCGACACAATTATAACTCAGGTGACAGCACCGACGACATCTCATCTGTAGTAGATTAGTTGTTACTCACATGTATGTTACTCTCCCTCGCGCTAACCCGCGCTTGCTCGGCACTGCGTGTTATCCATTACCCCGCTCTCTAGTACCCCGGAGGATAGCGGCGCGTCCGCACATGCGCCCTTATGACGATTGCGCGCACGCACTCAAGCCGCAAAATATAAAGCGATCTTTGAATGGCTTTCCAATTCACTAATGTTTAGTACACCGAAATGGTTGTGAACTATAATGGGGATTCTATTTTGAGTAATTACCTGATTTTTTCCCCTAGCAGTTCTTCCAGCTCTATGCACATATGAGTTCACATCTAGTGGAAAATCAAAGTTGATTACATTTGCCACATGTTGAAAATCTATGCCACGAGACACTCCCGACTCTTTATCCTTTTTACGTTTAGATGTCTGCTTTTTTTTCTTTCTTTCTTCTATTGGTACCATACCACCGTCAGGTTTCTCCAAAGCCATTTCATCTGAAGCTATGATTATTTGGTACCTTCCTCTGTTGAACTGGTCTACTGACAGACATCTGACTGCAGCTGGAAGCTCTGAGTTTAAGACACAGGAACCTATTTTAAACTGCTCTAGGTATAATTTTAATCTGAAACAAACATGCATTCATGAACAATTTAATTCTCAACTATGGATAATGTAATTTTACTCATACCCAAAGTCTTAATTGGACTCGTCATTTCCCTATGTTGGGGTTGACAACATGTATCCTTCATATAAGAAAGCAGTAGAAAGTAATAAAATCGTTGTTCCACACGTTTCAATTTATAATCTAAACTCGAATTACTGATTTCGTTGCATAATTGTGATCATCATATCAGCCAAAGGACGTCCACTGCTGAACCAAGGCCTCCCTCATAGATTATCACCATTGTTTCGATATTTTGAGGGGAATCTGGCAGTACTCACTAAGAGAACCAAGAGAACCGCAGAAGCTGTTCTGAAACTTATTTTATACATCGGATGACACATTTTACCGTCGCGAAAATAATATGGTGTATTATTTATGTGGAATAGAAGCTATACGCATTTGTATTATTCAGTTTACTCAAGTTCAGAATATCCGAAAAAATATACATAAAAAGAAAGCTGATGTATGTACTTATTCGCGTGCGTAATAATAAAATTAAGAATTGGTACGTATAGTAAATGAATGAATATGCTACTTTCAATTATGTAAGTGTGAGCGAGACATATCTATATGTATTTCTATCGTTTCCGTCTTTGTATTCAATTATTGTTTGGAATTTTTCTTCCGTACTTTTACAGGCTTAGGAACGTAGAAACATGCTGTAGTTGAGTAGTCATTACATGTTAAACTTTGCAACATGAAGCTCTTAATACTTTGAAAACAAGACTGCATACTAGGTTTATGATGCCAGCGATACTACCTCCTAGTCGTATTTAAAAGATCTACAGTTCATAATGCCCATGCATTGTTCTATCTCTAAACACAAACTAACACTTCCATAAACTAGGCAGAATATCTCTATAACTTAAAAATTAAAAAATCAAAGTAAAAGTTAGTATATCAAAGTAAAAGTATTAACTTTTTCAATTCACTGATACTGCTATCTTCTTTAGTATACTCTAATCGTAATTAACACCATCTGAGCTTTCACCAGGCAGGATTTTTTTTTTTATCTAAAAATATTAATCTGCACTATTGGTAAATACTCCAAATTAGAATATAGTTACATTTGTTTACCATTTTTGTCATAGTTTGTCCATTCTGTGCGATTTAAGATTCTGTGCAGGGTGTGGATTACGAATATAGCACAACTCCATTTTCCCGCCTAGGACGTCGTAAGAGGCGACTAAGGGACTCTAATCCAGAAAGATGGGCAGCGACCTCCCTTCTGTGCAACTGTGCATACTGTGCTCACCAGCCCGCCTGGGGAAAGGTGGTGAATGGTGACACAATTGTGGAAATCTTTGAAGGGATATGTTTAGCAGTACACATCCTTCGGCTGATATGATGATATTATAAAGTTAAAAGTCTGATATTTTCTTGACTTCATTGCTTTTTCTATCCATAAATATTAGAGATACTAATTTTACTTACTTATAGCACCTATCCACTGTCCTCACAAATATTATACTCTTGCCCCTGATGAGGTTTAACTTCAGCAGGGCATACAATATGGCTGCCTTGTCATCCTCCTCGGCAAACAGATGATAGTGCTGCAGCTGTGATGATGGTGCTAGTTCTGGTTCCTCTAGTTTTAAAGTGACAGGGTTACGGAGTACAATCTTCTTGAGACTTAAAACATCATCTGAGAGTGTGGCTGATGCAAGCACTGCTTGGTAGATTTTTGGTAAATACCTGATAAAATGGAAACTTAATAAGAATTAAATTCGAATTAATAAATGTTTTTAAATATTTTTTAAGTAGATTTGGTTTTTGACTCGAAAACATAAATCTAATTTATTAAGCAGAAATGTTGTTTTATTTTTTAAATGTTGCCCACACTACGATTTTTCCTGTGTCATGGATACAGTTTAGACAGAAATATCACATGCACAAACACCCAGACCCAAAACCCGACCGCCCATCGCTACTTCAGTTTACTAATACTTTAAGCTATGTCTGCAACTTTAGTTCTTCTACGGATCTCCTCATTTCTGATTCAATGTCATCGAGAAATACCAAGCATAGCTCTCTCCATAGCTCACTGAGTGACCTTGAGCTTTCTTATAAGGCCTATTGTGAGTGACACAGTAACACACACTGGTTAAAGACACGTCTTGAGGCATTGCAGTATTGTTGGCGAAAAGACATTGCAAAATAAATATATGCTCACCAAATATTGTTTTCTTAAAATGGTAAACAACAGCATAAAAATTGTTGACTTGTATTTATTCAAATTGTATAATTGTAAGATAATTCATAGAGATACATAGGTAGCATCAACACACGACACATGTTTCACCAGTCAACTTGTATATTATACATATTATATATGTAGATATTATGAAATCAAACCCCTCCAATGAAGTTAAACAGGTTTGTACTAAGAGTATATTCACATACATAATGTAACAGGTGAGTTTCAAACTCATGGCTGTTGTTAATTGTCCCATCAATGCTTCAGCTGCTGGGCTATTATGTAAATGTTGAGGAATATATAACACAAAAAAAGACATGTGCCCAAAATAAGAATCATAAAATCTAATTATGTATATAATTTCTACTTCCATTTAAAAAAAACGAATACTACTAACTTACCCTAATAATTCTTTTATTTCATCTTCATAACCAAATGAAAACACCAAGTCAGCTTCATCAACAACCAGTACTGCCAAATCTTCCTTCAGCCTCATATTACTAGCCTTCAAATGTGCCAATGCTCTGGATGGTGTTGCCACAACAATGTCTGGTTTATCTGATAACAATGCTTTCTGTGTTGGTGTGTCCCCACTTGATGATATGTCAATGCATTTCACTTCTCTAGAACATTTTATTGTTAAGTCTCCTATTACAGAGGCAATCTGAAATATTGTACAAGAAAATATGTAAAGGAATTGCATTCAATATAAGTTTCCATGTATTTTCATTTTAAAATTTACTTTGATTACTTTCCAAGTGAAAACATTTGTTTTATTAAAACTTACTTCTCTCTCTCTCTCTTTTTCTAGTCACTCGTCACATCTATTCAATTTTGGAAATCAGTTAATAACTTACTTATTGTTGCTGCGCCTGCCAAAACAGCTATGTGTTTTTAGTCAAAATAGTTTCTTGATGCAATTCTACATTGTTTGAGAAGGTACATATGCCTGTAAAACCCAGTTTGTAATATATCTAATGGTTTAGAAAATAGTAAAATCAGCTATGATGTTGCAGCCAAAACTTTAGTTGAAAAATGCTCCACGAGTGCAATAGATAAATAGCATTCTGAAAAGTAAGATTTTCCACATAGCAGATTGCACAGGCACAGCAACGATACTCACTAGGTACCTACATATATGTTAAACAATTTACACAACAACATAAACTCACCTGTCCACATAATTCTTTACTAGGCGATAATATCAGAGCTCTGGTAGATTGATGTGTACTTGTGTTTTTCAAATGTAATATCTTCTGGATGACAGGTATTGCGAATGCAGCTGTTTTGCCCGAGCCAGTCCTAGCCCTCATCAACACATCTTTACCTTCTAGTAACAAGGGTATGGCTGTTTCTTGGATCAATGTGGGCTCTGGCCATGCGAGTTGTGATATCGCCTGGGAAAATATTATAATCAAAGGACTCGTATGAACCATGCGTGATAATTGCCTTGCCCATAGCAAGCAGGTTGCATTTTTTGGGACATTTAACACTAAAATCTTAAACCACATGTACAAATGTACAAAATAAAGAATTGAATTTACAAACTTTTTTAATCTCTGTGTTCATATTAATCTATTTACCTTCAAAATCCGATCATCCAGTTCCATTTCATGAAACATAACCTTTTTTTCATCACCCATATTTTTGCGATGCAAAATATTTTTTCTTAGAACTAAGCTACCGTCAAAGTGCTTTAATTAACATATATTTTTATATTTCAGTTAGGCTTCTTAATTTTGCAATAAAATAATATTAAATTACATACTACAAAGAACATCACTACCAGAAAATTCACGTGTATTTTAATTCAATCTATAGATTTATATACGCGCCGCCATTTGCCTGCGCAAGTCAGTGATGCCAACTTGGGGGTTTTCCCCCTAAATTTAGGGGCAATACGTATTGAAAGGGGCGTTTTTAGGGGCAGGATTTCTTTGGGGGTTTTTTTAGGGGGGAAGGGTTAATAATAATATAAACTAAAAGTTCGTATATTTCTGAATGCTGCCAATTTGCACTTGTTTATATATTTTTTTAACGCAGCCTAGAACGAACGGTACGCCTGTCGAGTTCATTCCGCGCCGCTCATTTCAAAGAGAATACAAACTCTATGCTGCTTATTTATTTGTTGTTTCGCTTTTATCGTTCGCTTGAATTCAATTCAATCGTCTCAGTTTTTTGTTTGGGTTCCTTCTATCCATTTGTTAAAAGTAATACGCTGGGTGTTATTTAATTTGTTAGTCTCAAGAGTTTATGATTTAAGAATTAAGATTGTTCTTTCGGTTTTGGTTCTTGCATAAACTTCAAATATTCAGAAAACATGTGAAAAGAAATCAGACACAGGTTAAACCATTTAAAAAATTTGCACTCTGCAACTCGCACTAGCACCTCTGAGGTAACTGCCGACGACGATGACGATGCCGTTTTAGATATATTAATAATTAGATTTAGAATTAAAAATATGACACCAGTCCATTTCCTCCCATGGAAGTCGTAAAAGCCGACTAAGGGACTAAAAGGGAAACCAAAGGGGTTGGACAGCAGCGTCCCCTCTGTTGAACTCTAGCCATTCTGCGCTCACCAACCTGCTTGCCAAGCGTGGTGAGTACTGGCAAATTCCCCCCAAAATG
The DNA here is from genome assembly GCA_947459985.1 of Diloba caeruleocephala. Classification (NCBI taxonomy): domain Eukaryota; kingdom Metazoa; phylum Arthropoda; class Insecta; order Lepidoptera; family Noctuidae; genus Diloba; species Diloba caeruleocephala. Next base: position 2,433,751 of record OX381616.1, on the reverse strand, counting down.
ACGGCACCGAATGTTGCCGGTCATCTTTAGCAGGAGGCTTTTGTTCAGCAGTGGACGTTTTTTTGGGCTGACATGATGTTTTTTTTTTAACCTTGCCCCTCACTAGTATTTCTCCTGTATCGTGGGTGCGTTTACATACACAAATTTTACACACAGAATACACCCAAAACAATAATTATGCATTAATATTTGTAAACCTAAACAAACTATACTAGGTATAGGTACTAAAAAAATACTTAGGGGTTTTTAGGGGGATTTTGAAATGATCTTGGGGAAAATCTGTAGGGGTTGGCAACACTGGCGCAAGTGCGCATTTGACAAAATGACATACTTAGAGTAGACACGCTTAGACATGAGCGTTTTCAGATTTTTTACGCAAACGATATATATCCGATTTTAGTATTTGAAATCGGTTTCCACATCCGTTTTTAGAAAGCGATTTCAGTTCCCGGTATGCTCATTAAAAGTTTTATTATTTTATATAGTATACAGTAATTCACAACATTTTAAGTATCTTTTACTGCACAATAACAATAAATTACGGGCACACCACATATGTCACTAAGGTCAAATTTGCATCAATGACTATCCAAACATAAATTAAATACCAAAATATATTATTATCATAATAACAGTCTAAAATAGATCTTATTACTTTACCGTGTAGTTCTATTTCAATGCGCATGCAATATTTATTTCATCCAAGAAACTGCGCCGAAATCTTAACCTATAAATCTATCATGTAGTAAAAATCGATCATCTATTTCACTCCGCCAACGCTCGCTTAGGTAGAAAGAGAGGAAGCGAATTTCTTTAGTTTGTGCGGGGAAAACGATTTGGATTCGTATTGAAATCGGCTGGCGGGCTGGATATTTTATGGTATCATTTGCGTTCGTCGTATCGTATTTTGTGGAATCGGTTTGTCTAGTTTGGAATATCGATACGAAACAATTTCTGACTGAAATTGATTTTAGATACGTTTTGATATATCGGACGCATGTCTAGGATATACCTAATTTTTGCGTTCGTCACGGTTCATCCCTCTCAAAGTCAAAGGCATATTCATCGATTTTCGATAAACATCGATTTAAACGACACAAACATCAATGTTTTTACATCAATGCTGAGGGTGAGATTCAGAAACGAGTCTAAGCGTGAACTTACGCGTGGCATTTGTCAAAATGCACTACTTGCGCCCCTAATTTTGACAGATGGAAGCGTAATTTCACGCTTAGACTCGTTTCTGAATCTCACCCTAAGTCCTCTACAGTACAGTCGAATACCAATAAGTACCCATCCAATAAGTAATCCCCTCAATATTTCCCTCCACTATTATACCCCAGCTACACACTCGACGAGTGGTGTGGGAAGTAGCGAGGGAATGAGGCAGGGAAGTAGTGTAGCTACGTTACTCGTCATGCCGCTCGTCATGCTCCTCGCCATGCCCACCGCTCTATATTTTGTCGGTTTTCCGTGCGCGAGTCAAAGGGCCGGCAGTATGAACACGAGTGACCGGCCATACATTCGCGCGAGAGCTCAGTCTGCATCGAGCGCTTGTACTGGGACGACATATATTTTTGTAGGATAGCAGTCATACGCCAATCGATGAACGCTCTTATGTAAAAGTATTAAAATTTATTGAGTATTAGCTGCTGAGCCAGCAATTTGGGACCCAAAAATTTAGCATCAATTAAAACAGAGGGTAATTAATCTACGTACGGCTCATAATTGTAAAAAAATTACTATTATATAGATATACTAAATTATTTATATAATTTGCTACGTTTGGTTATTGTTTTGATTTTGTTTTTATTGTAATCTAAGTGAGTGTACGTACATTTACAACTCAACTGCAATCGCCAACCCGCCTGCCAAGCTTGGTGATTATTATATTTATTTATTTTACAAGCTTACGGACACGAAACTGCATAATTATACGTTTCATTTTGTTAGCTAAACATTATCTTTACCATGAATTGATGCTGCAGCCAGCATTGTCTCCTCATGAGGGCACTCCTCAACGGTTAGTGGAATAGACATCAACTTTTGCATATACGTTTAATTTACACAACTAAACATGCTCTCCGCCATAAACTGATGCCACAGCCAGGATTGTCTCCTCATAAGGGCACTCCTCAACGGTTAGTAGCACGGAGACTAAACTTTGCATATACGCTAAATTTTGATAGCTGAACATGATCTCTACCATGAACTGGTGCTGCAACCAGGATTGTGTCTTCTCATGAGGGCACTCCTCAATGGTTAGTAGCACGGATATTAAAATTTGCAATTTCGTTCGGTTCTGATGAAAATAATTGTCACGCGGTATATAAACACAATGTTATTTAACAAGTGTTTTATTGCGTTGGAAGGACACGGGTCCTGGCTGCAGCATCAAGTTATTTCTGTCATTTTAATGTATTGTCATCAGAACTGAACAAACTTGCAAACTTTCAGGTTCAGCATCAGTTTATAGACGAGATCATGTTTAGCTATCAAATTTAAACGTATTTGCAAAAGTTGATGTCCATGCTACTAACCGTTAAGGAGTGTCCTCATGAGGAGACAATCCTGGCTGCAGCGTCAAGTTATTTCTGTCATTTTAGTGTATTTTCATCAGAACCGAATGAAATTGCAAAATTTCATATCCGTGCTACTGACCGTTGAGGAGTGTCCTCATTAGGAGACAATCCTGGCTACAGCATCAAGTTATTTCTGTCATTTTAGTGTATTGTCATCAGAACTGAACAAACTTGCAAAGTTTCATGTCCACGCTACTAACCGTTGAGGAGTGTCTTCATAAAGGAGACAATACTTGCTGCAGCATCAGTTTATAGACGAGATCATGTTTAGCTATCAAATTTAAACGTATATGCAAAAGTTGATGTCCATGCTACTAACCGTTGAGGAGTGTCCTCATGAGGAGACAATCCTGGCTGCAACATCAAGTTATTTGTAACATTTTAGTGTATTGTCGTACCTGAAGAAGCATGCAATATTTCAAAGTCCTAAGTTTTAGAGGAAAAGGTTCAAATTTGTCTTGGAAGTTTTGACCTAAACAAACTAACATACAATGTAACTAAATTAAAAACTTGTAATGTTTTTAAAAATATTCTTACTATTAATTTATTATTATGTACTTGTATATGGGAATCTCCTAATTAACCCCCTTAGGGCGATTAATGATATTGTTTCGTTTAAATTATTTAATATAATTTGCTATGCTATAAAGGCAAATCACGCATGTTGACCTCCACTGTCGGGAGGCGAACGCCAAATGCGGCGCGTGGTGAGTAGTATGGCGAGTAGAGCAGTGTGTGGCTGCCTGGGGCAACATCGCGGCATGGCGAAGAGCAGAGCGAGGAGCAGTGCTCGGAGCATCGTGTAGCCGCGGCATAAGCTACGCTGTCTTCCAGCCAATGCTACACATTTGTATTATCATACTTGTGCACACATACATTATTCATGTTTATGTAACAGTGAATGCGTAATAGTTTACTGTTCAAAGGAAAAAGGTCGTTTTTTAAGGGAATGTTAGGTTTTTCTAATTTGTTGCGCATTGAATACATTTAATAAATAAAAAAATAGATTGCTTATTTTGGCACCCAAAACATCGATGTTTTGGAAATTGATGGTTTCCTTTCGATATTTATTGTACATACATTAACACCCGTATTCACAAGTATTACTTCCCTAAGTATAGGAGCAACGCTATGCTAAGTAAAGCGTCTCAGTGTGTTCGGTATGGCAAGCCATTCCTTTCTTAAACAATACTTATAGGACTCTTTGTTTTGTGGACTCATAGTGCTCATAGCATTGAATGAGGCGCTGAGACTGGCTAACGTTGTGATGCGACTTTACTCGAGTCGCCAGACTGTAAAAAATTAAACAAACGTCAACCTATCAATAAAAAAACCTTGCTAAAAAATATGGTAGATTTTTTTATGGATACTGATTGCATATTTTTATTGAGTGCGAAGTCACCCAAAATATAGTAAATTTTAAATTGGTTGTTTCTGTTTATTTCGTGGTTAGTTGTGAAAATAATAAGACGAGGTGTTTTCTTACAGTAAAAGAAATTACCATTTACTTCTTCGGAAAGATAATTAATTGTAGCTCGTACTTTGTCTCGTACGTACTCGTACTCTCATGGATATAACTATCAAATTCTTTTTCAATATGGTAATCCATCGCAATTGAAAAAAGCAATCCGAAGAAATCAACAAACAACCTAATATTCGTTACTAGTTTGAGGTTTTGTGTTGATTTGTCGCACTATGCGTAATGTAAAGTAGGTATTTACCGAGCTACTTTATCTGTGCGTTCATTTAACGAGTGCATAGTGTCGTTCGTCCCTCAAGTATTGTTTATGATTAAGGTTTCTGTGCCCTGTGCGTTCGAGCGCACTGTGAGACCTCATAGTATTGTTTGTGAATACCGTTGTGATACTTTTGAATCAATGTTATCATTGATGTCAAAATCGATGCTTTTGTATTAAAGCAGAGCTATACTGCCAGTTTGCCAAAGACAAAGCATAGTATAGAAAATCAACAGTATAATTATATCGATTTTTTTCATTTTGCTTATATGATATAATATCGTTACATGATGATATATCAAAACCTTATCCATTTTCAATGGTAATTTAATGGTTACCTCGAATATGTGGATGATTTTGCCAATGTCACAGTTGGATAAAATAACAATGTGATAGAATATCACCAATATTAATAGGCCATGATTATCTACCGATCATGATAGAGTAAGTAACTCAAAAGGCAAAAGTAGGACTTACACACAACTTTTATTTAAGATACTACAAGTTCCTTAGACTATAATTCTTATGATAAGTTTATATTCAGTACTTGGAGAAGGTTAATGTTACTCCCGATCTATGCCTATGATCTATGATCTAGCCGCCTCAGCCTGTCCAACACCCTTGGAAGCGCGCCTTCACCACTAGTGGCAGATTATACTCCTCGGTCTTCTGTGTAACCTGCCGCAGCGTTCTAAACCTTTTCGGAAATCAGCTTGTTCGGGAGGCTGGAAGTCATCAGACCTGCGCTCGAGGCGATTCGTGATGACTCTTGAAAACAGCTTTTAAACATGGCTCAGAAGCGAAAGGGGTCTATTATTCTTCAACAGGGTGTTACCACCCTTTTTGAAGAAGAACACCACCTCGCCTCTGTTCCATGCTTCCGGCGTTGCTCTCGAGTAAGACGGAATTGAATAGCTTCTGAAGGACTTTAAGTACCGGTGTGTCACCCGCTTTCAGAAGCTCTTTCGTAATTCCGTCCCCACCTGCACTTTGTTATTTTTAATCTGTTTCAAGGCCATCCTAATCTCGTACAGGTTGATGTCCGGGATATCCTCGGTACAGTGTCGGGTTGGTTTGGCTTGCGGGTCTTTGTTAGAGCCAATGGTAGGTACAGTTACCGAGGTATATAGCTGCCGGTAGAAGTTCTCAATCTCTCTCAAAACCTCTGGCTTAGTCGACGCTACACTGCCTTCCTCGGTCTTCAGCTTCATAATACGACTTTGCCCAATAGACTTGTCTCTTGCGAACACTTTGGAGCCTTGATTCCACTCAACGTCTCTTTAACACCGTTGGTGTTAAAGCTACGAATATCGTGATGCAAGGACTTCCATATCCATCTATTGAGCAGTCGGTATGCTTCAGCATCACCGGAGGACTGGAGTGTCATGGCGCGTCTTTCTGCCATGAGGTCGAGAATGTGATCGGAGAACTTTTTAGGCTTTACGGTGAGTTTTATAGAACTTAAACCCAACCGTTTGGACAGTTTCTACAAACCTTCCATTACTACATGGGTACATGGTAAAGGCAACACTCAGATGCCTTTTAGAGGATTTTAATTTAAAATGTAATGGTACACTAACGGGGACTCTCCATGGCTGAACTATAAAAAATGAAGTCACGGATTTTCCGCGTTTGTGTAGGACTATTTTTTATACATGGCGCCTGTTTGGTCATCTCGACTCTCGGGCGTCCAGCGCTGCAGAACCAAGATTCACGGTCTGCAGCGTAGAGCGGCTATACGGATTGCACGAGGATACCGAACGGTGTCCTTTGAGGCGGCAACTCTGTTGGCGCGCTTTCCGCCTTTTGATATCTTGGCGGAGATGGATGCGTGGGTGTATCACCAAACACGCTCTCTCCGCCAGTGCGGTGAAGGCGTGCCTTCAGGGGCGCTCGAAAATTTGAGGCGTCAGGCTCGGCGGCGTGCACTCGAGCTGTGGCGCGAGCGGCTCATGCTGCCACAGCACGCGACAAAGCGCGTCGTTGAGGCTGTCTTGCCGCTCTTCGGAGCCTGGCTCCAAAGGAGCGAGCGCGTCACATTCCGCCTGACGCAGGTATTCACCGGACACGGTTATTTCGGTGCGTGCTTGCACAGGATAGGACGCGAGATCACGGCACAATGCCACCACTGTGGAGACGATCAGGATACCGCACAGCACACGCTCGGAGAGTGCCCTGCGTGGACTGCCGAGCGGCGGATCCTGGTCGATCGGATCGGGCAAGATCTCTCTTTGCCAGCAGTAGTGTCGGCTATGCTGGCAAAGCAGGAAAATTGGAGTGCTGTGGTCTCCTTCTGTGAGAGCGTAATGCTCCAGAAGGAGGTCGCAGAGCGGGATCGGGTGAGGGCCGATCCCGCTCGGAGGAGGAGGGCACGGGGCCGGGGTAACAACCGCCGCGGTGCCCGTGTCCAACACGCCTGAGCCCCCCGTCGTCTTTGTATAGTGGGGGGCCTTGGGGGTCGCGAGCGCGCTTATTGGGAAATATGCGTGCTCATACCGAGCGACCTCCGGGAAGACAGCGGTGCGCATGTGGTCACGTGCCGCTGTGTGCGCAGCACAGCGCATAGTGAGGCCTCGGGGGAATCTTTTACAATCCCCTCGAGAGATGCCTGGGGGGGTGGTATCTTTACAGTCGCATTCCCTCCACTAGAGGGGATGACCACTTTACAGTCATCCCCTCCGAGATGTGCCAAAAGGCGTGGCACCAACGGGTGGCTCTAGATGGAGATCTTTCGAGTTCCTGGAGCCTCCCTTAGGTGCCGACGATGATCACTCCGGTGGTTTTAGCCGGTAGGAGTCCGGACACCCCTTCGCCCTTTCCCGGGGCGAAGGAAGTACATGAGGTATTTCCACCGGATCGATAAAAAAATAATAAAAAACGACTATTTTATACATATGATATGGAAACTATAACGATAAGGTCTGTCGCAATGGGTGTTGTATGGAATGAAAACTTGAAGGACGGGAACAATGGCGTCTGCCTTCCAACTTTCTGTTATTCGTCACTCGCAAGTTGGAGCCCCTAAATGGCCACCACTACACCACGGCAGAAAGCAACAATGGTGTGAGCGGCTCGGGATGTCGAGAGGTGCGATACCGGTTGCATCATCGTGCGTCTCGCAGACTCGGAGTGAGAGTCTCTGTTATTAAGCTATTAGACACTTTCACCTCCAAGCACATAGTTCTGGCGGTGCTCCTCTGATCGGCCAACTAAGGCAAGCCGGAGTTGATAGTCCTGTGGGGGGCACCCATGGGGTTATACTCCAGCTAATAAAGGTAACCCGAAGACGAGGTCATGAGGCCATGATCGACGCCTTAAGGCATTCGGATACGCAGTGTCGCCACTTATATACGGACAACTGAAGCCTGTTAGTCACTGGAAATGTCAAAGTTAGCCAATAGCCCTGCAGGTCACCATAGGCAGCCCTCATTTTAACATTTTGGAGGAAGAGGAGAGGAGGAAACTGTTTGAAGTACCGGTAGCCCGCACAAACATTTTAAAATTTGCACCCATTGTTCGAGCAGCACGAATACTCAACACCATCTCGCTACGGCTTGATATTTTTACTTGCTCATTGGCAGAATTCGAGAAGGTGACGATTAGTTATCTCTATTTTGTGTAACTACATTGTTGAATTGGGTTGAAACCTGTAATGACAATTGTAATTTGATAAATAAATAAATAAAAATAAATAAAATTAAAATTTTGTCTCTACAACATATTTTTTGCCCTGGTATACTAAATACAGAAATGCATGACCGTGCATGGCCATACCACAATGACACACAACTTAAAATTTATTTTCGCATTGACAACACAAAACGAATGGCCGAGTTGTTTCTGCATTGTATTTCAATAAAACGGTGTTATTTATAACTATTTTCAATATTTGGTAATTGTTTAAACTCCAAAGTTAATGTATTTGCGTCAGTGTAGATAAATCTAAAATTGTGTTCGTGGCTTACAAAAATGTTATACCATAACGTCGTTACGGAACGCAGTTCATTGCCTTATGTAAAACTTGAAATAGTGTTTCTTCCGTGAGTGACCGAAATATACGGTGACTTATGTGTTTAGTGTAATTGTTTCTAATTTGTGGTGATTCAAGTGTAAAAATGTCGAATTCGACGGTTCAAGTGTTGATGAAGAAGGGTAAAAGAGGTGCAGCCGCATACATACACGCGGAATGTGAGAATGGATCTCCACAGCATTTGGGTCCATTACTGGACGTGCTGCTGAACCCTAGCAAGGCTATAGATGAGTGGGAGACCATAGATTGGTGCCGTTGGCTTCTGGCCGGCGGGAGAACGCCCGACGAGTTCGCAACTATAGGTGGGTCCAGGCATCTAACTGTACACTTCAAAATTATGTCTATGATAGTTTGTAGGTTATGAACAAAAGCTATTACAGTTTCATTGCACCAATTGCGCTGTTTATATGAGTAATTGAAACCGTATCGCCGCATGACCTCCCATTGCTTGGTGTATATAATAGAACTATTTGGTGTAAGATAGCTCATATTTAATTTCTTTATTTTAATAATTTAGTACAGATATCACACAAAATCTAAGAATATTTAACGGCACTGACCAAATTTGTATTTCTTTGTTGTTCAACATTATTTCTGATAAATATATACTATAATTTGTTTATTTCATATATAAGGGTAAGTGGGCCCAACATAATGATAATAACACAGTTATGCTAGATGGACAGTTGAAATGGAAATAGAGAGCTAAGAGCTCTTTATATCAGCAATAAATCAACTTGCACTTATCTTAATATTAAGATTCATAAGCTAGACTAATAAAAATAGAATCTATAGGTCACCATATGAATGTAGTACACTGTAGTGAATTCTTTGTTCACTGTAAGCTTAAGAGCCATTCAGATAGGCCTTTATCAAAGCCTTATAAAAAACAGGTCCAGTGTAAGTAAGACTTGTGCCAAGATTTCCCTGCCATATTAGTATTAAAATTGGTAATATTGACTTTTAATAAAGTTTAAACTTCATTCAGCTAGTTTATTTGTATTAATTACTAGCCAATTTCTCAAAATCGTTGGCACTTGGTAGTGTTTTATTTTTCATGAGATATGATATTTTATTTCAAAAGTATTATTTCAGACCTTTGGCAACATAAATTCAACTAAACAAAGCCTAAAGCTAAACAAAAAATGTATATGGAATTAAAACCCTTGATATGATAATGCATTTGTAATATAATACTTTTGTCTGCCATTGGTGATGTGACAATATTCTCTAAAATAAAATGTCAAGTGCACAGATTTTGTACTTTAAATCCCACTGTTACATATACTGATGTCTTACCATAAGGGTTTCATCTTTACTTTTTGGGTATAGAATCCTTGCATTTAGAAAAACATTCAATTTTACATGGATTGCATTAAAAAACATATTAGTTCTTACTATGGTGATGAGCAATTTGGTATAAACTATACCATATCACACTTTATCTTGCAACTTTTGATGGACTCTACTAAGGTTTTACCACAGTCCTACCTATTTCACATGCAATAACAACTATGTGTAACTAATTTGTCACAAAAATTGGTTTTCATGTGAAGTGTAGGAATGTCCGGTGAATTTACCAAACAAATGGTAATCAGCAACACTTCGGAAATCACTTCTACATGCCACTGCTCCTTACCATCAGGTAGTTAGCTGGTTGTTTGCAGTATTCAACATAAAAGCGTCTGACAGATGTAATCATCGGTCAGTTACAATCAACTGCTGAAATGGGGCATGCCACTGATTGCTACAATGAATTGTCATAAGCAATGCATCCATGCTATCCTATACTAGTGTCATACAACCTTACATTTCTAAAACAAAACAAAATTCTTGTTTTATCAGATTAAAGTTAATACTAATGTTCACATTTGAAACATGCAAATATCATGATACTGTAGAGGATCATAATCAATTGTCACAATCATATTCAGGTAATTCTAGAATTCTCCATACTGCACCTAATGTATTCTGTGACCTTAAGAAGACCATAAGAAGTGCTGTGCCCAGAGTAAAATCTGGAGTGATACTGGGATAGCAACTTATTCTTGATTTTTTTTAATAGATTTGGTTGTGTTAGAATTTATTACACAGGGGCTTGCGTCTATAATGTTTAATAGTTTCCATGATCTCATAGTTAGGATTTTTAAAATATTTCATACATAAGAAATGCATAAATTTGGCATATTGCATTAATTTGATATACTATATTTTTTTGTATGATCTTGATGTTCCTGAAGTTCAATGCGGTATCTCTTTTCAATACATTCTTTTGAAATAGAATAGAATTGTTTATTCAGTAATTTAGTTCTAACAGACACTTTTAAATGTCATATTGAAACAATGGAGGGCATTGCACTACATGACAGCCTCGTGAGAAGAAATAACGAAATACAAATGCATTAGGCCGTCTTAAAAGTTGGTATACATTTGAATATATTGTTAAATACTTTATGAATTATCATTGTTTCGTAGTTCTATTATAGTAAAAAATGAATAACATTTATAAATAATGATGTAGTTGTTGTTATTAACACAATATAAGTATGGGTTAATATCCTCTACAAAGGAACCTGGCCTTTGGTGATGTGGGTCTGGCAAAAATAAACACCAAGGTCCTTAAAACTAAAACATAATAAATCTTACCTGGGGAATCTCAATGGCTATATTTGAGACATACCATAAATATTAACTTAAAATTACTTACATAAAACCAAAATAATTGATTCCAATTATACAATGGCTGAAGACCAAGTGAAATAAGTACCTAGGTAAAATCTCTTAAGTGTGACATTGTCGGAGTTACCAATGTCAACTAAAAATGAGAGGAGAGGAGATTGTTACTAAAAATAATCGAATTATTCAACTGTCCCTTTATTTGATTACAATCAAATAACAATCTTATTATTCAATTGTTGGTCTATAGCTTTTAAAGATATAGATAAATTTATTACCAAACTAAACACATAATTTGTTCAATGCAAAACAATACAGATAGGTTTTAAGTTTTCAGTGTAGTGTGGTAAAAGGAACGGACTCAGCTATGTTGGCAGTGATTAAACCACGCACGGCTCAATGCTGGTTTTCAGTCCGTCCCCTTTATTACGAATAATAAACAACAAGAAAGACTGCGGGTTCTACAGAAAAATGAAATACAAAGAAACTTACGAAATTAAAATCAAAACAAAGCTTTTGCAAAATAAATAATTAATACTTAGGTAAATGAAACATTATACTGCTGTGCGCGATTTATAACTCGCAATTATATTCGATTGTACATGTTTATTTCGATGATTAAATAGATAATTGAATACACAACTTATTGCTACACAGAATGTTATTATCAAAAGTAAATGCTTACTTAAGGCAAATAATATCCTGGTATCCTTGTAAATTTGCATTGACTATTTAATTGATGCTAGAGTAACCTACACAATACATCTCAATCCAGTACACAATTAAAAATATAGCCCTTGTAATTCTCTCATTAGTTCGAACAGGAAGAAAGAACATAATAAGGGCAAATCTATACTACAAATAAATAAAATTGAAGTGTCTGTTTGTAATATCAAAATAACAGCTTTTAACTAAATGCATATGAAAGTATATACGGTACCTACAACAAAAAAAACGATGATGATGATGATGATGAATCTCCGAAACGGCTGGGCCGATTTCTACGGGACTTTCACTAACAGATAGCTGATGTTATACGGAATAACTTAGGCGACTTTTATTTTAGAAAAATAATTAGGGTTCCGTGCAAAAAAATAAAACCCATGAAATCCAATATATATATACATACTTTACGTCGAATGTCTATGACGAAGTACTCTAAATTATATATAAATAATCCACTTTCTTTTAAATTAAACGTCGGGTGAAACAGCGGGACCCAGCTAGTTGGATATAAAATGAAGACATAACTCATGTGAATACGTAACCCTCGATAAACAAGTATCTGTAATGGTCGCCATCTTTGACCATTTTCGCGTATCCAATGTCACACAGATGTTGTCAAGCCTTGGAGGTATATGATTCATAATTAAGTACATAGGTGTTGGTATATTATTCGTAAACAATCTCGTGATGATTTTAATATCCACAGCTAGTTAGATTTTTCCCTAAGCACTGAATAATATTACAAATATCTCGTTTGATCTAGTGCAATAACTGGGCATAAGATACTAAATAACTGTCTCGAAGTGACTAGCGCAGTGTGGTGGCCACACAGGGCTCGTCGTGGGTGGCATTCCAATTGTTATGGGCAGGCGTGATGGCACCACTTCCTTCAGGCGAATGACTTGATTAACTCGTCATCATGTTGGCTATAAAACACTTACACTTACATCATTATGTGAGAAGTGCTACATGGCTACTCATACCGCTGACACGCCATGATGTGGGGAGAATTCTTCACAAACATCACATCACATCAAGACCCCTCCATGTCACGGGAGAGCAGGTTAAGTTGTAAGCTCAAAATATATCCATCATCGTATCAGCCAATGGTCCACGGCTAAACAAGGGCCAACCCATAGATTTCTACAATTGTTTCGTCATTTTGGAAAGATTTTGCCAGTACTTACCATGCTTGGAGGGTTGGTAAGCGTAGAATGGCTGCTTTGCCGCAGAAGGGACACTGCTGCTCACCGCTCTGGTTTAGAGTACCTTTTTTGTCCTGTTGAAATTCTACATGGAACTTCCTTCGCCGCGGGGAAGGGCGAATGGGTATGGGACTCCTACTGGCTAAAACCACTGGAGCGGTCATCTTCGCCACCGAAGGGGCTCCAGGTCCTCGTAAGATCACACTAGAGCCGCCCATTGGTGTCACGCCTTTAGGCACATCACGGAGGGGATGAATGTAAAGCGGTCACCCCCTCTAGCGGAGGGAAGGCGACTGTAAAAAGGTCGCCACCCCCATAATACTGCAAAACTGCCCCAACATTGCCCCAACAGCACTCAATTATATTATGAAGAATATGGCTACGTATTGCGTTGCCGTGATCAAATGGGATCCTTCTGCTCAACCGAACGCGTTAGTCGCCCTAAGGCATTTGAGACTCACAAAAGCGATTCTCAAAAACTAATAACGTTTCATTACGATCTCTAAACATTTCCACGTAGATACTAGGCCATATAGATATTTTATACTTTATGTCTTACACTGTGGGGTATGCAATGCCTAGTTTATTGAGCAGATACTAGCTGTGCTCGCGGCTCCCCCGTGTTAAGTCGCATAACAAAATTGGTTCGGCAGTTTAGCCATAACGGACGCACATGCGCATAGCGGTAATTATGTCGCAGTTTTTCGCACAATGTACTGTTATTTTCTGTCGTGGAAATAAATACTGCGCCCCGCCACATAATCTACGTGCAAGAACCATATCGATGCAGCTTGGCTAAAATAGCGCGACGTCATAGGAATACTTTGTAATCACAAATTCTTGATCAGATTAAGGTGGAAATGTATCAGGCAACGAGATCTTACGGCAGAGTTTTGGCGAAATTTATTCAAGTATATCTAAGATTTCTCGTCGATAAATTGGAAGATGCTAATATGAGGAAGAGGAAGATTTTTGCGGCACAAGTTTGAACTGCATACGCGACGGGCAAGCCTTGACGTCCGTGACGTACAGGACGAGATATAAGAGAGCCGCATGAGGGGGTTCGGGTATGTCATACCAGGCCGAGGACAATGGAGAATACATACAGGTGTTATCGCTGGCTCGCGCCCGCTGAGTGTTTTGAAAGATGACAAAAGCGCCATCGAACTTACCATAGGCTATGCTGAAGCGCAAATGACAGCTTATTGCAGCGCAAGGTAGAGCAGTTTTTTTTCTGTTTTTATTTTTTTAACTTTGCCCCACACTAGGATTTCTCCTGTGTCGTGAGTGCGTTTACAGACATGTATTCCACACACAATACACCCAGACCCGCAACAACTACCTGCAGATCATACAAATATTTGTTCCGTGCGGGAATCGAGCCCACGATCCAGAGCGCAGCAGCCGACTGTATCAGCCACTGCACCAACCGTGCCGTCAAATATATAAAGTACGCCTGAGCCTGAATAAGAAAATATGTTTCTGGCCCACTCTGCGGCTGCTTTATAGTGAAAACATAGATGACGTTATGCAAGTTCTGGAAATTAAGCAGCTTAAATGAAAAATAATGAACGATTGCGTAGTAAACGACCGTGCATTGTATTGTAGCTGCCTTTAGGTCCATTTTAATAATTCTTAGATATATATTGAATTGTTATCATTACTATTCATAAAAGAAGACGATTTACACCCATTGTCCGTATAGTATATAATACCGGTTTGGGTTTTATTTTTCAAAAACTACACACCATGGTCTATAACATCACCATCATATACATCAGTAAACAAGTCTCAATAGCCTTTAGCCGAAATTACCTGAGTAAATATTATAAGCTCCGTGCTTATACTGGCCGATTCCTGACGGAAATATCACATTGCCAGTCCTGGGTAATTATTAAACTTGAACTCACGCTTGGCAGTTGCCCGGTGACCACTAAATGTCAATGGCCGTAATAATAATTAATTAAAGTATATGGATGAATCTAAAATCATTATAACACTTATACAAAAAAAAAAAATGGTTTCGCGTTAACTCGTCTACGTCAGGTTGCTCGGGAATTCCCGCCTTACCGCCAGAAGGCGTCGAGAATTCGACCTAAGTCGTCGTGTTAGGTTTTTAGGACATCAGGAAGCGAGTAGCGGAGGATGGAATTGACAATTTTTTTTACTAACAAGTATCGCATTTTCGCCTTGCAATGTAGGTCGCGCATTCGGCTACACCACCTAGGTGTAACCGCATTATGATACTGAAACGTATATTCACCATCAGACTTTGGTACTAATACTAGAAGACATCGATATCACTTTCATTATCTCAACTTACGTGTAGCTGACAAGGTTGAACTATGCAGTAGTTGCTTGATGCTCCTCGCATAGATTACCATTGCAAACAATTTCATCGAAACATCTCTTACCAGTAACTCAAGAAAATTATCAGCTGACTGAATGATGTTTATTTTGTCTTCATTCGCAGATCGTAATGGCAAACTGCAGTTTTCTTTGTACGTAAATATAATCCGATTAATTCGCATATCAATGAGGAGAAATCCAAACACTTGAATGCTTTGGGGACTTCGAACGAATGGCTTGGTATTAATGATGGCATCAATGGTACTCAAGTACCCAGCAGACGTAGTTTGCGCTACAATTTTGTCGAATGCTGTGACAGTGAAATATCCCTACCCAGGTACCTATTTACCAAAAATAGAGTAAACAGTATGGAGCTGCTATTCAAGAAACAAAAATTGAGTTACGCGTTAGATGCTATGGAGAGAGCTATGCTTGGTACTTCTCTACTAGATCAAATCAGAAATGAGGAGATCCGTAGAAGAACTAAAGTTGCCGACAAAGCTGAAACGATTAGGAAACTGAAGCGGCAATGGGCGGGGCACATTGCTCGTAGAACTGATGACCGTTGGGGTAAAAAGGTTCTTGATTGGAGACCGCGCACCGGAAAACGCAGCGCGGGACGACCTCCAACGAGGTGAACAGACGACCTGGTGCAGGTCGCTGGGGATAGTTGGGTGCGGGCGGCATGTGATCGCTTGCTGTAGAAATCTATGGGGTGGGCCTTTGTTCAGCAGTGGACGTCCTTTGGCCCATACGATGATGATGATATGATGACGCGTTAGATTATTGATGCTAATTAAAACAGAAAGGACCCGAAGAAAATGAGTTATTCATGGCAAAGAAAGAAGAAGAAAGAAAGAAAGAAATCATTTATTTGGACAAAACGTGAGAAGATTTACATTGCAAACAAAATTTATATATTAGTAGATAAGAAAGTAAATACATTGCATACACCACACTAGCATAAACATTACTTATGACTATCTCAAATTACATCTCACGGCTGCACCAAAACGGAATCCAGTTCAGCATTCACTAGACGTGTATCTAGCACTGATTTTCAACTGGACCCTAACTGTGACACACGGATGTCAATCGGACAAAATGATAATCTAGTAGAAAATAATAAAAATGGTTTGGAATCCTGTCTATGGGATAATTCAAATAATTTTAACAAATAATTTTAAAATTTAAATTATATAAATTCAATTAATGTATACAAAAAAGTATATATAAATAAATATATCTCACTATTTATATACCGATCTAAAATTATTAAATACAATAAAGACTGTATGTAGGTGTAGTGGCCTTAAACAACAGTTATTTTATGCACTATTCTGCAATAAACAAAGGACAGACACTTTTTTAACAAATAGTACCTACATATGAATACCAAAGAAAAATAACACTGAAGAATACCCGTTTTAACTTTAATATCGTGAAAGTCACTTATTGTGTTTTAACTTCAGAGTCCTTTCTGCTTAACTGGGTCCAATTAGGTCTTCGCTAGCTTCGTCTTAGCTTCGCCCTGCTGGTTCCTTTTTGGTTTTCACCAATTGATGGTTTTGTATTATTTTATCAACCCAATGACGAGACAACCAAGTCACGCCTGATGGTTAGCGTCTCGCCTGCCCATAACGATTGTAATGCTACCCAGGACTTGTCCTGCGTGGACGGCGGTGGAGCGGCTCGTCACATTTAGAGACATTCGTTATTTAGTCTGTTATGCCCAGTAATTTCACTAGATACAGCCATGCCCTTCATAGCGGAACACAGTAATGTCTAAAGTGCTGCACTGCGGTGGTTCCTACCTACCTACTTTCTTGCAATAAGAGTTTACCTCCCGTAAAGGGTTGGCTTGTGCCGTGTGGTGCCGGCTCAGAATGCCACCACCCCATATCCTCCCATGGGTGTCGTAAAAGTCGACTAAGGGATTAGCCGGAGGATGGGCAGCAGCGTCCTTCGAGTACATTAATAACTCAACTGCGATCGCCAACCCGTCTGCCAAGCGTGGCGATTATGGCAAAACCCCCCAATGAACCCACAACACATCCATATCGGTCGTTGTGGACATCTTTGAGGGAGGCCTGTGTCCACAGTGGACTTCATTCGGCCGAAATGATGAAAGGGTTAGCTAGTATAGAGAGCGCATTTATTTTTGAATTTGTTTCCTATCTATACCTTATGAGGAAATATGTCAAAACCTTGTTTTTCATCCACTGGCGGCTATCCTCATGATGAGACTTATTTACAGTAGAGCTGTTTTTGTAAAGCGAATCTATTGTTGTTATTATTTTTAAGAAATCTGGGGTTCGCCTGGACGCGTGTATTAATCGGTGCCGAGTAAAATACAACACTATATTATTATCTTGCGTACATAATCGTCAACTGGGCACTCTTTCAAGCGATCGTATCATAATTTGACCTTTTATAGGTCAGGTTAGCAGTCTGTTAGGTATGTCATCGTCTATTATAACTATTTGCTTCAACAGGTGCTTTGAGCTATTATCCTTCCAAAATTCTCTAGCTTTAAAGTCGCATATTGGCCATAACACCTATAACTAACATGATTAGGAAACATAACGAAGCAAATAAATAATACATTCAAGCAAAAAGCAGTTTTCGGGAACTAGTTAACATAATCTTGGACGCGGAAGCCTTGACCTTGGTGGCGGACCTCGGCCGGGTCAAGACTGAGCTCCGTGAAGACCGAAATTAGACGGTGGGATTAAATTTGAGCTCGGGCCTTTGAGTAACATTGCAATTAAATAACGTGGGTCCAAAGATCTTATTTAAAAGAGTCACAGGATAGCTATGGTTAGGGACTGAACTTTGGGAATTGGGCGAGACAAGGGCGCCGCGCTAAGCAAAACTAGTATACATCTACATCTAGCCGTTGCCCGCCCGCTTCGCTAGGCATCAAATATATTTATATTCATTTCTTCTGAACCCTGCAAGATATCGAAATGGAACATACACGAAAGTTAAGTTAAAATTCCTGATTTAATATCTTTAACTCATTGAAATTCGTTTAGCCGTTTCGGAGCCTATTAGAGACAAACTTTCAGACAGACAGACACAGACAAAAGCTTTAATAAGGGTCATTTATGATCCGTCTGATGTCCGGTGGATGTCGTCGTAAAAGGCGACTAAAGGACTCTGAATCCGAGGGATGGGCAGCAGCGTCCTTCCTGTGGAACTGTGGCCATTCTGCGCTCATCAACCCGCCTGCCAAGCGTGGTGAGTATTGGCAAATTCCCCCTAATATGATGACACAGTTGTGGAAAACTATGGGGTTATTTATTCAGTAGTGGACGTTGTATGGCCGATATGATGACGATGAATGATTTGTTCGTCTCGTCACTAGATTGTATAAAACAACATCTTCAGAGTCCTAATCGGTGCCACAAAATAAAAATTCTATAACAGTCTTACGGCTCAATACTGAAACGCCAGTTAATATCAGGTCCCCGCTTAAACCATTCGAGCCGCCTGGTCTCCTACCGAAAACAGGTTTCTGGAATAGTTAAAGCGAGACTTAACAAAAACTGGCGTTTCAGTATTCGACCGTGAGGCAGGGATATATACACTCTTATCAGAATAATCTATGTTCAGCTAAGGGTTAGCTTATCCATAGAAAGACTCGATCAAACGCAAGTAAAAATATCGCGCTCGAAGCGACAAAAACATATATTATGTATATTTTTTATTTATTTATTTAAAAAAACGTTGCCCCACACTAGGATTTCTCCTGTGTCGTGGGTGCGTTTACAGACATAAACTCCACAAAACTCCACATACAATACACCCAGACCCGGAACAACTACCTGCAGGTCATACAATAATGTATACACTATATACGAGTAGTAATCTAAGCGAAGTAGCTGCAATATAACATCTTAACAAGTTATTATTAGAGATAATGGGGGCGCCACTAAGCAGTGTTTTTTGCCACCTGTCTCACAATGTCATCGCACCTGACTCGCTTGACCTAAATGCCAGCTTTACATAAACGATAATAATTTTAACGAGTTCTCTTCGTTGTCTGGCGAAAGAATATCAGATAAAGCCTGTATGTTATTGTTATTATTGCATGGTACGAACACAGAAACAAAAGTATGAACGCATATAGTAGGTATGTTTTTTGGAGTTGAGAATTTTGTGAATAAACTAACTTTGCATTTTTATTACATATACCAGCGGACGTGTACATGAACAGGTCCGCTTACTTACCCATGACATAGTTTCTACAAGTAACCATCCTGTTTGTTATTTTATGTAAGGAGCATGTAAAAAATATTGTATTAATTATGGCTCATCATTTCGGCCGAATTAAGTCCACTGCTGGCCACAAGCCTGTCCCAAAGATCGCCAGAACGAGCTGTCTGGGTCTCGTGTGTGCTCCTCATTGGGGGTTTTGCCATAATCGCCACCCTTGGCAGGCGGGTTGGCGATCGCAGTTTAGTTGTTAATGTACTCGATAACACTGCTGCCCATCGTCCGGTTAATCTCATAGTCGCCTTTTACGACTCCCACGGTATGAGATGGGTTGGTGCTATTCGTGGCCGGCACCACACAGCAAGCAGTGATTATGGTTATAACAAACTAACGTGTGGTTGGGGAGTTTGTAGCGCTGTTTCTTCTCCCTAGCCAGGGAGTGAAGGGTGGTCTTATATGGGTGCTGTCTTTTGTTGACGTTCACAAAGAACCATTTTTTTTGTATACTCAAACACACGATGTTTCATCCTTTAAATAATACTATGTGTCCGCCCCCCGCTCTACACAGAAGAACTCGAACTCACTCGAACAAAAGGTACATGCCCGATCGCAGCGTCACCTACCGGGTCCAATTGTCAATTTAAACCGTTCAGGGACCCAAACACACAAAAATTCATCACAATCGGTCCAGCTTTTTCGGGGAATTCAGTGACATACACACGTACTGAAGAATTATATATATACAGGACGTCCAGTAAATAGCACGACATACTGCAGGGGGTGAGACCTTGGGTCAATACCTACCAAAAAAACAATATATATATATACAGCCAAATCTTACGGATTTACAGTAGTACAAAATTTTTCGAAATATCGAAAAATCTACCTCGACACAGATTTTTAAGCATCTCGTAATGAAAAATTCCTTTACTAGTTTTTTTTTACCTCAAATTATTTGTGAATGGTTACTTTACTCATTGATAAGTCTTTATTCTATTAAAAACTAAAATGTTTTCAAGAAATACAATTTTTAATAAAATTTTTACAGTACAATTTTCCTATTGCTTAACTTTAAACTACAGTGGTGACTGTAAATCCGTAAGATTTTGCTGAACATATATTACCCAAGCTCTCACCCCCTGCAGTATGTCGTGCTATTTACTGGACATCCTGTATATATAAGATGCACATTAAGTATTTGATCAGGAAAATCAATAGAGTGGACACTTTCAGTCGCGAAACTAAAAGAATAAGATGGCTATCCATTAATATTGTCGTTGTAGCAACTCTATAGGGCCGTTAATTTTTTGTATGAAAACAGCTGTATACGCTAAATCAGTGTAAGATTGTTGACGTCAAACATGTCTGGTCATAAAACTTGTTAACGTCATGTTTTTGCCCAGTGGAGACGATCGAGCCGAAAATAAACAGGAATATGCCTGACACGAATCTACAGCATGATATAAAGTGAAAGCCCCCGGGAGATGAAAACAAGCGTACACGGAAAAAAGCAAGTTTCTACGTCATCATCAACCAATAGACGTCCACTGCTGAACAAAGGCTTCCTCATTAACAACCGGCTACATGTGATATGTCGTCATTTTGGTGGGGAATTTGCCAGAACTTTTTGGTAGCGGTGGCTGGTGAGCGCAGTATAGCTAGCTGCTATTCCACAAAAGGGACGCAGCTGCCCATCCCTCTAGTTATTTTTTAAACCTCTAACTAGGATTTGTCCTATGTCGTGGGTGCGTTTCATCATCATCATCATCATATCAGCCACAGGACGTCCACTGCTGAACAAAGGCCTCCCCCTTAGATTTCCACAACGAGCGGTTACATGCCGCCGTCATCCAACGACTCCCAGCGACCTTCACCAGGTCGTCTGTCCACCTCGTTGGAGGTCGTCCCACGCTGCGATATCCGGTGCGCGGTCTCCATTCTAGAACCTTTGTGCCCCAGCGGCCATCAGTTCTACGAGTAATGTGCCCTGCCCATTGCCACTTCAGTTTACTAATCCTTTCAGCTATGTCGACAACTTTAGTTCTTCTACGGATCTCCTCATTTCTGATTCGATCTCGTAATGGGTGCGTTTACAGACTTAAATTCCACACGATACACCCAGACCCGGAACAACTACCTGCAGATCATACAAGTGTTTGTTCCGTGCGGGAAACGAACCCACCCTGGAGCGCAGCAGCCGACTGTATCAGCCACTGCACCAACCGTGATGTCAATTTGTCAGTACGCACCACGCTTGGCAGGCGGGATGGTGAGCGCACAATAGCTGCAGTTCCACAGAAGGGACGCTGCTGCCCATCCCTGTAGTTTAGACACCTTTACTCGTGTCTTACTAAGGAGACGGAGTGCTATACCTATTCTTAATTCGGACACCACACTGATTGATTCACGGCTTGATTCTGTGCAATTATTATCTATACAAATAAATGAAATTGAAGTGTCTGTTTGTAATGTCAAAATAACAGCTTTTTACTAAATCCATATGACAGTATGTACGTTACAAATAACAAAAATACTATTTTAATTTTTTTTTGTCTGTCTGTCCGTCCGTCTGTCTGTCTGTCTGTCTGTTCCGAGTAATCTCCGAAACGGCTGGACCGATTTTGACGCGATCTTCACTGCCAGATAGTTGATGTTATAAGGAATAACTTAGGCTACTTTTATTTTAGAAAAATAATTAGGGTTCCGCTTAAAAAAAGAAAACCCTTGAAATCCAATATATATATTCTATGTCAAGTGTCTATGTCGAAGTACTCTAAAATTCTTTTAAATTAAACGTGGGTGAAACCGCGGGTCCCAGCTAGTTATACTATATTATAGACCCAGTGTGCAGTTCAGAATGACATTGCCGAATCTGTTCATGACATCATTATTGCCAGCAATTGTTTAAATCGACCTTGAGTAAATTCAAATAATTTTGTCATCCTTTAAGAGAGCATACAAATGAACGTCAATTGCAAAATTCATTTGACACAAATGCATTCCGAAAATCTGCGCACTTAGCTTGCCTGACTGCTAAAAAGGGCAGCAGTGCAGTTTATTTGGATTTGAGGATTGATCATGACTGCTTACATCCAACAAGTTAAGTGCCGAACAAATATTTGTATGATCTGCAGGTAGTTGTTCTGGGTCTGGGTGTATTGTATATGGAATTCATGTCTGTAAATGCACCCACGACACAGGAGCAACCCTAGGGTGGGGCAAAGATTAAAATTAAAAAAAAAAGAATTTTTTTGTTTGTGGAACTTGAAACTATCTCCGACAGTTTCCCACGACACTAACTTCTATATTAAAAGTGACACATGTCATCAAACTAGTCATATCATATCAGAAGCAATGTCTGCCGTTGGCTAACTCAACATTGACGGCACGGTTGGTGCAGTGGCTGATACAGTCAGTCGCGGGTTCTATTCCGGCATAGAACACATATATGTATGATGATCTGCAGCGGCCTGGGGTAATGTGTGTGGAATTTGTGTCTGTAAACGCACCTAAAGCACAGGAGAAATCCTAGGACCACACTGCAACGTTTTTCTCAAAAAGAATGAAAAGAAAAAAAGATAGGTTAAAAGCCATCAAATAAGCTCCATCTCCTCCCGTGGATGTCGTAAAAGGCGACTAAGGGAATCTAAACCAGAGGAATGGGCAGCAGCGTCCCTTCTGTGAAACGGTAGCCATACTGCGCTCACCAACCCGCCTGCCAAGCGTGGTGAGTATCGGCAAATACCCCCCAAAATGATGACACAGTTGTGAAAATCTATGAGGGAGGCCTTTGTTCAGCAGTGAACGTATAAATGGCCGATATGTTGAAGCTACCTTGTAACCGGAATACAGTAATGGTAATTTTTTAAACACTCCTGCTTGAAGGCGAATATTTAGTACTCCAGTAGGTGACTACCTAGCTGGACTTATAGATGTTAAGTCGAAGTGCGTTATTCCACACCATATTCATAGTATCATTATTTGTATTTACATATAGAGAGGAAGACCCAAATTACAACGCCTTCGGGGCAATAAAATCAATCATCGGGTCCCACGCAAGTGATTAAATTGTCACTGAAAATCTCCTAAAATAATACTTTACTAACATCAACAACTTTGTATCAAATACTGAGCAATCGGTTCAGCTGCGTATTTTCCTCTAAATGATTCATCTTGATTTTTGTTTATGACAAGGATCTTTAGGTATTTGATGACGCTACTGAACGTTTATTATTAAGAATGCATACGTGCTGTTAATCACTTGTTTCGAGAATATTGGCCACTATATCTTGAGATTATAACGTTTCTAAGAAGTCAAATTTTATTATAATAACTTGGCGCATCATATAATAAGCTGTCTGCCGCTATAAACTACAGTAGTTATGATGTACTAATATTACGTACAAACTCCGCAATATAAGCTAAATATACTTGCTTAACTTTAACATCATTTGCGGCGACAAAGCATAAAAATCGCCCTTTTCGAAGCACACGGAAACTGTAGTGGTCTTTTCCAAGTTTCAAGGACCTGTCCACCATGGTTTGGTAACTTCGAAGCACGGAGACGCTTTGTTGAAAAACTATTATGAGGTCACCCATCCACAGACTGACCGTGACAAGCGTTCCTCAACCTCGCACATCGTTTACCGATCAGTGCTTGCATATTGTTAGGAGTTTATGATTGGTACTACATTATTTTATATTGTATATCTTTAAATTGTATATCCTTAAATTGTATATCCTTAAATTGTATATCCTTAAATTGTATATCCTTAAATTGTATATCCTTATATTGTTTAACTTTATATTGTATATTCTTATTCATGAACCGTAAGGCTAAGAATAACGCCAACCCATCTCATCCTGTGGGTGTCGTAAAGAGGACTAAGAGATTCAGAGGATGGGCAGCAGCGTCCTCGAGTACATTTACAACTTAACTGTGTTTACCAACCCGCCTGCAAGCGTGGTAATTACGGCAAAACCACCCAATGAGCCAAACACAAACCGGTAGTGGAGGCGATTTTTGAGAGAGGCCTGTCCTGCAGTGGACTTTTTCTGTCTCCTGAAATTATGAGCATATTCTTGTCTTTGTGGAGAAACGCTGTTTACAATATCATCTTATATCATGAACCTACCTGTTTTAACTTGTTGCCCAATGTAATCTTTCGGTGTCTGTCCTTATTTGTCTTTGTATTTGTATCAGGAAAATGTTTAAGTTCTTACTTAACTTTACTGCACCTTGCTGGTGTTATCCCAGTCAGAATATCATGTGGCTTGGGGTATTTGTTTTTATACACATTTTTTTTAATAGAAAGATAAGAAAGAAATTCTTTATTTGACAGCAAAGTGAGAAATCACAAACGGGTATAAAACTGAAAAAAAAACACGATAAAAATTTTTGGATAGGGTTATAAACAAAAAAAAATACAATATTAGGTTAGAATTTGTTGTGTGCCTACAGTTGCGCCAAACAGGTAACCAGTTCAGCATTTGTCAGACAAGAGCCTGGCGCTGGTTTTCAACTGGACCGTTCGGTGATTCGGTGATTCACGGGTGTAAAAACAGTATATAAAATAAATGTTGCATAATATACCTACTAATAAATCCACAAATACAAATAAGATTAATAATAATAATTAATAATAAGCTTAAAATTACCACCACCCCATCTCATCCCGTGGGTGTCGTAAAAGACGACTATGGGATTAGTCGGAGTATGGGCAGCAGCGTTCTTTGAGTAGATTTATAACTCAACTGCGGCCAACCCGCCTGCCAAGCGTGGCGATTATGGCAACCCCCCCCCCCCCATGTTGTGTGCTAATACCCATACCGGTCGTTGTGGCAGTTTTTGGCTCCAATGATGATGTTGATCCGATGACAAAGAAGAATATAAATTCTTTACATATTTGTTCTTATTGAAAAGATCGAACAAGATTATGTCAAAGCGATTTTGCTGTCTGCAAGATAAATAGATCTGGTTCTACAAGGGAAATAACGTTCTCCGTTTGTGCTTGACGGCTTATAAGTATTTTTATTTTACCACCTTCAGCGCTTATGCAGCTTAATTTGTCCCGCCAAGCCCGTCTACGTATTTGCTATAACTAAGCTTGGACGAATCCCAATTCAAACAAACAAATACCCAAAAGTGTAAAAGGTTTTTATGCCAGTGTAAATTTCACATTTGTCTGCAAATTTGCGAACGTGCGGGTTCTCAAAGGCAAATATTGACAAAATAATTACTGCCTTAATACCAAAAAAGTACAAGCGACGCGCACATACTCCTTTATGTTCACGATCGAAGTAATTACTTGCGGCCAGTATTTAATTTAATGTCTGATACCATCTCAAGTTTAATACACGAAATAATAGCTTCGCAAGTACTGCATATCGATATGCGTACATGCACGCCATCGAGTGACTCACGAATCAATTTTGACACCCATTTTGGTACTCGCATCTTGTATGCTACGGTTTGAGTTACCCGCACATTTTGAGATGACCCCAGTTTCCTTAGCAAGTGCATTGACACTAGTGCGTTTCATATCGGACGGTGTTATTAACCGGCCATGGCGTTCGTCGACCCCGTCTAACAGCTGATCGCGGTCGAACAGACACGTGCGGTGTTCCTCCCTGCTTTAAGATAAGCACCCGCTTTGTTTCTGCTTTATATGAGACGTGAATGCTACGCAAAATGTCAGGAATATCTTCTTTGAGTGTCTGGATACTTGCGTCAGGGTGAAGTGCGCATTTAACTTATAGATCTCGCTTATTCAAGCTGGCAAAATTTGTTTTTATAGCGTTGCTAGTCACCTCGATTGAACCTCTTCATTGAACACTTCTATTTTTGATGTCACTGAAGTTTCCGTAATATATTTCTCACCACAATTTCACCACAATAAAAGTTACAGTATTATTCAAATTTCCTGTGGGAGACTGGTGCCTAAACTAGGCTGAAGCCTGTATCTCAGGTCACCAGGCCTTCCACCCCAGAAGTCCAATTTTGCTCTTTCATGAACTGTACGATTTTTTTCCATTTGCTTGTACTTCGTGTATCTGATTCCATCAAGTTGTATCCTCTTGTTAAAGTTCTGTTGAATACTCTCCAATAGGTTGATATAACTTTATCAGGCCCCGATACTGTTGATTTTGTCCTTTATAATCCAGTTATCATCTTGCATCCCAAGATTTAAATCTCTTTGCTTGCATGCCATGAATGCGCATTTTTGCTGCAGACACCATCTTGATAACAATAAACTCGTTGTTCTAATCAAATGTGTATATTATGGCCATTATGGCTTTGATGTACCCAATAATTTAATAAATTATTTTAATATTTTCATAGCTTGTTTTACTTGACATATTATATATATATTCTTCGTAAACTCGAATAACACTTGATACACGAATACGTAGGAAGATTTGACAAATTTATTAGTCCTTCTACATTGTAACATCTAGGATTTCCCCATTTGCGATGCTTGTATGCTTATTTCTATCAATAATAAAAAAAAAAATTGTTGTTAGATCAATTACTGGCACTTATGTTTTGGGATTTTCCCCAAAATCTGACCCTTTACCATAGTGGACTATGACGTTACTTATGATTTTAATATTCAAGCGAGCACCTCGTACGTTTTTTCCCTATCTTAACGTCATAACCTGATATCCGCGGCTAGAATTTCCAAAAATATTAATTAATCTGATAAATTCGATTATTATTAATATCCTCTGAGACCACACCGGTGTTTCTAAAGTAGATGGAATGATGTCAACTCACCGATGTGGCCCAAAGCGTCGGCTCCGTCACGGTCAGGGCAATAACCACCTTTACGTGTACAACGAACGTTGATACAAACGGTCGTCCGTTCGGCGCATGCGCATGCTGCTCGTAATTATCGATGCGTCCGCGTCGCCTTGTTGCAGACGGCTATAGTGTCGTACTAATTGACTTTGTGTGTTTACTATGCTTGTAAATATTTTTTTTCTAATAGCTAACTAGATGTTTTACAGTTGATAGGATAGTCTAGTTTGAGTTGGATGTTTCTATGTCATTGTACGCTTTCAAGCATACAATGCATGTGTAAGGGTACGATATAAAAGCAAGTGTAAATGTGGGTTCGTTTGAGAAAGTCGGCGTTTATAAATCCCGTACCCAATGATATTATACCATAGATATGTTACGTCTATATTAACGGCCGAAATTAATAATCAATCTAATCCAAAATCTACAGATTTAAGAATTTGAAATCCATTCGTTGTTGTGTTACGATCACGTTTAACACAAAAACAGACATATCCGTCATCCGAAATCCAAAGATTTTGGATTAGATCGATTATTAATTTTGACCGTAAATGGCGCGCAAAATACGGTCTCGCTTGCATAATCATGTCGCGAGAAAGAAGATACAAAAACAACAAGAGTAAAAGAGATAGCTATCTAGGCGAACCGATTGCGAGGTGCTACAATTGGGGGAGTTTTGGTTCTTACTTTTGGCATGCATGTAACATATCTACTTCTTTTTAATATATAATATCATTGCCCGTACCCATTGCTTTCGTCGCAAAAGCGAGCAACAAACAAAAAACGATACACATACGTATTCTATTTTTATCTTTTCAAAATATAATTATTTGTTTCCCGG
Organism: Diloba caeruleocephala; assembly: GCA_947459985.1. Classification (NCBI taxonomy): domain Eukaryota; kingdom Metazoa; phylum Arthropoda; class Insecta; order Lepidoptera; family Noctuidae; genus Diloba; species Diloba caeruleocephala. The sequence continues at coordinate 2,405,584 of OX381616.1, read as the reverse complement.
GTGGCGAATAAGTCGTGATAAACTTATGGACATATTTAGAGGAACGCAATAAAAGTACAAATTAGCATAAAAACTGTTATACTCGCGTTTATTGAGGGATTAGTTAAAATAATTGTTGATAAAAAAACAAAAATGATCACTTTTGTCCTTTCCTACAAAAAAATTGAAAACGGCAGGTTCTTTCTAATTTCTTTTTCTTCTGTAGAATAGCAGCCATTCTGCGCTCACCAATCCGCCTGCCAAGCGTGGTGAGCACTAGCAAATTTTCCCCCAAAATGAAAACACACGGCATATAACCGGTCGTTTATGGTAGGCCTTGTTCACCAGTGGCCATTTGTGGGATAATATGTCATAACATATTCACATGTCTGGAACCCAATCTACAATACATTCATAGATCGAATTGAAGATTTACAAAGACGCTTTATTAAGCACTTGTGTTTTTGTCTTAATGTACCATATCATTCTACAAACTGTCTCGAACTGTGTAAAAAATTTCATCTCCTGCCTCTTGTAAAACGCCGAGAAATTGCGGACTGTCTTTACTTATTAAAAATACTATCTGGCGAAATTGATTGTCCCGGACTGTTAGGAACAATGAAATTCAATGTTCCAACTAAATGTACAAGGTTTAATCCCCCCATTCATATTCCTAAAGCATCAACCAACTATCGCCAAAACTCCTTTATAGTACGAGCGAGTAAAAATTTCAATAAAATATGCAAAAATTATGACCTAGATCCGTTTACAACCAGTATAACATCAGCAAAACGGTGCTTGACCCTTGATTTGTTCTCGTGAAAACGGTAACACAAATTTACAAACTCTCGTTCTCATTAATGTCTCATAAATAATAATTAAATATGTTTATTAAATATATTGAATATTAATTAGTACTTATATGTAAAGATCATAACCATGAAACGTATCATATAAATGTTTATATTTTTATTTTTATATATTCAATTTGTTGTAACCTGTGTAAACACTAACAGTTATCTATGCAACTGCTATATGTGAAAATCTGTAATTGGCTTTCTGTTTCCTTACTATTATTGTTACACCTGTATTTTTAGCTGTAGAATTTCCAGTAATAAATAAATAAATAACGTATACGTGACAACCAAAATACCTCAAATTAGTCTCATTCAATTCATAAAGAATGCAGCCCGATATGTTGGCGGAAAATTGTTAGCGTTTGAAAATAGGCCTAAAAAGTTACCACACCTAAATTTTAGATAAGCAAAATGGTTACATATAATAATTTTGATTTGAAAATATTTTACTTACTCTCTTTTCGTATGGTTGATGGCCATCCTTGTGTCACAGTTGTTCAAGCCACCCAAAAACCTCCGACCTGGCTTAACGACTGCCGTCTAATGACAACAGCTGGGACCGTAGATTTAACGTGCCCTCCGAAGCCCGGAGACGCTCAGTTCAAATACCAGTATGCGGTACCCATCCATAGACTGATCGCGCCAAGCATTGCTTAACTTCTACGATTGTTCAAGAAACACTTTCATTCGTCAATAAATTTAGATGAAACGCCGATTTTTAAAACTTTGCCTTACACTAGCTTTTTCTCCTGTGTCGTGGGTACTGTTTACAGACATATCTCATATGCACAAACATCCAGACCCGAAAGAACTATCTGCAGATCATATAAATATTTGTTTCGTGCGGGAATCGAACCTGCGTCACGTTGCGTCGAAAGCCAATCGCTTAGCCACTGCGCCAACCGTGCCGCCAAATGCATAAAGCATATGTATTTGAGAATTTGAACTAAGGAAAGCCTATATTTCGGCAATCACGGCGCCATCCCCCTCGAATTATTTTACATTAATAGCCAACAATATGAAGTGGATGGGTTGCGAAGTTGTCTTAACTGTCTAAACTGACTGAAATGGATAAAGTTAATGCATTAGAATGGTGCATTGGTCCTCGTTACACGAGGGACATATTCACAGAGACGTAGTCTCACTATGGGCCTCATAAAAAAGCTCCAGTCCACTCAGCGAGCTATGGAGAAAACTGCTTGATATACAGGTGTCCAGTAAATAGCACGACATACTGCAGGGGGTCAATACCTACCAAAACAACACAATATATGAACATTTTCCGAATTATCGAAAAATCTCTACCTTGACACAGATTTTTAAGCATCTCATCATGAAAAATTCCTTTTCTAGTTTTTTTTTTTACCTCAAATTATTTGTGAATAGTTACTTTACTCATTGATAAGTCTTTATTCTATTAAAAACTAAATTAATTTCAAGAATATCAATTTTTATTTTAAATGTTCACAGTACAATTTTCTTATCTTAAAATGTTGTACTACTGTAAATCCGTAAGATTTTGCTGAACATATATTGTGTTTTTTTGGTAGGTATTGAACCAAACTCTCACCCCCTGCAGTATGTCGTGCTATTTACTGGACAGCCTGTATATCTACAATACAAAATTAAAGTTGTCAACATAGCTTGAAGAATTTGTAAGTTGAACTGGCAATGAGCGAAGCACATAGCTTGTAGAACTAATGCCTGTTGGGGCAGACAGGTTCACGAGTGTAGACCACGCATCAACAAACGCAGCGTGAGATAGCATCGCTCGAGATGGACAGACGAGCGCCTTATGTTAGTTGGGAGTCGTTGGATGCAGGCGGCATGTAACCGATTCGTCCTTCAACTAATATAATATGATGAGATTTGAGGGTATTTAAAGGAGATGTTTCATTTTCGGTCAGGTCCATGTACAGTACCACAAAAAATCGAGTAAAATCCATCATCATTTTCATCATTTCGGCCGAATGAAGTCCACTGCTGGACACAGGCTTCCCCCAAAGATCACCACAACCACCGATATGGATGTGTTGTGGGCACATTGGGGGGTTTTGCCATAATCGCCACGCTTGGCAGGCGGGTTGGCGATCGCAGTTGAGTTGTTAATATACTCGAAGGACGCTGCTGCCCATCCTCCGGTTAATCCCTTAGTCGACTTTTACGACACCCATGGGAGGAGATGGGGTGGTGGCATTCTGAGCCGGCACCACACGGCATAATATCAGGCACGGTATAAACAGTAAAATCCATACGTCCCCAGAAAAATACTTATAATTCGTTTAAATGCATACTTTGGTCGTACAAAAATCATTCGTAGTCAGTAATTTCATTGACGTTCAATACGGTGACTCAGAGATTTAACTTCTTTGTGGATATAAAATAATTTTATAAGCAGTATTTTAAACCATAAATAACATGTTTCATGTAATAAAGTCCAAAGATAGGTAACGTGTTTTTATTTCGTTCTAATAATCTAAGTGTTCCATAAAAATTGACCGATACAAGTCGATACCGATACTGTTTGATCAAGCAATGAGCAAGTATCGATACTTTTTTTCGGTATAAGTAATGGTTAAAAGTATCGATGTCTTGGCAGTATCATACATCTTTAAATGTATTTTACCGCCATGTTGGATTTTTATGATGTGTCTTGCAATTCTAAGTGGAAATTCTAGTTTTGTACAGTCAGCATCATATATAAAGTGGCAGCCACGGTAACTAAATATTTAGAAACATCCAAAGTGATCACTGATATCCTGTCAACCATGGTCGTCTAATTGTTCAGCGCACCAATCGTGATCAAATATATCGGAACAACAAAAACGTCATTATATGAGGTCATTCAAACCGTCATTATTATGGTAACAATCACAACGCCAGTAGTTTCTAAGCAGCCAAAGTATTCAAAAATATGTAACACTCTAGTGAACTGAACTTTATCTTAACCACAAAGGGTTCAATTTGCAATGATTTTAAATTAACACACCAAACCAGGTGCACATTACAATCTAGGTATGTTTTGTGTAAAATCGACATGGTTTGTCTAGGCTAGAGACATCCTGCGTGTACATAGGTACCATTGTATCGAATTTAAAGTGTCTAGGATCGTAAAATAATATTGTTTACAATCCTGTTTCAGTTCACCGGGCAAATTAAAAACATTGCCTGATTGCCGATTATTGTAAATTCTGTGGTGGTGTGATGTTGTGTGACCCTTTCACGCTTTCGAACTATCAAACTAAAATTATTATATTAATGGAATAAGATTAATTGTTTAAACTCATTTTAAATTTTATAGAAACAGCAAATTATGATCTCTTTGCTTTGTGCCTTGCTTCTTAGCAGGCATTCTATGGTGTAAACCATTTTCATGAAGCCGTCGTCAATCTCGTATTTAATATCTATTATCTACAATTCACACAGAACAAATTAAGGAACAAGCAGATAATTCATAAAAGCATCTTCTTCTTCTTTTAGATTATGGCTTCTGTGGAGTATCTTCCACAATTTCGCCACTGTCAAGTGTAAGGCAACGTTGTACGGTGTTCAGATTAATGAATCTTTACGTATAAAATATTTCTCTAAAATGAAAGAATTGTACAATAATGTCCATAAAAGCATCGTAAAAATACATGATATTATGCAGTTGACATGTATGAAGTTAATCATCAACTATTATACATACTGACAATAAAATGAGGTTCACTTAGCATCTAAAAAAATTACGTAGACTCAAACTCGCTCGTTTTAAGAAAGAGTTTTTATTTCTGATTAAAAAAAAACAATTGATACTGATGGGAACAAGTCTTCATAGTCTTGCACGAATTTATTTACCAATTTGAAAATATAATCATAAAACAAAACACATGCCAATGACGTCACGCATGAAATGAAAGAGATGGGTGGTGTAAGAAATATTTTTTATTCCTACAATATTGTCAAGTTCAATGTTGTGTTTAGATAAATGAGACGCTATGAGGTTAAAATAAAGTTCATTTTACTCTAGTGTTACATATTTTTGAATACCTTGGCTGCTTGGAAACTACTGGCATTGTGATTGTTACCATAATAATGACGGTTTGAATGACCTCATATAATGACGTTTTTGTTGTTCCGATATATTTGATCACGATTGGTGCGCTGAACAATTAGACGAACATGGTTGATAGGATATCAGTGATCACTTTGGATGTTTCTAGATATTTGGTTACCGTGGCTGCCACTTTATATATGATGCTGACTGTACCAGAAAAGAAAGACATTTTGTCAAATATGAATAAAAAAAAAAAGTTTATTTAGCTTTTTTTTTGTATATTGTACAAGGAGCTGGCCGGGTACCCCTTCATTTTGGAACAACTCCTTTATTAATTTGGTATCGTGTTGCAATCCAAATCCCTTCTAAGAACGCAGAAATCTTTAGAACTGCGATTTCTATAAATACATTGTTTTTAACGTGATTTGTAGTAGATTATATCGATGATGAATATGTTTAATGTATACCCGTCTCACTCTTTTAACAGATTGGGTACATAACTATATCATGGAGTAATTGTTGAAGTCATTTCGTTTGATCTTTTGCCAAACATTCAGTTGCTGTTCATTTCTCGTGTGCTGTCCTTGGAATTTAATCATAAGTTATGACATTTTCTGCTAGAGTTTCCAACAGAGTTAACACACTTGGCCGGCCTTCAACGTTAGGACCATTAGCTGGGGTTTAAAGATCTCTAGTTTTCTATTTTTAAACCATTGAGAAATACGAGGGTCTTAGAATCAGGGATATTGTCCTTAAGCGCAATCATGAGCATTAAGCCCATACATACGAATACCAAATTGGGTTATCACCGTTATTTCAATTCTGTATTCAAGGATGTATGGATGTTTGAGCTTAGAGGATTGCACCCCTTTTTTTTTATTTATTTTTTTATTGGTGCCCAGTGGAAATTCTTCATGAACTTCCTTCGCCCCGGGGAAGTACGAAGGGGTATGCCGGACTCCTACCGGCTAAAACCACTGGAGCGGTCATCTTCGGCACGTAAGGGAGGATCCAGGTCCTCGTATGATCACACTAGAGCCGCCCACTGTTGCCACGCCTATTGGCACATCTCGGAGAGGGTGACTGTAAAGCGGTCACCCCCCAGGGGGATTGTAAAGGATCCCCCAAAGCGTCCCACGGCAGCGCGTGACCACATGCATGCTACCGTCTTCTCTTGGGTCGCTTGGTGTGGAGAGGATTGCACCCCTGCAAGTATAATCTATATCTCATACAATATTTTGGTATGTAAATTGTATTATATGAGCACATTAAAGTACGCTCAATTTGAAATTTTGTGTATTATAACTTGCTATAACTTGTTTTTTAAAATTATCGTTGGCGCGTCTATTAGTGATCATGTAAATTCTGAACGACTTGACCAATTGAGGTCATATTCACACAATATATTTGTTTTGACGATGATTCATGTCTATGCTAGGCTCCGGTAGGTGGCGCACATACTGGGTACGGAAAGGGCAGAACAACGTCTGCCGAGCCAGCTATACAGTTAAACTATACCAAGAATATGGAAATAATGTAAACATTTTCTTTGGTTTTTGTTTGCGTGCGGCTGACCTGGCTATATTACCCGATGGAGAGCGGGGATAAGGTCGATATGATGTGTAACTCGCTTACAATGATGTAGCGCCATTTGCTCTTTCCTTAAAAATCCCCAAGTTATACATCTGGAGAAATACAGATGCGTTGACCGAATTCTACTCCTTACATTTTATTAATAAACATTCACTTCATGGGATTTAATTATGTCCCATTTTATTTAGAGAGAAATCTATCCGTTTCTCAGTAAATTACGAATTCTCTCTTTTATGACGTGCGTGTCAAAATTTACTTGGAAGATTGTGTTTTTTAAACGATTTCGACTACGATTTCTCCTGTGTCAGGGGTACAGTTTACAGACATAAATCTCATCAAGACCCGAAAAAAGTATCTGTAGATCTTATAAATATATATTATATATCCCGTGCGGGTATCGAACCGACGACACGTAGCGCAGGATGCCAATTGTTTAGCCACTGCGCCAACAGTGCCATCGTTATAATATATTATTACAAAGATACTGTCCAATCCTGTCTTCACATCTCGCCAATATTCATTCAGTACTGGCACATTAGTCATGGTCTCAAACGCATTAATGATTCTGTTGTAATTATACGAGATGACTTTGCTGTTTCGGTGTAACACTTTAAACGTCCATCGATCCCACCCCAGGCATCGACGGACAGTTAAAGTTTTTCTGGTACATGTTATAAAAATATAATTATTTGAGAACGGGAGCTGGGAACAAATATTAACACCGATTACTAACTTGGCGGTGGAAATATCTAAATATTATACTTATGGTCATATGGTATATCAAATACACTTTTTTTTACTCTATTGTCCATGTCGGTGTGGTGTCCGGATTAAGAATATAGCACCATTCCATATCCCCCGTGGAGGTCGTAAAAGGCGACCAAGGGACTCTAAACCAGAGGATACGGGCAGCATTCTGCGCTCACCAACCCGCCTGCCAAGCGTGGTGAGTACTGGCAAATGACTCCCAATATGATGACACAGTTGTGGAAATCTATGGGGGAGGCACAGTAATGTTTCAAACTTAAACACTTACGGCCAAATACTGAAACGCCAGTTGATATCAAGTCGCTGCTTTAACCGTTTGAGCCGCCCGGTTTCCTACCGAAAACAGGTTTCTCGAATAGTTAAAGCAGTACTTAATAATAACTAACGTTTCAGTATTCGGCCGTTGGCGGCTTGGCGGCGAATATGTGTCATTGGGGTGTCTGGCAATAAAAGATCTACCACCATTTTGGAACCTTCTGTATTGACGTTAGACTGCAATGCAGCACAGACTTATTACCTAGATACTGCGGATTTCAAATGCAGCATTGGAAAAGTTTTCACTCACATAATCCCAACTTTTATTTTGGGTCATGGCAGAGATGCTCGGTTCTTTGTTACTTAACAATAGATTTTAGCTGTTGTTAAGTCGCACTTTTGTCCACTTTACTGTAAATAATTTCGTATAACACACTTTGAGGATTGTCTTTCCATGATGTTAGCTTTCTAGTCTCAGGCATGCTATTGCCGTATTTTTGTTTAAAAATGAATTTACACATGAAAGCACAATAAAAACCGGACAAGTGCGAGTTGAACTCGCATGGAGAGGGTTCCGACTATGAATATGTTATCTTAGGTACGAGAAGTGACGGTTGCCTGGCATAGTTAGTCGTTAATTTCGCCTATTTTCTTAAATAACATTTAAAAAAATATCTAATATTATAAAATAAATATATCTGAGACCCTCACAAGAACCCCTTCCATTTAATATGTTATACTTATAAGGTACAGTTTGCAAAACCTTTTCTTTAAATTTCTACATTGCCCTCCAAAAGTGACCCCCTATTGATATTTAAATTTTATTTATTTACCTTACACGTCCGTGTTTGGGTCGCGGAAATCCCATATGTGTACCAAATTTCAACTTAATCGGTCTAGTAGATTCGGAGAAAATTGGCTGTGACAGACGGACAGACAGACAGACGCACGAGTGATCCTATAAGGGTTAAGCCGTTTTTTCCTTCAGACGTTTGGAACCCTAAAAAGGAATGCAGTAATAGTTATATGAACTCGCCGATTATGTAGTGGAAGGTATGAACCTCAAATGACAAAAAATACAGTTGAAACTGGTCATCATCATTTCAGCCGAAATACGTCCACTGCTGGACATAGGCACCGATGGTTAGGCACCCCCAAAGATTGCAACAACGCCCCGTCTGCGTTTGTCTTGTGTGCTCATTTGGGGGTTTTGCACGTTTGAGTTGTAAATTTACTCGAAGGCCGCTGCTGCCCATCCTCCGGCTTATCCCTTAGTCGACTTTTACGAAACCCACCGTATGAGACGGTTTGGTGCTATTCCTAGCCCGGACCACACGGTTCTAATTAAAATTGTTAATCAATTGTGTCTGAGTCTGAATATTTGTGGTTAACTTTGATGAAGTCGCACATCAAAAGTAGTTTTGACTAAAATGCTTTTGAGTCACAAGCATTATTACACGGCATAATAAAATAGTATTTTAAAAAGCGTTAGGTGTTTCATGATACATGAATAATCCGGCTTCGACATATACACAAATCATTTTAGGTACACGGTATTTCAGATTTTGGAAGAGGGAGTGCAAAGAAAGAAGGTTTTATATAATATTTCTTAGGTGCTCCTATCAAGCGCAGATTGGGGAGTCTGCGGGGTCACACCGAGTGACCCCGGGAAGACGGCGCAAAGCGAGGCTTGGGGGGATCCTTTACAATCCTCCCCAAGAAGTGCCTGGGGGGTGACCTATGACCTATTTACCGCTTTATAGTCATCCCCTCCGTGATGTGTCTAAGGCGTGGTACCAATGGGCGGCACTAGTGTGATCTTACGAGGACCTGGAACCCCCCTTCGGTGCCGAAGATGACCGCCCCAGTGGTTTTAGCCGGTAGGAGTCCGGCATACCCCTTCGCCCTTCCCCAGGGCGAAGGAAGTTCATGAAGAATTTCCACTGGACACCAATAAAAAAAGGTGTTCCTATAAAATAATTCATTAGATTGTTATGAAAACAACTATCGACCATTTGATAGTTTGTACTCCCTAGGGTTTATCTAGGTCATGAATACCATTTAAGTTGTCTCGACCAAACATATACGTGTATCACGTATGCTTTGTTCATTCATTTTCGGCCGAATGAAGTCCACCGCTGGACACAGGCCTCCCCCAAAGATCACCACAACCACCGATATGGATGTGTTGTGAGCACATTGGGGGGTTTTGCCATAATCGCCACGCTTGGCAGGCGGGTTGGCGATCGCAGTTGAGTTGTTAATGTACTCGAAGGACGCTGCTGCCCATCCTCCAGCTAATCCCTTAGTCGACTTTTACGACACCCATGGGAGGAAATGGGGTGGTGGCATTCTGAGCCGGCACCACACGGCAACACGATATTATTGATTTTATCATAAATATTATAAATACGTGCCTTGCCGTGTGGATAAGAATACCACCACCCCATCACATCCCGTGGGTGTCGTAAAAGGCGACTATGGGCATAGTCGGAGGATGGGCAGCAGAGTCCTTCGAGTACATTTGTACTTTAACTGCGATCGCCAACATGTTTGCCAAGTTTGCCGATTATGTTAACACCGTTCTGCTTCTGGAGGCTTCTGTCCAGCAGTGGACGTTTTCGGCTGAAATGATGATGATTATAACACGACGTAGCTTACCAAAGGGTATTATACAATTCCAAAATATTTTAGTCTTTAATACGAATTGCCAGTAAAATGCAAAATTGATACTCATAAATATGCATGAATGGGAATAATTGTGCGGTTTAGACAAATATATTATATTATTATATATTAACACCAAAAGGAATAAATTTAAATTAAATTTAGACAAAACAAAACTAATACATTTCAGAAACGATAAAAATAAACCTCTTAAATTGAACATAATTGAAGGCAACTCAAAAATTGAAACTATTAACCAAACAATTTTTCTGGGTGTGACAATTGACCATCATTTGAACTGGAAAAACCACATCGAAAAGATAAATAAAATAATATCCGGATGTTCTATCACTTCTGGTCGAAATATAATCTATTAATACCGCTAAGACGGCTTACTTTGGCTGTGTTTACTCATTATTGACCTATGGTATGTATGGATATTCAGTCAACTTTTGTACTACAAAAAAAATGTTTGTATATAATGTATATTAAATATAATACGCATACTTTGAGAACTGTTGTTAAAGATAAAGGTTTTCTCACCATCACAGATATCTATATACTGGAATTGTGTCTGTTTGTTAAAAATAACTTGACGTATTTTTAATTAAAGTCTACTTCAAAGTCCAATATTCGCAGTAAATACAAATACAATTTATGTCTTCCATGTATAAATAATATGATTTATTATAAGAGTACTTATGTGGCTGCAATTCGTGTATATAATCATTTACCGGTAGACATGAAAACATTAAATGGGAAAGCGTTTAAAACTATTTTAAGAAAATGGCTTATTCATAAGGTTTTTTACACTATTAAAAGAGTTTTTCGATTTCAAATAAACTGTAATTTGGTAATTTGGTAAAACTGTAATATGGATAAACTGTTAATACTTAATTTAACTGTTGTAATATCTACTTATGTAACTGTACACAGTTGAGCAATAAATTTATTCTTATTCTTCTAGTAGCCTTGAGTTTAATCAAATATCTGAAAGACGAGTATATGTCTAGCAAACATTACATTACTAATTAGATATACTTTGTAATCGATATATTGATAAATAGCTATGCATTAGAATAGAATAGAATAGAATCATTTATTCAGTAAATAGGTCCTAACAGACACTTTTTCACGTCATTATAAACTCTGTGGTACAAACCTGAGGGCCAATTCTCGTAATTAATTTACACTATGACTGAAACTTGGCCGAACTGAGATTAGATTATGAATCGACCGAAAAAATGGTATTCTGCTACTCTTAAAGTTCAGTCAGATTTCGGTATAATCTCGATCTAGTCTCATTTCAATCTCAATTTTGAAGTTTATTTAATGAAAATTTAGTACATGTGACAGTTCGAAATGTTAGCAGAATACCGTTTTACCTTCGATCAACTTTCGATCCATTTTCGATCTCATTACAGTGTAAGTTCACGTTTGACGTTGTTTTTTAGTTTACGAGAATACCATTTGTGACATTTTTGACACTGAGACTAGATCGGAACTATATTTTGAACATTTTTAAATTACGAGAATTGGCCTTCTGGCGTTTTTGATATGCGGTTAAATACAATACAATACTTAAAATGGTTTGAATCAAGTTGTAAGGCCGATAATTATCTATATAATATAAATATAATTGATTTGCCCCAGTTTAAATTAATTAATAGAAATCGAAAGTCGTAAAATAACTTAAATATTGTTGAAACCTATTTAGCAATCATATAAAATGTTTGGTTTGAAATTAACTTTTCCTAGGTCCAATTAGTTTTTGTTTATGGCACAATCAATATAAGAATATTTACACACTATTAACGCAATTTGGTGAACATTTATCCGTTTATGCAAGGATTTGGGTTTTTTTGGCATTCAAGTTTTAACAAAATGCGAACCAAATAATCATGTGTTTTTTCTGTGTGATGAGTGAGTTGTATATATATTCTATTCTTCTACCCGTGTACGGTACAACAGCAGACAACTGACAGAAGCCGACTTGATATACTAACCTCTTCTGTTCTTTGTCCACAGTCCGCAGTTACGACAAGCACGACAAATGCGGCCTGGTATGGATCCCGCGGGTGGTCGCGTATCGATGTCGCACGTGCGGAATTTCACCATGCATGTCGATTTGTCGCGAGTGTTTCCACCGCGGCGACCATTCGACGCACGACTTCAATATGTTCCTGTCGCAGGCCGGTGGCGCCTGCGACTGCGGCGACAAGTCCGTTATGAAGGAGGATGGGTGAGCATATTTTGAGATAAAACGTAATACTTGTTAACTCAGAAGGGTGTGGTAGAGTTGTACTACCGTTATCACACAGCACAGATGGTCTGGTATGTTGCAATAGAAAGAAAGCAAGAAGAAAGAAATATATGTTATTCAGTACAGGACATAGAATTTAAAAGAATGAAAAACAATGTATCTTACACTAAATACCTAAACAAAGTGCTGTCAAGCACGCCCACGCCGAAAAGGCCACCAACTCAGCATTTGCTGGGCACGTCGCACCCAGCGCTGGTTTTCAGTTGGCACCCCTGTGCAGTGACACACGGACGAAAGCAATCACCTACGTAATTATATTATAAGTATATAATTATTTAGTCCATGTGGTGTCCGGATTAAGAATATAGCACCACTCCATCTCCTCCCGTGGATGTCGTAGAAGGCGACTAAGGGAATCTAAACCTGAGGGATGGGCAGCAGCGTCCCTTCTGTAAAGCGGTAGCCATACTGCGCTCACCAACCCGCCTGCCAAGCGTGGTAGTATTGGCAAATACCCCCAAAATGATGACACAGTTGTGGAATCAATGTGGGAGGCCTTTGTTCAGCAGTGGACGTATAAATGGCCGATATGATATGATAATTATTAAATATCCAAATAAAGTAAATAATTTATTATAAATCCATTATCAGAAGGGCCTAAATCCTAAGTTTCTTTTGCGTGTAGGTGCATATTATTTCTAAGCAAGTTTTAACTGAATTGCATACCGTTGACAGAACCTTCATAGAATTAAATTGCCCTACTTTGCCGTAATAGTTGTCTTTATTCTCAACCGATTTCTCCTAATGAATATATTTAAGTATGGATAAGACGCTCCATTTTCATACAGCGGTACTTGTCTTGCGGAGACCCAATAATCAATATGGATTTATTTATAATAAAGTGGACCTGACCTAACTACTTCTCTAAGATGGTGACACATATCTTGGCTCCCATGAAATGCGGGGGAGACTTTGTCGTCATTACGCTGTGTACAAAGTAGTGCTACCAGAAAATGTTTTACCGTTTTACAATACAATATGTATTTTACTTACCTATTAACGACCGAAATTAATAATCGATCTAATCCGAAATCTTCAGATTGCAGATTTTTAAATTCAACCGTTGTTGTGTTACGTTCACATTTGACACTAAAAACATACATATACGAAATCCAAAGATTTTCGATTAGATCGATTATTAATTAATAGGTAAGTAAAATACATATTGTATTGTATTGTACTCCATCTCCCATGGAAGTTGTAAAAGCCGACTAAGGGATTCTAAACCAGAGGGATGGGCAGCAGCGTCCTCTCTGTTACAGTAGCCATTCTGCGCTCACCAACCCGCCTGCCAAGCGTGGTGAGTACTGGCTAATCCCCCCCAAAATGACAACACGGACAAATTATGATGAATATTCTTTCTCATGAGAGATGTAAAATATGAAAGACAACGGGTGCAGACCAGGCAAAGCCATGAAGTAGAGACCTCTCACTGCAAATAGAAAAGGTATATAAGTTAGGTTCACACACCTGACATATACACAGGTACATGATGGATTTCCAAAGTGTCAATATTTTTTTTGTTTTAAAAAGGCGGGTTGGTGAGCTCAGTATGGCTGCTGTTTTACAAAACGGACGCTGCTGCCTATTAATCTGGTTTAGAATCCGCCTTTTGTCGCCTTTTACGATATCCTCGGCATGCATTATGCTTCGGTTCACTGTTTGCCAAGTTACTTCCGAGCGTACTCGTACTTGTTTACTTGTTTTTGGGTGCGGCCGAGATGTGGCGATTCTGCATAGTCGGTACGACCTTCCGGCGGCCGGTTTCTTAAATCGAATCGTGTTGTGGATTTTACGCCAGTTTTGTTTGGTGAAGTTCCAATTGGAAATTTTGAAGGTTATACCACATATTATGCCGTATTTGTTTTCGCATACGTCAAATGCGCTTGTTTACATTGGCACTCTTTTTGCTTTCTACTTCTTGACTGTGTGTATAGAGACACACACGAGTATGTAGTGTTTATTAAACATGTTATTTTCTATTTATGTTATTAGTGAAATTATGCGAAGCCGGCAATTATAAGCGTGAAAGTACTTCATTGGCGTTAACCTCGTAGAGCTTCGTAATTATCAATTATATTAGAATGTATTATTAACTAGCTGGGACCTGCAGTTTCACCCGCGTTTAATTTAAAAGAAATTTAGAGTACTTCGATATAGCACTTGACATAGAATATATATATTGGATTTCAAGGTTTTTATTTTTTTACGCGGAACCCTAAGTATTTTTCTTAAATAAAAGTAGCCTAAGTTATTCCTTATAACATCAGCTATCTGCCAGTGAAGGTTCCGTCAAAATCGGTCCAGCGGTTTCGGAGATTACCCGGAACAAACAGACAGACAGACAAAAAATTTAAAAATAGTGATTTTGTTATATGTTGCGTACATAATTTCATATGCATTTAGTAGAAAGCTGTTATTTTGACATTACAAACAGACACTTCAATTTTATTTATTTGTATAGATTCGTCCGTGTGGTGTCCGGATTAAGAATATAGCAACACTCCATCTCCTCCCGTGCATGTTGTAAAAGGCGACTAAGGGAAATATACACAAGGAAGGGAAAATATACACAGCAGTTTCAACGTAGCGGTAGTTTGAACAAATTTTAACAGAATCATAACTGCATCAATTGCAACAGTTTAGTATTTCGTTCGATAAATGGCAGTAATTTGACGCAATACGGCAACAATCTATATCCATTAGCAGTCAGCGATATTGTTATCGCTTGTGAAAAGGAAAGGTCATCCATCCTAGTCTGAATAAAGAGTAGAATTAATAAACAGTCATTTGCGGCAAACGTTATATGTACCTAGTGGACAAAATTCGGTTAGTAGTTGCAGTGCTTTATACATTACTAGCTGGAACCCGCGGTTTCACCCGCGTTTAATTTAAAAGGAATTTAGTGTACTTCGACATAGACACTTGACGTAGAATATATATATTGGATTTCAAGGGGTTTTTTTTTTGCGCGGAACCCTAATTATTTTTCTTTAAATTAAAGTAGCCTAAGTTATTCCTTAGAACATCAGCTATCTGCCAGTGAAAGTCCCGTCAAAATCGGTCCAGCCGTTTCGGAGATTACCCGGAACAAACAGACAGACAGACAGACAAAAAAGTTAAAAATTGTTTTTTTGTTATATGTCCCGTATATACTTTCATATGCATTTAGTAAAAAGCTGTTATTTTGACATTACAAACAGACACTTCAATTTTATTTATTTGTATAGATTTATAAACGCTCATTCTTATTAACTGAAAAACTAAAATTAATAATATCAATCATATCGGCTGCAACGTCCACTGCTGAACAAAGGCCTCCCCCATTTGCCAATACTCACCACGCATGGCAGGCGGGTTGGTGAGCGCAGTATGGCTACCGTTTCACAGAAGGGACGCTGCTGCCCATCCCTCTGGTTTAGATTCCCTTAGTTGGCTTTTACGACCTCCACGGGAGGAGATGGAGTGGTGCTATATTCTTGATCCGGACACTACACGGAAATCGTTTGCACTACACTAAAATAATAAATCATTGTGCTACTAGTGTTTTCGTGGGAGAGCCAAGCTTTGGTCATTGGTTGAGTAGAGCTCGTAAATGGGCTGTCTCGACCGGGGAAGTACCTCGCCGTCACATAGTACCGGCGTGAAGTAGCAACACTGTTGGTAGCAGCACTGTTGCTTTCGTTCGGTGAATGACGAATACGGGAAGCCCTACCCCAAAAATATGATGACATGGGGGCTGCTGCGCTCAGGGTCGTGATCTGCAGGTAGTTGTTCCGGGTCTGGGTGTATTGTATGTGGAATTTATGTCTGTAAACGCTCCCACGACACAGGAGAAATCCTA
Organism: Diloba caeruleocephala; assembly: GCA_947459985.1. Taxonomy (NCBI): domain Eukaryota; kingdom Metazoa; phylum Arthropoda; class Insecta; order Lepidoptera; family Noctuidae; genus Diloba; species Diloba caeruleocephala. Next base: position 2,389,262 of record OX381616.1, on the reverse strand, counting down.
GTGTGGGGCAACGTTTTAAAAAAAAAGAAAACAAAGTATCCTGCCCATCGTACCCATATATAATATGTAATTATACTATAAACCATAAGAAACAGGCTGGTATATTCTAAAATACCCAGCTTACACGTAAAGGGCTCCCCCCGATCCGATCCCAATTATTATCAGATAAAATCTGTGATCCTAATCCTTGTGGTGTCCGGATTAAAAATATTGCTTCATACCATCTCCTCCCGTGGATGTCGTAAAAGGCGACTAAGGTACTCAGATCAACTCTAGTGTGATAATACGAGGACCTGGAGCCCCCCTTAGGTGCCGAAGATGACCGCTCCAGTGGTTTTAGCCGGTAGCAATCCGGCATACCCCTTACATGCGTCCCTTTTGAGGAACAATAGCCATAGTGCGATTATAAGCCTATCTGCTAGTGGTGGTGGTGAATAATGGCAAAATATTCCCCTCAAAACGACACACGCCGTGTGTGTATGTATATAAAACCGATCGTTTATTAAGCCTTTGATCAGCAGTGGACGTGTTTTGGCTGATATGATGATGATAATGCCTCTAAAATGAAGGTTCTAAATCGGGTTCGCTTATCACAAAGAAGAACTAAAATTGTCGACGTAGCTGCAAGGATTAGTAAACTGAAGTGGCAATGGGCGGGCATATTGCTCGTAGAACTGACGGCCGTTGGGGCACAAAGGTTCTCGAATGGAGACCGCGCACCGGAAAACTCAGCGTGGAACGACCTCCAACGAGGTGGACAGACGACCTGGTGAAGGTCGCTGGGAGTCGTTGGATGAGAGTGGCTTGTGACCGCTCGTAGTGGAAATCTAATGGGGAGGCCTTTGTTCAGCAGTGGACGACCTGTGGCTGATATGATGATGATGATGAATCAGAAAGAAGTGTGACCGTAGTTTCACGCCTTAAGATTTCGTAGAACTCATAGATCTTACACGTTCAAGTATATATTGCTATCGCAAACACGTTCTTCTTACGAGCGGTGTAGTCTCTTCAGTACTAAAGTAGTACCTACATAATATAGTATATTATCTACATATTGTTTGAACAAACACGCGACGCGATATCGTTTCTGCCTGATACCGCATAGCCCACACACCAAAGCTATAGTTTTAATTAAATAAATTACTGAAACATGGAAGGAAAGCCGTTAATTTATGCCCTATGGGCCCCACGCATATTCCATGGCGTCACAGTAGGAGTGGAGTACGTACTTATGATTTAGATAGTTTCAATTGGCAATATCCCTCCAGTTGATGGCAGGCAGATTCATGGGAGCAATATTATGTTATATTATTCGACTCTAGCTGTGCCCTGGGTATCACTCGATTACGTTTTAGTATATAGATTTTATTTGATTGAAATTCTGTTTGGCGTCCGGATTAAGAATATAGCACCACTCGCGTCTGTTCTCGTGGATGTTGTAAAAGGTGACGAAGGGACTCTTAAACCAGAGGGATTGGCAACAGCGTCCCTTCTGTGGAATAGTAGCCATACTGCGTTTATCATATTATAATTAATAATAAAATAAAATCTAATCCAAAATCTACAGTTTTAAGATTATGAAAAATCAAAAAGCAGATTTTGTAATCCGAAATCCAAAGATTTTGGGTTAGATTGACTATTAATTTTGGCCATAAGGGACTCTGAACTGGAGGGATGGGTGGTAGCTTTCCTTCTGTGGAACAGTAGCCATACTGCGCTCACCAACTCGTCTGCCAGGTATGGGGAGCATTGGCAAATTCCCCCAAAATGACGAATCTATGGGGCACGCCTTTGTTGGGGGGCTGATATGATGAGACAGATTGTAATAAATATCGTGTAATAAAAATAGACCAGAATAAAATAAGTTTCAAAACTAACATAATTGACATGTCTACGACAAATCCAAATACTGGCCCCTTTCGCCGGTCTCTAGTGTTGACGCTGGGAAGAAGCGGCGCTACAAACTCCCTAGAAACACGTCTCAGTCTGTAATGTTATTATGTAACATATAACTTGCAATATTATGTATGCTACATAGCTAGCACACATATGAATAAATCAATAATACTCGAGCACTACAAACGATAAATAAAATAGTTGAAGGCCTCCAATCATAATTAAATAGGTTACTAAGTGCGTACCAGCTGACAAGTTTAATCGTATTATATTATCTGTTCGGGTTGTTATTCTTGCCTTTTTTAACGACTTCAAAAAGGAGGTTCTCAATTCGATGCGTATTTTTTTATGTATGTACACCCATTACTCCGAGATTTGTAGACTGATTTCAACAACTCTTTTTTTAACAAAGTTCTTACATTTATTTACACTAAAAATCAACAAATAAAACTTTTTAACAAAAAAATACTCGTGATACCGACTTCAAAAGCCCCACACGATATAAAATATTAAAGCCACTGAAAAGAAAAAATCCTTTATTTATGAAGTCGGGCGGGGCCAGGTATGCCCAAACCATCTCGTTTCCGGCCATGGTTCAGTCCATCGTCCGGAGCGAGAGCGCGTGGGATGCCATCGTCTTTTGCGAGGAAGTGATGCAATCAGAGCGGGGACGGAAGGAGACCACCTCTGATCCCCGCCGCAGAAAACGCACCGGGCGTGGGCGCTGGAAGGGGGCGCTGAATGATCTCCGGCCACCATGAGGAGCGGAGCGTTTGAGCTTGGCACGCCCAGCCGCTCTTCCCAAAAAAAAAAGCCCCAACCATGGTTCATGCAGACCAACGAGAAGTTATATTTTATACCTAGCCCCGTCCGACTTCATAACTAAAGTTTCTTTTCCTTTTCAGCGGTTTTAATATTTTTATATCGTGTAGGGCTTTTGAAGTCGGTATTTTTGTTGTTAAAAAGTGATCACTTTGGTGTGGTTTTAGTGGCCACCCTTGTGTCAGAGTTGTTCAAGCCGCCCAAAGGCCTCCGACTTGGCTTAACGACTGCCGTCTAATGACAACAACCGGGACGGACGATTTTATGTGCCCTCCGAAGACGCCCCGTTCAAATACCACTATACATAATCAGCTCATTACTGTCCCACTGCTGGGCAAGAGCTTTTTCTCGCGATGAGAAGGGTTTATGAATGGTGCTTAAGCTTAGTAAACACCATTATGTGGTCACCCACTCATAGACAAAGCTCACCGAGTCTACCAATCAGTGAAAACAATTGACTATGAGCGAATCGAGTTGGTTTTAATGTATTGTAAGGGTCATATATAATTAGGACCTGAGACCTCAAGAGTAAAAGTAAAAACAATAAATTACAAGTACAACTAATACATCATGGTCAGCCGTTTACAAGCGTGAAACCAAGATCAGCCATAACCCCGAGGTATATTGTACCCGACCCATGACGTATCTGCAAGCAGTGATATCTCACTGTCTCAGGGATCAAGACGAACTTGCTGCCAGAATTCCAATACAGTAAATCTATCTATAATTGCCGAGCTCGCTGTTAGTTTGCTGAAACAAAAGCTGTGCATTCTTCCTAAGTAAAAAATTTCATAGAAACATTTGCCATTATGTTCTGGAGAAAATATGCAATCGCATTTATGAAGTTCATTTTTTATCGAGAAGTAGCAATTTACATTACGGAACGGTTCGATCGAAGCCAATGTGTCAAGGCTACGAAAACAAAAACTTGTCTGTGTAGAATTCAACAAAATACATTTGTCTCCAACTTCAAAATAGAACACACCAGCCCGTAAACATCCACTGCTGAACATGGCCCTTCTAGAATGAGCGGTCATGGGAGATATTACCATAATGACCACGCTTGGCGGGCGGATTGGTTATCGCAGTATACTGTAATGCTGGGGCTACACTAAGGTTTAACGTCTATCGCAATAATTAAGGCGCAAAAATATTCCACAAAATAATACGTTAGAGTGGCCAACGTCTTAATGTCGATAAATCGCGTTATTCGATACATTATTTTCAAGATGGCGGTTGAAGCTGCTAGATAATACAATCTATGAGTGTCTCAACCACTTTTGCATTTGTCCACTCCATAGTCACATAATAATTAATATTGATTGACAGTCATAGTTATCATCATTTAACAGTTGATTCGGGCGGGAAATATAGACGTACAATCCTATCGGAATCTCGGTGCATACTGTCAAAATGCAAGTGTGTTCACTACACGCATTAAATCACGCACTAAATCTCTTTGATGTGCCAAAAAATACCACCACCCACCCATCGCCTGACGTCTAAAGGCATTATTTATGCCATTACAATATTAGCGCATAAGTCTTGGCTACACCTATATCTCGTCTATTAATGCGATAAATAATGGCGTTAAACATTAGTGTAGCCCCAGCATAATGGACACTAGACAGGTGTAGCCACGACTTACGATGCTAATTGTGTATGTAAATGGCATTCATAATGCCGTTGGACGTTAGGCGATAGCTCTGGTGGCGATATTTTCTGACACACAGAGATTTATCGCGTTGTAGTTGCCACACATGCTTTATCAGTGTGCATCGAGAGGGCTATAGGACTGTACGTCTTTGTATCCCGACTATTGATCGACGATAACTATGCTAGCAATTAATACTTATTATTCTGTGACTATGGAGTGGTTAAATAACAAAGTGGTTGAGACACTCATCAAATAATACAGTCTAGCAACTTCAACCGCCATCTTGAAACTAATAATTCGAATAGCGCAATTTATCGACATTAAGACGTTGACCACTCTAACGCATTATTTTGTGGAATATTTTTGCGCCTAAATGATTGCGATAATCGGCGTTGGACGTTAAACCTTAGTGTGTCACCAGCATTAATAGCATACGGAGGATGCTGCTGACGATCCTCTTGCTATCAATTCTTAGTCCTTCACGACACCCGTGCGTGGAGATGGGTGAGCTATTCTTTAATGGGAACCAACAAAATGGAACACAAAACCTACATAATTGATTACATTAATGTTAAATAAGTTACGTATCTAGTGTTATCACATGAGATAGGTAATCTCTCACATACATGCGCCGATAAGAAAACAGACTACAGCTTTGAACTTGACCGTTAACGTCCTAGACCTTGAACACAAGGTGACCGGGCCATTCTAATGTTAAAGATAGAAGATGTATACTAAATAATAGCGTTATCAGAATTGAGTCCGTAACATAGGTTTAGACATTAATGTATTAAATCGGCAATCGGTGATTGTTCGTGAAAAACGGAATCGAAACAGATCGAATACGTCGACTATTGTGCAACAGTGTATTCGATTTCGAATAATCGAATACAATTATTGCGTTTAGATTTCAACATGACGTCTTACGGCCGAAATTGATAATCAATCTAATCCGAAATTTAACCTTTTTCTTAATTGTTAAACTTTATCCGTTTTTATGTTAGGATCACATTTAAAATAACATAAGATAAAAATATTTTTGACGTGACAACGTCTTATAAATTGGTTTGCCGGGTGACACTTCAAGAAACTGCGTTACGCTCCGCTCACGTTATGCGCTCACAATGAGAGCGAGTGAGAGGCACGCGTCCCTTCCACTCGGGCATGGTTAGCCCGCCTAAGAGCGAGAGAGACAGACATAAAAAGTGAAAGGCAGGACGCGCTCACAATGAGAGCGAGTGAGAGGCACGCGTCCCTTCCACTCGGGCATGGTTAGCCCGCCTAAGAGCGAGAGAGACAGACATAAAAAGTGAAAGGCACGCGTCCCTTCCACTCGAGCACAGTTAGCCCGCCTAATTTCATCCTTCTTCCTACTATACGAATGAATATTCACATTAAAATTATTTTACCACTCAAAGTCGTTGTCACGTAAAACTTTCGCCCGTATACCGACTTTACAGGCAACCAATTTTTATTCATTTAAACCATTTACAGGCACTTTTTTTAATAATAAAAAATTATTAAAAAAAGGGCTTCTCGTATACATTTCTGGGAAATGTGATTGCTTAACCGGTCATTTTTGGCGAAGCCAAAAGAGGCCTCTAGCCAGGCTTGAAATTAATATTAAAAACTAAGCAACTTTCGCTAAGGGCCCCCTGCGGGACACGGACCTCGGCTTAGGGCGTTGCTGGGGATAAAACAAGCTATTGTTTTGGGGACAGCTGGATCGGTATTAGTACAGGCACTTACGGATAGTTGAGACTTTAGCTGCCGCGTTCCAAGATGTAGATTTCCTATGGAGAAGAACGGGCAAGAAACTCCATGGTTCATCATATCAGCCACAGGACGTCTACTGCTGAACAAAGGCCTCCCCCTTAGATTTCCACAACGAGCAGTCACATGCCGCTCTCATCCAACGACTCCCAGCAACCTTTACCAGGTCGTCTGTCCACCTCGTTGGAGGTCGTCCCACGCTGCGTTTTCCGGTGCGCGGTCTCCATTTGAGAACCTTTGTGCCCCAACGGCCATCAGTTCTACGAGCAATGTGCCCTGCCCATTGCCACTTCAGTTTACTAATCCTTTCAGCTATGTCGACAACTTTAGTTCTTCTACGGATCTCCTCATTTCTGATTCGATCTCGTAGAGAAATACCAAGCATAGCTCGCTCCATAGCTCGCTGAGTGACCTTGAGCTTTCTTATGAGGCCCATTGTGAGTGACCACGTCTCTGTTCCATATGTCATCACTGGTAACATCTCAACTCCATGGTTACTCTTTTTAAATCATATTATGCTACAATATTTATGCGTACATTGTTCTCGAAATTCAGATTATGTGAAGAAAATGCTCCTACATTAAACACAGTAAAGTTAAAACTTCTTAAAAAGTGTCAAGTATCAAATCTTAATAAACCAGTGGAATAAAAAAGAACTAGGGCATTCATTAGATTATATAATAATACATTTTGATGTAAGAATTAATCATTTTAATATCAAAAAATGGTAATCAATAATATTTATGTCAAAAAAGCAATAATATTAATGTCAGTTGTTTTTATCAATGTTTAACACAAAAAAAAAACAAACAAATCTTTAATCTCAAATCCAAAGATTTTGGATTAGATTGATTTTTAATTTCGGTCGTTAATAGCTCCGGGCAGTATCAAAGTGGGTGGCAAAAAATACATCGCTAATTGTTTTAATCTCTGGTCAGCCTCATGTCAACATCTTAAGAAATCATTGTTGCTACTAGGTCCAAAATCAAGTGCATCCCACATTTTGCGGCCACGGCCTCCTGAGCCCCCACCTGGATGCGCGCTTCCCATATGTTACCATTCAAGATAATCTATATATTTTGCGTATTTCCACAGTAAATATTATGTTTGTCCGTAAAAACTTGCTAATGTTTAAAGTAAAAAGTGACATTCATTGTATAAATACCAGAAATAGACATAAAATAGTAGTACCTAAATTTAGATTGTCCAAAACCAACAAATCGTTCTTAGGTAACTGCGTTCAGTTTTGTAATAAGATACCAAAAGAAATTACTGATCTGACAGTCGGGAAGTATAATCGCACGTCAAATCAATTCTTATGAAAAAAGCATATTACAGGATTAAAGACTATGTTGACGATAGGGACTTATGGCATTAGTCCTTTTCTGCACATGTGGCTTCCCTGGAAACCTAATATATCTGAAGTGATATTTGCATTGTATAGCTGCCATATTTATCTTTTATATATAGATGACTAATTTAAATACCTTGTAACGAACAGATTTGTAAAAGACGTAAAAAGAAAATGACAAATAAGACCTAAGTCTGAGTTTCTTTCAGCATTTCTTCTCAGAGGTTGTCATGTAGCGAAATGCCCTCCGTTGTTTCAGTATGACGTGTAAAAGTGTCTGTTAGGACCTATTTACTGAATAAATGATTCTATTCTATTCAATATAAACAAACAAAATATTCGACAACTGTTTTATAAAACAATGAAGACGTTTTCATGATAAGTCAAGATTTGTAATCAGATAACCGAATGTTTATGATATGAGTATTATTGGCACTTGAAATGTATACACGCAATTCTTATCTGATATGAGGTATTGTATTTCCACATGGGAATCAATAATAAAACGAAAATCGTATCAGTGAAATGAGTTTCTGTATGCAAGACGCAAGTGAAAATTGTTGTCCCTCAACGTGCGGTCTCGGCTTCGATCCCTGCACAGAACTAACATTTGTATAGCCTACAGCATAGACTATACACTTAATACTGACAGCCTACAGATAGTTGTTCCGGGTCTGGGTGACTGTGGGGGTAGAGAGGGGCAGGGCAATACGGGGATAAGGGGGTGACCTCTCGCTTCCGGCCGTGGTTCGGTGCATCGTCCGGAGCGAGAGCGCGTGGGATGCCGTCGCCTCCTTTTGCGAGGAAGTGATGCAAGCAAAGGAGGCGGCAGAGCGGGTACGGAAGGATATCTCCGATCCCCTCCGTAGAAGACACACCAGGCGTCGGCGCCGGGGTGGGGCGCTGGACGATCTCCGGCCACCATGAAGAGCGGCCTGCGGGCGACGAGCCAGGGGCGGTCCGTCGCCCGACCAGAAACAGGACCGAGATGAAAAACAAAAAAAAAGGGCATTACGGGGACAAACTTAGCGTCAATGTTTAAAAAATATAATGTAATACCTTCAATTAACTCGCATTATTTTACCAACGCAACAAAAGTAAAATACACACGTCAGCATTAGATTGAGATATGTGATGTCACACAGAAATGACGTCACACCCAAGGTCATCGCAAAGGTCTAAGAGCAAGTTTAAACGGTCGCTTGAGTCACGGAAAGGTCACTCAGATGTCCCGTCTCTTTCTGTCTTTAAGAGTTTCCTATAATGCTTTGTTTATACTGCCAGGAATAAAGCATGGTAGTTTTTCAGTGTCTCCGTTTGAGTCTGTTGTTGTAATGTTAGCAGCCTGCATGCAAAAATATACACGTATCTAATTTTGTTTGTTTTGTTTTGAGTTTAACAAAAATGGGGAAAATAGGTATATGATTTTTAAGTGTTCTGTTTAGGTATTCACTTTTATGAATGTTACTACACATTACTATGAGTTCCACTTGCCAACCATTTGCTGGTGGCAGGGCTTCTATTGCAAGTCTTACATCTATCTATAGGTACCGTTTTTTATTTTTATTTTTTTATTCGTGCCCAGTGAACATTATTCATGAACTTCCTTCGCCCCGGGGAAGGGCGAAGGGGTATGCCGGGCTCCTACCGGCTAAAACCCTTGGAGCGGTCATCTTCGGCACCTAAGGGAGGCTCCAGGTCCTCGTATGATCACACTAGAGCCGCCCACTGGCGCCACACCTATAGGCACATCTCGGAGAGGGTGACTGTAAAGCGGTCACCCCCTCGGGGGATTGTAAAGGATCCCCCAAAGCGTCCCACGGCAGCGCGTGACCACATGCGTGCTACCGTCTTCTCTTGGGTCGCTCGGTGTGGGCACGCAGATTCCCCAATCTACGCACCCGCGAACCCAGAGGTCCCCTGCCTCACAGCAACGGCAGGGGGTTTCAGGCGTGTGGGAATTAGGCGCCAGGGCGGTTGTTACCCCGTCTCCTTCTTCTTCGAGCGGGGTCGGCCCTCTCCCATCTATAGGTACCTACCGCCGGCAGTGTCAAATATATCCGCCGCTAAGCAGAAGTGTGTCACATTTAATGCGTTCCGGTTTGAAGGCACTGTAGCTAGTAAAATTCCCCACGTAGGACTAGACCTGGGTAGTATGACAAATAATGTCACAGGCAGGCGTGGCGCTTACCACCAGGTGAATGACTTGCTGGGCTCGTCTCAAGGTTGAACAAAAAAAGTTTGTATGTAAAAGTAGTCCACAAGAACAAGGATTAGGACAAACAGATGTATCAGTATCTATTCACATGACACCTGATGAATTATCATCAGAGGTCCAATTCTAGTCACAAATGATATTCTAATAAACTAACAAACAACGGAGAACGTTCACTTACATATACTGTGATGAGATCGAAAATGGAGCGAAAGTTAATCGAAGCCAAAAAGGTATTCTGCTAACATTTTGAACTGACACAGGTACTGAAATTGACGTTAAAATGAGACTAGTCTGAGATTACGAGTATACCTTTTCGGTTATCCGTTAATACATCATAAACTTCCTCTGTCCCGGGAAGGGGGGAAGGGCTTGCCGAACGCCTACCGGCTAATACTAGTCATCTTCGGCAACGATTGAGATCAAATCTAAAAAACACTGCGCCAATTGGGCCGTCGTATTGAGATGGATATTGATGTTTATCCACCAAACACAAGTTTTTAGTTTAGACTAGCTGGCACCCGCGGTTTCACCCGCGTTTAATTTAAAAGAAATTTAGAGTACTTCGACATAGACTATATATATTAGAATTCAAGGTATTTTTTTTGCGCGGTACAAACAGACACTTCAATTTTATTTATTTGTATTAGAAAATAAATTTAGAGTACTTCGACATAGACACTTGACATAGAATATATATATTGGATTTCAAGGGTTTTTTTATTATGCGTGGGATCCTATTATTTATTTTTCTAAAATGTAGCCTAAGTTATTCCTTATAACATCAGCTATATCCCAGTGAAAGTCCCGTCAAAATCTGTCCAGCCATTTCGGAGATTACCCGGAACAAACAGACAGACAGACAAAAAAATTAAAAATTGTTTTTTTTGCCATAGGTACCGTATATACTTCCATATGCATTAAGTAAATAGCTGTTATTTTGACATTACAAACAGACACTTCAATTTTATTTATTTGTATAGATTTAACAAAACTTGTAAACTCTCAGTCTTATCGCCCAATGGCAGACAGAACCATAGTTCGGGTTTTCGGATTCAAACGTCTGCATTCAACTTTGTGGTCAGGTTAATGTCGGGCTTGATCTCCGAGAATTACCCGAGTAAAGAATTCAATCCTTACGATGTGCGGAGTTAACATGACTCATAGTCTCTGACTAATATATTAATTTCACGTTCCAGATTTTGCAGCAACCACGGCAACAAATGTCCCCATCCGGGAGACGTACCCGCGGCGCTCATGTGCGTCGCCGAAGCCATGATGCCGCGTCTGATACTGCGTCTGCTGCAACACTTCAGAGAGAACAGGTAAACTAACTATTCATTCTGGGCCTATCTCTGGCTACACTAGACTGTCGGAAAGTAGTTCCTTGTTAAGTACACAGAGGCACACAGTTCATAGCCGAACAAAACTTAAGTCTTCTCTTGTCGCAGTAGACCAAGAAGTCGTGATGCTAATAACAAAACAGTTTGCTCACTGCGACAAAGCTTGATTGACCTATCGAGCTATTCGGTATAGTGATATGATATTTACGTTATATATGTTTTTTTAAATAAAAAACGTTGTCCCACACTAGAATTTCTCCTGTGTAGTGGGTGCGTTTAAAGACATGAATTCCACATACAATACACCCGGACCCGGAACAACTACCTGCAGATCATACAAATATTTGCTCCGTGCGGGAATCGAACCCACGACCCGGAGCGCATCAGCCGACTGTATCAGCCACTGCACCAACCGTGCCGTCATTCGCAACTGACACAGCGTGCGTCATTACCACGCATGAGTTGGCGCTTTTTCCTGACACTCATCTGGAGTATGAAGGCTGGCAAGCAGGGTCGCCCACTAAAAATAAGAATGACTCAAATCGGTCTGCAAATCCCGGAGTAATCGGAGTAAATACATTAAAAAAATACGCATCGAATTGAGAACCTCTTCCTTTTTGAAGTCGGTTATCAATTCGATGCGTATTTTTTTATACATCATGTGTTCACAACACATGTCTTTCATACAGCTCAATAAGTTTTATTCATTACTAGCTGGCACCCGCGGTTTCACCCGCGTTTAATTTAAAATACATTAAGAGAACTTCGACATAGGCACTTGACATAAAACATATATATTGAATTTCAAGGGTTTTATTTTTTTTTGCGCGGACACCTAATTATTTTTCTAAAATAAAAGTACCCTAAGTTATTCCTTATAACATCAGCTATCTGCCAGTGGAAGTCCCGTCAAAATCTGTCCAGCCGTTTCGGAGATTATCCGGAACAAACCGACAAAAAAAATTAATTGCAGTTTTTGTTATCTGTTACGTATATATTTCATATGCATTTAGTAAAAAGCTGTTGTTTTGACATTATAAACAGACACTTCAATTTTTTTTTATTTGTATTGATATCATACGGTGTCAACCATTACAGATTACTGCAGTCCGCTTATCTAACAAGGATTTAACGCCTGTTGAACTGTCCTACTGATTAGCGAAGCCACGTGTGTTTATAAGGTTACCGCGGCGGCAGGCGCGTCGAGTATTTATAGTATGATTTCTTTACATTCAGCTCGTTCAGACATAACCTAGACCTGCATAGAATCTGTGTCAGGTTGTGGGGTTGAGCCTCAAACATTATGTACAATTCTGACCTTACTTACGTCATCGTTAGTGCAGTGGCTAAGCTATTGGCTTTCTGCGCTAAGTGTCGCGGATTCGATTCCCGTTCAGAACAAATAGGCTGTAGTAGTGTGGCGTGTGTAGTATGGCGTGCAGATAGTTGTTCCGGGTCTGGGTGTTTATGCATTTCACTTTCATATAAACTGTACCCACGATACAGAAGGAATCACAGAGGGCGCCATCTTTAAAAAAAATGAACAATGAGATAAAAATGCTTTTGTTGATAAAACGAATGTTCTTCTAACGGTGTCAAATGCGGTTTTCTCCTGTATGGAAGGTGTGTGTCATCATCATCATATAGCCGCACAGATGTTAGTGCTGGACGTAAACCTCTCCTACAGACTGGAAGTCGACGCGAGCAGCTGTGACCCACTTGCATTCAAGAGCTACCCCAGACGTTCACCAGATCGTCTGTCTATTTGCTGGGTTGTCCCTATTGAGCTGTGCCGTGTGGTGCCGGCTACGAATAGCACCATCCTATCTCATACCATAGGTGTCGTAAAAGGCGACTATGGGATTAACCGGCGGATGGGTAGCAGCGTCCTTCGAGTACATTAACAACTTACAAACAACAAACGCCCGCCAAGCGTGGCGATTATGGGAAAACCGCCCAATGAGCATACAACACAAACCTAAACCAGTTGTTGTGGCGATCTTTGGGAGAGGCCTTTGTGCAGCAGTGGTATTTTTCTCGGCTGAAATGATGATAGTGATGGAAGCTGACGTAACCAAACACATTTGGTTTTCACAGTTGCGGCACACAAACCACTTCAGACAGCTACAGGATCACAGTGCAAGAGTGTGAGGGCTACGTGAAGATGCTGATGGAGTTCAACAACATGGGCGACCTGATGCGCACCGCCATGACCAAGGCACTCATCAACCCGCAGGTGAGACCACGCAACCTTTGTCCCGCTGACCTTTTTATTATTGGTGTCCAGTGGAAATTCTACATGGAACTCCTTCGCCCCGGGGAAGGGCGAAGGGTATGCCGGGGCTCCTACCGCCTAAAACCACTGGAGCGGTCATCTTCGGCACCGAAGGGGGGCTCCAGGTCCTCGTAAGATCACACTAGAGCCGCCCATTGGTGCTACGCCTTTAGGCACATCCTGCTGACCTAATGGGTATTCCATGCCGGCCAAATGTCGGGGAAATGCACGTGATATTGAAAAAGAAGGTTTCTTATCTGTACTTTTAAGGGAAGATTGAAGAAGATTTGTACTTGCTACTGACATGAGCTTCATTTATTGACTCTGCCTACTTTGTAATTTACTCCGTGTCATCATGATCATCATATCAGCCGTAAACTGCAGAACAAAGGTCTCTCCCATAGATTACCACAATTGTGTCTTCATTTTAGGGGGAATTTCCCAGTACTCACCACGCTTGGCAGACGAGTTGGTTAGCTCAGAAAGGCTCCTCTCCATCCCTCTGGTTTAGAATCCCTTAGTCTTCTTTTACAACATCACCGGGAGGAGGTGGAGTGGGAGCCCGCGGGCTGATTAGCTAAAAACAGTAACAGCAGATGCGATAGCAGCTATCGCGCAGCCAGGGTTCCACCGGTGGAAAAGCGTCAATAAAATTGGCAAAGTTACTAGCGCCAGTAGCCACCAGTAGAACTAAAAAGAATGAACGTTTTTAGTTAATTGATTGTCCGACAGAGGCCCGGCAGAGATCTTCGCCTGTTTAGTCGCTATCGGCAAATAGGTAATACCAAATTGACGTTTGACAGCGGCGTTGGAGCAATTTACGACTGTCGCAAAGCGTCTGCGACTTAGGTAATCAGGCCGCCGGACACCATACGGACTGTCCCAGCACGTGCATAAATTATAATGCCATTTTGCTTATTTAATAATAATAGTATCATAGACATATTAATCATTCATTAGCTAGTTTAGGAGACGAAACATGATTTTTATCGTCAGAGTTATTGATTTTTTACTGTAAAAGCTCATAATATTTTGAGGTCAAAGAGCAATGATGCTGTTTTGGAAGTTCGTTGACACCATATTGTTTGTTTTTCAATGTATCACCATTCTTGATGATTCATGGTGATCCTAAAAATAATAATTTATGTTTGGACCTAAATTACTAACGACAATAAGGTATCTTTTCGGGGGGAATAACCACAACGTTTAGTAATCAAATCTGTGAATGCAATTTTTTTTTATCGATATACCACGCACGGCTACATACTAAGCTATAAATTTCCAGTATAAGCTGATCTCGCATTGTATAAGGCTTTCATACGATGAGAGATCAGCGTAAACTGGATAATTATAGTTTGATATGTCGTGCCGTGTGTACTTCAAATTCTATTTAAATAAAAAAACAGTAATAAATGTGCCGTGTGGTGCCGGCTCAGAATACCACCACCCCATCTCCTCCCGTGGGTGTCATATGGGCAGCAGCGTCCTTCGAGTGCATTAACAATTCAACTGCGATAGCCAACCCGTCTGCCAAGCGTGGAAATTATGGCAAATCCCCCCAATGAGCCCACAACACATCCATATCGGTCATTGTTGTGATCTTTGGGGGAGGCCTGTGTCCAGCAGTGGACTTTATTCGGCCGAAATGATGATGAATGATGAATAAATCTCACATCAGCTTCATTTCGAACACATGCCGTGCAATTTGATATAATCAATGTTCTACTTTATTTTATCGCCACCGTTCCACATCGACACAATCGGTCACAAACAAGAAAACATGTCTGTAGCCCAGACACTTTAATAAAGCTTCTATCTTTCACCAGATGTACCGCAACTTGGTAGAGCCGCCGTTCCCTGACACGGAGTACGGTGGCTACATGGCGGAGTCCAACAAGATGTACGAGAAGGCGCTGGAGATGTTCCCCGCGCCCGACCCGCCCGACGAGTGAGTACTATGTATATCGTTACGAACAATTGGCCATGTGATACCTATTTAACCCGGTGGAAAAACATCATAGACTTCCTACGCCTGGGAGATGGGCGGAGGGGCGTCTGCTACCGACTCAAACCACCGGAGCGCAACTTCGGCACCGAATGGGGGCTCCAGGTCCTCGATACAATCACACCAGAGCCACTATTGTTGAATTCGGTCTGGTACCAATAACTTTTCCCAAGAACGAACTTAACATCGTAGTTGAAAAACATGTTCTCTCATACATTCCTATTGAACGTAAGTAAGTTTGTACACCCAATATTGAAAGATATACCATGTTATTTTAAGACCATAGACTTCTTAATCCTGTAATCATAGGTAAAGAGCAAGTGTCTCTTTTTTTTTCAAAATTGTTGGCCCTGGGGTCTCGTAGATGGGGTATTTTACACTTAATCGGTCCAGTAGATTCGTAGCAAATTGACTGTGACAGACGGACAGACAGGCAGACACACGAGTAATCCTATAAGGGTACCGCCGTTTTTTCCTTCGGACGTTTCGGAACCCTAAAAATAATAATAGAAAATATATAATTGATTTCAATTTTATAAACATACATATTTTTTGTATATTTCTTAAAATTTGTATAACGCGAATCGTTATAATATTGATTTTAAAGCTTAGCTTAGTGTTGGTTATTGGTAGGTATGTGAACTGAACACAAGTGAAACACGCGCTGTCTAGATTCACACTATTCGTCGAAGCGCGAACGCGGCGGACATTCCACTGCTGTGCCTATATACGTATATATAGGTACAGCTAGACGATCACAGACGCGAAAGTTCTCCATAGTTTCGATAAAATTTCTAGCTCAGGGCAAACTCCCAATAGATTAGTTATTAGAAACGACCGTTCAATAATTAAAATGCACTCACATAATTATAATAACCTTCCGTCATTGTCAGATACCGTCACCTGCCGGCATTGGCGCCTCGGCTGCAACACAACACCCTACTGGACGAGTTCATATTCTGGACGTTCAAGTACGAGTTCCCGCAGAACGTCGTCTGCTTCCTGCTGAACATGCTGCCTGACCAGGACTATAAGGTATCTAACGTGAACATTATGTTTTAACTATGGCCGAATAAAGGCCATCGCACATTATAACGACTCAACGTCAACTTGACTCAACGTTAACTCGACTCAACGTCAACTTCAGGTTGACTTAACGTCAACGTTACGTCAACTCGATTCAACGTCAACTTCAAGTTGACTCAACGTGAACTCGACTCAACGTCAACTCGGCTCAACGTCAACTCGGCTCTACGTCAACTCGGCTCTACGTCAACTCGGCTCTACGTCAACTCGGCTCTACGTCAACTCGGCTCAACGTCAACTCGGTTCAACGTCAACTCGGCTCTACGTCAACTAGACTCTACGTCAACTCGGCTCTACGTCAACTCGGCTCTACGTCAACTCGGCTCAACGTCAACTCAGCTCAACGTCAACCCGGATCAACGGCAACCCGGATCAACGTCAATTCGACTCAACGTCAATTCTACTCAACGTCAACTCGACTCGACGTCAACCCGACTCAACGTCAGCTCGACTCAACGTCAGCTTCAAGTCGACTCAATGTCAACTCGATTCAACCCACCTGTAAGACCTGAGGATCCGCGCGCTGCCGCTGCCCACCTTGCTATACATCGTTATTCATAATATCTCGTCTTCCTGCTGTTTTTATCACTTTCGTCATCAAGTGTATCATCGCCAGGTCACGGAAATTTCAAAAGCGACCAGAATCTGCTGTTTCGAATGCAATCTAAAACCACCATTTGGTAGGTGAGGTAAGTCTGATATAGTTACCTGGAGCTACCCTTCGGTGCCGTATATGACCGCTCCAGTGGTTTTATCCGGTAGAAGTTCTTCCGACTTTAACGAAGTTCTGCAGCCTAGTTGATAACATGCTGTCCAGTCGTTGACGCCGCGCGCACGACTAGTGGAAGCCTAACCGAAAATTGGTGTTGATCTGATTTTGAGTCGTTATAATGTGCGATGATCTTACAACGAGGCCTCATCCGCGGAGGTCCGACATGACACGATTTGTAATAGTATTTTACCAAAAACGACAAGGTTCTGCGCCGATAATTGATTAGCTTATTTGAGCCTATGAATATAATCTTGGACTAGCTGGGGAACTGAGCCGAGACCGGAAGAGAGTCTCTATGCAGTAAAATTATCGTCCCACAGTTTAATTATATAAACGAATTCTAAGTCCCAAGTAATTTAATATAAATACAGCTACCTAAATGTATTATGTTTGAAACAAGAAATAGTCCTCATTGGGTACTATATATCTTGAAACTAACTGAAAGCGACCATGATATAGAAAAATAATGCATCCACTTTTAATAAAAATGTTGACTTGATATTGCAGACTTGACTGGGATTTTATACGTGAATACTTCTAATCTTTAATGTTCGTTTCCAGGAGCACCTAACCCGAACCTTCGTGATGCACTACGCGCGCATCCCGCTCGTGCTCGAGGAAGCCGGCGACCCCGACACCCTCTCCAACCGAGTGGTGCACATGTCCGTCCAGCTTTTCTCCAACGAAGCCTTAGCCTTACGTTGCGTCCAACAGCTACATCTCCTCCATGTCATGGTACTATCGCTCCGACTGATGATGGGCAAAATCCTCGTGCAGAATACATTGCACGATCCGGACCAGAACTTTCATTATGTGATCGATTGCACCCGACGAGTGATGAAGGAACATTGCTACTGGCCGCTGGTGTCCGACTTCAATAATGTTTTGTCACACAAGAGTGTTGCGCTGCTGTTCCTGCAGGATGACGCGCTTGTGGACATGTGGTTCGAGTTCCTGTCCATGTTGCAAGGTTCGTTATGTGAAGTTCTTATTTATTATTGATTTAATATGAAGGCTCATGAAGATGAACTGTAGTATATTATGAGACGGCGTAATAAGATTTTCAGGTTCAATTTGCAAAGTATCGCATTTAGCTTATTGTTAGGTTTTCGCACTATGGGTCCTCTGGGGTTTGATTGTTGCATGTTTTTGAATACTTTGGGTTTAGTAGATATGATTTTAAAATTTATTGTTTAGGGCATTTATATCCGCTATACTAAGTCCACTACTGAACAAAGGCCTCCCCTATAGATTTCCACAATTGTGTCATCATATTGGGGGGAATTTGCCAGTACTCACCACGTTTGGCAGGTGGTCCTTTAGTCGCCTTTTACGACATCCATGGGAGGAGATGAAGTGGCGCTGAAGTGGCGCTATATTTTTAATCGGGACACCACATGGATAATTTAGTTCATCATTTCGGCCGATTGAAGTCCACTGCTGGACACAGGCCTCCCCCAAAGATCACCACAACCACCGATATGGATGTGTTGTGGGCTCATTGGGGGGTTTTGCCATAATCGCCACGCTTGGCAGGCGTGTTGGCGATCGCAGTTGAGTTGTTAATGTACTCGAAGAACGCTGCTGCCCATCCTCCGGCTAATCCCTTAGTCGACTTTTACGACACCCATAGGAGGAGATGGGGTGGTGGCATTCTGAGCCGGCACCACACGGCAGTATATTTATTTATATATATAATTTAGTTAGTTTAGGGCATATAAAGGTGTTTTTGGTAAAGGTACTAGAGTAGAATGAACTTCAGTATTTTGTAAAAATCAGTGTAATTAATAAACCGTCCGTTTGCAGGCATGAACGTGAACATCCGCGAGGTGGGCGGGCACATCGAGTTCGAGCCGTCGTCGTACTACGCGGCGTTCTCGTGCGAGCTGGAGGCGGCGGCCTACCCCATGTGGTCCGTGCTGTCGCACCTGACCGAGCCCGCGCACGCGCCGCTGGCGCGCCGCATGATCGCGGCCGCGCTGGCCTACCTGCAGGAGTGGCTGGACGCCGTGCACTTCGCGGCGCCGCAGCTGGACGCGCGGCCGGCCATGCACGCGTCGTTCCACTTCCCGCTGCACCGCTACCTGGCCGCCTTCGTGTGCGCCGGCGCGCGCAGCATGGGCCTGCGCGCCGCCGACGTGCTGCCGCCGCCCGAGCTGCTGGCGCTGCTGGCCGTGCACCCGCTGCGCGTGCAGGTACGTCTGTCTGTTAACATTTTGTTAACATTTACAACTCAACTGCGATCGCCAACCCGTCTGCCAAGCGTGGCGATTATGGCAAAACCCCCCAATGAGCCACCCAACACACCCATATCGATTGTTGTGGTGATCTTTGGGGGAGGCCTGTGTCCAGCAGTGGACTTCATTCGGCCGAAATGATGAAGATTTCACAATGACAGTGCTATGCTAAGCAAAACATAAACGTAATTTTTATAGCATACAAAGTACCAGTACATGATATATTCCTCTTCTTATCGATTTTTGACGATCGACACTATATAAATGTGTATGGTACATACAATCAACATATAGTTTTTGTCATTCGTCACTGTGGATCGTTTTTATCAATCGATAAATAAACAAATGATGGCTATCGATCTTCTTCATATTTTGACGATTGATACGTCATTGAGATTACCTATAGTCAAAACAAAACAGATCGTAACCAAATCATCACCATTGTCAAGCAAAAAAATGATCAATGTATATTAGACGTAGGCCTACCTTCGATCAACGATACTACTAGCTCAAGGATCAGCAACAAAAACTCATCGCTCAAGTTACCACGATTGCATATACTTAAACATTTTGTTCGGAATACATTGTAGTATTTAATATAATTTAGATGTAGGTAATATTATTTTACTTTTGTTAAAATATACCCGCAACTTACTGAGTATCGTCACCGCGGGTCAAAGAGTTGTAAGTTGGAACGTATTGAGTGCGGTCGATAGTAAGTCCATGTTTGGTTATTGCGCCCGCGTTGGTAGTTGAAATTAAATATTCTTCTCGCGAACTTCTCGTTGCGCATACATAACCCACGGGATAGTGACAATATTTGAACAGAAATAGTTTCCGTGAAGTGTATTGGTGAAACGTGGTGTGAAACTCCGGTGATCGCCACGCGGTGATATGTGGCGCTGAGTCCAGTGGACAAGTATACATTCTTGAATACCCCTTAGCCCTTATTGAATTAATCATAGTTTATTAGATTTAGTCCACTCAGGGGAACCCCAAATCCCTACCTACACCTGACCTTGACAGACTTACATGTGACCTTCGCCCTAAATCTGCACCCGCACGTTGCGCTGGTAAGTTTACCTAAGCTATCCTTACAGAATCCGTAGGATTTGTGTCGCCGGGCCGCCGATGCCGTTGCGTACGATACACATTTATAATACTTACTACTAAACATATAGTAAGATAGAAAAAGTATAAACATCTTCAGTTGACTATAAACCCTAATACTCAAACATACATTTTACCAATGTTTGCAGCAATTTTGTATTTAAGACCTTGTATCATCGAAGAATTGAAGCTTTAAAATAGAAAGTATATTTTAAATAATACAAAAATATTGAATAAAATTAAACATATTATCTAAACATCGATTTCGACATCGTGCTTGCTCTATTTCGAAACTAAACGCAGTTCCTAGTATTATCACAGGTTTCAGATTTCAACACTTTGAACAGAGTAAGTATGGAAAGACATAGAGCGGCAGTTTCCTTTTTTGCGATTGTCCGTTCGGTGCGGAATTATTTAGTAAGTTTAAAATCTAGATCGCAAATATTTTTGTCTGATTTAAAAAAGTAGTAGGTGGTTTATAAATTTGTTTATGGTTATTTTATTAAGTTTTTATTTACCTTAATTAATTAAAATATTAATTAGATGATAATTAATTTTAGATATCAATAAATTACTGAACCGATGAATATTAAATTTGATTTTGTATTTTTTATTACATCTCCAAAAAAACTGCATATAAAAAACCGCCCTACTCTATGCATTCTCCTTTCTTAAACTGTCAATATTTGACCCAGGTATGGCGCGTTGTCCCAAACATTGGTGAAACAAGCTTAATAATTTGCTAATTTATTTATATTAGGTCTTTACCTATAATTACCGTTTTGTACGAGAATAGTAATCGTTTTCTATCTTTTTTATTTCTTTTAATCAATGAATTCACCCATGCAATCGATGCATCTTTGCCAACGCAGTAGAAGTTTATCAAAGCCCTTCTTGAAGAAACCAGAAGGATGGAAGGCGCTAAACTCTTCAAAGGCATTTTGTACTGCATCTCGGGTATTCATTATTTTCCCCCAAAAATATCGTTAAGTTCGTGGGGCACCCATTTGTTAAGCTTATTTACCTTGACAATTTGACGCAAATGGATCAGTATTGTTTTGATGCTAACGTCGAAAGCTGCTGCTAATTCAACCGTAGACTGAGTAACATCAGCTTCCACAATCGCCTTTAATTCGTCATTGTCGACCAAAGTTTTCGGATGACCACGGGGTTTATTTTTCAGATCGAAATTTCCAGAATGGAAGCGGTCAAACCAATAACGGGTTGTGCGTTCGTTTGTAGTGTTCGCTCCGTAAACGTCGTTGATGTTACATGCCGCTTGTGCCGCGTTGCTGCCACGACAGTACTCATATTCTATAATTTCCCGAATTTTCAACGTATCCATGACGACGAAAAATATTCAAACGTGATGAAAACCTGACACTAATCAATATACATAACACTGATTTTAAATAACGAAAATGGTGTTTATTAAATAAAATTTATTATAAATTAGAATTCTTAGCCAAAAAATTTTTTTTGATTTGACATCGCCTGTACTGCAGAGCGGCAGTTTCCTATTATTTCTTGTTTACTAAACAAACTAATAACTTTGAACATAAACCTTTTCGAAAAAAGATATTCCTTCGTGAACGCACACTCCAGCGTTGGCTATGATTGCACCATACTAATCTATACAAATAAATAAAATTGAAGTGTCCGTTTGTAATATCAAAATAACAGCTTTTTACTAAATGCATGGGTGATACAGTCGGCTGCTGCGCTCCGGGTCGTGCGTATTGATGACTGCTGGCGGAACCGACAACATTGAAATTGAAGGACTTTTAAAAAAAAAAAAATTGTTGCCCAGTGGAAATTATTCATGAACTTCCTTCGCCTCGAGGAAGGACGAAGGGGTATGCCGGACTCCTACCGGCTAAAACCACTAGAGCGGTCATCTTCGGCACCTGAGGGAGGCTCCAGGTCCTCGTATGATCACACTAGAGCCGCCCACTGGTGTCACGCCTGTAGACACATCTCGGAGACGGAGGACGGGCACCTAAGGGCTAGTCCAACTCCGAATGCAGTATTTCGTAGTACATAGCTTAATTTTAGTAATGGCAGCATATTATCGTGGCCAAAATCGTTTTGTTATGTCTAAAATATGTTGTAAATAAAAAATACGTTCTAGAATCTACATTGTTCTACAAGGTTCGTTACGGGTTTGATTTCTCTATTTTCTGAGTTGACTATCGTGCAATGTTCTTGCGTTATAAAAAATAAGAAAATTCAAATTTGACCTGTTAAATTGTCGGGATAATAGAAAGAAAAACCAACCTGCAATATTTAAATCTTTATTTATTTCATCATTTAGACTTGTATGTAGACTAGAAAATTGGGGCTGCACACGTGTTTTATCTCATAAATTAATAATAACCGTTTAGATCTATAAATGATGAACCGATCTCAGTATTAAATGTGTATTCCTGATATTTAGAAAATGAATTTATAAATAACTGTATCTATATGTTGGAAACATGGAGGCAGACGGGTTTTGAAGTGAAAACTTCTTTTAGCGCGGTACGCATATTTTTAGATGAGATAAAATCTCTGGACTCGCGACACCGTAACGAGACGCAGCTATAGTGTGTGCATATATGCATGTACATATAGCAGACCGCGAACGCGTCTAGATAAAAAAAAAATAAGTTTTCACATCTGTCGGCCCTCCCGGAGTGCAACCGAAACAACTACCTGCAGATCATACAAATATTTGTTCAGTGTGGGAATCGAACCCGCGACCCGGTGCGCAGTAGCTGACTGTATCAGCCACTGCACCAATCTGTAGGTACTGCAATGACACAGATGACGTCACTACTTCGTACCCTCGGTCGTTCCGTTGTGTTGCGTAAGGTACACCAGTCGCATATAGAAACAAATATCCTTGTTCATCATGACTATTTTATATTAGTGGCAGGTCTTTTATTGCAAGTCTGGTTAGGTAAGTACCACTGTAGTGCTAGATATTCTGGTACCAAGCAGCAGTGTTTAAACCACACTTTAAACATTACTGTGTTCTGGTTGGAAGGGCACTGTAACTATGAATGAATAAATGAAATGAAACTTTTATTTGGATACAGCACTTTGAGACACAAAATGTACAAAAATAGACATAACAGATAACAAGAAACAGAATTTTTTTTTGTATAAAAGTTAAAGACAATGATATTCCTAAGTATGTGTCTCAAAACTGGACCAAACAGGTATCCAGATCAGCTTAATGGCAAGTGCAAGCATTTGATGCTGGTTTTCATCTGGAACCTCTGTGCTCCACGGACGTCAATCAGGGACAGGTACCCATTTTGGTACTGGTGTTATGTGTGATACACTCGGTGTAGTAGTATGAATTGACCGGCAAAGAATTTTTTTGAATTAATATGTCATAAAATAAATTGTATGGTTAGTTATTATTGATGAATTATTCTATATTAATTTAATAAATAATTAATATAGAAATACTATACCAGTGAAATTCCTAGACACGAAAGGCTAAATAACTGTCTCGAGGTGTAACGGGCGCAGTGTGGTGCTACGCAGCACTAGTTCTGGGTAGTATTACAATTGTTACTGGCAGGTGTGATGCTAATATATCTTTTTCTTAATAACTTTTTACTTGAATATCTTCTTTTTTTTTAAACCCACTAGCTTTTCTGTCGTGGGTGCGTTTACAGACATGAATTCCACATACAATACACCCAGACCCGGAACAACTACCTGCAGATCATACAAATATTTGTCCCGTGCGGGAATCGAACCCACGACCCAGCGGCAGCAGCCGACTGTATCAGCCACTGCACCAACCGTGCCGTCAAAATATGACTATGATCAAATTACAATTTTCTAAGGGTTCCTGTTTATGCTTATCTGCTACATATTTATAAATAGTTTATGTAAAGTGACAACGTAAACATAATTATGTTGTTATCTTATTTGATATTCACATCCCTTCCACCTAACATTTTACGTATACTTATCGCCATATTATATTCCGAAATAAAACTCGGTACAAGTCTTAAAAAATACGTATTATCAAAAGTCACAATTAGGCTACATTACAAAATTAAATGAGTATATGAAATTGAACTGTATTCTAATTGACGACGGGCACAAATTCGGTTGTTTCCGACTCGTCGACGAAGTCTGTTGGGGGAGGTTCAGCCTTTACGTGCTTAGAGTAGTCGTATGTCATGAGTTTGACGCCAATAAAGCCACCTGAGCCCCGCGCCCCTCTGTGGTATAACCCTGCTCCGCTGATCAGTGTGGCTCCTTTGGTATTGAGGGCTGCAAACAAAAAAGATTAGTGTTATTTACGAGTATCGGTCTAGTCTAGTCGTATTATGTGAAAGCTTGTGAGCGGGCTCTTTAGCTTTAAGTAGAACACATATGTTATCGGTGGCTGGCCTATTATATTAACAACAAAGTAGGTACAAAAAAATTCGGTCGGCTGTGCTCTTCAAGTTTCTGGCGATGATTATTTGACTAAGACCAAAAATTACGCTCCTGAAACCAGAGTTAGTAAGGCATAATAGCCTTATTGATTTAACGGACGAACTAAATTCTTTTTCCTTTCACGCATATTTATTTCCAAAACTTAAGTGTACTGTTAACATTCGGTTTAAAGAATTTTATTTCCCAAAAGAACATTACATAGTTCACTTAATATGAGAAACTTAATTAAAATATATTCAAGTACATAGATGTATTCAATCTACCATAGTTAAACAAAGTAAAATTGTCAATTATTAATTAGGTACACCATCAATTTCTTTTTGAAAACATTAACAGATACAGAGTCTTTTATATTTTTCGGTAATTTATTATATAGCTGAGCTCCCTCAAACTGTATGTTTCTCTTTCCGTACAATGTTCTGATCATAGGTAGTTCTATGTTATCTCTGTTCCTGGTATAGTAATGATGTGTAACATTATGTATCAGAATTCAACATCCGCTATTGGAGTTGATCTCCCAGGCTAAAATCATGATACCTGTCTAGGTCTGATCATCATCATCATGATTCATCTATCAAAATCAAATAAAGTAATCACAATTACCTTTGGTGGGCACCACAGGCTGTATATCAATGAACGGCACTGTGCTTTGTGCTGCGTCCGCGTCGAAGTCCGAATGCGTGAACTCTATGTATTGGTCGTGTTCCGAGTCTATGTGTAACGTCGTGTGCGACCTGGTTGGGATGTCCGGTTTGTACAGCTCCATACGTGACCTGAAAGATGATTTTATTGAGCTTCCAAAAGACAACGGCTGCGAAGAGTTGTTTGCCCTTGCTGCACATATTTAGAGCATAAATGGCTTTATTGCGATTGAGGACTTTTTAGTTTGCTTGTTTTCCTCATGTGTTCTGTCTTGCTAAATGAAATGAAGGTGCATTACCTAGGTGCATGAGATCCTTCAGTGTTGTCATTGCTGATCCATTGACTCTTCTCTGGTGCTAGTCTGCCTGTTGTGTAGTTAAATGGAGTAGCCCGGATTTCGAAGTGCAAATGAGCACCCATCATTCGGAACCTAGAACAGAAATACGTGAAAACGAATTCTAACATAAAAGTCGTACACACAACAAGATGTTTCTCATTCTTACCTGGCTCCAGTTAAAATATGTCCTGCAGGTGAATCCAGCTCGTCTAAATCGATAGCTCTTCTTTCGTAAGATAACACGTGATAGTCTGTGCCTTCAAAAACTCCTGCTTGAGAGGGGTCGAACGGCTGGGCCACAACCTCTTCTGAAGACTCCACAAAACCTCGTTCAACCAAGGTCCCTTGATATACCTGAATGTGGAAAACTTTACCGTGCTTCACCAGGCGCATTCCCGTTACCACTCTGGAAAAGTAGGTTAATATTAACGTTTGCTTAAATATACAAAGTAATTGCCCACCCGCACACCCATGCTGTTAATACAAGAGGGAAGGCTTCATTTGGTATTAGAAACGAGATTTATAATCGAAATTGTAGTCAGACACTGCCATCAGATTGTCATCTTGAACTAAGGCGAGAATATATCCCTGAAAGCGGTATATACAAAAGCCAATTAGGTCACATAGCCCATTTAAGATTAGTTAAATTCCTCCTCTTTCCCAATTACTGACTTGTTCATCTCAACATCTGCCAACGCTTCTCGCAAGCTGAAGAAGCGTTCTGACGTGCTGACTTTGTCCTCGCATAGACATAAGCAATACGAGCAGTGAGTAAGAGTCCATCTCCACCAGGAGTCGACCTTCGGAGGAAAAATTATCTTATTATAAACTAATCACTACAGGGTTTGGGGGCTACATTTGGAGTGTCCCTAAATGTGTGCGGGGGTCCACCGAACATTCTAGGGACTAACTTGTTGTTGTAGATGTCCGATATGGCTTCCCGGAGACTGAAGTAGCGGTGCGAGTTCTGGCCTGCGTCATCGCAGAGGCACAGGCAGTACGAACAGTGCCAGAATAACCATCGCCACCACGAGTCCACCTACCAACATATCTCACTGTATAGAAAACTAGCCTCAAAAGTAACAGGGGTGGCCTGGTATGAATATATGAGACAGCGTCTGGCAGCATTCAGCCGGTGATTAACTGGAAGCTGACTCGCACATAATTTGGAAAAGTTACACATTTCTCACGCAGTCATAACAAAAGTCCTGTTATGTTTTTAGAACGTTTTGTATCTAAAAACAAACAAACCATGTAATACATAATCAATCTAACGCAGTGAGAATCACGTGTAACTCTTATTACTATCGTGTTTTTGTTCCGGTTTGTTTTCTTAATCGGCTGACCTCATTAGCTTCTATCCAGACTGACAGATAAGCCACACAATATTTTACAGTTCCTCTTCGAACGATACAACTGTCGGAAATACGCAAACTTTGTAATATTAAGAGCGATGTTGGGGCGAATGTTGGTAATGTCTAATTATTTTACCTTGGTTGTCCCGAGCCTGCAGCTGCCGACCCTTCCGAGAGTGCGGCCGTTCTCATACTCGATCCATTCATAACGCCTTTGACTGTTGAAGCTCTGCAATGTTCGACATATACATTTAGTAGGATATTTCGCACTTATTTTCACCACCACCACCATATCAGCCACAAGATGTCCACTGCTGAACAAAGACCCCCCTCTTAGATTTCCACAACGAGCGGTCACATGCCGCTCTCATCCAACTACTCCCAGCGACCTTCATGACCGTCTCACGCTGCGTTTTCCGGTGCGCGGTCTCCATTCGAGAACCTTTGTGCCCCAACGGCTATCAGTTCTACGAGCAATATGCCCTGCCCACTGCCACTTCAGTTTACTAATCCTTTCAGCTATGTCGACTACTTTAGTTCTTCTACGGATCTCTTATTTTCGCTCGCAATAAATTATCGTTATTTAATTGTTTGTTTACAAACGAGTTCATTGTTGCTACTACTTTAGCAAGATTGATCTTTGTTCAGTATTTTCCTTAAAAAGAGGTGTTCCTTTGTTGTATATTGAGTTTGACTTGTTTATTTTAACTTGCACTAGTCGCAATATTAATATAGCATGATAAACATTAATTATTTTAATTGTGCTATAATCAGTCTCGACAATTGAGATATGACTCCACATCAATTAAAACAATTCAAACTGGCGTTGTAGTCACACGTATCATCCAAAGTTATTCAAGTCCACTGAAATATGTTCTGTATAATAAACATAGATTGTGAAGTTTAAAATGTCTTACCGATGGACACACCCACATGTCAGAATCCACATACTGACAGTCAATGATCCTGCCGTTGCACGTGGGTTGCTTGGCACAGAACTGGTCCTTAAAGCAACCGTGGTTCTTAGCTAGGGTGTAGAAGCCGCAGCTCTCCTTGCACGTGCCATCGCCGTTCAGGTCCACCTCGTTCTCGATATAACCTTGCAGGAGTCGAGTGACTTCCGCGTACGTCGCTGGAATTGGAAATTAAAAGACTATTGTATTGTTCGGGTTTGTCAATTAGAGTCGATACTGGTTAACAAATGTTTTGTTGTAATTAGTTGATTTTGATCGGATTTTCACGTACGGTTTCCGTGTGGAAAGCCACCCTTTTTTTATATTGATGTCCAGTGGACATTCTACATGGAACTTCCTTCACCCTGGGGAAGGGTATGCCGGACTCCTACCGGCTAAAACCACTGGAGCGGTCATCTTCGGCACCGAAGGGGGGCTCCATGTCCTCGTAAGATCACACTAGAGCCGACCATTGGTGCCACGCCTTTAGGCACATCTCGGAAGGGATGACTGTAAAGCGGTCACCCCCTCTAGCGGAGGGAAGGCGACTGTAAAATGATCCCCCCCCCCAGGCACTTCTCGGGGGGTGGAAAGCCAACTTATCCTTTGTGAATGGTTACTGTGACTGATATTTTAGTTAAGCTGATCCAAGTACCTACTTAACTTTCTATTTTTTATATTTCGTGTTATTAAAGTCATACTTCAACTTCGCGTATAAAATCAGTTTGAGATATTGGTGACAAGTACTCACCACCAGTGTGGACAGGCGGGTCACATCTGTACAGTTCTCTCTTAGCCATTGAGAGGGCCGATCGCGCTGCGGAGGCTGTCTGCCCGGTCCTCTCCGCATACCTCTGTCGCGTAAGACTCGCTTCCTGCGTGAAGTTGCCTGTAACGAACCATAGAATTATGAGAACAAATGCACAAAGGATTGGATTTATTCTTAGTATAATGACTTCTTTATCTAAACATGGTTCAGAAAAGTTGTTTATCTGCTTTGTATTTGCATGTTCATTAGCAATATGACTAATTATTCCTTTCTTCCATAAAAACAATGTCCCACACAAGGGTTCATCCTGCATTGTACTATTCACAGATCTAAGTATTGAAGGCACTCGCACCCATACCCGGAACATATCGTTTTAGCCCATAAAAATATAAAGCGGAAATCGCAGCCGTGACAAGTAGCGCAGAATGCCAATCGCTTAGCTACTGCGCCATTCGTGCCGCCCAATATCCTTCTTTTATATATACAAAAAATGATTTCGTATTTGTCCTGTGCCATGAGTACAGTTTACAGACAAATTTCACTTCCACAAACACCCAGTTCCGGAACAATATCTGTAGAACACAATTCTTATTGTTCTTGTGACATCAAATTATAATATTCATACAAAACTGTAAATGTGTGAGCATCATGTAGGCATTAATGTTATACTCGTATGTTTAGTACTTATTTTGGTTGTTTGTCTTTTGCTTGGCTGTATTGGTCTGTCATGCTCACTAAAATGTTTTGCTGACGGTGGCGTTGTGTATCGATCGGGTCGTTCAGTTCCCTTCAACATGGTTAAGCTAAGCGAGGCTGATGCATGCGTTATGCTCGTGAACGGGTGGACTGGTCAGTCATTAACTGCCACGGCAAATAAATTATTACTATATTATTATGGTATGTTTTTTGTTTTTGTATCAATCGGCATTGTAATCACAATTATTTTACAAGAGTGTCCATGGAGTTTCTTGCCGGCTCTTCTCCACGAGATGGACTATTTGGAACCGTGCAACTTAGATTCTGACGTTTCATAAGTGCCAATATTTAGTTTATTTGAAATAAAGAACTTTTTTTTCGATCTTACCGATAGAATAATAAAAAATATGAACTGGTTATTTAAAGAAAAAAACCATGAGTGCAATTAGTTTAATCTTATATTAGAAACAAATACTTAATTTTTTACAGTTTATCAATGAATTACGTAAGTATATATATAGTATTATTATTCGCCAATAGATGTCAGGAAGAGTCATATTTTTCAGTTGAGACTACTCAAATTTAAAGATATAAGATTAAGAAAACTGGAACTTCAATATTTTGAGTTTAGCGCCATCTATGCGGCAGTAGTGGTACCACTAAGCACTCCATTGTCTCAAAATTAGACTACATAGCTAACCTCATAAAATTTTTCTTAGAGTATGTAACAGATGCTACTTCTCCAAATTAATTTTTTTGGACAAAGTATTTAATATTGAATGTCAGTGGTACCTAAACAAAATTATAATACTTCCATTATAATTAACTTTTATACTATAATGTGAAATAATACTTGACATTATAGTATAAAATGAACATGGTGTTATGCTCGATTATTAATATACCTGGATGACCGAGCTTTGCTCGGTATTTTCGTGTTACTTAACAACGCCATCTGCTGTTGTGTCATTAAAGCAATTAGTTGCTCACAAAAAATAGTATTATTATTCGCCAATAGATGTCAGGAAGAGTCATATTTTTCAGTTGAGACTACTCAAACGCCTATAAAATGACATATAAAATGACATTTTCTAAAAATGATTCCTAGCTAGATCGATTTATCGCCCCCGAAACCCCCTATATACTAAATTTTATGAAAATCGTTGGAGCCGATTCCGAGATTCTAATTACAAGAATTGCTCATTTAAAGAGATAAGATAAGATTAAGTCAAATTATTACTATCATTATCTTATGACCCCTTTATCATCTCCTGCTGAATGTGGGCCTCTTCAGATTTAATCACCACGCTTTGCAAAGGGGATTCTGATCTCGATATGTTGTTACTAGTATTTACGAAGTAGCATACTTAATGAATTCTAAGCGTCTCTACTACTACAGCAGAGTTATTTTTCCAAGAGTAAAGGGATAGTAATATTCTTTGAGAGTTACATCAATTTCAGTTGTAAAAATAGAGGAATAGAAAATGTTATTTACTGTGGTTAAATGACGCAGCTTCAACAAGTCATTAGTAGATCTTGCTTGGGCGTCCCTATAAGGATATACTCATGAATATTAGTTGTATATCTTCCCATAATGACTGCTAACAATTTTTATTTAAAATTTAAAGAAAAGATGTCGCAGTTCCGCTATGAGAGATTTGTTTGAATAAGCTCAATCCCTATCCTATCTAGCTTACTGATTACCCGGCTTACTGCAGTTCACTGCTGCACACAAGCTTCTCCTGAGCAGTGCTACAACTCCTGGTTTTCAACTATTCATATTCGGAGGGGATCACAACCGTTATTGTGTTAAGATTAAAATTTAAATACTATAATGCACAATGAGATGTTGAAAACAAAGTCATTTTTTTAAGTACCTATATGTTTTGTATCACACGGGCCACATGACTTTATTTCACGATCAATAATATTTTCATAATTAATTTCGTACTTTGTTTCCTTGCTCCACATATTGTTGTGTATACTACATTATTATGGTGTAATTACACGAACAGGCGACATGATAACTTAATTAAACGGTTTTGCATATCATTTGTTGATAGTATATTAATGTGCTCCCGCTGACGCATTTGCTTGTGACTTCGAATAACAAAACGCAATGTGATTCAACCGAGACTTTAAAATATATATTTTTAGTTATTGTGACTCTTTTGTAAAAACCTACATTACGGATATTTTATTTTTAAAGTTGAAGAATCCGAATAATAGTAAACGTTAAGGCTTCTAGGATTTCGTATGCTTGTTCATACACACGATCGCACAGACAGCGAAGCAACATTTTTGTATCTCAATTTTTAATTATGTTGGTTGCCTGACAGATCATGTAACAACTTAGTCACTGCATTCGCAACCTCAATATCCAATATTGAATAGATTTCAATAAATAAATTGGTATTTCACGATAAATAAAATAAAAAACACCGTTGTATTTATAAACCTTCTGGTTAAGATCATAATATGGGTTAGATTATTTTTCTTTTACTAGTAAGCCTACTAATAACTAGAGACCGGATTATATGCAACTTAAAATGGTCGAAATATGCATCATAAATGCTTGAAACATGCAACAAAATCGCCAAGAAATGCTAAATATGCAACATCAAATTTATATAAAAACTGCAAAATAACGAAAGCTACTTACATAGCAACTTAAAACGGTCGAAATATGCAACAAAATCGCCATGAAGTGGCAGAATATGCAACATGCGTTGCTAAATAATGAAAACTACTTGCATTATGATAATTTCATATCAATGTTTTTTTTTTATTTAATAGCATGACATCAAATAGGCACATATTACTTTATTAACTACATTTCAACGAGAGAGAGAACGATCAAGTACCTACTGTTCGTAATGTACAGTAGTTAGATTATAACTATTATCATACCACAAAAATAAAAAAATGTATCTACTAACTGTCTGTTACATTATGTAGTAGTATATTTTAGTATTTTTCTAGTTGGATACAGTTAAAATTATAGACTACATGCTCAAATATGTACGATCAGTAGATTCTAGGCAAAATATGCAATAACCTGAAAAACTGTTCAAAATACGCAAGTGCATATGGAAACATACAAATGCATATAACCGGATTATAGTAATAATGAATAAAATAGCTTACCGGTTTTGTTTTGCAATTTTTATTTATTTATTTTTAAAAACGTTCCCCCACACTAGGATTTCTCCTGTGTCGTGGGTGCGTTTACAGACATGAATTCCACATAATACACCCGGAATACACCCAGACCCGGAACAACTACCTGCAGATCATACAAATATTTGTTCCGTGCGGGAATCGAACCCACGACCCGGAGCGCAGCAGTCGACTGTATCAGCAACTGCACCAACCGTTTTTTCGACGTATTTAACAACGCTAAGTGCAAGTTCTGCGGTTACAAAGATGCGTATATCCCTGTTTTGATTAAATGCAGGTATATCATAGTTATATATAGCAGATGTATAAACGACATGTCATTTAAAAAAATCGCTTTATCGTACCACCGTTAACTTTTCGCTGTGAATAGTTGCGGGCTAATATAATCCTATTTATTATTTTAGGTGTATAATTTATTGAAATCAACTTTAGTCTTCTGATTATTTACAATGATAATAATATTACGCGACTAAGGAGTAATTTTATTGTTAATTTATGCAAAAGAAGCGTCAGCATCAATACACATACAACCTATATATCCATTCTTCTCACGTACGTCAGGTCATTGCACTCATTGCCCTTTCCTCGGCTACAATCCTAAATGAATGTAACTAACAATACCAGCGATTACTTTAGTTACCTCTTCCGTATATCCTTAGCAGCATCCAGGAGAACTGCATCATGGCGTATCCTTTGATCTCCGTCAGAGCTATGGTGTTGTACATGTCGTAGATGAGCTGGTGGGGGGACATCTGTAGGTCGCACACGTCCGAATCCTCATCCTGGAATTTTAATAGGTATTTTATTGGTGTAGGTTAACTGTAGATAATATAATAAGTATAATAATATATAAAGATAATATTTTATGATCGAAATTAATAATCAAGCCAAGCCAAAATCTCTATGGATTGAGGATTTGTCTGTTTATGTGTTAAATAAGATCCTAATACAAAAACATCACGTTCAAAATGGTTAGTAAAGATTTTGGATTCATCATATCGGCCAAATGAAGTCCACTGCTGGACACAGGCCTCCCGCAAAGATCACCACAACCACCGATATGGATGTGTTGTGGGCTCATTGGGGGGTTTTGCCATAATCGCCACGCTTGGCAGGCGGGTTGGCGATCGCAGTTGAGTTGTTAATGTACTCGAAGGACGCTGCTGCCCATCCTCCGGCTAATCCCTTAGTCGACTTTTACGACACCCATGGGAGGAGATGGGGTGGTGGCATTCTGAGCCGGCACCACACGGATTTTGGATTAGATTGATTCAATTCAATTCACGTGTGGTGCTAACTCAGAATACCACCACCCCATCTCCTCCCGTGGGTATCGTAAAAGTCGACTAAGGGATTAGCTGGAAGATGGGCAGCAGCGTCCTTCCAGTACAGTAACAACTCAACGGCGATGGCCAACCCGTCTGCCAAGCGTGGCGATCTTTGGGCTCTCCCAAAATTGCCTGTGTCCAGCAGTGGACTTCATTCGGCCGAAATGAATTCAATTCAATTCATTTATTTGCTTAATATGGGTATTAGGCCCTACAATAATCTTATGTTTATAGTTAATTTTAGTTCGCCATATTCTTACCTAATAAAAAGGTGTACAAAATAATGATTACTGAAATTTATATGATTAATAATGTTTACCAAAATATCTTGATAAATAATGTTAACAAGAACAATACGAGTATTATTAAATTATAATTATTAATTTCGGCCGCCCGGCTCAGTTTTTTTTTCAAATGGGCCTCTCAGCATTTACCTCAATGCCAGCTCTGAATTTAACATACGGACGATTATTACATTACTAAATCATTTTAATAGTTTTGAAGTAGATGTTATTCATAAACGCACAACCCGCCAATAGTAAGTAAGTAAACATTTGAAAGATAGCGCGTTAATAACATATTTTATCGTAGCATACAGTTATTTTCTTGGACGGCTATGCCGTGTTAAGGTTATAAAAAACAAAGATTGGTATTTCTGTAGGTACCTAACTTTTTTTTTCCTGTTATTGGTCTTCATGGTATGACGAAATTTCCGTAATGCAACCCGTGGGACTTTTTTGTTTAGCTTTTGAAATATCGTTATGCAAAATGAGAAACAATTAAATGCTGATGCCTGTTTTCCACACGATTGTCCGTAATGAAGGCAATTCAATACATGTTTAATTAATGTAATTGGCCATCCTAATTAAAATAAACGTTAATCCAATTTCGCCGTAATGGCAACAAATGGTATTTATAGTCGTGTCGGATTATTTAGATATATTTCGCAGGTATATTATTTCCGACTTCTGCACTCTCGCCCTACCGACTTGCTGGTTTAGCATAGATTGGACGATCAACTTAATTGGGAATTATTGCATAGAAGCTATGCGTCATAATATTCTGTCTAAAATAATAACAATATGCATATGTAACAGCTAATTAAAAGGGCGGGATAATAAACGGATTGCATATTTTCCTTATAGAACCTTTCCGGTGTTTTGTAGTAACGACATTGTTGTAATGTCCATTGATATAACTGAAATTGTTTATATACACAAATGCTTTTAAAAAATATATCTCTGACGCATCTAAAACAATGAAACCTTTCTTACTTAGTAACGGTTATATTATTAGTTTTAACTTTCACTTGCCGATCGCAGTCATACGAGTTGTATCGAATGCATTGCGATGCGCCATAACGAATACTAAAACAATGGAAACGTTCAATTTAGGTTTTAATTTGTGCAAGTGTGTCTTAATTACGAGGACATTCCAATGATTAAGGTTATGCTAAAATCGCAACAACATAATTACTCAAAGAATATTATAGTTATTCGTTCAATTTGTTAAATGAAATGTTAATGTAAATGTAAGCTTGTTGCAGCTGTGCCATATTGAAACAACCTGCTTTTTGATTTATAAAATGTTGGTTGCAGTTACACTCAACCGAGTAATGAGGGCATTGCTTCGACGAACGCGAACAAAATACGATTACTCAATAGATTTATAATACAAACAAGAAATGTACCTAATTGCGACGTTCTTAAAAAAAATATCATGTTATTACAGTGAATACGTAAACAATTCGATTGTTTAACATTAAACATTAGGTCACTGACACATTGCCAAACGTCTCTTAACTCGGATTTACCATTGTTGTCGTCCATCTACCGCGTATTTGGATAATATTAGGCACTCAATTTACCTGGAGAGCCGACCGAAATATATCTCCGTGCTCCAAGAAACCGTGAAGCTTCCTAACAGCTTGCGCCACAGATGCTTTCGGATCCATAAGGACAGACTCGGCCATGTCCAGCCACTCCCTCACCGGCGCCGGAACCGTTCCCGGCGATGCCTGGTGCCTCACAAACTCGATGAAGATCTTGTAGAACCCATCAATGACCTGCAACTTCTCCGACACCTTGGTCCATAGCCACGAGTTAAGCGTCAGCCTCTTAGTCCTCGGTATTAATTCAATTTGATCGTTCAAAGCGTAGAAGGCCTTTGTTAGTTCGACGTCCCCGCCAAGGCCGGCGTCCCTCCACGTAGGGTCTGTCACGTTCTTCCATAACTCCTCTTCTAGATCGTAGAATTTCTGTCGTACTAAGTCTGTTTGTGTAAGCTCTGTGGCTAAACCGATTGCGAACAGCGCAAAAAGCGCTGCGAGTCTCATTGTGACAATGCAAGTGTGAAGCGTTTTGTGGCGCGGCACGAGTTACACTGATTGACGCGAAGCGAGGGGACCGGCGGAACGCAGTAAGTGGGGTCGCTCTAGTGATGTGACACCACACGTATGAGGGCGAGATCCGCTATCGATATTTTGTTGGTTTAAATATTATACGTGATATCTGAATGTATTATAGTGTTAGTGCGAACGAACGGGGTCTAGTCATTATATAACATCATTTATCCTCGAGTTTGTATCATTATAATTTTTGTAGAAATGCGAGAGCATTTATACAAAAATTATCTTATATCCTTATCCTTATCTTCGTTTCCATTTTACACACGTTTAATAATTATAAAATTTCCTAGATAGGATAATGTTTTATTTTGTCACATTCAAAGCTTTGGATAAATTCCATGGCTATTTAATTAAGTATAGAGTGTGATACAGTCAAATGGAATAAATATACATAATTATGTGATGATTATTCTGTCAAAATATTTTCTTGTAAATACGTAACGTTTAATTTATTTATCTGGCAACTAGCAATCCAAATCTGTCAAAACGGTGTGTTAAATCTTTCTCGAGAAGTACACTATGAACATAATAATTGTGGAAACCTCATCAGTATAGTAGTTATAGAGTTATCCGCATACGACAGACGCTCTCGGGGACTTTTTTTATACTGTACTATGTTTAACCTTTTATACCATGTTCAATATTTTGTTAACGATATTGCCGTTAACGGCCTTTAAATAACCATATAAACTTGATGAACACTTCTCATCATGGACATCGATTAGTTCCGCTTTCTCCACATCCCTAAGCACCCGTATGTTAATACAGTTAACTGTGCCACGATAAATTTGCTCCTGTATTGACTCTTATTTAGACAGAGTAAGATTCAAACTGTCTATACGAATCACTAATTATTGTTTTGTTACAGTAGCATTGTTATTATTATTCGCTCATTATATGTGTGGTGTCAGCTGGCAGCTCCCGCGCAATATGTGGCTTGCGTTAGCTATATTTTTTACACACACATTGACAAACGAAGCTTAATGTTTTCTTTGTCGAGTTCTTTGAATTCTACGTACATAGAAACAGTTTGTCTTGGAAATATGTACGTAAAATCCGTTCTTCCGGACTGAGTCACAGCAGCTGCAAAATCGTATATATGACTGTTTTTATCCTGGATATTATTATTAGTTTTTCAGTCACGACCGAAGAGAACAATAGCGTGATAAATGCACAGGAAGACTAAGGATTGCAAAGTATTGAATGTTTAGGTATATCTATACAAATAAATAAAATTGAAGTGTCTGTTTGTAATCTGAAAATAACAGCTTTTTACTAAATGCACATGAAAGTATATATGATAACTAGAACAAAAAATACTTTTTTTTTTGTCTGTCTGTTTGTTCCTGTTAATCTCCGAAATCGCTAGACCGATTTCTAAGGGACTTTCACTGGTAGATAGCTGATGTTATAAGAAATAACTTAAGCTACTTTTCTTGAAGAAAAATAATTATGGTTCCGCGAAAAAATTAAAACCCATGAAATCCAATAAATATACTCTGTGTCAAGTGTCTATGCCGAAGTACTCTAAATTATTTATAAATAATCCAATTAATTTTAAATTAAACCGCGGGTCCCAGCTAGTAGATAATACATTTTAAAGCTGACCCAATCGTAACCGGTATCTAGGTCAAGTTTCGATTACTAGCGTCCGATCAAAGTAGTCGATAAAACTGTTTGTGTGGAGACCCCGTAAAAAGTATTAACATGCTATACGCGGCGAAGTCTTCGGTCATCATTATCATGTCAGCCAAAGGTCACTCCACTGCTGAACAAATACCTCTCCATAGATTTCCATAATTGTGTCGTCATTTGTACAGGAATTTGCCAGTACTCACCACGCTTGCCAGGCGGGTTGGTGAGCGCAGTATGGCTGCTGTTCCACGGAAGGGACGCTGTTGCCCGTCCCTCCGGTTTGGAATCCCTTGCTCGCGTTTTGCGACATTCACGGAAGTAGGGCTATATTCTTAATCCGGACACTACGCGGACTAGTCTTCTATAACATCTGGGATAAATAAAAATTGTCGCCGCTTTAAAAAATCTGAGTAATTGTCAAGTACATAGTCTCTGCCGTGTGGTGCCAGCTACGAATACCACCACCCCGTCTTGTCCCGTGGGTGTCGTAAAAGGCGAATATGGGATTAGCCGGAGGATGGGCAGCAACGTCCTTCGAGTACATTAACAACTCAACTGCGATCGCCAACACGTCTGCCAAGCGTGGCGATTATGGCAAACCCCCCCAATGAGCCCATAACACACCCATATCGGTCGTTGTGGTGATATTTGGGGGAGGCCTGTGTCCAGCAGTGGACTTCATTCGGCCGAAATGATGATGGTGATACGGTATAGTCGTACTTTTTGTGTATACTATATTCACGATGCTTACTAGGCTTGGGATTACCATTTATCGATATATGATTACAACATCTTTGCTAGAGGTTAATGTAGCCGACTATTTATATGTTCTGACGGAGTGAATGGAACTCGTTGTAGAATTAACATAAATGAATCAGCGCGCGCTATGCGTAAGTTAATGGTTGCTAGTCTATTATATACGGATTTGTATTTAATCAAGACAACTACAATTATAAACACTACGTTGCCATGGCGACATGAGCTACCTACTTATTAAGCCTATAACTTAACACCGGCCTACGCTGGTTCAGTCGTATTTATAGGTCGCCGGGGTATTGCCCAGCTTATTTCCAGCCCATAACACACATTAGTGTCGTCCTTTTTTTCTATAGATATTAATTGTTACGTTAATAAAGTACTGATTTTAATGAGAGCTTCTGGTTGATGAATGATTTCCATTTAAAAAAGACAGAAAGAAAGAAAATGTATTTATTGGCACAAATAATTAAATAGGCAAACAAATTACACATTTAAATTCAATTACACATTAACGTTTCAAACAACGATAAATGGTTGTTGCACATCTCTATGCATCGAGCCATCAAATACATTATTTTCATTGATACGACACCGGTGTAGTGTTGTGCGTTATGAGGAAACGCCAATTACTGTGTTACCGGTCGGGAACGGGTCGGGCTGCGTTACGTTCTGGGAAGTTGCATAAAGTGATGACGTCATGACATATTATATGCAATCTATATATCTATTGTTGAATTAAGAAAAGTTTTATCTCAAAAAGATAGTAAAAATAGAGTTATGAATACAGCTAGCGCACCGTAGCCACTTGACATAAGCGTGAGGTGAGATTCGATTAGCTTTTGACTCATAGGCTGGACGCTTTCATACAGTATTCTTAGTAGAGTATAAAACATCATTACATTACATTTTATAGACGTTATCATTATTGTGGGCCCCATAAAGAGGAAGTGAGTTCAAGTAGTTAATGCGGGTAGGCCAAAGGGCCCTCGTGAACCCACATTTATTATACTTGACAGGAATGAGCATAACATACCACAAATGTTGCTATAATGAATATTAGAAACATCTATCAGTGTTATTTTAATACAGTCAGTACAATACCTACAGGGTATTGAATCGCAATAGCGCCCTTGTCTACATCCCCTTTTCTCACAGGCTTTATAAATTATAATAAATAGTAGAGTAAACGTGCTGACGACCTTTTTTCGTTGCCTACTTTAAATCGACGTCTGTTGCCAAAAAA
This sequence comes from Diloba caeruleocephala, assembly GCA_947459985.1. NCBI lineage: Eukaryota > Metazoa > Arthropoda > Insecta > Lepidoptera > Noctuidae > Diloba > Diloba caeruleocephala. The sequence continues at coordinate 2,348,967 of OX381616.1, read as the reverse complement.
ATTGGGCCACTATTTTGGTAGCCTCCCAAATTTTGCCGCCCTCTGACTGTGCCGCCCTAGGCACGGGCCTAGTCGAGCACACGCACTGGAAAACGTAGCGCGGCACAGCCTCGAACAAGACGGGACAGGCGACTTGGAGGAGGTAGCTAGGAGTCGTTGGATGAGGGCGGTATGTAACCGGTCGTTGTGGATATCTATGCGGATGCCATTTTTCAGCGATGGACGTCCCTCAACTGATATCATGATGTTGATGATGATGAGGCACGGGCTTCGCGGGTCCTATGCCTAATGCCCCTGAAATACGGTTGAGAACATTTTTTTATTGGTTCCCAGTGGAAATTCTTCATGAACTTCCTTCACCCTTTCCCGGGGCGTATGCCGGGTCTCCTACCGGCTATAACCACTGGATCGTTCATCTTCGGCACCTAAGGGAGGCTCCAGGTCACCGTATGATCACACTAGAGCTGCCCACTGGTGCCACGCCTATAGGCACATCTCGGAGAGGGTGACTGTAAGGAAAGCGGTCACTCCTCCGTGGGGATTGTAAAGGTTGAGTACCTACATCATGATTTCATAGGTTTTTTGCTCCGATTTCAAAGTATTGTTAAGTACCTGCTAATCGCCCGAACGTGTCTAAAAACCAATCATCTCCTCTTATTTTAAAACTGCGACGTAGCTATATTGCTCTTTGCCCGTCAGTGTGCCAGTTTAGCATTACATTAATACTACATTTGTAATGTAAACATGTCTTAAAGGATTTAAAGAAATTACCATAGAAACAGAAGATACCATACCAAGATACCATAGAAATAGAAACAGACCTTAGATATGATGGCTGAACGAGAGGAATTCATTTAGATGTGCGTCACCGCAAAGTTAATCATAGTGGAGTTACATGTGAAGGGAATTAAAGGACATGAGTACAGAAAAAAGATTATACTTCAACATGTATGTGTATTAAGTATGATGTACTTGACCAGCTTCAAATAAAAAAAGCTAAGTGAATCTTTTACGCAGTAAAACAAAACTATTTTTAAAAAGTATAAAGCTATTTATATTTTAGGCTGCAAGTATATTTTTAGCTAAATAACTGACAGAGTCACGATGATTTTGTATGAAGTCAGAAATAGAAATGCGGGATTTTCCTATGATCCAAGTGAATTAATTAATATACCTATTACTTAATTAACTTGAGTCATAGGAAATTGGATGGGATACTTAATCATAATTAGAAAACTAGAGATAAGGATCATTAGTATTTCTAACTGATTATCCATTTACACTAACGTGAATAGTGACTAACCAATAAACACTAACTACTTAATAAATTTAATCTATTTATTATCTTATACCAGTCTAAAGTGCAATATGTAATATATTAAACAATAACATAATTAACAAAGCGCTATGAACTTGATAATAAATCCCTTATCTTTACTTAATAAATGTATATTATAAGAAGCGGTGATAGTGGTGGAACCAAAGATATTGGAAGAAAGTTCTGTGGGTGGAACGCTTGCCTTCGATACAGGAGGATCTGGGGTGCAATTCTCTAAGCTCAAACATCCATACATCCTTGAATACAGAATTGAAATAACGGTGATAACCCAATTTGGTACTCGCTAAGACTGGTCCTCATGGCCCACCTTCTGCAACATGACCTTGAATAGCTTCAATGTCTTAGCGAATACCGAGTTGGTTTTTCACCGTTATTTCGATTCTGTATTTAAGGATGTGTGGATGTTTGAGCTTAAGGAATTGCACCCCAGAATTCGATCTCGGTTCGCACCTCTTGAGTTTTCGGTTTCAGGTGCGAATCTAGAATTTGATTATCACTTAAAACCAGCACACCGGAACGGGGTACTAAAATGTTCTCAGTGGTGTGTGTAGTACGCCTACCCGTACTAGGCCAGCGCGGTGGAATCTTCTGGTCGTGTCAAAAGGCCCGTGCCCACTAGTGGGACAGTAATGCGCTGATTCATTTCAGCCGAAAGACCACCACTGCTGGACAGAAGCCTCCCCCAAAGATTGCCACAACGACCGGTATGGGTTTGTATTGAGTGCTCATTGGGGGGTTTTTGCCATAATCGCCACGCTTGGCCGACGGGTTGGCGATCGCAGTTGTGTTATAATTGTACTCGAAGGACGCTCCTGCCCATCCTTCGGCTAATCCTATAGTCGCCTGTTACGACACCCACGGGATGGGATGGGGTGGTGGTATTCTTAGCCGGCACCACACGGCATATGCGCTGATTATGATTATGTATTATAACAAGATTTGTAATAAGTAAGTAATCAATAGATACTTTTTGCGTGTAAAATTAAAGCCCTCACCTTTGCAATGCCTGCACGGTTGGTGCAGTGGCTGATACAGTCGACTGCTGCGCTCCGGATCGTGGGTTCGATTCCCGCACGGAACAAATATTTGTATGATCTGCAGGTAGTTGTTCCGGGTCTGGGTGTATTGTATGTGGAATTTATGTCTGTAAACGCACCCACGACACAGGAGAAATCCTAGTGTGGGGCAACGTGTTTTAAAATAAAAAAAAAATGCCTGAAAAGGGCTACGAAATTCAAAGCACTTATGTATCCTAATTTATGATCTTGAAACCAATCACTTAGAAATTTAGAATGCAAGTAAATGTACTGAGTTTAAGTTTATAGGGTAATACATAACAAACCTCGCCTCCGCTCGCCTATCTAAGCTAAGTACTATTTTGTATTGTAAATTTGTAATCCAGTGTACCGTAAACAAAAAGCAGTTGTTTTTTAAGACGATTTTTTCAAGATAGCAATATCGTTGCAATGATTCATCGAGACTTATGTAAAGTATATTATGAGTCAACAACGTATCGGTGTCCAACTGTCCACATTAAACAGGTTTGAGACCATAACGAGAAAGTACATTTTGGCATTACTTTCTTATGTGGATTTTAATTTCCAATAGTAAACTGCATACCATCGGAGTAGCTGACACCAAATTTCCTTTTGTTCTAATTGGAAAGAAAAAAAATCTCGCTAGTTATTGTTCAATACATTTCTCACGGCAAAACAGGAATGCACGTAACACATATCTTTTATTACCACTTAAAATGTTTTATACGTACGTACGTATGACATACATATGGCTCCACTAGTAAGAGCATTTTGTAATCTAAGTTAGGTCCTTCACTCTGTGATGCCTACATCAATAATAACAACCAAACCCCGTAGTTAAGACGACTATCTGGATCATCATGGTACAGAGGCGATAATGAAATGTATTGGGATAATACTCGTAGTAAATGCTACCTGGCTTTCACCCGCCATTTAATGTAAAAGAAATTGGATTATTTACATATAATTTAGAGTACTTCGGCATAGACAGTTGACGTAGAGTATATATATATATCTAATCTTCTAATATATAAAATTCTCGTGTCACGGGGTTCGAACTTGAACTCCTCCGAAACGGCTCGACCGATTTTTGTGATCCTTAGCGTGATTGTCGGCCAGGGTGGAGAATCGGCCAACATCTATTTTTCATCCCCTTAAATGTTAAGGGTAGTCCACCCCTAAATTTTTATTTTTATTTTTTAGGCAAATTTTTTTGTTTTTATTTTTTTATGACACAGCATACAAAAATACATACAACCCTAAATTTTCACCCTTCTATCACCAACCCCTATTTTTTAATAGTTGTTTTAGTAATTTTTCATCCCGCTCGATAACTGATCAATTATCACTTGGTAAGTTATCCCCCCCAGGCGTCTACCGGTGTCACTTCTCGCCCAGTAAACAGCACGGAGTAGGGATGAGACCGAAGCCGGTCTCCTATTTCTCTCACACAATAAGCTTTCTCTCACACCCTCCACAGTTTTCGGCCATTATATTATTATTTATGCATCCAGCGTAATAGTAACGTTTACAATTATCATTTTACTACACTGAATGTTATTTCGAATAGGCGCCGAAATGGCTCAACGGTTCTCAATGAAAATTCTCGGGATCAATACATGAATTGTAACTTAAATTTTCATGTGTGTTCCAATTTTATATCTTGCAGCAGGGTCCAGAATACATGAATAGTTGTAAATATAATTTGCGCCTAGCGTAGCGGGCGGGTACGGCTAGTATATATATATATATTGGATTTCATGAGTTTTAATTATTTAAAAAAAAATTAAGTAACCTTAGTTATTCTTTATAACATCAGCTATCTGCCAGTGAAAGTCCCGTAAAAATCGGTCCAGCAGTTTTGGAGAAAGCGGGAACAAACTAGACAGACAGACAATAAAATTAAAAATCGTTTTTTTTTTGTTGTAGGCTTTATAAGCTGTTATTTTGAATTACAAATAGACACTTCAATTTTATTTATTTGTATAGATTAATACGGTACGGTTCATTCAAGTTTCTAATCCATGGCAATTGTGAAATGTTTTGTTGTCTAACGGCCGAAATGAATAATCAATCTAATCCGAAAGCTTTGGGTTTGGAATTGAGGATTTGTCCAGTGATATTAATACAAAAACAGATCAAATTCAAAATCTTTAATCCAAAGATTTTAGATTATATTCATTATCATTAATTTCGGCCGTAAGTTAACAAGACCATACAGTATACACAGAAACAAACATCTGCTCATAAACTTACGCTGCTCAACATGGCCTCCCAATAATATTACAATGAGCGGTCATTGTGAATATTGCCAATGCCATAATCACCACATTTGAGCGGTGGATTGGTGATCGCAGGACAGCACACAGGAGGATGCTGCTGCCCATCCTCTTGATATCAAACCTTGGACGCATTTTTGGCACCCATGGGGAGAGAGAGAGGTCTATACTTTGCCGGGACTGGAGCAGGACTGATCGCGATCCTAAAGTGTAGGTTTAATTAAAAAGAAAAATATGTTGTTTACAACATCACACCTCATACTCAACCACATAAAGGTTGACCTCGTTTAATAAATATTACACGACGGATGATGACGGATTTATTTATTTATTTATTTATTTATTTAAACTTTTATATACATTGAGTATACATAAGGTGGACTTAATGCCATGAGGCATTCTCTACCAGTCAACCTTTTTCATTTACAATCTTTAAAAAGTCACGTCGAAAGGTTATTATGGTTTGATACGCGAATTACTCATAAAACCTTTCCTCGTGAGCAAAACAGTATGAATCTCTATTTAGGACCTCCTATCACTTTTATTCATCGCGATCGTGTGAATCATTGGAACTTTACAATAAACGTGCTTGCTACAATATTTGAGCATAGTTTGTATTTACATTGCCTTTTAATTAATCTCACATTACTGCCAGATAGACATAAATGACCAGCTAGTCTGCACTTGCACAATCGTGTACTTGACACTCTAAATGCTACTTTATAAAACGTTCTACTCGTACAATAGACGCAACCTTATTATGATCAATCCACAAAATCCCGATGATTTGGGCAGGCTTGATTTTAACATAACAATTGTACACAATTGCACGGTTGGTGCAGTGGCTGATACAGTCGGCTGCTGCGCTCTGGGTCGTGGATTCGATTCCCGCACGGAACAAATATTTGTATGATCTGCAGGTAGTTGTTCCGGGTCTGGGTGTTATTGTGTGTGGAATTTATGTCTGTAAACGCACCCACGACACGGGAGAAATCCTAGTTTTTATTTTTTTATTGGTGCCCAGTGGAAATTCTTCATGAACTTCCTTCGCTCCGGGGAAGGGCGAAGGGGTATGCGCCGGACTCCTACCGCCTAAAACCACTGGAGCGATCATCTTCGGCACCTAAGGGAGGTTCAGGTCCTCGTATGATCACACTAGAGCCGCCCACTGGTGCCACGCCTATAGGCACATCCCTGAGAGGGTGACTGTAAAGCGGTCACCCCCCGGGGGGACTGTAAAGGACCCCACAAAGCGTCCCACGGCAGCACGTGACCACATGCGTGCTACCATCTTCTCTTGGGTCGCTCGGTGAACAATTGTACCCCTATCTATACAATATCGGACTTCCTTTCATAAAGTCAAACCGAATCGTGATTCGTTCCTATACACTTATATTATACTGGTCATTTCAGGCGGTGTGAATTGTTTATTAAGGATACAGTTATTGGGACCAGCTACGGACTTACGTGCTCAGACAGAGTTGTTTGACCTTTGACTCATCCTCTACAGTTAGCGAATCATCTCGTGCTACAGATGTGTGATTAGTATTGTCTACAAGTAGGTTAAAAATATGTAATACTAGCTGTTCCACCCGCGTTTTATTTAAATGAAATTTAGAGTACTTCGACATAGACACTTGACATAGAATATATATATTGGATTTCAAGGGTTTTCTGTATTGCGCGGAACCCTAATTATTTTTCTAAAATAAAAGTAGCCTAAGTTATTCCTTATAATATCAGCTATCTGCAAGTGAAAGTCCCGTCAAAATCGGTTCAGCCATTTCGGAGATTACCCGGAACAAACAGACAGACAGACAGACAAAAAAATTTAAAAATGTTTTTTTTTGTTATAGGTACCGTATATACTTTCATATGCATTTAGTAAAAAGCTGTTATTTTGACATTACAAACAGACAATTCAATTTTATTTATTTGTAGAAATGTATAGATGAGTACCTGCCTCGGTAACATAGTTTTTTTTTCTCATGTTGGCTGTTAGGAGTGATGTCATAGGCAGATGTTTTGCATTAGGTACTTTGAAACTTTTGAACCGGTTTCATATAAGTTAAACGCCAATTTATTAAGAGTCGAGTAATGTAGTTTTTTATTTAAGACTGACTATATTATACCTAGTAATAAATAGTCGTAGAAAAAATAAAACTAGTTTCCTCTTGTGTCTCAGAAGTCAATGTAATTCAACATTGCGTAGATACAGATTTGAATCTCTACTGCGATTACAATACGGTGTTGTTTCATACCATATGGTAAAATAAAACGAGTAAAAATATATGCGGATTTTTCGTTTCGTTAACTACAAACTGAACTAAAGTAACCGACATTCGCCTGGTGGTAAGCTTCAGGCCTGTCCCTAAAAATTGTAATGACCCAGAAATAGGTATGCGCGGCACCGCGTTCATACTGCATTCGTCACCTCGAGTCATTAAATTGTTTAATCTCTTATGGCCAGTAATTTCACCAACTACAGCACCATTTAAACCAGACCATAGTAATGTCTAAAGTTTAATCAATACTTCTTTTTGTTTGTTGGGCTTCCCGCATACATTTCTGGGAAATGTGCTTGCTGAGTCGGTCATTTCTGGCGAAGCCAAAAGAGGCCTCCAGCCAGTAATCACTACTGTTTGGGGGCGAATATCTGACACTGCGATGGTACCTTCTTCGGAGTCTTGCAATAAGAGACCTACGATCAAAGCCTATATGTACTTGTACACGTAATATATAAACTTGATTCCCAGCTGACCGACCGTTTGTTTTAAGTGAAAGCAATAAAGACCTTGTCGACTTCTACAATTCCTTGACTACATAATTAAAGTTGTTACACATTCTATTTTAAAAGACTGTTCAGAAATTAACTGTATACTTATATAAACCTGGTAGATATTGTCTGCTATTAACCGTTGTAAATTATTCACGCAACAGTTGACATTGAAAACGAAGCCTCTCTTTTATTTGTATTACTTCTATTGTGCGTACTTACTTGTATGGCCGTTGCTAAATGAAACGAATCGTCAATTTATTCCAGTACAAAGACCAGAAGGCCAATTCTCGTAATTCATTTGGACTATGACTGAAACTTGACCGAACTGAGATTCAATTATGAATTGACCGAAAAATGGTATTCTGCTACTCTTAAAGTTCAGTCGGATTTCGGTATAATCTCGATCTAGTCTCATTTCAATCTCAATGTTGACGTTTATTTAATGACAATTTAATACATGTGGCAGTTACAGAATACCGTTTTGACTTCGATTAACTTTCGATCCATTCTCGATCTCATCACAGTAAGTTCACGTTTGACGTTTTTTGTTAGTTTAGGAGAATACCATTTGTGACATTTATGACACTGAGACTAGATCTAAACTATATTTTGAACATTTGTAAATTACGAGAATTGACCCTCTGATAGTAACCAAAACAGTTCTATATATATTGACGATTTGTTTGAATTCCAGTATTTTTAGTTGTTAAATTTATTATTAAATTATTCAGAACTATAGCGCGTTTATGTTATTAGGTGTCATTTATTGTAGTCACTGACATGACCTCCAAATTCCACCGACTGTCACGGGGACATTAAGTTTTATAATGTGTATGTGTCTAAAAAATCTTTACTGTTTAAGAGTCTACAAATCCGTTTAGACTATTACGAATCCAATTTTGTTTAATAATAAATGGAAAATATTTATAAATAAACTGAAATTGCGTATATCAATCTTCAAGTAACTCTAATATTGCTAACAAACCTTCAAGTCTTCAATAAGCAGCTGCAATAAACCTTGTCCTAACAAGTTTTTATGGGGAGGCACCACTAGCGCGTGAATACGCTCCAGCAACCCTGGCAACGCACCAGGGTCATGAGACACACACCACTCCGCAAAGTCCTGTAAAGTACTCCGCTCCAACTCCTCTTGCAATCCCACGTATTCCCGCATCTGTCGGTTCGACCACGCGACTCTATTTAACAAGTCCGACATCTCGTGCAGTCGCAGCTCCAGCCGAGCCGACTTATTTCCCTTCTTAGCTAAAAACAACGCTACCGCACCAACTTTCTGCACACCGAGTTCGAGTTTTTCGATCGATCGCGAAACTTGCGCCAGTCGCGCCAAAATCTCTCGCTCTCGTCGGCGGACCACCGGCAGGTCCACGCCGCCAGTCGCATTAAACGGTTTCCCGAACACATCCCAGGAGTTCAGTACTTCTTCACCTATCTCTTTGCCGAGTCGGATTACGTCGAGAACGTCGTCGACGAGTGCGCGCGATGTGTTCGCGAATACGATTAGAACGAAAAGCACGCGAAAGGTGCACACGCGTCGAACAGACATGGCGGCGGACGCGAACCCACTGATGTAGAGCGCTCGAGGTCGTGGGGTTGCCAATGAACAACACTAAACTACCGAAAAATTCTTAATTTTAAGTTTAAACTTGGAAAGGATAATATATGACACGGCCGACGACCCAGTTCCGTGTTGCGTACACGCGTTAATCTAACAGCGCTATTATGCACTGACTCAGCTATATTATACTACAGAACCGACCGAGCAAGTTTCACTTATTAATACCGTTTCTTTAACCTCGTCTACGATTATTGGTTGGATTTTGTTTCGCAGTGGTCTGTGCTAAACTTTTTGACTTTGAGTATAGATCCTTACATATGGAATTGGGGGTTTGTTGAACTGTCCACTTTGGTTTCAAATAACGATCCACAAAATGGCAAAAGTGAATAGATAACAATGGTACAACATACTTTGATTGATTAAATATTATAATCTCATAGTTTTGTTTTTCGGGTTGTTCTTTCCTTATAAAAGGCCAATTTCATATGTAAGGACCTAATATTATATTGATATGACTTCGTTTTAAAACATAATTACATATTATGTCAGAATTTTAAAATTTATCCCCCTGCCGCCCTTTAACTAGAAGTCCGTTAAGCACAAAAAGTAGTTTTCAACAAACAGCTAAAAAATGTGGGACGTCGTTATATCTAAAAATACTATAATACTACTGTAATAGATTATTGACTGTTAGAGTCATTATTTACATTTATTTTCATCCATCATTGGTTTTATTTATTCAGAAAACTATTTTCAATCATTATAAGTCATTTATTTGTTTATATTTTAGCTTGTTCTTGGCTCTAATTACTATACTAAAAGATCGCTAACCTTACCTTAATGGCTTTTATAGTGTGTATAAAACTGGAACTATCACTAATATAATTATGGTTCTTAGGAAGACAGAGAATTTAAAACTATATCACTTTGCATTAAAAAGTCAAAATTGACCTTCTGAGGGTTAACGGCTTTCTAGTAATAGGACGGCAGCCCTATTTTGTACCAAATCAAAATGATTTTAACGAATTCTTTCCACTAAGTCAATTGTCGCGATTACAAATAAAATTACCGTTATATGGTAAACTGTTTCTAACGCTAGCAACACTACGGTTGCCAAGTAAACACTTGGCGCCGCCCCCTTACTGTCAACAAACACTTTTTAGAACACTTTCGCTTGTGTCTTAGACTGACCCATTTTTATTGTTGTAAATGACAAAGGGCTGTCTTTATGACTGTTGGAATTTTTATTAGTACCCGTACATTTTAACAAGGACACGTTAATAGCAGCTAACATGTAGGGGACCCATCTGTAAGCACGGTACACAATGCACGGTACCAAGGACAAAAAGGTATTGGTTTTCAGACTTAGTAGTTATGACTTTAGTAGAATATTCGTAATTTTCTTAATCAGTGATATACAAGAAATTATGGAAAAATTCGGGTACTTGAGGATTAACTTCGATGCACTAGAGAGAGAGAGAAGTACTAATAATTAATTAGATTATTTTGATTGAATTCCCGTTCGAAACTACATTGTTTATAATTTATATGTAGGTTTAATTAATAATGACAAATTTTATATGTGGGTGTATTTATCATAAAGGACGTTTAGTTAACTGCTGACGAAAGGCCTCCCCTATAGATTTCTGCAATTGTGTCATCATTTTGGGGGGTATTCGATGTATTCACCTTCGCTTGGTAGGCGAGTTGGTGAGCGCAGTATGGGCACTGTTCCACAGAAGGGAAGATGCAGCCCATCCCTCTGGTTTAGAGTCCCTTAGTTTTAGCCTTTTTACGACATCGACGGGAGGAGATTTGTTGGTGCTATATTCTTAAACCGGACACCACACGGACTTACTTTGCATTACGACGTCGTGAATGTACTAATACGTAACACAGTAAACCCGGCGGCACGGTTGGTGCAGTGGCTGATACAGTCGGCTGCTGCGCTCCGGGTCGTGGGTTCGATTCCCGCACGGAACAAATATTTCTATCCTAGTGAGGGGCAACGTCTTTAATAAAAAAAAAAGAAAGAACGTAAGATAAGTAACTATGCCGTGTGGTGCCGGCTCAGAATGCCACCACCCGATGTCACCCCGTGGGTGTTGTAAAAGTCGACTAAGGGATTAACCGGAGGATGGGCAGCAGCGTCCTTCGAGTAGGTACATTAATAACTCAACTGCGATCGCCAACCCGTCTGCCATGCGTGGCGATTATGGCAAGACCCCTCAATGAGCCGATAACACACCCATATCGGTCGTTGTGGTGACTGCTGGGCAGCAGTGGACTTCATTCGGCCGAAATAATGAAAAAAAAGTAATTATGACGTGGTTGGTCGTTTACGGCCGAAATTAATAATCAATCTAATCCAAAATATTCAGATTAAAGATTTTGAAATTCATCCGTTGTTGTGTTACGGTCACATTTAACACAAAACAGACATAATTATCTGAAATCTGAAGATTTTGATGAAGAAGATTAATTTCGACCGTTAAATATCAAACCTTTAATTTCCGACTACTCATAAAGAACGAAACGTGAGACTGAAAAAGAGATTGTAACACATAAATAGCCTCAGACGATATTAAAACTAAATCTCGTCCTCAATATAATTAACGTTCCTAAGGCATTTTGACGAAAGACAAACAAAAAGTTTACAACTGCATACTTTGCCCGTGTTTACATCCTGGCACGGTGCTCGAGAATGTCGTGTTTACACCATCAGTGCTGTGATTGACGATTTTCATACTAAATCAGTATCTAGTAACTATGAAGTTAAAAATATGATGTGAAAAGTTATTATGAAGTCCAAAAGATTAAGGATCTCCATATTTCAATTATGAGGTGAGGAGCTGCGTATCTTTTGACATTTTCCAATTGCTAAATGTGTCTTCATATTATCTTGAAGCTTGTCCTACTAGCAGCGTTACCATCTGTACGGTATTTCTCTTACCAGTACTAGATACAGAGATCACGGTACTAGGTAAGTCGCACGATTTTGTACGAGATTCGTTGATACAATTAATACAGTGTGGTTGCTTAACCGGTCGTTTCTGGCGAAGCCAAAAGAGGCCTCCAGCCAAACTTAAAATTAATATTTAAAACTAAGCAACTTGCGCTAAGGGCGCCCCCTGCGGGACACGGACCTCGGCTTAGGGCGATTGTTTTGGGGACAGCTGGATCAGTATTATTTAAAATGTATTAGGGGACATTTAAAACTACAGGCTCGGCATGGGCCGGCGCTAACAAGAGACGGGGAGGAGAAATACTAACTTGAACTGGATGGTGACGCGGCGATAGGCCTCCGCGACGTCGGTGAGGCGGGCATCCTCGGCGGCGAGGGCGGTAAAATGGTCGGGTGTTTAGTGAATGAGATAACGCGAGTCTTTATGTGATCTAACGTGATTTTATCGTCTGGTTTGACCAGAACGTGTCTCGGGCGGCGTACTCTACTAATACAAGAGGGTTGGTAATCGGCGGCTGATACCACAAGGCTTGTTTCATAAATTGCCTGATAGTCGGCAAGTTAAGATCGAAATGGAGTCGATTATTTCGCATGTACCAAGGCGTTCCGGTGGCCTTGCGCATGAAACTGTTTTGGAGGGTTTGGAATTTACGGAGTGGGGCGGGTTCAGAGTGTGCGAACGCTGGGCTGGCATAGGTCCTGATGGGTCGAATGCATGTGGTGTAAATTCAAGGGAGTTAATTTTATCGTTTTAACGACCATTTATGCCATCCCTAATTCTCTCCAAAGTGGTAACTTATTTTTGTTCTGGTGTAAGCGTTGATATAGTAGCTCGTACCTTATTGCTTTGCAAGAGCATGCGTACGAAGCGTAATCTTTGTTTCTCAGGAGGGCAACAGGATAGCGTAGTCTTTGTTTCTCAGGAGGGAAACAGGATAGCGTAGTCTTTGTTTCTCAGGAGGAAAACAGGATAGCGTAGTCTTTGTTTCTCGGGAGGGCAACAGGATAGCGTACTCTTTGTTTCTCAGGAGGGAAACAGGATAGCGTAGTCTTTGTTTCTCAGGAGGAAAACAGGATAGCGTAGTCTTTGTTTCTCAGAAGGGAAACAGAATAGGCTGATGAAGGCTTGATACATAGTTATGTTGGGATAGCTTAAGGCCGAAATTAGAGTGGTTACTGTGATGTAGTTTGGTTGGGTGCTAACCCAAAATTTGTCATGTGAAAATTGAAAAGTTGAAAAATAAAAAAAAATACACATACCATGAACTTTAAAGCCAGTTTGAGTACGCTTTGATTCGTAAACAGGGGAACGACCAGCTTATGCATCTCTTCCATCAAGGCGGTGATGGCACCATGGTCGTGGCCCACGATCCATTCCGCATAATTTTCCAAGGCATTGGATTCAGGCTCAATCTTCTTAACGATCTTGGTTAGTTGTTGGTCGATTAGGGCTATCTGGCCGATCACGTCCACCCATTGTAACAACCTCGTTTGTAACAATCCTCTGGCTGGAAATTATTTATATAACTGGATTTATTGTAAGTTTGATTTTTGTGAGTAATTTGGATAAATTCTGTCGCTTGGCATGCAAACTTAAATGTGCTTGTGTTTGTTATGGTTAGACTTATTCATCGTTAATGAAGTCCACTGCTGGACACAGGCCTCCCCCAAAGATCACCACAACGATCGATATGGGTGTGTTGTGGGGTCATTGGGGGGATTTCCCATAATCGCTACGCTTGGCAAACGGGTTGGCGATCGCAGTTGAGTTGTTAATGTACTCGAAGGACGCTGCTGCCCATCCTCCGGCTAATCCCTTAGTCGACTTGTACGAGACCCACGGGAGGAGATGGGGTGGTGGTATTCTGAGCCGGCACCACACGGCACGACTTATTGAATTCCCGTAACCCTTATTTCGTCCATTTGTACCGTCAGATATAGGAAAGATATTTACAGAAAGCGGCAGTCTACTGGTTTATGAGCAACAGAAAATTAATCTTTAACTAATATAGTGTTATTTTGTTTTTTTATTTATTTAAAAACAATGTGTCCCTCACTTGGATTTCTCCTGTGTCGTGGTTGCGTTTACAGACACGAATTCCACATAAAATACACCCAGACCCGGAACAACTACCTGCAGATCATACAAATATTTGTTCCGTGCGGGAATCGAACCCACGACCCGGAGCGCAGCAGACTGTATCAGCCACTGCACCAACCGTGCCTTCCAATTTGTATCACTAGGTATCGGCTGAATTCCGAGATGTGCCAATAGGCGTGGCACCAGTGGGTGGCTCTAGTGTGATCATACGAGGACCTGGAGCCTCCCTTAGGTGCCGAAGATGACCGCTCCAGTGGTTTTAGCCGGTAGGAGTCCGGCATACCCCTTCGTCCTTCCCCGGGGCGAAGGAAGTTCATGATGAATTTCCACTGGGCACCAATAAAAAAAAGGTATCGGCCGAATACTGAAAACTAAACTATTTGTCACACTCGCTTTTAGTAAGATAGCGGGCCCTCTAAGAATTCAGAATTCGGCCGCATGAGCGAGTCATCATAATAATCTGTCTAGGAAACGCTTAGCTATTCAAAATTATTTTTCAGTAGGAGACAGACAGACATGACTTAGGAGGTATCAAAGTTTAGCAAACGAGTATAAGACAGTCTAAATCGCGATTAAACTTGTTGCCTCGCTCTAACATTTGAAGAAGTTTCGAGGGCTTTTATTATTGTATGATTGTTACAGTTTATTACGTTAGGAGTAAAGTACCAACGTTAATTACGACATTCCGTGTGGTGTCCGGATTAAGAATATAGCACCACTCCATCTCCTCCCGTGGATGTCGTAAAAGGCGACTAAAGGATTCTGAACCAGAAGCGTCGGCAGCGCTGTCCCTTTTGAGGAACTATAGCCACACTGCGCTCACCAATCTGCCTGCCAAGCGTGGTGAGTACTGGCAAATTCCCCCCAAAATGATGAAGTGACTCCACTCCTCCTGACTCCCCGACTCCACTGAAGTCCTTTGACTGATGTGATAATCAACGGTATCACAAGCGCTCCGGCGTCAGATAACCCCTTTAACTTCTACTGTTAAAGAGCGGCCTCGCCGCGATCAACGGCCGTAGGTTTTTAATATAACCGAATGACGAGACTAGCAAGTCATTCGCTTGATGGTAAGCATCAGATAACAGATAAACAGATAAACACTTTATTAATAATATAAATTATACGTCAATACACACATGGTTCACATGGCTACATAAGATTGCAATCAAAATAATTGCATTAAAAATGGATCAGGATTGCCCATAACAGTTGTAACCCCGGACTAGTCCTGAGTGGACACTGCGCTCCGCACCTTTTTTTACAGCGCCTATAGGCCGCTTCCATTGGTGGCTGGAGATCGTTCAGCGCCCTCCTATGCCGCCCGTGCCCGGGGCCGAGACACAAGTTATTTAGTCTCATATACTCAGTAATTGCACTAACTACAAACCGGGGCACAGTATTGTTTAAAGTTTAAACACTAATTACTTCCAGTAGTGGAAACGGTAGGCCTATTCTTTGATCACAACTACACACCTTATACAGGATGTCCAGTAAATAGCACGACATACTGCAGGGGGTGAGAGTTTGGGTCAATACCTACCAAAAAACCCAAACCCATTAAATTTTCACAGTACAATTTTCTTATCGCTTAACTTTAACCTTTTTTTTATTTTTTTTTATTGATGTCCAGTGGAAATTCTACATGGAACTTCCTTCACCCCGGGGAAGGGCGAAGGGGTATGCCGGACTCCTACCGGCTAAAACCACTGGAGCGGTCATCTTCGGCACCGAAGGGAGGCTCCAGGTCCTCGTAAGATCACACTAGAGCCGCCCATTGGTGCCACGCCTTTAGGCACATCACGGAAGGTATGACTGTAAAGCGGTCACCCCCTCTAGCGGAGGGAAGGCGACTGTAAAAAGGTCGCCCCCTCCGGCACTTCTCGGGGAGGATCGTAAAGGATCCCCCCAAGCCTCGCTTTGCGCTGTGCAGCGCACACGACGGCACGTGACCACGTGCGCACCACCGTCTTCCCGGGGGTCGCTCGGTGTGAGCACGCAGACTCCCCAATCTGCGCACCCGCGACCCCCTTGGCCCCCCACCATGAATTGACGGCAAGGGGCTCAGGCGTGTTGGACTTGGGAGCCGGGACGGTTGTTGCCCCGGCGCCGTCTCGTCCTTCTCCGTGTGGGATCGGCCCTCTCCCGATCTCGCTCTGCAGTCTCCTTCTGCAACATGACGCTCTCGCAGAAGGAGACCACTGCACTCCAATTTTCATGCTCTGCCAACATAGCCGACACTACTGCCGGCAGAGAGAGATCTTGCCCGATCCGGTCGACCAGGATCCGCCGCTCGGCCGCCCACGCAGGGCACTCCTCGAGCGTGTGCTGTGCGGTGTCCTGGTCGCTTCCACAATGGTGGCACTGTGCCGTAACCTCGCGCGCTTAACTTTAACCTACAGTGGTGAAAAAAAAAATCCGTAAGATTTTGCTGAACATATATTGTGTTTTTTGGTAGGTATTGACCCAAGCTCTCACCCCCTGCAGTATGTCGTGCTATTTACTGGACATCCTGTATAGGTAAGCATGTAAACGGCCTATATCTTGTCATGCACTACTAAGGGGTAAACTCTTCGTTAACGGGGCAAGACAATGATGTTTACCCCTTACCAGATTTTATGCATTTAGTCACACGTCCAAACGTCCTAAGAAAACATAATAACCATTGTTTACCTTTATCCATTAGTTTCTCTAACGCAGGATTTTGCTTGATGAGGTTCTGCAGATTTTCTGTATTTTTCATAAACTTCTTGCGATATCGCTCGACTAAAACGGGACTCGGTGTTACGAAATATGACCAGGATTGCGTCTCGTTTTCTTCTTCTTCCCCCGATCCATTAAACCCAATGCTGACGGCCATAGCGCCAGCAAAAATTAGGAAGATTATTTCAATTCGTCGAGCCATCCTGGCGCGTATGGTGGATACAAATGAAAACAAATAGTTATTAAACTGAGAGTGGTATCGGTTTGTTATTATGACCTTAATAACCTTTTTACCGGTAACGTTATAGATACACTTGCGATTTTAAGTCGATAACAATTATTTTAGTCGTAAATCATAAGATCAAATGGCTAAGCTAAATGCGCATCTTGAATGGGTTTACTCCTCCGGATAACTCGGAAATTTGGAAGTGCTGTTTCATGGGTTGTTTATAGTAATTTCAAATTCTGAAAAAATGCAGCTATTATGGATCTCGGAATCCTCCAAATTAAAGCCAGTGGCGATTCGAAATGATTACTGCTCAGATTATAGCAGTCCACAGTTTTTGTTCTTGCTGTCAACATTTATCTTCATGTGCCGTGGTAATGTTTTATTATTAAAAAGGGTGGGGTGATTGATGTCAATTGTTGTAAATATTTGATATAGCAACCCACGCTTATTTACAAATTTTTTTTTGTTTATCACTTTATTATAAACTTATTGAACATTATTTTCTACGTTTAGTTTGGTTATCTACGAGCGCGTGTTTTTTATTTTTTAAACTATTTTCTATTTTTAGTGCAGCTAACTACAAAAACGTGTTTCTTTTTGTTTTGCGCATGGCTGAATCTCCATGTTGCCTGGATCACACATGCACAAACCTGGGTATTTGTGAAAGAACAGGTGTAGATCGTACAAGTGTTTGTTCCGTTCGGGGGTCGAACCCGCGACACGTAGCGCAGTAAGCCAATCGCTTTGCCACTGCACCAACTATGCCGTCGGTGTTGTGGCGGTGAGATATATAAATCGTGCTAGTTGAGCTGGTTGGTGATCGCACCAGTGACTTTGTTGGGCGCCACTGGCCATTGCCTTATATATGTTGCAGGGAGATGATAAAAACGGAGACTTAATTAAATCCCTAAGGCCTTAGTCTGCCTGCCTGATCATCTGATCAATTCACGGAAGATATTAAAATTCCAACTGTTTGGGGTTATTTTCTTAAAGAAAGTAAGTGATTTGAAGTCCCTCAAATGTTTATAACCACGAGGTCCAAGGCGGAAGCAAAGCGCAGCGGAGCTTAGTATGTATATTTTAAGGAATTTGATCAAATCATCATATGCTTTCTTTAGAGAAACACAGGGTTGTAATTTTAACTCTTTCATGAATTGGACATCACCTTAGGGGTTTGATCAAATCTTCGTTTTCCTCATCTCCCTGTGACATATACATACAATTATAAGACTTTCTATTTATTTAATCTTCTACAGAGCCTGTTTTACGAGATCCTGGCGGGTGTGTGGGTGCGCAATGGCCTGCAAATCAAAGGCCAAGCCATGACGTACATCCAGGCGAACTTCTGCAACTCCATGGTTGACATGGACATCTACTGGCTGCAGGTGTGCGCTGCGCACTTGCCCGCTGACCAGTTTCTCGACATGTGCATCGATATGTAAGTTATGCTTGTTATTGATTTGCAGCTGGCAATCAGCTTGCTCGTAGAACTGGTGGCCGCTGGGGTACAAAGGTTCTAGAATGGAGACCGCGCACCGGAAAATGCAGCGCGGGACGACCTCCAACGAGGTGGACAGACAACCTGGTGAAGGTTGCTGGGAGTCGTTGGATGAGGGCGGCATGTGACAATAGGACGCTCGTTGTGGAAATCTAAGGGGGAGGCCTTTGTTCAGCAGTGGACGTCCTGTGGCTGATATGATGGCAATCAGCGTAAGGTAGTGCACCTTGTACTGTCACCTAACATCATGCTGAGCAGATGGCCGTTTAGGCACTACTGTTCAATCATTGTATTTTTTGATAGCCTGTGTAGTTGTTTGTGCCAATAAAGACTTTTCTTTCTTTCTTTCTAATGCACTAATTTACAAAAATATAAGGGTGTTTATAAGAAGACGTCGATTTAAATTTCTGATTTAAAAAAACGATGCCCCACGCTAGGATACTATCTCCTCTGCGTGTTGTTCTCCCCGCTGGCGTCAGCTTAGTCTGTTACGTTGATGACACTCTTGTGTTGGCCAGCGGGGAGTCGTGCGAGGAAACCATCCGGCTTGCCGAGCAAGCAGTGGCAATTGCCGTGGCCGAAATCCACGCTCTGAGTTTGCGGATCACAAAACCGAGGCCTTTCGCTGCCTCTACGGGGGAGTCGTGCGGTTCGTGGCCCTCTACGGGGCACCTGTATGGTCATCCCGGTTTTCAGGTGTCCAGCGCTGCAGAACCAAGATTCACGGTCTGCAGCGTAGAGCGGGGCTATACGAATCGCACGAGGATACCGAACGGTGTTACTTTGAGGTGGCGACTCTGTTGGCGCGCTTTGCGCCTTTTGATATCCTGGCGGAGATGGATGCGTGGGTGTATCATCAAACACGCTCCCTCCGCCAGAGCGGAGAAGGCGTGCCTTTAGGGGCGTTCGAACGTTTGAGACGGCAGGCTCAGCGGCGTGCACTCGAGCTGTGGCGCGAGCGGCTCATGTTGCCGCAGTACGCGCAAAAGCGCGTCGTTGAGGCCGTCATGCCGCTCTTCGGAGCCTGGCTCCATAGGAGCGAGCGCGTCACATTCCGCCTGACGCAGGTATTCACCGGACACGGTTGTTTCAGTGCATATTTGCATAGGATAGGACGCGAGGTCACGGCACAGTGCCATCACTGTGGAAACGATCAGGATACCGCACAGCACACGCTCTGAGAGTGCTCTGCGTGGGCTGCCGAGCGGCGGATCCTGGTCGATCGGATCGGGCGAGATCTCTCTCTGCCAGTAGTAAGTAGTGTCGGTTATACTGGCAGAGCATGAAAATTGCAGTGCTTTGGTCACCTTCTGTGAGAGCGTCATACTCCTCTGTGAGATGTCGCTGAAGAGAAGGAGGACACGGAGCCGGGGTAACAACCGCCATGACGCCCGTGTCCTACACGCCTGAGCGGGCTGTCGTCTTTATATGGCGGGGGGCCTTGGGGTCGGCCTACTGGAGGGGGTGAACGCTTTACAGTCATCCCTTCCGAGATGAGTCTAAAGGCGCGACACCAATGGGTGGCTCTAGATGGAGATTATTCGAGTTCCTGGAGCCTCCCTACGGTGTCGAAGATGACCAACTCCGGTGGTTTTAGCTGGTAGGAGATTGGCATACCCTCCGCCCTTTCTCCAGACGGAGGAAGTACATGGTTTATTCCCACCGGATCAACAAAAAAAAGGATACTATCTCCTGTGTCGTGGATACAGTTTACAGACAAATCTCACATGCACAAATACCCAGACCCGAAACAACTAAATGCATATCGTACAAATATTTATTCCATGCTGGGATTGAACCCGCGACACGTAGCGTTGGCAGCCAATCGCTTAGCCACTGCGCCAACATTAATACTCTACCGACGATAAGACTGTTTGAAACAAACAAAACGCGAGCTGCTGTCGATTGTCTGTGCGAAGTCTTAGACCTCACGACGATAAGTAGTGTGGCCATATGATATCTTAAAAATCCGCTCATAAAAATAAAATTATATTTTTTTTTTAAAGTAGATCTTGACATTACGCGCCGTAGCAATAAAGTTTAGTCAGTACAAATGATAGGTTATATCTGACTAAACTAAACGTGTATGCATTATTTTATTTAAATTGCCTAGTTAGTATGGGTCAAAGCTTGCAACTTAATTTATAAAGTTATCCCCGACGGATTGAGCTGAAATGATGCATACACGTTTCGTTTGGATAACATTGTATGGTTAGCTAAGTCCAATATGGCGGACTCACAAAGATGGCGGACCAGTTATTTTTATGCATCCCTATGTTAAGGGTATCAAATGTGCCGAGAAAAATACGAAAATAATGAATAAAAGCTTGTTTTGAAAAAGTTTTCTTTTTATTATTAATTTGATTAAACAATTATATTGCACATATTACATGCTAAAACTTACTTGTCAGTTTAAATCCAAATCAATTTCCACTGTTCACAAATCCGACATGTTAAGTTTAATGCGTTTGTTACACAACTCAGTCAAAAAATTTAAAAGGCGACGTTGTTTAAAAAAAGATGGAAATATTATAAGTAACAATGCTTTGTTCTTAGTTTTGATTGATTGCCGGAAAGAAAAACATATGTATGTCCGAATCATTTATTGAATCATGCAAGTTTATATTTAGAGTGATACGCTTCAAGGACCCTCCGTCTTGTCAATTTGTAAGTAATTTATAGTCGTCGAGTTCACATTTGACCGAGGCGAGTAGGATGAAAGTTTAATGCTATCTCATATTGTCTGTTTTCCAATGTTTATCTTTACTCGACTACAAACAGTGCGTCCACGCGAGGTTTTTTGCAGTTGTGCGTGGCCGGTAAAGAATAGACCATCTCTCTGCTAGCCATGGGTGTCGTAAAAGGCGACCAAGCGTTGATATCAAGAGGATATCCAGCAGCAGTATCAAACTGCAATCATCAATCCGCCCGCCAAGCGCGGTGATAATGCCAATGACCACACATTCTACTGACCCATGTTCACCCATGTTGGACACGCGTCGATGACGAAACTTAAGTCGTTGTGCTACCTTGCAAATGGAATACCAGGTCATTTTCAGGGTTTCAAACAAGCTAGCTAACGAAGTGATAAACTGACAAACTTACGTTCGCGCTTACAACGTGTCGTCTGAGGGTTGAGTGTGAGTTTCTTCTCGTAATCGAAACGAACGCGTGCGACACTCACCGCGTTCGGTGCTCCTATTGGCTGAAGAGTTCGGAGCGGGCGAATCGCAGCGGTAAACGCGTCGCACGCGTTTATGTTTTAGTGTGAAAAGAAACTCACACTTGGCCCTCTGTACCCCTAGTACGAGTTTCCTTTTGCAATCGAAACGTAATAGTAAACTACATGGTTACCGCGTTCAGCGCTGCGATTCATATCGGCCATTCATACGTCCACTGCTGAACAAAGGCGTCCCCCATAGATTTCCACAACGGTATCATCATTTTAGGGGGAATTAGCCAATACTCACCACGCTTGGCGAGCGGGTTGGTGAGCGCAGTATGGATACCGTTTCACAGAAGGGACGCTGCTGCCCATCCCTCTAGTTTAGATTCCCTTAGTCGCCTTTTACGACATCTTCCATTCTTAATCCGGACACCACACGGAGCTGCGATTGGCTCGCACCAAATTCTTCAACCAATCGAAGTGCCGAACGCAGTAAACGTGTAGTTTACTATTACGTTTCGATTGTAAAAGAAAACTCGTACTAGGGGTACTGTTCGTCTTTAACATATGAGCGAGTAAAATAATGAGAACAGAAAAACATACAGTCGCACTCTTGTATTATATTATTAACTAGCTGGGACCCGCGGTTTCACCCGCGTTTAATTTAAAAGAAATTTAGAGTACTTCGACATAGACACTTGACATAGAATATATATTGGATTTCAAGGGCTTAATTTTTTTTTACGCGGAACCCTAATTGATTTTCTAAAATTAAAGTAGCCTAAGTTATTCCTTATAATATTAGCTATCTGCCGGTGAAAGTCCCGTCAAAATCGGTCCAGCCGTTTCGGAGATTACCCGGAACAATCAGACAGACAGACAG
The DNA here is from genome assembly GCA_947459985.1 of Diloba caeruleocephala. NCBI lineage: Eukaryota > Metazoa > Arthropoda > Insecta > Lepidoptera > Noctuidae > Diloba > Diloba caeruleocephala. Next base: position 2,326,412 of record OX381616.1, on the reverse strand, counting down.
ACAAAAAAAAATAGCTTTTTTGTTATAGGTCCCGTATATACTTTCATATGTATTTAGTAAAAAGCTGTTATTTTGAAATTACAGACACTTCAATTTTATTTATTTGTATAGATCACATATCGCCAACCTGCATATTATTTCCCGCGTGAGCTTTACCTCCAGTTAGCGCAGAACAAAATGTAACCAGCTCCCTTATTAGCTATGAAACAGTGACAGCGACCGTCGCACGATCTGTCACGAAACGTCAAAAAATACTTTGTGCACATATCGTATTCCATAGTCCGATAGTAGCTCAACCTGTCGCTATTTGTTTTTGCCGTAGTAACCAGCATCGATAAGAGTAACAACAGATGGAACAAAATTATTGTTTAACAGGAACTAGAACTACCTCGAGATTTACGTCTGTTGCAAACCGTCTGCTAGATACTTAATCAGCGAAGCTTGGGGGGATCCTTAACAATCATCCCCTAGAAATGCCTGGGGGGCGACCTTTTTACAGTCGCCTTGCCTCCGCTAGAGAGGGTGACCGCTTTACAGTCATCTTTTCCGAGATGTGCCTAAAGCCGTGGCACCAATGGGCGGCTCTAGTGTGATAGCCCCCCTTCGGTACCGAAGATGACCGCTCCAGTGGTTTTGGCCGGTAGGAGTCCCATACCCATTCGCCCTTCCCCGGGGTGAAGGAAGTTCCATGTAGAATTTCCACTGGACACCAAAAAAAAAAAGATACCTAATCAACTTACCGTAGATTTCAATGCCTACTGCACACCTTTGATAAAATACATACAATTGTCTAATTTAAAAAAAAAACTTTTTATTTGGCAACACTGATAATATATGGCACGGTATTCCTGGATCATTATGTTTAGTCCTTATCTTTCAATATGGCCGGGTATTCTTAGATAATAATGTTTTGTCCTTATCTTTCAATGTTATTATTTTTATGAATAAGAGGGTTTACAGTTGAACAGTATGCTATTATTGAAAAATATAACAGGATATTGTGACGCACACGTTTCAAAAACTAAACGGCCAAATTTTATTTGCATAATTTTCTCGCGATCGTCTTACAGATTATAGACCATGATTATACTCGTACAAACAAGCCATGGGGAAGCTATTTATTATTTCGTGCTTAGAGATTTGATTAACGATAGTACTATGTATTAATAAATAATAGTTTAAAATAAACTTAAAAACACGCTTTTGTAGATATTCGTTCGTTTCAGCCAAATAAAGTGTCCAGCGGTGGACTTTATTTATTAAGTGTCCTCCCCCAAAGATCGCCACAACGACCGGCCTGGGTGTGTTGTGTGCTCACGTAATAAGCATGGGGTGCTTATATCAGATATTTTCATGATGACGCTACTTTTACAAATATTCACAAGATATTCACCATTGACATCAAGTACCCCACGCTTTTTTACAATAAAATATTATTTTTGTTAATCACTTTATTCTTATTTCAAAATTATTTTCTAATTTTTAGTTCGGTTATCTACAAAAGCGTGTTTATTTAACCTACTATTTTTTTGTGCGGCTATTTAAATACAAACACCTGTTTTTTTTGGAACGAAGTTGCATTGTCATCGATCCTTGAAATAAATCTGACGTTTTGAAGGTGATGAAAGTCGAGTTCAAAAATTCCGTTACATAGATCCATAGTACATAGATAAATACATACCAAGCTAATAAACAATAAAAAGCGTGTTAAAATAAATACCGCTGTTGCTTTTTGACTAATATGCAATAGTTCAAAAGTAACCAAAGACCGTGATTGTTTAAACTTTTAAAATGCATAATATCTTTAAAACATTGATTAAATCGGCATGGTTGGTGTAGTGGTTGATACAGTCGGCTGCTGCGCCAGGTCGCGGGTTCGATTCCCGCACGGTACAAATATTTGTATGATCTGCAGGTAGTTGTTCCGGGTCTGGGTGTATTGTGTGTGGAATTTATGACTGCAAACGCACCCACGACACAGAAGAAATTCTAGTGTGGGGCAACGTTTAAAAAAAAGAAAAAACATAACCTTGAAAAAAAAGAGACTATATGTTTATAATAATAATAATAAATTATTTATTTCGATCAACAAAGGATCATACATGGAGAAATAAATCAAAAGACAATAAAATTAAAATGCTATATATCCTACCTACAGTTTTTTATTACTCAGTGCATGAATCATATAGCAATGGTTCAAGTACTGGAAGTCAAACCTCTCAGCGAATAACCTAAGGATGCTGTTGATGCTGGCCCGAACCCTGCGCACCAGGGCTACACATCGTTTCCGCACAGTTGTATAAAAACAATCTACTCGTGATTCAGCGAACATACCAGATGCGCTGCAAAATCGGGGCAACCCCATCGGCACCCTGAACGCATTATTATATTGCACACGCAGGGCGTTGTATTGTTTGCGCGAGTAACGGCCGAATACTCAAACGCCATTTAACGTTAAGTCCCCGCTTAAACAATTTGAGGCGCCCGATTTTGTACCAAAAACAGGTTTTCTGAATGCTTAAAGTGGGGACTTAACGTTAAATGGCGTTCGAGTATTCGGCTATATGAGACCCACAAGCTGCTCGTGTAAAAGGATGTACAATAAGCTCTGAACAATGTCATTTTAACTTATGTTTATGTTCAGTCAAAGAATAGGTACGACGAAAATGTATCCCGTTGAACAGAGGCCGTCATCATCATCATCATAAGATCATGACTTATCATCTGTGGGCGTCCACGTACAGATCCAAAAACCAAAGGCTTCACCAAGTCCGGAAAGAAAATCTTTTCCATACTAAAACAATGTTTTCCCTTGCAGGTTCGGTTGTCGCGAGTGGTTGAGCATGCTGCCGATGTTGCCGGCGCAGGCGGCGGAACAGGACGCCATGGTCGAAGGCCTGCTGACATTCCTCGCCATACTGGTGTCCTCGAGAACAAACCTTGGTACGCTTTAGCACGTAACTTCTAGCGTGGGATAACCTAGTTGTGGTCATTATATGACCAGAGCTCGTAAATGGTCTTGCTCGCCGGACACGGCTACACATCTCACATTTAATGACGGCACGGTTGGTGCAGTGGTTGATATAGTCGACTGCTGCGCTCCGGGTCGCGGGTTCGATTCCCGCACGGAATTAATATTTGTACGATCTGCAGATAATTGTTACGCGTCTGGGTGTATTGTGTGTGTGGAATTCATGTCTGTAAACGCACCTACGACACAGGAGAAATCCTAGTGTGGGGCAACGTTTTATTAGATCAACCAAGACCAAATAAGTCTTTCGTGGGGAATTGTGACCGATTCTATAATAAGTTACCATAACGAATTACAGATCTTACTGCTGGGAAGTTAAAAATACACATTAAAGAAATTCTAATAAAAAAAGCCTATTTCAAAATCAAAGACTATGTTGACGATAGGGACGTTCATCATCATCCATATCAGCCACAGGACGTCCACTGCTGAACAAAGGCCTCTCCCTTAGATTTTCACAACGAGCGGTCACATGCCGCTCTCATCCAACGACTCCCAGCGACCTTCACCAGGTCGTCTGTCCACCTCGTTGGAGGTCGTCCCACGCTGCGTTTTCCGGTGCGCGGTCTCCATTCGAGAACCTTTGTGCCTCAACGGCCATCAGTTCTACGAGCAATGTGCCCTGCCCATTGCCACTTCAGTTTACTAACCCTTTTAGCTACGTCGACAACTTTAGTTCTTCTACGGATTTCTTCATTTCTGATTCGATCTCGTAGAGACATACCAAGCATAGCTCTCTCCATAGCTCGCTGAGTGACCTTGAGCTTTCTTATGAGGCCCATTGTGAGTGACCACGTCTCTGTTCCATATGTGATCACTGGTAATGTTGTGTGGCGTTAATTCTTAGCTATTATTATCTGAACATGCGGTTTCCGTGAAAACAAATTTTATCTGCATTGTTTGTATTGTATGAAATAAATGTTTTCAATGTATAACAGCTGTTCTAAAGAATTAGTCTACACATATTTGTAAAACAAAGTTTAAAAAAAAAAGAAAATTAATCTAACAACACCCTAAACCTGAGTTTCTTTCGGCATTTCTTCTCAGAGGTAGCCATGTAGTCAATTGCCCTCCGTTGTTTCAATATGACGTCTAAAAGTGTCTATTAGGACCTATTTACTGAATAAATGATTTAATTGAAAAAAATAATTGATATCAATCTATAATTGTCAGGATAAGCTGATCTCGCATTGTATATTTTTTTTATTTTTTTTTTATTTTTTTTTATTTATTTGGTTCACCAACAATTGTTTACACTAGTGATAAGCTAAATTTTACGTGTAAAAAAGGATCTATAAGTGTAACAATTACTTATAGGTAAACTCCGCATGCATAATGAAGTTGTACAAAAATAATCTAATCTACGTTAAAATTAAAATGGAGTAAATAACTTAAAATACGTTTGACATGTAGTCAAACGTATTTTAAGTTATGTTATGTTATAAGGCTTTTCGTACAGTGAGAGATCAGCTTATACTGGAAATTATAGCTTTATTTGTAGCCGTGTGTACCACGCCCCCACATACCAACATTGTTGCTGCGTTTCGTACAGTGAGTGACAAGTACCGTAAGTGCAACCTCAAAAAATGTGGCAGACATGGGGGATTTCAAGGAAAACGTGTATGCCTGCCCTAAGGTCGACGACACATCAGCGACACCTTTAGTGTTGCGGATGTTTATAGGCGGCGGTATCGCTTCAACGACCCGCGAACCCGTTTACCCACCTTTATCATAAAAAAAACATACCTGTTCCACCACTTCAAAAAGTTAAAGATGTGACGCTAATTGAGTTGTTTACCTATTCAAAAATAGGAAAAGAATTTGATAGATTTGAGCGTGTGCATTAGAGTTTAACATCGAGAGAGATAGCGGTCAAGCAAGGCTATACAATATACCGTTGGATAAGCGCTTTGAATATTTCAGGCTTCTTCATTCGGCAAAGCAGATTTGTGTAGTTGGATTTTTGTTTATTTTAAATTCATTTATTTTGGGAGGTATTATAGTGCCGTATTTGGTAATAATTCTCAGCGCCAGCTATTACAAATTGGCAATTGCTCAAACTACTTTTTACCCTCTCCAGTAATGTGTCGAACATAACCCAAGCTCAATCGATCTATTGCCATTCGAACCTAGAAGATAAACATAGGCTTACATTGATTTTATATTTTATATGATGATAATGTCAGCTAAAGGACACCCACTGCTGAACAAAGGCCTCACCCATATATTACCACAACGGTGTCTTCGTTTTGGGGGGAACGTGTCAGTACTCACCACGCTTGGCAGGCGGGTTAGTGAGAGCAGAGTGTGGCTACTGTTTCACAGAGGGGACGCTGCTACATCCCTTACATGGTTTAGAGTCCCTTAGTCGCCATTTACGACATCACCGGGAGGAACTGGCGTGGTGCTATATTCTTAACCCGGACACCACACGTAATATTTTATATACAAGGTCTTATTTTAATAATCCACGATATTTTGCATGCTGCCTTAGTAAATGCTAAAGATTATGTATCTCCCACAAATAAATTAATCTGAGGGTATAAATTCGGTTCTTTCTGCCGCCGCTGTTTCGTTAGACGTTGCCGAGTGACTAATTCGCTCAGCCGGCCGTGTCTGCCATTTTCTTACTAGATGCATGTGGATATTATTACTACTACGGGAATAAGTAAGTAATGAAATTATTGATTTATAAAATAAAATAAAATGTGACAAAAATAAAAACAAATATATCACTGCAATTATTTTTAGTGATACCTACATTATCTTTAGCGTTCATTAAGGCGCCATGCAAAATATCGTGGACTATTAAAATAAGACCTTATATAGAGGATTATATGGGAAGTAGCAAGAAGGACCAAGGCGTGTGTGTTTGATTGATTGTATGTATGTTTATATTTGAAACTACGGGACTGATTATGAAAATTCGCTTTACGAAAACTAGCCTATTCCAGATAGACATGGACTGTGAATGACGTGAGCTAAGCGAGGGTGAGTCGCTAGTTCTAAATAAATGATGTCGTGTGCAGGTAACGACGAGCTGACACAATCGCGGCTGGAGGTGAGCACGCTGCTGGCCGCCGGCGACAAGACGCACTCGCAGCTGCTGGAGCTGATGCCCGAGAGGTCTGGCAACGCGCACACCAGGAACTTCGAGACGGTGCTCAAAGAGGTGACAGCACTTACCACCATACACCTATTTCATACACAAGATTTTCCTTTTATTCTACGAAACGGTTGGTGCAGTGGCTGATACAGTCGACTGCTGCGCTCCGGGTTGTGGGTTCGATTCCCGCACGGAACGAATATTTGTATGATCTGCAGGTAGTTGTTCCGGGTCTGGGTGTATTGTATGTGGAATTCATGTCTGTAAACGCACCCACGACACAGGAGAAATCCTAGTGTGGGGCAAGGTGTATAAAAATAAAAAAAAAACTACAAGTCGACTTTGTATTAAATTTTGTATGTATAGTTGGATAAGAGTTACAAAGTTGTTTATTATTACTTTAAAACAAAAATCATCATCATTTCGACGATTTATACGTCCACTGCTGAACAAAGGCCTATAGCGTATAGATATTAATAAAAGAAAAGCCTGTAAAAAACGATTGTCAAACAGACAAAATCACGTGGTGGAGTTTTTTATTGATGTTGTTAGCACCAACCCTTCTCATCTCGTGGGTGTCGTAAAAGCCGACTAAGAGATTAGCCGAGGGATGGGCAGCAGCGTCCTCCGAATACATTAACAACTCAACTGCGTTCGCCAACCCTGCCAAGCGTGGCATTTATGACTAAACCCCCCGATGAGCCGATGTCAGTCGTTGTGGGGATCTTTCAGGGCAGCCTGTGTCCAGCAGTGGACTTTATTCGGCCGAAATGAAGATGTTGTTTTAACCTATTAAATATAAATAAATCAAACTGAGTTTAATTGTGTTTGATCATGACTCTGGCGGCTATTTGTTTTTGCTGGCGGCCATATTTTTCTTCGCTTTTGTTTACTACAACTTCTTCTGTTCACACTGTTTAGTTATAGCACAGATATGTTACAGTGTTGTATTATATTGAAACCGTTTTATAATATTAAATGAGTTGTATTATATTTATTGCTGTAATACATTTAAAGAAGTGATTTGTTTCGGTGAAATGAAATGAAATAATCATTTATTCAAAATCTACTTAAGCTGTTAGTTCTTTTTGAACGTCAACATAAGACAGCACCCATATACGCTCACCCTTCACCGCTTCCTAGTGTTTAAGCTGGGGAGAAGAAACAAACTCGCCAGCAACACGTTAGTCTGTCATATATTATATTGTTTTACAGTAATAGGCACTGATAAGTATCAATAAATTATAATAATTTTATAATAACTATTTGTTGGACTTTTCTTATTGAGAAAGGTACTTTAAGTGGATTAGTAGATAAATATTGTAAGTTTTTCTGAATTACCAAATTAAATTAAACGTTTTGTTTTTTTCCATTACTAATATACGCACTTCAATAATACGCAAATGGTGTGTAAACATTAAAGAACAAAAACAGATTTTGTGCATTTATATTTATTTATTTAGTTTCGAGCGTATGACACAATTGGGTTACAGCTGAAAACCAGCGTTAGGTGGTCAGTTTACTGCCGCCTAACATTATGCTGAGCTGTAAGCCCTTTGGCACTATAATTTTACTACTGCACGATTTGTACTTATATGATGTATTTAGTTTATAGTTGTTATGTTTAGTAGTTGTAAGTTTTTTATTGTTTGTGCTAATAAAAACATTTTTCTTTCTTTCTTTCTTTCTATATATCATATATCTGATACATGCACCCGTTTTTTCTTATATTGCAGTTATCGACGTATCGTCCGCCACCGAAAGGCTCGGAGAACTTAGAGCAAGGTCTGTTCGTGCCGAAGCCCATAGTATGGGAGCAGTATTATGACCCGCTACATGTTCTCCGCCGCGCCGTTCACAGAAGAGACTTCCACGCGTCCATGGAGCGGTTCTCAACATAGTAAGTGCTTTGAGAACTTTAAAGATTAAATTGATATCTATAGTTAGGTGAAAATATAGTAGTACAGATGCACACATCAGCCCGTGTGGTGCCGGCTCAGAATACCACCACCCCATCTCATCCTATGGGTGTCGTAAAAGACGACTAAGGAATTCACCGGAGGATGGGCAGCAGCGTCCTTCGAGTACATTAACAACTCAACTGCGATCGCCAACCTGCCTGCCAAGCGTGGCGACTATGGCAAAACCCCCCAATGAGCACACAACACATCCATATCGATCGTTGTGGTGATATTTGGGGGAGGCCTGTGTCCAGCAGTGGACTTCATTCGGCCGAAATGATGATGACGATAATGACATCAGCCCTTAACTATCCACTGCTGATCATAGGCATTGCTCGTAGAACTGATGACTGTTGGGGTAAAAAGTTTCTCGAGTGGGGACCGCGCATCGGAAAACGCGACGTGGGACGACCTCCAACGAGGTGGACATATGACCTGGTGAAGGTCGCTGGGAGTCGTTGTACGGGCGGCATGTGACCGCTCGTTGTGGAAATCTATGGGGGGCCTTTGTTCAGCAGTGGACGTATCCCTACGTTTAATTTAAATAAATATAATAATAATAATAAATCGAATTACTTCGGCATAGACAATAGAGTATACAGGTATATTGGATTTCATGGGTTTTGACTTTTATTTGCACGGAACCCTAATACCTGCTCTTTCTTTAAGTAGCTTTAGTTACTCCTTATTAAATCTGCTAGCTCCCAGTGAAAGTCCCGTCAAAATTGGTCCAGCCGTTTCGGAGATCAGCTGCAACAAATAGACAAGAAATCTCTTCTCTTTTAGTATTAATGGCTATTCGTGTGACTTCAGTAACTTGTTTTCATTGATGAAAGTACGATTGAGAGTGCCTTATCACATTATACCTATACCGAACGATTCAAGTTTATTTAACAGAATATTGTGTTGAACATAATCGAATGCCTGAGTCGTGTCACAGTATACACCCACACCAGAATGTTTTTATCCATGTTTGTCGTTACCTTATCTAAAAGTTAAAAGTCGTATACTGCCATGTTTATTGTCCTCCTTTCTCTAAATCCTTTTTGTTCAATGCAAAGTTGGTATATTGTATTTTTCTACATATGTATTAAGTTGTTTATGTATGATTATCCAATATTTTTGATTTATAGGAATTAGATAAATTAGTCTATACTATTCCATAAGCTTTCGATCCTTTTCAAAACTAATGGATTAAATTGTAAATGTGAATCGATTTCTGAAATGTATCTTTAATAAGCAGTTTATTAAATTATTATTATTATTATTTCGGCCGATGGAGTCCACTGCTGGACACAGGCTTCCCCCAAAGATCACCACAACGACCGATATGGATGTGTTGTGGGCTCATTGAGGGGGTTTGCCATAATCACCACGCTTGGCAGGCGGGTTGGCGATCGCAGTTGAGTTGTTAATGTACTCGAAGGACGCTGCTGCCCATCCTCCGGCCGATCCCTTAGTCGACTTTTACGACACCCATGGGAGGAGGTGGGGTGGTGGCATTCTGAGCCGGCACCACACGGCAAATACTATGTTAATTTAAAGGTATATTTTAATTTATAATTTCGTTCGTTTATAATTTAATTGATTCTTTACTCGTATTAGTGTAGTGAATTTGATCGATGTTTAAATATAAATGAACTTGTTACAATTTGACCCAGAAATTCCCGTCTTTATAGGCCGTGGGTTTGAGAATGAAATAAATTATTAATTTTATGTAAGTAGTTATTATACATAACTATTTCATGGCAGTTTTTATAAGTGATTTAATGGGTTTTTTTTTGTGCTCTGGCTCCTAATTTGGAGCTAAACTTAGGGTCGGTGTAATATGTTTTTCCTTTTGTATTTTACTATTGGCTACGTTTTTTATTTTTTTTGATGACATAATTTATCCATTTTTATTTTGTTTTTGCCTTTTTTAATCCTTCAACATTAATATTCATTATTCTCTGAGTTGCACTTTTCCACTCGGTTTTCTGTAAATCCGCATTGTCTGAGCATTGTACTAGCATACCTCAGTGTTGCCTCCCTCGCTAGTTCCTCACGTCGCCCTGTCCGCAGCGCGCGCGCGTCGCGGCAGGCGGCGGGGGCGGGGGTGGCGGCGGGCCCGCTTTGGCCGCCGCTGCGCGCGCCGGCGCGGGCGGCGGGGCCCGACCCGCGCGCGCTGTGCGCGTCGGGCGTGCTGCACGGCGCGCTGCTGGGCGTGCTGCACCGCGGCGTGCACCGGCGCGCGCCCGACGCGCCCGCGCCGCACGCGCCGCCCGACCACGTGCTGGCGCTGGCGCTGTACCTGCTGCGCGTGGCCGCCGAGCTGCACGCCGAGCGCCTGGCCGACCACCACGTGAGCGACCGCTGCCACACTCCTAACCTGCATAACAAAATACTTAGGATTTAGACACAACAACATTTTTCACAATTAAAACTAATAATCAAAAAAATGCTGTTAACGTGACGTAATTATCCCTATTACTATAACTTCCGTAGTTTGCCTTTCACAACCGTGTGGTGCCGGCTCAGAATGCCACCACCCCATCTCCTCCTCCTGGGTGTCGTAAAAGTCGACTAAGGAATTAGCCGGAGGATGGGCAGCAGCGTCCTTCGAGTACATTAACAACTCGACTGCGATCGCCAACCCGTCTGCCAAGCGTGGCGATTATGGCAAAACCCCCCAATAAGCACACAACATACCGATGTCGGTCGTTGTGGTGATCTTTGGGGGAGGCCTGTGTCCAGCAGTGGACTTCATTCGGCCGAAATGATGAACCGTGCTACATCTCCATATAATTCACAAATCTCTCCAGGCGTCTTTTTCACGTTACATGATGACATAAAATAATATGACGGCACGGTTAGTGCAGTGGCTGATATAATCGGCTACTGCTCATCGGGTCATGGGTTCGATTCCCGCACGGAACAAATATTTATACGATCTGCAGGTAGTTGTTCCGGATCTGGGTGTATTGTGAGTAGAATTTGTGTTCATAAACACACCCACGACACAAGAGAAATCCTAGTATAGGGCAACGTTTAATTTTTTTTATTTTAAAACTATACGCTACTATTTTATATTTATGATTGACATTTTACTTTAACTATAAACAAACAAAATGACGGTGTGCGTCCGAAATTGACTTGATTCCGGTACTGCTTACAGTATAAACGGTAGACAAGTCGCCTTACCGACTCGCAGAACGTCACTACACACCGCAAAGGATAGATTATAAATATCAGCCCTACAAAAATTCATACCATACAATCCGGCAGAAATACTTCATGTAAGACCCTGCAGGCAGTGTTTTCAATGACCGCCTATGTCTGCAGAGCGACGTGATGGTGGCCGAGGGCGCGGGGCGCAGCAGCGTGAGCGGCGTGCCGCTGCTGGGCGCGTTCGCGGGCGCGGCCGTGTGCGACAACGCGCGCACCGTGGTGACCAGCGTGCCGGCGCGCAAGCCGCAGCCGCAGGCGCAGCACGCCTACCCCGCGCACTACCGCCACCAGCACCACTCCGACAGTAAGTGTGCACTACCGCCGCCAGCACCGCTCGACAGTAAGTGTGCACTACCGCCACCAGCACCACTCCGACAGTAAGTGTGCACTACCGCCGCCAGCACCGCTCGACAGTAAGTGTGCACTACCGCCACCAGCACCACTCCGACAGTAAGTGTGCACTACCGCCACCAGCACCACTCCGACAGTAAGTGTGCACTACCGCCGCCAGCACCGCTCGACAGTAAGTGTGCACTACCGCCACCAGCACCACTCCGACAGTAAGTGTGCACTACCGCCGCCAGCACCGCTCGACAGTAAGTGTGCACTACCGCCACCAGCACCACTCCGACAGTAAGTGTGCACTACCGCCACCAGCACCACTCCGACAGTAAGTGTGCACTACCGCCACCAGCACCGCTCGACAGTAAGTGTGCACTACCGCCACCAGCACCACTCCGACAGTAAGTGTGCACTACCGCCACCAGCACCACTCCGACAGTAAGTGTGCACTACCGCCGCCAGCACCGCTCGACAGTAAGTGTGCACTACCGCCACCAGCACCACTCCGACAGTAAGTGTGCACTACCGCCGCCAGCACCGCTCGACAGTAAGTGTGCACTACCGCCACCAGCACCACTCCGACAGTAAGTGTGCACTACCGCCACCAGCACCACTCCGACAGTAAGTGTGCACTACCGCCACCAGCACCACTCCGACAGTAAGTGTGCACTACCGCCACCAGCACCACTCCGACAGTAAGTGTGCACTACCGCCACCAGCACCACTCCGACAGTAAGTGTGCACTACCGCCACCAGCACCACTCCGACAGTAAGTGTGCACTACCGCCACCAGCACCACTCCGACAGTAAGTGTGCACTACCGCCACCAGCACCACTCCGACAGTAAGTGTGCACTACCGCCACCAGCACCACTCCGACAGTAAGTGTGCACTACCGCCACCAGCACCACTCCGACAGTAAGTGTGCACTACCGCCACCAGCACCACTCCGACAGTAAGTGTGCACTACCGCCACCAGCACCACTCCGACAGTAAGTGTGCACTACCGCCACCAACACCACTTCGACAGTAAGTGTACGCGACACCACCGATCAAAAATGCATCAAATACATATCTTTAAATGAAACTCGCAACAAATTAAACACTCTAATCCCCACTTAAAAACTTAAACTGACAAGTGCCGCCTCAGAATACAACCACCCCATCTCCTCCCGTGGGTGTCGTAAAAGTCGACTAAGGGATTAGCCGAAGTATGGGCAGCAGCGTCCTTCGAGTACAATAACAGCTCAACTGCGATCGCCAATCCGTCTGTCAAGCGTGGCGAATATGGCAAAACCCCCTAATGCACACCCATATCGGTTGTTGTGGTGATCTTTGGAGGAGGCCTGTGTCTAGCAGTGGACTTCATTTGGCCGAAACGATGACAAGCTTATGAACACTTCATCTTCTTTCCGACCTAAAAACATCCACTGCTGAACAAAGGCCTCTCACATAGAACATGACCTTTTTGTTGTCATTAAAAATGTCTGCCAGGCTCTAACCGGCCTATACCCCACGATGTTCCTGCTACTTAACTATGATTAGGGGTACCGTACGGACAAGCCTATCTCTGTACGGCCTTTTTTTTGTTGGTCTCCAGTGGCAATTCTACATGAACTTTCTTTACCCTGGAGAAGGATGCAGGGGCATTCGTACTCCTATCGGTTACTATATATATTCTTATACAACCCCCGTGAGATATGCTCGGGGAACGGAGTTACCGCTTTACCTTTATCTGCTCCAAGATGTGCCTAAAGGTGTGACACTATTGCGTGGCTCAAGTGTGTTTGTATGCAAGTTTCTGGAGCTCCCATAAGCGCCGAAAATGGGCGATTCAACCGTTTAAGCTGATAGGAGGCGCCAATCCCCCTTCCGTATCCTGGGGTAGAAGGCAGTACATGATGTAATTCCACTAAGTGAAATATAAAATAAAATTAACAAAATGTTTACTAGGACCAGTTGTCGTTGGCTCTAGTGTGATCATACGAGGACCTAGAGCCTCCCTTAGGTACCGAAGATGACCGCTCCAGTAGTTTTAGCCGGTAGGAGTTCGCCCCCTTCGCCCTTCCCCGGGGCGAAGGAAGTTCATGAAGAATTTCCACTGGGCACTAGTGAAAAAAAAGGACCAGTTGTCGTTTGGGGTGGTAGCTGGATCTGACAGAGATTCATAGTACCCCCTGTAGTGCTGTTACCCTGGCCGCTACCATAACCAGTAACAGTGAGCCGCCGGGAACTGGGGGCCGGTTCCTAAGTTATGTCCTCATTAGGGGGAATTTGCACGTACTAGCATGCTGGGCAGGCAGATTGTTGAGCCCAGTATGGGTACTGTTCCACTTTAGAGTCCCTTAGTCGCTTGAGGAGATGAAGTGCTTCGGTGTCCTTAGTCCGGATATCACACGGAATGAACTTTAAACACTGGACGTATTTAATATAGACTGTCCCTACACAATAATCACTGATACAGGTGATACTGAATGGGAGCCGTCGGAGAACGAGACGACGCGAATACCACTGCTCACGACGTCGACCTCACTGCCCGCCACCAGCACAGCGCTAGTCGTCCCCACTTCTTTACAGGTAACTGACTATTCTCCAAGTTGATCACAAATTAAAACATTATAAAATTTAAAACATAAATACATCAAATCCCTGATTGACATCCGTGGAGCACAGAGGTTCCAGATGAAAACCAGCGCCAAGTGCTTGCACTTGCCATTAAGCTGATCTGGACACCTGGTTGGTCCAGTTTTGAGACACAAACCTAGGAAAATCATCGTCTTTTACTAAAAATAATTCTGCTTCTTGCTATCTCTAATGTTTTTTTGTATATTTTGTGTCTCAATGTGCTGTGTCCAAATAAAATTTTCATTCATTCATTCATATCAAATAACAAGCCAGAAATTGCTGCGCTGTTTTTTATTATTCTTGGAGTGCTCACGAGGATTTTTAAATTCACACTAGCATGAAATAGGCTGTTTTTAGATTCATGAAACTTTTAATTTAAAAGGCTGAATGCTCGTTCGTTCGTAGGTATTGTATTGTGGATGTTTCGTGAATTAATTCGTTTATTGTTCCTCGCAAAGAGTAAACTACAAGCAAAGGTCAAAGGAAGTCGGCTGGCGCCTCATCCTTTTTCAAAATAACTTCGGAAGTACTCGGCTTCCCTTCGTCCTGTCCTGCCAATATTGCATTATTGTTTTTTATTGTGTCAATTGCTTTATTTCAGGCATGGACATTAATGTTCTATTATATATTATTATATTATATATATATATTGCCGTGTGGTGCCGGCTCAGAATACCACCACCCCATCTCCTCCCATGGGTGTCGTAAAAGTCGACTAAGGGATAAGCCGGAGGATGGGCAGCAGCGTCCTTCGATTTCATTAACAACTCAACTGCGATCGCCAACCCGTCTGCCAAGCGTGGCGATTATGGCAAAACCCCCCAATGATCCCACAACACACCCATATCGGTCGTTGTCGTGATCTTTGGGGGAGGCTTGTGTCCAGCAGTGGACTTCATTCGGCCGAAAATGATGATGATGATGATGATATATTAATAAAAAATTACCAGTTCGCGATAACGCAATCAATTACATGTCACAAGAAAAATAAATCGTAAGAGTTCCGGGTGAAAATAAGCCATCCGTCCTCCTCGGCTGTCCTAGCTTCCCTCTTCTTTCTATCACAATCTTTTTGTCTTTCTATTTCTATCACAATATAGGAATAAAATAATTAATTATTTATCACATTGAAATCGAAAGCTTTATAGTTCTAGTCTTAATGGATATTTGTGTAAATCGCCAGGTAGCGCGGGGCGATTCGATGACGGACGACCAGTCGGACGGTGGAGGGGATGCGCCACAAATACGGGCGTTAGAGGTACGCTTTTATTATATTTTATCATGATGTTCTTCTAAAACTAACCGAGCCATGCCATAATATCTCAAATCCTATGATATGTCATTGATGATTCTGAGATATATCATCCAAAACTGGGTTTCATAAAATTAAAGATTTTTTTATATAAAAGGGGTAGACTTGACCCAAAACTGATTCTGTCTTAAAAAAGTAAGTCTTGAGTGGAGTATTTATTTATTTATTCATACTTTCATGTACAATGGTGGTACGCAAGGCGGACTTAATGTCATGTGGCATTCTTTACAAGTCGACGTTTGAATCTGTGTGATGTCCGGACTAAGAATATAGCACTCTACCTGCTTCCGTGGGTGCCGAAATCGGCGACCGAGGGATACTCTAAACTGGGTAACAGCGTCCCACCTGGGTAACAATAACAAAAATTCAAGCTTCACAAAATTAAAGACTTTTTTTATATAAAAAGGGGTAGACTTGACCCAAAAACAACTGGTTCTGTCTTAAAAAAGTAATTCATGAGTGGAGTATGGTATTCCAACTCACTAGGATTCCTAAGTATAGTTTACAGACAACGCATGAATATACGCTCCAAAATATAAATGGATGTCCGTTTGTCCAACAGGATGTATCGCACGAAAGTCAAGCGTTAGCACTACAAACACTACAAACCTTCGAGGCGGAGATGAGCCTCGCCATCGCCTCATCCTCTGACCTCGACACGCCTCCCGTACCCATCGAGTATGGTAAGTTGGTTGAGAGGGCCGCGCACTCCAATAGAATTTATAAAAGAACATGAGTGATGAAAATATTATTGAAATTGGTAATTTAATTACGTTGACATTGTGTTTACACTATTATATATATATATATGTTACAATTGGATGAATTGGAAGATGGGGGAATCTGTACACGTTTGCTAGAGTTGCTGCTACTTTTTTGGTTGCATTGCAGTTTCTCTGTTTCGGTCAAATGACATTGTAATATTATAGAGCTACCTTAAAAGTAACTCGTAGAATAATAGATAATAGCGTCTGACTCTCTAAAGAGAGGAGCCACACTAGGTTCTATCTTGGGTTCTTATTGAGACTTACTGAGGCCGTTGCTGAAAATCAGCGCTGATGGCTCGTTGTGATGCCACAGTATTATGCTGAGCATCAACCTATGTTTTGCGAAGATGCGACGCACTATTTCCCTATGACCGTAAATTATTATGTAACCACTGTACCCTGTACTGTAGGCATTGTTTTATTTTTGGTATTTCTTTCTGGGTTTCGACCACACACAAAATGTGTACTCTTTGGTTATAATATTGTTGTTATGTTTGGCCTGGATACCAAGTCTTTTGGCCATTTTGACAAAATATAATAACAGTGTCGCCAGCGCGAATACGCATTTGGTTTCATGAAGTGTTAGTTTTTAAGCGTCTAGTAATCCTATTGTAGTTTCGATGTAGTTAGTTATGTCATATTTGAATTTTTTATCTTTGAATCTGTACTTGTGCGTCGACGTTCGCCGCAAAAATAAATACGGCTATAATTTGACATTAACACCTGCAATTTCTGACATGACAGCGTTGTCAAGATTTATATACGTTTATTTATTAATGGCCTTTTATTAGGGTCGTTACATGCTGAGTATCCAATTGTCGTGTGAAATTTAATCACTTGGCGTCACTGTGTTTATATTCGATGGACTCAGTGTGGCTCAGTTTCGATGGACTCAATATGGCTCAGTTTCAATGGACTTGTCATGGCCGGATTAACCCAATTAATAGAAATGCGAAAGCGAGTGAGAGGACAGCAGAAATACACAGGAATATATTTCTGGTGGAGATGATGCTTATTAGTGAGTGATTTGTGCAGACATGGATGACGGCGAGTGGTCGGTATCAGTGCGTGGAGCCCCGCCAGCGCTCCCCGCCCCGCCCACCATACACGACGAGGTCCCGCTCGCGCAGCCCTCCACCAGCAACCAGGTCCGTAGCCAACAGATCACTCATCATTTCAGCCGAAAAGCGTCCACTGCTGGATAGAAGCGTCCCGCAAAGATTGCCATAACGAGCGGTATAGGTTTGTGTTGTGTGCGCATTAGGGAGATTTGCCATAACCGCCACGCTTGGCAGACGGATAGGCGAAAAAATGTACTCGTAGGACGCTGCTGTCCATCCCGCGGCTAATCCCATAGTCGCCTTTTGCGACACCTTCGGGATGAGACGGAGTCAGATCGTTCACATCGTTTAAACTATTAGGAATTTGTCATTAATATATCTATGGCCTGATGTACAGACAAGACCGAAATTTGATGCTGTGTATGGCCACGTCTCCTTAGACAGAAATGGGGGCAATGTACACGCAACATGTAGTAACCGTGTTTCTCGCGCTCTATACTTGTATTTTGTTTACTGCAATCGACAAACAGTTCTTTGCTTTTTGGGTGTCCTACTATTCGTCGATGGCGGTAAGTAGGATAATCCATATCAAGGCGCATCTATAATTAATTATCGTCATTATATTTTCTTCCAGGTGCAACTACACACGCAGTCAGACGACTCGATCCCCGTCAACGAGTCCATAATATCTTTGCTTCTAAAGTTACACTCACAACTGTCTGGTAGACTGGACTCGTTCTCACTAGACGAGCCCGCTAGCGATACGCAAGACCCTATCGGTAAGTTTACTCGTCAAAGAGCCTGAAAATGGTTTTCCGTCGACAAAGCAAGTCGAGAATTGAATAGGAGAAAATATAAATTTCGCTCGCGATAGCCATTGTAAGTTAATCGCGATTATAGAGTACTGTTAATCATTGTGATGGGTGATTTGATGTTTTACTTGTTTATTAATTCAGATTGAAGTAGTTTTACAAATCTGACACTACTAAAGAATAAGGATATATGTATTTATTATATAATATGTATTTTTGTTTATGCAAATGTTTGTCAGCTTATCTTCAATTTTTTTCTTTCAATGGTAGTCTTATGTTTTTGTTTGCTTCACATATTGACTTACGCTATTTTGATGATAAATTAGTAGTGTAGTTGAAGGTTACGTACTTTTTATCTTTTAAGTAAGAATGTACCGTGATAAATATGTACGTTAATTATGTGAGTAAGTTTTCGTTCACAACTCTAACGAAATATAAACAGTCTTAATAAAAATTCATAGATGGCACCACATGTAGCAAATATAAAATTATCCATCACTAAAAAGGATTATATGGCAGATATTATATGGGATTTTAGATTTGTATAATCCGTCCGTTTGTATAAACCAACATCTTACGGCTACAATAAACGATTATTTGTTGAGTAATCGTTTAATTGTACGCATTAACTACTGCCGTTTAATGACACCAACCGGAACCGACAATGTGCCGGAGATACCTACTCAATGCAAATACCACTATGTGGTTACCCATCATAGATTGACCGCGCTAAATGTTGCTTTACCTTGCCAATCTTATCTCCGTTCTTAAATATAAAGCAAATGAAAAAAAATGTCACATAATATAAGAGATTCGTAGCAGCGCTATTAAATTGCTAGCTCACACAAATTAAACTGTAGAAAGTACCGTGCAGCGCTATGGTGACCTTACTTCGTACTTTCTTGTGTGATAGGGTGGTGATTGGGTTGGTTAAGGAATAAAGGCTAATTTTTTTGAGTAAATATATCTAATAAAACACTTTTGCACAAATACACGAAATTATAACAAAACAATACTTAAACTGGTAACTAATTAAACTCTTTAAACTATGGTTAACTAATGTATGGTCATATCTGGTAAAATGGTACTGGTAATGGTTATGAGTACGCGGTGTCTCGGAAGAGAACGGAACACGAACTGAAGTATAATTATATCGAATGAGCGAATGTGCATTATTGTGTAGGACGCAATTATGCATATCCGCTGAGTGTTCGATTGAAACTCGAACATAAACTATTCCACCAACTCGAGTATTAACTGAGATAATAACTACTTATTTTTGTTGCGAGTGTATTATAATAAAACAGCGCCATCTAGTAGTACCGATGCCGCCTAGTACCTAAGCGAACTCATAGATGGCGTTGTAAAATCTGCCATCTGCTTAGAAAAAAGCTTGCCAGTTCGCTAGCCAGAGTTAGGACGGTGCCATTTCCTTGTATGGGATTAGGCATCTGTACTAGTGTATTATAATATGTGGTTCACAATGAGTTGATTAGCGTAGGGAGCGTCAAAGAGGTGTAGGCGAAATTGGAAGGAGCGGTGGCGTAGCGGATTACTTGGCTGTGCTTGTGAAGGCTGGATTAGTGGGACTCTGTTGTATTTATATAAAATACCGTACTTTGAACTTGATATGCGACATGATAATTATAAATAGGCGGTGTCTGTCGCGGGTATTGTGTTACGACCACACATAGAGTTAATAAATAATTTATGTTCGCGGCAGTACGATTTAATATTATCTTATATATAATTGTTCTGTACGTGTGTATGTCACTGAACTCCTTCTAAACGGCTGGACTGATTTTGATGGTTTTAGTGTATGTTTGAGTGGGTCCCTGAATGGTTTTGATTCACAATTAGGACTGGTACCGCCCATGCGAAGCCGATGCATAGCTAGTGTGAATGTATATTGATGTGGCCTATTGCGTGTGTGCCCGCAGGCGACGGGCCGGAGCACATCGGGCGCGTGCTGCGGCGGCTGGCGGCGCTGGACTCGCGCTGCGGCGCCGCGCTGGCGGCCGTGCGGCGCGCGCTGTGGCCGCAGCAGCGCGAGCGCCAGGCCGAGCAGCGCAGCAGGTACGCACTGTGTGCCACTACTGCGCAGTATGGCGCTGTTCCACAGGGACGCTGGACGCGCGCTGCGGCGCCGCGCTGGCGGCCGTGCGGCGCGCGCTGTGGCCGCAGCAGCGCGAGCGCCAGGCCGAGCAGCGCAGCAGGTACGCACTGTGTGCCACTACTGCGCAGTATGGCGCTGTTCCACAGGGACGCTGGACGCGCGCTGCGGCGCCGCGCTGGCGGCCGTGCGGCGCGCGCTGTGGCCGCAGCAGCGCGAGCGCCAGGCCGAGCAGCGCAGCAGGTACGCACTGTGTGCCACTACTGCGCAGTATGGCGCTGTTCCACAGGGACGCTGGACGCGCGCTGCGGCGCCGCGCTGGCGGCCGTGCGGCGCGCGCTGTGGCCGCAGCAGCGCGAGCGCCAGGCCGAGCAGCGCAGCAGGTACGCACTGTGTGCCACTACTGCGCAGTATGGCGCTGTTCCACAGGGACGCTGGACGCGCGCTGCGGCGCCGCGCTGGCGGCCGTGCGGCGCGCGCTGTGGCCGCAGCAGCGCGAGCGCCAGGCCGAGCAGCGCAGCAGGTACGCACTGTGTGCCACTACTGCGCAGTATGGCGCTGTTCCACAGGGACGCTGGACGCGCGCTGCGGCGCCGCGCTGGCGGCCGTGCGGCGCGCGCTGTGGCCGCAGCAGCGCGAGCGCCAGGCCGAGCAGCGCAGCAGGTACGCACTGTGTGCCACTACTGCGCAGTATGGCGCTGTTCCACAGGGACGCTGGACGCGCGCTGCGGCGCCGCGCTGGCGGCCGTGCGGCGCGCGCTGTGGCCGCAGCAGCGCGAGCGCCAGGCCGAGCAGCGCAGCAGGTACGCACTGTGTGCCACTACTGCGCAGTATGGCGCTGTTCCACAGGGACGCTGGACGCGCGCTGCGGCGCCGCGCTGGCGGCCGTGCGGCGCGCGCTGTGGCCGCAGCAGCGCGAGCGCCAGGCCGAGCAGCGCAGCAGGTACGCACTGTGTGCCACTACTGCGCAGTATGGCGCTGTTCCACAGGGACGCTGGACGCGCGCTGCGGCGCCGCGCTGGCGGCCGTGCGGCGCGCGCTGTGGCCGCAGCAGCGCGAGCGCCAGGCCGAGCAGCGCAGCAGGTACGCACTGTGTGCCACTACTGCGCAGTATGGCGCTGTTCCACAGGGACGCTGGACGCGCGCTGCGGCGCCGCGCTGGCGGCCGTGCGGCGCGCGCTGTGGCCGCAGCAGCGCGAGCGCCAGGCCGAGCAGCGCAGCAGGTACGCACTGTGTGCCACTACTGCGCAGTATGGCGCTGTTCCACAGGGACGCTGGACGCGCGCTGCGGCGCCGCGCTGGCGGCCGTGCGGCGCGCGCTGTGGCCGCAGCAGCGCGAGCGCCAGGCCGAGCAGCGCAGCAGGTACGCACTGTGTGCCACTACTGCGCAGTATGGCGCTGTTCCACAGGGACGCTGGACGCGCGCTGCGGCGCCGCGCTGGCGGCCGTGCGGCGCGCGCTGTGGCCGCAGCAGCGCGAGCGCCAGGCCGAGCAGCGCAGCAGGTACGCACTGTGTGCCACTACTGCGCAGTATGGCGCTGTTCCACAGGGACGCTGGACGCGCGCTGCGGCGCCGCGCTGGCGGCCGTGCGGCGCGCGCTGTGGCCGCAGCAGCGCGAGCGCCAGGCCGAGCAGCGCAGCAGGTACGCACTGTGTGCCACTACTGCGCAGTATGGCGCTGTTCCACAGGGACGCTGGACGCGCGCTGCGGCGCCGCGCTGGCGGCCGTGCGGCGCGCGCTGTGGCCGCAGCAGCGCGAGCGCCAGGCCGAGCAGCGCAGCAGGTACGCACTGTGTGCCACTACTGCGCAGTATGGCGCTGTTCCACAGGGACGCTGGACGCGCGCTGCGGCGCCGCGCTGGCGGCCGTGCGGCGCGCGCTGTGGCCGCAGCAGCGCGAGCGCCAGGCCGAGCAGCGCAGCAGGTACGCACTGTGTGCCACTACTGCGCAGTATGGCGCTGTTCCACAGGGACGCTGGACGCGCGCTGCGGCGCCGCGCTGGCGGCCGTGCGGCGCGCGCTGTGGCCGCAGCAGCGCGAGCGCCAGGCCGAGCAGCGCAGCAGGTACGCACTGTGTGCCACTACTGCGCAGTATGGCGCTGTTCCACAGGGACGCTGGACGCGCGCTGCGGCGCCGCGCTGGCGGCCGTGCGGCGCGCGCTGTGGCCGCAGCAGCGCGAGCGCCAGGCCGAGCAGCGCAGCAGGTACGCACTGTGTGCCACTACTGCGCAGTATGGCGCTGTTCCACAGGGACGCTGGACGCGCGCTGCGGCGCCGCGCTGGCGGCCGTGCGGCGCGCGCTGTGGCCGCAGCAGCGCGAGCGCCAGGCCGAGCAGCGCAGCAGGTACGCACTGTGTGCCACTACTGCGCAGTATGGCGCTGTTCCACAGGGACGCTGGACGCGCGCTGCGGCGCCGCGCTGGCGGCCGTGCGGCGCGCGCTGTGGCCGCAGCAGCGCGAGCGCCAGGCCGAGCAGCGCAGCAGGTACGCACTGTGTGCCACTACTGCGCAGTATGGCGCTGTTCCACAGGGACGCTGGACGCGCGCTGCGGCGCCGCGCTGGCGGCCGTGCGGCGCGCGCTGTGGCCGCAGCAGCGCGAGCGCCAGGCCGAGCAGCGCAGCAGGTACGCACTGTGTGCCACTACTGCGCAGTATGGCGCTGTTCCACAGGGACGCTGGACGCGCGCTGCGGCGCCGCGCTGGCGGCCGTGCGGCGCGCGCTGTGGCCGCAGCAGCGCGAGCGCCAGGCCGAGCAGCGCAGCAGGTACGCACTGTGTGCCACTACTGCGCAGTATGGCGCTGTTCCACAGGGACGCTGGACGCGCGCTGCGGCGCCGCGCTGGCGGCCGTGCGGCGCGCGCTGTGGCCGCAGCAGCGCGAGCGCCAGGCCGAGCAGCGCAGCAGGTACGCACTGTGTGCCACTACTGCGCAGTATGGCGCTGTTCCACAGGGACGCTGGACGCGCGCTGCGGCGCCGCGCTGGCGGCCGTGCGGCGCGCGCTGTGGCCGCAGCAGCGCGAGCGCCAGGCCGAGCAGCGCAGCAGGTACGCACTGTGTGCCACTACTGCGCAGTATGGCGCTGTTCCACAGGGACGCTGGACGCGCGCTGCGGCGCCGCGCTGGCGGCCGTGCGGCGCGCGCTGTGGCCGCAGCAGCGCGAGCGCCAGGCCGAGCAGCGCAGCAGGTACGCACTGTGTGCCACTACTGCGCAGTATGGTGCTGTTCCACAGGGTGCAGCAGGTGCTACGTTCTTGATCCCAACACTACACAGACCACTGTTTACCAACTTCTGCCATACTTTTCCAACACGTATATAATCACAACATGATTGATTTGTTCTCCGTTACGTGCGTCACACTAAATATTCTTTAAATAAACTAGTAAAAAAAATTGCCCATTCAAAATATATGCAGAAAAATAAAAAGCTTTGAAAAACTGTATATGTAAACCCATTAAATTCATAATAATAGTCCTGAGCTTTTGGCAAAAATCTACTTTAACATTCCATCCAAATCAATTCGTTTCAATCCACCCATTCGTGTACCAAATGTTTCATCAAATTACAGGCAGAACAGTTACGTTGTGCGAGCAAGCAGAACTTTTAATAGTTTGTGTAAGCAGCGTGATATCGACCCCTTTATAACTAGTGTGTCATCGGCAAGGAGGTGCTTAAGCCTTGACTTTTTCACATAAGCTGATGATTTGTAGATTCCTATATTTAGCATAGCAGTGCCTTATCTGTATGCTCACGCTGAAATTTAAATTTTTACTGTATTTCTATAAGCGAAGACTTGTTATTGGCTTTCCTTTTACTAATGTTGTGTTATTTTAGATTTGTTTAGCTGTAAGTCTTCCATACTTGATTTAAATATATGAATGTTTCTATTTGAAAGTTTAACAGCAAAAGTAAAGAAGGCAGAAGTCAAGGGAATAAAACTTTTTAACAAAAAATATACCGACGAAAAACCCAACACGATATAAAAATATTAAAACCACTGAAAAGGAAAAAATATATTTAAGAAGTTTGGGCGTGTATAAAATATAACTTCTCGTTCTCGTTGGTCTGCATGAATCGTTGGGGCATACCCCGCCCATGTACATTGCACATTAATTTCTATCATCATCATGTCAGCCAAAGGATGTCCACTGCTGCACAGAGGCCCCCCTATAGATTTCCACAACTGTGTCGTCATTTTGTTGGGAATTTGCCAGTGCCACCCTTGGCAGGCGGGTTGGTGAGTGCGGTATGATTATTCATTCACAGAATTTACACTGCTGCCTATCCCGCTGTTTTAGAGTCCCTTAGTCGCCTTTTACGTCATCCAACAGGAGGAGATGGAGTGGTGCTATATTCTTAATCCGGAATAAATTTCTAATAGGACTAAATTACGTCAATTATCCCTCACAGAGAGCGACGTGAGAAAGAGGAACGCTCGCGCCGTGCTCGCGACCGACAACAGCAGCTGATGCGGGAGTTTGCACGCCGGCAGCAACAGTTCATGTCGGCCATGAAGACCCTGGACGGAACCGAGGCTGGTGCCATGGAGTGGGAGGAGGAGGTGGCCGTGGAGAGGGACTATGACTGTGTTATATGTAACACCACCACCCCTACCACGCCCGCAGACCCCATTGGATTGGTAGTTTTACTACAGGTAAGTTATCAAGGCCGTGGTGTTAATGGAGTGACCAAGTTAAGACCAATTTTCATGGTTGATATCATGCATCATGCTGGGTATCAACTTAAATTAATGATCGAGTCCCAAACAATTTGTTTGATATGTAAGTTGACGAATCGAAAAATTATATGGAATTTCAAATCCTATGAGGGCGTCAAGATTTTAAAACCAATAAAGGTTTTAAAAACTTGACGCCTTTTGAAATAATTAATTTGGAAGTATTTGTGCGGATAGCTTCTACACAACAGTCGTAGAGTATGGATTGGTGATCAAAATGCTTGCAAATGACGGGATTGGGAAGTTCTAACTCTTCAAAGTCATCCAAAGTTTGCGAAAGCTGGTGTCACCGTCGTACTCTCGTGAACTGCACTCCGATATGACAGAAGGAACGGTTGAATGTGCTTGAAGTACGTTGGATCGGTTTTCAATGTGTCCAGAAGCTATCGAATGTCAGTTGTTTTTTGCAGATATCCAAAAAGTTGTTCTTTTGTTGTTGTTCAAATTCTTGTAATAAATT
The DNA here is from genome assembly GCA_947459985.1 of Diloba caeruleocephala. Classification (NCBI taxonomy): domain Eukaryota; kingdom Metazoa; phylum Arthropoda; class Insecta; order Lepidoptera; family Noctuidae; genus Diloba; species Diloba caeruleocephala. Next base: position 2,300,884 of record OX381616.1, on the reverse strand, counting down.
TATGATAAAGACTGAAATTTGATTGAACTGAGCTTAAAATTGATAAAAAAAATGTGGGTATTCTGCTCCTTTTAAAGTTCAGTCTGGATTTATTATGATTTTAATATAGTGCCGGCTACGAATAGTACCAACTCATCTCATCCCGTGGGTGTCGTAAAAGTCGACTAAGGGATTAACCGGCGGATGGGCAGCAGCGTCCTTCGAGTACATTAACAACTCAACTGCGATCGTCAACCCGCCTGCCAAGCGTGGCGATTATGGCAAAACCCACCAATGAGCACGCAACATACTGATGTTGGTCGTCAGTGGAGTTTGTTCGGCCGATGATGATGAGTACAGTGCAAACTGAACGCCAATGCAGTCGACGTCGGTGCTGGGCCACCGGCGGCGCGGGGGGGCGGGGGGCGGCGGCGGAGGCGCGCGCCTGGCGCTGAGCGAGGCGGAGCGCGCGCGGCTGGCGGCGCAGCGCGACGCCACGGCGGCCGCGCACCACTACCGCCTGCACGACGAGCTGCACCAGCACTTCGACCAGGTGCGCCCACCGCACACGCACACCGCACACCGCACACCGCACACCGCACACACTTACGGCTCATTTGCTTTACATTTCACAATAACGAAGTGATCCTACATTTAAATTGTAATTTTTCGTTTTTCTTGAATGTTATCTAATATATAAAATTCTCGTATCACAGTGTTAGTTGCCATACTCCTCCGAAACGGCTTGATCGATTTTTTGTCATTTTATATGCATATTCAGTAGGTCTGAGTCACCCCTAAGTGATAAGGATTTTCCACCCCAATTTTTTTTTGTTAATTTTTCGACAAAGTTTTTAATTTTAATTTTTTTATAATGTAGCATTAAAAAATACATACAAACCCTAAATTTTCACCCTTCTATCACCAACCCCTATTTTTTAATAATTATTTTAGTAATTTTTCATCCCACTCGATAACTGATCAATTATCACTTGGTAAGTTATCCCCCCCAGACGTCTACCGGTGTCACTTCTCACCCAATAAACAGCACGGAGTAGGGATGAGACCGAAGCCGGTCTCCTGTTTCTCTCACACAATAAGCCTTCTCTCACACCCTCCACAGTTCTCGGCCATTTTATTATTATTTATACATCAAGCGTAATAGTAACGTTTACAATTATCATTTTACTATACTGCATGTTATCTCGAATAGGCGCCGAAACGACTTAACGGTTCTCAATGAAAATTTTCGAGATCAATACATGAATTATAACTTAAATTTTCATGTGTGTTCCAATTTTATATCTTGCAGCAGGGTCCAGAATACATGAATAGGTGTTAATATAATTTGCGCCTAGCGTACCGGGCGGGTACGGCTAGTATACTATAAAAATAAAGTAAAATAGGACCTTTTGAACGTCAACATAATATAAAATAGCCCCCAAAACGCCTACCCTTCACAATTTTCTACTGTTTAAGACAGGAAGAAGAAACAGAGCTACAAATTCCCCAGAAACACATCTGTGTTATGTTATATCATGTTTATGAAAGTTTAATGAAACAAAAGTGAAGGGTGGCTTTATATGGATGCTGTTATACACTTGAATTTTATTATTGTAATTAATATTATAAATATAATATTAAAATAATAAAGTCCCAAACAACATACCACACCAAGAAATATCAAGATACCGTGAGTGATTACTGCGTGCTTCGAAACAAATTTTTGATTAAAATTGTACGGTGGGTAAAATAAAATTACGCTTTTAAATCTGTAACGACACCTTAGTCATCCTGCGACCACGAATGCTGCAAGGTATTTGAATTTTCAGGAACAAAAATCTAAAATATACGCGATATAATTCGTTTAAAAGTGTTATATTATAATGTGTAATAATCGCAAAAACCGAAGACATAGCGCTAAACTATAACTATTGACTATTTGGGGGAAATCGTACAACAAGTTGCTCATTACCACCTATAGTATTTACACCCTTTCCGACTAGCATACACAACATTGTATATACAAACAATGTTCAAGCAACATAAATTCAACACAAATAAAAAAAATACGATAGGCCAGACAAATTGATGAGCAATCTGTTGGTGTTCGCGTTTGCGCAGGAGTCGTGGCTGCTGTCGGTGTCGGTGGGCTGGGAGGGCGGCGTGCACGTGCAGTCGTGCGGCCACCACCTGCACCTGCGCTGCCTGCACGCCTACCTGCGCGCGCTGCAGGCGCCGCAGCGGCCGCACAACCTGCACGTGGAGCGCGGCGAGTTCCTGTGCCCCGTGTGCCGCCAGCTGGCCAACTGCGTGCTGCCGCTGGCGCCGCAGCCGGCCGCGCCGCGCCCGCAGCCGCGCGCGCACGCCGCCTGCGCCGCGCGCGTGCTGGAGCTGCTGCAGCGCGAGCCCGCGCCGCCGGCGCCCAGCCGCCTGGCGGAGGCGATGGGCAAGGCCATGGAGGACATGACGGCCACGGCCGGCGGCAAGCTCAAGCAGCGCTACGGCTCATCGCCAGCCGCCATCTTTACATTTGTTGCGTCGCTGGTGCGGACCAACCTCGAGTGCGAGTTGGTTCAGCGTGGGGGCACGCTGCAGACGTGTACCGCGCCTCGGTACAAGCTGAGGAACGAATGTATAGGTATGGGAATGTAAATAAACGTTTTACGTCTCGCGTCGTTTGTTGATTAATATTATTTAAGTTACACGATGTTCAATCCAGTCACTCGCAAATAGAAAACGTCGAATCAAGACGTATTGTAGTTACAATTATTACAAAGTTCCCTTATTAACAAATTTGAACCTTAACACATACACCAGTATGTATGAGAAATAAAAATACTTGTAAACTTGAGGTTACTTGCCATAACCGTGTTGTTTGACTGAAAAACTGACCTTATAGCTGTTTTTTGGAAAGCCAACATAAACTGTCTTAGCAAATACGGGATCAACAATTAGATGATCCAGCGATGACACCGGGGCGCTCATAGTCAATTGCACTGATCAGTTAACGATCGGCGAGGTTAAGCAACGCTCCGCGTGGTTAGTCTATTGAATGATGACCGCATAGTGGTATTTGAACTGGGCGTCTCCATGGTTCGGACGGCACGTAAAATCGTCGGTCCCGGTTGTTGTCATTATGTCATTAGGCGACAGTCGTTAAGCCAGGTCGGAGGCCTTTGGGCGCTTTGAACAACTGACACAAGGTTGGCCTCTAACTACTCGGGAACCCTGGGGAAGGTGGCCTCCCCCTCTTATCCTAGTGAGCGCTATCCCCAATGCGGCATTCAATAACCTCTTCCAACAGTCTCCAAAAGAAGCTACCATTATCGGTATCCCAAAACTGGCAACCGGCAGCAAGCGTATAACTGAGGCGTTCCATTTTCGCCCCATAAGCCTTCGCCATCTAAATACGTTCAAATATTATGCTGAACTCCAAAAGTCAGTCACCCGACGAGAGGTTCGATTTTAGAACCAAACACTCTTGCGTCCAGTCCAAAACGCTCACTGGATCCACACTAAATTGGATTTAGTTATATTAAAACGTTCCACCCCGCGGCAAGTTCAAATAGTGATGATCATATTGTTACTAGGAATGCATTATGTTTTGTTGTTCGGAATATGGCAAATCAAAGAATAGTAACTTGAGGACTGAAACATGTTTATTGTATGATGAAAGGTATCTTAAAACTACCCTAGAGCTATTAGCTCGATTTTGACAAACCGTGGGGTGGAACGGTTTTGTGTAACTACGTCCAATCATGACAGGAATATTTTGGCTTCATGTGGCGAATGCCTTCGAAAAAGGCTGGAACTACGACTTAGTATATTATATTAACCTGTACAAAGTCGGCACTGGCACGACCTTCTTGTATTCATAATTTGAAACGTTTTATCGATGCGATAGCGAATGCTACGTCATGCAACATGTTTGTCTTGTCTTCTTGTTCCATTTGCACGGGTGTTCCTCAAGGCTCCTTGCTCGCCCCGTTTCTTTTCGCACTTTACACTAGCGAAACTCCGAATAGAAGAAAGGGAAAATTGGTTCTCTTCATGGATTGCAACAAAGCCATTCTGTTCATCACAACACAGCATAATGCACCAGTGGCAGACTCGAAACCCGTAAGATGCTACGTTGACTCTGTCCGGTGCCATCTGAATTGCATACAACCTCAACAATTCTGACAAAATCATACTATTTTAGAAGGCAGTTAAAAATAAGCTAGTAACACATATGATTTCGGAACTTTTCGCGCACAGATAAATCAAAACAGCTATGAATACTCGATATTCTTGCCGGTGTGGTTCGATCGCGTCGACTCGTAGGTTTTTCTTTGACAATGATGCTTGCTTATATTATATTTTCATCGAATCATTCTAATCATGAGATTAATTTAATAGTGGATTTTTATAATAGGTGTACGTGAAGCCGTAACGGAAACTAATACCATAGATTCGGTACCGTTTATAATACTTAATTAGTATATATTTTTCTCGATGTGAACGGTTTTTCGTGCAGGATTCAAGATGATTTTTCATTGTTTGCCACCTCTCTTTCAAACAAGACACTGTTGAGATGAATATTTTCGCATTCGTCAATACAACGGGCGTGCGAGCTGTATCGGATGTGGTCCGCAGTGCCGCTGATGGTGGTGGCGGGCGCGCACGCGCGCGTGCTGCGGAGCGCGGGCGCGGGGCTGGGCGCGGCCGACACCTGGCGCGCGCTGCTGGCGCCGCCGGCCGGGCCGCAGGCTGCCGGGCCGCTGGCCGACGGGCCGCACTCGCCCGTGCCGGCTGTGCCCGCGGAGGCGCGGCCCGTGCCGCTGCTGCTACGCGACCCGCTGGCGCTACTCATGCAGTTCCTGCTGCTCGCGCCGCCCACGCCGCCCTACCTTGACATGCGTCAGTATATTCACTTTGCATTTTACTACACACTATATAAATATGACTCAGTTAACATTTTATATCTTATAGAATAATTTCAATCGTACAAAATCTTCGCTCACTTAACTTTAAGACGCTCATCATAATAATTTTATCGTATAGTGAGCAAAATGAGTAAATGAATGTCATGAAATAAAATACACAAACGATTACAATACAAATGACTTTATAAATTTAATTTCACGTTATTAGTTTTCTTTCAACATAAAGGTAAAAGCATAATAACTGAAATCAATACAAATGTTGTCCCACAAATAAATTTTGTTCGACAGTATCAATTATTGTAGTTAGTCATAAATATGTGTAACGGTGACGGAATCTTCATATGAGCCAAAAATCAGGTTTGCCCTATTAAAAAGTATTAACACATTGAATTTTTGTAAGCACTGAATTAATTATATTTCCAACACGCGCCTGCTTCGAATTTTCCACAGCTTATTATTTCATAGTATACAATTTAAAAAACTTGTTCGCTCATAAGCAGTGTCGTCTGATCTTCGTTGTCTTCGTAACGATCAAATTGAATTGTTACTTGCATACATACATAACTCTTTACTATGCTATCGAGAACGCAACGTTTTGAGAAATAGTGTTGGTCATGTTTTACTCGGGCAAGCCAAAGTTTGAGGCTCGTGCGAAGGACTGTGTCGGTGTGCATCACACGGCTCGCTCCGTCCACAGAGGAGTTCACGTGCATCGTGCGCACGCTGTACGCGCTGAGCTACTACCAGGCGGTGTGCCAGCACGCGGCGGGCGGCAGCGCGGAGGCGCGCGCGGCGCTGCTGGGCGCGGCGCGCGCGGGCGAGCCGGCCGGCCTGCGCGCCGCGGGCCGCGCGCTGCTGGCCGCGCTGGCCGGCTCCGACCTGTTCACGGAGGACGGGCCGCCCGGGCCGCACGCGCCGCACGAGCCGCACGAGGCCGTCGCGCCCGACCTGGCGCACATGGAGCGACAGGTCTGCTTGTGCATCTCTTGACAGAAATAGACGCGCGTTCGTTTGCTCGCTTGCTAGCTCTCCGACCTCCTAATCATCGTAATGCAAAACTTATCCATGAACAACTCTGAGCAAAGACAGTTCGAAGACCGACTTTGACTTTATAAATTAGTCACAACCCTCGGTAGGTAATTTATTATTTCAAAAGTCCGGCTTAGTAGTTGCCGCCGGAGTGGCAAGTATTCTGCTTCTAAACAGTAGTGTTTAAACTTACCAGTTTGAAAGGCACTGTAACTAGTGCAATTACTGGTCTAAAAACCTATATCACTCTCGAGGTGACACAAACACATCGTGGTACTACAATTAGTATGAACAGACGTGACATTTCATTTCCAAAACCAAGTAAATAACTTCCTCGTCTCGTCACCAGGTTATATTCAAGTCATGATATACAAAACGCACTTGCTGACTTCAACTTTAAAATGTTTAGTATGTCTTCATACATAGCTTGGGCCATAAAGCCGGATGCCTAAATAATGCATCAAACTATAGGCCCATATCCGTGCTACCAGCCTTAAGCCAAATCTTCGAGAAAATTATATTAAATCAATTGTTGAAACATTTTAACAAGAATGAAATATTATATGAGAAACAGTTCGGATTCACAAGGGAGCGATCTACAGAGGATGCTAGATCTACTCTCATTAAAACAGTATTAGGGGCCTGGGAGCATGCGCACGATACTTTGGGCGTATTTCGCGATTTGTCCAAAGCATTCGACTGCTTGGACCACCGCACACTCATTCTGAAACTTAAATACTATGGAATCCAAGGTAGGTCTATAGATCTTGTAACCTCCTATTTGATAAATCGGGATCAAAGAGTGGCAATTAATAATGTCACATCCACGGGCTCACTAGTTAAAATGGGAGTACCCCAAGGATCAATTTTGGGGCAATTCCTGTTTCTGGTCTATATTAATCACCTGCCATAAACGATACAATGTCAAACATAGTCTTGTTTGCTGATGACACGTAGCTTACATTTAAAGTAAATAGGAATGTTAGGTATCTTATAGAACCCAATGATATACTTTATAAGGTATCTGATTGGTTATCGGCCGATAATCTTCTCCTAAACGTAGAAAAAACCAAATGTATAAAGTTTTCAACGACAAATGTAATCTTATATATTACAGAAAAGAGCAGTCCGATCTATTTATAATCTAGGTTCTCGTGAGTCACTTCGGGATCTATTTAAGGAGATATACATACTTACTTTACCATGGAGTATCCATGGCGTTTCATGCCGCCTCTTCTCCACGAGATCAACTATTTGGAACCGTGCAACTTAGATTCTGACGTTTCATAAGTGCCAATATTTGGTTTATTTGAAATAAAAAACTTTGACTTTTGATTACACCAAGATCTATGACAAAACCCATATTTACTACATCATATTATATTCTGCAGACAAATTGAATATTTCTTTTCTTCACAGATACAAGAACTTCTATTACCGTTCCTACGCATCTCAGCCCTACTTCGACACCACCTTTACGGCTGCGAGCTTCCCGAAGTGGCCACCCCACGGCAAGAGTTCGTTCGGCTCGCGTACTACCTGGAGCTGGTCACCGACGGCATGGAGTGGAGCGAGTGGTCGGCGGGCAGAGCCTTGCCGCCCGACTCCGCTATTGCTGCACGAGCCTGGGCAAGGCAACTAGGTGCCGCTGCTGCGAGGGGACAGCTTGCGGTAAGTCAAATACACTTACCGTTATCATTCAGCTATCCCAATGTAATAGATGGCTTCCAATCATAACATTTGCGACTGAATTCTTGTACTTTACATGGAAAGCCGCTGTCTGAAATCTGCAGCCCTACTAATGAAAATTACCCCTTTACAATAGGTTGTGAAACTTTCGGGCTAAAACCGTGAAACGTAGATTTGTTATAAAACTAATATGCTAGGTTTTTGTACACTGTTACTAATAATTTCAGCTATGTTGGCAACTTTAGTTCTTCTACGGATCTACTCATCCCCCCCTTTTTTTTAAACGTTGCCCTACACTAGGATTTCTCCTGTGTCAGACATGAATTCCACATACAATACACCCAGACCCGGAACCACTACCTGCAGATCATACAAGTATTTGTTCCGTGCGGGAATCGAACCCACGACCCGGAGCGCAGCAGCTGACTGTATCAGCCACTGCAACAACCGTGCCGTCAAATTACCAGAACGTCAATTTATTTTCACAGGTACGCCGCCACCTACGCTCAATGGCAGTGGAATGGTGCCAACCGGCACTACTAGCGTTGCCGCGCGACTACGACCGTCTGTTCACGTACTACCACGAGCGCGTGTGTCTCCAGTGTGGAGCAGTTCCCAAGGAGGCCAGCGTGTGCCTGCTGTGTGGTACCCTCGTGTGCCTCAAGCAGGCGTGTTGCAGGCAGCACCAGGTCGCTGAAGCTGTGCAGGTACATACATATTATTTATTTATATTTAGGAAAACCAACAGCTATAAAACTTATAATAGGTGGTTACAGTGGGTGCCATGAAGCCAATTATAGGTTTCCACGAATAACATCAGAAATTAAAACAGTCTTAAGGAACACTAAAGCAATACAACTACAAGTAATATTAGATTGTATACTATGAAATATATACATATATACACACATGTGATTGTCAGGTAGACTGGAAAAACTTAAGGTTAAGCTTCCTTCTTGCCGTGTTACTATTAGTAACAAATGGGTCAAGTGAAAATTCTTTGCATATCCTATTAAGATTATTGCTTGCTCGCACAATATATGAGGTTTGCCTGTAATTGGAAGAACATGAAGGAATAGATATAGTGGGATTATATCTAATGCATTTGTACGGAACATTAAAATTGAGCTTATGTAGGAGATCAGGACTGTCAATTTCATTTGAAAATATTTATAATAAGAACGAACAGTTAGCTAATTGGCGACGATTTGAAAGTGGCAGGATGTGAAGTCTTTTACATATACTTGGATAATTTTCGGAGCAATAGGGAATTTGCAATCGACAGCATAAAAACCTAATAAAACGTTTCTGTATCTTTTCTATACGGTTAATGTATTTATCATAACATGGGTTCCAGATTTGTGATTATACTTCAAACTTTTCGTGTGGTGTCCGGGTTTAGAATATAGCACCATTCCATCTCTCGTAGATGTCGTAAAGGTGACTAAGGGATTCTAAACTAGAGAAATGAGCAGCAGCGTCCCTTCTATGGCACAGTAGGAAATTTGCGCTCACCAACCCACCAAACGATGAGGAAGATTTGCCCGCATGTTACGATGCATTTCTGACCCTGCGGGTAGTAATATTTCTATAGCGTCGTGTCACTAAAGCTTGCGTGGCTTTTCATGAATTAGTTGATATGTCGAGTTTATTGCCGGAACTCTTACAATTGCGACTGCATCAGCAAAGGTCGGCTGTTGTGATCTATGCGGCGCGTCTTATGTGTTGCCAGTTTATTCCTCTTCTTAGTGTTGTTCCAATTATTATTATTATTATTTTTTTAAACGTTGCCCCACACTAGGATTTCTCCTGTGTCGTGGGTGCGTTTACAAACACAAATTCCACACAACAATACACCCAGACCCGGAACAACTACCTGCAGATTATACAAATATTTGTACCGTGCGGGAATCGAACCCACGACCCGTTACGCAGCAGCCGACTATATCAGCCACTGCACCAACGGTGCCGTCAATTTTGCTTTATGTATTTAATTTTAATCGAGTGTGCGTTGTTAGTGCAAAAATAAATTGTTTATTTCTTTGTTTGACTCACGTGGTCGACGTTATCAGTCCACTTTCGTAGATTTAAAGATTGTATGTGACTGCAGTAATAGCCCCTTGCTTAAATTGTACACAGCACGCGATGGAGTGCGGCGGCGGCACGGGCATCTTCCTGGTGGTGACGTCCACTTACATCATCGTGATCCGTGGTCGGCGCGCCTGCCTGTGGGGCTCCCTGTATCTGGACGACTACGACGAGGAAGACCGCGACCTCAAGTGAGTCGACAACTCTACCGCGCAAAACCATTGAACAATGTATAGATCTCCCGGGTATTGTTGTCATAGCGAAATGTTTCCCTGATAAGTAACATTGCCAATCTCTGTAGGTGGATAAATGCTCGTAATATTTTCTACGTGCTAGATGCTAATCGCAAATATGGTGTTTGTCCAGGTGTTTTATTCGAAAATCATAACGCAATTTAATGGTATTCGCACCGGGTACTGTAATTTTAGCTTTCAAGTACGCCGTGAATACGATTGAACATCCATTATACTTAAGAACTATAATTTACTCATCATATCAGCCAGAGGACGTCCTGAACAAAGGCCTCCCCCAATCAATCAATGTTATTTGCTCAGAATGTAGGTATTAGTAAGATCACATTAAAATATTCGTTCCATAGATTCAACCATTTTTGTAGTATGCAAATATTAAAATACACTGAAATAAGGTTATTACATACATGTCATTACGAGCTATTACTATTTTAAATTACAATGTCAAGGTGGGTACAATATTATGAGCATTGATGGTATATATGTTACTATCGTAACATTATACGTATTAAATTAACCATTTTTAATCTTAGGCAGATTTAAATATTCGTTCACTGAGTAGTATGCCTTCGAAGAGAGCAATTCAAAAGCCTTTCTTTTGAAAATATTTGTGTTTTCAATGTCCATTATGGATCTTGGTAATTTATTATAAATACTACTACACCCACTAATAAATAGATAAGTTATTCAGCTCATCAATATCCCACAGACGCGGCAAACCCCTCTACCTTAGCCAAGACCGGCTGGATCTTCTGCAGGCGCAATGGTTAGCTCACCGGTTCGACCACACGAAGAGAACCTGGGTGTGGCACCGTGACTCGCTTTGAAACGTTCTGCCCACCCCGCCACCCTACCGCGCGTGATGCGCCACACGCCCACTTCTGGAGAACGCCCGACCTCCACCGTGGGCACGTAGCCAGGGGAAGAAAACGACGAGAAAATTGTTGTGTTGTCTGTAATCTAGTAGATTAGAAGGTAGGAATTATGGCAGACTTGTTGTAGTTTGTGACAGGTTAACTATGCATTGACTCAGTCGAAAAAAATCGATATAAATGTACTGGGTCCTATCACAGTCCACCGCTAGACGTAAGCCTCACCAATTATTGTATTATTTGCTAAGTGTGGGTAGTGGAAACTCGTGTTTTCCACCCTGGCTACGATTATTGAAATATTTAGAATCTAAGTCATCTAAATCCTTCAAGTGTAATTTAGCTGATTTTCGTTCTATGTTCCGATCGGATTGTTTTGATGCGTCAAATTAAATCGATTGGTGAACTCACGGTAGAGTTCGATTAGGCCACGCGGCAATAGAGCCGCGATTGACAACCGATCTCAATGAAAGCAGAAGTTCTACGAGGAACAATATATAACTAGAATTTATACGACTGCTTCTAATGTGTACTACTTGTCGAAGTCGTAGAAACTTGCCTTGAGTCATCGCCACTAGACATAGAGTTAATAAAATTGTCTGTTTGTCGAAATAGGTCAATATTAGAGTTTATTTATATATTATGTAACTTATATATTTTTAATAGAACTAACTTAACCGACTAAGCGAAGGCCAAGTTCGAGCAATATGCGAGATCGTCAGTAAAGTTAGTTTTGTTTTAATATTACAATGATAACAGATGTATTGAAATATGCAAAAGGAAAAACAAATTGTTTCGTCAATTGAGCCTTTACATCAATAGCACCAGCAGCAAATTTTGATAATTATAACTACGAAATATATTAAATATACCCCTGTTTTAATATACACGTTCATTGATGGATTTAATAATTATGTCATTCGCTCTACGTGTATTTTAATCAGTACAATTGACACTCAGTGGTATTATATTATGTCCAAATATTATTGAATATAATAGTACAGTAATTCTCAAATTATACGCATCCACACCTAAATATATTTTCATACATATTGGATATAATATAGCTTCCTGCTAACCCCAGTTTAGCTGCGAGAATATTCGTCTCACGTAGGATTTAAGCCTGACATGATTATCGTATAGAGGGTGGATTCAGCTTGCAAAACGCATAGTATTTTCATAGTGAAAAGATTAGTCATTTCATTTAGAAGTATTTTTGATTAGTTATATTATTATTTGTAACTATAAATTTCTAAACATGTATCATAACATTATACATCTGATGTTTCATTGATTTACAAGTATATCTTACTTTAATATTATTTTCATGAGGAAGTTATTGATCTAGACTAATTGCATGGGTTTTAATATTCCAAAAGTTACAATAAAATCTTATCATTAGTTAGTATATTTATGAATTATTGGATTCTCCTTGCAATGATTACATAATGTAACATGAACGAATAAAAAGAATCCCGTTATTTTTTCTTTTCCGAGCACACGTTTAGTTATGACTTTTTAATCGACTACACTACAACAATGTACCTTACCGCTAAACTGAGTCATAATCAAATGGTAATGAATTGAAAGTTCTATTGAATACATATTAGTTATGTACATATATAATCATTTTTAATACAGCGATGATATGAGTACTCGCAACTTTATAACAATCGAAGTACGCCTTAACAGAATATTTACATGATTTACATAATGTACGTGAGTTGCAATAGTAACGAAATTTCAGTATTTATATTAAAATGAACACTTTTTTTTAACAATAATAATATGTTGTAGAGGTAAATTTATCTAGCAATTTGTCTATAAAATAATCATTTGGAGTGTGGCCAGAGAAGAAAAGTTATTATGTAGTGATGTTTTTATCGTACTAAAAAGTAAAATTGATCGCATATATGCAATGCAAGTTAAACGTGAATAAAATGCAATTCTCTATCTCAGCAATTAGTTCTCTTCCTACTGCAAGCATTGTGAGTGTTCGACTTTAAAATAATTATTTGGAGTGTGGCCAGAGAAGAAAAGTTATTATGTACTGAATTTTAAATCGTACTAAAAAGTAAAATTGATCGCATATATGCAATGCAAGTTAAATGTGAATAAAATGCAATTCTTTATCTCGACGATTAGTTCTCCTACTGCAAGCATTGTCAGTGTTCGACTTCTGAATGTAGTAAACATCGGCCTAAACCAAACTGTCCTTTGTAACCATCAGTATAAAAAATACACTGACCCCTCACCACACTAAATATGAAAAATTGTTGAAATTATAAGGCTTAAAAGTTTTAATACTGTGTCTAATGTTTGATCAAACTGTTAGTTACAGTCTGGACAATATTTGTATCGTTGCCCATGTCGTAATTGCTCCCAAACAACATAGTCTCCAGTCTGGACTTAGTGCACTAACTTTGAACTAATCTAATAGTTACAGCGCAATGTTTGGTCAAACATTTGAGATATGTTGCCAAGAATATATTATGAAAATAATTGTTGTCTTGTTTATGGGACTCCTGGTGTAAGTGAAAACGTAATTCAATGCCGATTCTATAAGTTTCTCATATCCTCTAATATGGGTGGATACAGCTGAGCTCGAAGGAGAATCAGTAGACGACAATTGTAGTTGACGTATACAGGACAAAAACATTGTAAATATAACCTTCGACTTCATTAGGGATGTCCAATGGGTGTTGTTAGGGCTGTGAATACGTATATTATAAATTTTACTCGCTTCTCTGTTGACACGGTTGACGAATCATTTTAGATTTAAAACGATTAAATTATTATTTAATTTTTCATATTTTTATGTAGGATTACACTGAGTACGATATTAGCCAGTAGCCGCTTACGGACTTTCCTTACTTAATGATGATATTTATTTGTGGAGCCCAATTTTTTTCCTTAATATATATAGTTAGAACGGCAACATTTTGGAAAATTTGTACTGCATGTTTTAATAGGTCCCAACAGAACTTTCACTAAACGCTTTATTCGGCTTTCAAGATTATTGCCATTATAATATAGTACACTGTTTGTTTACAGTATTCAATCCAAGCATCGTTTTGAGTATCGGTTTCTAAATCCATCATTTTAACTCTTGTGTGCAATTTGGGTGATTTTGTTTTATTTTCATGTATATTATTTTCTAAGTCTGCGATAAGTACATTTTTTCTGTTAAAAAAATTGTGTTTGTATCTAGTTTTAGTGTTAACTAAATTATAGTTATTACTATTGAGCTATTTCATTTAAAATTGCGTAATCACAACGAATCTGCAATAAATTTACAAAATGTTCAAAATTATACAAACATTTGTTCGAATTAGACGTTTGATATGTTGAATATTTGCAATGTATGTACTGTTGTTTTTAGAGTTTAAATATTTTGTCACGTGATGGGACAGCAAGATGAACTGGAAATGAATTCTCAAGAAAATGTCCCTAAAAACATATATTTTTCTCTTGCTCTAAAAATATGGGCTATTTTATTACAAAAATTACAATAAGTGTGGGAATATTTGCTTAGCATTAGCTCACGCGCCGCCCAGAGCCGCACCGGGTATTGTTAAACTTGTGTATGTATATTGTTCTTGTATATATTCAATCATTAAAGTTGTTGATATTTCTATTATTGTTTTAATTCCAAACTCATTTCCTGTAAGTCCTGCCTATCTAAAAACACAACGAATACGTTTGTTTGTGGTCAATTGGTTTCAAAGGATAACTAATAAATTATAATAGTATGCGCAGTTATTATAGATATCCGAGAGATATGCCCTCAGTACATTTTAATACGGGTCCACTGGCATGGGTGTAGCCAGGTCCAGGCAGGGGGGGCAGATCGATCTGCGATCTTCTGGAATATTATGCTCGCAAAGAAGCAGGACCACTGCACTCCAATTTCCATGCTCTGCCAGCATATCCGTACTGCTGCTGGCAGAGTTAGACCTTGCTCGATATCGGTCCGATCGAACAGGATCAGCCGCTCGGCCGCTCACGAAGGGCAATTCTGGAGCGTTTGCTGTGCGGTATCCTGGTTACTTCCACAGTGGTGGAACTGTGCCGTGACCTCGCTTCCCATGCTGTACAGGTACGCAGTGAAGCGACCGTGACCGTTGAATAACTACGCCAGGTGGTGGTGATGCGCTCGCTCCTCTTGAGCCCGGCTCCGAAGAGTGGCAGGGCGCCCTCCACGACACGCTTGGTCGCGTCCTGCAACTACAGGCGGTCGCGTAATGCAACCACAGGCGGTTACGCCACTTCTTGTACACTCACCACTGCAATCAGAGCATGCGTCAATCATTTATCAATTACTATCCATAAAAATGAGAGAAAAAAATTGTATTGATCCTAATTTATTATGTTTTACTTTTGATAGGCCTGAACGGCCTTTTTTTTACTAACCGGGTGAAATACATGTACTGCCGAGGGAAAGGGCGAAGAGGTATGGCGGGCTCCTACCGGCTAACCTGTGTAGGTACGCATAGAAGCGACAGTATCCAGTGAACCTGAGGCGGAATCAGACACTTGTTGTTTGTGTTCAATGATATTATATATTAATATATTAAAAGAAGTAGATTTGTTACATACGCACCAAAAGTAAGAACCAAAACTCCCCCAATTGTAGCACCTCGCAATAGTGTTGCTTAAAAATCGACTATCGATAGGACTACCCCTAAAACATTCATACTATCGATTGGCCTATCAATATTATCAATAGCAGCGATTTTATTTTTTACAAATTGGACAATACTATCGATAGTTGAAATTATACAATACTATCGATACTATCAATAGTATTACATGATTTTTGACTATCAATAGTATTTACGACCCGGTTCGATAGTATCGACACTATCGATAGTATTGGTGCAAAGCTTCCAATCAATACTATCGATACTATTGATAATTTCGATACTATCGATAGGGCAATAGATAGTATGAGTGATTTGGGATTATACGACACTATCGATAGCCTATCGATTTTTAAGCAACACTGCCTCTCAATCAGTTCGTTCAAGATGGGACAACGAGCACACACTGTCATAATTTGTATTGTTTTATTAATTAAGTAATAACAATGCCGTCGGCGTACAGATAATGCACAACTATTAGGCAAAAATAAATAAAGAACAAGGTATCTCATACCACACGTGAGTAACAAACTATATATTTAATATTTGAATAAAAATACTATTCAAATTATCTATAGAATAATATTCTCGAAGAAAACACAGGCCATGCAAAGAAACGAGACAACACATATATTCTATCACAGGTGCGACAAAGACATCGAGTACGCGTTTTGTCAATTTAGATAGCTATCTCTTTTACACTTGTAGTTTTTATATCTTCTTTCTTACAGCATAGGTGTGCAGTTTTAGTTTTATAGCTACATACAGCGAGACTGAATTTTGTGCGTCATTTAATATCTTTAATATGGACGTAACATATCTATGGTATAATATCATTGTTTGCGATTGTTTACTTTTAGTTTTTTTAAGGCTCCTATTATTGTGTACGTAAAGTAAATTTTATTTCCAATGGAATCGAAGAAAAGATAACGTTCGGTGAATTTTGTACTGCTGAGATTCAGTTAGTCGTGACTCGTGAGTTTAATCGAAAAGTATAAACAAAATGGACTGACGTGTTAACGTCTAAAGGCGATTTAAATATTTGAATAAAGAACCAAAAAAAGAAATTACTAGAAAATACTGTTAAAAAGGTAAATTGATCAGGCTTGGACCTGACAGTACCAATATTTCTTCCCGATGGATTAATGAATTCATTTATTGAGTCTCTTCGTCAATTGTTAGGTCATCAATGCTATCAAAAATATCCACAATAACACTTTTACTTGGTATGAAACGCAAAACCATGGAATAAATAACCTTATGGTAAATGTACTGTTTACATCATCTGTCCCGCATCTGGCGGAAGGTACTATCTCTCGGATATCGCAAATGTACTCTGTGGATATCCTATCTTACAATTGAACAATTACATGTCGAATAAATGCTATCTGTCGTTTATCTGACGATTGAAAAATCGGCCCTTAATAAAATAAACGTTTTTTGTAGCATGCGTATTATTAAAATACACATTACTTACCTCCAATTAAGCCTCCCCCAAAGATTGCCATAACGACCGGTATGGGTGTGTGTTGTGTGCTCGCTCATTGGGAGGGTTTTGCCATAATCGCCACGCTTGGCAACGGGTTAGCGATCAGTTAAGTTATAAATGAGATTGGGCAGCAGCGTCCTACATACTTGTACGGTTTTATATTGAGACAGAGGTGGGATTTCCAAAATATTTTTGTGGCCAAATTGTTATACAACGCTTTAGTTCGTAGTCCTCTGGAAATAAACGCTATTATATGGAATCCCCATGAAACAAAATACAGTCTCATGTTGGAAACAATACAAAACAAATTTACACGGTTTTTATATTTAAAACAGTACGGGGTCTATCCTTACTTTCCGCTCATGTACCTAAGTCTATTTGTAATAGGCATGGTCGGGTACAGTAGGCTGCAGGTGAGGAGAGACGTAGCGCTAGTTAAATTTGTATGGAGGGTATTACGTGGGTGGGTAAATCACCCGGATGTGCTCATAGCACTGAAACTACGAGCACCAGATGAGTTCACGTTTTTGCGTCGACGTCCCACATTGTTCCTCGTGCCCCCCGCTAGAACTAACTTACTCCAGTACGCCCCGTTGACTCGTGCTATTAGACTCATGAATATCATCACGCATGAAATAGATATATTTAATTGTAGCCAGTTGAAATTCACAGAAGCAGCATACAAATGTGTAGAAAATTATGTTATACCTTAAGTAACTTGATCAGAAAGTGTGTCTTACTAATGTTAGTTATAGCATCGCCTTGGTGAAAACGGTAATGGTGTTATAATTTGGTTTAATAAATAAATAAAATCTTCCGGTGGCCTAAACCCATGTCGCCTTTTACAACACCCACGTGATGAGAGAGGTGGTATTCTTAGCCGGCAAAATGCACTACACGGCCTTGATTCCCTCACGGATCAAATAAGTATTTGTATTGTATTATATTTGTATGTAATTTTGTTCCGGGTTTTATGTACATGATATTAGTGTGTATCATGGTACCTACCCGACCAGTGGTGTCCGGATTAAAAATATAAGACCATTCTATATGCCACCCACCGTGGATGCCATAAAAGCCGACTAACGACCAAAATCGAATCCAAAATCTTTGGAATTGTGATCAAGTATTTGTCAAGTTCTTAAACTGACATGATCACTGACACTATTATTAGAACTGGAAACGGGGTATTTACTTACCATGTTTTTTTATTTATTTTGAGTTCCCGATACTTCGGCGCTGTTGCAAGCGGATTCACGGATAAAGTTTATCCTAGTTCTAATAAAAGTATTTGTTTGTTATATGTATTATATATGATCTAAACACGAAAACGGATAAAATTCTAAACACGTGCAAATATTTTTCAAACTTATTTTTGTTATTGTTTTTCACACCGTATCATTATTGCAAGAAGGAACTTCTGTCCTGACAGCGGTCCTCCGACCGCATACTTTATGTTTATTCGCCTTCATGTCCATAACATATTGATTTTAAGAACGAATGCCTTACAATTTAATCGCAATATTAGTAGTATACATGAATACTGTAACACGGTTCTGCCGGCCGCGGAACCATGAGCCTTAAATTAGTATTATTTATTATATTTTACAAGAAAGCTTGTATGTTGAATAGAAATCTATGGATACGGATTTGCATGGTTATTATATATGCCGTGTGGTGCCAGCTCAGAATACCATCACCCCATCTCCTGCCGTGGGTGTTGTAAAAGTCGACTAAGGGTAGCCGGAGGATGGGCAGCAGCGTCCTTCGAGTACATTAACAACTAAACTGCGATCGCCAACCCGTCTGCCAAGCGTGGCGATTATGGCAAAACCCCCCAATGAGCCCACAAACACCCATATCGGTCGTTGTAGTGATCTTTGGGGGAGACTAGCAGTGAACTTTATTCGGCCGAAATGATGATGGGTTATTATAGCACTTAGTATAGTCTCATAGGGCAGAGGTGGAGGTTATCAAAATAGCATTTCTGTTAAAAGTTTATAATATTGTACATCAACTATGATTTGTTTAGAGGTAGAACATCCTACTCTTAAATTAACGGCTAACGTGATTACAATAAAATAGTTAATTTTCCATATCGCCGCGTTAATATCATTTATAGGCGGAGTGAGTAACCGAAATAACATAAAATACTTTATTGTGAGCGGGTGCAGCGGGGAACGCTGTCCAGTCACAGGCATTGGCATGTAAATCATCAACATCTCTTGTCTGAGACATTACACCTGATATCAAAATTATTAAATTGTTAACATTTTGGAATTGCGAGGTATTAGGCCAATGTCGGCTCTAAGCCAGTTGGATTTATTACAAGACCAACTAATCGGTAGAGAACTTTATCCAACATTATGTTGAGTATATACTAAACCTGAAAATAGTTTGATTTGATCAGTAATACAATCGACTGCAATAATTATTAAACAATGTTTTATTTTGTCTCAAAAAGTTAAAATGTTACAACTTGGACACATTAATTCGCAAATCAGTTGACCGCGCCCGCAACCTCGCATCGGTATATGTACAATAAGGATATTCCCAACAACCCCCGCCTAACCCCTCATGCATTGCGCATCTATTGGGGGTAGCGCGTATAGCCCGTACGGTATGATTATGCGGGGACAATAGGGCAACATGACAAGCCTGTAACTTCGTGAGTTTGCGTTTTTATAAATTTTTTACGCATACTAATTATTTTTGGGGTGTCTCGGCTCTTGTATATACGAAAAATAATGTTGTAAATACATTTTTTGTCAAATAAATAAATAATAATTATGATGCATCGTGTGTATCTCTTATATAAGCAACATCAGTCGTAACCTTCAGTTCCTAAACATGTTTTCTCAAGCTTGCACCAGCTCATAAAATTATTGTTGTTAATTAATATAAAAGTAGAATTACAATAGCTGCTTCAAATGCATCGTTTATCTTACATTTACATACATACAACAATGCAAAACAGCTATCTGTTCCTCCTTTATACATATACCTATTTACAACGACACATTTGAAGGATCTATATAAAAATACAAAATAATATAAAGTACATCATTTTGTCATCTTCAAAAAAATAAAAGGTTTTTTTATCACAGAAAACAATAAATACTATCAAACAATATAAGATGGCAACTAATGGCAAATAATTCTATGAATGTTATGATTATGTCTGTATCAAATGTTTCAAAAATAAAGTTATATAAATCTGTTCACATGTTATTGCGAAAGTGTCCATATAAAAGTGTTAATCAAGATACAATAAATTATGAAAATATCATGTGAGGCCTTTATAAGATTTTGAGTCAGTTTTTTTTTCAATTAATCTACTTACAAAGCAAGGCTAGTCAACAAAAACTTTTAAAATGATTTTATTTTAAACGATATCTGGACACTTTGTATATAACATACGTTTTGCAACTAGCCAAAGACAATGTATATCAGTACAACATATTCTAGTTGTTGCTTAATAAAACTGTTTGTATATAAAAATAAACGATGGCTTCTGAATTTGAATATGAAATACATTGCGAACAAAACACTAGTCCAAAGGACATTTAAATTACACAAGCCATATGAATTATGTCCTGGAGAAGTATTATTTTATTATGCTTGTATATTAGCCATAAGTCAACACTGCCAACGAAATCTAAATTGATATAAGAACATTTTTCGTCTAGATTTTTAAAATAAACAAGTACGCCAATATATTATCGCTTTGAGAGCAGTAATTACTGAAAATATTGCAAGTTCCGCTACTCGATTTTAAGCTCCGAAAAATATAAACTATACTAAAACTCATATATCTAAATAAATATAAGTACAAGCAGCGAAACCACTGATTAAAGTATTCTTCATAATATTGTTTAGCAAAAATACACATAAAATAATAACACTCTATATAATACATGTGGATGGCAAAGGAATGTTCAACCAATGTGTAAAACAACGATTTTGTAGATGAATCTAAATTAATATGCTTCCTTATTTATAGATTTAATATCGACCACAAGCAACCACAGGGACAATGACATACACTGCTGGACTGCAATCATAGAACCGAGAGAATTAGTACATAGAACTGCAGGAAAGTACACATCAATAAATAAACTTGTACAACAAAATTCAAGCTGGTACTACTTTGTATTATAAAACTAGCTGGGAACCGCGGTTTCAGATGCGTTTAATTAAAAAAAAATTAGAGTACTCCGACACATACACTTGACATAGAATATATATATTGGATTTCAAGGGTTTTAGTTTTTTGCGCAAAACCCTTCATTTTTCTAAAATAAAAGTAGCCTAAGTTATTCCTTATAACATCAGCTATCTGCCAGTGAAAGGCCTCTTAAAATCGGTCCAGCCGTTTCGGAGATACCCGGAAAAAACAGACAGACAAAAAATAAAAAAGGTTTTTTTTGTTACATGTACCGTATATATCATATGCATTTAGTAAAAAGCTGTTATTTTGACATTACAAACAGACGTTTTATTTATTTGTATAGATTTGGTATGTTGTGGATTTGAATCAAGCCGGTATATACATAAGTAACAAGTAAATCTTAATTGTACTATTTCATTTCATCACTTACTATAATTGTAGTCCAACGACATCATTGACTCTCACAAATACATAATGCTCACATATTTACGCCGGTACATAGGGCTGTACTTAAAATCACCAAAGCTCCAATATACGAACAACTCATTCAAAATCTACAAATATGTGAGCACTTACATATAAAAATTCGTGGCTCTTGCACTTTATAATAAACGGGTAAAAATGTTACAATACATAACATCCCGAGTGTTCTCAGTTAATATTAAAATAATTACTACTATATACACATACTAATGTTACTTGTGTATGTAGGTACAACTTCTAAAAAACTTTTTGAACACATTTTTCAATAAGATATGGGACAGTTTTTTTCTTTATAATTCTAAGTGTTCAAGCCTTCTTTCAACCCACGATATTATGGCACAATAATACGTATTTGCACCTTAAAAAATTAACTAGAAATTATCGATAAAATTTAGGCAAGCGGGACCTAGCAGTGCTCACACTCGGAAACTTTTTGTTTTAAAACAATTTGTAGCATTTCTTAACATTCATAAAGATTTTTCTCAATATAATTATTAAGTTACCTTCCTTTATAAATATCAATTAATTTTAATCATGTACTTTAATGTTAACTACCACAAGATACAATATTACAAATGGCAACCTTTTACCATAAAATTGCAACGTGTAATATTTAATCGGTCAAATTGTTTTATAACAACAATACCACAGTATGCACCATAACATAAGTCATTATCAATAGGCCGATATACGATTTCCTAAAAAAGCAATATTTACGTATATATGTGTGACTTCATATTAAATACATTAATAGTTATACATTTTATATTTAAATTATAAATTCGTACAGACTAACTCATATTTATTTTTATGTTATAACTAAATGTAACTAATATTACATTATGCACAGTTAAAATTATAAAGTATTATTAGCACACTATATAATTATATATTTTTTAATTATAATAATATATTATACTGGTCATTCTGAGATCTGTTCGTCACCAATCTGGCTCCAATACTTCCATATTTCTATTACATCTTCCGTCAATATTAAATATGCTACCTTCAGGTAAAAGGTATTGCAAAACCTGATATACTTTTGTACATTGTTAGGGTTTCGAACGTCCGAAGAAAAAACGGCCGGAACCCTTATTGAGGGTTAGTGATTATGTTAAATTACCTTGGGATATTATAGCTTCTATCTTTAAATTATTATTATTTCTAAGGACTAAATCTTTTAAAAATTATGTTCAGAGTCGTTAGGCTGTGAAGGTTTTTCCCCTACATAGTGAATAGAGAACGTCATCTAGTGATAATTCAAGTTTTAATGTAGTACCTCATATCAGGAGAATTAGCAGCGGCCTTCACCTATAGTTGAGCCAAATTCCAAGTAGAATGTTTAGGCCTAGCAATAGTCAGCGCTTAGGCATCAAAAACCTTTTTGGCAGATTGTCTTTTTTAAATTGATTTCTGGAAGTGATATCTCACAATCGCGAACTGCCGCAGTGATTGAATATTTTTTTATACATGAATCAATGTTTTTACCTGGCTTGTGACTGTTGCGCTTCCAGCATTTATACTAGCATACTAGTTGAGTCCCGCACTTTAATTTAAAAGAAATCGGATATCATGGGTTTTTTCTTTTACGCGGAACCCTAATTCTTTTTCTAAAATAAAAGTAGCCTAAGTTACGCCTTATAACATCAAAATCCAGTTAAAGTCCCATCAAAATCGGTCCAGCCAGTTAGGAGATTAGCCGGAACAAACAGACAGACAAAAACATTAATTTTTGTTATTTTGGTATAAGTACCGTAAATTATATTATATGTATTTTGTAAAAAGCTGTTATTGTGACATTACAAACACACACTTTAATTTTATTTATTTGTATAGTTAATACTGATCGAGACTCTCGTACTACGGTTTGTACGGTGCAATGGATATCTGTTGAAATATCATATAATTTAATGTTACTTAATTCATTATTATCGAGTTTTGTTTGACTTTATAATATATATCAATATAAGAAAAAAAAGTTATCGATAATAGTTACACAAAGTATATAAAGTCTATGGTTTGTTTACATGAATTCTACATCGAAATTGGCTTAAATATAGAGAATGATTGTCTGATATCTCAAGGCTTCCGAATTGAGTCGGCCCGCGAGTCAATTACTGGTATGCCAATGCACAGAAATTCAGATATTGTACTGCTTTAGAGCCGGGTCAAGACTCTGCGTTGTCACCGACATTGCAATAAGTTCTGTGTTTATGTTATCGATAACAAAGTAAGAGCTATTTATTAAAATTTGTACCTTAGTGTGTGCATTGCTACTTCATAGTGACTGTGTCTCGATGACTACCTAATGGATTATGCTTTTGATTATCACATAGTATAGTTCTCGAAGGAGTTAGGTTGACGGCACGGTTGGTGCAGTGATACAATCGGCTGCTGCGCTCCGGGTCGTGGGTTCGATTCCCGCACGGAATAAACATTTGTATGATCTGCAGGTAGTTGCTCCGGGTCTGGGTGTATTGTATGTGGAATTCATGTCTGTAAACGCACCCACGACACAGGAGAAATTCTAGTGTGTAAAAAAAACTCAACACCAAGACGTGCCGGGGGGTGCGGTCGAATGCCTAGCGAACTCTGCACCCCCAGACATAGGTAAGTTGAAGGAACAATGTGGGGGGTTCAACCCGCAAGGACCCGACACGCCCATTCACCTATGGCGGAGGAAGTGCGTAAGGATTTTCCCACGATAAAGACGGGCCGGATTGCTAATTGATCCATAAACTATTTTAAGAAAAACTTTTATGCTGCTTCTTGTACGACATTTTCGACCTATTCAACGTTAATATTTTTATTGCTGATAAAGTCGGTTTATGATTTTTTCTTCTTAACTCCTGATGATTTCTAATTTAAAACGACAAGATTAGTGCAGTGGTTGATACAGTCGACTGCTGCGCTCCGTGTCGTGGGTTCGATTCCCGCACAGAACAATTTTTTGTACGATCTGCAGGTAGTTGTTCCGGGTCTGGCTGTGTGAAATGTATGTCTGTAAACGCACCCACGACACAGGAGAAATCCTAGTGTGGAGGCGATTTTTTTTTATTTGAACACTGCACATATTACGGTATCAATGAAGAAATTTAGAGTGGAATAGAAAGTAGCATATTCAATCGTTCTCCTGTACAACAAGCCAACCATAACGCGTACACTATGGTCCATGGCATACTTGGCTATATAACGCTTAGATAACAAATACAACAAGTTACTCGCCTAAGGTAACTACGCCTACGCTATATATTCGTAATTCGACAGATATGTTGGTGATCTGATAATGTCCTTTGAAATATACTTTCTGTTAAAAAATCAATATAAGTACATAGTTCAGGTGATTTTCTTATTATGGTATTTTAAATTATGCGATGTGGTAATGATGGAGACAAAGGGCGACCTGTTTGTTAGCGTTTTAGGGTTCAGTAGTCAAACAAGGAACCCTTGTATGCCGTCTTTTTATGCAACCTAGTGCCGAGACGAGCATGCAACTGTAATGTTACCCAGGACTAGTCGTGCGTGTTTTTTTTTATTGTTGTTTGTCTAATTTAATGATATACAAAGATACCAATCAATGTGCTGCCAGCAACTGCAGAATTGAGATTGACTGTTGATTCCTATGACCACTGAAACCATCACTGCTCTAGGATCAATCACTACACACTATAGATTTCATTCTTTACTTCCAATTTTTTTTTTTGTATAATTAAGCCGCCCTTTTCTCACTTTCGTTTACCACAAGTATACAAACTTCAAAACGTGTCAAAAATGGCAAGCTTGTTTCGAACACTTTTCCTACTCTAGGTATTTACTTCATTAACTTCGACAGTCCGAACGCAAAATTTATCCTGACCAAGTTTTTATAACAAGTATTTTTTACATTTAGGATTATATTTAGTTAAGATATTAGTTTTAACTTATGTTTCAAACTTGATCAAAACTTTTGCCAACAATCCATAACATCTAATCCATGCTTAATTAAATATTTTGCTCTTACACTACATTAAGTTTTATTAAGTATACTCCAACATAACGTCGAGAGTGGACGTTTCTCCAAAACTACATTAGAGTAATAAAAACAATTGACATAGAAATAAACCGTGATATGAAGAATTGGATCAACCAAATACCTAAACGATCAGTGAATCACGTGAGCTCACGTGGCGGTGTGGCCGGCGCGTATGCTCAGATGTTATAAAATCTCCGAGTGCCAGTAGGGCAGGGGCAGCGGCGCGTAGCTCGGCGTGAGCGGCGACAGCGGCGTGAGCGGAGCGAGCGGCGTGAGCGGAGCGAGCTGGGCCAGCGGAGCGAGCGGCCCCAGCGGGGCCAGCGGCGCGGCCGGCTCGGGCTCGTCGGCGGGGCAGTCGCAGTCGTAGCGCGTCACCACGAAGTTGCCGTAGTCGTCCGTCAGCGAGCTGTGGCGCAGCGCTCCGCACACGTGCCGCCGCGCCCCGTCGCACCACCAGTGCTCTGCGGGGTGGAACCACTCTATATACCACTAAAATTTTCAAGCATTTATTTGCAACAACTGGTCGTACATTCTTAACAACCGCAAAACCAATTCCCTAATATATGGAGTCCTTGCTTCCAGGCAGAGCAATCGCTGTACTGCTTACAGCGTCCCAGAGAATTGCTGCTGCCTGTCTACCCGATATTAACATAGTTGTTTTGTCGCTACAGCCGTGGAAACAGCTAAAGGCGGGTTCAGCCCGGGCGACGGGCTCCAGATTAGCTACAAAACAGCAACAGCAAGCGTGACAGCAGCAGTCACGTGATCAGTCACGAGCATCACGGATGCATCAACATCTCTTAGCTTAACCATACTGTAGGGAACCATTTTTATTTTTTTCATTGATCCGGTAGATATACATCTTGTACCTCCTCCACCCCGGAAGGGTGGAGGGGTATGCCGGTCTCCTACCCGCTAAAACCACCGGAATGGTCATCTTCGGCACCGAAGGGAGGCTCCAGGAACTAAAATAAACTCCACCTAGATCCACCCATTGGTGCCAGGCCTTTAAGCACATCTCGGAGGGGATGACTGTAAAGCGGTCACCCCCTGTGGCGGAGGAAGGCGACTGTAAAAAGGCCAGCTCCCCAGGCACCTCTCGGGGGGATTGTAAAGGAATTCCCCCAAAGCCTCGCTATGCACTACTGTAGGGAACCTAACGACGCGATACACAACGCCGCCACCAGCAAGACATTTTAGTGAGAATGACAGAACGATGCTAACAAACAAAAGACAAAAAATAAAAGTACTAAACATATACCATTAATGACTACATAATCCTCACAAATTCACAGTTTTGTATGAATATTATAATTTAAAATCACAAGAACCATGTTAACAATAGACAACAGTTTTAATGAGAGTGAATCCAGCATCCTCTGTAAATCATTTCCCTTGTTAATCTAACTTGTTTCTCGGACTCGGGTAATATCCTATTCGTGTAAAATGTGCTTACATTTGATATAATATAATATTTTCGAAGATTTTGCTTAAGGCTGGTACCACGGATATTGACCTATAGTTAGATGCATTATTTATACAACCTTAGTGACTCTTGAGAGTGGGCTATAAATTGTTCGGACTGCTCTTTTCTGTTACATAAAAATTAACGCAACATCAGTAGCCGATTCCCACAGTAAAATGCCGTAAGACATAATACTGTGGAAGTAAGCAAAATATACCGTTATAGATGTAGCCAAAGGCAAATGCAGCAGGGCTCAGTGCTAAAGTGCTTCTATATGGGGCCAACATTGCCATATGGAGTCTACTTTAACGTCTAAAAACACAGTTGAGGGAACCAGATTTATTTTATTATATTATATTCTACAGATTATTGGCCGAAAACCAATCAGATATCTTATGCAGTATATCATTGGGTTAAACAAGATGCCTATCCTTTCTATTTACTTTAAATATATTCATCAGCAAATAAGACTGTTCGACCTTGCATCGTTAATCATGTTTAGCAGATCATTGATATAGACCAAACAGATATTGCGCCAAAATTGATCCTTGAAGCACTCCCATTTTAACCAGTTATCTTGTAGATGTCACATTATCATTTGCCACTCTTTGATCCTGATTAAATAAACAAGAGGCTACTAGATCTATAGATCTACCTTGAATTCAACTCACTCAACGCACTCAAGTTTCAGAACTAGTGTGCGGTGGTCCAAGCAGTCGAATGCTTTGGACAAATCGTAAGACACGCCTAAAGCATCATGCTCATCTTTGCGATTTTAATGAGAGTAGATCCAGTATCCTCTATGAATCTTCTCCTTGTTATAATGTTTATGTTTGCTGTAAAATAATGCGATTACCGGACTATTATTCTGGAACGTTTTACAGTTATTGCGTCACGATCACGTTCTGTGCGTGGAATCACCCTTAGCAGGCGGAACGGATGCTGCTCCCCATTTCTCTGGTTTAGAATCCCTTAGTCGCCTTTTAGGATATCCACGAGAGGAAATGGAGTGGTGCTGTATTCTCAATCCGGACACCACACGGAACCTAGTCTAGTCTCTAAAGCTAGTCTTTACGGGGAAAAGTGTATCGTTATATAAGATTATTACACTCACCACTGCTGATATCCACGTCAGTCATCAACTCCTCGTTCATCAACGCCGACAGCGCGTCGTCCGTGTGCTTTGAGTCTGAAAACAAAACAGTCAGACACATTACAATTGACACAAAACATGGGTCTATAATATTCCCTATATTGCCATAACTACCACGCTTGGCAGGCAGATTGGTAATCGCAGTATGTTGTTCTATGATGCTGCTGCCCATCCTCTTGATATCAACACTTAGTCACCTTTGACGACACACATGGATGGAGAAATTATATTTTTGAAGGGAACCACACTGGTCAAGGAACAACGGAAGACAAGCAAAGTTCGAACAAAATTACGTACCAGGTTCCTCCTTCACAACAACCTCCTCCTTCACAGCACCAGGCACGGTGGGCGAGGTGGGCGTGGTGGGCGTGGTGGGCGTGGCGGGCGGCGTGGGCGCGGCGTCCACCCCCGTGGGCGGCGCGCCCCCCGCCTCCCCGCTGCTGTTGGAGCTGCACTCTGGGCTGTACGGTGCCATCTGGATGCAACAACACATGCGGATCAGTCTTCAGATATACTTGTGTTTGGATGGTCAATAACCGCAAGTATGTAATAGGTCTTTACCTATGAACTTGCCGTTCTGCAGTACTGGCCATTTCAAATAAAAATATTTTTTGTTTGGCTATGAATTCCAATTTAAAATTTATTTTATTTCATAATCATGGTTTTCATTATTCGTTCGTTTGAGTTTTTTCGTCATGGGTACGTTGAAAATTCGAGTAATTATGGAATATGAGTTTCGTCGTGGCAGTGGCAGTAACGCGGCACAAGCGGCATGCAACATCAATGATGTTTACAGAGCGAACACTACAATCGAATGCACAAACCGTTATTGGTTTGACCGCTTCCATTCTGGAAATTTCGACCTGAAAAATGGATCCCGTGGTCGTTTGAAAACTTTAGGCAGTACAAAATGCCTTTGAAGAATTTGTCGCCTCCCGTCCATCTGGTTTCTTCAAACAAAAACAGTGTTGGCAAAGATGCATCGAATGCATGGGTCACTTTGATAAAAAAAAGATAGAAAAAACATGACCTTACTTTATTTCGTACAAAACGGCAATTTCATAGGTAAAGACCTAATACAAGGAGTAATACTGATTAATCATGTTACATGACAAACCTATCGAAAAATGACATTAATTTAAAGTGCTGGAACAGATTTTAAGCGCTCAGTGAAAGAGTGGAGATCGGTGTGCGCAGTTACATACCACAAAACAGACCCTAAAACACTGCTGCACAGGTGAATGGGGCAAGGTCAACGCGCAAGATCCATGCCGTTTACTATATGCATTTTTTTGTACCAGCAATAATAATAGGTACGAATTAGCAGATTTGTAATAAAAACGAGTTCGTATCGTGGAACACCTGCAAAGTCGCAAAATTTTGCAAACAACACTTACACTATGATAACAAATATCATATCAGTCAAAGCTCCTTCACTACAATACAAAGGCCCCATAGATTTCCACAATTGCGTCATTTTTTTTGGCAGATGCAGAATAGCTGCTGTTCCACAAAAGGGACGCTGCTGCCTATAACGCTGGTTTAGAGTCCCTCAGTCGCCTTTTACGACACCCACGGGAGGAGTGGTGCTATATTCTTAATCCAGATATCACATTGGCCTGTCAAAACATAATTAATCTGAATATATAGGGTCTTACTTTAATAATGGTTTTTTTTAAGGCTAAGCTCTATGAATAATATAGAATTCATTTCAAGATTCAACACACCCTGGTGGGCTACTAAACAACCACATTGTTGTTCGACCGGACCATTTTCAAACACGTTTTAGTGTTGCTGTGTGTTCGGTGACAGTACAACCTACAGTTTATACGTGCGGAATTGCGTTTTGTATGCAAAGGGAAAAACATGAATTATTCAATTTAAGTTTGAATATGTATAAAATAGTCATGATGTTATGTTTTTTTTTTGCTAAAATGTATCATTCGAACCTATAGATTTACCTCCTAAAATATTTTCTATTAATAAAGTAAGACCTTGTATAGTGAAATTTAGGACCAGTAACACAGTTAATCATTATATTATTCACTGGCGCCACGGTTGGCGCATTGGGTAAGCAATTGGCTTTCTGCACTACGTGTCACGGGTTAGGTCCCCGCACGGTACATATATTTGTATGATCTACAGAAAGTTGTTTCGGGTCTGGGTGTTTGCGCATGCGCCGCTCCGCCGAGCGGGATACAACCCATACATACATATTTGTAGTTGTCATCATTTTGTGTATGTATTATTTTGTGTTCTATGTGATATTGTGTTGTATAATAAACTTAGTTTTTCTTTCTTTCTTTCTAGGTGTATGTGAACCGTGTCCACAACACAGGAGAGACCCCAGTGTAAGATATCGTTGACACAAAGAAAAAAAAAAAGGCAAACGATTTTGCACTACATATTTCAAGATTTTAAATTTTATTTTCAATAACCTTTTGTGTCTATAATAACTATTACTTAACTAAGTATAAATATAAACCTGCAAGATGATGTTATAAAAAACGTTACTTCAATGCCTTTTATGCATTTATTATAATTTATATGACTTTACTCAGCCCATTGCCGCTTAAAATTTAATTGACCTTTTCTCATTTGCAATGTCAGTGTTCTGTAACTCTACAACTGTATGCAAAATATTACAGAAATCTATAGTCTGATATTTTTAATCTATATATATTCATAATTCCATGAGATCCATTATCTCATGTTCTTGAAACGTCTATCACGCAATATTGCAAATATGCACACGGCGACAGCATATTTATTTATTAAATTCCTCGCTATGCACACTCGTTTTCTCGTGGAAAAAGGGTAGAATTTCCATGCAAAATTGTATGCAAATGTGAGTAAGTCAATTTTAAGCGATGTGTTAGTATTAATCATTACGTTATCAAGTTGCAAGTTGACAATAAATAAAAAAACCGACCGGCATTGTACATATAAGATAACGCCATGAAAACCCGCAAAATTGCACTACCTATTCCGATCACTGGTAATCATACATCAAGCAAGGTCGTGTATGCGGGGAAACGCTGCGCGTGCGCCGTGGCGATTAGCACAACGTGTTAGTGGCACCTCGATTCCAATCACCCAATATTATCTTTTGCCATACCGATCATGTGGTGCCGGCTACGAATAGCACGAACCCATCTCATCCCGTGGGTGTCGTAAAAGGCGACTAAGGGATTAGCCGGAGGATGGGCAGCAGCGTCTTTCGAAAATATTAACAACTCAACTGCGATCGCCAACCCGCTTGCCATGCGTGGCGATTATGGCAAAAACCCCAATAAGCATACAACACACCGATATCGGTCGCTGTGGTGATCTTTGAGGCAGGCCTGTGTCCAGGAGTGGACTTTATTCGGCCGAAACGATGATACAGATCGAAAAATCAAACGCTTGTCAATAAAAAATAAAATTGTGCGTTCGGGGGACCCCCGTCGGGAAAGACGTTGAACACGTGTAAATATATTTAAACTTATTTTTTACTGGCTGGGACCCGCGGTTTCACCCACGTTTAATTTAAAAGTAATTTAGAGTATTTCGACATAGACACTTGACATAGAATATATATATTGGATTTAAAGGGATTTATTTTTTTGCGCGGAACCCTAGTTATTTTTCTAAAATAAAAGTAGCCTAAGTTATTCCTTGTAACATCAGCTATCTGCCAGTAAAAGTCCCGTCAAAATCCGTTCAGCCGTTTCGGAGATTGCTCGGAACAAACAGACAGACTGACAAAAAATTCAAAAATTGCTTTTTTATTATAGGTAATGTATATACTTTCATATGCATTTAGTAAAAAGCAGTTATTTTGACATTACAAACAGACACTTCAATTTTATTTATTTGTATAGATTAGTTTTGATTCACACGGGATTTAGATTGTGTCATTACTGCAAGTAATGAACTTCTTTCCTGACGGGGGTCACCCGAACGCACAATTTTATTTTTTATTGACAAGCGTTTGATTTTTCGATCTGTATCATCGTTTCGGCCGATTTGAGGTTATGCAGCTGAAGGCGCACAATTCTTGCTGCTCGAATCTTGATAATCGCACGCACACAAACAACAGTATTGATAGAAAGAGAAAGAGAGGGAAAGGTCGCCCAGCGTATAAAATAGAAACAAACAGAGAGGAAGAGAAAGGGAGGAGGCCTAACGCTTTTACATTACGTGACGATTTCAGCAAGTTCACTCTACTGTAAGCCGCGTAAAAGAACTTCGTTCCAAAAACCGGCAATATAAACTTATCACGAAAAGTTTCTGTAAATGACTTACCCTAAGACTCCTGCGTCGTCTGGGCGCGACCTCAGCCATTTTGTAACTGGTGTCCATCGCCCAGTATGAACCCTTGCCCGGGTCGTCTTTACTGCGAGCCACCTTCATGAAGCATTTGTTCAGTGACAGGTTGTGTCTTATTGAGTTCTGAAAAAATAAAAATAAAGGTTTCACTGGAGCAAGTTCATCTGCTTTTTTATTTTGATGACTTGATTTTTGGATCTAACAAAGATACGTCCATAGCCGTGTTCTACCTCGCTCGACAGCCTGCGACAGTGTGCAACACGGCCGGTCGGTAATCGCCCCATGAGCCTACAGCGCGAG
Source organism: Diloba caeruleocephala (assembly GCA_947459985.1). NCBI lineage: Eukaryota > Metazoa > Arthropoda > Insecta > Lepidoptera > Noctuidae > Diloba > Diloba caeruleocephala. Next base: position 2,268,024 of record OX381616.1, on the reverse strand, counting down.
TTTGCTAGGTTTGGTGATTGTATGATGTGTTTGCACTAATTAAAATAACGGTTCACGATCTACAGCAACGTGGAATACGGCTAAGAAATAAAAGATCTTTAAGAAGCATAATGGCAATCTCAAAAGGACTAAAATCGCCAACTACGAAATTCGTAATCAGAATTAAGATTCTTATAGTTTATTATCTGTTCATCATCATATCAGCCGGAGGAAATCCACTGCTGAATAAAAGCCCATGTACGGAGAGCATAAACTGAGAAAAACATTACACGACAAGTAGCTGGCCACAACTTACCAAGTAGCTCGCAACTTTATAGTTTTTACGTGTAACTGCACATGTAATTTATTTATGTATATATGTATAATGTTATCTGCTACTGATTTTTTATATGAAACATCTATATCCGCATGTAGGCGGTTACAGCCTTATGAGTGGTACATTTTATCCTTACATACTTAAGAGGAATACTGAGCTACGTATCAGTTTTTCTCAGAGTAATGTCTTAGATTTTCGCGATTATTACACATTACAATAAAACACTTTTTAACGGATTATATCGCGTATATTTTAGATTTTTTGTTTTCCTGACGTTTCGATTACTTTGCAGCATTCGTGGTCGCAGGATGACTGTCTGAAATATACGCGATAGAATCCGTTTAAAAGTGTTTTATTATAGTTTTTCTCAATTTCGATTGCCCGCCACCACCGGCTACATGCCACCCACATCCAACAACTTCCAGCGACCTTAACCAGGTCGTTTGTCCATCTTGTTGGAGGTCGTCCCATGCTGTATTTTCCAGTGCGCGGTCTCCATTCGTTAACCTTTCACACGGCCAACCGACAGCCTATTGTTCTATGAGCAACCCATTGCTACTTCAGCTTACTAATCGTTTACCGCTTAATTGTCGGCAACTTTAGTTCTTCTACGGATCTCATTTCTGATTCCATCTTCATGGGAAATACCAAGCATAATTCTCTCCATCATATTTTTAGTTATACAATTCATTTATAATAATAAAACACAGCTGTGACGTCTATAACTATCGAAAACGCAGACAGAGCTAGTTTGAGGTACAACCACAGTTTGTAGCTTCTTTCCTGGATTAGGAATATAGGTCTACTGTAAACCTTCGGGTGTTAAATGGAATGTATCTTGATTTAGTGTAATTAACTTAACTCTACAGAGAGGCATAGGAGATCATTACACGATAAAAAATATCGGCTAGTGTCTATCTGAATTTTTCCCTGTTTGCAGTTTCACCCCAGCCAATTCTTATCACTACTTCTCTTTCCTGTCATATAGTTGAATGATAAGCTTTTCAAATATGACTTGGTCTGTCCTGACTATGTGTCCCAGGAATTACTAGGTTCCTTTCGTTCCTGTCCAGCTTCCCCACCGATACTTTAACCTTCAGGAGTCTAAAAACAGCTTGAGTGGTTGTTTTTAGTATAATGGAGAGGAAACTAAAGAAATTATTTTTTTAGAGGTTTAAACTTACAAGTCTAACCAGAACTTTATCGATTGAAAACTAACAACTGCGTGCTTTTGAACTAAAATTATTGTTGGAGTACCTATTATTACAAATTGTTAATAATCATAGTAGGAAAAAATATATATTCTTGATATGTACGCAAAAGTAAAACGAACACGAAAAAATAATAAAAATAATTCCATGTGGTTCCTGGCAAAGAGTGGACCATCTCACCATGAGTGTCGTAAAAGGCGACTGTGGGTTGATGCCTGGAGGGCGGGCAGCAGCATCCTCGAGCGTACCAAGCGTGGTGATTATGGCAATATCCCCCTATGACCGCCCATTGCGTGTGGTGTGGTACTAAAGATACGTATCTTGCTACGGATCAACAATTATCATTCTGTCAGAATACCGTTTTTTTTAAATGTTGCTCCACACTATTACTTCTCCTGTGTCGTGGGTGCGTCTACAGACATGAATTCCATATACTGTTTATGACTTATAAAAAATATTTTGTTCAATACTGTGCAGCATCTATTGTATATCAAAAAACACGCATGACTGAGAGCAAGAGAGACGGTGTAATTTTGCGTACGTCCACAATTCCACTTTGTGTGGGTGCAAATCCCCGAACTCTTGGTACCTACCGGAGAATTTTAATGGTCGTTAGCCACCTGCGAGGAGCGCTCCAATGCTGTGTATCGATCAGCTAATTTGACTTGTCGTTTACCCGCCTGCGGGTAATCCCCGAATACTGTATATTGACTAATGAGGTCAGTTTAATTTAATACAAAACTGTAGGAAGTGAAGTGAACTCTTCTAGAAGGTTTATGGGAACATTAAAATCGGAGTCTAACTCACCATCCATCCTTTGCCAGCCTCCTTATAATATGGGAATGCGTTGCAGATGTACGTGTATATCTCATTGAGCGTCATTTTACCGTTCGGCGAACTGCTGATTGCTAATCTGATCATACTGGCATAACTGGAATGAAAAGAGAAGATATATGAATATTGATACTTTTTATTAGTGATTAGGGTCAAGCTTTTATGGCCTACGCACACAATATTCGTGAGTAATTCCAGACATCATGATTAAAAGGAATCAGAACCGAGTTAATATTTTTCATATGCAATTTCTAATGTTGCTCATGCCATAATCATCCCGGTTTTTCGTTAAAAGGAATCAAAACAATCAAAAGAGTAAGAAGCTTTTGTAAAAAAAGGACCCAAATGAACTATTAAGGTGAATCATATCTGGTGAGAGAGTCGGAATAAGTGAATAATATTACTTAAAGTAACAAATATAGCCCCATTACTAGTACACAAGTTTTGCACACTTGTAACTATCATTTGAGGTAAGATAGCAGTAGCTCCATTTAAAATGCTGATATTCAACTGTATCTGCATAGTTTGGAAGCCAACCTCAACTCAATGTAATTTAGAAAATGTTAGTATGAGGATGACAATAATCTGTGGTAATTAATAAGGCCAAAAAACCCAATAATTAATGTAAGTGTCACGACTAAACGTCAGCCGAGGTTTCGTGCGTTTGTAAATCAGGAATATATTGTGCGTTTATACATTGTCCTGATGTAACTATATGGAACCATAAGTATACTCAAAGACTAAAGTATGCATAAATAAGCAGGTGACCATATTATCCTTCTACAATAGCAAGCTTGTTCCAAGTGTTACCAATGCAAAATATGGTGTAGTAAAAAGTGTACAATCTTCATTCTATCAGTATCAACAGATATAAATATAGTCAATATAAATATAAATAAATCATCTGTTTATTGTTTTCTTAATTTGACCAGGATTAGCTCATAGTTATCCAAATGTTGCTGTCAATTTTCATTTCAATAAATTGTTTATATTTTATGTTGAATACAAGCTTATTTCTGCATCACTGTCTTATGGGGTTGTGGAGGTCCAATGGCATTTTCACCATGTAAAATGTATTCAGGTTTATTCAGTTAGAGTTTAAACTGGAAATGACCACAACAAAGTTGGAAAAATGGTAGCCAGATGATAGAAAGATAAGCTGTACTTTTAAGCGTAAAGATAAACTGCAGCATACAACACTAGTCTAAGACAATTTATTGCACTGCTAGAACATTCTTCACCCATTTAAAATACAATAAACTACTTATCAGACAGATTGTATTATAATCTTACGGATAACACCCCTACGTCATTGTAGGCACAATCAAACCTTTGGTATTAATACCCTTTATCTGGCACCTAGCTTTACAAATGCTGATAAAGAAATATGTCAAGAAAATACATTTACATTAGGTATATCAATTTTATATACATTTTGCATTTCACTATCCAATCATCATGATCATCATAATATCAATCAAAGGATGTCTACTGCTGAACAAAGGCCTCTCCCTTAAATTTCCACAACGAGCGGTCACATGCCGCCCTCATCCAATGACTCCCAGCAACCCTCACCAGGTCTTCTGTCCACCTCATTGGAGGTCGTCCCACTCTGCGTTTTCCGGTGCAGGGCCTCCACTCAAGAACCTTTTTGCCCCAACAGCCATCAGTTCTACGAGCTATCAAGTGACCTCTATCAATAACATAATTTCACAATTGACAAAAATGTATACTAAGCAAATCCATAAAGACTTACCCTTGCCCATTAATTTATGTTAATGACTAACCTTTTAGGGATCACCCCTGAAAGGTTACTCTAGTAGCAAAATAAGCTAAACTGAATAGAAACCCTGTATGATGATTATTTATCGCAAATACAGTTAAACATTATCTTGTTTCTAAAGTCAAGCTTGAGGGGATAAGCAGAGCTGAATATTTCTTGTGTATAACATATATTTATCTATTAGTATTGAGATTTTTTTACTAGAGTACTTAATAGGAATTCTTAAGTTACTAGGAAGGAGTTGTCAGTTGTATCTGAAGTTTTAATTACTAGGTAGCCAGTGGGAACATATCAGATGCTGATAACTGCACAACAATGGTTCCTGGTCTTTCAGATCCCAAGGTGTTTGATTGTTGAATATATCCAATTAGAACACACACATATCCACATAAATAGTATTGTACAAATTCACATTACAGTAACTTAACTATGTAACTTATGGTTTAAAAGAACCATGCCAGTATTTTTTTTATCATTGAGTTAAACTTGTGCACAAACAGGAATAAATGGCAGCCATACTGTTGTAATAAAAATAAGCCACTTATACAAATAGCTATAGCATTAAGTTGCAGGCAAAGGGCAATGACCTCTTACTTCTAGTAAATACGCATAGTTTTCCTTTTACCATGCAAAAAAATGAACTGTGAATATCAGAAAAAGTAAAGCCTAGGTAAGGATATAGGGTATAGGTATATTGGATTTTGGCTTTAGACTAATGTCTAAAGCCAAAATCAGCTATTGTATCAGGTACAATAAAGAAGTTTTAAGGAGAAGGTAACAAATCAATGCTTTATAATAGACTTCTCAAGTGTGGTTGAGCATTTATGCCGACAAAATTAATGTATACTTACTGGGTGTAATAAAAAATATCATCTGAACCCAAATAAAATTAATTTTGTCATGTTATTAAATAAAGTACAACCAATAATACAAAAAAATACTTGTACTTGTAAAAGTAAATTGTTGTTGTTGTGAATAATTGTTATACATTTTAACAACCAAAACAGTTTAACAAATCTTTGTGACCTGGATTTGCATTTCCTAGTGTCAGCACTTTTGATAATGTTGACTACCTCAAGAAAATCTTTATTCTACATTATAAATTATATTACTCATACTAAGGGTCACTTACAAATGACTCATTCACACGTATTAGGAAGTCTACAAGCTTTTAACATTGAGAAAACGTTTACCTGTACGCGGGTTTTGCGTGTTTGATTTTATTCGTGTTCTCTTTCTGGTCTGCCTCTTTGTTATTATTCTCCTGTTGCAGGCCAAGAGGCTGCACGTCTTCGTACAGAAATCGTGGGATGGGGCCAAGCGGACTGTGGCGTGGCGGGCCAGGGCTGAACGCGGGGAGCCACTCCACGCCTGGGGAATCGCTCATTGTCCCATCAATATACGAGCACTTGCACCTCACTTCGCGTTCTCATCACCATATGAACACAGAAACATAGGTTTTATTTTCACACTGTGGGCGTCACGCTCTTGCTACCTTTTATGAAGATGATCCTCATTGTAGGACATTGAGAATCCTTGAAATTACGACTAACTTAAATCACTGTCACAAGACAGAAGCGTACGTACGAGCCCAGTATGAAAACTTAAAAACACAATAATACGCTGCAACACACATAAATTAACCTAACGAATAACTTAAAAAATTAAAGAAAATTCTATTTTACATGAAAATTGAAATTATTATGACATTTGAGGCACCTACAACAAGGAAAATGGCGGCGTTTTAGGTGTGCTCAGTTCAGAAACAATTGATTGCTATATGTTAGAGTTGATAAACATAATAAACATAATATAAATATAGAAATAATATTTATTTTTGTTTCTATAATAAATTTTAATTTGAAACTCGATATCGATTGAAAATTTAAAGTGTCAAGAATATTTAATTAAATAATGAAGTATTATATTAATATACCATGGTAACATCCATCAAGCCTGTCACTGTCTTACTTGAGATTTTAAAAACTGTCAGTTTGAACAAAGTTGTTGAAAGGAGGGGTTGTGTTTTATGTTCTTTTATTTTTAACGGTTTGTTGACAATAATTGATATACCTATAAATTAAAGTTTTTCTTATTAAGTTAAACAGTGTGTGAATATTTATTCTATTGCTGTTGTGGATTGCAAAGTGCATTGTAAACGATGGCGACGCAGCCAGAAGTCGGTGTGTCCGACTTTGTCCTACTGGACAATTTGACCACCGACACTTTTATCGAAAATTTGCATTTGAGGTGAGTTTTCCTTAATACTTTTGTTATCAACCTTATTGTTTAGCTGCTAATTTTATTTGACATGATAAACACCAACAATGAAACATTTATGTGTTGTTTAATTTTATGTTTTTTTAGTTACTAAAAGACCACAATATCATCGTAGGAAATCGTACGTTGTTAAATTCTTTAGCGTTTACTATATTTGATTTAAAATTCTGACGATAAATAAACACTTTCTCAATGTGTGAGTTGCACTTTGGAGCTTCACAGGGGGTAAAAAACTGAAATTAGACTTTATTTGAACAAAACCATAACACGTAAGTATGGTACGTAGTTTATCATATCAAACTGGTTGACCTTGCATTTTACACCTGTTCCAATAGTTAAATGTGCTGATAGTGTCATCATAAAACAGCAGTTATTAAAGTTTTACTCATTTAAAAGTTAAACAGTAGGTAAAAATATGTTAATTGAATATTTTAAATTATTACCTGAAGAGTAACATATTTTTTCGTATAAAAACAATACCGGTGACAGTTCAAATGGCAGAGAGAAGCTGACAATCAAGTGACAGTATAATATATGTTTAATTAAAATTGCCAGGTAGCTAAAATTAATCTCATCACATAATGTAATGTGAAATAACTTACTTTTCTGTATAACATAAAAATCTTAAGAAGTGAATAATAATTACTTAATATTAAGTACAACTTGTTTGAGCAACAATGATAAATTAAGGTTACTTCTAAATATGAATTTATTGACTCTAAGATAACATAATTATGACATCATTTGTGACTCACAACTGAGTAACACAGCATAATTAGCATAGGCCTAATATTTATTCATGCATTTGGTTCTATTGCTTTTTAATTATATGTTGTACTAGCTGGGACCTGCAGTTTCACCTGCGTTTAATTTAAAAGAAATTTAGAGTACTTCGACATAGACACTTGACATAGAATATATTATATATAGTGGATTTCAAGGGTTTTATATGTTTTGCGTGGAACCCTAATTATTTTTCTAAAATAAAAGTAGCCTAAGTAATTTCTTATAACATCAGCTATCTGAAACTGAAAGTCCTGTCAAAATCGGTGCAGCCGTTTCGGAGATTGCCCGGAACAAACAGACCGACAAAAAAAAAAAAAAGTTATTTTGTTGTAAGTACCGTATATACTTTCATATGCATTTAGAAAGCTGTTATTTTGACATTACAAACAGACACTACAATTTTATTTATTTGTATAGATGTATAGATTGTCTTGAGAGACAATCAAAACAAAGTGTAATCTTTATGATTTCCAGTAAATTACACCAAACAAGCAGGAAATTTATGTGTCTGCTAAATAAATGAATCACAATTAGCAAAATTCATAATGGTAGATTATTTATTTAAACATTGTATGTAATTATCTATAACTAATTCCAAATACTTATTACTACTTCTTAAACACCCTTTTGAACTACTTTGTGTACTTTTATATCTGTTTGCTGAAACATAAATAAACATTAACTACCAGTTGATCTGATATGCAAACATAACCCAGTCTTCAAAATAAGATTGAAGTACCTGTTAAGAATCTATGAACAGATGATTGTAATATATGTAGGCGTAGTAAATACCCTATGGTTTCCCAGATAGTAATACAAGGTAATGCATGCATCATACTCTGGAACGGGTGCTGTCATGTGGGACTGGTCAGTCCTTACTACCATGCAATATTGTTGAATTATTTTTATTTTAATGGTTTTCACACTGGCAGTACATGATTCTCACATACGTTTCTGTTTGCAAATATCAACAATATAATGTAACTTTTTTAAATTATTTTAAAAGAGTGTCTATGGAGTTTCTTGCCGGTTCTTCTCCATAGAACCAACTCCTTGAAACTGCGCAACTACTCTTTGACTATTCATAAGTGCCTGCAAATGGTTTATATGAATAAAAAAAAATTGAATTTGAATTTGAAAATGCAGGCGCAGGAGACCTGGACTCTTTTAGAAAGTATTGGCCGAAATTGGCAATGCAAGGTGCGAGGAGAGGCAGTGGTGAAGAGTTAATTAAAAAGCTTGCTGCCTTTGCAAGGGTGCCTTTTAAGGGAGGGGTTTGAAGGGAAGCATTTGAAAAGGACTCCATCCTTTGAAGGGAGAAATTTGAAGACAGACTTTGCCCTGCATTTGCACATTCATCTCATCATCTGCCTAGCTTTTTCTTAATAATAAGGTTATAATCCTACCATATGCAACTGAATATCAATATTTTACATAAAAGCATCCACGGACTAGAAAAAAAAGATGGACTCCGCGCCACTCATATCGAAAATGAAGCACCCTAAGTATGCCGATTCGCTTCTACATACGTGCCTTACGCACACACATGCATCATAGTATGCCGGTCGACCGCTATTACGCGGCACGACAGCGCCCGTGTAGTTACTATTTCCGATAATTGAAACAAAAAACCAGAAAGTATTACTACTATATGCAATATTACTATTATTATTAAAAAATGTGGGAAAATTTAATTCCATCTGGTATCCCCAAAAATCACGCACACATGTTCGATACCGTGCTTCACTTTCGATATGAGTGACGCGGAGTCCATCTTTTTTTTCTATTCCGTGAAAAGCATCAGAAACAATACACTTAAATGGTCTTACAATGGTTTAAACCTAGACACCAAAGATAACATAATAAGTGTGGTAGTCAAGATACAGAACATACAACAAGTGTCTAATTATCTAACACTACGCAGCCAGTTAAGTAGGCAAGTAATTATCTTATGCAGTCATTGGTTAAGAATTTTTTGTTTTGTTCTTTAGTTCACATAGAATTAATTTTAGAATCTGCTGATTACAATTGTGTTGTGTCATCGTTATTTATACCATAGGTGGCAGTTTTGTTAAAATGCCTTTCTTTCCATTGCAACCTTTTCTTGATTTTGATATCCTCAGGTAAGTCGGTTATCAGAGTTTTGGCCTCAGGTATGCATATGACAATAGGGATCGACGGCTTAGTGTGTTTTTGCGTCAGAGTTCTTCAAGCTGCCCATAGGCCTCCGACATGGCTTAACGAATGCCGTCTATTGACAATAACCAGTTCCGACGACTTGACCTGCCCTCCGAACCACGAAGATACTCAGTAAAACACCACTGCAGGCATCCCTCCATAGACTGGCGCGCCGAGCGTTGCTTAACCTGACTGACTGTTTCCTGATCAGTGATTGCAACTGGCTATGTTTGCGTCTCCGAGACCCAGAGGAACCTTGATGTGAAAGACCAGCCACCCATACGAACGCCATTCTACATAACCATTTTGCATCATTCATTTGCATATATGAGTCTATTAGAATCAAATACCGCAATGTCCATAAAAAAGCAAAAATGCGTTTTCTATGCCGTATGAATCTACAGATTAAAAGGAATCTATTTGAATATTCAAAATGCAACCAAAGCTGCAATGTCATGTAGAAAACTGGCATTAAAAATTAAAGTATGCTACAAATATAGCATTATCCATTGGTGTATGTATATAAAAAATATGAATTATGGCCAGAACACGAAAATGGACATTGCGGTATTTGATTCTAATAGACTCATATGCTTGTCAATGTTCGTCAGAAAATAATACTTACCACAATATTTATTTACATATATTTGTCTGATCAGTCAACATTATAAAGCTGGCTGGCAATAAATCTAAAAAGTAACTAAATAATATTAACTAGTGGTCGCCCTAAGGTCTAGATTCGCCTATATATTTTTTTTTTCATAATAAATTTGAACTTTCTGCACTCCTCCTCCATATAAACTGTAACTATACCAAATCTCACACTCCTCATGTTTTTCTTCACGTATTAATATATAGATGATATCAACGATGTCCATCACTAGGAGTTCTCCTGTATCGATTCTCTTGTACGATACAAGAGAAATCCTAGCTTAGACATAAATCTCATATGTAGATTACACAAATATTTGTTCCTTGCGGGGATTGAACCCGCGGCTCGTAGCGCAGAAAGCCAATTGCTTAGCGACTGCGCCAACCACGCCGTTAATAAAATATTCTTAATCTTTATTGTACATAATATAACACGATACATAGCTCAGAATGCCACCACCCCATCTGCTCTATGGGTGTCGTAAAGGTCGACTAAGTGATTAGCCGGAGGATGGGCAGCAGCGTCCTTCGAGTACATTAACAACTCAACTGCGATCGCCAACCCGCCTGCCAAGCGTGGAGATTATGGCAAAACCCCCCAATGAACCCACAACACATCCATATCGGTGGTTGTCGTGATCTTTGTGGGAGGCCAGCAGTGGACTTCATTCGGCCGAAATGACGACATAGAATCAAACGATCTTTCTCATTCATTTATATCAAGCTGTGTCCATCTAACGTAGACCGCTAGCTGAGCTGAAAAATACGGAATACAAATTGAAGTACGGGTTAGCTGCTAGATCGGCTCTAGGCCTTCCGTCGAGTTTTCCTTCTTTGCCGAGCTGTTAAAAAGGACTTTAAATAACTTCAAACCTCGTCTCCACAAGTCTCGAGTCTCCAGACTCTCGTGTGATGTACCCGTCGTACTATCACAGTGTAATCACGATAGAACTATTATTTCGGCGGCGTATTGTTGACGACTCTGTATGTATATCTACGCGTACGTAATTATAGTGCAGCTGTAGGTTGACGTCTATAATACTAAAATTCATGCCATGACGTTAACATTTTTTTATTATGTTTTTGTATTGGTGCCCAGTAGAAATTCTTCATGAACTTCCACTGGAAGTTCCGCCCCAGGGAAGGGCGAAGAGGTATGCCGGACTCCTACCGGCTAAAACCACTGGAGCGGTCACCTTCGGCACCTAAGGGAGGCTACAAGTCCTCGTATGATCACACTAGAGCCGCCCACTGGTGCCACGCCTATAGGCACATCTCGGAGAGGGTGACTGTAAAGGGTCCCCCAAAGCGTCCCACGGCAGCGCGTGACCACATGCGTGCTTCCGTCTTCTCTTGGGTCGCTTGGCACGCAGATTCCCCAATCTACGCACCCGCGAACCCAGAGGTCCCCTTATAGCTACGGCAGGGGGTTTCAGGCGTATGGGGAATTAGGCGCCAGGGCGGTTGTTACCATGACATTAACCTACAATTAACTAAAGTAGTAATAAATAAAAAAGCCCTATATTTTATCTTGAATATAAAAGAAACAATTCTAACTAACAGCTGTACGGTTACACATTGGGACTGTCGCTAACCATCTATCTAGCTAGGCCAGAGTCGCCTTCTCGCCGCTAGAGGGGGGACCGCTTTACAGTCATCCCCTCCGAGATATGCCTAAAGGCGTGACACCAATGGGTGGCTCTAGACTAGATGGAGATTATTCGAGTTCTTAGAGCTTCCCTTTGGGGCCGAAGATGATCTCCGGTGGTTTTAGCGGGTAGGTCGGCCGGCATACCCCTCCGCCCTTCACCGGGGCGGAGGAAGAACATGATCCAGTGGATCAATAAAAAAGGCTTGCAGGTGATGCAGTCGTGTATAACCGACCTTAGTCGTTAGCAACGCTCGTGCAGATTTTCAATGTTTTAGTTAAAAGCCCTCAGAATCTTGTACCCACAGTAAGTTATCGGCAATACGCTGGCTACTCCATAACGTTTAGTTCTTCTGTCACTCGTATTGCAATCATCATCTAAAGTGCTCATTTCGTGGCACGATGATATTATCGTTGCAATTCACTCGCCCAGGGAGATTGTATTTTTTTCAAAGAGTGTCTATGGAGTTTCTTGGCGGCTTCTTCTCCATAAGATCAACTTTTCCGAACCGTGCACCTTAACTTTCGACTTTTCTTAAGTGCCTATTAGGGCCTATCTATACAAATAAATAAAATTGAAGTGTCTGTTCGTAATGTCAAAATAACAGCTTTTTACTGAATGCATCTATTACCAATAAATAAAATTGAAGTGTCTGTTTGTAATGTCAAAATAACAGCTTTTTACTAAATGCATATGAAAGTATATACGGGACCTATAACAAAAAAGGTATTTTGTTTTTTTTTGTCTGTCTGTCTGTCTGTCTGTTCCAGGTAATCTCCGAAACGGCTGGACCGATTTTGACGGGACTTTCACTGGCAGATAGCTAATGTTATAAGGAATAACTTAGGCAACTTTTATTTCAGAAAAACAATTAGGGTTCCGCGCAAAAAAATAAAACCCTTGAAATCCAATATTTATATTCAAGTGTATATGTCGAAGTACTCTAAATTTCTTTTAAATTAAACGCGGGTGAAACCGCGGGTCCCAGCTAGTATGAAATAAAATACAACAAAAAAACAATTTTAATTTTTTTTGTATGTCTGTCTGTTTATTCCGGGTAATCTCCGAAACGACTGGACCAATTTTGACGAGACTTTCACTGGCAGATAGCTGATGTTATAAGGAATAACTTACGCTACTTTGATTGTAGAAACATAATTAGTGTACCGCGCAAAAAAAACCCTTGAAATCCAATATATATATATTCTATGTCGGAGTACTAATTTCTTTTAAATTAAACGCGGGTGAAACTGCGGGTCCCAGCTAGTATAAAATAAAAACTTAGACTTTTGACTATCTTCATCATACAAACAAATGACCAAGTCATGATCTAAACGCGTCAAAAAAGATGCATCATTCATGTTGTTTGTTTAAGTTATAATAGGCGTCATCTTCCTAAAAACGGAGGTGCAACTCGTATGCACACGACGAGAATAAACATTGAAATAATAAGCACTTGAAGAAATCAGTGTCACAGTTATTTTGGTTTCGTCTTTATAATTAAGCATGACTACGCCAGAAAATCTACTTGCTGTTGCTTATTTTTAGCGCACCAACACACATTGTTGGTTTTTCTGTTTATGTGGGAGGGCTAACGAGCTTGCGCGTTGCTTAAGCACTCATCGTCACCCATAAACATCTGTAACATCAGAGGAGTCGCTGATATGTTGCCGAGCTTTAGGGCAGACATACACCTTTTCAAGGAGGTTCTCAATTCGCTTGTATTTTCTTAAATGTTTCTTACCCCAGAACTCCGTCATTTATGAACAGACAGGGAAAATTCTTCTTGTTTACACATTCCGTTTGGTCCCATATAAATTTAATTACGTACGATTAGCTAGTTTCAAACCAGCTTCAATAAATATGTACTTATAATTTGACTGCGCTTATCTCGATGATGTCTTAATAGTTACCGGTTCCTCCGAGATTGGCGAACCGATACGAAATACTCTCGAACTGGTTTCAGATCAATATTATTATGTTTGGATAAGTGTTACTTATGGCATCAGTTCTGTTATCCGTGAGTTTTGACTGTCTACTTACTTAGATAAGTAGGTATTTCGGGTTGGTTACGATTTGAATACCTAACTTGGAAAAGTTCATACATTTATTTAAACTAAAAAGAAACAAATAAATCTCTATAAACAAAAAAAATACTGACCTCAAAATACCTACACGATGTAATAATATTAAAAACACTAAAAGGGAATAAATAAACTCTAGTTATGAAATCGGGTGTGGCCAGCTATCTTAACGAGAAATTTGATTTTACTAGTGTCGCCCAAATGTCGGAATTCGTCCGTTTGCGATCGCCAACCCGCCTGTCAAGCGTGGCGAATATGGCAAAATCCCCAATGAGCAAATAACCGGACCGTACCGGGCAATATTTTAGAGAACCCTGTGTACAGCGGTGGAAATCTTTCGGCTGAAATTGTGAACTAGACTAGCTTGCAGCAAAGACAAGGCTAAAGTGGAAATGGGGTTGTCATGTCTGTTGTTGGACTGATGGCTGTTGGAGCAGACAAGTCTTTGACTAAAGCCCCAGCAGACAAACTAAGCGTGGAATTGAAACGCCTACCCCCGGATGCGGAAGCCTGAGAACCGGTTAATAAGGCGCAACTACTTAATATTTAAATGTAGGGTATTATGAAATGTCTTCAGTAGATTATAATAAAACACTTTTAAACGGATTCTATCGCGTATATGTTAGATTTTTGTTTTTCCTGACGTTACGAACACTTTGCAGGGTTCGTGATCGCAGGATGACTAAGGTGACAGGCGCCGTTAAAAGTGTTTTATTATAACGTGTAATACTCGCGAAAACCTAAGATATTACTATGTCTTCAGTAGATTAATTGTTGAAATTTCCTTTATCATCAATCACATAATCACGCCCGTTGTGGAAATCTAAGGGGGAGGCCTTTGTTCAGCAGTGGACGTCCTGTGGCTGATATGATGATGATGATGACATAATCACAATGACATCTCCACGTGCATAGCGCTCTCTTCATTTGTAGCATCCATCCCTATAATTGAAAAATTAAACAAAATGTTTCAATCTGACCCACGTACAACCTGCGACCTTAACAATGTCGTCGCCTCATCTCGCTGTAACAACCTGTGTTCCTTTTTCCGTCTCGGGGCCCCCGGTCGGTTACTGCCATGCTCCATCTATCGTCGCATATCTTGGCTACTTATCCTGCCAGGTTCTTTTATCTTAAATTTTTACACACATACACACACACACATCAGCCCGTAAATGCCCACTGCTGAACACGGGGCTCTCAATGATCACTACAATGAGCCGTCATAGGGTATATTGCCATAATCGCCACGCTTGACAGGCGAATCGGTGAACGCAATGTATTGTTATTAGCACACAGGAGGATAGTCCCCCCCCAACCCTTGCTCGTGCCGACCAATGCCGAGTCAGTGGCTAAAAATATTCCCTATTATTTAAATAATACCGATCCAGTTGTCTCTAGTTTCAGTTCCCCAGCAACAACATAAGCCGAGGATCGAGTCTCGGAGGGCCTTAGCTGCAGTTACTTAGTTTATTAGTTAAATTTTTCGCCTGGCAGCAGGCCTCTTTAGGCTTCGCTAGATCGGTCGGCTGCAAGAAGAAAAAAAAAAGAAGGCAAAATAATTAGGATATTACTGCCCATCCTCTTGATATTAACCCTTAGTCACCTTTTACGACACCCACAGGTGTAGAGGGGAAAACCACACGCAACCAGAAGGCCAATTCTCGTAATTTAAAAATGTTCAAAATATAGTTCGGATCTAGTCTCAGTGTCATAAATTTCACAAATGGTATTCTCCTAAACTAATAAACAACGTCAAACGTGAACTTACACTGTGATGAGATGGAAAATGGATCGAAAGTTGATCGAAGTCAAAACAGCATTCTGCTAACATTTCGAACTGTCACATGTACTAAATTTTCATTACATAAAAGTCAAAATTGAGATTAAAATGACTAGTCTCATTTCAATCTTAATTTTGACTTTTATTTCGAGATTATACTGAAATCTGACTGAACTTTAAGAGTAGCAGAATACCATTTTTTCGATCAATTCATAATCTAATCTCAGTTTGGTCAAGTTTCAGTCATAGTGTAAATTAATTACGAGAATCGGCCCTCTGGTAACCACGCGGAACTAACGCGGTCATCATTTCGGCCGAATGAAGTCCACTGCTGGACACAGGCCTCCCCCAAAGATCACCACAACGACCGATATGGGTATGTTGTGGGCTCATTGGGGGGTTTTGCCATAATCGCCACGCTTGGCAGACGGGTTGGCGATCGCAGTTGATTTGTTAATGTAATCGAAGGAAGCTGCTGCCCATCCTCCGGCTAATCCCATAGTCGACTTTTACGACACCCACGGGAGGAAATGGGGTGGTGGTATTCTGAACCGGCACCACACGGTAGGACACATTAATAATAATTATTTTTATTTTTATAGGTATTTATGTGGTCAGAAACAATATTCAAATTAATATCGATTTGAATAATTCCTTTAAAAAAAAAAAGTTGTATGGTGACGTAGGCAATGTTGATATTTGGTTAATATTTTAGCTTGGCCACCGAAATTATCAAATTTAAAAAATGTCGAAACATTTCATTTATGAAAATTTGGGATTGCCTGTGTACAGCAATGGCCTTTTTTTTATTGATGTCCAGTGGAAATTCTACATGCAACTTCCTTCACCCCGGGGAAGGGGGAAGGGGTATGCCGGACTCCTACCGGCTAAAACCACTGGAGCGGTCATCTTCGGCACCTAAGGGGGGCTCCAGGTCCTCGTAAGATCACACTAGAGCCGACAATTGGTGCCACGCCTTTAGACACATCTCGGAAGGGATGACTGTAAAGCGGTCACCCCCTCTAACGAAGGGAAGGCGACTGTAAAAAGGTCGCCCCCCCAGGCACTTCTCGGGGACGATTGTAACGGATCCCCCCAAGCCTCGCTTTGCGCTGTGCTGCGCACACGGCGGCACGTGACCACGTGCGCGCCACCGTCTTCCCGAGGACAGCATTGGCCTGCAACATGCTAAATTTAAAAATAAGTTGCCTCATGTTTGCATATAGTTAGTGAAATGGGATAAGAGACTATCGGCGGAATACTGTAATGTCACTTAATGTTTAAATCCTTAATTAATCCTTACTTAATATTTTACCTTCCTACCAAAAACGGGTGCCTCAAATCGATAAGCTGTATTTAAATATAAAGTGGTGTTTCAGTATTCGGCCGTAAATAACTAACGTCTCTGCCGTGTGGTGCCGGCTTAGAATGCCACCACCCCATCTCCTCCCATGGGTGTCGTAAAATTCGACTAAGGGATTAGCCGGAGGATGGGCAGCAGCGTCCTTCGAGTACATTAACAACTCAACTGCGATCGCCAACCCGCCTGCCAAGCGTGGCGATTATGGCAAAACCCCCCAATGAGCCCACAACACATCCATATCGGTGGTTGTGGTGATCTTTGGGGGAGGCCTGTGTCCAGCAGTGGACTTCATTCGGCCGAAATGATGATGAACTAACGTCTCGAGGTGACGAGCGCACTGTGGTGTCACGCAGGACTTGTCCTGGGTAGGATTTCATTGTTATGGGCGACGTGACGCTTACCACAAGGCAAATGACTCGTCACTAGGCTGTATAAACATTCACTACCTCATGCTCTTATTGAGCTCTATTAAAGAGTTCAGATCAGTAAAAACTTTTGAAATTGCGTACAGTTGATGATTTACTTAAGTCAGGCTGACAGGACCAGAGGATGGGCAGCCGCGTCCCTTTTGTGAAACGGTAGCCATACTGCGCTCACCAACCCGCCTGCCAAGCGCGGTGAGTATTGGCAAATACCCCCCAAAATGATGACACAGTTGTGAAAATCTATGGGGGAGGCCTTTGTTCAGCAGTGGACGTATAAATGGCCGATATGATGAGGCTGACAGGCAAAGGCAGACCTGTCAGTTCCAGATCCCTGCTGACTTCGGAGGTTGTGCGAATTTACGTACTCTTGACGAGTAAGTACGTACGTTATAACTTTGTTTACACCTATTATGAATTTACGATAGAAGCGCTAAAGCCTGTCATCATAGACTGATGTCATCGTACAAGGTGCCGTCTGAGTGTCCTTTCATCATGTTTTCCTTGTATCATTGTGTGGTTAATGCCTCTATTATGTTATAAAAGAACTGAGAACACTTGTGCTGTAGGAAAAAATATCGCAAATGCAAGTAGTATAATGCTATCCTTATTCTTCATCGATATAGAGATAACATTGTTACCACTTTCCAACCAGATAGTCCCATCCTTATGTCCCTATATCCTTACGATCGGCAGACCCTTATCTACTCAGACCTCTTTGTGTCAGTTACTTACTTCCGATAGATCGGTAGACGGTATGTACGGTGTAACATGATCGCAAAGTCTGCTAGTCAGCCGTTAAACTACTGTTTGTCGTCGGCTAACGGCTGAAATTAATAATCAATCTAATCCGACATCTTTAGATTTGAAATTTGGAACTTCATCTGTTTTTATAATAAGTATTGTTTTATTTACAATTCATATATTTGTGCATTAATAATATAATAATAATTGTATGTGCTACGGTTGCACGTATGAATACGGCACGTATGGATGCTGTTTGTAAGTATATATATAATAGAGTTTATAATTTCGTTTGGGATAGTAAAATAAAGACGTAATTGCGATTCTCTGTAAAACAAAAGAAATTTATTTATATGCAATATTAACATTATTTAACTAATTACAGTATCTGTTACAGTCCCTCACCTGTAAAACAAAAGAAACAACATTTAAAGCCTTTATTTCAGGTCTTTTTTATATTATATCAAATTTAGAAAATATCTTTAAATAAGTATATTTATTCTTCACTCTCATATATTTAATTCAATGTCACCACTGTCAGTCGTGACATCTATTAGCTTTGTCGATAACACGGCAAAGACAAGCATTAAGAAAAGAGCTCGTATATGAGTGAAGTAGTTTTCTTTACATATATTTATAATTAACGAAACAAACGCGATATATTTCCGTAAGCTATTTCTATTCAACTGGTCTGGTTTTGTGTTAAGATCACATTAATCACATAAATAGAGCAATCCTTAATCCGAAATCCAAAGATTTTGGATTAATATAGCCCTAAAATTTGCTACGCCTGTGGAAGGCCGCTATGTTATAACTTTATAAGTGCTAATAATACAATTTAATAACTATCCGGCTCTTCTCCATGAGATCAACTATTTGGAACCGTGCAACTTAAATTCTGACGTTTCATAAGTGCCAATATTTGGTTTATTTGAAATAAAAAACTTTGACTTTGACTTGACTTTGACTATATATACGCTGAGTTTGCAAATAAATGTTTGATGTATTAATTTCGGCCGTAAGTGTAGATGAATAGCGAAGGGACAGTCAGTAGTACAATTCTCTAAGCTCAAACATCTATACATCCTTGAATACAGGGGTGCAATACCTTAAGCTCAAACATCCATACATCCTTGAATACAGAATCAAATGCCACGCCATGAGGACCATTCTTGGCGATTACCAAATTGGGTTATCACCGTTATTTCAGTTCTGTATTCAAGGATCTATGGACGTTTGAGCTTAGAGAATTGCACCGCAGAATTGACATAACGGTGAACGCTAAGACATGATTGGAGCTATTCAAGGACACATTGCAGACCGTGACAGCCATGAGGAAGCGTCTTAGCGAATACCAAATTGGGTTGTCATCGTTATTTCAATTCCGTTTTCAAGGATGTATCGATGTGTGAGCTTAGAGAATTCCACTACTGATGTGGGTCCGACACGCGAATTGGCATTCGATGTATGACAAACTTCATTAATTTTTCAAATGAAAAGTGGTCTATCAACACATAGGGTGACGTAGATGACTTAGGTATATGATCTCTAGCAAACGTCAAATGTTTGTATACTTATTGCCAAGTAGTGTCGGTACTGCCATTACAGTCACCGCAAACACAAATAGGTACCAAACATTTCCTGCAATAGCGCAAAATAATATGTAAACAACAATTCCATTCACAATACGGAACTTACCACATAATTTAAATCGACAGATATTCTAGTTCAGCTTACTGACATCTCAATCAGTTTCAAGGCACACCACAGAATGCTAGAATGCTCGTGCCTGTAGGGCCTTATGTAAACGTAAGTGTTCGAAGTTTGAATTTAAATCAACAAATTCATTTTGTTTTTCAAGATTTTATAGCTTCCTTTGAAATGCTGCCGAGGTAATTAAATGTACTTCGGTTAAAGATTGTATGCCTTTTACGCCATTTTGACGCATTCCAATGTGTATATAGGTGTAGGTTATGTTCAGTGTCAACTTAAAGCAGTGTTGTTAAGTTTTGTGCAACGATTTGAGTTGTGACAACATTTATCTTCTTTTGCCGGTACATGATTTAAAGATCATCATTTCGGCAGATTGAACTCCACTGCTGGACACAGGCCTCCCCGAAAGGTCACCACAATGGCCGATATAGGTGTGTTGTGTGCTCATTTTTTTATTTTGCCATAATGACCACGCTTGGCAGTAGGGTTGGCGATCGTAGTTGAGTTGTTGATGTACTCGAAGGACGCTGCTGCCCATCCTCCGGTTAATTCCATAGTAGTCTTTTACGACTTCCACGAGAGGAGATGGGGTGGTGCTATTCGTAGCCGGCACCACGCGTTAAAGATCTCCAATACATAAATCTGGGCACACAGTCGTAGCGTTCCGAGTGGTTTCCAGCGAAGAATTGAGACAATACACCAGTCCTTTCTCCGCATGGTTGTCTTAACAGGCGACAAAGGGTTGACATCAAGAAGATGGGCATCAGTATCCTGCCGTGTGTATTTTATTTTCTGTCTCGTGGCTGCGTTATAGAGTTTATATATTCCACACACAATACACCCGGACCCGGAACATCTTTTTTTTTTGTTTTTTTTATTGATGTCCAGTGGAAATTCTACATGGAACTTCCTTCACCCCGGGGAAGGGCGAAGGGGTATGCCGGACTCCTACCGGCTAAAACCACTGGAGCGGTCATCTTCGGCACCGAAGGGAGGCTCCAGGTCCTCGTAAGATCACACTAGAGCCGCCCATTGGTGCCACGCCTTTAGGCACATCACGGAAGGGATGACTGTAAAGCGGTCACCCCCTCTAGCGGAGGGAGGCGACTGTAAAAAGGTCGCCCCCTCAGGCACTTCTCGGGGAGGATTGTAAAGGATCCCCCCAAGCCTCGCTTTGCGCTGTGCTGCGCACACGGCGGCACGTGACCACGTGCGCGCCACCGTCTTCCCGGGGGTCGCTCGGTGTGAGCACGCAGACTCCCCAATCTGCGCACCCGCGACCCCCGGAACATCTACCTGCAGATCATTCAAATATTTATTCACTGCGGGAATCGAACCCGCGGCCCAGAGCGCAGCTAACGACTGTGTCAGTCACTGCACTAACCGTACCGTCAATAATAACATACTGTGATCACCAATCCGCTTGCCAAGCGTGGTGATTACGAGAATATAGACGACTAAGGGTTGATACCAAGTGGCTGGCCAACAGCATTCTCCTGTGTACTAATAACAACATACTGCGGTCACCAGACCGCCTGCCTAGCATGGTGATTATGGCAATACAACCTCTAACCGCACATTGTAGTAACCATTTCATGGCCCATGTTCTGCAGTGGATGTTTCCGGGTTGATGATGATGTAGCTGAAACAGTGAGCGAATTCCATTCCTTTGTAAATCATTATATTGTAAATCAATGAGTTCGCATAATAAATTAAGATACAAAAAAAAATATATATATATATGTAGACGCGCCATACACGAACATTATTGCACTACAAAAAGACGCGCCGGCCGCCATTAGACCGTGTAATAAAAAATAAAACTAAAAACATTTTTTTTACAATATCGATTTACGTCACGTATTTATTTATTTGTGAAATAAACGTTTTTGCATCGCACATTTGCAGTATACTTCTCTATAAACACAGGATGGCATTATTTTTTTCGCAAGATGTTACTGAATTACGCTTATGATTCACGTCGAGCCGCGACACTGGTCGGTGCAAGACTAAGTGAACTCCGGGCAATTACCTTGCTTGCTTTTGTGACCATCGTAAAGCGCGGGAAACGCACCTACATATAAAATCTCTACAGTGCGAGTGCATGGTGAAACCATGCTTACATTATCATTCCACCTTTATGTTTTAAAAAGGTGGATTGATCAGCCTTATTTCGGCTAATACAATAGTGAAAATTAAAAGTTGTTATATAAGCAACTTATTTTGTTAACTATTTAATTTAAAATATATAAAAGAATAACCTCCGGATTTAGAATATAGCACAACTCCATCTCTTCCCATAGATGTCTTAAAAGGTGACTTAGGTACTCTAAAGAAGTATAGGCAGCAGCGTCCCTTCTATGGAACGGCATCCATTCTGCACTCATCAACTGGCGTTCCAAGCGTGGTTAGTACTAGCAAAATCCCCCAAAAATAACGCCACCGTGCCACCGTGTGCGCAGCTTCCGGGGGATCCTTTAGATTCCCTTGAGACGTGCCAGTGCGGGTAGTCTTTTTACAGTGGCCTTCCCACCGCTAGAGAGGGTTACCACTTTACATTCATCCTCTCCGAGATGTGCTTAAAGGCGTAGCACCAATGGGCGGCTTTCGTGTGATTGTATCGAGGACCAGGAGCCCCCTCTCGATGCCGAAGCAGGCTGGCACACCCGTCCACCCTCCCCCGGGGACGGAGGAAGTACATGATATATATCCACCGGATCTTTGCATTTATTTTTTCTTCTTTCTCATATTAGTATTATAAACTTCCGAATCCGATGTAAATAAGCCTAAGTCAAGACTCAAGAATAATTGCGGGCTTTTTAAAAAGAGCTGTCTTCCGACACGGTTGTCAGCCATATTCGGCATCCACAAAAGTGGCCAGCTTAATTTAAATAAAGATTGAAAACTCCAAATCGATCGAATCGATATATATACTAATCAACATAGAGGTTGGACTTAGCGTTGCGTGCCGAAATGTGTTCCGGTTAAATGCCAGACAGAACCGACTAGTTTACCAACCGTTTACAGTTCGGGGAAATTCGACCTGAAAAATTACTTTGTGCTCGTCTGTAGTTCTTTCGTTTTTGTGTAATGTTCCAGTACTGTTTAATATTAGACTAGCGCTTTTTGGGTTATTTAAATAAGCAAGTATGTTTGCGTAAAGACATAGCTTTCGAGTAAATTTATTTATTTTATTTATTGTTAAAACATTTTGTAGACTTAACAGGTCAACCCAAGACGTCTACAAACAAGTTCAATTAAATATACACGTACTGAAGCCACTGTTTGCATGCTATATTTATTGTAATGTTAAAATTGAATGCTCGTCTCCTGACGTGTTATGAGTTTGGAGTAAGGAAGAAGAATGTGAGGTGGATCCTGGCCGCGGATATGATTTTGTTGAGTTTGTCTGAGAACAGGTCCACATCTCGTGTAGATATAAGTGAGTTAAGAAGTGCAAGAGTACGTCGCGTAGGTGCGTTCGCTGTGACCCTGCCACGGCCAGCAGGGACCGCCGCCGACGTAGACTGCGGCCTCCGACACCCTGCATCGCTCGCATAGAAGCGTATAAGCTTATATCCATCAATGCTGAGGGATTGTCGATAAAGCCATATTATTAGTGATGCTCTTTGGAAGGATTATTTGTGAGGTTAACTGTGGATGCCCTGCTATTGGATGGATGACAACTTTTTCTTGGCTCAGTGACTGGTCCTTTGGCTCTGTGTCAAGTGTCCCTAGTCCGATCCGATTCGATACCTTCATATGCATTTAGTAAAAAGCTGTTATTTTGACATTATGAACAGACACTTCAATTTTATTTATTTTTTATAGATAGGACTACACCACATTTCATCTTATAGAGAAGTGTCGCACTAGCCACACTAATTTTTTCTCGGCGCGTGTGGACATTAACTAAATAGGTCGGCATCAGTTGAATGGTTTATTAATAACGCATATGTTGCGTATGTGACGGTATGCAGCTACGGAATGAACTGTTTGATTATCGTTATGCAGGCAAAGGAGCGGGTAGAGCTGCAGGTGGTGTGATAACCTTCGTGTACTCAATATATTGTGACTTTTTCTTCATTGAGGAAAATTTTCTTTTTTTTCAAAGACGGCATGGTTGGTGCAGCTGCGCACCGGGTCGTGGGTTCGATTCCCACACGGAACAAATATTTGTACGATCTGCAGATATTTGTCCCGGGTCTGGGTGTATTGTGTGTGGAATTTGTGTTTGTAAACGCACCCACGACACAGGAAAAATCCTAGTCATATCGGCCATTTATACGTCCACTGCTGAACAAAAGCCTCCCCCATAGATTTTCACAGCTGTGTCATGATTTTGGGGGGTATTTGCCAATACTCGCCACGCTTGGCAGGCGGGTTGGTGAGCGCAGTACGAGGGCGGCACTGAAAATTTCGGGAATCAAGGAAGTGACACAACATTACTATTTAAAAATGTATTTATTGCTTTTCGAAGTATTCTCCGCGAAATTTGACACATTTTTCCATACGATGGAACCAATCATTGAAGCAACCATTCCATTCGGAAGTTGGGGTCTCCAAAATGGCCGTTTTGTAGGCGTCCACAGCTTCTTTAGGTGATGAAAATCTCTGTCCACGCAATTTATTCTTTCTTTTAGGTAAAGTATAGAAATCATTAGGGCTTAGGTCGGGGCTGTACGGCGGATGGTCTAATAATTCTATGTTTTCTTGCTCTAAAAACACTTTTGTTCTGTGCGCGGTGTGAGAACTCGCATTGTCGTGATGGAGGATGATGCGGCGGTTGCAGTTCTCTCTACGGAGTTCAGAAACGACCTGTGGCAAACAAATGCTAGCATACCATTCTGCATTAACCGTTCTTTGTCCCTCAAGAGGAATAGTCGTAACATGGCCGGTTTTGGAGACAAACGTGGCCACCATTTTTTTTGCAACACTCCGTGAACGAACAATTTTTGTTGGCTTTGACTCATTTTCGAACACCCAAACTCGTGACTGGTTTTTTGTTTCGGGTTCGTACGCATATATCCAGGATTCGTCACCTGATACGATGTTGTATACAGCATTTGAGGATACTGCGTGGAATCTTTCGAGAGTTCTGACGCACCAAGTAACGCGAGCCGCTTTTTGCTCTTCACATAGCAAATGCGGTATCCATCGGGAAAATAACTTTTTTACACCTAATTGTTCATGCAAGATTATTTGTATTTGACTCATGCCAAAGTCTAAAGTTGCCTGAATTTCGCGGTATGTCACATGTCGATCTTCCTCAATCAGCTTACGCACAGCATCAACGTTTTCTTGGGTGACTGCAGTTTTTGGACGACCTTGACGAGGATCATCACTGAGCTTGACACGTCCACGTTGAAATTCAGCAAACCAGCGATAAATTGTGGTTTTGGATGGGGCTTCATCACCAAATGCAGAAATCATCCGGTCAACACACTGTTTTTGTGTTAAACCATTTCGAAAGTCATAATAAATCATCGCTCTTGAATTTTCTCGAGTCAATTCCATTTTCTCAACGACTAAACAAGTTTGACAAAACCTTGTGACAAGACCGTGAATCTTTTTTTAAATAAATAAATGGTATTCGATTTGTAAAACCAAGGAGTTTTCAACCAAAAAGATTTTAATATGACAGGAACAGTGGAAATATTCCATTCCCGATACTTTTAGTGCAGCCTATGTATGGCTACCGTTTCACAGAAGGGACGCTGCTGCCCATCCCTCTGGTTTAGATTCCCTTAGTCGCCTTTTACGACATCCACGGGAGGAGATGGAGTGGTGCTATATTCTTAATCCGGACACCACACGGAAAATCCTAGTGGGTAGTGGTAAAAAAAAGATCATAATATACATCATCACCACATCGACCAAAGGACATCCAGTGCTTATCAAAGGCCTTCCCCATAGACGTTTATGAACATAATATTTTTAATAGTAATCACTATGTTACCAAGTATTGGCACGCGTGTCCCATCCACTTTTTCCGTTCTATCTTGATATATTTCTGTGGTCAAGTCCCTTGCTCGAACTATTTCGTGTCGTGAGTCCCCACAAAGTTTTACTTTTAGCTAGTGTATAGACTATATAAAGGGCTTCATCATCATATCAGCCAGAGGACGTCCACCGCTGAACAAAGGCCTCCCCCATAGATTTCCACAACGGCCGATAACATGCTGCCGGCATCCAACAACTCCCAGCGACCTTCACCAAGTCCGTCCATCTCGTTGGAGGTCAGCTCACGCTGCG
Source organism: Diloba caeruleocephala (assembly GCA_947459985.1). Classification (NCBI taxonomy): domain Eukaryota; kingdom Metazoa; phylum Arthropoda; class Insecta; order Lepidoptera; family Noctuidae; genus Diloba; species Diloba caeruleocephala. The sequence goes on along the minus strand of OX381616.1, from coordinate 2,241,972 downwards.
TTTTCCGGGGCGCGGTCTCCACTCGAGAACCATTTGGCCCCAGCGGTCACCGGTTCTACGAGCAATGTGCACCGCCCATTGCCACTTCAGCTTATTTATCCTTTAAGCTATGTCGACAACTTTAGTTCTGCTACGGATCTTCTCATTCCTGATTCGCTCTCGTAGAGAATTACCGAGCATCCTTAGCTCGCTGCGTGACTGAGCTTTCTTACGAGGCTGAATTTGAATGACCACGTCTTCGTGCCATATCATCGCTTTGTAACATTTCTTCTTGCGGATGCGTAAAGAGGTTTTGTTTTACTTCGACTAAGTGCCGGCTGAATGAATTTGAATTAGTATCCTAGAATGAATAGTGTAGTTAGAGGACACAGCTTTTTTCATGTATCCTGGTGTCAAGACGAGTAAGTTATTTGTTTTGCTAATTTATTTATTTATTTAATTTCTATGGAAGACTTACAACAAAATATAACAAAATGATAACAGTAAAGTAAACAGACAGCCAATAACAAGTCTTCACGTATAACATCTAAAAAATAAAACTAGAGTGAACATTCTTACTTAGGAAACAAACAAAAAAGAAACAAATTTTACTTATAATCTATCAAACTGGTAATATACAAAATTATAGCTACATAATTATACACACAAGGCTAATATAGTTTAAACAAACATAATTATATGGCAACCACTAGAATTATAACGGTTATACACTGTTTCCCTTAAAGAAATTGAGGCTTAAGCACCTTCTAGCCGCGACCACGCTCGTGCTAAATGGATCAAAATCATGCTGTTTACACAATTTGTTGAAGTTTCTGCTTGCACGTACAACATAAGAGTTTTGCCTGTAATTTGAGGACGCAAATGGTACACATATAGGTGGATTAAAGCTAGTTTTTGACGGAACATTAAAATTAAATTTAGATAAGAGATCGGGGCTATCGATATAATATAATAAATAATAGTACTGAGGACTGATTCTGCGTAGTACATTGCGTTTGTCACCTCGAAACATTCCTTACTTAGTCTCTTACGCCCAGTAATTTCACCAGCTGCAGTGCCCTTCTAACCGGAGCACAGTAATGTTTAAGTTTAGACACTACTGCTTAGCGGTAAAATAACTAACACTGCGGTGGTAGGCGCCCGGGGAGGGGCATGCATGCCGGAGTAGGCCGCAAAGGACGGCTTCAGGAACTCGCAACAGTCACACTAGAGCCGCCAATGGCACCAATGCCACGCCTTTAGGCACATCTCAAAGGGGATGACTGTAAAGCGGTCACCCCTCTAGCGAAGGGGAGGTGACAGTAAAAAGCTTGCAATGTGCGTCCCGACACGTGGTGGACCCACGGAGCAGAGACTGACCTAACATGGCCACTAATTTGTACAGTGGAACAACTATTTAGTAAATAAATATAAAGCGATTATAGCTAATGGCCCAGCCACAGATAAATTATTCCTTAGTAAACCTCTCTTTTACTGTCCAATGCAATCATGTCAACACTTGGCAAATACTTACCATAAACAACAAAACGACGTCAATTTCACCCACAAACGACGTACATCTTCATACGCAAACTGGACGCTAATAGACCAGCTGCTAATTAAGGACAATGGGTCCAGTTAGTTGGTTAGCATATGCGGTGTGTTTGCATTAACTGCACATACATTAACTATATTCATTTTACGGTCTTATGTATTTTACGTTTGGCGCAGTGGCGTCAGCGATTAACTTTCTGCGATACGTGTCATCAGTTCCCGAATGGAACAAGTATTTGTATGATTTCCAGATGGTTGTTCCGGGTCTGGGTGTTTGTCCTGTGACATTTATGTCTGTAAACTGTAGGTACCCTCAACACTGCTCTAGTGTGATCTTACGAGGACCTGAGAAGGACAGCGTGGAGGATGGGATATTACCAGAAAACACAGCGCGGCGCATCGCTTAAAACATTGATTAGATGTGCATGTATAATATTCCATCGGTTTTTCATGTGTTTGTGTGATGTAATATGTGAATAAATATTTAATTTTGGACTATCGTAGATGCATCGTGTGGTGTCCAGATTGAGAATATAGCACCACTCCATCTCTGGATGTCGTAAAAGGCGAATAAGGGACGCTAAGCCAGAGTGATGCGCAGCAGCGTCCCTCCTGTAGAATAGTAACCATACTGCGCTCACTAACCCGCTGCCAAGCGTGGTGAGTATTAGCAAATGCCCCCCAAAATGACGACATAATTGTGAAAATCTGTTGGAACAAAACAAATTGTATGATCTACAGATGTTGGTTTCGGGGTTTAAGCATGTGAGATTGATGCCGTAAACTATACCTAAGATACAGGAGCAATTAAAATGCGGGGCTATCGGCTGAACAATTGAGAATAGAGAAAGAATGTCACTATATTTTACAGGCGGATTGTTCAGAGCAGATTGTCGTTTTAGCACATTGAAAGACGCCTGACGCTGCTGCACATCCTCTGGGTGCACCTGTAGTCACATTCCACGACACCCACGGGCGCGGTTAGTCATTTTAGCTAGCTGGCTAGCAAGTTGGTGCAGTGCTCGATATGGATTTAATGGATCAAGTATTTTCTGTTGAATAACAGGACCCAGCCACGAGGAAGCTACCTGCCCATGCCTAGCATTCAACAGAAAATGCCTGATCCGTCGACTTATTACCTGATTTTCATATGATTCTACTGTAGAACCTATGATGATGTTGTCTGTATTTAAAGAGTTTGTAGTTAACCAACTGGTTAACAAGCATAATGCGTAATTTACTTTTATAACGAGATTTCTTTTCAATGATTCGTTTGTCAATACGTTATAAATAAATAAATTAACTAACTTCTCAATTGAATCCTTGTTCTCTTAGCTTGTGAAGACTGGGCCTTGATTTCTTGAATACAGCATAGAGTATTATATTTTATTTAAAACTACCAAGAGTTACGCATCAGCACCTGTACTTACAGTGTTAGCAATTGACTGGTCGACCTTACTACGGTTGCATCTCATACGAATCCGAGGATTGTAATGGCGACCCCAGAAGAATTGTGGTGGATTTTTATAGCTAGGAATTTGAATCATATTGACAACTAGTTGTCACCCGGGACTTTGTATCTTCGCTTCAGCCGAATAAAGTCCACTACTGGACACGACGCAGCTGCCCATCCTCCGCCTAATCCTACAGTCGACTTTTACGACACCCACGGGATGTGATGGGTTGGTGCTATTTGTAGCCGGCACCACATGGCATTATTATCCATACTTGGGTAATGGCTGGTACCAAGAGGATCCAGCAGCCGGCAGCAGCAGTATCCTCCCGTCTGCTAATAATAAAATAAGACTTCAACCACCAATTTATTGTCAATTATAACCTCTCATTTCTGCGATCATTAGGAGGCCCATTACATGCTGATATGTAGAGATGTGTAAGTAATGCGCGTAATATTACTCAGGTAATATCACTCGATGTTGTGATGCAACATTACACTTTACGAGAGAATCAGACATCACACTATCACCCACACATTACTTACTCCAGAGTTCTGTAGTAAAATTAAGTTTACGTATGTGACAGTGTGATGTTCGTTTCTCGTTTCTCTCGTGTAATTTCTCTGTCGAATTATCTATGTAAATAAAATTTTAAAATCCCTCCCATTCTTTATTAGTATAATTTTTCTCTATTACACGGGATTATATCCCCTGTAAGGGGGAACCCGGTCTTTTGATAGGCTTACGCGGGGACATGGGTCCAACACGCAGAGGCCCTTTAGAGAATTTTAATCTAAAATGTAATGGGACACTAACCGGGGACTCTCCATGGCTGCACTATAAAATGCAGTCTCGGATTGTCCCCGGAGGTATAAAACTATTGTATGAAATGGAAACTACAAGTATAAGGTCTATTGCAATGGGTGCTAAATGGATTTAATACTAAGAAAAAGTATAGTATAATAATTAATAAGTAATACTACAAACATTATATAAGTAGGTACAAATCTCATTCAAATTAAGTAATAAATTACTTTATCATTGTATACCATGCTAGGTTGCGAACTTAGTTGTGATAAAAATATTACTTATTATCCCCATGTCTAAGTGCCGAATGCAAGTAATATTACAGTACGATGTACGAATGCATGAAGTAATGATTCGGGTATAAAGACAGCAATTTTTTCTTTTTTTCTTTTCCCCACACTAGGATTTCTCCTGTGTCGTGGGTGCGTTAACAGACATGAATTCCACATACAATACACCCAGACCCGGAACAACTACCTGCAGATCATACAAATATTTGTTGCGTACGGGAATCGAACCAACGACCCGGAGCGCAGCAGCCGACTGTATCAGCCACTGCACCAACCGTGCCGTCAAATATTCGAACACTATCGTTCGTATTACGGATAAACTATCGAACGCGTCGGGTGATGTTTCGAGTGATGTGTAATGTTTTCGAGTAATATCACCTGACTGCAAAAGTAATATCACATCACATCACTTTGAAGGGTAATGTTTTGCGCATGTCTACTGATATGTGTGTGTATGAGCTTCTTCCATGGCTTCTTCATGCAGTCATTGCCGCATCGAGCCTCGTAAAACAAAAAGTATTGACATAAAACAGTCACGATTCTAACCATGCTATTACCAGTAAGACAACATAATTTTCTCTATACAATAGTCTTACATACACACATACACGTGACTTCGTGTGTGATGTCATAAGATATTGCTACATCTTGTCGAGCCTGAATCGGAATGAGAGCTTCATTTTTACCTGACTACGGAATGCTACGTCTTGTCGAGCCTGAATCGGAATGAGTGCTTAATTTTTACCTGACTACGGAATTGCTACATCTTGTCGAGACTGAATCGGAATGAGTGCTTCATTTTTATCTGACTACGGAATTGCTACGTCTTGTCGAGCCTGAATCGGAATGAGTGCTTCATTTTTACCTGACTACGGAATTGCTACATCTTGTCGAGCCTGAATCGGAATGAGTGCTTCATTTTTACCTGACTGCGGTATTGCTACATTTTGTCGAGCCTGAATCGGAATGAGTGCTTCATTTTTACCTGACTACGGCGCAGCCACAAGAAGGATTATGATTTTAGCGTCAATGGTTCATACCGAAACTAAACAGTTAAAAAAAATACATACGTATTTGGTATCCAATGGATAATCTTACCTGTAATTTATCATAGAAAAGCCCTGTTTATTTCATTTTAAGTCCAATTATAAACTCTCAAAACGCCTTTCCAGCAACGATTTCTAACCCCCTCAAGGTTGAAGAAAATTTCACAAAACAAGTAAAATTAATAAATAGATATTCTGGTAGTTAGTGGCCGAGAATCGTTACTGTATTGCTTTGTGCATCGCGGATGGACCATGGCTTCTTCAAGCTGTATATCTTTTTATTTTTTATTGTTGTCCAGTGGAAATTGTACATGAAACTCCCTTCACCCCGTCGAAGGGCGAAGGGGTATGCCGGACTCCTACCGCTTACAACCACTGGAGAGGTCATCTTCGGCACCGAAGGGGGGCTCCAGGTCCTCGTAAGATCACACTAGAGCCGCCCATTGGAGCCACGCCTTTAGGCATAGGCGCCCATTGGTGCCACGCCTTTAGGCATAGGCACATCTCAGAGAGGATGACTGTAAAACGGCCGCCCCCCAGGCACTTCTCGGGGAGGATTGTAAAGGACCCCCCCAAGTCTTTGTGCTGTGCGCTCTGCAGCGCACACGGTGGCACGTGACCACTTGCGCGCCACCGTCTTCTCGGGGGTCACTCGGTATGAGCACGCAGACTCCCCAATCTGCGCGCCCGTGACCCCTGAGGCCCCCCACCATGAACTGACGGCAGGGGGCTCAGGCGTGTTGGACCTGGGCGCCGGGGCGGTTGTTACCTCGGCGCCGTCTCGTCCTTCTCCGTACAAGCTGCATATCTATCAACAAAAATAAATTATTAGGAACATTGTATCAAGTCCTAGATACCAGACCTGGATTCCGGTTCCCACCAATCAGTCAGATACACCATAAATTTATCAACGAACATTCAAGTCGCCACTGTCGTGGATGTATTGCTTGGATGGCCTGGGCAAATATCTCTAATGGTACATTTAAACAAGTATTATACCGATGAATTGATTTCTAAATGTTAGTCATTTTTGTTAATTTCTTCACGAGACAATTTGTTTGTCCATAACTTATCATCGCTTCACTGATTGGCCAATGTAACATTTAATCATTAAGGTTGTTAAATATGCTTTGTATCTGTAATATTCTTTACTAAAAATTAAAGACTGATTTTATACGTATACAAGTATGTCTCGATGTTTTAGTTTTCGATTAAAATATATTTGATCACATCGCTAGCACTAGTAAATGGAGTATGCCCTAAAAGGAATGAAGAATATTTAGCTCTAACAACACACGCCATGTGCCAAATATAGGCCAGTGTGCCTTAAGAAGGCGTAACCAACATTTTTGTGTCGACCGAAGAATGCATGACGTCGACAGTTGGTCCTATACGATAATTTCACTAATAAAGTAGTCGTATAGTGCTTTTTAACGCGGTCGCAGTTAAGCTGTTAATGTACCCGAAGGACGCTGCTGACCATCCTCCGGCTAATCCCTTAGTCGATTTTACGACACCCACGGGAGGAGATGGGGTGGTGGTATTCTTAGCACCTCACGGCAAAAAAAAAATAAGCGCCTCTAAAATAATGAAATATAATAACATTTCGTTCCCAATGCTGATAGCAATGCAAGAGTCCATTGCAGGTAGTTATTGATTCTGATGATTTATTTTGCAAGCACTATTTCAAGATTAGTGACTCAATGGCCACTATGTATGTTGTCGATATTTTCAACGAGTGATTATTTTTTTGCTGCAGCCATCACGATTATTTTCGTCGTTGACATAAACTTTTATCGATGCTGTTCAAAACATGATTTCACATCACTTATTGACAAAGTAACCTGTGACGATATGATTCATAGATTTATTTTTATAATACATTTCGAAAAGAAAAAGTACTTGAACGGTCTCCTTGTGACGAAGTCATCCTTCATCTTCATTTCAATCAACCTCTTTCATGACTTCGTACCTTTTTATTTCCATCACTGTCCACCTCACGATTCATTCTTTTTTCAAATCAAAATTCGAATTTGTGACGTAAGAGTCGCTCTTCATATTTTGATCATTATCATTACACATTGGACTCTGAACGCTAGTGGTTCAACACACAGCTGTCGCTCTGACAAATAGTCTTCTGCAATATTACAATTACTTATTTTAACTAGCTTAAATATTGTGATAATAAGCTATATTTTAATATTTATATAATCATCAGCATGAAGTGTTGAAGTTGTGAATATCAGTATACCATTATAACAATATATATGTTACGTTTCATTGAATCACTATAACTGAACTCCGTTACTTGCTACCGTGGAGAAAGCCTCCCAGTTGAGCTAACCGGGAAGGAAACACGGAGGGAGGCACTCCGCGACAACCTAAATACTACAACGCAGCTCAAACTCAGTGCCACTTTCTTTGTGCCCTTTCCGCTTCAGTGTCTAACTGTACAATGAACTTATTGTATGACATTTTCTATATACTAATGTACAGCTATCGTCACAAGTGTTCGCTGATCTTTTTCGTACAGTATTTTTATGCTCTGATTGACTGCAAAAGGTCACTGTGACCCGTCGTGGGCGAGGATCGTGACCGTCTTTTATTACGTACTCGTGATCATGTATATAATTATGCATACCTACTGCTTTAATATTTCGTAAGTTTACACTGCAGGGACTTAATATCATCATCATCATATCAGCCACAGGACGTCCACTGCTGAACAAAGGCCTCCCCCTTAGATTTCACGCTGCGTTTTCCGGTGCGCGGTCTCCATTCTAGAACCTTTGTGCCCCAGCGGCCATCAGTTCTACGAGCAATGTGCCCTGCCCATTGCCACTTCAGTTTACTAATCCTTTCAGCTATGTCGACAACTATAGTTCTTCTACGGATCTCCTCATTTCTGATGCGATCACGTAGAGAAATACCAAGCATAGCTCTTTTCCATAGCTCGCTGAGTGACCTTGAGCTTTCTTATGAGGCCTATTGTGAGTGACCACGTCTCTGTTACATATAAACAGGAATATCAATATAATGTAACTTCATATAAACCTTTTCTGCACAGCTTCTGTTTTGTAATCAACTTGAATTTATTAAGACTTCATTCTTTAATCTTTATTAATGATAACATTTCATTTTGGGACCAAACCAGTTGTACTATATTAATATTTACTAACCGCTATGTTTATATAGCTGGCCGAAATATCTGGGAACCTTTGCTTCCGCTTATGTGACCCGCTTTCGCACCTTCATAACTGCGGATTGGCGCAGCTAAATGTCAAGTTCACAAGATTTCCGACGTAATCATAATAATTACTAATTATTCGTTCACGCCACCAGCGGTGTCGCTCCATGTTGCCTGTAGTGGCTTGCTTGGCATGCGGATTGGTGATCGTGGTTTGTTGTTATTGCCCCACAAGAGGATCCTCTAATTCAGAACTGAAATACACCTGCTGTAAAACGGTGTTGCCGCACGAAGGTTTACGGACTCGCATCTAAGTACCAAGGGTTGCTTGTTAGAACCTTTTTTTTTTTTGATACATGTCCAGTGGAAATTCTACATGGAACTTCCTTCACCCTGGGGAAGGGCTAAGGGGTATGCCGGACTCCTACCGCGTATGATCACTCTAGAGCTGCCCGCTGGTGCCACGCCTATAGGCACATCTCGGAGAGGGTGACTGTAAAGTGGTCACCCTCCCGGGGGGACTGTAAAGGATCCCCTAAAGCGTCCCACGGCAGTGCGTGACCACGTGCGTGCTACCGTCTTCTCTTGGGTTGCTTGGTGTGAGCACGCAGATTCCCCAATCTACGCACCCGCGAACCCAGAGGTCCCCCGCCTTATAGCTACGGCAGGGGGTTTCAGGCGTATGGGAATTAGGCGCCAGGGCGGTTGTTACCCCGGCGCCGTCTCCTCCTTCTTCGAGTGGGATCGGCCCTCTCCCGATCCCGCTCTGCGGCCTCCTTCTGGAGCATGACGCTCTCACAGAAGGAGACCACTGCATTCCAATTTTCGTGCTCTGCCAACATAGCCGACACTACTGCTGGCAGAGAGAGATCTTGCCCGATCCGATCGACCAGGATCCGCCGCTCGGCGTCCCATGCAGGGCACGCCTCGAGCGTGTGTTGTGCGGTGTCCTGGTCGCTATCACAATGATGATGAGTTACCTACTGATTTTCTTGTTTTCCGAGTCTGCAGCGGCCGGGGATAGGAAATAAAAAGAAGAAGATCGATAAGAGATACTATGAATGTATCTTGGTGTAAAATACTTTCTACTGCTGCATTTTATTTAGTAGATATCTACTTTCACACACACATCCATCAGCTCGTAAAGCCCGCACAGAGCTTTTAACTCAACAGCGCCCGCTGCCATGTGAATGTGTGAAAAATATAGATGAATAAGGTAAAAAGAGAGGTAAAATACAACGCTAACGAAAGTTCTAAGCTTCTAATAAAAGTCCAGTTTAATAATACACATTAATACAAAAATTATTTTATGATTTTTATTTGGATTTTTAAGACGTGTTCCATAAATAAGTAATTTAATTTGAAGTATCATCATATAGCCACGCTTGGCAGGTGGGTTGGTGAGCGTTATACGGATACTGTTCCACTGAAGGAACCCTGCTGCCCATCCCTCCGGTCTACTAGAGGGACTCTGGTCCCTCAGTCGCCTTTTACGACCTCCACGGGAGGAGATAGAGTGGTGCCATATTCTTAATCCGGACACCACACGGATCGTTACAAGCAGATTGTTTAGGCAAGTCACAAATAAATTAAAAAAATATCATTATCCTCCTTTGGGCTATTATGTACTACGTACTCCAGACATCGCAATTCATTAAAATGTCCCATTCAAATGCGGGGGTAAAAATCTTTAGATTTAACATTATTTTTGTTAGGATCACTATTAACACACTAAATGGACAAATCCTTAATCTCAAATCCAAAGATTTTGAATTAGATTGATTATTAATTACGGCTGTCAGTGACGTGCGGCAATATCGCCGGATATCGGGACATCGTAATGAAGCGCGGTGTCTCCTCTAGTACGTAGTACATAATAGCTCAATGTATTCCTCGTCGTTTTTGTTGGTAAGCCAAATCATGATTGTTATCTTAACCTTCTTTGTTTTAATCAAACCATTCTAAAAATAACTTAACCCTCTGCACCGTCTCCGCTTCTTCACCTGCTAGAATAAGGACGTCCGCATACCTTTTATTGTTTCGTAGTCGCAAATCATGAAGTTAAGAATCGTCGCTCGTCCGCTCCGCTCACGTGTTTGCGTAATGAACAATAAGTGCTTGAGACATTAGCGAGGTCACTGACCGGGTCATAAGGTAAGGTACGAGTGAAGGCTGAGCGGGATTAGCGGAGCGAAGCAGCGGCCATTTGAGCACTTAACAGTCAAAGTCTGGGGTGCAATTCTCTAAGCTCAAACATCCATACATTCTTGAATACAGAATTGAAATAACGGTGATAACCCAATTTGGTATTTCTAAGACTGGTCTTCATGGCTCACCATCTGCAAGGTGTCCTTGAATAGCTTCAATCATATCTTAGCGAATACCAAATCGGTTTTACACCGTTATTTCGATTATGTATTCAAGGATGTATAGATGTTTGAGCTTAAGGAATTGCACCCCTGATCCTAGTCAAAGCCGCGACTATTGTGCTAAGCAAGGTTTCTTATTGTATTTGTTTGAATTTGGTTCGTGAATCAAGGGGAAGATACATTTTTAACTGTGGATGGTAACGACACTAATCGATTGCATAACTTATATTTGTCTGTTGCCTGGCAGTATGGGTCTGTCATGCTCACTAAAATGTCTTGTTGAGGGTAGCGTTGTGTATTGGGTGGTTAAGTTCCCCGCATTATGGTTGAGCTGAACTATGCTGATGTATGCGTTATGTCCGTGAACGGGTGCCCTCTGTCGGGACTGGTGAGCTCTTGTCTGCTATAGCAATCTTATTGTAAGCCAATTAATGTAATTGTCTATAAATATGTGGTATTGATCCCACACATTGGCATGCATTATCCTCACATAGCTTCTTTTTTTCACGATTATATTGTGTTTAATATTAAGACTGTAATACATCATATTTCAAAAGAGTATATCCATGGAGTTTCTTGCCGTTTCTTCTCCATATGATCAACGACTTGGAACCATGCAAATATTTAAATTCTGACTATTCGTAAGTGCCAGTAAATGGTTTACATGAATAAAAAACTTTTGACTTTGACTTTGATTACATTTTTAATGAAAACTGAATCTTATTATAAGCAACTTAATGAAAAAACTTGCTTTTTCTTTTGGCTGGTGGTCAGTCTTGTTTCGGAGTTGTTCAAGCCCCCCAAAGACCTCCGACTTGGCTAAACGACTGCCTTCTAATGACAGCAGCCGGGAGCGATGTTAGCGTGTCCTCCAAAGCATGGAGACGTTCAGTTCAAATATCACTACGCGGTCACCAATCCAAAAAGACCGGGCCAAGCGTTACCTAATCTCACCGATCAGTTAGTTATGAATCATCATCATCATCATATCGGCCATACAAACTCCACTACTGAACAAAGGCCTCCCCCATTGATTTCCACAACTGTGTCATCATATTGGGGGGAATTTGCCAGTACTCACCATGCTTGGCAGGCGGGTTGGTGAGCGCAGGGTGGCTACAGTTCCACAGAAAGGACGCTGCTGCCCATCCCTCTGGGTTAGGGTCCCTTAGTCGGCTTTTAGGACCTCCACGGGAGGAGATGGAGTGGTGCTATATTCTTAATCCGGACACCACACGGAGTTATGAATGCGCGTCTTTAATCAGCCTATAGCGCAACCAGCCCACTGCAGGTCAAAATACTTGTATACAGAAGAGGAATGAGCATTCATCACTACGCTTGCTGATAGATCTTCGATTGCTCATCGATCTTCAGATCCAGGTTTCCAAATGGTGTTTGATAACACCCTAAACGGCGATACAGTTGTGGTAGTCTGTGGGGAGGCCTTTGTTCAGCAGTGGACGTCCTTTGGCTGACATGATGATGACGAAACCTTATGTTATATGTAGCATAGGTTATACATGCCTTTGGCTGATATGATGAAGTGATTCAGTTTATTTTTGGGGACCCTACGCGGTCTTGTAACCTAAGTCTCTACGCATACTCAGTTACAAGACCGCCCAGCTTGCGATAGGACCGCGCCTACAAACGGTCGTGGTATGATTGTGCGAATACTCACGGCGGATTACAGTGACAGCATTATGCAGGGTTGTTGTTGGACAACTAAGTTTTTACTTAACGCGGACACTTGGATATAAGCTGTATTCTTCATGGATGTAGAGCTTCGAATTGTGTATTGAGTTTATCTTTCATGGTTAGATTTACAAGATTAAAATGGTAGGTTTGTAGTAATTTGTATTATTTACCGGCTTCGATAAGGAGGAGGTTCTCAATTCGAAACGTATTTTTTTTTATGTATGTACACCGATTACTCCGAGATTTGTGGACCGATTTGAGCGATTCTTTTTTTAACTGATGCAGAATGCCTTCGACTTGGTCCCATATAAATTTCATTACATTTGATTCAGTATTTTTTTAGCCAGCTTCAATAAACAGGTTAATTTGACTCCGCTTATCTAGATGATGTCTTAATGGTTTCGATTCCTCTCAGATCGGTGAACCGATTTGAGTCATTCTTATTTTTAGTGTTAAATACCGATACCAAATTGGAAAAAGTTCTTACATATATTAACACAAAAAAGAAACAAATAAAACTTTTTAACAAAAAAATACCGATTTAAAAATATTAAAACCACTGAAAAGGATAAAAAAATATTTATGAAGTCGGGCTGAGCCAGGTTCCAACCATGGTTCATGCAGACCAACGAGAAGTTATATTTTATACCTGGCCCCGCCTTCTTTGTTAAAAAGTTTTATTTTAGGTATGTGTAGACAGTAAAGTTTCAGATGATGGTATCTTCTGCACAAGGTTATTTAGATACCCATCATATCAGCCTAAAATCGTCCACTGTTGAACCATCATCATCATCAGCTCCATAAGACGACCGGTTACATGACGCGAGTCGTTTTTTTTTTGGGGAATTGTCTGTACCAGGGTTGGAAGGCGCAGAATGGCAACTGTTCCACAGAAGAGACGCTGCTACCCATCCCTCTGGGTTAGCGTCCCTTAGTCACTTTTTACGACATCCACGGGAAGAGATGGAGTGGTGCTATATTCTTAATCCGAACACCATACGAACTACGCGCCATGACTCACAAGTTGATAAGTTACCTAATGTACCTAGTAATAAGTACCTAATTTCTTGGATGTCCACGGCCAGCGATAGAGGTCATGCATGCAGTGGAGACCGCAAGATGACGCAGAAATCGCAATGGCGGGCTTTGGAATGTTATGTGTGTACATAATATGTTTGTTTGGATATAGGAAGTGGGTGTGACATACTTGTAAACATAGGTTGGCTTGAAGTCGTTGATTGGAGTTCCGTTATAAAATGTCATGGTTGACTTTAATGGTTATTTTGAACGAGCGAGGTTTTTTGTGACAAGCAGGTGTAGGTAGATCAAGGTTTCATTAGAATGACAAATAAGTATCTTCAAAGCCTGCTTAAGCGTAGAAATATCTAAAGATTGTATATATCTTAGTGGTTATTTTGTAGAAATTAACTGCATTAAACTAAAGTCGCTCGCAGCCAACAGATCTACAAGAATTCAATAATTTATAGAGTTATATCTATCAACAATCGTTTTAGATCTACGAATTAAATATTTTAAAGAGTTATATCTATCCGGTTTAGATCTACGTATTAAATAAGTTAAAGAGTTATGTCTATCAACACTCGGTTTCAACTCGATGTAATATGAAGATATAGGAAATTTAAAGTGCTTAGGAATGACTAAATTTGGGATTAGAAATCTAACTAAACTGTTAACGATCACAAATTAATAATAATAGTTTTAAAGGCTAAGAAACATGCATGGTTCCACTATCCATCTCCCGGCTCCATCATCAGACCATCGTCACCAATCGTAATGTATGGGACTCTTTAAAACAAACCAAATTAGCCCAAATTCGAAGGATTTACTAGTAGTCTTTGAAGAGTGGCATTATCCACCTCCAGGCTCCATCACCAGATCAGTTCGACGGTACCCGATTTTTGTATTGTCATCCGGATTATATATACTTCCAAAGTTACAAGTTGATACGACAATTTAGAAGTGCGTTAAGATCTCAGAGCATGGTCTAAGGCTAAAATCAGTTCAGGCTTCCTGTGAGACGTGCACAATCACTGCCAGTTTTAAAAAGTTAGTGAAAGGATATTATTTGTCACATTTCATTTTCTTATTATTTATCTACCACTTCCGGTTGTGATTGTGGTGGGTCCACCTTTTTAAATTTAAAAATTTTCGTTTAACCACACTGACACTAAAGTTGTAATTTTTTTCTTCTTCATTTATCTATTTATTTAACTATTATGTTTTTAAGACGGAGACGCTTACAGTGAGCGCCGCGTCGCGCCGCCGTTTGTCGCGTATTGCCATTACCACCATAAACGCCATGAGCACTGACAGATCATAAGATTATTTTTTATTTAGTGATGGGCGGTCTCGGTTACCTACTCATTAGATTATTTAAATGCCAATTATGAAATTATTGTTAAATATATTCGATTTTATTATTTATTTTTTGCGCTTTGTGTAGTTCTTATTTGTATATATATTTGTTGATTTATTAGAAGGTATAATATGCAATATTTATGTTATATACTGTTTTTACACCCGTGAATCACCGAATCACCGAAGGGTCCAGTTGAAAACCAGCGCCAGGCTCTTGTCTGGCAAATGCTGAACTGGTTACCTGTTTGGCGCAACTGTGGGGCACACAACAAACTCTAGCCTAATATTGTTTTTTTCTTTTTCTGTCTTGTTTATAACCCTATCCAAATTTTTATCGTGTTTTTTTTTAGTTTTATATTAAGTTTTATTACCGTTTGTGATGTCTCACTTTGCTGTCAAATAAAAAAATTCTTTCTTTCTTTTCTTTCTTTCTTATTCCTTATTCGTTATTCATTATTCGTATTTACGACTAGCTGGGACCCGCGTTTGATTTAAAGAGATTTAGAGTACTTCGACATAGACACTTGATAGAATATATAATATATATTGGATTTCAAGGGTTTTTTTTGCGCGGAACCCTAATTATTTTTTTCTAAAATAAAAGTAGCCTAAGTCATTCCTTATAACACCAGCTATCTGCCAGTGAAATTACCGTCAAAATCGGTCCAGCCGTTTCGGAGATTACCCGGAACAAACAGACAGACAGACAAAAAGTTTAAAAATTGTTTTTTTGTTATATGTACCGTGTACACTTTCATATGCATTTAGTAAAAAGCAGTTATTTTGACATTACAAACAGACACTTCAATTTTATTTATTTGTATAGATTTATATACACATACAATATTTATTTGTATATAGCATTTATTTATTTTTATTGTACTAGTATGTATTTTAATCATTATATATGTATAATTAAAAATATGCCCAACTTTGTACATGTACACCTTATTTTTTTATTTTTTTTATTGGTGCCCAGTGGAAATTCTTCATGAACTTCCTTCGCCCCGGGGAAGGACGAAGGGGTATACCGGACTCCTACCGGCTAAAACCACTGGAGCGATCATCTTCGGCACCTAAGGGAGGCTCCAGTTCCTCGTATGATCACACTAGAGCCGCCCACTGGTGCCACGCCTATTGGCACATCTCGGAGAGGGTGACTGTAAAGCGGTCACCCCCCCCCCCCCCAAGGGGATTGTAAAGGATCCCCCAAAGCGTCCCACGGCAGCGCGTGACCACATGCGTGCTACCGTCTTCTCTTGGGTCGCTTGGTGTGAGCACGCAGATTCCCCAATCTGCGCACCCGCGAACCCAGAGGTCCCCCACCTTATAGCAACGGCAGGGGTACATGTACACCTAGACTGCTCGGACCTTCTTATTTCCCAAATCCATCCAAAGGTTGTCTGGAAGAGATCGCTGTATGCGATAAGACCGCCCATTGTACATTGACTATTGTTTTTCTTAATTTTTTCTATTCCTTGTTTTTGTTATGTGGTGTACAATAAAGTGTATATAAATAAAATCGACTTCCAAGATTTGTTCACGTAGTTACAAGCGAAGCTAATAAAAGCGTGTTAAAATCTCAAGAAGTTTGTGAAACTATTAGTTTTCACTCACACATTCTAGTTCCGAAATAGAAGAGGCCCGCGCCAGCTTTTAAGTTGAACAATACGACATCTCGGTTTTAAAAGTATGAACTAAAACAGCGATAGTGCCGTGCGAATTAAAACTTAAAATAAATCCTACAATACTTGGGAACTGGCCATTAAAACTTAAAATAAATCCTACAATACTTGGGAACTGGCCATTCAAACTTAAAATAAATCCAACAATACGTGGGAACTGGCCATTAGAGAGGACGACGATGATATTTATAAACATTATGATATCCACATACCGATGGGTTCCACAGGCATTACGACTGGAATAGAAGGGAGAGCCGACACTACGGAAATAGAAACGGGGGTTTCGGTATAGCATGGAATCAAATTCATATTCAAATGATCAGAAGAATGCTATGTAATAAGCTACCTGGTATAAAATGTGCGTATACTTCATTGAAACTAAGGTGTAAACGAAATACTCGGATAAATAAAAATATCACTGGATTTAGGAGTTTTTGTTAAGCAAATGTGTTGTGCCTTCTAAATATTGATTTTAATTTCAATAGGCTCACGTAACATTCTTAGTTCATATCGGTTCACTTTTGCTAGGACTTTGGTCGATTAAGACGTGGACTATCAGCTCATAAACGTACACTGCTGAACATGGACCAGCTAATTATCACCACCTTTTTTAAACACACTATACCCTCTACAGTGAACGGCCAGTGGATATTGCCAGTATTTTAATTTATCCCAGTTTATAAATTTAATAATTGGTCCCAGTATTTAGCTATTAGCACAGTTATTTAGGGAACTACACGGATTAAGTTCACCAAGCCTATTTCACTAAGATTCACTTCGTAGTTCCAGCGGCTTGTTAAGCCAAATTCGCGACTCCGCTGTCCCCCTGTGCTGGCCCAGATGGAAAATGACCTATAAAATTGTACAGCTCTATTCTCCCGCACGTACTGTAGAAGGGAATTGAGGAAAGTGTGGCATGAATAAATATGTGAACAAGTAACACTCAAAACTACTTTCATTTCCGCAGTGGTATAATACAGAGCAAGCCTTAATAATTCTGATTAAATCTTAAATACACACTTCTGAAAGACCTTGTTATTCATGTCACGGCTTACGATGATTCCAAAACTGGAAAGGCCGAAACTATAGGGAAAATCAAACGAGTAACACGACGTAAACCATCCAGCTTGTATTGTGACCCACTACATAATGGCATAACTATTCAAGTACAAAGGATGAATAACGTATGCAATTATGAGTCACGCGAGGACAACAAGCTATCTAGCCGCCATGTTTGCTGCAAGCTAAGAATATCACAGAACCTACTTCCTTACATTTTCCGTGGCAAGGACGCGCGCAGCACAGCGGAAGTGACGCGAACTCTCACAAAAAAGACTCATCAAACTTCGCCTGAAGGAAAGTGATCTCTTTATTATGCATGTGTGTGCGTGTGTGTTCGGACGTGAGATGCATGTGTGCCGATGACCTGGTGAATTTGTATATCGATTCCAATCACGTCTCCGTCATATGTTCGCTTTTGTTTTTAAGTTCCATTGCCAGTTGTCAATGACGTTTTGACTAGCTGTAAAAGACACGCTAGCAATGAGTGCTGCCTTATCACTTAGCTCCTGTTTAAATGAGTTCACCACCGTTTGTGGTCGAGTTGTGAATACGATCTTCTAGTAAATAGTAATAATTAAAGTAAAATCATTTTTGATTAGATACGTATAGCGTTCGAATGAAAAGTGTCACGATATAATAAATCTGGAAATATGAAATGCATATAAAGGACCAGTTTAAATTCAAATGGCAGATATTATCTAAATAATACAAATCAAATCAAATTTCGTTGGAAATTTATTGTAATTATCTAAAAAGACGTCGGGAGGTATTGAATATCGGAGACGAGGGGGAAAGATGGTAGAATCATAAGTCTATCTTGGACATGTTTTAGGTTTCGGCATCCGTGTGTTGTCCGGATTAAGAATATAGCACCACGCCATCTCCTCCCGTGGATGTCGTAAAAGGCGACTAAGGGAATCTAAATCAGAGGGATGGGCAGCAGCTTACTTTCTGTGAAACGGTAGCCATACTGCGCTCACCAACCCGCCTGCCAAGCGTGGTGAGTATTGGCAAGTGCCCCCCAAAATGATAACGCAGTTGTGGAATCTGTGGGGGAGGCCTTTGTTCAGCAGTGGACGTATAAATGGCCGATGAGAAGGAGCATCAGTTTAATAAGATATCCAGGCGCGTTCAGTTTGGATAGGCGGCTATCCGCAGCCTCGGTGACATATTAAAATTAACGGTTCCAGTGACTGTAAACCCGCGTCTATAACCAACCGTGTCAAACTTGACGCATACGAAAGAGATTACATATGTACTCGCACATGCTCGGCATTCAACTCTAAGACCGAGGCCGAAAAACTGAAATTCTTAAGGGTAGGTAAGTCCATGATGTAGGCAAACGAATCATGGAACTCAAGTGGAGGTGGGCAGGACACGCGGCCAGGTGAAGATAGGTGGAGGAAAAGGAACACAGGTCATTCTTGAGCGAGATAGGTAGACGACATAGTCACAATCGCAGGTTATAAATGGGTATTTATAATCCTCCCCGAGAAGTGCCTGGGGGGCGGCCTTTTTACAGCCGCCTGCCGCTGACTGCTGACCACTTTACTGTCATTCCTTCCGAGATGTGCCTAAAGGCGTGGCACAAATGGGCGGCTCTAGTGTGCTCTGACGAGGACATGGAGCTCCTCTTCGGTGCTGAGGATGACCGC
The DNA here is from genome assembly GCA_947459985.1 of Diloba caeruleocephala. NCBI lineage: Eukaryota > Metazoa > Arthropoda > Insecta > Lepidoptera > Noctuidae > Diloba > Diloba caeruleocephala. The sequence continues at coordinate 2,222,810 of OX381616.1, read as the reverse complement.
TAGCCGGTAGGAGTCCGGCATACCCCTTCGCCATTCCCCGGGGCGAAGGAAGTTCATATAGAATTTCCACTGGACACCAATAAAATAGCTCGTAAATGGGTCAGATTGTCACAACATAGGGATGGATGGCACTAACGAAGGACCTATGCCCAGCAGCAAGATAGCCTTATCCCACTGCTGGGCTGCACGTAATGTTGTGTGATGTACATTAAACATTTATTTCGCTAAGTAGTGGGCAGCATAAATATTAATCGTGTCTTTGACGGCCGCCAAGTTTCGATATCATAACACGGACTAAGTTCGTGGCTACGTTGATGTCTCAATATATATTTTATCGATCGACGTCTAGGCCTGTTAGATTGATGAGCAAATTTGCAGAAGCGTCAACGTTATGATATTAAGGTGTGTTTGTTATGTGGCGCTATCTTGTAGATGTTTGTTATACAGACTTCATATTATATCAGCACGTAAGTGCCCAGCAGTGGACAAGGGTCTCGCAATGACCGCTACAATGTATCGGTCATAGTTAATACTTATTAATAAATTTATAGAAGTACAGCTACATAACATACATTACATTTATGCTTAAAACAATGTTTACTACTAATACCAATGCATATGACAGCAACGGCGTACATAGCATTTCTATCTAGCACCACAAGTAATGGAGCTGATATTAAGGTATATTTGTTATGTGGCGCTATCTTGTAGATGTTTGTTTGTTATACAGACTTTTTTATTAAATCAGCCCGTAAATGCCCACTGCTGGACATCTCCCAATGACCGCTACAATGTATCGGTCATAGTTAATACTTATTAATAAATTAGTAGAAGTGCAGCTCCATTGGATACATTACACTTATGCTAAAAACAATGTTTACTACTAATACCAATGCATATGAAGCTATGGCATACATAGCATTTACTGTTTAGCACCACAAGTAATGGAGCTGCCTATACTAACAAGAAAGATTCCTTACATTAAACAAACTAAATCAATAATTTAAATTAAACTATATGATTATAGCTAAAACTAGGACGATCGCAAACAGCATGGCAAGGACAGTATGGTGTTTTTCTTCGAAATCTCTGAACCCTAACATGGAATATTAATATAACAAAGACATATTTTTTTTACCGACTTCAAAAACGGAGGAGTTTCTCAATTCGATGCGTATTTTTTTAAAATCTATGTACAACGATTACTCCGAGATCTGTAGACCAATTTGAGCGATGTTTTCTTTAATAGGTGCAGAATGCTTTCGTTTGCGTTTGCTTCCCATATAAATTTCATTACATTGTAGTGAGTAGTTTTTTAACCAGCTTCAATAAACTGGTTTAATGCGCTTATCTAGATGATGTCTTAATAGTTTCGATTCTTAGAATTATATTTAGTGTTAGATACGGATACCAAAACTGGAAAAAGTTCTTACATTTATTTACACTAAAAAGAAACAAATAAACTTTTTACCAAAAAAATACCGGCTTCAAAATTCTATACGATATTAAAACCACAAAAGAGAAAAAAAAATACTACTTTATTTATGAAGTCGGGCAGGACCATCAGCATCATTTCGGCCGAATGAAGTCCACTGCTGGACACAGGCCTCCCCCAAAGATCACCACAACGATCGATATGGGTGTGTTGTGGGCTCATTGGGGGGGTTTGCCATAATCGCCACGCTTGGCAGACGGGTTGGCGATCGCAGTTGAGTTGTTAATATACTCGAAGGACGCTGCTGCCCATCCTCCGGCTAATCCCTTAGTCGACTTTTACGACACCCACGGGAGGAAATGGGGTGGTGGTATTCTGAGCCGGCACCACACGGCAATGAGCCGGCACCACACGGCAATGAGCCGGCACCACACGGTATGCCCCAACCATGGTTCATGCGGACCAATGAGTTTTATTTATGGGCCCCGCCCGACTTCATTAATAAAGTAAATTTTTATTTTTTGTGGTTTTAATGTCGTATAGAATTTTGAAGTCGGTATTTTTTTTTGTTAAAAAGTTTTATTAAGGGATTACATAGCGTATATTATTGATTTTCTGAAAATCTATAATATACGCGATGTAATCCGTTTAAAAGTGTTTTATTATAATGAGTAACAATCGCGAAAACCAAAGACATTACTAACAGTCTTCTCGTCTGATTCTCATTCATACAGCAAAACAAAAAGCCAGATGTTCCAGCGACTCATTCATCACACAACACATAGTCGTAATAAATTAAATTAGCTCCATACATGCAAATGGTTTCGTGAAGACATTTAAGACGGTGACGTAATTATATCTCCATAATAATGGCCATAACAGTCACTAGATTAGAGGCCTTTGGAGATCTCTCACCCACACATGGGCTTATTTATCAGCCTGTAAATGTACTCAGGCGAAACGGGCTTCCCAATGACCACCACGGTGAGTGATCATATGGGAGATTGCCGTAATCACCACGCTTTGTAGGCTAATTGTTGATCGCAGTGTGTTTTTTTTTTAGTTCTAGGGAGGATGCTGGCCTCCCTCTTTCGCCTTGTACGACACCGGTGGGGAGGGGTGGTCTGATCGGGCCACACAGAACTAATCCATATTTAACACGTTTTATTGGCTTCCGTGTGGTGTCCGAATTAAGAATACAGCGTTACTCCATCTGATCCCGTGGATATCGTAAAAGGCGACTAAGAGAGTAAACCAGAAAGATTGCCAGCAGCCTCCCGTCTTTGGAATAGCAGCCATTCTGCGGTCACCAACCTGCCTGGCAAGCGTGGTGAGTATTGGCAAATTCCCCCAAAATGATGATACAGTTGTGGAAATCTATGGGGGAGGCCTTTGTTCAGCAGTGGACGTATAAATGGCCGATATGATGAAACGTACTCTTAAGCCAGTCATTCTCTCGCGAATGCAAGCGTTTTAGTTTGTTCCTGAAAATATGTTTAAAGGTGAGGCAGGAAAGGATAGGATAGACGGAATTGCATTATATGTAAGTGCTGGTATAGAGTTATGTGTGCCATATGGTTGTTACTGCGACTTACACATCATATTGTATTATGAATGGTCCCATAAGCTTGGCATAGTCACCTTGAGTGTACTGAAGCCTCATAAATTAGATTAGAAAACAAACTGACGATACAATTGTGGAAATATAAGGGGGCGGCCTCTGGTCAGCAGTGGACGTTCTTTGTGTGCTGACGCGATGATGTTGATGTTAATTAGACGGCAAGGTTGGTGCAGTGGCTGATACAGTCGGCTGCTGCGCTCCGGGTCGTGGGTTCGATTCCCACATGGAACAAATATTTATATGATCTGCAGGTAGTTGATCCGGGTCTGGGTGTATTGTATGTGGAATTCATGCCTGTAAAACGCACCCACGACACAGGAGAAATGGAGAAAACCTAGTGTGGGGCAAAGTTATTAAAAAAAAAAAAAAAAATTGGCTTCCGAATTAGTAAGAAAGAAAAGAAAAATGTGCATGCCTCGCCGCTGCACTGAATAGGATGTGGTCCCAGTAGACATAAACTTATGTTTACTGTGGTCTAGTTCAGCGTGTGCCACTAAACCCTGCTGTTCCTGCAAAATTATAGTTTATTTTTAAATATTACGTTATAATAATATCGCAATTTTTCCTCCATGTGGATAAAAATATAAATAGTAGGTAATATTGTCTGTTTTTGACGTCAATGCTAATATATTGGTTTTTTTTAAATAATAGGTACGGTAAATGAGTGATGGTGACTGATGGTACGTAGCTACCTCACCTATGGAAATCAGCGAATTACCGATGACTGCATTGCCGACTTAAGGCTTAAGTTGCAAAGTCTTTTGTTCCGGTAATGTCACTGGCTGTTCCGACTTTTCTACCGTAAACCGGAACTGTGCTTACATGTCGTTGCTATGGCGGGTAAAATAGGTAGGTAGAACTGCACCAGACCTTTTTTTTGAAGTGAAAACTTCTTTTAGCGCGGTACGCATATTTTTAGATGAGATAAAATCTCTGGACTCGCGACACCGTTACGAGACGCAGCTATAGTGTGTGCATACATGCATGTACATATAGCATCATTGCTGATATCACATTTTCTCATCTCGTAGGTAAATATTTATTTTTAATTTAATAAAATTATTTGATTATTATATAATATATTTGAGGCTCCTACAGAAGGAAAATATAATTAATTCCTAACAGACCCTGTTATACTACATTTACTTTTTTATTAGTTCTTCTTTAAATTAAGTAGACGTTTCAACAATATGTTTGAATACATTGATTTTATGAATGATTTTATAGTATAAATGAATGAATGTTTGAATGTAAAAATAATTAAATTTGACTTTACATTGATGTTACTAAATTCCTAGATTTGGACACACTATGTTAAATTATTATGTTAAATGGGCTGATTGATGTATCAACAATATCATATCTGTATAACAACTACAACTACTCAATAAGAAACAATTTTTTTTTTGTTGGGCTTCTCGCATACATTTCGGGGAAATGTGGTTGCTTAACCGGTCATTTTCTGGCGAAGCCAAAAGAGGTCTCCAGCCAGGCTTAAATTTAATATTAAAAACTAAGCAACTTTCGCTAAGGGCGCCCCCTGCGGGACACGGACCTCGGCTTAGGGCGTTGCTGGGGATACCAAGCTATTGTTTTGGGGACAGCTGGATCGGTATTATTTAAATTGTATTAGGGGACATTTAAAGCTACAGGCTCGGCACGGGCCGGCGCGAGCAAGAGACGGGAGCGAGAAGTGCTAACTTGAACGGGAAGGTGACGCGGCGATAGGCCTCCGCGACGTCGGTGAGGCGGGCATCCTCGGCGGCGAGGGCGGTACAACGGTCGGGAGAAACAATAAAGGACTATTACTTGTATATATAGCCGGCCACCGATTTTGAGCGCTGACCATCCCCTGCATCTGCGCTGAAATGATTTTTGGTTCTGTTTGGCGGTATGCAACTGCGAAACGGGATTGATATTCGGCCATATCTTTGTCCAGCAGTGGACTATTCGGCCGAATATAGTCCACTGCTGGACAAAGATATGGCTCTTTTACTGAGTGCTCGAGATCTGTGCTGGGCATTGTATGCGTGACCAAAGTGTAGGTATTTCTTTTCCAGGGGTATCTCCACCAACAGAAATACACCATGCAATTTCGTTTGGATCAAAATATACCCTTAGGTTTCTTTCCAAATGACCTGACCTTGAGCACCCATGATATGGTACTAACTAATGTAACAAGTACCCGTGTGGTCCAAAGACTGCAATGACACACTTTCTCCCTTCGGAATTAAGTGCGCGTTTGTATGCGCGTTCCGTACATTGCTTTGTTCAAACATCGTCTAGCAAGATTGGTTATATCCTTTGTTTGTTGCCGCTGGTGATACAGTTGTGGGTATGGTACAGGTATTGCTGTCCAAGAATAGGCTACACTTCCGGTAGGTCTCGATTCGAAGGAGGTCGTGAATTGCTAGGGCAGCTTGTCATGAAGACCAGCATCGCGATCCTCGTGTTCGATCATAACTACTTACTGCAAACACAATTTCTTCTGACTTATCTATACAAAAGGGTCTGTTCGTAATGTCAAAATAACAGCTTTTTACTAAATACACATGAAATTATACACGGTACCTCACAAACTATTTTAATTTTTTTGTCTGTCAGTCTGTTTGTTCCCGCTAATCTCCGAAACAGCTGAACTGATGTCGACGGGACTTTCATTGGCAGATAGCTGATGTTATAAGGAATAACTTAGGCTACTTTTATTTTAGAAAAATAATTTGGGTACTACGAAAAAAAAACCCATGAAATCAAATATGTATACATACTCTATCTATAATTAAACGGCGGGTGAAACCGCTGGTCCCAGCTAGTTCTTACTATTGTTTATTGTAGCTTTGTATTATGATTCCTGGCTTTCGAAGTACGTTTGTAAGTTCATTACAGGATCGGCAAAACCCAAGTAATGTCCCTGGTGTTGCAAGTGTGTCATCACGTGGGCCGTATGTTTGTTTGCCAACTTAGTGATGAAAAAAATAAAGGTAACAGATTTATCGCGACTACTCTTGTCTGTCTTCTTCTGGTGAAATAGTTGGGGCAGCATAGTAGCGATTATAAGATATAAGATTAATAGAACAGACATCATGTCTGAGTCTCCCAATTACCGGTATAATGAGCAGTCAAAATAAAAATCGCAGATATAAACCAATACAGAAATGAACGACAAATTACTGAAAAAGGATTAAGCCCTGAGTTTCTTCCAGTATTTCTTCTCCAGAGGTTGTTATCTAGTTAAATGCCCTCCGTTTTTTCAATATAACTTGTAAGTCAGCCCTTAAACGTCCACTGCTGAACAGGGGCCCCCCAAAGATCACTGCAATGAGCGGTCATAGGGAATATTGCCATAATCACCATACTTGGCAGGCTGATTAGTGATTACAGTGTGATGACTAGCTTCAGGGAGGATGCTGCTGCCTATACTCTTGATGTCAACAAAGACGACTAAGTCTTTCGAGACATGGGTGGAGAAAGGTGTTGCATACCCCTTCGCTCTTTCCCGGGACGAAGGAAGTTCATGAAGAATTTCCACTGGGGGCCAATAAAAAATAAAATGTTGTAATCTTCTACTGCTTCGTTACATTGACCGGATAATGCAATAATGATCATAGTACGATGTTATAACGCCGGCGGATGTCGCCGCACATCCTCCTGAACTGAACGATCCAGTATGTTACGGTCAGTTCCGTCTTACGAGTTACGACGTCCATCGGAAGTTGTCGGTCTATTCTGATACGAGATCACACGACTAGACATTATTAGTATGCATTATTATAATGTTTTCGACACCCAAGTTGTTTTGAAATGGCGTATAAAAGTGTCTGTTAGGACTCAATCACTGAATGATTGACTTGAGTATGGTTTAGGTGGGTGCGTTTACAGACACAAATTTCGCACACAATACACTAGAGCTGCCCATTGGTGCCGCGCCTTTAGGCACATCATGGGGGGGATGACTGTAAAGCGGTCACCCCCTCTAGCGGAGGGAAGGCGACTGTAAAAAGGTCGCCTCCCAGGCACTTCTCGCGGAGGATTGTAAAGGATCCCCCCAAGCCTCGCTTTGCGGTGTGCTGCGCACACGGCGGCACGGACTCGTCGCCGTCTTCCCGGCTCGGTGTGAGCACGCAGACTCCCCAATCTGCGCGCCCGTGACCCCCAGGACCCCCAACCATGTGGCGACGGCAGGGGGCTCAAGCGTGTTGGATCTGGGTGCCGGGACGGTGGTTACCCCGGCGCCGTCTGGTCCTTCTCCGTGCGGGATCGGCCCTCTACCGATCCCGTAACATGTAATACCAAGTTTTAAAGTAAGTGTAGATTAGTTACGCAAAGGTAATCCAGGGTGGTGTAGGTATTTACTATTTGTAAAAATAAATCAAATCAAAAAGTTGTGTAATCGGTTCTAGTCTCGATACTGAACTAACTAGTTTCAGGTTTTGGGTTATTGAAGTGAAAACTTTTTTTTAGCGCGATACGCATATTTTTAAATGAGATAAAATCTCTGGACTCGCGACACCGTTAGGAGACGCTTGAAGTGAAAATTCTTCAGACTTCATTCGGCCGAAATGATGAGTGAATTTTAAGTTGAAACTACTTGATTCGCACATATTTTTTATTTAGACTGAAGATTTAATTCATACTTGTATATGATACAAATTGTGTTTGTCGTATAAATTTAAAAGAAAATGCTATACGATAGTTGATTTAAATTATCTCACATTAACGTTACGATTACGATACTATACGTCAAAATATTATACACAGGCCTCCCCCAAGGATCACCACAACGACCGATAAGGGTGATGTGTGCTCATTGGGAGGTCTTGCCATAATTGCCACGCTTGGCAGACGGGTTGGCGATCGCAGTTGAGTTGTTAGTGCACTCGAAGGACGCTGCTGCCCATCCTCCAGCTAAACCCTTAGTCGACTTTTACGACACCCACGAGAGGAGATGGGGTGGTGATATTCTGAGCCGGCACCACCCGGCTGAACACGGCACCAACCCTGTAGTACTGGCAAATTACCTCCAAAATGATGACACAGTTTTGGAAACCTATTCGGGAGCCCTTTGTTTAGCAGTGGACGACTTCATCAGACAAATGAATGAGACACGTACTATCTTACATCAGAGGGCCAATTCTCTTAATTAATTTACACTGCGACTGAAACTTGACCGAACTGAGATTAGATTACGAATTGACCGAAAAAATGGTATTCTGCTACTCTTAAAGTTCAGTCGAATTTCAGTATAATCTCGATCTAGTCTCATTTCAATCTCAGTTTTGACGTTTATTCAATGGCAATTCAGTACATGTGACAGTTCGAAATGTTAGCAGAATACCGTTTTGACTTCGATCAACTTTCGATCCATTTTCGATCTCATCACAGTGTAAGTTCGCGTTTGACGTTGTTTGTTAGTTTAGGAGAATACCATTTGTGACATTTATCACACTGAGACTAGATCGGAACTATATTTTGAACATTTTTAAATTACGAGAATTGGCCCTCTGGACACACCTGTAATGACCACATGAAACAAGCAATATTTACTCATACGATTACGTAAGTCATGTTGTTCGCTTATGTGTTAGTGACTACAATGACTCAGCCTCGTAAAACTAAGTATCGCGTTCGGTATCGCGAATTATCGCTGTTTATCAACTGTTGAATTATCAGACGATAAGTAAAGCGCTTCAGTTGGAGCCGGTAATACCGATGATATCTTGAGTATCTAGTTATTTAAATTTACCTAAATTGTCTAGGCCGTGGCTACGCACGTGCAGAATTATGTCACCACCTATAGCGATCCGTACATCCCCAGGGGATGACTAAAGTGTTTACCCCCTTTAGCGGTGAGGAAGAAACTGTAAAAACGCCGCTTTTCAGGCATATCTCGTGGAAGATTATACAGTATCTCACTGAGGCATCTAGCCTGCTGTTTCTATCATATTTATATTATTATTTTATTTTTATTAATATTATTTTTTTTGGTTTTATGATTATGTCTAATAAACGTTTTCTTTAATGCCCATAATGTATACTTAAACTGCACTTCTAATATCGCTTGAATGATCTAGATTTTTCTATCAATTTATTGAATTGCATTTAAATCCATCATAATTTTTATCTGAATTTAGGTTTATAATTTTTTACTTCATCTGATGCGTATTATTTTCTATATGTTTGTTATTATATTATTATTGTTTCATATCTTTATAACAGCGATCTTAATAGGTTATTTTAGAATTCTTATTTATCTTTTATTCAATTGAATTGAATGTGTTACATTAATTTTCTTAATAGTCTTTGATCTTAGTGATGTCTTAGGTTTTCGCGATTATTTAACATTATAGTAAAACACTTTTAAACGGGTTCTATCGCGTATATTTTAGTCGTTACAGATTTTAAGTTTAAACAATAGAGTTTAAACTTTAGACATCACTGTACTCCGGTTAGAAGGGCATTGTAGCTAGTGAAATTACTATATGGCGTATGTGATGAATTAACTGTCTCAAGGTGTGCAATGTGATCCCTCATGCCACGCAGAACTTGTCCTAGGTAACATTAGAATTGTTATGGATAGGCTCGTATCGTCCGGGTCTAGTGTGATCATACGAGGACCTGGAGCCTCCCTTAGGTGCCGAAGATGACCGCCCCAGTGGTTTTAGCCGGTAGGAGTCCAGCATACCCCTTCGTCCTTACCCGGGGCGAAGGAAGTTCATGAAGAATTTACACAGGTCACCAAAAAAAAAAAAAGGCTCGTATCGTCACCGAATTGTATTTAAAAAACCTGCGGCATGTAACTGAGACGCCACTGTATTTAAGACCCTCTCAACTTTAAGACACCCGTTATTCTTCAACTTCGGTAGGATATTCGGCCTTAAAGTGTCACAAATTATATTCTCCTGACTTGTTTACTGGAATTTAACCTTGACCACAAAGGCAAACTCGTCGATACTGTGGCACTAGCATTCGAATTAAAATACTTTTGCATTTCTGATGTTTAATTTTATTGTAGGGTGATTGATATACCTCGCAAGTTGTGTTAATATGAAGGAAATCCTGCCTACTGAGTATAATTTACAATCCAACATTACCGGTATTAATTGAATCATTCGACCTGATTCAGTTACGTTGGTAGGAAGCGTCATAGACTTCGTCGTAAACTTTTCAATAACATCTAAAGCAATCTCAGTGCACAGACAGTGTCTTTTAAATATACATAATCATGTCGTGTGGTGCCGGCTATGTCGCGTGGTGCCGGCTCAGAATACCACCACTCCATCTCCTCCCGTGGGTGTCGTAAAAGTCGACTAAGGGATTAGCCGGAGGATGGGCAGCAGCGTCCTTCGAATACATTAACAACTCAACTGCGATCGCCAAACCGTTTGCCAAGCGTGGCGATTATGGCAAAAACCCCCCATTGAGCCCACAGCATAGCCATATCGGTCATTGTGGTGATTTTTGGGGGAGGCCTGTGTCCAGCAGTGGACTTCATTCGGCTGAAATGATGAAAAAAATGATGAATCAGCAGGACCGTCATTTAACGCACACACATCAGCCCGTCCACTGATCATGGGTCTCTCAATGATCACGACAATGAGCGGTCGTATAGTCACAGGATATAATTGGAGATATTGACGCTCCACTTTACATGTGGAGCTGTGTCAATTATTCGTCCATTTTTTTATTTTATTTTATTGATGTCCAGTGGAAATTCTACATAGAACTTCCTTCACCCCGGGGAAGGGCGAAGGGGTATGCCGGACTCCTACAGGTTAAAACCACTGGAGCGGTCATCTTCGGCACCGAAGGGGGGCTCCAGGTCCTCGTAAGATCACACTACAGCCGCCCATTGGTGCCACGCCTTTAGGCACATCACGGAGGGGATGCCTGTAAAGCGGTCACCCCCTCTAGCGGAGGGAAGGCAACTGTAAAAAGGTCGCCCGCCCAAGCACTTCTCGGGGAGGATTGTAAAGGATCCCCCCAAGCCTCGCTTTGCGCTGTGCTGCGCACACGGCGGCACGTGACCACGTGCGCGCCACCGTCTTCCCGGGGGTCACTTCTGACCTATTTTAATTGTAGACGTTTCTGCGGACCGTGGTCAAATTAACAATTTATCATGAAAACAATAACATAAAAGAACTTTTTTTATCGTGAAAAAATCCTCTTGATCTTCTTACGCATTGGGAAGCGCGGAGGGGCATGCCGAACTCTTACCGGCCCAAACCCCACGGTGACCTTCCACTTACCTCTCGCTGGGGGGTGAGGTGTTCACTTTGTCAGACCGCATGCCCGTCAGAAACACCTTGAGTACCTGAAGATGGTAATTAAATACACACTGACACCATCACTGACCAATAACAATGTTTACATCCAAGCTCACGGCCAATTAGTCATAGTATTACTTTACACAGTGAAGCATGACAAACTAGCCGATCCGATGACTCAACTAATCTTCTATACAAATAAATAAAATTGAAGTGTCTGTTTCTAATATCAAATATAACAGCTTTTTACTGAATGCATATGAAAGTATATACGGTACATATGACAAAAAATCAATTTTTTTTTTTTTGTCTGTCTGTTTGTTCCGGGTAATCTCCGAAACGGCTGGACCGATTTTAACGGGTCTTTCACTGGCAGATAGCTGATGTTATAAGGAATAACTTAGGCTACTTTTATTTTGGAAAAATAATTAGGGTTCCGCGCAAAAAAAAAACCTTGAAATCCAATATATGTATTCTATGTCAAGTGTCTATGTCGAAGTACTCTAGATTTCTTTTAAATTAAACGCGGGTGAAACGGCGGGTTCCAGCTAGTAGCTAATAAAATCATCTTAGGGCAGTAATTTATTTACATGGTCACGTCACTTATTACCTTTGTTATGTTCTATCCCTTTTAGTCTGCGTTCCCAGTATTAGATTTGCACACAATGCTGGTTGTAAATGCGTTGTGTGTTTGAACCTCCTTTTAGGAAGGTTCAAGGTGTCAACAGGTGCTGTGCACGTAAGGCATTGGGTAACATATCTTCCAATTTGATCGTTGACCAAGGTTTCGGCGTCTCGATTTGCAAGGCTCTACCACTCTTATGGGTCGTGAAATTGGGATGTGGCAACCAGCAACGGGATGACAATGGAGCTTAATGATACCTATATCCATACGCACGATTTCACAATATGAATATAGTCTCATCAAATTATTTCGAATGCACGCACGAGTTGAAATTTTATGTATGGGAACATAGAGAAATGCTCCCACTTGGGCAGTCTTAACCTTGCTTGCCGTTGGTGTCTCTGTAATTTGGCATAAAGTTGAAGCAAAAAAAAAACACGCTTTGGTACTAAGTAGGTGCCCGGATATCCGTGTGGTGTCCGGATCAAGAATATAGCACCACCCCATCTCATCCCGTGGGTGTCGTAAAAGCTATGGCTTTTCATTGTTTTTTTAAGATTATTATATGATTAATGATTATAAAAGATTAGCCAAGAAATGGGCAGCAGTGTCTTTCGAGTACATTAACAACTCAACTGCGATCGCCAACCCGCCTGCCAAACGTGGCTATTATGGCAAGACCACCCAATGAGCACACAACACAACACACCCATATCGGTCGTTGTAGTGATTTTTGGGGGAGGCCTGTGTCCAGCAGTGGACTTTATTCGGCCGAAATGATAAAAAGTAGGTACACAAAGAAAGTTCGTCTAATATCGGTGCATTTAAAGATACAAACCTTACTAAACTATGACACCGTAATAGTAAGCGCAGGGCACTATCATTTGAACCCACACCCAGGAATTTCTTAAGGCAAAATTAATCCACGATTTACTAAACCATTGCATTGCGATTGCCGGGAATGTATGTGCTAAGATCATGGCACAGCTGACCTCGCTCTCTGCTCTTGAACTAAAAAACCGGCCCGCGAGGCGCTCGGGCAGCGCGTGCGCCGGTGACGTCACCCAGCGCGCCGAGCTTTACGCGCTTAGAATTGTTTTGGTTGTGTATACTGTACTTTTGTAAGTTAGCGGTTTTCTGTATGATTCGCATGATATGACGTAGACTTTTATGATCTATACGTATGTAAATAAAATTGAAGTGTATCTTTGTAATGTCAAAATAACAGCTTTTTACTAAATGCATATGAAAGTATATATTATGGTACATATAACAAAAAAAAAACTATTTCTAAAGTTTTTGTCTGTCTGTTCCGGGTAATCTCCGAAACGGCTGGACCGATTTTGACGGGACTTTCAGTGGCAGGTAGCTGATGTTATTAGGAATAACTAAGGCTACTTTTATTTTCGAAAAATAATTAGGCTTCCGTGCAAAAAAAAAAGAAATCCAATATATAGGGTCATACTTTAATAATAGAAAATATTTTAAGGCTAGGCTCTATGAATGGTATAGAGTTCATTTCAAATATCAAGTATCGGTTTTACTGATAGTAAATAAATCAATATTCAAACATTCGACTAGCGAAAGATTTACTGACTCAGTATTATTTTATAAAATAAAGGTGGATGTTATGTTTATTTTTATTGCTAAAGCGCATCATTGCAACCTATAGATTTACCTCCTAAAATATTTTCCATTATTAATGTAAGACCCTATATATTCTATGTCGAAGTATTCTAAATTTCTTTTAAATTAAACGCGGGTGAAACCGCGGGTCCCAGCTAGTTGAGGAATAAAATAAGTAACTTCCCATTAATTAAATAATTAAAGAACGCTGATACAATATTATTTATAAGGTAGAAACAGAGTGAACATTTTAGAGCTTTTGGTGAATTATGTTCTGTGTGATCTCGGTAAAGTACAGCAGGGCATAATAGGCGAGTAACGAATGTCATGTCTTACCGTGTGGTGCCGGCTCAGAATACCACCACCCCATCTCCTCGCGTGGGTGTCGTAGAAGTCGACTAAGGGATTAGGCGGAGGATGGGCAGCAGCGTCCTTCGAATACATTAACAACTCAACTGCGATCGCCAACCCGTCTGCCAAGCGTGGCGATTATGGCAAAACCCCCCATTGAGCCCACAGCACAGCCATATCGGTCGTTGAGGTGATCTTTGGGGGAGGCCCGTGTCCAGCAGTGCACTTCATTCGGCCGAAATGAAAATGATGAAGAAATGTCATGTGTTTCACACTACAGACTGCGGATTTCAGTTAGAAGTCGCTACGCTTCGCTCGTCTATGTGACGTCAGGATTAAAAATATAGCACCAATTCATTTCCTGCCGTGAATGTCGTAAAGACCACTGTAAAATAGAGGGATGAGCGTCCCTTATGTGGAACAGCAGCTATTTTGCGCCAAGCGTGGTGAGTACTGGCAAATTTCGCTCAAAATGATGACATAATTATGGAAATCTATGGAAGAGGTATTCGTTCAGCAGTGGACTTTGACTAATATGACGACGCTTTTCAGCAAGATAAAAAAAAAGTAGAATATGACAACATAAACAAACCGCTTTATTTTATGTACGGAAGATAAATATGCTTGAAAGTAGCTTGAAGGCTAAATCCGCATTTATTGTGAACTAGCCGCTACCCACCCGCTTCGCTAGGCTTTAATTATATTTATGTTCATTTCTTCTGAACTCTGCAAGATATCGAAATGGAACTAAATAAGTTAATATTCCTGTTTTAATCCCTGAAATTTTCATTGAAATCCGTTGCCCCTTTTCAGAGCACATTCGAGACAAAATTTCAGTAAGACAAAAATTCAAGAAACTGTGATTTATGATTAGGCATCAAATAAATAGCAGTTTTCACTTTATTTTGGCATTTATTTTGAAATCACAGACAGACACTTCAGTTTTATTATATTTATATAGATGTATCTGCAAATAAACTTGCCCGTAAGCCTACTTACTCATACGATTAATATTCATGTGTCGTTTCGATCGATATCGAGTTTAGTCTGACTCATCCATGATCTATTTTTCTGGTTTTGAACTTATGTGTGATGTTTGTTTTTTATAGTAGTTTTGTATTATCTGTGCATGACTTTCAATGTCATTGTACTGACAGTGACATCTCACGATGGCATAAGACTTGTTCGTATGTCGTTGAGTTTGACCATGTTCAGTTAAATTATAGGATGAAATACATCATGTCCTTCCTCCGCCATGGTTAAGGGCCGAGGGGCATGCTGGGCTCCTACTGGCTGAAACCACCAGAGTGCTCGTCTTCGGCACCGACGGGGGCTCCAGATGCTCGATACAATCACACTAGAGCCACCCGTTGCTGCCACGCCTTTAGGCACATCTTGGAGGGGATGACTGTAAAGCGGTCACCCTCTAGCAGAAAGGAGGCGACTGTAAAAAGGTCGCCCCTCAGGCATATTATGCGCAATATCTGTCCACGATTTGATTTTCTTTAAATTGGTTGAATGATAATTAGTTTCGTTAATTTTGATACTTAATCTATATAGTTTATACATCCGTGAATATTTTTTTGGGTGTATGTGCATTCATGATAATTAAGCAAGATTCTGCAATCTGCAAAATCACTGATCAAAAGCCTGTGTTTCGCAAACTATGAAACTAAGCTTGAATTATTTTTCTAGTGTGACGATCTAAAGATGTCTGAAATTTGAAATAATCGAAAATTCAGTTTGCGATCTTCTTTTTTCTAATGTCGGCACGAGCTATATTTTACATGGAATTAGCGCACCGTCAATGACGTCCACTGCTGCACAAAGGCTTCCCCCCTAGATTTTCAAAACGACCGGTTACATGCCTCTCGCATCCAACGAGTATCAGCGACCTTCACCAGGTCGTCTGCCCATCTCGTTGTCATCATCCCACGTTGGGTTTTCCGGTGCACGGTCTCCACTCGAGATTTTTTTAAATAGTGCATGCCCTGATGTAAATATTTGCTTGTCAGCAAGGTCGGTAACGGAGCAGATGGCCCAAGCTGCGCCGGACGTACTTAGGTAGACTTGGTGGACTTAGAGACTCGTGGAAGCGCTTAAAATGCACCCAATTTGCGATTATGTCACACATATGTGATCCAACTATCGATTTAGACTTCAAACTCGTACTTCGGACTTGACGGATAATTGTCTAAAGCAGGCGAACCAAATCAGACAACGAGAGAGAAATACGGGTCATGCCAAACCCTTTATCCCTTTCAGAGATGAACTGGTATCAGAGAGTTACCATGATGTGACCCCAGTTATATTATACATTTATCATTACATAAAGATACATATTTAGGAGTCTTTTGTTAGTTATTATGCTTCTCATCTGGCCGGTTCCGCCATTGTCGCGTGCATCAGGTCGTTGGCCTAATAACCTCGGAGGTTATGAATTTCGGCACGCCATGCCTTTTGTATTCAAATCGTTGAAAGCTCTGCTATTGAGAACGGTTTTATGTTGTATCTTTGGGGTATTTAACTTTACATAATTCTTTGAAAATTCAAGAAGTTTCTGCTCAATAAATAAACAGCTCTCAGCACCTATGTCGCTCTGAAGTTATTGTTGTTTATGTTGGTATTGATGCCGTGTGGTGCCGGCTCAGAATACCACCACCCCATCTCCTCCCGTGGGTGTCGTAAAAGTCGACTAAGGGATTAGCCGGAAGATGGGCAGCAGTGTCCTTCGAGTACATTAACAACTCAACTGCGATCGCCAACCCGTCTGCCAAACGTGGCTATTATGGCTAAACCCCCCAATGAGCCCACAACACACCCGTATCGGTCATTGTGGTGATATTTGGGGGAGGCCTGTGTCCAGCAGTGGACTTCATTCGGCCGAAATGATGTTGGTATTGCTCTGGATGTTATTACTACACCAGCAATCCTGTCCGTAACAGCTGTCATGCTACCCAGAACTAGTCCACCACACTGCGCTCCTCACCTCGAGACAGTATTTATTTAGTCTCTTATGCTCAGAGGGCCAATTCTCGTAATTTAGAAATGTTCAAAATATAGCTCCGATCTAGTCTCAGTGTCATAAATGTCACAGATAGTATTCTCCTCAACTAACAAACAACGTCAAACGTGAACTTACACTGTGATGAGACGGAAATGGATCGAAACTTGATCGAAGTCAAAACGGTATTCTGCTAACATTTCGAACTGTCACATGTACTGAATTGTCATTGAATAAACGTCAAAACTGAGATTGAAATGAGACTAGATCGAAATTATACTGAAATCCGACTGAACTTTAAGAGTAGCAGAATACCATATTTTCGGTCAATTCATAATTTAATCTCAGTTCGGTCAAGTTTCAGTCCTAGTGTAAATTAATTACGAGAATTTACCGTCAATTCACTTGCTATAGTGCTCTTTAAACCGAACACAGTAATGTCTAATGGCTCGGTGGAGAATATCGGGCACTACGGTGGTTCTTAACTAGCCAGACAGTATTTATATTAATGAAATAAGAATTTGACCTACTCCCAACAAAAAGCACAGGAATTAATATTCCTATCCAACACATATTTCATAATTTAAACTTCAGAAATAGCCACAAATAGATTTATAGCGTACAACAATTTGCTTAACGAGCCGTGGTAAAATCTCAATCGTGCCAATGAGGCGCGACCGATGTACTATTAACAGATTTTCTACTTCACTCATTCATTCTACTCGTTAATATTAATTGATTTTTAAGTAATTTTTCCGTTTATTAGTGGATAATGCTATTTTAAGAGTATTATGTCATTGTTTATCTTAACAGCAGGAAGCTTGTGTCACCGTTGTTCAAGCCGCCCATAGGCCTCCGACTTGGCTTAACTACTGCCTTCTAATGACAACAACCGGGACCGAAGGTTTTACGTGCCCTCCGAAGCACGCAGACGCTAAGTGCAAATACAATTGACGGCACGGTTAGTGCAGTGGCTGATACAGTCGGCTGCTGCGCTCCGGGCCGTGGTTTCGATTCCCGCACGAAACAAATATTTGTACGATCTGCAGATAGTTGTTCCGGGTCTGGGTGTATTGTATGTGGAATTTATGTCTGTAAAACGCGCCCACGGCACAGGAGAAATCCTAGTGTGGGGCAACGTTTTTCTAAAAGAAATAAATAACCAGTCTCTACCAAACTGTTGAGGACCTCCATTGTCTGTATCCGCTTAATCAGAACATGACCAAATTTTATGGAGTCACCTTTGTAATTAAGTTCATAAACATCCGAGATAACACAAAGTAAATAACCGTTGAATTATAATTCAGTAAGCCAGGAAGAAGGTTATGAATTGAAGAATTTTAAGGATGTTTTATTTTCCTTAGGAACGAGAACATCAATGATTTATTTATATAAACACTAGCTGGGACCCGCGGTTTCACCCGCGTTTAATTTAAAAGAAATTTAGAGTACTTCGACATAGAATAAATATATTGGATTTCGAGGGTTTTTTTTTACGCAGAACCCTAATTATTTTTCTAAAATAAAAGTAGCCTAAGTTATTCCTTATAACATCAGCTATCTGCCAGTGAAAGTCCCGTCAAAATCGGTCCAGCCGTTTCGGAGATTACCCGGAACAAACAGACAGACAGACGGACAGACAGACAGACAAAAAATTTAAAAATTGTTTTTTTGTTATATGTACCGTATATACTTCCATATGCATTAAGTAAAAAGCTGTTATTTTGACATTACAAACAGACACTTCAATTTTATTTATTTGTATAGATTTAATTGATAACCATACATGAAGAAAAGTTAAGTTCCGTGTGGTTCACGGCAAAACCTAGACCACACTTCCATCAATGGGTCTCATAAAAGTGACTAAGGGTTTATATCGAGAGGACGGGCAGCAAGGATGCTCCTTTGTTAAAAACTATATACTGCGATCATAAATCCACCTGCCAAACGTGGTGATTATGGCAACATTCCTATGACTGCTGCTGTAGTGGTGATTGCGAAGCACATGTTTAGCAATAGACATTAACAGGCTGATGCAGGGGTGATCAAAGCGTACCGTTTTGTTAAAATTTAGATAATTAGTTCATTTTTTTACTTTTTAATTTTTTTATTGGACTTCTCGCATGCATTTCTGGGAAATTTGGTTGCTTAACCGGTCATTTCTGGCGAAGCCAAAAGAGGCCTCTAGCCAGACATATAATCAGTTCAACTAAAGTACTGCCATATAAACTTATGTATATTCTCTTGTCTTCAGGTTTCAACACAACAAAATCTACACGTACATTGGCGAGGTGCTAGTATCAGTGAACCCATACAAGAGCCTAGACATCTATGGCGCCCAAACCATGGCACAGTACAGAGGGCGGGAGATGTTCGAAGTACCCCCACATGTGTATGCCGTCGCAGACGCCTGCCAGAGGGTGCTCAGGCAACAGGTAAGAATTCGTATCAGTACCAGTTGAAGATAGGAAT
This sequence comes from Diloba caeruleocephala, assembly GCA_947459985.1. Classification (NCBI taxonomy): domain Eukaryota; kingdom Metazoa; phylum Arthropoda; class Insecta; order Lepidoptera; family Noctuidae; genus Diloba; species Diloba caeruleocephala. The sequence continues at coordinate 2,203,412 of OX381616.1, read as the reverse complement.
ATGAGGGTCATATTGGGATGAGATTAGGATTATGGATCCGTTTGTTGTGCGGATTGATTACATAAAACCACTCCATCCTCCTGTGGATGTCGTAAAAGGCGAAAAAAGCTTCTAAACCAGAAGCATGGACGGCAGCGTTACTTCTGTGGAAAAGCAGTCATTCTGCGCTCACCAATCCGCCTGCCAATCGTGGTAAGTAATGGTAAATTCCCCCCAAAATGACTACACTATCGCGATCATAAACCGAAATTCCAAGCGTGTTGATGCCGATAATTATCGTCTCACGACTGTTTTTCTGGGCATCCTATGAACAGGTAATCCCATGTAGTGTAGTGGACCTATTTAGGCTGTTATGGTGATGGTGATTAATGTGATCATTATACAACCACAAAAAACAAATCATTTGAATTTTGTTAATCGAACACACGGAAGCCTGCGACTGCGCAGTTTGAAAGAAAGAAAACAGTTTTACTTTAGATTTGTACAGGAAATTACACATGCACACGTATACACAGGTAACATATAGAAAACAATTAAGATAGTTGAATCAATCTGCACAAGCCAAAAATAGCCCCTACCTCAGCATAATGCTAAGATTAGAAAAATGCCGTAGCGCTCGTTTTACGACACAAATAAATAAATATGGACGCATTTATGGTTTGATTAAGATAATAATTAACCGAGGCACATAACATTTACATATTTCAATTGTAGAGTTAGTTTAATGGTAGAGTTCGTCTCGTAACTGACAAACGAGTTTTCTTTATTTAATTCACTGGGACTGAGATTTACCATAAACTAGCAACATGGTCGTTCAGTACCTTCGGAAAGTGCCCATTATGTCTCCGTATAGCCGACTTTGATGGTGTTACCATAACGGGCAGACGTGAAGCTCTTGTAAAGCTCGTAAACATGTCTTTACTATTTTCTGTTAGACCACCCAGTGTGTAGAATTTAACTGATTTTGAAAATCGGAAAAATGATCAGTAATTGGCATCGCTCGAGGCACTCGTAGCCAATGTATCTACACGATACTGAAGATATAGAAGAAGATAAGATACATACATATATATATATTTTTTAACATTGCCCCACACTAGGATTTCTCCTGTGTCGTGGGTGCGTTTACAGACATAAATTCCACACACAATACACCCAGACCCGGAACAACTACCTGCAGATCATACAAATATTTGTTCCGTGCAGGAGTCGAACCCACGACCCGGAGCGCAGCAGTCGACTGTATCAGCCACTGCACCAACCGTGCCGTCAAGTTCTAACTCCTAACTTAATATAGTTATGAACAGTTTGATTTAGAAGCAACATTATTTGTCAGGTGGTTAGATCATCTGTGATCTGAACAGCAAGTTTCATAATTAGTGATGTACCCAAGTAACCAGATAGTGTTGTTTCAGGGCAAGGACACGTGCGTGCTAATATCAGGCGAGTCCGGCTCCGGCAAGACGGAGGCCTCCAAGTTCATAATGAAGTACATAGCCGCAAACACAACACAAGTGCACAGAGATTATATTGATAGGTGAGTTTTTATTTTATTTTTTTAATAACTTTGCCCCACTCTAGGATTTCTCCTGTGTCGTGGGTGCGTTTACAAACACAAATTCCACACACAATATACCCAGACCCGGAACAACTACCTGCAGATCGTACAAATATTTGTTCCGTGCGGGAATCGGACCCACGACCCGGTGCGCAGCAGCCGACTGTATCAACCACTGCACCAACCGTGCCGTCATTGCGTACATATCATTTACTGAAAGTTAGACATTTAGGATCCGTGTGGTGTCTGGATTAATAATATAGCACCGCTCCATCTCCTCGCGTGGATGTCGTAGATGACTAAGGGAGTCTAAATCAGAGGGATGGGTAGCAGCGTACCTTCCGTGAAACGGGAGCCAGACTGCGCTCGCCAACCCGCCTGCCAAGTATGGTGAGTATTGGCGAATACCCCCCGAAATGATACACAGATGTGAAAAAAAGGGGAGGGCTTTGTTCAATTGTGGACGTATAAATGACCGATATGATGAGACACTTTAGCTGGCGAAGGGTGGATGGTAGCAGAAGGTAAGCCGTTTAAAAAGAAACTCACTTTTGTCTCTCTCTCTCTCTCTCTCTCATCTATACAATAACCCATGCCTTAGGGAAAGTCGATGACAATCGGGTTATATGGACTCTGTGCAACTGGCGCAAGTTCATCTTAGTAATTTCTGAGTTGACCCTGACGTGTGTTCATAATCATTCATCATTTCGGCCGAATGAAGTCCATTGCTGGACACAGGCCTCCCCTAAAGATCACCACAACGACCGATATGGGTGTGTCGTGGGCTCATTGGGGGGGTTTTGCCATAATCGCCACGCTTGGCAGACCGGCTGGCGATCGCAGTTGAGTTGTTAATGTATTCGAAGGTCGCTTTCCCATCATCCGGCTAATCCCTCAATTGACTTTTACGACACCCATGGGAATAGATGTGGTTGTGGTATTCTGAGTCGGCACCACACGGAAAAATTTGTGTTAGATTCGATTGTGGAACAATAATGGCTGTTCTGGATGGGAATTGATCAAATGGCAATAGTCCATGTCCTTGGCGTAGAGCGAACGATATGGGCTCACAGTAATCATATTCGAAGGGATATTATGAGATGCTATCAATATCGAGAATGCTGGTTTTCAACTCAGTGTCGATACTAGCAAGCCATTCACCTCGTGATAAGTGGCACGCCTGCCCACAACAATTGTAATGCTACCCAGGACTGGACCTGCGTGGCCCCACACTGCGCTGGTCCCCTCGAGACATTAGTTATTTAGTCTCTTATGCCCAGTAATGTCACTAGCTACAGTGCCCTACAAACCGGAGCACAAAAAATGTCTAAACTTTAAACACAACTGTTTTGCGGCAGAATATCTGGCACTGCGGTGGCACCTACCTTTTTTATTGGTGCCCAGTGGAAATTCTACATGGAACTTCCTTCGCCCCGGGGAAGGGCGAAGGGGTATGCCGGACTCCTACCGGCTAAAACCACTGGAGCGGTCATCTTCGGCACTGAAGGGGGTCTCCAGGTCCTTGTAAGATCACACTAGAGCCGCCCATTGGTGCCACGCCTTTAGGCACATCACGGAGGGGATGACTGTAAAGCGGTCATCCCCTCTAGCAGAGGGAAGGCACTTATCGGGGAGTATTGTAAATGATCCCTCCAAGCCTCGCTTTGCTCTGTGCTGCGCACACGGCGGCACGTGACCACGAGACCACGTGCGCACCACCGTCTTCCCGGGGGTCGCTCGGTATGAGCACGCAGACTCCACAATCTGCACACCCGCGACCCCCACCATATAGTGACGGCAGGGGGCTCAGACGTGTTGGACTTGGTGCCGGGACGGTTATTGCCCCGGCGCCGCCTCGTCCTTCGTGCGGGATCGGCCCTCTCCCGATCCCGGTGGTGGCACCTACCTAGCAGGTTCTTGCATATTTGCATACGGTGAAGGATTAGGTATTCTTGCCCAGGAATTATACAGGATTATATAGAGATCACTCACCAATGACCATCATCTTTTCCAGGGTAAAAAACGTTCTAATTCAGTCGAACTCCATATTAGAAACATTCGGCAACGCCAAGACAAATCGCAATGACAACTCTTCGCGTTTCGGCAAGTACATGGACATCCACTTCGACTACAAAGGCGATCCTATCGGTGGTCATATCAGCAACTATCTTCTAGAGAAGAGCAGAGTCGTCTGTTTGCAACCAGGGGAGAGGAACTTCCACTCGTTTTATCAGGTAAACCTCTTGAATATAGTCACTCTGTACACGAGGCGTACGCCTGCGCAGTTGACGGCATCGGAGTAACAACTGCCCTGGCGCCTAATTCCCATACGCCTGAAACCCCCTGCCGTCGCTATAAGGCGGGGGGCCTCTGGGTTGGAGGGTGCGTAGATTGGGGAATCTACGTGCCCGACGCTGGCGTGCATCTGGTCACGCGCCGTCGTGTGCTGTGCGGTATCTGATCGCTGTCCTAATTCCAACCTTAATGTGTCTTAATGAATTTAAGATAGCGATGGTAATTGGTAAAACCTAGCAACTTTTAAACAATATTGAAGTGCCTGGAATTAAAGGGGCCACGCCCAATATTGAATAACGTTAAAATCAGGGCCCTATTGGAATACACTTAGACACGCAGTCAATAGTAACATAAAAGTCGGTGTTCTTATACAAGTCAACTCTAGTCACGCATCAATTATAACGTTAAAGTCGGCATTCTTATTCAGATTAACTCTAGTCAATAATAACGCAAAAGTCGGTGATCTTATTCAGATCAAGTCTAGTCACGCATCAATGATTCCGTAAAAGTCGGTGTTCTTATTCAGATCAACTCCAGTGATGCAAATAGTAACAACGTAAAAGAAGGTGTTCTTATTGAAATCAACACTAGTCACTCATTCATGATAACGTTAAAGTCGGCATTCTTATTCAGATCAACTCTAGTCACGCCGTCAATGATAACGTAAAAGTGGGTGTTCTTATTTAGATCAACTCAAGTAACGCAGTCAGTATGATAACGTAAAAGTCAGTGTTCTTATTCAGATCAACTCTAGTCACGCCGTCAATGATTACGTAAAAGTCGGTGTTCTTATTCAGATCAACTTTAGTCACGCCGTCAATGATAACGTAAAAGTGGGTCTTCTTATCGGATCAACTCAACGCACAGCATAATAACGTAAAAGTCAGTGTTCTTATTCAGATCAACTCTAGTCATGCAATCAATGATAACGTAAAAGTGGGTGTCCTTATTTAGATCACCTCAAGTAACGCAGTCAGTATGAAACGTAAAAATTGGTGTTCTTATTTAGATATACTCTAGTCACGCAGTCAATATTGTTCTTATTCTATTCTATCGTTAGATTACGCCCGCATCCTATAACTTTGTTTCGTAACCGACCACATGGGTTACCTCAATTGTAACTATGTTTTCATAGCTCGTAAGTCAGTTAGTACAATAGACGAGGCTATTACATACAGTATTTATAAACAATCCATCTTATATCATCACTCCAACGTGATTGTTCGTTGACGTCATCCTTTTCGACTATTGTCCAAACGTGCGATAGTTGTGCGATTATCATATTTATACTAGAATTCCTTCGGTATTGAACTTGTAGGAATGTTGTCTATAGTTACTAGCTTCTTGTTTTTCTTTATGGCATTACAATCATTCTAAAAGGTACTCCTTGGTTACTGTTGCATGTTATAATATCTGATCGCCGTTTATTAGTGTTTTTTTTATGAATCAATGTAATGATCTTGAGTCACGCATTGATAAGGTTTTACCCAAGGATATATTAAGGACTGTTTGCTCCTCGGGGGTCGCGAGCGCCCAGATTGGGAAGTCTGCGTGCTCATACCGAGCTACCCACGTGAAGAAGGCGGAACGCACGTGGTGTGCCTTCGTGCGCATCACAGCGCACAGCGAGGCTTCTGGGAGATACTTTACAATCCCCCAAGTTTTCCTGGGGGGTCGGCTTCTTTACAGTCGCCTCTCCTCCGCTAGAGGGGTGACCGCTTTACAGTCATCTACTCCGAGATATGCCCTAAAGGCATGGTACCAATGTGTGGCTCTAGATGGAGATTTTGCGACTTTCTGGAGCCTCCCTTCGGTGCCGAAGATGACCATCCTGATGGTTTTAGCCGGTAGGAATTCGACATGCCCCTCCGCCCTTCCCTGGGGCGGAAGAAGTGTTTGCTGGCGGTATTTAAAACAAATCTTTTAAACGTTTTGGAACACTCAGGCGTGCAGGTTGCCTCACGTTGTTTTCCTTCACCGTTAATTATATTTAAATTTTGATCCGCACATGAATCCGAAAAGTCAGAGGTGCGGGCCGGGGTCGAACTCAGACCACTGCTAAATCTATTTATCTGATGAACCGAAAAGCTCGTTCAAGGGCTGCGTGGCCCCTGCCTTGAAAATAAATGATAGTAACTCAGTGTCCCCCATACGTACTTAAGGTTTTTTTTTATTAAAATACTTTGCCTCACGCTAGGAATTATCCTGTGTCGTGGGTGCGTTTACAGACATAAATTCCACACACAAAACAGGTTAAAAATCTACCACGCGTAAAGTTGTAAATTTGTGATTTTCGCAAGTTGGGTGTAAGGCTAAGAATAGCACCGACCCATCTCTTCCCTTGGGTGTCGTAAAAGGCGACTATGGGATTGGCCGGACGATGGGCAGCAGCATCCTTCGAGTAAATTTTCTACTCAACTGCGACTGCCAACCCGCCTGCCAAGCGTGGCGGTTATGGCAAAACCACCTAATTAGCATACAACAGACGGGTCGTTGTCGCGATCTTAGGGTGAGGCCCTATCCAGCAGTGGACGGTTTCCGGCTGAAATGATGATGGTGAAGCTTGTCTACATGCTGCGAAATATTTCATCAGTAACTGACAAGATTGAGAAGTACGTGACAAATAAATTAGATATGCAGTACCTACACAGGGACTGGTCTAGATGTTAAACCGCTCCAGGCAAAAATTCCAAAATATAAAAGGGGGGGGGGGGGGGGGATCGCGGGGGGGGATCGCGGGGCTATCGCTAAACCCTTCACCGCTTCCTAGTGTTTAAGCTGGGGCAAGTGGCGCAACAAACTCCACAGCAACACGTCTCTGTCTGTCATAATATTTTTAATATAGAATTATGCCTTAGATAAGATTCAAGAACAACAAAAGCTTAGTTTTTAAGTGTTATATTTTCCGCCCCTTATAATGACAACTTATATGTCAAGGCATTATGGCATATTCAGAGATAGGGCAATTTATACCGACTTAAAAAAAAGAGGGTTATCGTTTCGACCCATATGTATTAATAATTGTTGGAATCGTATAACATTCACATATATATGTTTACTATGGCTTCTAACCGAGTATATCAAACTTCATGAGTGTACGAGTATGTTTGTCCAAGAATTTCTTCGAAACTACTGATTGGATTGAAATAATTCTCATTTTATGTATCTTTCAACTTAGTGAAAATTACATCAAAACCGGTCCAGTAGTTTCAAAGATATGTATACCAAATGTAGATGCGTATATCAAAATGTTATATGAAGTCGGTTTATATTTATGTAACTCGTTACATCGACTTGTTAATGAGAAGTTTTCGCTGCAATTTAAAGGAAAGTTTTTTTTTTCTGTACCATTGTTTAAAAAAAACCGTTATTATGTAGAGCCACAAAACGAACAAGTAATTCTAAAAAATAAACAAATTAAGTTCAATTTTTTTTTCTGACAATAGTATTACTATTACTGGTACTAATAAGATCATTTTCTTCGCACTTCTAGTGCTGCATTTTTTTTTATTTCGCCCTCATTATCGCTCTGGGCACTTGCCGTGCTTGATGGCAGAGAAGTTATTGCGTGATACGAAAGCGGATGTAGGCGAGATCCGGGAGATTTAGGCTACATTCCTGGAGCCAAGAGGCTTAATAAACCAGGAGCCTATTCCCGTGAGAATCCCGAAATTTCGGTAGATGGGGATGCATTAATTTCATCATTCGACGCTCTCTCAATGAAATCTTATTTTCTAGTTCAAGTTATCACCGGTTAGCGGATGAAGGTATTGCTTTAGATTTATGAATGTTATTTCTTTTATTATTGCAATTGGCCCTAGATCATTCTAGATGGTATGGTTGGCTCGTTGAGTCGCAGGTTTGATTTCTGCGCGGAACAAATGTATGTGTCGCTTGCCGACTGCGGCTTGTACTGGGTGTGCATTTGTCTTTAAACTGTACCCAAGTGGTATGTACCCCACTCTATGATCACTCCATTGACAAAGAAATAAAGTCTACATTTAAACTCGAAATAATAATAGTACCTATACATATTATACCTTTGTATGTTTTAGCAGTTACATTGGCAATTACAGAAACTATACTCATGTTTAGTAAACATATTTTATTAGACATACATATACACGTTTTGGTAAAGAGATATACACATTTGTCTACGTGTAAATAGATCCGTGGACATGTTTACCATTATCTTTCCTAATATTATCATAATATTTTAAGCCCAAAACTCCCAAAAGTTCCGTTTGAATATAGCTCCATATCCTTTCGTAAATATCGTAAAGGTGACTAAGAAACTCTTAACTAGAGGGATGGGCAGTAGCATCCCTTTTATGGAATAGGAGTCGTGCTACGCTCACCAATCCGCCGTCCAAGCGTGATGAGTACTGGAAAATTTCCCCCCAAAATGATAACACGGCAACTGGTCGTGTGTGGGGGAGGCCTTTGTTAGGCAGTGGAAATCTTTTGGCCGATATGATACAGATCAAAACTGGCGTGAGGAATACTAAGTGTCGGATACCAATAATGATGTGGGATACATTAATGCGGCACACTGTTCATACACACAAATACCCTTAATAGTTTTTCCACAAAGGCTATTGTTGCCTTCCGTTGTGATTGCGTTCTATTTAAGTTTTAATTAGGAACAGAGGCATAAGGCAAGGAGTACGGTAATTAGAACGCAATCGCATCAAAAATATAGACCTTGTTCGTGAGGGTCTGATTATCAAGTAATGTTTTAATGTGAATCGGTTGAAAGCACCAGCTGTTATATCACTAACAACGTAATGAAGGCACGACTCGTTAAATATCTCATTAAAATGCTATAGGACAGTGATAAATAATGAAAATATTCATGAACTTCTACTTGTATAGTCAATATTAAAAATTGTGAATGATTTTTCAATAAGATATGAGAATAATAATCAGGTCCAACGTTAAAGAATATTATTATATTTAATATTATATATTTTTTGAATTTTGATAATTCAAAAAATATGTTCGGCTCAAGTGCCATTTTGATGGCACGGTTGGTGCAGTGGCTGATACAGGGGGCTGCTGCGCTCCGGGTCGTAGGTTCGATTCCCGCACGGAACAAATATTTGTATGATCTGCAGGTAGTTGTTCCGGGTCTGGGTGTATTGTATGTGGAATTCATGTCTGTAAACGCACCCACGATACAGGAGAAATACTAGTGTGGGCCCATGTTTAAAAAAAAAAGAGTCGAATATGTTTTTTATAAAATTTGCATAAAATTCTCTTTCTCAAATGATTTTTTAACAAGATATGAGAATAATAATCTGCTCCAACGTTAAACAATATCAAAATTCAAAACATATATTCAACTCAAGTGCCATTTCTATAGAAATAGACGATGGCGATTCGACACTGTAATGCCTTTCCTGCCTCTAGAGACTTTCGCCGTACAATTAGATTGGTTTGGAATGGCCTGCAGAACCTCGCTCATTTCTCTTGAAGGTTCCTAAACCTTTTTTTTTTATTGATGTCCACTGGAAATTCTGCATGGAATTTCCTCCACCCACTATTGTATTGTTGTTTTTATTCTTAACTAGCTGGGACCCGCGGTTTCACCAGCCGTTTAATTTAAAATAAATTTGATTATTTATAAATAATTTAGAGTACTTCGGCATAGACACTTGACATAGAGTATATATATTGAATTTCATGAGTTTTTTTTTTTGCGTGTAACCATTTTTTTTCTAAAATGAAAGGATCCTATGTTATCTCTTATAACATCAGTTATCTGCCAGTGAAAGTCCCGTAGAAATCGGTCCAGCCGTTCCGGAGATTAGCTGGAACAAACAGACAGACACAAAATAAAAAATAGTTATTGTGTTGTATACCTACCACCCCCCGTACCGGTACCTACCTACGGTACCCCGTATATACTTTCATATGCATTTTGTAAAAAACTGTTATTTTGACATTACAAACAGACACTTCAATTTTATTTATTTGTATAGATAATGGTTGGTTTCTTAAATTGTTTTTTGCTAGTATCTACACTGTCGGATTGGGAATTTCCTGTAATGGCAGCTATATGTATGTAAATGTCCATGTCAAAAGATATATACATATAAGATATAACATAATTTTCCTTTTTCTTTTAGCTGTTAAGTACAAACAACACACAAACTAAGAAGTACGGCCTCTCATCAAGCGGTGTTTATAAAATCCTGGGCAGTGAGCGCTCGACCGCACAGGACTCGAAGCTGTACTCGGTGACGAACAGCGCTTTCAGCGCACTCGGCTTCGCGCAGTCAGTGGTCGATGATATATGGAGCATCGTGGCTGGGGTCACTTTGTTGGTAAGTATATACTGGTCAGTACAGGATTAGAACCGGGAAGACTGCGGCGTCCGTGTTACTGTAGTAGTACTGTTATGTGCGCAGCACAGCGCACAGGCTTCGGGGGGATCCTTTATTGTCACCCCCTCGAGATGTGCCTATAGGCGTGGCACCAATGAGCGGCTCTGGAATGTTCGTTCTCGAGATACCAGAGCCTCCCTATTCCGAAGATGACCTCTCAAGTGGATTTAGCTGGTTAGAGTCCGGCACGCCCTTTCGACCTTCTCCGTGGCGGAAGAAGAATATGTGGAATTCCACAGCGATAAAAAAAAATTGGGTGGAATGGCCCACCGCGCAGAACTTAAACTGTAGTCTACGACGAACAAGCTTCTCGCATTCAGTATTCGATGATATATTGAGCATTTTGGCGTCCTGCTCCAGCTGACAAAGTGAAGTAAAGCTATATGACTGCGAAGCGTCTAAGAGAAAGCAAGCATCGCCCTCCTGTCAACCGGCATTAGGTAATATCTTCTTTTCCATTCTAGGTAAACTTATGGAATGAAAAAAGCCCACATTATTTCAACACCAACTCACTTCAATCATGAGCTTCGATTTTTATTTCTTTTACAGCTATATTTAGAATAGAATATAATAGAATATTCTTTATTGGACACCATTTTAAAAACAACTACTAGGAATAATTTAATAAACAGTAATTGTACAATGGGCGGTCTTATCGCTATTAGCGATTTCTTACCTTTATATCTTCTTAATATATATAAGTTACGTGTCACGTTGTTTGTCCGCTATGGACTCCTAAACTACTGAACCGATTTTAACAAAGATTTGCACACTGTGTGCAGTTTTATTCAACTTAAAAGATAGTTTAGTTTATATCTCAATTTAGAATCGCAATATTATTTTATTGCGAAATATTTGTTTATTATCTGACAAAAACTCATAATTATCTCTTAGTTCGATAAGATTCTAACAGATGGCGGTATAAGGTAATTAGTTGACTGGATTGAGTAAGTATCCAATAGATGGCGCTATGGTAAAAGTACAGACGTTTTATGTAAGCTACAATTTATTAGTATAACCGGCCACGGGTTGCTGTGGCGAAAGTATGAGTTAAAGATAGGATAGTTAATATCTCAATTTATAATCGCTATATTATTTTATTGCGAATATTTTTTTATTATCTGACAACGAGTCATAATTAACTGTTAGTTCGATAACATTCTAACAGATGGCGGTATAAGGTAATCAGTTGTCTGGATTGATTGGACCTGATAGGTGGCGCTGCAATCGGGTTTGCATGTACCTACGCGTGCGAAGCCGGAGCGGGCAGCTGGTTTAGAATATATTCATACATTATACTCTCTTTGCAGGGCGAGCTAACATTCACAGAATCACAAGATGGCCATCTTAACATTGGAGGTCCTCTCAAACAGTGTGTGAACGCATTAGGAGTATCAGGTGAAGCCCTTCGCTCCTCCATGGCGGGGAGAGTGCTGTCCGCGGGAGGAGACTTGGTCAATAAAGAGCATTCCTTGATGGATGCGAACTATACCAGGCTGGCCTTGGCGAAGGCTGCATATGATCGGCTGTTCACCTGGATTGTGGAACAGGTAACACCTTGGGGTTTTTGGGAGGGTTTATATGGTGTAATGCACCACGTGATATCTAAATTGTTAACTGCTAAACAAATTGTAAACTTATTTTATAGTCGATAAACGTAAATTTTGCATAACAGATATCTATAGTCAATGAATTATAAAATGTGAGATAGTAAATCCTTCATCATCCTCGCGACCTCCACCAGCTCTTTTGTCCATGTGGTGATTATAGGTCTCCCGATTTTCTATCAGATTTGTGGTCGCCCTTCGAGGTTTACCTTACATGTCACATCGGAAGTTGAAATCATATTTCACAAATATTAACGTTTAACTTTCATTTTAGATTAGCTTATCTGTAAAAGTGTTTAATATTTATTTTAAAGTACATTAATACAAAATATGTGAAGCGTACTATCTAAGCTGATGCTTAGGTAATTAATACACATAAATTTCCCATGTTATATTTAAACAGAGCGATTGTTATTCAAATACGCAAATATGAACTTTAATACCCAGAACTTAAACTTCTATTGCTCTTTTCAGATCAACAAAGCGATCAATGTGCCCCACGGAACATACAAAAGCACTCTAATAGGAGTGCTTGATATCTACGGTTTCGAGATCTTCGAGACGAACAGCTTCGAACAGTTCTGTATCAATTACTGTAACGAGAAGCTGCAACAACTCTTCATAGGTATGTACAGTCCCAAATATTATAACTGTGCCCCTCCGAAGTGTCTGTTCCCAAACAGGTGTCGCAGCAGTGGGTTCGATCTTAGTTGATGGGAGCCGAGCGTCACCGGAAACACGAATGAGTGTGGCTGGCTCGGAGGAGCCCAGTCAGTGTACTGTTTTCTTAATATATAAAATTATGTACCTCTTTGGTCAAATTTTAGGCTTATTATAGTCTAGCCAAGTGGTTGACCGCTTGCCTTCCATACAGGAAGCCTCTGACTTTTCGGATTTATGTGCGTTCAGAATTTGATTATCCCTTGCGTTAACGGTGAAGGAAAACATCGTGAGGAAACCTGGACAAATGAGAGGGCTCCAACACATTGTCAATGTTGTGTAGTCCACCAACCCACACTAGGCCACCATGGTGGACTAAGGCCTAACCTTTCTCTTCGTGCGAGAAGGCCTATGCCCACCGGTATACCACCATCGTAAATTTAAGTAATCGATCATGACATTGATAAAATGATAACTTTCAAATATAATGTTATGCAACCATAGACAAGAAAACTGGAATAGTAATGTTTGGCCTGGAGTCCTAGTCCTTTGGCCATTTTCTCGCAAAAATAAATTATATTTCTTTCTATATAAAACCTATCTGACAGTCGCAAATAATAACTTTTTGCTTGTTACAGAGTTGGTGCTTAAACAGGAACAGGAAGAATATGCTCGCGAGGGCATCCAGTGGACACCCATCAAGTACTTCAACAACCGCGTCATATGCGAACTGGTTGACGCTCCACACCAGGGCATCATAGCTATAATGGACGAAGCGTGCCTTAATCCTACCAAGGTAGGTTTCTTTTCCTCGTCAGTAGACCTCTTGCAGATAAAGATAGTAGTAAAAGTACGCCCTCTTCATAGGATTGTACTGAACAGACGTACGCAGCGACCAGAATTGAAGCTGGCGGGGCCCAGGAAGTCCGAGATCGTGTTGTTTTAATTTGACGTTGTGAATTTCTAACTCTACCTCTCTTATAAAAGCGTAGCGTTTCCACAGAAGTGGTCAACGGGCCGTCGAAACTAGACTTGCCTACTACTTTCTTCTAATACTCGGTTTTCGGCAATAAAGGTATTGGGTATTCACGTGGGCTACGCAAAAGTCCTGCTGATGGTGTTGTACGACGGGTCTCAATCTCCCTAAGAAGGGGTGGGCTACACAATGACTGAATCATGCTTGCTGTCTGTCAGGATAGGTCAACTCAAAACGGCTATAAATCTTACATTAAAATTGCTGTCTGTCAGGATAGGTCAACTCAAAACGGCTATGAATCTTACATTAAAAAGCCACTCCAGACGGTTCTTGTATCTCAAATACGTACTTTAAAACAGAAATCTTTGAGCTTTTTCCATATATTTTCTCAGAGGCAGTCAGTAGGAAATTCCGGCTTGAAATGCAAGTGTTTTTAAAACCTACTTGTTAAAGAAATCTTATCAGTAGCGACTGTTAGTAATCTATGTGAAAGCTGTAACTGGCCCGTTGAATGACAGATTGGCACGGTTGGTGCAGTGGTTGATATAATCGGCTTCTGCGCTCTGAGTCGTGGGTTCGATTCCCGCAAAAAAAAAATAAGTTGATGGATTGTGTTACCACATTCTGCTTTTATAGGTAGCACGGTTGAGAGTTTGGATTTCTCTGCTCCGTGTCGCGGGTTCGATGCCTGCACGAAACAAATATTTGTATGATCTACAGATAGTAGTTCTGGGTCTGGGAGTCTGCATGCGAGATTTATGTCTGTAAACGGTAACTACGAGGCCACGAAGCGAGAGGTTTATAAAAACAATAAATTTTTACGTTTCTAGATATCAGACCAGCAATTATTAGAGGCGATGGACAGACGACTGAACGGACACAAACACTATACGTCGAGACAGCTTGCCCCCACTGATAAGAAACTCAAACACGGCGTCGACTTCAGAATTACGTGAGTGAACCAACAATTGAATAATATTTAGTTAGTAGTAATTGTATTTAAGGCTGTATAGGATTATCGAGGAAAACCACGATGTAACAAAAATCCGTATATTCGATGTATAATCACTTAACAATTGAGTAATATTATTACGTGAATCTAACAATGAGAGAGTACGATCGCGACCTAATTGGCGCACTACCAAGCACGCGCGTTACTTCCCTGGTGCGGATTTTGGGACTGTCTGGACGCACGGGCGCTCGGGGGGGTGGAGACAAGGCTGCGGGGACGGAGGGTTGCGAGGGGGATCGCTGGCTGGAATAGAGCTTCCTTTATTACTACGCGCGATAGCTGTGTGGTGTGTGGCTACGAATAACACCAACCCATCTCATCTCTTGGGTGTTGTAAAAGGTGACTATGGGATTAGACGGAGAATGGGCAGCAGTGTCCTTCGAAGACATTTACAACTCAACTTCAGGTAGTTGTTCCGGGTCTGGGTATATTGTGTGTGGAATTTATGTCTGTAAACGCACCCACGACACAGGAGAAGGGTGGGGCAACGTTTAAAAAAGAAACTACGAACTCCCGCCTGCCATGCGTGGCGATTATGGCGAAAGCCCCAATTAGCACACAACACACCCAAACCGGTCGTTGTGGCGATTTTTGGGGAGGCTTGTGTTCAGTATTGGACTTTACTCGGCTGAAATGATGGTGATGATGTGTCATAATTTTATGAGGAATTTGCCAATTACGCGTAAGACAAAGACAACGATTATTTATGTCAAACATGCCTCACACTCTAATCGAGCATGCAAGATTCTAAAAAGTAAAGAAGCACGTACATGTTTTGCCTATCCAGCCGTACAAATACTACAAATTAAAAACATTATACAAAAAATAGTGATAAAAAAATGTTATCAGTAATACGATAATAATATTCAATTTTTACAACGATGATATTCGATACCCAAACACATTAAAACTACTGACTATGTTTTAAATAGTGTATATTAATAATCCTTATCAATAATATCATATAAATGCATGTTTAATACTGTCAGTCCGTAATCATAGTCAGTAAATATAATATCATAAATAATTTAATTGAAAGAAATAAAAATCCAACAATCACATGTCAAAGAGTATCAGTAAGGCAGGGAGGTTGGTGAGCGCAGTATAGCTGCTGTTCCACAGAAAGGACGCCAGCTAGGGGGGAGCCAGGTCTGCCCCAACCATGGTTTATGCAGACCAACGAGAGTGAGAAGTTATATTTTATACCTATAGCACAGCTTGTGTTTGTATATGGGCGTGTATGGACGTGCACTTGTCTTTGTGTGCCTGCTGCCAATGTCCGGCTAGTCCATAACGTACGTGTGCGGCAGGCCGGGCCTCGCTCGTAGCTCCGGCGACTCGTCCAGTCACGGCCGTGGCCGTGGTCGCACCAGTGCGGTACCTCTTAAAGTTATTTTATAGCTCCCATATACGATCATGTTTACCTTGAGGCCTTGCCTACCGGAAGAAAATTTGCACCATGTAAATGGATTTAGCTTCGAGGTCTAGGCCGGAGCGACTAAAACGATTCAAAACTGACGTTTGGTCACGCAGCCGTTCAAACCAAACTTGTGCTGATCAGAATGATAAGAATGGCCTTCAAGTACGCCTTAACAGCAAATTTACTGATACAGTCAAATGTCCTGCCGATTGTGGCTGCGTGCGTTGATGGGTTTTTCTCTACATTATGGTAGAGCTTAGCGATGCTGATGCATGCGTCATACTATATACATATTATGAGCTGAGGGTCAGGTGGCAACTCTCACTCGTTACCTGTATCTTTAAAATAATTAGAGGGAGGGTACACAACGCGGACATATTAGAGAGGTGGGGTCTATTCGTCCCACCCCCAACCCTTGCTCGCGCCGGCCCGTGCCGAGAAATCGAGTAGTAACAAAAGATCCCTTTTAACCCCAATTAATCATTGATCCAGCAGTCCCTTGCGATCATTACTGTCCCCAGTAACTCCCTGAGCCGAGGTCCGTGTCCCGCAGGGGACGCCCTCTGGCGCAGTTACTTAAATGTAAATAAAAGCTAGGCTGGAGGCCACTTAATGCTTCGATATGTGCATCGTCGGCGTCGGCCGCGGCCACTAGCAGTACCGCGCGCGCACTATCTTGTTGCAAGAGGCGCCGCTGAAACGCGCGCTCCGCACTCTAAACCTCATAGACAGAGATGTAGACATAATTATTTGTGTAAAATCTGCTATTTTATTTTATTTGGGAAAACAAACAATTGTAAAGTATGTAAAACATCAAGTGGAAAACGTTTGACATTTAGGTTAACGTACAATCCACGACGTTTCCACATATTACTTAAAAAAAAAAAAAAAAAAATTACTTGTGCAAAATTGTGTACAATATTAATCAAATTTCAATTTCGTAAGGAACTACAAGATAAGCATAATATATTATCTGAGACCATTAACAATTTTGTTTTTAAAGCTACAGTGAGACAAAACAAAGATATCTATGTCAACAAAGTTTCCATTGTATTTCCATCCAAACTACACGAAAGTTGCTCCAGTTCTGTAGGGGTTGAGCTAATTTCTGCCAATTCCAACAGTTTATTCATGAACAAAGATATACTACATGGGGGCCTTGCCTTCAAGGAAAAACTTTATCTGCCCTAAAGGTCAGCAACAAATCAGCGACTCCTCTGGTGTTGTGGATATTAATGCGGGCGCGGCTGCGGTTATTTCTTGCCCTATAATACAAAAAACAATGGCCTCGGAATTAAAATTCCGTTGAGGCAACAAGTAAAACCTAATTACATATTGTTTGATAAAAAGTCACAATGTTCTTGGCGTAACGAGACATCATCAAATCTACCTTCCACAGTCACTACGCGGGCGAAGTGACATACGCCATGACGGGCTTCATGGACAAGAACAAGGACTCGCTGTGGCAGGACCTGAAGCGGCTGCTGCATTCCTCCACCAACAAGTCGCTGGCAGAGATGTGGCCGGAGGGAGGCACTAACATACAGAAGGTAACTATCAGCGTGTCGTAGTCTACTAGCGGGCATTTGAATTTCCATACAGGTTGTTGGCTGATAATATCCTTTTTTTATTTTTTATTGGTGCCCAGTGAAAATTCTTCATGAACTTCCTTCACCCCGGGGAAGGGCGAAGGGGTATGCCGGACTCCTACCGGCTAAAACCACTGGAGCGGTCATCTTCGGCACCTAAGGGAGGCCCCAGGTCCTCGTATGATCACACTAGAGCCGCCCACTGGTGCCACGCCTATAGGCACATCTCTGATAGGGTGACTGTAAAGCGGTCACCCCACAGGGTGGATTGTAAATGATCCCCCAAAGCGTCCCACGGCAACGCGTGACCACATGCGTGCTACCATCTTCTCGTGGGTCGCTCGGTGTGAGCACGCAGATTCCCCAATCTACGCACCCGCGAACCCAGAGGTCCCCCGCCTTATAGCAACGGCAGGGGGGTTTCAAGCGTATAACAATTAGGTGCCAGGGCGGTTGTTACCCCGGCACCCTCTCCTCCTACTTCGAGCAGGATCAGACCTCTCTCGAGCCCGCTCGGTTGTTACTATCCTAAGCTGTCTGAGGTGCCAAGTTGGATGGTTATCTTGACATATCTCATCATCTCGGTACGTGACACTGCAGAAGCTGTCGAGAAGCTGTCTTCATATCTGCATGCTATTGTTCTTATTCCAGGAATTAAAACATCATGGAACTTAGTAATGAATCCTATTTATTTATCCTCAGACATCAAAGCGTCCGCCATCAGCAGCAACTCTGTTCCGCAACTCGATGGCAGCGCTAGTGACCGGTCTGCAAAGCAAGGAGCCGTTCTACGTGCGCTGCGTCAAGCCTAACCCCCTGCAGACGCCCAACACCTGGGACGATCAGCTGGTAAATCATAATAACCTATCAGAAATCTCATCTTCACCATAACCGTAGCACATGACATACACCATTTTGTGGTCCGCTTCTAAGCTGATCAGACGCGGCGACCTATCAAGAAAAGCAACTATTTCATATTTTCGTATCGTGTCCCTTTGTCATTCATATCAGCCGAAGATCGCTCATACCGAGTGACCCCCGGGAAGACAGTTGCGTACACGTAGTCACGTGTTTTTACAGCCGCCTTCCCTTCGCTAGAGGGGGTCACTGCTTTACAGTCATCCCCTCCGGGATATACTTAAAGGCGTGGCACCAATGGGTGGCTCTAGTGTGATCTTACGAGGACCTGGAGCCCACCTTCGGTGTCGAAGATGACCGCTCCAGTGGTTTTAGCCGGTAAGAGTTCAGTATAGCCCCGGGGAATGGTGAAGGAAGCTCATATAGAATTTCCGACGGGGACCATAAAAAAGGGCTTGCGAGTCCAAAATAAATTGAAAACTTTGTCAAAAATGGGTTAACACAGTAGTCAGTTAGATAGACGGACAACAAAGTGATCCTAAAATAGTTCAGTTTTTTTCCAATAATGAGATACGAAACCCTAAAAACGATGGCAGAGCTCACTCTAAATGCTATGAATACCCAGGTCCGGCACCAAGTGGCGTACCTGGGCCTGGTGGAGAACGTGCGAGTGCGCCGCGCCGGCTTCGCGTCCCGCCAGCGCTACGACCGCTTCCTCAAGCGCTACAAGATGCTGTCGCAGTACACGTGGCCCAACTTCAGGGGCAACTCCGACAAGGACGCCGTCATGGTGCTGCTGAGGGACCTGCACGTCAATGATGTGCAGTTTGGGCACACGAAGCTGTTTATCAGGTTAGAATAAAGTTATAACATTTATTTATTTTACATCTAGCCGTTATCAACCCACCAGCTGACCATAAATTTAAATTCAGGTATAATTGTTTATTTTTATATTAAAAAAACTATCTTAGATCCTACTACCTGGGCCCCGCGGTTTCACCCGCCGTTTAGTATTCAGCATAAATTTTGAGTACTACTACTACGGCAAAAACAGTTGACATATAGGGTATATATTGGATTTCACGGGTTTTAATTTTGCACGGAACCCTAATTATTTTCCTTTACTAAAATAAAAGTAGCCTACGTTAATCCTTATAGCATCAGCTGTCTGTCGGTGAAGTTCCGTCAAAATCGGTCTAGCCGTTTCGGAGATTAGCTGGAACACAAACAGACAAAAAATATTAATATTTAATTTAAGCGCGATAGTCTCAAAAACATTCTAGAAAACAAATATTCACATTTAAAATAACAGTTTCATGCACAGAGAAATAGAAACCAAAACAAAGCTAAGATAATTTAGGAGCAAAGGATACGTCTGTTACTTCTTATTTCTTGAAGAATGCTTCCAGTGAAGTAATTTTCTTTCATACATGTGGCAATCAACGGCCGTGTGGTGCCGGCTCAGAATATCACCACCCCATCTCCCGTGGGTGTTATAGATAAAGGATGGGCAGCAGCATTCTTCGGGTAAATTAACAACTCTACTGCGATCGCCAACCCGTCTACCAAGCGTGGCGATTATGGCAAAACTCCCCAATGAGCTCGCAACACATATCGGTCGTTGTGGTGATCTTTGGGAGACGCCTGTGTCCAGTAGTGGACTTCATTCGTTCGAAATGATGATGTAGCAATCAAGTAAACGGCCCATCTGATTGTAAACGGTCGCAAAGAAACTTAGATCGAATGGTCTGAAATTGCCAACTCGCAGTGAGCAAGCTATGCAGCGGGACAGTCGGCTGTCTGTTGACAATATTATCTATACAAATAAATAAAATTGAAGTGTCTGTTGGTAATGTCAAAATAACAGATTTTTACTTAATGCATATGAAAGTATATACGGTACCTACAGCAAAAAACAATTTTTTTTTTTTTTGTCTGTCTGTGTGTTTGTTCCGGGTAATCTCCGAAACGGCTCCACCGATTTTGACGGGACTTTCACTGGAAGATAGCTGATGTTATAAGGAATAACTTTGGCTACTTTTATTTTAGAAAAATAATTAGGGTTCCGTGCAAAAAAATAAAACCCATGAAATCCAATATATATATATATTATTTTTTTTCTATGTCGAAGTACTCTAAATTTCTTTCAAATTAAACGTGGGTGGAACCGCGGGTCCCAGCTAGTCTTATGATATGAGTTTACACAATGGCCATTTAAATGTACTGTTAGGCCAGCCATTGTCTGACGGATGCAAGCATACTTGGTTTTTCCTGAAAATGTGTTTAAAGGTGAGGCAGGAAAGGATAGGGTAGACGGAATTGCATTATATGTAAGTGCTGGTATAGTGTTGTGTGTCATGTGGGTTGTTACTGCGACTTGCATGTTACACATCATATTGTATTGTGAACGATCCTATGAGGCTGGAATAATCACCTAGAGTGTACTGAAGCCTCATAAATTAGATATTAAAAAAAAGATCTTATTATAAACTGATGAGAGCTGAGAGCGCCTTCTGCGTCGATAGCCGGTCTGTTTATTTATTGCCATATATATTTCGTATGGTTGGCCACCCTCGTGTCAGAGTTGTTCAAGCCGCCCAAAGGCCTCCGACTTGGCTTAACGACTGCCGTCTAATGACAACAACCGGGACACGGAGACGCTCAGTTGAAATACCACTATGCGGTCACCCATCCAGAGACTGACCGCGCCAAGCGTTGCTTAACCTCGCCAATCGTTTACCGATCAGTGAGTGCAACTGGCTATGAGAGCCTCTATTAACGCCGGGCTGTTTATTAATTGCCATAAAATGTACTACGAGATCAAGAGACTCGAGATCTTTGATCACCTTACATCAGCTTTATTTTGTTATCTTTATTTCGCTAGGAGCGCCAAGACCCTGCACGGGCTAGAAGCGGCCCGCGCGGAGCTGATCCCGTCCATCGTGGTGCTGCTGCAGAAGCTGTGGCGCGGCACTGTGGCGCGCATCAGGTACAGGAAGATGAAGGCCGCGATCGTTATATTCAATGCTTGGAAGTAAGTGCACAGAGACTCATAAGATAAATTGTGTTGACAAAAAAGTCCATATCTATTTTTAACACACTTTTATTAGCTTAGTATGTATTATATAATATTACTATGTATTATTCCGTGTGGTGTCCGAAATAAGAATAGAGCACCACTCCATCTTCACCCGTGGATGTCGTAAAAGGCGACTAAGGGAAACCAGAGGGATGGGCAGCAGCGTACCTTCTGTGAAACGGTAGCCATACTGCGCTCAACAACCCGCCTGCTAAGCGTGGCTGCCAAAAATGATGACACAGTTGTGAAAATCTATGTGGGAGGCCCTTTTTTCAGCAGTGGACGTATAAATGGCCGATATGACTATGTATTAATGTAACGGAATTTTTTGAACTCGATTTTCATCACCTTCAAAACGTCGGATTGTTTGAAATTTCGCACACTTATCAAGGAAAAGCGTGGGGTGCTTGTATCAGATATTTTCATGATGACGCTAAATTTAGAAATATTCACATACATATTCACAACAATTGACATCAAAACCCACGCTATTTTACAAAAAAAATTGACGACACGGTTGGTGTAGTGGATGATACAGTCGACTGCTGCGCTCCGGGTCGCGGGTTCGATTCCCGCACAGACAGTAATTCCACACACAATACACCCAGACCCGGAACAACTACCTGCAGAGCATACAAATATTTGTTCCGTGCGGGAATCGAACCCACGACCCGGAGCGCAGCAGCCGACTGTATCAGCCACTGCACCAACCGTGCCAGCAAATTTGAGTCAAGAGTAAATATTCTAATTTAGCATCATCTACTTTCTCGCCATGCCAGGCGCTACCGCTGCCGCCGCTACATCAGCGAGCTGCAGGCGGAGCTGCAGCGCCACCGCGGCGAGGTGCAGCGCTGGCCCCCGCCGCCGCGCCGCGTGGCCGCGGGCCTGCTGCAGGCCGCGTACCGGCGCTGGCGCGCCTACCTCACGCTTAAGCCCATCCCGCGCGACCAGTGGCCGCAGCTTAAGATGAAGATCTGCGCCGCCAGCGCGCTGCGGGGCCGGCGCGCGCAGTGGGGGCAGGCCCGGCACTGGCTCGGCGACTACCTGGCCGACGACAAGTATAATGCTAAGGCTGGTAAGTGATTTTTACCTCGAGTCCTTAAGAACGGTCACCTAGATATCTATACGTATATGATCATATTTCTACTTCATCATAACGGCCTATAGACGTCCACTGCTGAACAAAGGCCTCCCCTACAAATTTCCACAATAGTGTCGTCATTTTGGGTGGAATTTGCCAATACTCACAACGCTTGGCAAGCGGGTTAGTGAGCGCAGAATGGCTGCCATCTCACAGAAGGAATGCTGCTGCCCATCCCTCTGGTTTTAAGTCCCTTAGTCGCCTTTTACGACATCCACGGAAGGAGATGGAGTGTGCTATTTCTTAATCCGGACACCACACGGAATATATTACATTTCTACTTTATTTCAAAAGAGTATATCCATGGAGTTTCTTGCCGGTTCTTCTCCATAGGACCAACGACTTGGAAGCGTGCAACTATTTAAATTCTGACTATTCGTAAGTGCCAGCAAATGGTTTACATGAATAAAAACAATTTGACTTTGACTTTGGCTACTTGATAAAACTCTAATACTTACTGACTGACAGTCGACGCACAGCTTATTAAACTGGTGGGTCTAGAAGTATTAAATATTGCTCAATAGTTCCTGATATAACGTAAACAAGCACTAAGAGAGGATCTTTGAAAATTCATCCCCGAAGAGGTTGAACCGGGCACACGGCTAGTACTATAATAAAACTCAAAGAAGTCTTCTGAACATTGAATTTATCAAACAAAAATGGGTCTGCTAAGAAACCAAAACCGCCATTATTGGAAATAGCTGTCTACACTCTACGTTGAAACCAGTAGACTATGTTTCATCATCATCATCATCATTTCGGCTGAATAAAGTCCACTGCTGGACACAGGCCTCCCTCAAAGATCACCACAGTAACCGATATCGGTGTGCTGTGTGCTCATTGATTTTACGACAGCGGGATTTGAACTCAGTATCGTAACAAGCATCATAATAATCAAAAATGATTCACTATCGGCTCCTATGAGAGATAGCGTGATAATAGATATTTACTATAGCGACCTTAACATAGTTATAGTCTCATAGACTATGTTTATATATATATATAGTATTTATATATAGTATGTATAATTATTTCCCGGGTCATTTAAACATATAGTAGCATGTTTATGTAGTAACAATTATTTATTTCTACGTAATAATGGGTAGTTAAAATATTATATATAAACAGTACGTCTATACATCCAAATTCGGCGCGAACTGTCGCATGCATGCACTAGTTACTAAATAAATAGTTCTGTTCTCCTCCAGCTGCCTACCAGTCCCAGGTCGCCTCCCTCCAAAAGTCCCAGCAGATCGGGCGGCCGCTGTTCTCGTGCCGGATCCACAAGTTCAACAGGTTCAACAAGTTGGCCGAGCGGTGTCTACTCGTCACTGAGTCGGCTATATTCAAGCTAGACGCGAATACGTTCAAGCCCCTGAAAAAGCCTACGGCTATTACTGAGGTGAGTTTAAATCTCTCGTGGTCTTCAAATATACTGTTACGCCATCGAGTAAATAATAGCGGAATATAGCGCCATCTGTTATTTAGTAGAGTGTGCTGGATAAATCCGCGATACTAAGTAAGGCACGTGGTGCCATCTATTGCTTAGCAGCTGTACTACGTGTGTAACTTACGGAATGTTCGGGATTTTTTCTTGTAACGCCATCTGGTGTCTGGTAGCGGTACCACGTAGAAATTGCAAGAAAGCGAACATTCAGGAAAGTTGTACTCAGTATCGATCACCCATATATATGCGGCCGCGAAGAAACGAGGGCCGTTCAGTTTACGCTGCGACAACAAGAACCAATATAATAATACCAAGCAATTATTATAAAGTGGTATAAGTGATATTAATTGTAATCAAGAATATATTGTGTTTCGTATAATTTTGGTAAATTTAATTTATCCCGAATCCCGGCTCGTAGCAATACTTCTATAATAAAGAGAAATAAAGATAATAACTGAACAGGTGAAGGTGACAATGTACCGAAAACTTTGGGAAGGGGTTACACTTAAGCGTATATTAATAATTGTAAGACGTTAAAAAACTAAAAACCGCGATTTTAGTTTTACTATCTACCTCCCGGCTCCATCATCAGACCCTCGTAACCGAGTAACATGGGACTCGTTAAAATAAACCAAATGAGCTCAAACTCGAGGGGTTTACTAGTAGCATTGAAGAACAATTACAGGCCTATAGCAGTGTTACCTGCCTTTTCCAAAGTACTCGAGCGGATTATGAATAATAGGCTGGTCGACTACCTGGAAAAATATAAACTCCTGTCTCCAACACAATATGGTTTCCGGTCCGGCAGGTCAACAGCCGACGCAGTGCACGATTTGACTAACTATGTCGTCACCAACCTGGATGAGGGGAAAAAAGTACTAGGTATATTTCTAGACATTGCCAAAGCCTTTGACACAGTTTCTGTCCCCATTCTCACACGAAAAATGGAGAATATGGGAGTAAGAGGAGTCCAATTAAAACTATTTGAGGGGTACTTAAGTGGACGTACTCAGTGCGTTAAGATAAATGAATTCACTAGTGATGATCAAATAGTGTCACATGGCACGCCCCAAGGAAGTGTTCTTGGTCCGACGCTCTTCCTCATATATCTTAACGATCTGGGTTTGCTCACCCTACCTAAATGTAGAATGATAACATTTGCAGATGATACTGCCCTTCTTTTTAGTGCTAACACGTGGGATGAAGTGTTTTCTTATGCTCAGTCGGGTTTCAACACGGTCTCAAAGTGGCTATGCAGTAACGTTTTAACACTAAACACAGATAAAACCAATTACTTAACATTCTCTCTTAAAAATAATAGTAACATTTCACACTCATCAACACCTTACACAATTATAACACACAATTGTCCAGAACCACATGATAAAACCACATGCTCATGCACTCACCTTCAAAGCACCAAACACGTAAAATACTTAGGAGTAATCATTGATAGCACTTTAAGATTTCAGGAACACATTAATACACTCAACACCAGATTACGGAAATTGATATATGTCTTCAAAACCCTGAGAAAAGTGGCAGATGATAAGCTCAAAAAATCTGTGTACTTCGCCCTCGCTCAGTCACTGCTAAGCTACTGTATCACCGTCTGGGGTGGTGCCGCAAAAACTACAATTGTTGAATTGGAAAGAACACAGAGAGTTATCCTAAAAGTGTCCTTTTTCTTGCCTTATCGCTACCCCACAGCGCTACTTTACAAGGAGGCGAAAGTCTTAACAGTACGTCAACTGTTCATCACTGGCATTATATTGAAACAGCACTCATTGATAGCATATAATTTCTCGGCCTCACAGGGCAAAAGACGGTACAACCCCGTAGATCGACGTCAGATACACCACTCAACTCAATTCTCACAGCGTTTCTTCTGCTATCTGGGTGGCTTTCTTTACAATAAAGTAAACCGGATGATACCGATAGCTAGTCTCACTAAAAGCATGTGTAAAAAGAAAGTGACTGCCTTACTGCAAGAACTAAATTATGACGACACTGAAAAACTACTGAGGACTATGGTGTAATTTTGTAGTTATCTCAACCCGTACTATTCTATTGATATACGCATCTATATATACTTACCTTCTTGCCTTCCCTACATGCCTACACACCTACACATACGATACCATATACGCGCAGACACCCACACACAAATAAAGACACACGCTCACGCACATACGCACACACACATACCTACAACACACTTAGAGATCTACTACTTTATGCTATACTAGCCTAAAAAAAAAGCGACCTAACTGCAATATTATGTCATAAAAGCACATTTAAGTCGCCAATCTTGTTGTAATGATATAATTTTTACTTTTTAGTTCTTTTTTTAAATATACTTATTAAATTCACGTTTGTCAGTGTAACACACATAACAAATTAAATGTATTTTCATAAAGAGTGGAGACCTGGTGTCCTGAAATACAAGCCTGGAGCTTAGTTTAGGCACCAGTCTCCCACAATATTAAACTTTTATGTCCTATTCTGATACGTGTACCTGCTATGTAATATTGTGGTGAGAAAATAAAACATTATCTTATCTTATCTTATCTTATCCACCTCCTGGCTCCATCATCAGGTCGATTAGATGGTACCAGATTATCATAATGTCATTATGATTGCATATATTTGCAAAGTTTCAAATCGATACGTCAATTAGAAGTAGGTTAAAATTGACTTCCAAATAAGGTATGTATTTACAAGTGAAGCCACTAAAATCGTGTTAAAAATAGAAAAGACACTTATCTCAGAAATAATAGGTTACAGTTGTAGACATTTTTGAGCACGCAATGTATAGTAAACAAGGCGATTACGACGCTACGTGATTGTTGCGACGACTCATCAATAAACGTAGTGAAACAACAGCCGTTTAGTTTTTATTCAAATCGCCGCTACAATAGTATGTTTAAATCGAAGCCCTTTAGGATATGTTCTCTGCAATGGGTACAGTTGACAGACATATCATACACGATGATTATTATCAATCAATAATATGTATGTTCACACCGTTCGAGTCACTAAAGTTTAACAAACATATACAACAGGTGGAGTGGTAGGGGTATGCACCAGATCCGCGTATGATACAATCTAATTACGAGGAAACTAGATCCCGCGACACAGGGCATCCTTTTTTTTATTTTTTTATTGGTGCCCAGTGGAAATTATTCATGAACTTCCTTCGCCCCGGGGAAGGGCGAAGGGGCATGCCGGACTTCTACCGGCTAAAACCACTGGAGCGGTCATCCTCGGCACCCAAGGGTGCCACGCCTATAGGCACATCTCGGAGAGGGTGACTGTAAAGTGGTCACCCCCCGGGGGGATTGTAAAGGATCCCCCAAAGCGTCCCACGGCAGCGCGTGACCACATGCGTGCTACCAAACAGGGCATGCTAGTGCGGGGTCTAGGGTTTCTTCATTGCATAAAAAAATATAGTTTTATTACCTTCTAGATAATTCACACGCCTTCGATGTATCTACCTTTTTGGGTGCTAAAATATGGCTGTAAATTTGTCACTCAATAAATAAATAAATACGAAAAGATCTTTGGACTGTGTTTCACTTGGGGAAGAGAAGACAAAACTTCTCAATACTGTCCAGATCCATATAAATCTTCGGTTCTCTACGACTTGTCATTCGATTATTAAAACTTTCTTCCCTCTAAGGTTGGCGCCATTCGCGTAATGAGTACAGATGTCCAACTGGTGGTGATCAGCATACCGTCCGCGAAGAACGATCTGGTAGTGGGGCTGGTAGCACCCGATTCTGGATCAACTGTACCGGCTGACCTGGTGGGGGAGTTGCTTGGAGTACTAGCGAATAGATATCACATGTAAGTATACTTTGTTAAATATTCTGATAATAGAAAAAGTGGTTAAAATTAAAATGTTAATAACAAAGTCAGAGATGATTTTATTAATAGACACTTTCACACTTCATATTGCTTGTTCTTGTGACACTTGGCGTTGTGTATCGGGTCGTTCGGTTCCCTACAATATAGTTGAGCTAAGCGATGCTGACGCATGCGTCATGCTCGTGAACGGGTGCCGTCTGTTGGGACTGGTCAGCCGTTAACTGCCACGGCAAATAATTTATTATTATTATATTATTATGGTATGTTCCATCTTTACACATTGTCCTACATTTTTCTCGGTATATGTTTTACAATCATTTGTATCAATAAACATTGTAATCCCCAACTTTTTTAAAAGAGTATCCATGGAGTTTCTTGCCGGCTCTTCTCCACGAGATCAACTATTTGGAACCGTGCAACTTAGATTCTGACGTTTCATAAGTGTCAATATTTAGTTTATTCGAAATAAAAACCTTTGACTTTGAAAGTAGACATGGCATAGCTGTTTTGTCAGCCTTGGGTTTCTTGTGATATATTTTTTTAACGGAATTGATGAGCGATGTGGTCTCCATTGTTTGAATATGTCGTGTAGAAGCTTGGCTCTAGAGGAAAGAGCACGTCACGACTAGCCACTTTGTCACGTCGTTCGTTTTGGGGGTCGCGGGTGCGCTGCGTGGGGACTGCGGCGTTATACCGAGCTACCCCAGGGGAGGCGGCGGTGCGTAGCACAACGTATTAAAAGGCTTCGGTAGGAATTTTATAATCCCCAAGACGTGCTGCTTGGGGAGAGGGTTTCTATAGTTGACTTTCCTTTGCTCCCTCTCTGTTATTGCTTTACAGTCAATTTCTCTACGAGGTTCGTAAAGGTTTGGTATCAATGTGTGGTTTTTTTCTTGAGAATTTGGAGCTTCTTTTCGGTGACCAGGATGGCCGCCCAGATGGTATATATCGGTGAGGGTCTTGCTCACCTTTTTGGCTTCTCCGGGGTGGAAAAAACCATAGAGATCGCGATGAAATGGAAAGCGATTCGTATTACTAAGTAAAAGTAAATAAATGATCGATTCATTTCTAAAAACTACCTGAATATCATCAACAATTCCTGCCCACCAGGTTGACCGGCCAGGACTTATCGGTGGAAGTGGAGAGCGGCGCGACCACCCGCTGCACGCTGGGCGGCAAGACCCGCGCGCTGCAGCTCCCCGCGCCCGCGCCTGCGCACGCGCCGCCCGCGACCGGGGCGCCCTTCACGCACGCGCACAACGTCATCACGTACCACCCCGCGTCCGCGCGCGCCTAGCGAGGGCCTGCGCCGGCTGATGGGGGTTACTTGAACAAACATACATGTTCAAATTGGAAGCAGTTGTGCGGCAACGGCCGTTGAAAATGTGGCTGTAGGTAAATGTAAATTAAACAAGGAATTTTAAAAAATGTTTCCGGTAAACACTGGGAAAATGGTTATGAATATTATTTTGGGACTCGTCCACGGTTTCTAGGACCGTATCGAAACCGTGATCGTACTCAAATCTCATGTTAACTGATATCAATTTAACAACCGCTCCTTAAAATGCTTGTTAAATTTTATCAACGGATAGTCAACTAAAGAATATAGAATTATATGCATAATATTGAATTATGATGACTTATCACAACAAAAAGTAATATTTCAAGTTATTCACTGTCTTCGGTATATTGAAAATTTAAATTGCATACATATGTTATTAGTATCTGTGAGACAACTTTTTTATAAACAAAAAATATGAAATTCTTTGATGTAGAATAGTCTGTTTATATTTATCAATTTGATTGTTTAATAAAAATATCCGCAAACATTAGTAGTAGGTGGATGAAATGAAGAAAAAAAAAGCTACCGTGACGATGTAAATATAGATAAAAAAATAAGTGTTTTTACATCAATATTACAAATTAAATACTAGTGAGATCCACCTAAACTAGGCGGTAGAACTATGCTTGCGCTAGGGAGTATAAATTACAATGGCTGAACGAATTCAATCCGTCCCGCCCGTGCGGCGCCTGCGCACACGACGCACGGAGCCGGTCCCGCGAACAGCTCGGCCATTTAGCTCTTGAAGCTTTTAAATTTAATACTAAGCTAAGCCATAAATAGTATTGTCTTAGGTTTTCGATTATTACTCATTACAATAAAACACGTTTAAACGGCTTAAATCGCGTATGTTATAGATTTTGTTTTTCCTGACGTTTCGAACACTTGCATGGTCTCAGGATGGATACGCAATATAATCCGTTTAAAACGTTTCATTATAATAAGCTATATATATATTTGTGATTACTTATACAATTATTTTTATGTCAGTTATTTCAAATTTAGAACGCGCTCATAATGTGATTGAGGTGCTCATAGCCTTACTCGCCGATCGGTAAACGATCGATTAGGTTAAGCAACGCTTAGCGCGGTCAGTCTTTGGACGGTGACCGCAGAATGGTATTAGAATTGAAAGTCTCCGTGCTTCGGAAGGCACGTTAAATCGTAGGTCCCAGTTGTAGTCATGCGAGCCAAGTCGGAGGCCTTTGGTTGTCTTGAAAAACTCTGACACAAGGTTAGCCACTAACACAAAAGAAGAATTTCCAAATTTTAAATGGCCTTATAATAAATGAAATGAACATGAAAAAATAAACTACTGATATGAGGCATTTGTTTTGCGGCCTTATGTAATTTAGAACTAAGTTTAAGTACCTTAATATTGTCTTAGGTTTTCGCGAGTATTACACATTATAATAAAACACTTTTAAACGGATTCTATCGCGTATAGTTTAGATTTTTGTTTTTCCTGACGTTTCGAACACTTTGCAGGGTTCGTGGTCGCAGGATGACTAAGATGACAGGCGTCCTTACAGATTTAAAATGCGACCACGAACCCTGCAAAGTGTTTGAAACGTCAGGAAAAACAAAAATCCAAAATATACGCGATAGAATCCGTTTGAGTGTTTTAAGTACCTTATTAACT
The DNA here is from genome assembly GCA_947459985.1 of Diloba caeruleocephala. Lineage (NCBI taxonomy): Eukaryota > Metazoa > Arthropoda > Insecta > Lepidoptera > Noctuidae > Diloba > Diloba caeruleocephala. The sequence goes on along the minus strand of OX381616.1, from coordinate 2,172,527 downwards.
TATTCGAGAAATGTTCGTGAACAATATTTTTTTATTTAAGTTTTTATACTATTATGTTGTTGTTTAGGGTTATAATGGCGACACTATTAGCTATCAAGGACATGTAGGCTCTAAAGAACACTTATCCAGGGCCGTATATTACAAAAAAACATAAACAAGAACGAGTTCATTTTATATTCAAGAAGTAATTAAAGTAACATAATTTGTTCTTATCATGCATTTACAGATATGCAGCCGGGCATTCCGTTTAAAATACGTACAAAAGAGTGATAATATTATATCTGGTAAAATCTACGATTAGCTACGACAGTATAGATACAGCTGTCCAGTCGTTGTAAAGTGGATACTGGCGACGCCAGGCAACTATAAAGTCCCAATGAAATAGAAGGACAATCTGTGTCCTCTGCAGTGCCAGATAATAGCCGTCAAGCAGTACTGTTCAAACTTTAGACACTAGACTTTACTGCCTTCAGTTAGAACGGCACTGTAGCTAGTGATATTAATGGGCATACGAGACTAAATAACTAATGTCTCGAGGTGCGCAGCGCAGTATGGGCTCGGACTTATGTCTGCCGCTCGCTGCATCTCACAGTGGGGGGGGGGGGGGCGTAATCATGGCCCCTGAGCCCAAACACCGAAACATCCGCTCTTGTTTCTAATTATGACAGCGGTGTGTTCTTGTGCTTGATATCGCAATAAAGAGATTTAAAAAATGAGCTTATACTGCTTTACTTTAGTTTTTAGTGATTGCATAAAAATGGAAATTGCTACTTATTTTTTATAAATACAATCCCTATAGCGTACTGATTGTCGCCTTGAAATGAAGGTCACTGTTGTTGTAGGACCTGTATAAGAAGGATATTAACACGGAGGAGAGAAAGACGCGGAGGCGTTGCAAGGCAAAATCTTTTTAGAAAGAAGCGTTGCCTGATGTGGGTGACAGGGGGACGAGGTAGCACCAGTGGGCGGCTCTAGTGTGATCATACGAGGACCTGGAGCCTCCCTTAGGTGCCGAAGAAGACCGCTCCAGTGGTTTTAGCCGGTAGGAGTCCGGCATACCCCTTCACCCTTCCCCGGGGTGAAGGGAGTTCATGAAGAATTTCCACTGGGCACCAATAAAAAAAAAGGGGTACATATATGGTTCCACCCTACTATGGAAAACACGCCCATTATTAATAAATCCATCTAGCGGTGAAAATTTCATTATCAGGTGTTACCGACTACTTGCCAACAGATGGCACATTATTACTATTTTAAATTCCTATTATTCATGTAAACATGTAATTTATCTATAAACATTTTAGTTAGAATAATGAGCTTAAACAACTTGCTTGTGCCAAATTGTTTTCTAGTAATGTTAAAAACACAATATCGGTGAGAAGTGAATAGAATGCATCTTTTCGACCACAGATGTCTTTAATTACAATCTAGCAATTAACAACGGGCCTCATAAGAAAGCTCAAGGTCACTCAGCGAGCTATGGAGAGAGCTATGCTTGGTATTTTTCAACGAGATCGAATCAGAAATGAGGAGATCCGTAGAAGAACTAAAGTTGTCGACATAGCTGAAAGGATTAGTGAACTGAAGTGGCAATGGGCAGGGCACATTGCTCGTAGAACTGATGGCCGTTGGGGCACAAAGGTTATCTGATGGAGACGCGCACCGGAAAACGCAGCGTGGGACGACCTTCAACGAGGTGGACAGACTACCTGGTAAAGGTCGCTGGAAGTCGTCGGATAAGAGCGGCATATGACCGTTGTGGAAATCTAAGGGGGAGGCCTTTGTTCAGCAGTGGACGTCCTGTGGCTGATGATGATGAATTAATCGAGAAAATATATTTTAAAATGAAAATATAAAAATTGGAGGCATAACACATGAACTGTTATACCAGCAATACGTTTTAGTTTTGATCCCGAACAATTTTAACATCCGTTCAAACCAGCTAGAACCGAACGCGGTGACGATTCACTCGAAACTAAGGTTTTGGGCCCCGCCCACTTTGACGTCATGACCTAGTTGAAGGTGCATGAACTAATTGCCTTGCAACACCTCCGCTTCTTTCTATACTCCGTGTATATTAAGTATTGGTTGTACCTAGAGTGCGCGGGCAAATCCTTTTTACTGTATAGTACTGGGGCACTGCAAGCGATGCGCCTGTTTACACTATTTATTTACAAGCTCATATTGTTGTCGTTATTGAATAAGTATATAATATGTGCCTTAAATGTTACGTTAATTATTTTTTGATGATTTTTTATTAGTATAAAGACATCACGTTATGGTATATATGATTGTAAATATTTTAATAATCACAATAACACATCGCACTTTTACATAATTATGAAATAATAAAAATGTACAGTCAACAAATATAGTTGAACAATTATAGTACGTGGTACTAAAAATATGTAATTTGTAGAGTTGGGTATTGCTTAGTTTTGCCCACCCTGTCAAGTGGAATAAGGGTGATGTTATTGAAACTTTTGCATTAAACAATGAATTAATTGATGCTGTAGTCACTTTGTAACAAAATGCACAGATTAACTTAAAATAGGTATCTTATTTGTACAATCTGGGTAGGGATATGCTAGGAAGCTACTTTGTATAATTTTTCACTTCAACAATATTTCCGTAAATGCCGGAATATATTAGAGACAAATAGATTTAAAACGGTGTGCGCTTGGTGCTGACACACAGAGATATCAACTTAGACCGTGAAGGAAAGAGCATAATGATACAACTACAAGTCCTTGTACTTTGCTAATCGAAGATCGATTAGCATAGCTTATATCGGAAATTCTATGCTTAATAAACTTAAGTTTATAACATATATTTTGTGAAAAGGTCGAATAGCACTTATATATTATTTTTATGGAATTAATCTGGTGTTAGATGACCGTGGTAAAGGTTTTAGGTGGACGATAAAACAGTGGCGAGGAGAAGTTTGCCTATTTGATGGTTCATCATAATCATCATCATATCAGCCAAAGGACGTCGACTGCTAAACAAAGGCCTCCTCCCCCTTAAAGTTCCACAATTGGGGCGGAATTTTGAAGGGTTCTTTTAATATTAAAAAATACTTTGCCCCACACTAGGATTTCTCCTGTGTGTTGGGTGCGTTTACAGGTACAGTCAGCATCATATATAAAGTCTCTCAAGATAAAGTTCAGTTCACTAGCGTGTTTCATATTTTTGAACACCTTGGCTGCTTGGAAACTACTGGCATTGTGCTTATTACAATAATAATGACGGTTTGAATGACCTCTTATGATGACGTTTTTGTTGTTCCGATATATTTGATCACGGTTGGTGACCTGAACAATTAGACGACCATGGTTGACAGGATATCAGTGATCACTTTGGATGTTTCGAAATATTTGGTTACCGTGGCTGCCACTTTATATATGATGCTGACTGTACAATGTTTCACACACAATACACCTAGACCCGGAACAACTACCTGCAGATCGTACTAATATTTGTTCCGTGCGGGAATCGAACCCACGACAGCAGTCGGCTGTATCAGCCACTGCACCAACCGTGCCGTCAGTACTCACCACGGTGGCTGGCAATTTGGTGAGCGCAGTATGGCTACTGTTGCACAGAAGGGACGCTGCTGCCCATCCCTCTGGTGTAGTTTTCTTTTACATCCATGGGAGGATATGGAGTGGTGGGATATCCTTAATCCCGCAGCCTTATCTTATTGCAAATACAGTAGCTGTAGATGCTAGTCAGTTTACGTCATTAATATAACCTAAACTGCCAGACAATAAGAGCTCAATTAGCATTTGGCCGTATTTGACAGTAAATTATGACTATGAGACACTATCTGCCACCATTACCACAGCCGTCTATCGCTAGGTTCTATTACAATGTGATGAATTTAGCGCACAGTGATGTATTATTTAATAATTTAGTTCAGTATTACATTTAGCATAAAATTAACGAGGTTCGTAGGTATTTTTTAAAAGAAATTTAATGATCCGGCTTGATATTGTTTCCTTCGCCTCCAACGCCGTATTTGCTTAACTATATGTAGCTATCTTTAGAGGGACAGAGACGATTTTGATGAGGTTGTGTTATAATGTCTTTGTTATATTATTTGTTAGGCTTTATTACTGAATTGTGGTGGCTGGAGGTCGTACTTGCTTCTTTACTACCACTGGGTAATAAGTTCAAAACCTGGGATGTACCAGTGTTACTTGTACTTTCTCAGTTAATTTAAGACAAAACTGACTTGAAAAGTAAAAGAAGACATCGTAAGGAAACTTACGGATCTAATGTATGTATGTGGAATTCATGTCTGTAAACGCACCCACGAAACAGGAGAAATACCAGTGTGGGCCAACGTTTAAAAAAAAAATCGCCATCATGCAGCGAGCAAGCGTGGTGATAAGCGTGCTGTACGAGAAGTGCGACTTTGCCCTAAAGTGGGACAGTTACAGGCGATACTCTAGTAAAGAAACTTTGTGCAAGTGCAAACTGTACTTAACCATCGAGCATTTTAGGAATACATTTTGTTAAAGTTCTGTTGAAAATGACCTATACAAAGCCCTCAGTGTTAACAGCGAGTTATTCTAGTTATTTCGATATGTATATAAATGTAATATAATTTGTAACGAGTGATCGTACGTGCCTTGTTGTGGTGCCATGATTCGCAATGTGTTGATTAAAATAATTTTACACTTAACCTGTTTTTCATTATTGTAACAAAATAAACCCTAAATTTACTCTCCGCACATGAGATCTGTATAATATATTACTAGCTGGGACCCGCGGTTTCACCCGCGTTTAATTTAAAAGAAATTTAGAGTACTTCGACATAGACATTTGACATAGAATAAATATATTGGATTTCAAGGGTTTTATTTTTTTTACGCAGAACCCTAATTATTTTTCTAAAATAAAAGTAGCCTAAGTTATTCCTTATAACATCAGCTATCTGCCAGTGAAGGTCCCGTCAAAATCGGTTCAGCCGTTTCGGAGATTACCTGGAACAAACAGACAGACGGAGAGACATACAAAAAACTTTAAAATCGTGTTTTGTTATATGTAACGTACATACTTGCATTCAGTAAAAAGCTGTGTTTTTGACATTACAAACAGACACTTCAATTTTATTTATTTGTATAGATTTTTTGTGCCGCTGGCTTCAGGGGGTAGGAGAATATTATATAATATCCTACCGGGGGTGCGATATAATGCTGGCAAAGCGAACACTTCACCCCCAGGGAGAGGTAAGAAGTCCACGAGGGTTTCCCCAGAACAAAAAAGGATATATAATATACTAAAAGGTAAGTAAGCTGAAATAGCGCTAAGCAGGGCACACACATAACTCGTAGAACTGATGGCCGTTGGGGCAGAAAGCTCCCCGATAAAACGTAGCAATCTAGAAAGTGCTTAAGTCAATTAATTATAGTACACAAACAATCAAGAAAGCGCTTAAATCAAATTATTGTACACAGAGTAAGTAACCACTCCGCTTTATTATAGTACACAAACAACAATAGCATTTCGCTACGTGGGCAGGGATGTGACGGACGGACGTGTGAATGTGAGGGAATCCGCAGGAGTTGTTCTCGGCCCTCTCTTATGGAACCTCGCCTACAATGTGATCCTGCGTGTCGTTCTCCCCGCTGGCGTCAGCTTAGTCTGTTGCGCTGACGACACTCTTGTGTTGGCGGACAAAGGTTGTTGACGCATAAATCAGAGTAGGTCAGAACATTAAGTACCTGAGTCGAGATAGTTGGAGCCTTGCATCGCCTGTACCTAATATTCATAAAACTCTAAAACGAACTATATAAGTACCTACGTACGACGTAACGGCTATCTGTTACGTTGTGAGGAAATCCTCATGGACTTCCTCCGCTTTGGGGGGCATGCCGGAATCTTACCGGCTAAAATCCCACAGTGTTCCTTCCAATTACCTATGGCTTGGGGTGAAGCATTCGTCTTTGATAGCCGTTACACCTGAAATTGTAAATTTTAATGTAAATTGTACGTGCCGTTGGCAAGGCAGAGATGACAGTATTATAGATATCACATTGTTTCTTTTTATAAAAAATGGGTATGTGAAATTTGTGTGTAGACTGTACCCTGTACCTGTAAATGTATTTTTTTAAACATACTACAAAACTAAATTATGTTAGTGTTAAGATTATATATATGTCGGTTAGTGTATAAAGATAAGAGTATAAGAAATTTTGCCTTTTTTTTTCTTGATGTCCAGTGGGAATTTTACATGGAACTTCCTTCACCCCGGGGAAGAGCGAAAGGGTATGCCGGACTCCTACCGGCTTAAACCACTGGAGTGGTCATCTTCGGCACCGAAGGGGGGCTCCAGGTCCTCGTTAGATCACACTAGCCCATTGGTGCCACGCCTTTAGGCACATCACGGAGGGGATGACTGTAAAGCGGTCACCCCCTCTAGCGGAGGGAAGGCGACTGTAAAAAGGTTGCTCCCCCAGGCACTTCTCTGGGAGGATTGTAAAGGATCCCCCCAAGCCTCGCTTTGCGCTGTGCTGCGCACACGGTGGCACGTGACCACGTGCGCGCTACTGTCTTCCCGGGGGTAAGAAACCTAGCCTACGTTTTGATTAGCAATTTATGACGAGCATATCTTATTGCCATAACCGTATTTTCTAAGTTTATTCAATTATATGTACCGCCTTTATTTTACATTCTCTTCTAATAACACTGATTGCAAGAAAAACAAGATTTTCTACGGCCGACAGATATATTTATTTTTAATTTCGACTAAAAATAGACAAGTGCTATCTATTACTGATTACCCCAAAGAGTAAATTACAGTAGTTACAATAGTTGACTACGCTCGTAATAACAGTCATTGTCAGCAAGCTCACAATGTACAATGGGCGTCAAACTTACAAGTTTCTCGACCGCCAGTTTGGACTATTGTAGCTTAGAATGACAATACAAGAAACGTCTCGAAAATTCCTAGACGTAAAGACGATTACTGTTTATTAATTATGTGTAATGAATCCATCCAAGTGTTGTATGTAACCACGCAAACCGATTTGATCGAAATTTAATTAAGTTGTTAATAACACGACCAAATTGATTTAGATTTCATGTCTCTCCGTCCACGGGTTAAACGAGGCCATGTGGTGCTCGCTAAGAATTGCACCAACCCATCTCATCCTGTGGGTGTCGTAAAAGACGACTTAGCTGGAGCGTGTGCAGCAGCATCCTTCGAGTAAATTTATAACTTAACTGCGATCGCCAACTTGCCTGCTAAGCGTGGCGACTATGGCAAAACCGCCCACAGCATAATCCAAACCGGTAGTTGTGGCGTTCTTTGGGAGACGCCTATATCCAGCAGTAGTCGTAGACTGCTGAAATTATGATTCCGATTTACGGGTTAACAGCCTCTGTGAAGAGAAACCCAGTATTTTGATAGGCTTACGTGGGATATGGGTCAAACACGTAGAGGCTCTTTAGATAATTTTTATCTAATGTAACTATCCGGGGACTCTCCACTATGAAATGAAGTCGCGGATTGTCCCCGGTGGTGTAAGGCTATTGTATGTGATGGAAACTATGATAAGGTCTATTGCAATGGCTGTTATATGGAATGAGTACTTAAAGGAAAACGGGAATAATGGCTTCTGCCTTCAAAGTTTTTTATTATTATTACAAATTGTTTAGGTATGTAGGTGCTTTAGTAATCATGAAGTACTTACGAGTGGGTACATTTTAAGTATATCGCATGCATCCAGTTTACTATGAAGGGAATGGGTTAATAAATGTTTAATTTTGTTCATAAATTACATATTTAACCCTCAGCTGTATTATAAACCATAAGTCCTACTGAAAATTTTCTAACGGATATCTACTTATTTTAACCAAATTTACTTTTACCCAACGGGGACCCGGTACATCAAGATCTGATGGGAAACCGTGTTTATGTCCAGCGCTGGACTAAAAAATGTTGATAGGGAATTGGACCAGCGTGTGATCATCGTGGTCCATTGTGTAAGTTAAGGAAAATAACAAGTTCCTTCTTCCGTAGGTACGTACCCAATCTTAGACTTAAGCATTCTAAATACGAAACTATAATCTAATAACAATCTATTTAGAAAATGTCATGATAGGATACTGGAAATTGCTTATTGCTCTCAAAAATAACACACAGTCCCCAGAAAATAAGATGCAAATAAGAATAAAAATACAGCTATCTGATTAAATAAACGAATGCGTAATGTAAGGGATTCGTAGCAATTTGCTACGAAGTTATCACTTTGGCGTAGCAGGCAAATTATTCAAAATGGAGGATCAACGAGGATCAAGTTCCAGAGAATCCATAAAATGGCTGGTTTCATCACTTTCAATCATCTTATACAATGAGACCCGACTGTAAATAAGCGTTAAATAGGCACTAAAATCTAGCAGTCTACAAATACTGAATAAAAACATTGCTAAATCAGCGACGACGTAGAGGCGGTATTTTGTGAAAATACTAACATAAGCTTGATATCATATTTGTACGAGCGTCTCGCTACGTGATTATTATGATTAGCTGTACGTGTGGCTCTCGGAAGGGTGTATTATATTCCTTGACGTGTGGTGTCCACAGCCTCCAGCGGATAACGTAAAAGGGGACTAAACGACGCTAACCAGAGTGATGGATAAAAGCGCCCCTACTGCTTAACCGCAGTAATTCTGTGCTCACCAACCCGCCTGCTAAGCGTGGTGAGTACCACCAAATTCCCCCCAAAATGACGATACACGGGAAGTAACCTGTTGTTTATGTGGGAGCCCTTTATTCAGCAGTGGACGTCATTTGGCAAGTTATTTGCGCAGAGGTTTTGGAAGTCAGAGTCGAATGTATGGTAACTTGCAAACTTCCTTCTTGTTCCGTGTGGTTCCCGGCAAAGAATAGACCACCTCTCTACACATGTGGGTATCATAAAAGGCAACTAAAGCTTAAATTCAAGAGCATGGGAGGTAATAACATCATACTGCGATCAGTAATTCGCTTGCCAAGTGTGATGATTGTGGCCTATAACCGTTAATTGTAGCGGTCACTCGGAGGTCTATGTTCAGCAGTGGACTTTAACAGTCTGATAACTGTCTGTCGCAAACTTATTGACATATGTCTGTCAAAATAATTATTATAAGTGAAATAATTAAGATAACATCAATATTTCAGTTTCTTAAAAGATATTTTGAATGGCTTGACGCCAAGTCAAATAGTAGTAGAAGATGGACGTGACGAAAATAGCTATAAGCCTTGTCATCATTTCGGCCGAATTAATTCCACTGCTGGACACAGGCCTCCCCAAAGATCACCACAACGACCGATATGAGTGTGTTGTAGGCTCATTGGGGGGTTTTACTATAATCGCCACGCTTGGCAGACGGTATGGCGATCGCAGTTGAGATGTTAATGTACTCGAAGGACGCTGCTGCCCGACCTCCAGCTGATCCCTTAGTCGACTTTACGACACCCACGGGAGGAGATGGGGTGGTGGTATTCTGAGCCGGCATTACATGGCTATAATATAATAATTTAAGGCTTGTACTTTTACTTAATCTATATTTTACTATGGTACCCTGATTAACGTCCTACATAATTATCTGTACGGAATTAGAATCAAACTTAAGATAATCATAATATGATATCCTTAATTAAATAGTTTTCACCTAGCATCTACGTCGTAGCACGTAGAGGCGTAGCGCGTAGGCTGGCATATAAGCCCGGGCGGGCGCGCGTCGCTTTCAGTCGTCGCTAAATCTCGCGCTATTACTGTCGACGTTATTAGTGGCCTGCACACCCCGAATTCTATTGCAAGTATAAATGTATTTATTTGATTTGAGTGCATTAAGTTTTTTTCACGTTTTACGTAACACCTTTATTTTTGAAGTTTTACTTTTTAGGCGCGTTACGGGGAAAATTTTTGCTTGCAAAGAAATTTCTTGCGGATTATACAATATGAGGTTTTACCATGAAGTACCAATACTAAAAAGTTTTATACCACAAATAGAAATCTCATTAAATAAATTCATGTTGTTTTATTTTTTATTTTAAATATAAATTAAATTTTCCTTTACTGCCCGGCAATTATAATGTCGTACTGTTCGCTGATGTCACCTCACTTATTTTTTAAATCGATAGGAAAAGTTAAAACTTGGACAATTTAAACCAGGTACGCCACGGTTGGCGCAGTGACTAAGCGAGTGGCTTTCTGCGCAGTGTCGCGGGTTTGATTGCCGCACCGAATAAACATTTGTATGATCTATAGACATGTAATTTTTCGGGTTTGGGTGTTAGTGCATGTGAGATTTATGTCTGTACACTGTACCCACGACACAGGAAAAATACTAGTGTCATCATCGTAAAAATTGAATTTAAACCTAATGTTATCGTTAATAAAGAGTCTCCATTTAACCACAGACTCCATAGTATTTATAGGCATAGCAAGGAATACGTGATTCTGTGGTGTGCTTATATATTTTGTACCACGGTAAATCGCAGCTTGGCTTACACTGTCAGGAAAGTAAGACAACCTATTGACGTGGTCACAGTTCGTTTCTATTTTAGTTATTCCCATGGAAGCATGTCCTTTGATTCGCATATAGGGAATCGCATCATAAATAAATAAAAAATTTCGGTCAGGTGCTAACGTTTCTCTTACGGCCAAATTAATAATCAATCTAATCCAAAATGGTTAGATTTGGGATTGAGTATTTGTCTATGACAGTGGCAATGTATGTAAGGTTTTAAAATTATTTTTAAAAAATGTATCTAAGGAGTTCCGGTTATTCTCCATAGGACCAACTTCTTGGAACCATGCAATTACATTCTGACTATTCATAAGCGCCCGTAAATGATTTGTATGAATAAAAATATTTTGAATTTGTCTGTTTTTGTTTTAATTATGATCCTAACATAAAAACAGATCAAGTTCAAAATCTTTAATCCAAAGATTTTGGACTAGATTGATTATATATTAATTTCGGCCATGATACGCCAGATCATTTAATTGTAGCATTACAATATATTGCTAACATAATTTTGCCTAATATAATCTTTTTGTAAGCACTACTAATTTGTAAGCTTTTTGTATGGTATAAAATAATTTGAATAGAATATAACAGAATAGAATTTATTTATTTATATAATCAATATTCCGGATTAAGAATATAGCACAGCTCCACCTCGTCGCGTGGATGTCGTAAAAGGCGACTAAGAGACTGTAAACCAGAGGGATGGGCAGCAGCGTCCCGTCTGTGGAACAGCAGCCATTCTAATTTGAATTTGAATTTAAACTCTCAACCAGGACACCACACGGATATGAACAAATAATATACGCTAAATACTTAAAATGTTTTCTTGTAGGTACTTTACGACTTACACCGATGATTTTCTTGAATCACCAATTTTCATTCATGAGAATGCTTTAGGCGAAAGCAGCATACTCCGATAAAAAAACACATGCCAAGCGTTGTGATTACGGCTATGTTCCTTAGCTGAGCCATGATTTAGTTCTTGATGTTTTAACCGATCATAGATCTATTTTTTTGCGTCTTTAGTGCAGCAATGATGGCTTCGGATCGGCCGTGAGGTTCTACAGCTGCTGGTATGCTTTTGGGTTTACCCAACAGCACACCATAAGCCGTAATTGCCGTGTGGTGCCGGCTACGAATAACACCAACCCATCTCATCCCGTGGGTGTCGTAAAAGGCGACTAAGGGATTAGCCGGAAGATGGGCAGCAGCATCCTTCGAGTACATTAAAAACTCAACTGCGAGCGCCAACCCGCCTGCCAAGCGTGGTGACTATGACAACACCCCCTAATGAGCACGAAACAGTTCTATATCGGTAATTGTGGTGATTTTTGGGGGAGGCCTGTGTCCGGCAGTGGACTTTATTCGGTTGAAATGATGATACCATAAGCATATTGAACTTGAGAGATGGCGTTAACAGTGACAGTAGTAGAAGTTGTGTTATATGTCTAATAAAGAAATAAAGAAAAGACCATTCTGCTATGGATCTGGCAATAAAGAGAGGATGAAATGGCTGTTAACAAGCAGCTCAGAATTTGGAGCAGGGGTGCAATTCTCTAAGTTTAAACATCCATACATCCTTGAATACATAATTGAAATAACGATGATAACCCAATCTGGCAATCGCTAAGACGGGCTTTCATGGCTTACCTTCTGCAACGTGTCCTTGAATAGCTTCAATCATGTCGTAACGAATACCAAAATTGGTTTTACTCCGTTATTTAGATTCTGTATTTAAGGATGTATGGATGTTTGAGCTTAAGGAATTGCACCCCCGATAGTAGACCTAACAAGAAGCGAAGCCAGGAGAAATATGAAGTACTTATAAACAATAGAACCATTCTTTATAAGTACTTAAATTCACTTAGGTATACTCTCAACTAACTAACATTACTCGTTCGTAGTTTTAATACTATTCTATACCGACTCAACTAAAACTTATTTTCAGCACTGGCCTATAATTTATTTTTATGCCACCAAAATCTTCCAACACTCTTCATGCATAGGCCAAAAGGCCGGTTTTCTATCTTTCTTTACCGTAACCAAGGTTTAAAGCACACACAAGATTCTTCAGAATCTTCTCTTGACTACATGAGACGAGGGGTACAACCGCCCGACCTCCTGAGCCAAGTTAGGTCTTTTTGAAATTTGGCATTCGTTTCAACAAAACTTGATTACATTGCTTTTATCTATAATACTTATTTCCAACTAAAACACCTAATTATAAATAACTATCAGTCAATGTAAGTAAAAATTTAATTTATAACTAAGTAGTTTATTTGCCCAAGCGACAGACTTTCTCGTCTGTTGTCCGTTTCGAGAATATAGCACAACTCCATCTCCTCCCGTGTATGTCGTAAAAGGCGACTAAAGGCGTCTAAACCAGAGGAATGCGCAGCAGCGTCCCTTCAGTAGTCCAATTTTTTAATTGTCTATTTTGGGTGAATATTTTAATATTTTGTCGTGAATGAAAGAGAGAAAGAAAAAGTTTTTATTTCTACGCGGAATTGCCTGCAAAAGTCTAGTTTTAAGGGTCGTGTGTGTACACGACACTTAAAACTAGACTTTCTTCAGCCAAAATAATATTAAAATTATACAAAATACAGAAACAAAAAAATTGTAGCACGGATTTTAACTTCTCAGTCCGTAAGACATTAGATCTCTGATAATCCAGTTTATAAAGTTCAATGGATCTGTATTATCTGTGGTTGTGATTTCTCGATGTAATAAACAAAGAAAACAAGTAGTATGTCTAAGTAATCTGTGCAACCAAACAACAACAAACCCACGGGATGAGATGGGGTGGTGATATTCTTAGCCGGCGCCACACGGCACTCGGCACCACACAGCATTTTTAATTAATCAAAACTTGATTAATAAAAAAGCACCTAAAACGTAGCGGAGTCTAGGTATATCCAGCTTGTTCATCCCTTTGATTATGACCTTCAGACTTCAATCAATACTGGTGCATATATGTACCTGAATATTATGATTTCCGTAGCAACAGCGCACGTTTCAACACAGATGCATTTATCGGGAATCTGTGTGAGCGGCACGTGGATGGTGTGGGCGTTTGTTAGGGTCGGCGGCAATTTGCGTTTAATTTATGAAGTTCTAAATTATGTTCAAGTTTTCACATGGAACTTCCTCCACCCCGGGGAAGGGCGAAGGGGTATGCTGGACTCCTACTAGCTAAAACCACTGGAGCGGTCATCTTCGGCACGGAAGGCGAGTGTCGGGAGTGCGGCCCAGTCATAGATAAGTAGAAAGCATGCTCCTCTTTCTTTCCCAGGGCGGCGGAAGTCCATGACAATTTTCCACAACAACAACAAAGTAGGTACGTATAGTACAAACGTTGCTTGCCGGTGTGTAACCCTCGACCTTTAGCGCAGAAAGCTGTCGCTTAGGTATATGAAATTTTAATGATTTATTTAGTTAAATTGATTCATATAGTAATGGTTTTCGCGATTATTATATATTATAATAAAACACTTCTGAACGGATTCTATCGAAAGAAAGAAAGAAAAAGTTTTTATTTCTACGCGCAATTGACACACACAACACTTAACACAAGACTTAAAACTAGACTTTCTTCTTTTATCGCGTATGTTTTAGATTTTAGTTTTTCCTAAAGTTTCAAATACTCATCGATCCTCGACCTCATCGAGTCATCCTGCGACCACGAATACTGCAAATTATTCGAAACGTCAGGGAAATCGAAATTCTAAAATATACGCCATATAATCCGTTTAAAAGTGTTTGACTTATATAATTATATTTTTATGTTGTTATATTGGCTATTTATAATATTTATACCCATTTGGCAAGTGCCTGATAGTTATGGTGCTTATATTGAAATTCGACGCCGAATTCTCTTCTCCGGGCAAGCACCAGGCACAGGTAGGGAATTTGCGCCTAGATCACTCTACTCATATAGCTCCTGTCGGTGGTCGACCACGGGGCCCATCATAGACTAGAGCACCCGGAGCCCGAGTGCCCTATTAATGTTGCCGACCACTCGAGATGAGCGTGCCACCTCTTCAAAGCTCACTCACGGGGTGGTGACAAGAGTATCATCGGCGTAATAGCTGACAATTTACCCAGTTGGGCCCAGTTGTAGCCCACGTTCCACAGGAGTGGCCCTAAAACCGACCCAACGTAGCTGACACACTGGTACTCACTGGCCTCAGGTACAACGGAACCACGTGGAAACGGAGCGCCTTCCCGATGCAGCCGAATGTAGTATTGAAGGCGTTGGCGATGTCTAATGACGCGGCCCACAGAACATCCCCACGCGCAACCACATTATTCGCCTCGGCCTTAAATCGCAAAATGGGTCCACGGACCAATGCCTCACCCTGTTTGGCCTCAGACAAATTGGGGCCGATTATGTCCAGACGACGGACGTTGCGGGTAGTGAGAACCCTGTCTAGCAACTTCGCCACCCGCCTTGTGCAGCAGTCCTAAGCGGCCCTTTTTGAAGGCCTAGGGAATCGGCTCAACGTGCAGGCATCAAACAGCTCCCTAAGCCAATGCAGAGCAGAGCAGAGCACACGGACAGGATCACGGTACCCATCTCCGCCTTTGTGATCAAAGGAGGAGCACTCACCATAACCTGATTATCCCGATCATCTCCTGATGAGGTCATGGCCGGAGGTGTGCGCTCCACCTGATCAGGGAACAGCACCTCCACTGTCTTAGTTTGAAATCATGGCTGGAGGGTCTCTATCAATGGAGGCCCTTGGGCGTGGAGTTTGTTCCGCACCAAATAATTTAGGGCGTGCCCAAGGATCACAGTTCAGACCGTCCAGTATTTCGTCCCATGCCTGATCCTACACTCAGCGGATCGCCAATTGTAGTGTCCTCAGGGCCTTTCTGTAGGACATATAATTGGGCCTCCTGCTTTTCATCGCGGCGGCGCTGCCTGAGAGTTCGCGATTAGCATCTCCGGGCACTCATAAACGCCACATGAGTCGCCTCAGTGGAACACTTATTGGAAAGAGCCCTTCAATTTCCATTCCGAAAACGTTCCTCTCTCACTGATGGGCCTTTGGCAGGTGCCCTTCAAGTTATTAGAATTGCGGAACGTGTCCAAAACCACTTGAATATCTTGAAGGCCGTCTTCTCAAAAATATACCTGGCTGTGTAGTATACGGTTCTTCTAAATTATCTTCTTCTAGTTACTGGTAGCGTCAACAACATGATGAATCGGGCTAGCTTGTGGATGCTGCTTATCGCGTGCGGTGCTGCCTATGAGATTTACGATGACAACTATCCCATCGGCATGGATGGAGATATCTACAATGTGAGGATTTTGTATATAATGGCATTTTAGTTGAGGTTCTTGTATCTAATACGTTTACTATAATAGAAAGACCTACTACACTATACGAGCTTTTGTGATACTTACCAGAAGTAAGAAGAACATAGCGGAGAATTTCAAATGGAATATATATACCTCCCGAATTTTGAATCAGTCAATGATTAATCGGGTCGATTATAAACATTCCTCATTATCCATGTCTTACGTGATTTTCACATTCTACAGGAGGACAGCTACAACTCCCTAGATCTTGGGCAAAATGGGCTGGAGTTACGTGAGGATCCCATCAAGAACCTCATGAAGTACAAGCTCTTGAGCTCATTGCAGGACAAAGACGATATTCAACTTAGAATGCACTACAGGTATTGAAGTTTTCTTTTTTACTGATAAAATATGAACTCCATATTTTGACGTCTCCTACTGGGTATTATTCTATTTTATTCATTCTGCTGCAATCAATATACACAGGATACTGTTTCTTTATTTTCTTTTTTTAAACGATGCCTATCTCATTTATTTTGTGCGTAGGTATATACAGTTTACGGACATAAAACTTTCATGTACCCGGACCCGGAACTCCTATAGAAATACCAAGTCGGTATAGGTCTCCACCTATACTTGGTATTTCTGTACGAGATCGAATTAGAAATGAGAAGACCCGTAGAAGAACTAAAGTTGTCGACATTGCTGATTAGTTAGCTGTAGTGGCAATATGCTTGGGGCATAATACTCGTATAACTGATGGCCGTTGGGGCAGAAGGGTTCTCGAGTGGAGATTGCGCACTACAAAACGCAGCTTTGGACGGCTTCCAACGAAACGGGCGGACGACCTGGTTAAGGTCTTTAGGAGCGTTATAATCCGGTAGCATGTAATAAGTCATTATGGAAATCTATCGGGCAGGCTATTGGTTAGCAATGGACGTGGTTTGATGGTATAGCTGCCACAATAATAAATTTGTCACCGCTAATATGACAATAACTTTTGCGTAGGGATCACATTACTTCCAGGCTATTCCAGTTTAGTTTACTTTGCTTAAATATTTTTTTTAGGCCAAAGTTCAGCATGGTGCATCACCCTCTGGTCAGCTTTGCCCATGTGCCCACTACTGAGCTGTTCAATCTAAAAGATGCTGTACTGAAGAGAGCTTCGAACGATTTTAGCAGTGCTCCAACGACTGGGTACAAGGTGAAACCAGTGGTCCCAAAGCAGCATAAAGGGAAGGGCCAAAAGGAATCAAAACTAGGTAAGGGCTAAGGGCAATCCAACAAAATATCTAGATGGATTTCCCCATAATTTACTCTCCCATCTAGTGTAATTTTTGTTTAAAAAGCACAAAGGTCCTGGGGCAACAGTGTACAAAGTCAGTAGATTTATTTTGTAGTACGTCCAGAAATACCTTATTGTCCGTGTGGTGCTCGGATTAAGAATACAACACCACTTCAACTCTTCCCGTGAATGTCGTAAGGCAACCAAGGGACTCTAAACCAGAGGGATGAGCAGCAGCGTCTCTTTTGTGGAACAGCAGCAATACTCACTAATTCACCTGCCAAGCGTGGTGAGTACTGGAATTTTCCTTCCTTAATGACAACACACGGCATGTAACCGTTCGTTTGTGGAGGAGCCCTTTATTTAGCACTGGACAGTTTTTGGCAGAAATGATGCTGATGGTGATGATAATGATGAAAGGTTTCACACTTACAATACCTGGTATAATGCCGACTAGTCCAGGCAGTTATTTTAGTAAATGCTGTGAGTCCATAATAGTGCAATGTTTAGTCAGAACGAAAGTTTCAATATCAGCCACAAACTTCTTGCCACCTTAAAATTGAAGTTTGCGTAGACAGAGCGCACGTTGATTATGTACGTAATTCTTACTTAGATGCCTACGAGGCACACGTACACTAGGCGCAAATGGCAGCAAACCACCCAGTACGTGGATACGTGTAAACAAATCGCACGCAAATCGGCGTGAACGGGTACGCGTCCCTGGTCCAGTCCCTGGAGCTCACCCAGTCATCGGGACTTCAAAGAGCACTTGCGATACCTATAACCCAAGACTTCAACCCTCTGTCGAGTGGGTAGTGGGTGCTCTACACAGGCTGCGGCCCGATCTCGGGGGATCGAGAGAGGAAGTTCACCGCCTCTACGGGGGGATACGGGGAACGCCCGATCCCGCACGAGAATAAGATACGAAGGACGAAACAGCGCCGGTGTAACAAATGCTCCGGCACCCCAGTTCAACACGCCTGAGCTCTTTGCTATCGCTAATTAGCGAGGGCCTCGGGGATTGCGGGTCACGTGCCACTGTGTGTGCAGCATAGCGCACAGTGACGCTTCAGGGGAATCCTTTACTTATATTTTTTTGTAGATAGATTTATCGATATTTTGTAAAATGGTCCTCAGGAACAATTGTACCATTATTGTCGGGGTCAGTTGTAACGTTACAATTGACTCCTCGTTACAAATGACCCCGAGCGCTAAAATGATATCATATAAAAAAAATATTATATCTTAAAAAGCCGACAAATGTATAATTTATTTGTAGTTTGTGTTAGCAAAAATACATTAATTCAGATTTTATTTTGTTGCTTTCAACAGGAACCATGGTGTGCTACTTCAAAGTGTGCTCCATCCGACTTCCGGCCTAAGTAGAAACCATCAAGACAATAACCAAATACGTTAATCTGATAAATAAACGAATTTTACTCTGTAGAGAAACTATATATTCTTGATCTTACTTCGAAGTTCTATTTTTTTTATTGTTGTTTCATGTTGTTGCAATGATTTAAAAGTTTCATTTGGTCAAGATTTATTATTGGTTGAGTCCATATCATGTCAATTATTGCGTTTTTTACTTTATTGGTTTCAGGATCTTAAATTATAATTGAATTTAGTTTCTATGAACCTTATTAAAATAATATACATTTATTCCAACTTAAATTACATTATTTAAATAGCTTATAGGTAAAAATGATAAAACTTAAAATAAATTAATAAATACGATAATAAACTAATTAAAAATCCACAGTAAATAAAATGCTTCGTCATAGATGAGCCTCAGACCGAAAAGTAGCCATTACGCTAGCTGCGTTGCCCCGTTGTATCGCGAGCGATATTCGCTGTACTAGATTGAATTTAGTACCTATTCAGGCATCGAAAAGTTGAAGGCTTTAATTTTACATGCAAAAAGTAGTGATGCTTTGGCAGTTCATCTGATTATAGTGAGCTATGCTATCGCCGGTCAGGGCTCGATGTAATATAACTGTATTGTTTCGGCCCAAATGATATGTTTTATCTACAAATTATCGTAAGACTAACTTTTGGCCGCGGCTTCGCACGCGTGGAATTTGGAAATCTACATCATGTTATTGAAAACAAGCAATAATCACCTTTTTTTATTGGTGCCCAGTGGAAGTTCTTCATGAACTTCCTTCGACCCGGGGAAGGGCGAAGGGGTACTAAGGGGAAGCGGACTCCTACCGGCTAAAACCACTGGAGCGGTTATCTTCGGCAGTTAAGGGAGGCTCCAGGTCCTCGTATGATCACACTAGAGCCACCCACTGGTGCCACGCCTATAGGCACATCTCGGAGAGGGTGACTGTAAAGGATCCCCCAAAGCGTCCCACGGCAGCGTGTGACCACATGCGTGCTACCGTCTTCTCTTGGGTCGCTCAGTGTAGGCATGCAGATTCCCCAATCTACGTACCCGCGAACCCAGAAGCAATAATGACCTGCGCTTTTTTTAGGGATCATGATATATTTTCGAATGACATGACCCATATGCCTGCCGCATATTACATCCAGCCCAGCCAGCCGAGTGCCAGACCGTGCGCTATTGTTGTTGTTTGGAAACACTTATCGCATGGCACTGGGTGTCGTCATCAATAAATTTCATATAATGTAGCTTGCCCTTTTATGCACTATAGCTGCAACGCTCATTTTGCCATTTAAATTAGGGTTTGAAGTCATGTGTTGTAAAGTACTTTTATAATATTAAGATACATTTCGCGAGTTTGCCCGCAACTGCCATCCCCCCATTCCACAGACAGCGTACTTCAAGCGAGCAGACCGTGCGCTTCAAGCGAGCATACAGCGTGCCAATTGCGAGTGGTCTACAGGCCGACGCCACCAGTGCCGCCCATTATACAAACACGCGTTCGAGATCGCTTACTATAATATGCGCTGACCGAACAGCAATAAGTTGAACCCTGAACGGTGCGTAGAAGAGCAACATGACGGCGAAATGATGTTACAGACGACTAGGACTTTCGCTGACCTCCTCGAGAGTATCGTCCCAGTGATTATCATCGTCAAGTAGATGAAACGCTCCGTAGGTTGGGCGATATTTGGGAAACTTAACGACATCAACTATTCTCAAGAATGCAAACGATGTCGGTCACCGCGCTGTGTGCAGTTAAAGGCGCCAGAAATAAAACTCGCCATAATTAGGATGCACACTGTAGACCTTACCCAATGCGGCGTCTTTCATAACTCCCGAGAAACCATATATAGTATAAAAAATACATACAAGATTTTCCAAGCGCTCTATGACATTTTGAGGATTGAAATAAATTCGTTAGACATTGTCTAAATGGACGTCCAAATGCATGACCGTTGGATGTCGATCATGTATAGAGACGTCCCAGTGCGGATACTCTGCAAGCTCAATCGCTATTCGCGCTGGGTGTAAATCTCTGAGGCGCGTGATGCAGCATGGCGCTGCCGATCGCTTACGAGACGTGCTTCGCGTCCTTCATTACTTTCTTGTGACCGAGAGATAGCAGTGACAATTCGTTAGGCACTTAACCGCGACTGGCGCTGTGTGCTGCTTTCTGCAAGTAAAGCCTATACGTCACACTCATTTTTAGTGGCTAACTGAGCCTCACAACTGAACAGTTTTGAGAGATTAGCTCCATCTCTTTTGCCTACTCTGCTTAGAAGCCCACGAGTTTCGAGCGATATTCCTCCTCTTTCTAGGAGGCATGTTTGAAATTCTTTTTTTAACTTTTGTATCCGATATCAGTAACAACCAAATCAAATAAAATGAATCGACACAGGTTCGTAAGAATCGCATATCGGTCAAATAATTTAGGTATCAATAAAATATCGTAGATTAGGTTAGTAAGTTGTTTAAAAAAGTTTATGGCAATCAAATATATTCCTAGCATAGTGCAAACACAAAGACAGCTGAGGTAACGGTTTTGCACATGAAGCATATATACTTTTTTATTTGCTTCATGGTTTTGGGAGACTGGGACTGCGGCAATGGGCATCGGTAGCTGTGCTCTTTGGCGCAGAATAGATGGAGATTAGATTTGGTGGAGAACCATTGGAGAACTACTCTATGTAGTCGTACTCGAACGTGTTCTAGACCACAAAGCAAATAGGAAAAATACGATGTTTAATTTTAGCTGACCTTTAAATCACTTTTCGCCAACGAAACCATACCGTGATCTAATTCGAGAGTAACGCTATCTATATAAGTTTAAAAGTCGTAATAAATAGAATATACTATCCTTTATTTAAGAATAATAAGACAACTATGTTATCACGCGTTTTGGCTAAGGAGACACAGCTGTTACGAAAATGAATAATAAGTCGTTCTAAAGAACTTTTGACACTGAAGTCAACAGCTATTCTCTCATAAATAGACAAAATACGAGGAGTATTACACACAAATACTTCATTAAGCTACGTCTGGTTCATGATGACGATTTATGCGAAAAACAAATGAAAACTTATGACTTAGTCCAAAGAAAAGAACTGCTAGCGACATCTGCTGCTTGTTATTATTAGAATTGCTTTGAACCTGTGACGTTGTGACTTATTGTTGGCACCCGTCTCACAATACACAATTAAATATCAACTACAGGCCAGCTGTTTACGCCAGACACAATATTTAAACATCGTAGCAATGGCAGAATCGTTGCAACAGTTCAGTGCAGTGCTCAATTATCAACTTAGTTCAATGATCAACTCAACAGAGCTTCCGAAGAGGTGCGCATAATGAATATAGGTAAGACAAAGTCAAGTAAACGCCCATATCGTACCCATCCCAATATCCGTTGGGAACTCTGTTCTTGAAGTTTTTGACGAGTATGTCCTGACCTGGGCCAAACCGTCCACTTAGGAAGGTCCATCTTCGAGAAAGAGGCCAATCGTCAAATCCGACTGGACTGGGCAGCGTTCGGGGAATTTCACAACGTCTGTTTGCCCATAACATCGCAGTACCTCAAGACAAAAATCTTTAATCAGTAGGTACCTATGTGTTATCAGTAATGACATAATATGGCACGAGGACGAGGTTACTCACCACGACCCGACCGACCCATGTCTCGTCGTTGTCATTGTTCATTGTGAGTCGTTGGATGCGGGCGGCATGAGACCTGCTGTTGTGGAAATCTATCGGGGAGGCTTTTGTTCAGCAGTGGACGTCCTTTGGCTGATATGATGAAGCTTTGGGCATAACTATACCTATTCGTTCGTGTGGTGCCGGCTCAGAATGCCACCACCCCATTTCCTCCCATGGGTGTCGTAAAAGTCGACTAAGGGATTAGCTGGAGGATGGGCAGCAGCGTCCTTCGAGTACATTAACAACTCAACTGCGATCGCCAACCCGCCTGCCAAGCGTGGCGATTATGGCAAAACCCCCCAATGTGCTCACAACACATCCATATCGGTGGTTGTGGTGATCTTTGGGGGAGGCCTGTGTCCAGCAGTGGACTTCATTCGGCCGAAATGAAAAAATGAAAAAAAAAAACCTATTCGCGAATAAATGGAAACAAAATCATCTTGATATTTTGGGAAAAGGAACGCATCCTCACAAGATGATGCAATTCATGGATTTTGACGCTTGAATTGCCTCGTAATGATGTACCACATCAGAAATAATAAAATTATCGACAAGTAATTCAGATATTTTTTTCTACGGCAGGCGAAAGAATTTAACTTAGTCCAAACTGAAGTTTTTACTAACACAGACTTGAGCTTCTTCAAACTAACACAATCTGTATTATTATTGTTTATATGGTACTTATGGGCCAAAGTAGCCTGAAATAAAGAATTAATTTTGTAAAAACGGACAATGATACTAACCATTATGTTAGCGGATACAAAAACAATACCTATCGGTTTACGTATATTGCTTACGCTTCTTATGGTATTTCATAATACGTGGTGGGGTAAGTGATGTGGTCATTCAGAGATAGCAAACCTGGTTTGCGTGGGCGACTATATTTAACGTGGAGCGATACGCATTTTTATCCACACTCTGAATCCAAATTAAAATTAAAATGATTGGGATTACGATGTTACATAATTGGAGTGCTGGGTAGCTTTGATAGATATTCCAAAATTGTTTATGTTGTCACAAGTGTATGATTTCTTTTAGATAATCTACAAGAATAACCAATATAGTAATATAATAATTATTAATAAAAAAAAGGCTACTCATCCACTGCTTTTATTTCCTAAACCAGATCTATATACCCATTTATTATGCCTTTTTATTAGGTAGGCAGGCACTAGGCAGACAGAGCAAGTCAACGGTATACGATTATATTATGGAAAAAATTTACTGCTGTGGTAACTTTCGTGGTCTAACCATATCATAAATACCCATAGCCAAGTGAATTGCAGCTACAGTATCTGTAAACTATTTAAATTCTTTTACTTTTTCACGATGATAGTGACCTGTTAGTAAGCAGTGGATTATTCAGTTGTGACGAAATCAATGGATATAATAAATAAAATATAAAGCATTATTGACGTGACGTAACGGCACAGTACCGACATCATGGTAAAACGTCGGTATCATTGAAAAAAAATATTATTTCATACAATTTGTATGGATGCGTTCACCCTCGTTAGTGTCACTACCGTTACAGTGCTCTCAGTGTCAATATCAGCGCCGACAAACACGGAGGCGAATTGTACTGATAATTGACCGTTCCGCATTCTTAAATACAGCCATAGAAACAATTACAATATTCGAATATATCGCGTAAATTGTGCCTCCGTAATAATAAACACGTTTTAGTCTGAAGATCCACAAAAAGTACTGAGCCATCACTGACATGATTGTGTGAATTGAAATCACTGAAGCACTGATACGGAACTATATAGAATTGGTGAGGGTACTGTGTCGTCACTGAAATGTGTGAATCGGCCTTTAGTTTTAGTTTTACGACATCCTTAGGAGGATGGGGTGGTTCTATATTCTTCAACCGGACATTATACATTACATTATGTTTTAATGAAACATCCGTAGACGATGAAAATAATACGTACTGATGTAGTTATTAATTGTGCTGTGAAATAGTTACAAATCCATTGCTCTCCTACAATGTCGAAGTGTTTTATAGGCATGGCATAGTTTCGTAAAATCAATAAATTATTGCAGTGAGCGAGCCAAGCGTGGCGATTATGGCAAAACCCCCCAATGAACCCACAACACATCCATATCGGTGGTTGTGGTGATCTTTGGGGGAGGCCTGTGTCCAGCAGTGGACTTCATTCGGCCGAAATGATGAGCGATGAAGATCGAGAGACGGATGCTGACAACAATGGTGGTTTACTTAACAAAAATCACCTTTTTATCGATATCGATACGTGTTAGATGTCAAAATAATACTATAGCCTGCCCAACCGGGCGAACGAACGTAAAAATAAAAACAGATTGTCAAAAGTTGTCACTGTCACTGTCATTATCACATTTCTGATTTCATGTTTTCACCTGAGAGCGGTCTCAGATTTCAAAAGCGATTTTTAATAATAGAACAACATACTCACGATCATAATGGAATGAATGTAGTGTTCAGTGAAATAATTGATCTTGATAATAAGTTATACAAGATCAAGTAATGTACAAATAGGTTAGAATCATTTAATACTTGTTTTCTAAAATGTCTTTTTCGGGTGATCATTTGATGGGAAACTACGAAAATGTGCGTGGCCGTAATGAGCAGGACAACACAGTGAGGCAGGCATATGAAGAAGGTAAGGGATAATTTATTTTTATTCATATTAAGGCCAAAAACGTTCCTACTACCCGGGCTATGCGCTCCAGTTTATTACTACAGTAAGAATTTCATTGCTTTAATGATGTGGCTTTTATTACAACACTATAAAACGGGATCTACTCATTTTGTAAACATTATTTATTTATATAACATGATTAAATTCCCTTCATTGGTAATATATTTTGAACAATTTTCTAGTATATCCAAAAGATATATTTCCTTATTTTGGACTAAACACGTGTACGAATGTATAGTAACAAATAGTAAAGTTTATCAAAAATACATTATAAATATAAAAAAAAAAAACAAATATCAAGTTATATATATAGGTAGTTTATATCAGTTTCTATTAGAAAATATTCAGAACATAGGTTTTTTTGGTGGTTAATTTTGTTAATGGCGTAAAACCAACATTACTGAAGTTTAGCATAGTATTTCTAGGAATCAGTTAACTCCATAACTTTTGTGTTCTTCTGGGACAAGTACAACTCATATCTCTTTTGGAGTTTCTTAAAAACAATTCTAGATAATGCCCTACTTTTTTCTTATTTAATCTTGTAAAATAAGATATGTTTGGACAAGGGCATAGCCAGGATTTTGCCTAGGGGGGAGCAGGTAAGAAAAATTGGTAAAAATATGCAGTGCAGCTTGTGGTGAGCTGTATGTGAGTGGCGACACTGTGTACCCAAATGTCCCAGAGGGTAGGTCAGGGCCTCGTCTCTGGCTTGCCTTTATTGATCATCTGGTGTGGAACCCCACAAGTGTCTGTAAAACTTTTAACTCTGGGCTTAACTCGCCTGCACCTATCCGCACCCTGAGCCATGGCAATTTGGGGGGCTCCTTATTTTGTGAGTGCGAGTGACTGTCTGCCACAGAATTTCACTTAATAGGTTGAAATGCAGATGTCATTATCTACATTTTTGTTTAAGTTTTTATTCCATATAACACTTGTTGCAATAGACCTTATTGTTATAGTTTCTCTCTCATCTCATACAAATGCCTACGCCAGTAGGGACAATCCATAACTTCATTTTATAGTGCATCCATGGAGTGTCCCATTACATTTTAGATTAAAATTCTCTAACAGGCTTCTGCATGTTGAACCCATGTAAGCTTATCAAAAGACTGGTCAGTTTGCTATCTTCCTAGAGGATATAGACCTACGATAAGATAGACACATGCTACAATTTTATTTTTATTTTATTCACACAAATAGTAGTCTTAGGGGTTCTTCACAAAACCATTGTAGGACTTCACCTCCAATTTTAAGCCTTGCACCGGCTGCTATCCAATCTCGGGGGACAGAGAGATGTTCGCCAGCCCTACAGCCCCAGTCGTGTGGCTCTACGGGGCGCTTGTATAGTCTTCTTGACTGTCGAGCGTGTAGCGCTGCAGAATAGAACAGAACAATACTCACGGTCTGCAGCGCAGAGCGGCTATACGGATTGCAGGAGGATGCCAAATGGTGTACGTTGAGGTGGCAAGTCTGTTGGTCTGCTTTCCGAATTACAGTATCCTGGCGGAGCTGGATGCGTGGGTGTGTCGCGCTGTCGCAGTTCGGCTAAAGCGCGTCGTTTGGGCCCGGCTCCAAAAAAATGAGCGCGTCACATTCCGCCTGATGCAGATATTCACTAGGCACGGTCTCTCTGCCAGCAGTAGTGTCGGCAATGTTGGGAGAGCATGAAAATTGGAGTGCAGTGGTCTCGTTCTGCGAGAGCATAATGCTCCAGAAGGGCGCAGTGAGGGATTGGACGAGGGCTAACACGTCCCCGCCATTGTTATATGGCGGGGGCCTCAGGGGTTGTGGGTGTATAAATTGGGTAATCTGCTTGTTCATACCGAGTGATTCCCGGGAAGAGGGTGGCTCGCATTTGGTCACGTGCGGCCGTTTGCAGCGAGCGAGGGATCCTTTACAATAAAAGTCAAATATAATAATTAATATATTTCAACGTGATATTTTAGGAGTTAAATTTGTACACCATGCTGTACCCAAACCAGTGTAAAAAAAGTATATTAATGTTTCAATCTTTTTAAATTAATAGTAGTGAAGTGTTTAAACGAACATACGGGTCGCCTCAGCGATTACCGCCGCAAATAAACTTCTACAACACCCGACGTGTTGCTTGATGTTATGCCGATTTTTAGGGAAGACATACACTTTTCTTTAAAGGCACCCATGTCGTATAGCTGCCGCACTTTTATGGGTTAGACTTCCGCTATTCGTCTCTCACCGTACGAAACGCAGTGATGTTGATATTTCACGCAATGAAATTTTATAAATAGATGCGCCATACATGAACATTATGATACTAATAAAAAAATAAAAACAAGAAATTTATATTTTATCGGTGTATCGACTTGTGTGTCAATTTCCGGTGGACCAACCAACTGGTTCCGTGTGATTCCCGACAAAGAATAGAACACCCTGGACAGGCCACAGGTACACGGTAAAAGGCCACTAAGTGTTGATATCAGAAAGATGGGCAGCAGCATCCTCCCATTTGCAATTGCATTATACTGGTAACACCAATCCTCCTGCCAAGCTTGGTGATTATGGCAGTATTCCCTATGACCGACGTTAAATCTCAATATCAATCAAATCATGGTTTTTGGAATGAAGTTCCTTACGGCAGGCTTGGAGGGGATAGGGATTTTGCTGCGCGACCGAACTGAAAAAAATGTGATAGTAAAACCGTAAGAAAAAATCCGTGGAAAAAATCCGTGGAAAAAAGTGCGTGGAATAAAACCGTTAAATTAGACGTGCGCAGGCGCGACAGTGGCATACACAAGCGAGTAGTGTATAAGTGTCGATTCTACATTAGCCGAAGGAACTTCGTTCCTACCTGGTGTCCCACGACACCACATAATATTTTTTTTTCACTATGGTATCTCCTGTGTCGTAGGTGCGTTTAAAGACACAAATTCCATATACAATACATCCAGGCCCGGAACAACTACCTGCAGATCATACAAATATTTGTTCCGTGCGTATCAGCCACTGCACCAGCCGTGCCGTCTTTTAACATTACCTAAACAACTTGAATAAATAATGTCTGAAAAAAGCAGACTGCTACTTTCAAATGATTGAATCATTGAGGAAACTTCAATATGGAATTACTTTCAACTCCAAAACTCAACAAAAATCAATTACTTTCACCCACTTTTGAGGTTCAAATAAATTACTTTCACTGTTGGGACGACCACAGATTTTTTGTCATGGACAATTTTTTTTTTTCTTTTTTTTTTTTTTTAACTGAACTAGGATTTCTCCTTTGTCGTGGGTGCGTTTACAGACATAAATTCCATACACAATACACCCAGACCCGGAACAACTACCTGCAGATCATACAAATATTTGTTCCGTGCGGGAATCGAACACGCGACCCGGAGCGCAGCAGCCGACTGTGTCAGCCACTGCACCAACCGCGTTGTCCTGCAGTGGACGTCCTTTGGCTGATATTTGATCCTTTCGTGTGCTTAATCCAACATACTGCGATCACAGATCCGCCTGCCAACCGCATACCAAGCGTGGTGATCATTACCGCTCATTGTAATCATCATTGGGAGGCCCATGTAGTTGTACTTTTGTACTTTAGCACAAATGACACATTCATCGACATAAACAAACTTTCACAAAAACTAATTCCTTCATAAGATGTCGCTTCAATTTTCCACGGCAAGAATACGGCAAGATTACGATGAGACTCGAATTGTGTCTCATTCTTTAGATGATTTTATCCGTAATGGAGGGAGAATTTGCTAACTTAAAAGTCGGAAGGAAGATGCTTGGGTAAATAATTACCACCCGGATTTATTGAGACTATGGACAGGCAACATGGGCATTCAAACATGCACAAAACAAAAAAAAGCGTGGGTTACTTTATCAGATATTTTCATGATGCGTCATCATGAAAATTTTACAAATATTCACAAAAACATTTACCACAATTGACATCAAGGACCCCACGCTTTTTTACAATAAAATATTTGTTTTGTTTATCACTCTTATGTTATTGTTTATCACTCTTATGTTATTTTAAAGTTATTGAAAACTAGCTGGGACCCGCGGTTTCACCCGCGTTTAATTTAAAAGAAATTTAGAGTACTTCGACATAGACACTTGACATAGACACTTGACATAGAATAGGTATATATATTGGATTTCAAGGGTTTAATTTTTTTGCGCGGAACCCTAATTGTTTTTCTAAAATAAAAGTAGCCTAAGTTATTCCTTATAATATCAGCTATCTGCCAGTGAAGTGTAAGTCCCGTCAAAATCGGTCCAGTCGTTTCGGAGATTACCCGGAACAAACATACAGACAGACAGACAGACAGACAGACAAAAAAGATAAAAAATGTTTTTTTTGTTATAGGTACCGTATATACTTTCATATGCATTTAGTAAAAAGCTGTTATTTTGACATTACAAACAGACACTTCAATTTTATTTATTTGTATAGATTATTTTCTACTTTTTAGTTCGGTTATCTACAAAAGCGTTTTTTTTTAAACTACAATTTATTTTTTAAGGAATAATTTTGGGAGTAATGAGAGGATGCGGCTGCCCATCCTCATTACACACTGCACAACCCTTGTCTGTATTCTTTGGCGGGAAGAGGTTCCTATTAGTACGGAATTCTAATAACAAACCCAAGCTTCATCAACACCCCTAACATTCAAGTGACCCAGGGTCAACTATGAAATATTAAACAACTCCAGCGTTCTGTACCAATTGATGTTTCATGTATTGACATCTTAATTCCGAGGCATCAATTTAGATGTATTGGGAGGTCAGCTATCTTTGCAACAATTCCAACAGTCTCGTTCAAGTGTGGCTCGGCTGTAGTTGTGAATTATGTGGTTCTTGATCCTCCTGTGTGAGTATGTATAATTATTAAGAAATTCACACTACATTACTAAAAAATATTCTATTAACACAAACTTGTATTTTGTGATCCGTGGTCGGAATTTAACGTTTCTGGACAAAGATCCTGGACAGGACAGTCTGATTAGGCCGAAAGGACCCCTTTGGGATAACCATGGTAACTGCTGTAATGGCTCGATTTATCTACTACCTGAACCATTTATTATCTCCCCGAGATGTGCTTGGTCTGGGAGCCTTTTCACAGTTGCCTTGGCAGGTGAAACCACGGTGCACAGCTAGTATAATAAAACTTTGCGTATTAAAAATTGTATTTTGTAATTTTAGTCTGAGTGTATTTTAATATCTTTACTGAATAAACTATTCTATTACTTCACTATTCACCGTGTGGTGCCGGCTAATAATACCACCACCCCATCTCATCCCGTGGGTATCCTAAAAGGCGACTATGGGATTAACCGGAGGATGGGCAGCAGCGTCCTTCGAGTACATTATTAACACAACTGCGATCGCCAACTCGGTAAAACCCCTAGTGAGCACACAACACAAATACCGTTGTGACAATCTATGGAGTAGGCTTCTGTACACAGTGGACGTATTTGGTTGAAATGATGATGATGATGATGATGATTCTATTCATATTGTTCCGTGTGGTTTCCGGCAATGAATAGGCCACCTCTCACCCATGGTGTAGTAAAAGGCGACTAAGGGTTCATATCGAGACGATGGGCAGAACGCCAGCTAGCGTAGCGACCAGTTAGTGTTTAAAACAATCAATTTGCGAAGTATGTGCACCAATTAACACCAGCGCATTGACGTGCTCCTACTGAAATGAATATCTAAAATTGCACCATCCGTCGAACGACAAATTGCTTTATTGACAATTAAAAAAAAACTACCTGGTTCATCTGTCGTAGTTCTTGGTACAATCACACTCAGAAAGTCTAATAGAAATAAAAAATAATAAGGTAGGTTAGTAGGTGAGATGGGCTACCACTTAACCGCGCGGTGCCAACATGAACTATTAAATCGCATCTTGGAATCTCCGTTTTATAGAAGGTATCTTGAACGTTTCATTCAGTATAAACCAGATACGGCTTTGCCCAATATAATTATATTACTATACAGTTTGGATAATCAACACATGATAGCTATACTTTCTTCAATATTTTCGTGTGTCACCGGCAAAAAATAGACCACCTCTATCCATCCATGGGTGTCGTAAAAGGCGACTATGAGTTGTTATCAAAGGCATGGTATGCCACTGGCTTCCTGCGCTGCGTGTCGTGAGTTTGATCCCCGCACGAATCAATTATTTGTAAGGTATGAAGATAGTTATTAATACATATATTATATACTTCATATTAATACACACTCGCACTCACTGCCATTCCGTAAATACTGATATATCCAACATTCACGTTGTATTCTTTTTTATCTTCAGTGTAGGTAGTTTTATTTTAAATTATTACTTAAATATTTGTTTCATGCATTCTGACCTCTTTTTATTTATCTAATGTTGAAATAAGATATAGTGAAACGTCGAGAACCTCATTACTATTGTTTATTGCAATTAGTCTCTTCAGAGGGCAGCCTGGTGATCTGTAACACAGGTCTTACCTATTTCAGATACCAGTCTCTATTTAAGATGTTATTTTATGTGACTCTGTAATGTGATGATGAGATAAATAAAAGATTATTTATTATTATATAGTTTTTTGTGCATGTGAGATATACGTCTGTAAACTGTACTCACACTGGAGAAATGCCAATGGTGCATCATATTTTAAAGAAAAATAAAATACACTCATCGGTTTCAAATTATGAAAGAAAGAAAACTCATTTATTACAACACTGAAATAAAAATACATCTAAAAAACATAAATTAACAAATAAAATTGTGGGCAAACTGAGCGACCTCAGTTAATGTTGCTGTCTTTTTCTACATTGGATCTTATTTTTGTTATTTTTTGGTGTACAATAAAGAGTACTGTATTGTATTGTATACAACTGTGGTTGAAAGCCAACCTTTTCGTCTCGCCATCAGACCTAAACAGTCTTGCGGTTTACATTTCAGCAATCTTATATTGATTCTTTACTTGTATCATCATATCGGCCATTTATACGTCCACTGTTGAACAAAGGCCTCCCCCATAGATTCCACTACTCACCACGCCTGGCAAGCGCAGTATGGCTACCGGTTCACAAAAGGGACGCTGCTGCCCATCCATCTGGTTTAGATACCCTAATCCGGACACCACACGGACTTCCTTGTATAACGTATATGCAATGAGAATAATTGTCCGTGTGGTGTCCGGATTAAGAATATAGCACCACTCCATCTCCTCCCGTGGATGTCGTAAAAGGTGACTAAGGGAATCTAAACTAGAGGGGTGGGCAGCAGCGTCCCTTCTGTGAAACGGTAGCCATACTGCGCTCACCAACCCGCCTGCCAAGCGTGGTGAGTATTGGCAAATACCCCCGAAAATGATGACACAGTTGTGAAAATCAATGGGGGAGGCCTTTGTTCAGCAGTGGACGTATAAATGGCCGATATGATGATGATGATGATGATGATTGAGAATAATATCATGAGACACCGGTTTACTGTAGATAAGCCAGTGCTATTGTTGCTTGTTACAGTTTTTCACGTATAACCGCTTCGTGCGTGATTGTATTCTTTATGAAAACTTTGTTTAAACCTTCCGCGAGAGTAAGCATTTATTGACTGGAGTCACAGACTAGTACACAGTTGTCAAGGCAGTTATGCGAAGTTTCTGATGCAATACAGGTGTTGGACTAGATATATTGATTTGTTCTACATATTCGTTTATTGTTTGAGTTCAAATGGTGGAATTCATACTTTTTGTGTGTTAATAATACGAATTAGAACAAGCTTGACATGTGATTTTGTAACTCTTATATTTTAAAGAACGATAATATTGAATTTAAATTTAAGTGTGGTGTTTTAGATGTTATGATTCTATTAATAGTTTTTCAATAATTTATGTTCTCGTTTCCTATGCAACTGTGATAGAAGTCAGCTATTTCGGTTGTCATAATAATTCGTTTGTATGGTCTCTACGATTACTTACTGGTTGGTGCAATTGATAGTTGCCAATCTTGTCAAGTTTTACTTGCGAAGTATTAAATGGCCGCTTCAATGGGAAGCGTCGTTTTATTAGCAATCGGTACGTATTTCTTTAAATTGTTATGTGCGGAAGGTTAATACGAGTATATCTGTCGATCTGCGAGGTAAAGCTGCGCTTGTCGCGGTCAGGCTTTGGATGGGTTACCATTTTTCCCACATCGAGTGGTCTCCGTGCGTCCGAGAACACGTTAAACTTTCGGTCCTGGTTGTCATACGTATATCTATGTTAGGCTTTACAACTGACAACCAGTCTAACCCTTTTTATTGTCTTGGAGAAAGCCTCATGTAGGTACTTCTTCCTCCGCTCTGGGAGAGGCGGAGCGGTCGGAGTCTTTACTCTACTTACCTATGGCTGGGGGAGCTCGATAGGCACTAGAAGCCCCGTCGCTTGGTCTGACGGGCCCCGTCAGTGTGCGACTGGTTAGCCCCACATTCCTTCGGAGAGGCGCACGCAGACCGCAGCGCGCCGCCGTCTCGGGCTTCTTCTGTTCGGGCGATGGATTGCCCCAAGTTTGTCGTCCGCAGGTTGGACGCTATTGCTAATCCTCCGGCTAATCCCATGGTCGCCTTTTACGACACCCACGGGATGAGAGGGGTTTTACTTTACCTAACCATAATGTTATAATATGTTTGTATTCCTTGCAGGTGGTCTTAAAGCCGGTGCGAGCCGCGTGGCCCGCATCGCCTACAGCATCCTCTCCCGCCGCAAGGCAGCGGAGGAGGGCGCTGCCCGTCTAGCGCGAGTGCTCTCAGCGCTCGACCTAACCGCGCTTGGAGTCGGCAGTACCCTAGGAGTCGGCGTGTATGTGTTGGCTGGCGACGTAGCTAAGAATTACGCGGGACCTGCCGTGGTGCTATCGTTCCTGTTAGCCGCCGTTGCTAGCGTGTTCGCAGGTGAGTTATTCCTTTAATTGCTTCGCCTGACTCGAAATAGGAAATACAGGTGCTTCATTTTAACCATATTGATATGTCTGCCCTTTCTGCTAATACATTTAGAAAAAAAGTTCTTATCACGTTTAATAATAATTAAATTGAAAAGTGAAACATTACTTACTTAGACTACTTGTTAGTTTGCATGCCGTGATGGTTTGTCTTTCTGTTGCATTGTTGTTAATATGTATTTATAGTTTGTAGGTTCAAATATTTATGTATAAAATCGCATGATATTTATAGGTATTTCTAGTTATATTCTGTGGAAAATGCTGTTGTTTACACATTTACTCTTATTTTGGTATCATCATCATCATCATCATATCAGCCACAGGACGTCCACTGCTGAACAAAGGCCTCCCCCTTAGATTTCCACAACGAGCGGTCACATGCCGCCCTCATCCAACGACTCCCAGCGACCTTCACCAGGTCGTCTGTCCACCTCGTTGGAGGTCGTCCTACGCTGCGTTTTCCGGTGCGCGGTCTCCATTCTAGAACCTTTGTGCCCCAGCGGCCATCAGTTCTACGAGCAATGTGCCCTGCCCATTGCCACTTCAGTTTACTAATCCTTTCAGCTATGTCCACAACTTTAGTTCTTCTACGGATCTCCTCATTTCTGATTCGATCACGTAGAGAAATACCAAGCATAGCTCTTCCATAGCTCGCTGAGTGACCTTGAGCTTTCTTATGAGGCCTATTGTGAGACCACGTCTCTGTTCCATATGTCATCACTGGTAACACACACTGGTTAAAGACTTGAGTCTTAAGGCATTGCGGTATCGTTGACGAAAAGATGTTGCGAAGTTTCCCAAACGCTGCCCAGCCGTGCTTATTTTGTTAACATTTTTTAAGGATATGGTGTGATTGTTTAATTTCAATACAGGATAATCCATTTTAATTCAATAAATACTGTACACGTGTTCAATTGTTTTCTGAACATATATTTAAATAAGTATTTTGTATTGCAACATTTATTGTAATTTTTAAGTTATGGCAACATAGCCATTTTTACTTCTCTTCCGTTTGCTGTACTCAAATGAGCGTGTCGTGTTTTACCAGTTATTTTTATAATACAGTCCATACAATCTATCGCAGTGCATTTTTATTTCTACATGCACTGCGAAGTGGTCCTTCGATGCCAGAAAGTGTAGTACGTGCAATATTCTGTTCGATTGCGATTACGAACCTATAGTTCGTGTGCATGTGGCCGGCGCCAATCTGCGAGGCCGCGGCAAGTTTTCGCGAGAAATATATACATATCTCTCACTTCAATACCATAGAAGGAGGGAAAACGTACAGGATTTGTACTCCACGTAAGGAAATACGTCGATTTTCACATCAAACAGGTAACAAAAATTACAAGAGGGTACCTACAGCCATATTGGATTTAAAACATTTTCTTCAGAGTTCGGGTTTCTCGGACGAAGTCGTGCCTATTCGTGAATACGAGGTGTCATCTTTGATTTTGACAGCTAAGAGTTGTCACTTCGTCCTGACGTTTGATGAATAACAACAACATAACCTCGAAAGGCGTTGTATTCAGTTCTATTTCAGCTCTAGTGCGCTTATCTTCGGCGTAAGTGCGTATTATATGCGAAGTGAAGTGTTATTAGTGTTACACGGCTCACGTTACAAGCGTTTTTTACAAAAATCATGTCTGAAAAGCTGAAGAGATTACGTCTCGAGCGCGGACAATTAAAAGGTACAGTGACACGAATTGAAATATTCACTAATGATCCGTTGAAATTGCAGTCAAGCAATCTAGAAATGTTGTTAGCCCGTAAAGAAAAGTTAACTAGTACTCTAAAACAATATGAACAAATACAATTGGATATTCTGTCTATAGATGATAAGGATGATGAAAATATTGATCTGTTAGAGGACAAATATTATTTAATCTTATCTAAATTAAATGCCGCTATAAGGATTTCAAACACATCTGAGGTCACACAATGTAGTTCTGTAACTACATCAAAATTACCCAGTATTGATATTCCTACTTTCAATGGTAAAGATTTTACAAAGTATACTCCCTTTATGGATTTATTTCAAGCTGTAATTAATAATAATAAGTCACTCTCAGATGTGCAAAAGTTGTTTTATTTAAGAAAGTTTCTAACAGAAGATGCATTGAATACTATAGTCAATTTGCCAATTGTAAATGAGTCATATAAAGAGGCTCTAGAATTGTTAAAAAAGCGTTATGATAATAAGGCTAGATTAATCATAAATCATATCAATATAATTTTAGATATACCATCTATTCAAAAGGGTACAGCAGTCGCTATTAGATGCTTTGTTTCGGAAGTGCAACAGCAACTATATGCTTTAAAAAACTTAGAGCAACCAGTCAAGCACTGGGATATGCTACTTATTTCTATTTTGACCAAAAAATTGGATCAGTACACTAATCGAGCTTATCAACTCGATAGGAATCTGGATAATTTACCTACTATAGGTGAGTTTATGTCCTTCCTCGATAAGCGCGCTATAGCACTTGAGGATAGTGAGGTTAAATGTATCAATGAAAATACTCATAAAAAGAGTACATACAGGGTGAGCAATGTAGTCACCAAAAGTCATAGCGTTTGTTTATTCTGTAAAACTAGCAACCATGCTATATATGGTTGCCCTCGCTTTAAGATGGCTTCCATTGAGGAACGTCATAATTTTATAAATAGTAATAAGTTATGTATTACTTGTTTAAGGTCACACACTGGTAAGTGCAAATATAATTTTGTATGTAAAACATGTAAAGGGGGACACAATACCCTCTTGCACAAAGATAATACAGGTGAGGGTGAATCTTCAGTTACTTTACACTCCAATATTCAGTCTAAAAGCATTTTACTGCCCACTATAAAGGTCAAAATATTTGACAGTGTAGGCTGTGCCGTCTATGTCAAAGCACTACTAGACTGTGGAAGTCAAGCATCATTTATCACAACAGCACTTGCAAAGAGATTATGCTTAAAAACGATAGTTCAAAACACCAATATAATTGGCATTGGCCATAAAAATAGTCCTATAAATAAACATACATATCTAACAATTTTTTCTCCTATCAATAATACACAATTAGATGTTAAGTGTCATGTAGTTGATAATATTACCAGCAACCTGCCCCAACAAAAAATTGATATTTCTAGTATAAAATTTCCTAACAATATAATTCTATCAGATACTGATTTTAATATACCTGCTGAGATATCTATTCTATTAAATGCAGAGGTTTATTTTGGTATTTTATTAGAGGGACAAATAAAAATTCATAATGGCCCAATATTGCAAAACACTTTGTTTGGGTATATTGTTGGTGGTAGTATTCCATGTTACACTGTCACAGAAAATAAGGTCTCAAACTTAGCAATTTATGACAATCAAAAACTTGAATATGTTATGGAACAGTTTTGGCTAACTGAAAGAGTTCCTGAAACTGTAGCCAAATCTAAACCTGAATTTCAGATGGCTGAACAGTGTTTTCAAAATTCAGTGAAACTTGAGAATAATACTTTTTCTGTTGGTTTGCCTTTAGTCTCAGACTTAAATGACTTACAGCTCGGA
Source organism: Diloba caeruleocephala (assembly GCA_947459985.1). Lineage (NCBI taxonomy): Eukaryota > Metazoa > Arthropoda > Insecta > Lepidoptera > Noctuidae > Diloba > Diloba caeruleocephala. The sequence goes on along the minus strand of OX381616.1, from coordinate 2,135,126 downwards.
GATTCTTTTTCACTGGCCTTACAAAGATTTTTGTCTTTGGAAAGAAAATTTAAAAGAGATCCATTATATTTTCAGCAATATAAACAATTTATTGATGAGTACATTGCTTTGGGGCATGCTAAAATTGTCGACATAGGCACTTATGATTTGCAGAATGGTTCAGTCTATTTTCTAGCACATCATGGAGTCTTAAACTTGAATAGTTCTACAACAAGATTACGTGTTGTTTTTGATGGTAGCATGTTATCTAAGTCAAAAAAATCCTTAAATGATATTTTACTAAACGGATCAGTTGTACAAAGCGAATTGTTCGATATACTTCTTCTATGGAGAACTTACACTTACACACTTAGCTGTGATATACAAAAAATGTTTAGATGTGTGAGGCTTAGTAAAGAACACACCTGCCTGCAAAATATACTGTGGCGTGATGACCCCAGTAAACCTATCAGTTGTTTGCAGCTGCAGACTATAACCTATGGTTTGAAGCCATCCACCTTTTTGGCCACCCGTTGCCTTCTAGAGTTAGCGTTCAGATATCAGGATACATTCCCTTTAGCTGCACAAGCATTGAAATCAAATACATATGTTGATGATATAATCTGTGGTTCAGATGATATGATACAGCTAAAAGAACTTAAACAACAGCTGCTTGAATTACTAAAGATAGGCAGTTTTAGATTACATAAATGGTGTTCAAATGTTTCCCAGGTACTTCAAGATCTGCCCAATGAATGCAAAAATTTTAGTGTTTTTGATATAAATAAAAACAATATAATTAAGACATTAGGTATTAAATGTGATATTTTAGGTGATCAGTTTAGTTACACTTCTCCTACTATAGACAACAACATCTCTCAAACAAAGAGAAATGTTTTAAGTTTCATAGGCAAAATGTTCGATCCGCTGGGTCTAATAGGACCCATAATAATTAATGCAAAGCTTTTCATGCAGCTATTATGGTCTATGAAAATTGGTTGGGACTCTATATTGCCCCAAGACCAACTCAATAGTTGGAACAAATTTTTGACAAGTTTAAGTAATATGAGTACTTTGTATATTCCAAGGTGTGTAATATTCCATTCCAGGGTCTGTGTTGAGCTTATAGGCTATGCTGATGCCTCACAAAAAGCCTTTGGCTGTTGTATCTACCTTAGATCCTTTAACACTGATGACTCGGTCTCTGTCCATTTATTATGCTCCAAATCTCGCGTTGCACCCCTGAATAAAGAACTGACCATACCAAAACTTGAGTTAAACAGTGCGCTGTTGCTGTCACAATTGACAGACAGAGTTTATAAAGTTTTAATTTCTAGATTTCCTATGAAAGTCTTTTTATATAGTGACTCACAAATAGTACTTGCCTGGATAAAGGCAAAAAATATTAAATCAAATCCCTATGTGTCAAACAGGGTCAGTCAAATATCTAATTTAACAAAAGACTTTACCTGGTCTTATGTCCACACAAACAGTAATCCTGCAGACTTAATTTCACGTGGTGTCGCCCCTCATATGTTACAGGCGATAGATCTCTGGTGGCACGGTCCTCAGGAATTGTGTAACAGAGATTTTCAACATGTAGAGGCTTTCTATTCTTTACCTAAACAGTCATACTTTGAGACTCCAGTCAATGTCTGTAGACTTGATAATTCCATTCTTGACAATTTAATTGAAAGGTTCTCAAGCATAGACAAATTACAAAGGATTGTAGCTTACATTTTCCGTTTTCGTCACAATCTAACAAGAAATTGTATAAAAGTAGAAGGTGCATTATTGCCAAAGGAGCTCCATGATGCTCTAATGCTTATAGTTTGTTGTGTTCAGCAAAAACATTTTGCTAAAGAAATAGGCCTTGTACAAAGGGATTTGCCTATTAAATCAGGTTTGTCCACCTTGCATCCTTTTCTTGACAGTAAAGATGTGCTTCGTGTTGGAGGTCGTCTCCAAAATGCTGACAACTTACCCTATAGCAAAAAACATCCAATAATTCTGCCAAAGAGCTGTCATTTAACTAATATTATTATTCAAAAGGAGCACATACGACTGCTACACGCAGGAGCAAAATTAGTGCTTAGTTCTCTATCCCAATCATTTTGGATTGTAAGTGGTATGAGAGAAGTCAAAAAGGTGGTTAACCGTTGCATCAAATGTGTACGTTTAAAGGCTGCAGCTTCAAAACAGCTCATGGGCTCATTACCGTCAGAAAGGATCACTGCCACTCGCCCCTTTCAGATAGTGGGTGTAGATTTCTGCGGGCCTTTCAATATTAAGGTGTCTAGGCTTCGTAAACCTTTGATAACGAAGGGCTACATTGCTCTATTTGTATGCTTTGTAACAAAATGTATTCACTTAGAGCTTGTAAGTGATTTAACTACGGAGGCGTTTTTAGCATGCCTCAAGCGATTTATATCAAGGCGAGGAATGCCTACACAAATATTTTGTGATAACGCAAAAACTTTTAAAGGTGCCTCTAACCAACTTAATGATTTGTATAATTTGTTTTCCACCAAGGCTCACACTGATATTATAGATAATTATTGTATATCTAACTATATAAAATTTAGATTCATACCCAGCTATGCACCTGAATTTGGTGGCCTCTGGGAGGCAGGCGTTAAAAGTGTTAAGTTTCATTTTAAGAGAATAGTGGGTAATCTTACTTTAACATTTGAAGCTATGTATACTATAATTTGTGAAATAGAAGCCATTGTAAACTCAAGGCCTTTGATGCCTTTAATCTCGGATGTGTCAAGTGTTGACTACTTGACGCCTGGCCACTTTATCATAGGTACTGCCATGATAAGTTATCCTGAAGTAGACATTTCAACTAAGTCCACAAATAAATTGAAGTTTTGGAATTTATGTACTAAAATTAAGCAAGAATTCTGGAAGTCCTGGTCGAGGGATTACCTTACACAACTACAGAGTAGACCAAAATGGAAAAATGCTCACCCTAATCTTAAAGATGGTGATCTTGTCATTGTACGCAGTGACAACACTGCCCCTTTGTCTTGGCCGATGGCTAGGATTGTGAGGACAATCCCTGGACCAGATGGTAGAGTAAGGGTTGCAGAAATTAAGATAGGCAGCAAAACCTATACTAGGTCATTTAGGAAGCTATGTTTGTTACCTGTAGATTTAAGCTAGAGTAATTAAATTATCTATTTGATAGTCTTATTTATAGTTGACTTTTTTTCATTTTTTCTTCATTTTCACTTTGTTGTAAAATGTAATAATAGTTCTCTTTAAGTATTTTTTATGTAATAGTAATTAACATCTTATTGTTTGAAATGATTAAAAACAATTCTTTCAGCTTACTCTTACAAAGTTTGATTTGTTATTACTTAAAACTTTAAATATATTTTCTGTTATAAACATTTATGTTCATTTTTGTTTAGTGCATTTACTGTGGCCCCGGCCCAACTATGTTCAATTGTTTTCTGAACATATATTTAAATAAGTATTTTGTATTGCAACATTTATTGTAATTTTTAAGTTATGGCAACATAGCCATTTTTACTTCTCTTCCGTTTGCTGTACTCAAATGAGCGTGTCGTGTTTTACCAGTTATTTTTATAATACAGTCCATACAATCTATCGCAGTGCATTTTTATTTCTACAACACGGTTTTATCGCTTACAATACCATTGTTAAGCTCAGTTTATCGTAGGCAGCGGTGAAGTTCACTTATCAACTTATAGCTGTTCTATGGATGTAGGTAATTCCTAAAAGGAGGTTAATACCTCTAAACATCATGGAACTAGAGTGTTAGGGACCCGCGCAGAGCCAGTTTTCTGTCCGTAATCGGCCTACGGTACCAATATTTAGGCTGGCCAGATGATCCACATCATTATTCAGATTATGCGTCTTCAGATCCTCTTTAGTCATTGCCTGCGTGCTAATCATCTCACCGGAGTCCTCTCAATCCTCGACTTAAACGTACTGGTGATTGGCAGCAGTCTAGGTGTTGGGTTACTAGCTAGTGACGTAGCCAAGAATTACGCAGGACCTGCAGCACTTGTATCGTTTCTGTTGGCTGCCGTTGTTAGTGTGCTTGCTGGTGAGTCTTTTGCTTCATTAATAATTACTGTCCCACTACTGGGCATGAGCTTTTTATCACTATGAGAAAGGCGAATATGGAATACGGAGGGTCAGCAGCAGCGTTCTTCGATTAAATTATCAACTCCACTGCGATCTCCAACCCGCCTGTGAAGCGCGGTGATTATGGCACCACCCCATTGACACAACAGAGGCACAGACTGATTATTGTGGCGATCATTGGGCATGTGCCCAGTAGTGGATGTCTTTCGGCTGACATGAGACCAGTCCTCTGGTCATAAATATTTACCAAAAAGGAATGTTACAAGTAGGACTTGGAGATAGGAAGTCGGGCAAGTGGATTGATGACCGTCTCTCAACGGTGCCGTCCAGGCTCAGGTACCCCGAAAAGCCTCGATAAAATGACAGGATGCAGCTCGAGCACGACTGAAGTTTCGGGAAGCCGCATCTTTTGCTCTTCTCAGGCATCATATCACTGTTTCTTCCCAATGGCCGCCACTATGAACATTCATAGCGGAAATCGCTATAATTATTTAAGAATACTTCACTATCTTCTCGATCTAATCCTTTAGGTACTTTGTTTTTAAACGTTGCCCCACACTATGATTTCTCCTGTGTCGTGGGTGCGCTAACCCACGCCCAGCGCCGCAGCCGACTGTATCAGCCACTGCACCAACTGTGCCGTGTTGTCGTCTAGTTGCTTGTATGCCACTAATGGGAGGTGGCCTATTTACTTATTTATAGGGTGAAGCAAAGTCTCACGGCTTCACAAGTAAAAGATAGAAGTAAAAATAAAAGCAATATTTTATACTGCGATCTGTACTAAACTACTCTTAGTTCAAAGTTTGCCATGAAGTTGGCCATCATCTTTTCCTGTATTTTAATATTTAATAGGAAAACGGACCTATATACGAGTACATAGGTATATATACGATAACCAAAGTGACCTTCATATTTGGTTTCTTCCGGCGCCTTTGTTCGCTATAGCTTGTTATCACGCATTTTGTGCGACTGACGTTAAAGCTTACGTTTACGACACGGACGGTCGACTGCTGCGCTCCGGATCGCGGGTTCGATTCCCGCACGGAACAAATACCTATTTGTGTGATCTGCAGGTAGTTGTTCCGGGTCTGGGTGTATTAAATGTATGTCTGTAAACGTACCCACGACACACGAGAAATCCTAGTGTGGGGCAACGTTATTTAAAAAAAAATACGGGATGCACTCCGGTAGTGCCGACAGAAATGAAAATTTTATAGCCATAAATGTTTTTATTTTTATTTATATAATTCACAATACTATACTATATGGCTGCGGTGTGAGCCGCCTCACAAAAAGCACGCGCTTCCCGCCGCGTTGCGAAACCAAGAAGTTATCACTTCAAATAGCGTCTCGTAACGGTGTCGCGAGTCCAGAGATTTTGTCTCATCTAAAAATATGCGTACCGCGCTAAAACAAGTTTTCACTTCAAAACTAAAAAAAAAACAAACGCACAACAAAACAAACAACGTACGAAGCGTTGGAATTTTTGCCTCGAAATAAAAAACTGTACGGTCATTTAACGGCCACCACAAATAAAATCTGTCTTTAGTAAACAAATAAGTATACCATTATTTGTTTAATTTTAATATATGATTAGTTCCTTTCTTTGTCCATATAGTTCTGCTGCGCGTTCACTGGCTCGGTATCGAAGCGTGCGTAGCGTATCTATGCAAGGCAAGTCCGGTACGGATTTGCCGACCATTCCTTATTTTTTTAAATAACGTAAGCCCCACACTAGGATTTCTCCTGTGTCGTGGGTGCGTTTACAGACATAAATTCCACATACAATACACCCAGACTCGGAACAACTACCTGCAGACCGTACAAATATTTGTTCCGTGCGGTAATCGAACCCACGACCCGGAGCGCAGCAGCCGACTGTATCAGCCACTGCACCAACTTCCTCGTCTTGTTAATGAATAGAAAATAAAATCAATCTTTGTTCATACGATGACTATATGACACTGACAATAGCCAATTAACAATTCACTTGATTAAGAGGTAACCTTGAACTACGAGTATATGTAATTCATCATCATCATTTCGGCCGAATGAAGTCCACTGCTGGACACACAGGCCTCCCCCAAAGATCACCACAACGACCGATATGGGTGTGTTGTGGGCTCATTGGGGGGTTTTGCCATAATCGCCACGCTTGGCAGACGGGTTGGCGATCGCAGTTGAGTTGTTAATGTAATCGAAGGACGCTGCTGCCCATCCTCCGGCTAATCCCTTAGTCGACTTTTACGACACCCACGGGAGGAGATTGGGTGGTGGTATTCTGAGCCGGCACCACACGGCAATATAACGCACGCACGGCAATAATATGTAATTAGTAAGTATGTAATTGAAGCGAACCAGCGTTTGGGATGGGGATTTTATACACAAACGTGAAACGACCGAACGCAAACGCGGTAATGCAACGCACCTCCTCGGCTGAGGAGCGCATATTAAGTTTCGCTTCTGTCGCATGTTCCACGACACCTGAAGTTATTTATCTTGTTTCAGGATTATGTTACGCAGAATTCGGTGCACGGGTGCCCAAAGCGGGCTCAGCGTACGTCTACAGTTATGTGTGTGTCGGCGAGTTCATTGCCTTCATCATCGGCTGGAATCTTATACTGGAATATATTATTGGTAAGTGGACCTACATAATCTTTATTTCTATATTTTGTTTTAATAATATCGTTGCCCCCCTCTAGGATTTCTCCTGCGTTGTGGGTGCGTTTACATACATAAATTCCACACACAATACACCCAGACCCGGAACAACTACCTGCAGATCATACAAATATTTGTTCCGTGCGGGAATCGAACCCGCGACCTGGAGCGCAGCAGCCGACTGTGTCAGCCACTGCACCAACTGTGCCGTCGAATCATCACGCTTGGCAGCCGGATTTGTGATCAGTTGATCACAACGTTCTGCTGCCAATCTTCGTGTTATCAACCCTTAGTCGCCTTTTAGGAAACCCATGGGTGGAGAGAGGTGTTCTATTTTTTGCCGGAAACCACACGGAATTTTAATTTAATCTATACAAATAAATAAAATTGAAATGTCTGTTTGTAATGTTAAAATAACAGCTTTTTACTAAATGCAGATGAAAAAAACTATTTTTAATTTTTTTGTCTGTCTGTTTGTTCCCGCTAATCTACGAAACGGCTGGACCGATTTTGACGGGATTTTCACTGGAAGATAGCTGATGTTATAAGGAATAACTTAGGCTGCTTTTATTTTAGAAAAAGTATAAGCGTTCCGCGCAAAAAGTTAAAGCCCATGAAATCCAATATATATAGATACTAATTTTATTATTAAATATACATAAATATAAACAGATGGTGAAACCGCGGGGCACAGCTAGTTAATAATAAATTAGTAATACCAAAGTATTTTTTCTTTGGTATTTCTTTGATTACCAATTCCTTGTGGTGTCCTAATACCGTGTGGTGTCCGGATTAAGAGTATAGCACCACTCCATCTCCTCTCATGGTTGTCGTAAAATGTGACTATAAACTAGAGGGATGGGCAGCGGCGCCCATTCTGTGGAACAATATCCATTACCTGCCAGCCAAGCGTGGTGAGTTCTGGCAAATTCCCTCAAACTAAAGACTATTGTGGAAAATCATGGGCGAGGTCTTTGTTCAGCGGTGTACGTCCTTTGACTGATATGATGATGATCACTTTTTCTTGTAGGTGCAGCCTCCGTCGTGAAGGCTTTAAGTGAATACCTGGACTCGTTACTGAACAAGGCGATATCGACACACCTCGAGGCGGCGATGCCTCTGGACACGCCCCATTTGGCGAGTTACCCGGACGTGTTCGCGTTCTCGGTCATTATGGCGTTTTCTGGTTAGTGGTTTTTTTTCTTTTTATTTGCCCCACACTGACTTAAAGTAAAGTGAATAGAGACAATAAACAGTATCTAGACTAGCATAAAGGCCCCGTTACCGTCGAGCGTGCGCCTGTGTGAGTGCTTCGACTTCGGACCGTAAGTACCTACGTAGCTTTTTTTTTTAACTTTACCACACTAGCATTTCTCCTGTGTCGTAGGTGCGTTTACAGACATGAATCCCACATACAAGTGCTTAAAATATTATGATACATTTATGGCTTGCCGTGTAGTGCCGGCTCAGAATACCAACACCCCATTTCATCCCGTGGGTGTCGTAAAAGTCGACTAAGGGATTCGCCGGAGGATGGGCAGCAGCGTCCTTCGAGTACATTAACAACTCAACTGCGATCGCCAACCCGCCTGCCAAGCGTGGCGATTATGGCAAGACCCCCCAATGAGCACACAACACACCCATACGTTGTGGTGATCTTTGGGGGAGGCCTGTGTCCAGCAGTGGACTTCATTCGGCCGAAATGATGACTCAATTTTCCCACACCGCTGATAAAGCAGTTTCATTTAAAAAAAGTAAAGCATCAAGTGTGTTTATAACAAGAGCGTAGATTACGTTAATTAGTTAATTCTGTGCCGAAGATGATAACTACGGTGGTTTTAGGAGTCCGGCATGCTCGTCCACTGTTCCCAGGGTCTGAAAAAGTACACCGTGTATTTCAAATGTGTCTTTTACAAAAGGCCCCGGTTCAGCTACCGTTGTGCTTTAATATATAAATATACGGGTTGCACTCCGGGAGTGCCGACAGAAGTGAAAACTCATTTTGGCGCGTTAGAAATTTTTTAGATGGGTACTAGGGTTATTGGGTTATGAACTGTATTTTATAAATTATTAGAAACTTTAAAATACAATTAATATTCTTTTACTCATCTAGACGCGTTCGCGGTCTGCTATATGTACATGCATATATGCACACACTTTAGCTGCGTCTCGTAACGGTGTCGAGAGTCCAGAGATTTTATCTCATCTAAAAATATGCGTGACGCGCTAAAAGAACTTTTCACTTAAAAATGTTATTTAAGTTCAATTTATTTACTGGACGCATCGTGCACAACATCGCCTGTAATGAAGGAGAAGGGAACAGACCTATATCCAAGATTGGATCTTGAAAAAATGGTGCTGACTGTTCAATTGATTTTTGCCTGTAAAAAGATGATTTATGTCGCGCTGACCTACGTCTTGTCTATTAACCTCGGTGCAATTATTTGATTCCATTATATTTCAGTGGCCCTCGCATTCGGTGTGAAAGAGTCGACGAAATTCAACAACTTCTGCACGGGCGTCAACCTGTGTGTTGTGTTGTTTGTCATCATATCCGGATCCTTTAAAGGTAAAAATCGAATATACAGGTATATGTAATAAAATGTACTTTCGCGACTTTAGGGAAGTATTCAATAAGGAGAATTAGATTAACGGTTTTATTTTTTTATTTATAAATACATTTTTAATTCATAAAACTTATATAACGTAAAATTATACTCTATTAAGTAAACGTTGAGAGTATTAGTGGGCACCTTTTAGTTTTTTTTAACGTGTTGAAATCCTCTTAATTCCAAGAGGATTACCCCACGTTAAAAAAAAATACCGGCATGCCCCTCCGCCTTGAGAAGAGCGGAGGGGTATGCGTCACACCTACCCATCATTGAAGCGCTCATAGCCAGTCGCACTCGCTGATCGGTTACCGACTTGAGAAGTTAAGCAATACTTGGCGCGGTCAGTCTATGGTGACCGCAAAGTGATATCGAAGTCTTCGAAGTCATCGATCTTTGAAGTGAGCATCTCCGTTCTTCGGAGGGCAGTCGTTAAGCCAAGTCGGACACCTTTGAGCGGCTGGAACCACTCTGACATTAGGTTGGCCACGAACTACACGAAAGAAGATAACAATTGTAATGCTACCCAGGACCTGTCCTGCGAGGCATCATACTGCGCTCGTACCCTTGAGACGTAATTTAGTGTCTTATGCCCAGTAACATCACTATAGCCTGCGCAATACCGCTGTATCGCGCCTTAGGTATGCGAGCAGCGAGGCGTGGGGGGGGGGGGGGGGGGGGGGGGGGGGGGGGGGGGGGGGGGGGGGGGGGGGGGGGGGGGGGGGGGGGGCATCCGCTCCATTTTGTCTCTCCTTCCCACTCCCCGCCTCCTCGCGCATACCTAAAGCGTATTGGTCAGGGCTATACCTACAGTGCTCTTCTATCGGTAACACACTCAAACACCCCCCGGAGTCTCGCTGTGCAAGAAGAGAGTACTGCCGCCATTAAAACTTGTGGTACTTCTTCCCGTTCCCTTCATTTGCTTCAGTTGAGTCTGTAAACTTAATTTCTCGTACAGCCGACACGAAGAACTGGCGGATACCAGCAGAGGAGGTGCCTAAGTCGGAACACAAAGACTTCGGTACCGGCGGGTTCGCGCCGTACGGGCTCGCTGGCATCATCAAGGGTGCTGCCGTCTGCTTCTACGGGTTCATCGGTGAGTTGCACATATTATTGCGTCATCATCATCATCATTTCAGCCGATAATCGTCCACTGCTGGACAGAAGCCTCCCCTAAAGATTGCCACAGCGACCGGTATGGTTTTGTGTTGATAATCGCCACGCTTGGCAGACGGGTTGGCGATTGCAGTTAAGTTATATATACTCGTAGGACGCTGCTGCCCATCCTCCGGCTACTCCCTTAGTCGACTTTTACGACACCCATGGGAGGAGATGGGGTGGTGGCATTCTAAGCCGGCACCACGTGGCGTGCGTGGCGATTATGGCAAAACCCCCCAATGATTGTGGGCACATCCATATCGGTGGTTGTGGTGATCTTTGGGGGAGGCTTGTGTCCAGAAGTGGACTTCATTCGGCCGAAATGATGAAACAGATTAGTTATAGATTCTATATCAAATATATTTTGTGTTTAATTATTTTTTTTATATCAAATACTACACTGTTCCTAAAAAGCTGAAACCCCATTTGTATCGAAGTTTATAATGCATTGCCAGAGACGATAAAAATCTTCCTACAAATCATATTTACGAAGGACACACTAAAAGTTTTTAGAAAATCAAAAATGGAATGATGTAGGAACCTGTGATTTTTTTTATTGTTTTTCGAAGTAGTCTTCGTTCCTTTCTACGCACCGTCGCATGCCATGGAACCATTGACTGAAGCAGTGAGTCCTTACCGTCTTAGCTCATACAGCCATTAACGTTATCAAAATACTTTCATTTGATCGTTTAAAAAGATTTGTATGGAAAATCATGTGTGTATGTTTATTATTTAACAATTTTTTTTGTATACGTCTATAGCACCGTACCTTTCGAATTATATAAGTTTCATTCCCTCATTATTAAAAACAACTACTTAAATTTTTGATGGTTACGTATTAATATATAGATGTTTACTAGGTTTTGACTGCGTCGCCACAGCTGGCGAAGAAGCAAGGCGTCCTCAGAAGACCATTCCCTTCGCAGTGGTAGCGTCCCTGCTCGTGGTGTTCCTGGCATACTGCGGCGTGTCCTCCGTGTTGACACTGATGGTGCCGTATTATATGCAGGTGAATGTTGGAATCCACCATCATCCACCATCCGTGTGGTGTCCGGATTAAGAATATGGCACCACTCCATCTCCTCCCGTGGAGGTCGTAAAAGGCGACTAAGGGATTCTAAACCAGAGGGATGGGCAGCAGCGTCCCTTCTTCAAAGAAGGGACGCTTTTAGAAGCTTTAGCCATACTGCGCTCACCAACCCGCCTGCCAAGCGTGGTGAGTACTGGCAAATTCCCCCCAGAATGATGAAACAATTGTTGAAATCTATGGGGGAGGCCTTTGTTCGGCAGTGGATGTCTAATGGCTGATATGATGAATGTTGGAATAAGCAAGTCTGTCAGGTTAGCCGTAATGTCACAGCCATACTGCGGTCGCTCTATAGATATAAGCATTTCTTCCATCTAACACTAAAATCCTTTTGGTCCAATCACTTGTGCTTCCTGTAATTGATTATGCGGATGTTTGTTTCTCGGATTTATCCCAAAACCTCAACAAATTGGATCGACTTCTCAATAACTGCACTGATTTCAGTTTTGGACTTCGGCAGTATGGCCACATCTCTTTATACCGTTCCCAGCCTAAATGGCTGCCTATCCGACAGAGAAGATCACTGAGATCTCTTTTTCTTCTGTTCTCCATTATTAACGATCCTTGTGCTCCTGATTATCTCAAAAGATTTTTTCTAGTGTTGGGTAGCTCTCATAGCCGTAACCTGCGTGCTGCCGAGAATTTAATTCCTCAGTTTCCTTCCCACCGTACAGGTTTTATTTCTTAATCCTTTGCTGTCCCAACAATCAAAATATGGAACGAGCTTCCCCTTGGTATAAAGAAAGCGCCAAGTAAATTTTCTTTCAATCGCAAAGTTCGGGAATACTTTTTGAATTTGCTGGAATCCTAATTGACAATTACGGGCATTGTTAAAATGATAAGTAGTATGTATTATATTTAAACTATTAATATATTATATAAAATATGCTATTAATAAATCTACTTATTTTTTCAAGCGCTCATATATAATATATGTATATATATTCATATATGTGTGCATCTTGTGTACGGACTACGATTTGGTTTGTGTGTGGGTCATTGACCTGTGTAAACATTTACTTCGGATTGGACATAAAGTTTGGAACATATATACCTGTATACATAGTTCTTATTTTATCTTTAATTTGACGGCACGGTTGGTGCAGTGGCTGATACAGTCGGCTGCTGTGCACTGGGTCGCGGGTTCGATTGCCGCACGGAACAAATATTTGTACGATCTGCAGGTGGTTGTTCCGGGTCTGGGTGTATTGTATGTGGAATTCATGTCTGTAAACGCACCCACAGGAGAAATACTAGAGTGGGGCAGTTTAAAAAAAAAAAAAAAAAAAAAACAATCTCACTCCATCGTGGCGCCATCTACCACCAAATTATTGGCCTTACGATTTCATATTACAAATGTTTTATGATTAAACAGGACGAGAAAGCCCCGTTCCCGTTCGTGTACGACCACTTGGGCTGGCCCTGGGCCAAGTATGCTGTCAGCGTGGGCGCCATCTGTGCGCTCTGCTCCAGGTAACTAATTCATCTCGTGACGAACTTCTCACTGATGAGCTTATCTATATTACGGCTGTAAGTGGCATCGTAATGAAAACTAATACCCATGGATTTAGTACATGATTCTAGAATCCTCAGCGTTAGAATTTTGCGTTGGCTTTTCATGAATTTTTAGTTTTCCCAGTTTATTGAAACTGATTTCAGTATAAAATAAATGTTTCCCTCTATTCTAACGCTGTTTTGAATAGAAACAATAAACTATTTGTTTTCACATAAAAATGCTTGTAGGTAAATATAAACTAAATGGCTGTTGTTTCGCTGCATGGATAAGGTCATCGCAGCAATCACGTAGCGTTGTGATCGCGTTGCTTACGATACATTGCGGGCTCAGAAATGTCAAAATTTGTAATCCATTTAATTTAGAGATAAATAGCATTTCTATTTTTACTATACCCTCTTCCTAAAGTTTGCGGTACGTTATTTCTTATATGCTATATATTAAAAAAAAATACGCATCGAATTGAGAAACTCCTCTTTTTTGAAGTCGGTTATAAATTAATGTTTCTTTGTTCCTGTATGTATGTGTTATTCTTCATCTCCTCTTAGATTATGGCTTCTGTAGAATATCTTCCACAATTTCGCCAATGTCAAGTATAAGGCAACGTCGTATGGTGTTTAGAATAATGAATCTTTACATATTCATAAAATATTTCACAAAAATGAAAAATATCTATAAAATATGTGGGCAACGTCGTACGGTTCAATTGTTTTTTCGATTTCCATGTATGTGTTCAGTTTTATGATAAGATACCTAAAGAAATTACCGATCTAATAGTTGGGTAGTTTAAATCGTACGTCAAATCAATTCTCATAAGCATATTATAGGTCTAAAGACTATGTTGACGATAGGAACATATGGCGTTAGTTCTTTTCTGCACATGTGGCTTCCCTGGAAACCAAATATATCTGAACTGATATTTGCACTGTAAGCGGCCATGCCATTATCTTTTGTCAATGTAAAGACATTTAAAAAAATGACTAGTAAAGACCTAACCCTCAGTTTCTTCTCAGAGGTTGAGAGGTGGAGAGAGGAGCGAAAAGCCCTCCAACGTTACAATATGCCGGGGAAAAGTGTCTGTTAGGGCCTATTTACTTGGGGTCGAGGGCGCGCAGATTGGGGAGTCTGCGTGCTCATACCGACCGACCCCCGGTAGGAGTCCGGCATACCCCTTCTCTCTTCTCTGGGCGAAGGAAGTTCATGTAGATTTTTCACTGGAAACCAATAAAAAAGAGGTCCCTATTGTCAGTATGGTTTTTTATCTTATAATAGGCTTTCTCGGGGAGTACAGTACAGTACTAACCACGCTTGGCTGGCGGGTAGGTGAGTGCAGAATGGCTGCTGTACAAAAGGGACACTGCTGCCCATCCCTCTGGTTTAGTCCCTTAATAGTCTATTACCACATGGTAGGGGATGGAGTGTTGCCGGATATTATTAATCCGAACACTGTACTATGAATGAAGAAACGCGTCCTGCACATAACACATGCGCAAGCGCACGACCCGCTGATTATTGCTCGGGAGCTTTCTATATTGCACCTGATAATAATATAAAAATTGCGCAATATTATTTTATACTCGCTGGGACCCGCGGTTTCACCCGCGGTTTAATTTAAAAGAAATTCGATAATTTAAGTACTTGGATACTTGTCGTAGAGTATAATTTTTGTGTTTCATGTGTTTTAATATTTTTTGCGCGGAACTCTAATTGTTTTTCTAAAATTAAAGTAGCGTAAATTAATCATTTAAACATCAGCTATCTGCCAGTGAAAATCCCGTAGAAATCGGTCCAGCCGTTTCGAATATTAGCGGGAACAAACAGAAAATTAAAAATATTTTTTTTGTTGTAGGTACCGTATATCCTTTCGTAAGCATTTATAGTAAAAGCTGTTATTTTGACTTTACAAACAGACACTGCAATTTTATTTATTTGTATAGATAAGTTTATAGTCCGTTACATGAAGCCTCCAATGTCTTCAGCGCCTCACTATCGTATATGTGTTACGTACAGTTTGCTGGGCGCGGTGTTCCCTCTGCCCCGCATCATCTACGCCATGTCGTCCGACGGGCTGCTCTTCCGGTTCATGGGACAGGTCAGCGAGCGCTACCAAACGCCGCTCATTGGGACCATGATCGCTGGTCTCTTTACAGGTAACATTTGCAGCATACTGTCTACACAAGGACACCATTGAAACGCAACAACCTAAGCTTTGATTTTTCTCCGGACTCCGGCAAAAGAAGACACGTCTATGACATCTTTTTTTGGGCAGGAAATTCTTAAAATGAAACTATGTCTTCCACTTATATTTCACCAGTTTACAGACATCAATCTCACATGCACAAACACTATCCCGAAACAACTATCTGTAAATCATATACATATGCGTACCGTAAGGGGATCGAACCCGCGGCACGTAGCGCAGAATGTCCAGAAGCAAACTGTGCCGTCACTTGAGTTAACGTTATCGCGCGTAGTAATAAAGGAAGAGCTATGCCAGCCAGCGAGCCCTCTCGCAACCCTCCGTGTCCGCAGCCTTGTGGTCGCTCCAGCTGCCCGACAGACATCAGCTCCAGCTGTCCAGACAGTCCCAAAATCCGCACCAGGGAAGTAACGCGCGTGCGTGGTAGTGCGCCGATTAGGTCGCGATCGTCCCTGGGGGGGTGACCGCTTTACAGTCACCCTCTCCGAGATGTGCCAATAGGCGTGGCACCAGTGGGCGGCCCTAGTGTGATCATACGAGGACCTGGAGCCTCCCTTACGTGCCGAAGATGACCGCTCCAGTGGTTTTAGCCGGTAGGAGTCCGGCATACCCTTTCGCCCTTCCCCGGGGCGAAGGAAGTTCATGAAGAATTTCCACTGGGCACCAATAAAAAAAAAAAAGGTTCGCGATCGTACACTCTTATTGTTAGTTTAACGTAATAGTAATAATTAATTGTTAAGTGATTATATATCGAATATACGGATTTTTATGACATCGTGGTTTTCCTCGATAATCCTAAACATATGAATTTATTCGAGTTTATAATATTTTGAATGTTTGATTTTCAGACTGACTTACTCAGTTGTTTCCTATTCCAGCAGATAATCTATCTCTCTGCTAAACTTCACCTGCATCCGTGGTCGTTTGAGCTTTATTTATGACGGCATAGTTGGTGCAGTGGCTGATACAGTCGGCTGCTGCACTCCGGGTCGCGGGTTCGATTCCCGCACGGAACAAATATTTGTATGATCTGCAGGTAGTTGTTCCGGGTCTGGGTGCATTGTATATAGAATTCATGTCTGTAAACGCAACTACGACAGTGAAGAAGAAAGAATCCTAGTGTAGGGGCAATGTTTTCTAGTGTGATCATACGAGGACCTGGAGCCTCCCTTGGGGGCCGAAGATGACCGCTCCAGTGGTTTTAGCCGGTAGGAGTCCGGCATACCCCTTCGCCCTTCCCCGGGGCGAAGGAAGTTCATGAAGAATTTCCACTGGACATCAATAAAAAACGCGATCGCAGTTGAGTTGTTAATGTTCTCGAAGGGCGCTGCTGCCCATCCTCCGGCTAATCCCGCCTTTAGTCGCCTTTTACAACACCCTCGGGATGAGATGGGGTGCTATTCGTAGCCACCACACAGCTTTATAGGTATCATTTTGTGATCGTATAGCAATGTTAATATTTGCAGGCACTTTGGCGATGATCTTCAGGTTGGAGCAGCTGATCCACATGATGTCCATTGGTACTCTGCTGGCGTACTCCATGGTCGCCTCCTGCGTTCTACTGCTTCGGTAAGTTTTTTTTTTTTTTTGTGTATAATACTAGTACCTCTGACATGTAGATCAGAGCTCTTATTTATCTTATTTGTTTTAATGGCTTAATATTGTTCTTGTACATATAACTTATTGCTATTTATTTACTACATCTATATCATATCTGTTGGTAATATATATGACAAATATATATACCACATATGTTAACTATTTATTTCTATATATCACTTTGCTTATTATCTTTGTACAGTAATTTATAAATTCTTTGCGCATATTTTTATTAATCAGTAATTCCTTCGCATGTTCACGATCGCTTCGGTAAGTTTGTAACACCATTTTTCGTATACATTTTCTTAGCTTAATACTAATGTATCGGTACCACGTCGATATTTTAAATTGGAGGAGGGCAAACTACCTTGCCGGTCAGCTGATGTTGAGTGGTCACCACAACTCATGACCGTCTTCAATACTAGAGAAGTCACTGATGCCATATTACGGGGGAAGGAGAAGACGGGTGGATAAGTAGAGGGGGAGTCTATATCCGGTACTCGGCTCACAGCACAAAACAGTTTTGATACGTTACGTCAGTAGCCTGAGAAGAGGAAGGAGCTTCATCATTTCGGCCGAATGAAGTCCACTGCTGGACACAGGCCTCCCAAAGATCACCACAACGAACGATATGGGTGTGTTGTGAGCTCATTGGGGGGTTTTGCCATAATCGCCACGCTTGGCAGACGGTTTGGCGATCATACTTGAGTTGTTTACTCGAATGTACTCGAAGGTCGCTGCTGCTTATAATTTCGGCCCAATGAAGTCCACTGCTGGACACAGGCCTCCCCAAAGATCACCACAACGACCGATATGGGTGTGTTGTGAGCTCATTGGGGGGTTTTGCCATAATCGCCACTCTTGGCAGTCTGGTAGGCGATCGCAGTTGAGTTGTTAAGAAAGAAAGAAAGAAAGAAAATGTGTTTATTGGCACAAAAAGAAAGAAATACACAAATATTACAATTAGTAAATGTTATAAATATAGGCTACTAAAATAAACTAATCATTACAAGAACATTATAGTGCCAACGGGGCCGCAGCTCAGCATAATGTTAGGAGGCAGAAATACCGACCACCTAACGCTGGTTTTCAGCTGCAACCCACGAGTGCCATACGCTCGAAACTATTAAATATACCTAACTACTGCCTGCGGTTAATCTCTTAGTTGACTCTTACGACACCCACCAGAAGAGATGGGATGGTGGTATTCTGAGCCGGTACCATTATTTACGTCACCCATTTCCAGTACCGTTCTTCCCCCCAGGTACGAGTACAGCCAGCCGTCGCACCGGACGCAGGAGCCCCTCAACTTCTCGTACCGCAGGGCGTTGAGGCAGATCATCAACGCCGACAGACATACCTTGCCTACCAAGCTGAGCTCTGTGACCGTGTCCGTGCTCGTCACGCTGTATGGTAAGCAAACAACAGAAGGCCAATTCTCGTAATTTAAAAATGTTCAAAACATAGTTCCGATATAGTCTCAGTGTCAAAAATGTCACAAATGGTGTTCTCCTAAACTAACAAACAACGTCAAACGTGAACTTACACTGTGATGAGATCGAAAATGGATCGAAAGTTGATCGAAGTCAAAACGGTATTCTGCTAACATTTCGAACTGTCACATGTACAACATTTTCATTAAATAAACGTCAAAATTGAGATCGAAATGAGACTAGACCGAGATTATACTGAAATCCGACTGAACTTTAAGCGCAGAATACCATTTTTTCGGTCAATTCATAATTTAATCTCAGTTTGGTCAAGATTCAGTCATAGTGTCAATTAATTACGAGAATTGGCCCTCAGAATGCCGGACAAGTGCCGACCGTTTCTACTGACGGCAGTTCTTTATTTGCCGAGGATTGTATGCCGCTTATGTCGGCACGGTTGGTGCAGTGGCTGATAAAGTCGGCTGCTGCGCACCGGGTCGTGGGTTCGATTGCCGCACGTACAAACATTTGTACGATCTGCGGGTAGTTGTTCTGGGTCTGGGTGTATTGTGTGTGAATTTGTGTTTGTAAACGCACCCACGACACAGGAGAAATACAATGTGGGGCAAAGTTTAAAAAAATAAAAAATATCCAACGTCTTTCTTCAAGATTGATCAAATTTGTTTGATGACTGCGTGATGTCCATTAATCTATACAAATAAATAAAATTTAAGTGTCTGTTTGTAATGTCAAAATAACAGCTTTTTACAAAATGCATATGAATGTACTTTTTTTATTTCTTTCTTTTTATGGGACAAGCCCGCCATACATTCCCAACCACTGCCACTCCTGTAAGCCAGGATCTACAATGGCGACCACCGAAAAGAACACACCAGGTGTGTCCCAGAGAAATGAATAACTGTCTTGGAACCCGCACCGAAATTAATCAGAAAAGAAAATGGAGGAGTAGGAAAGAATGTACGAATACGAATGTATACGAGTTTATGGAACTTATAACAAAAAAACATTTTTTTCGTCTGTCTGTCTTTCTGTCCGTCTGTCTGTTTGTTCCGGCTAATCTCCGAAACGGCTGGACCGATTTTGACGGGACTTTCACTGGCAGATAGCTGATATTATAACGAGTAACTTGGGCTACTTTTATATTTAAAAAAAATTTAGGATTCCGCAAAAAAAAAATACCCGTGATATGCAATCCAATATATATACTAATTATACTTATATATTTTCATGTAACTATATTATATTACTAGCTGGGACCCGCGGTTTCACAGACACAGATTGCGAACAAACAGACAGACAGACAAAAAAAAATTTTTTTGTTATAGGTAACGTATATACTTTCATATGCATTTAGTAAAAAACATTTATTTTGACATTACAAACAGACACTTCAATTTTATTTATTTGTATAGATTAAAAATAAAATTGGTCTTTGTCCAGCAGTGGATGTCCTTCGGCTGGTGATTAATTATTTATTTAATACTTCATGCACAAATTTTGTACAGAGGCGAACTTAATGCCAATAGGCATTTTCTACCAGTCGACCTTATCAGTTTTCCATTATGCTGATGTATAAAGTTTGTCTATTGTACAGGTGTATCGTGCTTCATTATGATGTGCAGTATCAACCAGTACGGTGAAGCGATACTGGAGGGCCACACCGGCGCTGTAGCTATGCTGAGCGTGGGCTCCATCCTCGTCGTGGTGACACTGATCGCCATATCCCGACAGCCGGTATCAGACAAGAAGCTCGCCTTCTCTGTGAGTATCTTCTAGCACATACGAGAAGAAGGCGACGTCCGACTTCCCAGAAAGTCAATCGCACCTGCAGTCTACTGCAGCACTGCAGTCTAACCGGCGCTGTGCCTGCCGCGGATACGTAAAATGTATTTTATATCTTTATTCTTCTTTCGAGTAAGGTTGGTGCCGGCTTTGCCGTGTGGTGCCGGCTCATAATGCCACCACCCCATCTCCTGTGGGTGTCGTAGAAGTCTACTAAAGGATTGGCCGGAGGATGGGCAGCAGCGTCTTTCGAGTACATTAACCACTCAACTGCGATCGCCCACCCGTCTGCCAAGCCTGGCGATTATGGCAAAACCCCCTAATGAGAATGAAAAGAAACACACCCATATCGGTCGTTGTGGTGATGTTTGGGGGAGGCTTGTGTCCAGCAGTGGACTTCATTCGGCCGAAATGATGTCAGACCTTGTGTCAGAACTGTTCAAGCCGTCCAAAAGCCTCCAACTTGGCTTAACGACTGCCGCCTAATGACAACAACCGGGACCGATGATTTAACGTGCCCGACGAAGCATGCTGACTGACGCTCAATTTAAATACCACTGCGGTCACCCATCTACAAACTGACCACGCCAAGCGTTGCTTAGCCTCGCCGATCGTTTACAGTAGTGCAATTCTCTAAGCCAGATATCCATACGTCCTTGTATACAGAGTTGAAATAACGGCGAAAATCCAATTCGGTATTCGCTAAGACACGATTCAAGCTATTCAAGGACACGTTGCAGACGATGAGCCACGAAGACGTGTCTTAGCGAATACCAAAATGGTTATTCACCGTTATTTCAATTCTCTTTTCAAGGATGTATGGATGTTTAAGCTTAAGGAATTGCTATGGCCCCTCTCAAACTCTGTTGTTGATGCATAAAGTTCTACAAAAGTGAAGTTTAATTCAAGGGGATAGTTAGTAGCGCCATCTTTTTTCTTTTGTTATTTATATTATTTGGTGTAAATCAGTTCTCAATGACACTTCTAATACGTGGCTTAGTACCCCGTCGTACACACGGCTACACTTCAAGTTCTAGTTTAAGCTAATCTCTCATCGTAAGTAAAGCCTATAGCCTAGGCCTATAGGCAATGCGAGATCAGCTTACACTGGAAATTTATAGCTTGGTATGTAGCCGAGCGTACTAACTAACTAGGGTATCGAGACGGCAATGTTTTAGGAATCGGTTTTGTTGATATGGGTTCTAATCCATAATCGGATACCCTTTTTTCGGTTATTTCGTATCGGTATTATCGTTTGCTGTATTTATTAATTTATTGTTAAAAATGTCCTGGTATAATACTAATAATTAAAATGGGTACAGTTTTCAGACATAAATATTTTATGCACAAACACCCAGAGCCGAAACAAATATCTGTAAATCAAACAAATATATTTGTTCCATCCAGGGATAGCTAGCTTACCTACTGCGCCAATCGTGCCATCGAACAATTTTTCATTTTAATCGAAAGATCGATTGAATCGAAAGTTTGTAATATTTTAGATTCGTTTTTTGTAACCCAGAGTTCTTGGTTCTCTTAGAACCGGGGAAAACCGGTTCCGATGTCCTAGTACAAATATTTTAGAAACAAGTGTAAAATTTAAAGGATATACCCGTCGATGAATTTTACATTTTATGCGAAAGAACCGGGTTTGTAATATTTTAGATCCGTTTTTTGTAACCCCGAATCCTTGGTTCTCTTAGAATCGGGGAAAACAGGTTCCGATTTCCTAGTATAAATCTTGAAACAAGTTTGACGGCACGGTTGGTGCAGCGGCTGGTGCAGTCGGCTGTCGGTCGTGGGTTCGATTCCCGCCCAGCACAAATATTTGTATGATCTGCAGCTAGCTGTTCCGGGTCTGGGTGTATTGTATGTGAAATTCATGTCTGTAAACGCACCCACGACACAGGAGAAATCCTAGAATGGGGCAATGTTTAAAAAAAAATAGTCAAAATTATTTATTTCAAATAAGCAATATTGGCACTTATGAAACGTCAGAATCTAAGTTGCACTTGTTTCACTTGTGATATCCATCTCTCGTGACAGGTGCCGCTGGTTCCCTGGCTGCCGGGCGTCAGCATCCTGATCAACGTGTACCTCATGCTGAACCTGGACTACATGACGTGGGTGCGGTTTGGTGTGTGGATAGCTGCTGGTAAGTGTAAATTAACCTTATTTCTAACGTAAAAGCGTTGGTTTCACGTTAAATATTACTAAACTAGGAATTTTTCTAGAACTTACTATTTTCTTCATTTTGATTAAAGCCAAGCACTCGCATTACTCACTTAATTTCAATAGAGAATATGGTTGGCAGGTACGAGTGGTACCCGCCAACCATCTTTTGGAATCCTTATAATAAATTAATGCCGTGTGGTGCCGGCTCAGAATGCCACCACCCCATCTCCTCCCATGGGTGTCGTAAAAGTCGACTAAGGGATTAGCCGGAGGATGGGCAGCAGCGTCCTTCGAGTACATTAACAACTCAACTGCGATCGCCAACCCGCCTGCCAAGCGTGGCGATTATGGCAAAACCCCCCAATGAGCGAGAACACATCCATATCGGTGGTTGTGGTGATCTTTGGGGGAGGCCTGTGTCCAGCAATGGACTTCACTCGGCCGAAATGATAATAAATTAATCAAATCCCAAACTTCATATAACACTGAAAATCATCAAGAAACGGTGAGTTCGTTGAACGCTCGTTGGTTGCGCTCCGACCTCGGCACACTCCGACTATGAAGAGGAGACTATGTATGAGAATATTTCCAGAGCCATGCATAGTTCCAGAACCCACTTTACTGTTGTCATGGGGGACTTCAACACAAAACTGGGCAAACGAGACTGTGAGTAGGGCAATTTGGAGTTGGGTATTGGAACCATCAGGGCCAACTACTGGCAGGCTTCATAGAGAAGTAGGACTAAAGTCCTAAATATGATGAACTTTTTTTCATAACGTGGAACCACATGAAGTGGATCTGAATGAGCAAAGGTGTGACAAAAATGAGGTTGACTGCATTATGTTGACGAAGCAAATATTCAATCATATCTGTGATCAACGCGGTTAAAACCGGAAGCGATCACTGTATTGTAAGAGGCACATTTAGTTTTCATATCAAGCTTGAAACATCTCGACTGATGATGTCTACGCCCAGTCCAGTACCGATCCAAATCCTCGAGAGCTGCCAGCTAGAACTCCAAAATCGTTTCGCTTGCCTAGGGAGCGACGTGGACGATTATAACGACGGGTTCGTGGAAACTGTCCATACGGTCCGGTCTAAGTTCTTTAAGACCCGTCGTACATACAGAATCAAAAATCTCTGACCCTACTCTTAAGCTCATGGAAAAACGACGTGCAATGATTCTGCAGTCTTCAGGTGATGCCTCTGTTTACCGGCAGCTCAATAGGCAGATCTCAAAGTCCTTGAAATCTTGTTTACGCAATAGAGCGAAACAAACACTTCCAAGTGGTCGCAAGATATCTGTCTATCGGGCAGAGCCAGCTTCCAAAACTGAAGACCAAAGATGGCAGGAGCGTGTCGTCCAAACCGGAGCTTTCGAGAGAGGTCGAGAGGTTCTATTAACACACTCTGCTGTCAGTCCGGGGACTGACGGATTCTCCAGGGACTGTATATTACGAAATAAATCAAAAAATATTCACGATATAAATAAATCAAAGCTCTTTCTTTTGAATATAATCAAAAATAGTTTCCTTCTGACCACAATTTAGTTTTATTATGGTAACATACATATGTTTTTTATAATTTCCACTGGACACCAATAAAAAAATAAAAGTAAAGGTGCTGCAGCAGCTCGCAGCGTAACTTTTGTTTACATTATCATTTCTTATGTTTTGTGGGTGGGGAAAATTTGTTTGTGTAAACAGTTTTTATAAACACGAACACCTTCGAATGATTGAACTCATAATCTTTAGGGCAGGGAACCAATCTTACTTAGCCACAGCGCAAATTGTCTTAACGCCTTTAGTCTTAACGCCATAATTTTTGGCATTACCTTGCAGTTTCATTAGAATTATTTGTTCATTTATATCTATTCAAAATCTTGAATATATGCGGAAACATTGTCTCATGCGTACTTTTCCCCCAAATGTAATCAACATGATTGAATGCGGCATTCTTCATCACTTTGTACTCCACGACGTTCGGCAGTCGTTTTCTTAACAATTTGACGTCTTTAATCGTTGATATCATATCATTCTTGGCGACAAACAACGCTATTTTCATTGTCACTTTACTCAAATCATATTCTGGAGGTGTTCTTCTTTTGTATATAGCCAAATTTTGAGCGGATCCGTAATCGTAGTTGACAAATTTTCTGTTTTGACCTATCTGTGCAAAATGGTTCAAATTCTTTCGGGAAGTTCCGGCTGGAAAGTGTCCTAGAATAATAGGAAAGAATTCTGGTTCAATTTCATCTACATGTGAACCAGTTAAGAGGAACAAGCCATTTAATAGACACGTGGTGTAGCCTGTATTTTTTTGAGTGCACAAATTGTTTATAATCGCTTTGGCTGTCGAGTTGTGACCACAAATTTCTTCGCTGCCTAATGCTTTCAGTCCCTCATTTATTAGAGGTGCCATTTGAATAATTAAACTCAGATACTTTCCTGCATTATGCACATAACATATAGGCGCTAAAGATACGAAAATGTTAATTTTATTATTGTACTCAGGTCGCGTGGCTCCCAAGAGGTACATTGACGTAGTCCCTTCTGAATATCCAATAACGCTCAATCTTTGTTCTCTCGTTTTGTTCAAAATGAAGTCTATAGTAGCTGGTACGTCATAGTATCCTATTTCATGGACACTGAAATGCCAGAACGCTTGATTCGAATCAGGATCTATACTAGTGTGTCGCCGTGAATATCTGTTGCCTCGAAAATTCATCGCCCAAATGTCATAGTTCTCTCTGGCTAAAGCGATTGCTAGCGAAGTGTTTCCTCTCACGATGAAGCTGTCAGAAGAGTCTATTGCGCCGTGTATTAAGAGTAGCGGTTTTCTTCTATCTCCGGGAATATGGAAGACTTTCAGGATGTAACCATCTGCAGACAAGACGTCGTATTCTTCCGCTTTCTGTCCATATTTGTTAGCGAGTTCACTGAAGGTCTTTGTGGCGTCTTCGGGCCAGTCAATACGTGAAGTACTCTTAGTAACAAACGCACTAGTAGACGCAAGGAGGAAAAGCCTCAGAACGATAGCACTCATGTTAAATTTGAAATTTTAGTATGTGATTCAAAGCAGCTAAGTGCGTGAAGTTATTTGGATACTTGTCTATATTAAATAAGGCGAATCTGTAAGTTCCTCGTCTTATATATTGCTGAAGTATTTTGTTTTACGAGTACTGTTTTACATGTACACGCTGATATGTAATAACAATTAATTAACTTGAAATCTCTTGCCTAATAGCGATGGAAGATTTTAATGTAACTGAAAAACAGTCGAATAAATCGTCAATCGTGCAATCGTGTATTCGATTATCGATTAACTCGTCGTCATCAAATAACAATCGCATATAATTATAAGCTTCGTCAACACGGTGCCTAAGAACGGTCGTTAAAATGTTTGCCATCAATTTTTGTATGATGCGGGAATGCTTGCCGACCGGGGTGACTTATATGTATTTTGGAGATAGTATTTATTTATTTCTCACCACAATAACGGAAACGTTACAGTATTATAGAGATTTACTGTGGGAGACTGGTGCCTAAACTAGGTTGAAGCCTGTATTTCAGGTCACCAGGCCTTCCACCCCAGAAGTCATATTTCATAGTCCTTTCATAAACTGTGCCAAGTGAAAACTTTCCATTTTCTTCGTGTATGCGATTCTATCAAGTTGTTTTCTCTTGTTAGGGTTCTCTTGATGAATACTCTCCAATACGTTGCTATAACTTTATCAGACACCGACACTGATTGATTTTGTCCTTTATACCCAGTTATCATCTTGCACCCCATGAATGCGCACTTTCACTGCAGACAACATCTTGATATAACAATAAACTCGCTGTTTTAATAAAATGTGTAAATTATGGCTTTGATACACCCATTATTGACGACTTATCAAAATTTCTTTTTAATTTTTCATATTTTTGTTGCACGTTGACACTCGACGTTGATATATGTGGGTCACCCTTTCTTCCCATTTTAAATAGGAAGATGTTTTAAACGTGAGCCGCTACATCATCATCATATCAGCCACAGGATGTCCACTGCTGCGACCAACGAAATATTTATATTCGTTTCGGCCGAATGAAGTCCACTGCTGGACACAGGCCTCCCCCAAAGACCACCACAACGACCGATATGGGTGTGTTGTGGCTCATTGGGGGGTTTTGCCATAATCGCCACGCTTGGCAGACGGGTTGGCGATCGCAGTTGAGTTATTAATGTACGCGAAGGACGCTGCTGCCCATCCTCCGGCTAATCCCTTAGTCGACTTGTACGACACCCACGGGAGGAGATGGGGTGGTGGCATTCTGAGCCGGCACCACACGGCATAATACTTGTTTTCTTTTTCTACATAATATGTAGAAAAAGAAAACAAGGAAAGAAAATGCTTTTATTTACGAAACATAACATACAAAGGTTATCTACGTGAGTAGATCAACGTAAACTGGATTTGTATATCTTGCTACGTAGCCTGGTTAATTAACCAGCACTCAAGAGACATAAATGATAGACGTGCTGTCCATTCCGTCTGATAAGAAGTAGGTAGTAGACGATATCGATTCGATCGATTGCTATCGACCATCAATCGAATAACCCCGATTGTTGTTTGTAATCGAATAAAAGTAATGAATCATTCGATTGTTTTTAACGAACGCCCATCGCTAGTTAAGACGGAAGCCGTCCATTTGATTTGATTATCATATTAATTCATTTAATATTTTACTTATCCTTCATTTTTTATGAATGAATCAGGAAATTAAGGTATTGTCCTCGTCTGTTTTATGTTAGAATACTTTACTTGTTTATAAAGAATAATATGTTACTTCACTGTTTGAACATTAAAAGAGGCCAGATTTAAAGGCTTAGTAGTTTCGGAGATGGGGGGAAGGGATGGTCATTTTTCATCTATTTTCTTAAATAACTTTGAAACTGTTTATTATAAAATTGTAAAGAAAATGTATTTGAGACCCTCACAACAAGTCCTTCTATTTAATAATATATTACACGATACACTTTCCAAACATTCTTTTAAAATTTTCTAGTATTTGTCCAAAGTGACTCCACTATTACATTTTTTTCTTTTTAGTGGTTTTATTATGGTATAGAATTTTGAAGTCGGTATTTATGTTAAAAAGATTTATTTATATCTTTTTAGTGTAAATAAATGTAAGCACGACGGCACGGTTGGTGCAGTGGCTGATACAGTCGGCTGCTGCACATATGAATGCAATAAAGATTTGAGTTTGAGTTTTTTTGAGTTTGAGTTTAAGAACTTTTTCCAATTCGGTATCCGTATCTAACACTAAAAATAAGTCTAAGAATCAAAACTATTAAGACATCATCATCATAGGTAAGCGCAGTCAAATTAAACTAGATTATTGAAGCTGGATAAAAACTTCTGAATCAAATTTAATGAAATTTATATGAGACCAATTCGAGAGCATTCAGCACCTATTAAAAAAAGAATCGCTCTAACCGGTCTACAAATCTCGGAGTAATCGGTGTAGTACATACATAATAAAACATACGCATCGAATTAAGAATCTCCTCCTTTTTGAAGTCGGTAGCAAAATGAGCTATTTACACTTACAACGATAGTAATGAAATTATTAATCAAATTATTTAAAAGTTAAACTATAAAACGATTACATTTCCTTTCGATTCTAGTCCACTACGCTCGATACACAAACGTACTGGAGTTAATCACATTAGACGCATTTTATACGGCTGTTAAAACTGATGGAGCCCGTTAAGGAAACTGAAAAAAAAAAGATCAGCTAACACGTTTGTGTTTCGAGCATGGTGCACTAAATTCGAGCAGTTGGTAAATAGTGTGACTATTTTATGATTAAATTTTTTAATAATTGATAATAAGGAGATTTGTATGGTGTCCGGATTAAGAATATAGCTCCACCCCATCTCCTAATAATTGATAAATGAACAGTGTAACTATTTTATGATTGAACTTTTTAATAATTGATAATAAAAATATTCGTATGGTGTCCGGATTAAGAATATAGCTCCACTCCATCTCCTAATAATTGATAAATAAAGTGTAGCTATTTTATGATTGTACTTTTTAATAATTGATAATAAGGAGATTAGTATGGTGTCCGGATTAAGAATATAGCTCCACTCCATCTCCTAATAATTGATAAATAAAGTGTAGCTATTTTATGATTGTACTTTTTAATAATTGATAATAAGGAGATTAGTATGGTGTCCGGATTAAGAATATAGCTCCACTCCATCTCCTAATAATTGATAAATAAAGTGTAGCTATTTTATGATTGTACTTTTTAATAATTGATAATAAGGAGATTAGTATGGTGTCCGGATTAAGAATATAGCTCCACTCCATCTCCTAATAATTGATAAATAAAGTGTAGCTATTTTAAGATTGTACTTTTTAATAATTGATAATAAGGAGATTCGTATGGTGTCCGGATTAAGAATATAGCACCACTCCATTTCCTAATCATTGATAAATGAGATCTTTGTAGGATTCATGGTTGGCGCAGTAGCTAAGCAACTGACTTTCTGCGCAACAGGTCGCGGGTTCGATGTCCGCACGGAACAGATATTTGTATGATCTACAGTTGTATTTGGCCTGGGTGTTTGTGCATGTAGTGTGTAAACTGTAGCACAACTCCATCACCTCCCGTTGATGTCGTAAAGGGCGACTAGGGGGCTCTTACCAGAGGGATGGGCAGCAGCGTCCCTTCTGTGCAACAGTAGCCATACTGCGCTCACCAACCTGTCTATAAAACGTGGTAACTACTGGCGAATTCCCAAATGACAACACAATTGTGGTGACCTTTGGGGGAGGGCTTTGTTTAGCAGTGGACGCTCTTTGACTGATATGATGAAGAGGAGATCGTATGGTTGGTGCAGTGGCTGATACAGTCGGCTGTTGTGTCCTGGGTCGTGGGTTCGATTCCCACACGCAACATATATTTATATGATCTGCAGGTAGATGTTCCGGGTCTGGGTGTATTGTCTGTGGAAATTTGTGTCTGTAAACGCACCCACGACACAGGAGAAATCATAGTGTGGGGCAAGATTTAAAAAAAATAAATATAGGTATTAACGATAATGATCTTAACATACCTTATTATAATCGCATGATGACGGTCATCGCATGACGATGTTCATTATGTAACTTAAAACTTACTTTTACCTTTTATTATATACATAATAATAATATATCTTACTAGTTTCGAGCGTATATCACTCGTGGGTTGCAGCTGAAAATCAGCGTTAGGTAGTGGTACCTGGTACTGCTACCTGACATTATGCTGACCTGATGGCCCGTTTGGCACATCTATTTTATTGTTATGTTTTTGTTTGCCTATTTTAGTATTTGTGCCAATAAAAACATTTTCTTTCTTTCTTTCTTCTTAATAGTAGCGTCAGATCGGTGATAGCATCTGTTGTAATCGCAGAGAAGATACTACTTCTCCGTTCGTCCGTTCTGACCTCAACACTTTACTTCCAGGTCTCCTTATCTACGTCACCTATGGAGCGTGGCACAGTTCAGAACGCCGCCGCAAGATCGACGGCGTCCAGATGGCTGAGCTTCACAGTGACAGCCAGACTGCTCTGCTCAACAACGGACTGACCCATACCCTCGGCTGACAAATACCGAAACCTGATACCAAACTACCTGAAACCAGCGATGAACGGGTGATCAGCCCTACCAGTACTGTGGTATCGTTTATATCTAGCATTTAACTGGACAGGCAGACGGTGATTTTAAAACGGATGCTAAGGGTGAGATTCAGAAACGAGCCTAAGCGTGAACTTACGCTTCCATCTGTCAAAACACACTACTTACGCTCATAATTTTGACAGATGGAAGCGTAAGTTCACACTTAGACTCGTTTCTGAATCTCACCTTAAGACCTCTTTGCCCTCGTGAAGAATATCATCAGATCTGATGATATTTTTCAGTATTAATACTCTAGAGGTTTATAGCCTTATCGCTACTATGACTCGATTTTTGTCATGCATTTAGACGCTTGAGTGAAGACAATCCTGATTTAGAACTGAAATGATTAATCTTCAGAGCAGGCACCACTGTACATGAACTTCCTCCGCCCCGGGGAAGGACGAAGGGGCGTGTCGGATTCCTACCGGCTAAAACAACTGGGGCGGTCATCTCCGGCACCTAAGGGAGGCTCCAGGTCCTATGATCTCACTAGAGCCGCCCACTGGTGCCACGCCTATAGACAGGTCTCGGAGAGGGTGACTGTAAAGCGGTCACTCCCACCATTGGCTGACCTAACAATTTTACTTCCTCTGAACGCGTGACGTCCTTGGTAGCGCGCATCATCATTTCTGCCGAATGAAGTCCACTGCTGGACACAGGCTGGCCAAAGATCACCACAACGACCGATATGGGTGTGTTGTGGGCTCATTGGGGGGTTTTGCCATAATCGCAGACGGGTTGGTGATCGCAGTTGAGTTGTTAATGTACTCGAAGGACGCTGCTGCCCATCCTCCGACCAATCCCTTAGTAGACTTTTACGACATCCACGGGAGGAGATGGGGTGGTGGCATTCAAAATTACAGGTGACATTAACCTTTTTAAATAATCCAATTAGTATGTACGCAACAGCTTCATATCAAGCTACACTTCCAGTATTTAGTTCATCTCGCATTGTACGTTTTCTGTACAATGAAAGGTCAGATTGGAAATGTATAGCTTGATATGAAACCGTGTGTACAAAGATACTTAGTTTGATCGATTTTATATCATTACAGTGATTGAGATGAAACCAATTAGTTTCCATATATTGAACGGGTTCTTCGCTCACTTTCAAGGTCAAGGTCATCGTTTATATCTCTTGAAGGTCGATCTTAATATAATTTTTGTTTATAGGTATGTAAGGATAGGTAAATTACCTTTTAATGCTTGTTTTTTACATCTATGTATTATCGCTGTTAAAGCAAAAAGTTTAATTGTATTGTGTATTTTTTGCGCTTAAGTTAAAAGTCGGAAATAAGCTTTATGAAGTAATGCAGTATGATAACACATCTAATTGAAACATGTACTTATTTAACATTTTAAGGGCAACTAAGTTCAAATACTTAAGGACTTTGCTAAGTATTAACTTAATTTTAGTGATAGCTTTTGGTATCTTGTACAAGATTGTCGGTGACCCTTTAACATTCATGGTTCAATTTATATATAAAAGAAAAACAAGTAGTAATTCTAAGAATAAAAGTCTCCATGTAGAATTTAAGGTCTTCTTAGTTTGATGGTCTTACGGCCGATTACTGAAACACCAGTTAATATTAAATCCCACTTAAACCATTCGAGAAACCTGTTTTCGGTACGAATCCGGGCGGCTCATATAGCTATAAAGCGGGACAGAGGGTTAATTATTACTGGCGTTTTAGTATTCGGCCGGCAGTGCGGCTACGCTCATAGCCAGTTGCACTCACTAATCGGTAAACGATTGGCGAGGTTAAGCAACGCTTGGCGCGGTCAGTCTCTGGATGGGTGACCGCATAGTGGTATTTCAACTGAGCGTCTCCGTGCTTCGGAGGGCACGTAAAACGAAGGTCCCGGTTGTGGTCATTAGACAGCAGTCGTTAAGCCAAGTCGGAGGCCTTTGGGCGGCTTGAACAACTCTGACACAAGGGTGGCCAACCATACGAAATATATATATATATATATATAGTGCGGCTACCGATAGTTCGAATGCCGGCTGTTTGATGCCAGCTGGAATATTTTTGTGTTAGAAAATACTCAGCAACTACTGGAACTTTGGAATCTTGTACGGTCACTGAAATGAGGATGTAAAAGTACATCCCTGTACGTGTTACACGTCATATCGGCCATTTATACGTCCACTGCTGAACAAAGGCCTCCCCCATAGATTTTCACAACTGTGTCATCATTCTGGGGGGTACTTGCCAATACTCACCACGCTTGGCAGGCGGGTTGGTGAGCGCAGTATGGCTACCGTGTCATAGAAGCGACGCTGCTGCCCATCCCCCTGGTTCAGTGTCCCTTAGTCGCCTTTTAAAACATCTACGGGAGGAGATGGAGTGGCGCTATATTCTTAATCCGGACACCACACGGAATGTGTTACGTTACGTGTTACACGTGCCTCGCAGTATTTTTCAAAGGCGCCACTTTTTAGCGAATGAACTTTAAATGAGCCCTTGGACTATGCGGCACGGTTGGTGCAGTGGCTGATACAGTCGGCTGCTGCGCTCCGGGTCGTGGGTTCGATTCCCGCACGGAACAAATATTTGTACGATCTGCAGGTAGTTGTTCCGGGTCTGGGTGTATTGCATGTGGAATTCATGTCTGTAAACGCAGCCACGACACAGGAGAAATGCTAGTGTGGGGCAAAGTGTAAAAAAAATAATATTACAGCGTTACAGAAAAAATCGTATTCAATAGTTAAGACACATGATATGTTCTTCTATCAATATGCTTATATCAGTTTTATATAATGTCTCGATCTCTAGATAAAATTTATAAGGCCAGGACAAGGCTTTCCGTACCGAAATGATCTCCATTCCTCAATTCCTTCACCTAGACACGATTGAATGCATGCAAGAATAAAGCTCGGAAGATTTTTATTTTATGTGTGCAGTCAATTTATTTTATCGCATCTAAATCGCGTGCCAAATTATAGCCTGACCAATACCATGGGTATGAAAGACAGCGAGGATGGCGGAATGGCAAAACGAAGCGGCCGCTCGGCCCGTCCGCCTCGCTGCTCGCATATCTAAGGCGCGGTACATTGGTCAGGCTATAAGATAGGGACTTTGTTTTTATTATTTAACTTATGTAGTGAATAATGAAATGTATATTTAATTGTGACTAATAAGTAGAAGAGATACATGTATTATGATTTTTTAATTACATTTTTGCTATTGGATTCACAGATACTCCCAGCACAATAGTTATAGATGCGGCAATTCAGACTTTAGGAAGGAATTCAGTGTAGGCTCGGGAATATACTACAACGACCGAATACAAGCTGCGCGCATCCAACTATTACCAGTATTTTAGCGTAATTGCCCATTGCAACATTCTTTACTTTACTTTACTAAGTAGAAAACTAATAACAAAATTTTCTAAAAAACAGCATTCCATTCAAGCTGATAAGTTAAGAACTTTTACGGTCTGTGCTCTGTAACCTTGTGCAACAGCTACACCACTACCAACACAACAAAACGTTGACTTTGTTGAAAAAAGGTTCTAATTGTATCTTGTATATTTCATATTTATTTTTCTTTTTACTGTGCTCTACACTAGACACTGAATCTCTAGTATAAATCTTACCTTTTTACACCCTGTATTATACCTTTTTTCTTTATCCTGCATACTAAAGTTCCTTTCCATAGTCTGGGTCCGCCATCTTT
The DNA here is from genome assembly GCA_947459985.1 of Diloba caeruleocephala. Classification (NCBI taxonomy): domain Eukaryota; kingdom Metazoa; phylum Arthropoda; class Insecta; order Lepidoptera; family Noctuidae; genus Diloba; species Diloba caeruleocephala. Next base: position 2,101,393 of record OX381616.1, on the reverse strand, counting down.
GAATACTGCAATATTCGTCATTCATGAAATAATTTCGCCAGAAATTGTTGGTTTGCTGCGCCGGTCTTAGGTAATCTATTAATAATACATACTTGTAATATGCTTTATTATAATTACTTACCCCCTGTAGAAGATGTTAAGGTCTATATTAATTTGTTGGGTGATAGAAACACGATACACGTCTGAACTCAATGATTTTTATTTTATGAACTAATAATCTAAATTAATTCCAAGAGTAGTGGACTGTATGTATGTGTGTATAACGTATATGAGTGTGCAGTATGCCTGTATGTATGACAACGGTTTAGGTGCAGTATTTACTACATTTTCAATTTGGACACCCCCTATTAATAGATCTGTACACGGGAGCCAGTTCGAATAGTTAAGAATCTCTGTTTAAGGTTCCTATAACGTATTGCGCCAAAGTATTTTATGTTATTTTTGTTTCTAGTATTTTTATATAGTGCTTAGTACTAGTTGTAGATGTGTTTAGATTATATTGCCTTGGAATGTTTGTTGGGTAACTGTCTCCTTTGATTTGCGTATCGACAATGAAGTACCAGTAGCTACTTCGTGCATAAAACTGGTTTTAGAGGAGAAGAAAGGAGTAAGAAACGGTAATTTTATCACCATAAGGCCACCCTTATAGACGACCCGTCATTTTGGGGGGGATTAGCCAGTACTCACCAGGGTGGCAGGCGGGTTGGTGAGAGGAGAATTCCTGCTGTTCTACAGAATGGATGCTAATGCCCATCTCTCTGGTTTGTCCCTTCGCTTTTGACCAGTTCCACGGGAGGAGATGGAGAGGTGCTATTCTTAGTCCGAATAGCACACGTATTAACGGTTTTTTACTTCAGATAAGTATATGCATTGATCTATAGGCTTTTTTGTGTATTTACAATTTAATAGCTCATGTGTTTGATAGTTCTAGTAATTGTATCTTTGGGTATTTTGACAGTAAAAGTAAGAAGTTTAAGATTGCGAAAATTAGTTATTGAGACTTCATCGTCGATAATTACATGTGTATAAAAAATATTTTTTGTCTATGTGTGTAAACATTTCATCTTAATTATTACCTGGTTATATACTTCTGATATAACTACTTCCCTACTAAGCTGGTTTTTATATTGTATGTTAGTCCCTGTGACCAAGTTGTGTGAACATATGTATACACTGGATTCTGTTGTTTTGGGGAGTCAAACCCGTTCTTCAAAGAGCAGTTTCTGCTGCGAAATGCCCGCTGTTTAGACCTACGTTTAGAGTAGTGGCCACGTTTCTGTGGAATCGCATTCAAGGTCAAGGTCACAATGTTCATTCGTAAACTAACGACCTTGACCTGACGATTCCATGAATTAATAAATATGTTATGATTTCAAAATCATTTTTGGAGATAGTTTAAGGTATTTAATTAAAGGCTGTGAAACAGCATGTCGGCAATGTATTTAATAAAAACTGTCAATAAAACAATTTCCTTGTATAATTTAAAACCCTTAAACAATTTTACTGGTAGTTCTCTTATTGCTAGGTAGGTACACACGGCTACACATCAAGCTATAGAAGGCCAGTTTACCCTGATCTCTCATTTACCGAAAGCCTATACAATGCGAGATCAGCTTATACTGGTTTGAATAGCTTGATGTGTAGCCGTTGTACCACCCAGTGCCAGATATTCGCCGCTAAGTGTTGTGTGGTTAGAAGGGCACTGTACCTCACTAGGTAAATTAATTAAAGGTACTGGTTTTAGATACAGAGATACTAGGAATGTCAATATAAGCCTATGCATATCAGAGCAGCTCAATCCCAAGCATTTTTGTCGTCCATATAGTCTGTTACGTTATAGAAAGCTTTTCTACACAGCTTCTGTTTTATAGTGGACTTGAATTTATTAACGCTTAGTTTTTGATTATGTTATGTTAAGACTTAGTACTGCTTAGATTGCATATTGCGCATCGATTGGACGTCGCAGTCAGGCAAGACATTGACATGTTAAGTATTGGGCATAACAGACTAAATAACATCTCGAGGTGACGAGCGCAGTGTGGTGCCCCGCAGGTCTAGTCCTGGGTAGCTTTACAACTGTTATGGGCAGGCGAGAGACGCTTACCACGGGGCGAATGACTTGCCGTTCTCCGTCACCAAGTTGTATAAAATATCAAACTAATTAATCTATACAAATAAATAAAATTGAAGTGTCTGTTTGTAATGTCAAAATAACAGCTTTTTACTAAATGCATATGAAAGTACATACGGTAAACGTAACAAACAAACAATGTTGAAATATTTTTGTCTGTCTGTCTGTTTGTTCCGGGTAATCTTCGAAACGGCTGGACCGATTTTGACGGGACTTTCACTGCAAGATAGCTGATGTTATAAGGAATAAGTTAGGCTACTTTTATTTTAGAAAAATAATTAGATTTTCGCGTAAAAAAAAATTAAACCCTTGAAATCCAATATATATATATTCTATGTCAAGCGTCTATGTCGAAGTACTCAAAATTATTTATAAACTAGCTGGGACCCGCGGTTTGACCTGCCGTTTAATTTAAAAGAAACTGGATTAATTTATAAATAATTTACAGTACTTCAGTATAGACACTAGACGTAGAGTATATGTTGGATTTCATGGAAATCAAATTTTTTGCGCGGAACTCAATTTATCTAAAATAAATGTAGCGTAAGTTATTCCTTATAACATCAGCTATCTGCCAGTGAAAGTCCCATGGAAATCCGGCCAGTTCGGAGATTATCGGGAACAAACAGACAGGCAGACAAAAAAAAATTTTTTGTTGTGCCGTATATGTTTTCATTCATATGCATTTAGTAAAAAGCTGTTATTGTCACATTGCAAACACACTTCAATTTGATTTACTTGTATAGACAATCCAATTTCATTAAATTACACGGCGGGTGAAACCGCGGGTCCTAGCTAGTTAGCTATAAAAGTTACAGCTAGCGTTCACACACGAATTAAGTTCCAGCACTCTTATATGTAAAATACTACTATCCTGACTAGCAGCAGCAGAGCAGGATTGCAGCTTCTGAAGGGCCCGTGAGAGGTGAAGTAGTTCGTGAAGCCAGCTGCTCACAGCTACAACACCAAAGGTATGTATAGAAACTGGAATATTATACCAGAGATTTCAAGAACTGTCCAGTTCTTTAGCCTGACTGCGACGTCCAATCGATGCGCAATATGCAATCTAAGCAGTACTAAGTCTTAACATAACATAGTCAAAAACTAAGCGTTAATAAATTCAAGTCCACTATAAAACAGAAGCTGTGTAGAAAAGCTTTCTATAACGGACTATATGGACGACAAAAATGCTTGGGATTGAGCTGCTCTGATGTGCATAGGCTTATATTGGCATTCCTGGTATCTCTGTATCTAAAACCAGTACCTTTAATTAATTTGACATTTAAATTGCATCATTTCTTATAATGAATTATATTAATTCATATAATGACATTGCATTATTCTATATGACATTATGTTATTTATTTTTAATGTTATTTTTATGGTCATTTTATGCATTTAGATTTGATACTGTAATAGTGCGAGTACCATGTGGGCTATTCAATTATTTTGTTTTATTGACGTGATATTTGTCTGGCAGTTTAGGTATGTCATGCTCACTCAAGTATCCTGCTTATGGTGGCGCTGTGTATCGGGTCGCTAAGTTTCCCTACAATATGGTTGAGCTGAGCGACGCTGATGCGTGCGTCATGCTCGTGAACGAGTGCCGTCTGTTGGGATTGGTCATCTTAATCTATAGTCTTAAATCTTAACTGATGGCCGTTGGGGCAAAAAGGTTCTCGAATGGAGACCGCACACCGGAAAATACAGCCTCCAACGAGGTGGACAGACGACCTGGTAAAGGTCGCTGGGAGTCATTGGATGAGAGCGGCATGTGACCGCTCGTTGTGGAAATCTAAACCTTTGTTCAGCAGTGGACATCCTGTGGCTGATATGATGATGTCTTAACAAGGTATGAGGCGAGTGTTTCTAACATAAACAGTTCCTCGCATTCCTTATACGGCGTGTGGCTGCTGTGTATGGTCCTGTACGTATAAAACTTTATTATATCAGGCCAAAGGACGTCCACTGCTGAACAAAGATTTCCACAGAGGCCCGTTGTGCGTTGGGGGCCGGTTGTTACTTTGTGTCGTCATCAGGGGGAATTTTCCAGTACTCATCACGCTTGGCAGGTGGGTGGGTGAGCGCAGTATGGCTACTGTTCCATAGAAGGAGCGCTACCCTCCCTTTTGGTAAAGAGTCCCTTAGTCACTCTTTACGACATCTACGGGAGAAGAGGGAGTGTTGCTAAATATTCTAAGTCAGGACAACTGTCCTAGTGAAGGGCAGAGGCCTCACAGAAGAAACCAACATTTTTATCACCACGCCTGCTGACTACGTTTTGGCGATATAAGACCAGTAAATCCGGGTTTCTTCTAAGATTTCTCACTTAGTCAATGGCGTCTCAAATTGACAAAAAAGTATGACACTGAAAATATCCCATTAGTACATATCAGGTTATGAATTCGCAGCCTGGAGCTTAGGAGCGAGTTTGTAAACATCTGGGATACCATGACATTTATAATTTACAAATAAACTGAATAAACTTCAAATAATAAAACACTGTGTAATTTGTAATTATTTAATCACTCTCAAATAAAAATTAAGTCGACTCATTCATTAAATCACAGTTTGTTAATTCTTAAAACTATATTTAATCTAATTAGTTAATTTATCGTTCACTTATAAACAATGCTGAAATAAAAACAATAGTGTTTAAATTGAGTAGCTACGCTTTTGTATGATGGAACAAGTCGCCATTTTGTGTTACATCTACAGTTATCCAGAAAATAGGTGTCAGAAAATCTGCAGACATGGAGTAAGAAGAAATGGAGTGCTAATGTGAATGCGAACGGGCGGCGTACTCACCTAACAAGCATGAGGCTTTTATTTTTCTTACGTATGACGCGACAATGATCGTTCATTGAAAAACGATTTGTCAGTCGTGTGTCGACAAGCGTTGTAGAGCACTTCATTTTTATTACCTACTTCATGTTTATAAATTATATATATAAGTAAAGGTGAGTGCACTTGGAAAAATCATTTCACTCATACGAGTTATATAAAATTATAATTATTATTATAGTAACAACAGTGTTTTTAAGTCAGTTATCTTATTGGAGTTCTGTGGTCTCCTTCTGTGAGAGCGTCATGATCCAGAAGGAGGAGGTCACGGAGCCGGGGTAACAACCGCCGCGGCGCCCGTGTCCAACACGCTTATTGGGAAATATGCGTAGGAGTCCGGCAGACCCCTTCGCCCTTTCCGGGGCGGAGGAAGTACATGAAGTATTTAAACCGGATCAATACAAAAAAAAGGTTCGATTCCCGGTACTAATATTTGTATGCTCTGCAGGTAGTTGTTTCGGATCTGGGTGTATTGTGTGTGGAATTTGTGTCTGTAAACGCACTCACGATATACGAGAAATCCTAGTGTGGGGCAATGTTGTTTAAAGAATAAATGTCTTTAAATTAGATTGTCACCTTAAAATATAATTCACTAATGGTGTATATATTATAATTTTTTTATAACACCTCCAACAACTTATTATAATTGTGCTAATGTCAATCCTAAATAAAATAAAAACCTAATCGTCAAATCTGTTTTAGGGTTTCAACGGATCTATTTTTATTTATGTTTACTAAGTAAATTAAAAAATGATTGACTTATAGTTTTGATTTTCAATGAATTCTTAATTTAAAGTGATTAACATTCTGAAACGTTAAACAACATATCATTTAAAGCTGTAAACTTCATTTATGTTTCATGACCAAAAATATATATAAACTCTTATTTATAAAATAAGATACAGTTGCCATAAAAAAATCTCTCCATTCTAATGTTTGACGTCACTCACATTTATTAAAAGCCTTGCTATCTTAACCCTGTAATGTGTGCGCGCAATCTTCATTCATTCCAAATAAAATCACATCAAAACTTAAAATTTACACTTGGCCCAAGATTTATTATTTCTTGAGGCAACAAACAATAACGTGTTTACACAAATGTCATTTCTTCTTGGTCTCCTTGGACTCGCTCTCTCTCCCCTCTCTCTCTCTCTCTCTCTCTTCTGTCCCAGTCATGATTTTAACTACTATTACAACATGTAAATTAATCAACTATTACCTCGTACGTATACGTTTCTGTCATTTGAGATTTTCCTGCTCAATCCTCTGACAGCCACAGTCGCCACCATCTAACGGCCGAAAATAATAAGCATCAAATTCAAAATCTTTGGATTTTGGATTAAGGATTTATCTGTTGTGTTAAATGTGATCTTAACACAAAAACAGATCAAATTCAATATTTTAAATCTGCGACCACGAACCCTGCAAAGTGTTCAAAACGTCAGGAAATACAAAAATCTAAAATATACGCGATAGAATCCGTTTAAAAGTGTTTTATTATAATCTTAAATATTTGGATTTTGGATTAGATTGAATATTAATTTCGGCCGTATGAAAGTGAGGCGAGCGCGTCTTCCACTGACGATTTTGATTTTGTTAGACTATTTTTGTCCTATATGAGGGACATTCAACACCATACAATGTTAAGTATCCAGGTGAAAATGTTGCGTATGCGCATGGTGTGACAGTCAAAAGGAAATCCTTGCACATTATCTTTCTCAATTCAACATTATCTTTTCTGTATTGAACAAAATGCTATTTGTACACTAATATGGCTAAACAATGGGTACGTATATCAGTCCATACTAGAACTTGGTGGTCACTATTTGTCCCTTCTCCTCCTTCACTCCGTTGGTCGTGACCTCGGGCATACTCTTTGAGCGAAGTGAGCTGTTCCTTATCCCGTAGAAGAAGTAGATCAGGTAGCCTGGAATGTACACAAAAGTAGAGTTATTTTGCGTTTTTGAGACCATAAGATCTCTTAATAACTTGTATCTGAGTTTGAACATCGTTTAGACATTATGACAGAGACGATTCGGCTGGCGGCGTCATCGGCCTACTATTAAATAGGAAACTTGTTTTATTTTTCTGTAACAACTTATACAAATTTAGCCTGAAAGAGGTGAGCCGAGAAGAATGGAAAGAGATTCTAATGATTCTTTTAAGCAATAATAAATTTAAAATAGACCTTATTCTTATCATCTACCAAAATATGACGGCGCGGTGGGCGCAGTGGCTAAGCGATTGGCTTGCTGCACTACGTGTCGCAGGTTCGATCCCCGCTCAGAACAAATATTTGTATGATCTTATAGGTAGTTATTTCGGGTCTGGGTATTTGTCCAAGTGAGATTAATGTCTGCAAACTGTACCTACGACGTCTTAGTTTTGGGAAATAGTAAAGTGGGGTATAAAAGACAATAAGAAAAGAAAAAAAACGAAAAGAAACTCCCTATTAAGTGGGATGTGATAAAAAGTCCCTACACCTGACAACTGGTGATAGTTGTAATGTGTGATTTTTTGTCATGTTTGAGCAGCTTTTTCTATTATATTAGTTTATTTTTATATTATATTAGTTTATTAAGTTTTGAGAAAATGCCATAGAGCTTAATTTATTCATTCTTTCTTTATGACAACATCCGGGACCGATGATGTTACGTGCCCTACGAAACACGGAGACTTACAGTTCAAATACCACTATACAGTTACCCATCTACTGACTGATTGCGCATTTAATTTATACTCACGTTGCTTAATCTCTCCGATCGTTTACTGATGAGTGAGTGCAACTGGCTGTGAGCGCCTATGATTATTCATTCATGGGCACTTTAATAATTTTTCGGTACTTTTCGACAAACTTTTAGAAAAACCCTACGTAGAGATAAATCATTAATTTCACTGAGCTTGCCATAGGATTAGCGAACAAGAGTATGCTGCTGTGAAGGTTGTCACTGAAAACCAGCGCTGTGGTCGTCCGAACTGCATAGTCACAGCATTAAGCCGAGCATCATCCCGTTATAGCACAAATACGACGCAAGTTCTCAGTTTCATAGTCAGGCCTTTTATGTTTAGTTTTATTTTTTTACCGGTAATATTTAAAAAGAAAGTTTGTTTTATGTCATCATCATTATAGCCGAAAAACCTCCACTGCTGGACAGAAGCCTCTCCCAAGGACTGCCACTAAGACCGGTATGGGTTTGTGTTGTATGCTCATTGAATATTCTCATTAGGGGGATTTGCCATAATCGCCACGCTTGGTGGGCGGTTTGGCGATCGCAGATGAGTTGTTGATGCGCTCGAAGGACGCTGCTGCCCATCCTCCGGTTAACCCATAGACGCCTTTTACGATACCCACAGGATGAGATGGGTTGGTGCTATTCGCAGCCGGCATGTTTTATGTGTTGTCAGATTATTCCTCTTGCTAGGTTGTTCTTTTAAATCTTTACTTATTTCAGTTGCGTGCGTCGATATTGTTGCCTAAATAAATTACTTCTTTCCCTTTCTTCTGCTGTCCAACCTCTTGCTAATCCTCTGTCAACGTAGTTCTATTGTTTTGCTTATCGTTATAAAAATAAAGGTTATAGCTTACCGATTATGAGCCATATAATAAACCGCACCCAGGTCTGGTAATCCAGCTGGACCATCAAGTACACGTTCATGCACACACTCAAGTATGGCACTAGAGGAACCAGCGGCACCTGGAACGTTAGAAAGTATTTATATTATCAGCCTGTAACTGCCTCCTGCAGGGCAAAGACTTCTCACATAGAGAAGGAGAGCATTGATCACGACGTTAGCTCGCTGCGTGTTGGCGTTTTCAGACCTTTAGATCGAGGATACTCGATGTTTTCCTTAAACGTTAAAGGCAGTGATGTCTTAAGTTAACTAAGAAAGTACTCAAGACATTGTCCATTTGGTGTCTGGATTAACAATGTAGCACAACTCCGTCTTCTCCCGTGGATGTCGTAAAAGGCAACTAAGTGACTCTAAACCAGAGTGAGAGATGTGTGGAACAGTAGGCATACTGCGCTCACCGACCTGCCTGCTAAGTGTGGCGAGTAGGTACGAGACGACCATGTGGTCACGTACCGCTGTGTGCGCAGCACAGCGCATAGTGAGGCCCCGGGGGAATCTTTTACAATCCCCTCGAGAGATGCCTGGGGGATGGCCTCTTTACAGTCGCCTTCCCTCCGCTAGAGGGGATGCCCGCTTTACAGTCATCCCCTCCGAGATGTGCCTAAAGGCGTGGCACCAACGGGTGGCTCTAGATGGAGATTATACGAGTTCCGGGAGCCTCCCTTCGGTGCCGATGATGATCACTCCGGTGGTTTTAGCGGGCAGGAGTCCAGCATGCCCCTTAATAAAAATAAAAGAAAAAGGTACGAGACGACACTGCATGTAACCGGACGTTTATGGGGGAGACATTTGATCAGCAGTGGAAGTCTTTTAGCTGATATGGTGATACTACATTGAAAAAGTCACATTTGGAAATGCAAGGTTGTGAACCCACAACCTACTACTGAAGCGCGTCCGTAAACCTCCGGGCCACCTTGACAAAGTATTTAGAACAAATAGATTAGTGAGCGTCAACTAAAGTATATGCGCTTTGATTGCTGCGTACAGATACCTATACATTTCTACTAATAGATTTTCGCGATAGCCAGAATCTTTTCGCTATTTTAGAATGACAAGAGAGAGAGATCTATAGGAATTGTACAAGCTCTTGTCTTGTTTTTACCTCTTGACCACCACACTCACAACAGAATGCGTGCGAATGCTACAAGCCAATCAAATAATTCAACGCAAATACCAACATACCATAATGGTCTCGATATATTTATTCTGTATTTTGTCGTTGTAAAATTAAAATGAACATGGGCAAGACGAAAGTCATGTCGAATGCCCATGTCGTGCCCATCCCAATATCCGTTGGGAGCTCTGTTCTCGACGACAAACCATCCAGTTAAGTAGGTCCAACTTCGAGAAAGAAATCAGTCGTCGAGTCCGACTCGGCTGGGCAGCGTTCTGGAAACTTCGCAACGTCTTTTCGTCAACAATACCGCAATGCCTCAAGATGAATGTCTTTAAACAGTGTGTGTTACCAGTGATGATATATGGAGCAGAGACGTGGTCACTCACTGTGGGCCTCATAAGGAAGCTCAAGGCCACTCAGCGACCTATGGAGAGAGCTATGCTTAGTATTTCTCTACGAGATCGAATCAGAAATGAGGAGATCCGTAGAAGAACTAAAGTTGTCGACATAGCTGAAAGGATTAGTAAACTGAAGTGGCAATGGGCGGAGCACATTGCTCATAGAACTGATGGCCGTTGGGGTAAAAAGGGTTTTGAGTGGAGACCGTGCACCGGAAAACGCAGCGTGGGACGACCTCCAACGAGGTGGACAGACGACCTGGTGAAGGTCGCTGGGAGTCGTTGGATGAGGGCGGCATGTGACCGCTCGTTGTGGAAATCTGTTGGGGAGGCCTTTGTTCAGCAGTGGACGTCCTTTGGCTGATATGATGATTTTGTCGTCTATTTCCGTCGTTGACGTGGTAAATGCATTTCCAGGTAAAAAAAAAACAGCATTTATAATTGTCATACACTGACCGTAAACGTAAGATGCGCGACGCTGTTCCTGGGCTGCCTGTATAGTATGACTAGTAGCACCAGCAGGGCGGCTCCGAGCACGCCGAGAGCTGCCTCCGCCTGCTCCCAGCGGAGTAACGCGCACGTCACCAGCGCCACGATAACTGTCAACATAACACACACAACAAGGTTTAGTTTAAGTCTGATCATCTTTCTTTATTTCCTTGTAAATGTAGCTGGGAGTCGTAGGGTGGTTGTTGTAGAAAACTATGGAGAAGGCATTGTTCAGCATTGTACGTCCTTTGGCTAATATGATGATGTGATGATCTTCGTCAAATCCTTTAATCAGGATATTCAGACCCCTCTTTTCCATTGGCCACTCTGGGCAAGTGCCTAGGCCCCGTGATCCATGAGGCCCCCTAGTTCTTGCCAGATCATGATCTGATATTTGTTAAAAGTTAGAAGAGAGTTACTTTTCCGGATTATATTATAATTACCAATTCATTCAACAAAAGAAAAACAAGAAGTTGAATAAATCTAGAACTTGTTTATGTACTCCTTTTGTCTGTTGTTAATATAATAGTCCTCTATAATATCATAGTCATAGCGGTCTCATTATCCTAAGTACCCAGGGCCTCCAATAGGTTAAAAGACGGCCCTGAGGGTATTATGAACCTCTGCACCATATTTTGTTAAACTCCACACACATGTAAACATAGAAACTTTTTTTTTTACTTTGCCCCACATTTGGATTTCTCCTGTGTCGTGGGTGCGTTTACAAACACAAATTCCACACACAATACACCCAGACATTGTAATGGCACTGCGATTGTTAGGGTATATAAGTAAACTTTTCGTGGTAAATGTTCGGCATACAGCCGAACCTTCTACTCTTGTCGAGTAAGCAATGAGTTCAGGACAGACAAGTAGAGTATTTATCTTGAGTCGTTACTGACCATAGTTCCGTGTGGTGTCCGGATTAAGAATATACCACCTCTCCATCTCCTCCTACGGATGTCGTAACAGGCGACTAAGGGATTATAAACCTTAGGGATAGGCAGTAGCGTCCCTTTTCTGGAACAAAGTCCATTCAGCACTGTCCAACCCGTTCGCCTGTCAAAGCGTGGTGGGTACTGGCAAATTCCTAAAAATGGCGATACACTTGTGGAAACAAATGGGGAGGCTCAGCAGTGGACGTAGTTTGGCTGATATGATGATGATGATGATGAAACTAAAAAATATAAAAAAATAAAATATATATTTACCTAACTTAAGCGTTAAACAAGGTAGTTAAGCTGACTTGATTGACAACGCAAGTAGCCGTAGCTACGTACGTAGCCCTATACGCGCATATTTCTCTCACATTCTTTTTTGTACGCTAGGAATTCCTCTAGGATTCCCTCCGCGCTAGGGACACGGCTCCGGCACATCTCGGAGGGGATGACTTTTAAAGCGGTCAGAGGGAAGGCGACTGTAGAAACGCCGCCCCCTAGCACTTCTCGGGGCGGATTGTAAAGGATCCCCCCAAGCCTCGCTGTGCGCTGTGCTGTGTACGGTGGCACGTAACTAATTTGTATGTGTGTCTCATTTTCGACCAAATAATTTCTTTTTTCTTTCTTTCTTTCTTTCTTTCTTTCTAATCAGGTACACCAATTCAAGTACCTATACGAGATATCTTGTTTTGAACATATTAATTGTATATAACATATCTTTCTTTCTTTCTTACGCATCGAACAATCTTCTTTTGATCGTAAAATTTATGAAATTATTCCCTCGGTACGGCCCTCACCACAGCCAAGCCCAGCGCAAGGACTTTAGGTCTGCAGCTCCTATGCATGGCATCCTTTTAGATAAAATAATATTAACTATCGAAATATAAATAGATAAGAGCAAAACAACTTACAGAATATAAATATGGTGCACTTAGCGATGCTGTAGGAAAGTTGCGTGGGGTACTTGAGGCCCAACAGGTTGAAGGCCTGCTTGGCGATGCTGAACGGAGTGTCCGGAGTAGGCAGTGTGGTTTGCAGCTTCAGAGATGTTTCTTCTTCGTATCTGGAAAGTATAAAAGATGTGAGGATCGTTGGTGATATTGTCATGCTTGGCGCCCGGTATTTGTGACTGCATCAGGCACAAGTTGAGTCACCTTTTACTATACCAAAGCGTAGAGAACGTGTTGTTTGACTTGCTGTAAGCCTGTACGTATTATATTATTTGAACTGCGCGGGTGTCGAACCCGTGGCAATCAGTACAAAATGCAGCGAAGACATGACGGATTGATAATATGCTGTAGGAAAAAAGATCTTTAGTATAGTTCGTACCTGCCTGCTACATAATGCCTGTCATAAACAGATCGGATAAATGAAGCAAAGATAAATGAGCAACAACTGGTAGGCATTACGCCTTCATTTTGAGGGATTCTTATGATGAAGATTATGAAACAGATATAAATGAAATGAAATAGAATATATACCTGAGGATAAGCACACTTGTGGCGACAATGGTGTACGCGAGGAGAGTGCCGATGGACATCATGTCAATCAACTGGTTCAGATTGAAAAGAGCTGCCATTATTGCTGGGGAAAACAATGTTAGTTAGAGACATTATTTGTTTACTTTGTTTTGTTGAAGGTTCATCGTATCAGCCAAAGGACGTCCACTGCTAAACAAAGGCCTCTCTAATAGATTTATATAATTGTGTCGTCATTTTGTTAGGAATTTGCCACTACTGATCTGAGGCTTGGCGGGTTGTTGAGCGCAAAATTGCTATTGTTTCACAGAAGGGACGCTGAAACACATCCCTTTGGTTTACAGTCCCCTTTTATGACTTTCACGGAAGAAGTTGGATTGGTGCTATATTCTTAATCCGGACACCACACGGATAGTTGGTGCGTTGAAGATTACAATGTTTCAAAATGTCGATCTAGAAACATGTAGAAGATTGCAATAATTTCGTACGAACACTGTTTTTGCTTTTTGTACTTTGAAAGAATGCAATCAATACAAATATGAGTTACGTGCTGGAAATCACGTTTAACATATTTATGCTGAGTTAATAGTTAAGGATAAGAATGTGTCATCGGTGGTGACTGTTTATCTCTTACTATCAAGTTAGCGTGAAATAAACTATTATTTATTTAATAAATGTTAATTGTTACAATCACACTATGATGAAGTTGCTGAACATAACATTAAGTATTTCAGATAGATATATCCTTTCACCACAACATGAGCAGGTCTACATAAATTTATAGGTTAAAAGACTTTGGAGACCGCAGAGCGGGATCGGGAGAGGGCAGATCTTGCGTGAAGAAGGAAGAGACGGCGCAGGGGTAACAACCGCCCTTGCGCCTAATTCCTATACGCTTTAAGCCCCTGCCGTCGTTATAGGGCGAGGGGCATCTGAGTTCGCGGGTTGACTTGGGGAATCTGCGTGCCCACATCGAGCGATCCACCAGAAGACGGTGGCGCACACGCGGTCACGCGCCGCCGTGTGCGCAACACAGCACAGCGCACAGGGATACTTTGGGGGATCCTTTTCAATCCCTTTTGTGACCGCTTTACAGTCAACCTCTTCGAGATGATCCCATAGGCGTGGCACCTATGGGCGGCTCCAGTGTGATCATACACGATCTGGAGCCTCCATTCGATGCCGAAAGTTACCGGCCCAGTGGTTTTAGTCGGTAGGATTCCGGCATGTCCCTTCGGAGGAAGTTCATGTAGAATTTCCAATGGGTTCAATAAAATAAAAAAAGATCAAAAGGCTTTGTACAAACATTAATATCGAGTTTTATTTATACGTCAAAATCCAATCTTAATACTCTCATCATTTCGGCCGAGTGAAGTCCACTGCTGGACACAGGCCTCCCCCAAAGATCACCACAACCACCGATATGGATTTGTTCTCGCTCATTGGGGGGTTTTGCCATAATCGCCACGCTTGGCAGGCGGGTTGGCGATCGCAGTTGAGTTGTTAATGTACTCGAAGGACGCTGCTGCCCATTCTCCGGCTAATCCCTTAGTCGACTTTTACGACACCCATGGGAGGAGAAGGGGTGGTGGCATTCTGAGCCGGCACCACTCGGCATAGAGTATATCTTAATACTCTACCACTACCTTATGCTTGATAATCAAGATAGCATTAAAACAGTTACAAAATTAGACATAAAGCAACGCAACGTTTCACCAGGAATATCCTACTTACCAGACAAAAGTCCACTGAGTGCTGTAGCTAGAAGCGGGGTTTGAGTCTTTTTATTAATTGCTGCCAATGGCCTGAATAAGACACCGTCACTGCCCATGGCGTACAGCACCCTGGGCAAGGGGAACATGGCGCCCAGCAGGCTGGTGCAGAGAGCGAAGATGGCGCCGATGGTCACTATCCACTTGATAACGGGAAGATTGGCTTCCGTGAACACGTGGGGGAACGGGGCGTCAGCATCCTGAAAGATAAATGTAGGAGTTTAAATAGGTAATTAAAGATAGAAGTATTTTTTTTGGCCTCGTCCAGGTTGCCTCAATTTAATTATAATATTTTTATTTTTACTTTATGTTATTTGTAACTTCCTGTGCGAGACCTTAATAAAACTTTTTTCTTTCTTCTTTCTTTCTTTCTTTATGGTCGGTTTGGTGTAGTAGTGAGACCAATAACATAGTTCTCGTTTGCGAGTTCGCTGAGGGCCTAGCACGAATATTTTGACGTATAGTATCGTAATCGTGACGTTAATGTGAGTGAATTTTGTTCACTTGAAAATAAATTCATTAAAATTGAAATTCGCACATATTTTTTAAACTGAAGACTTTATTCATACGTATATATGATACGAATTGTGTTTGTCGTATAAATATAAACGAAAATGCTATTATTTATGTATTCGACCTTTTTTTTTTTTTTTTTTTTTTTTTATTGATGTCCAGTGGAAATTCTACATGGAACTTCCTTCACCCCGGGGAAGGGCGAAGGGGCATGCCGGACTCCTACCGGCTAAAACCACTGGAGCGGTCATCTTCGGCACCGAAGGGGGGGCTCCAGGTCCTCGTAAGATCACACTAGAGCCGCCCATTGGTGCCACGCCTTTAGGCACATCTCGGAAGGGATGACTGTAAAGCGGTCACCCCCTCTAGCGGAGGGAAGGCGACTGTAAAAAGGTCGCCCCCCCCAGGCACTTCTCGGGGAGGATTGTAAAGGATCCCCCCAAGCCTCGCATTGCGCTGTGCTGCGCACACGGCGGCACGTGACCACGTGCGCGCCACCGTCTTCCCGGGGGTCGCTCGGTGTGAGCACGCAGATTCCCCAATCTGCGCGCCCGCGACCCCCAAGGCCCCCCACCATGAAGTGACGGCAGGGGGCTCAGGCGTGTTGGACTTGGGAGCCGGGACGGTTGTTGCCCCGGCGCCGTCTCGTCCTTCTCCGTGCGGGATCAGCCCTCTCCCGATCCCGTTCTGCAGTCTCCTTCTGGAGCATGACGCTCTCGCAGAAGGAGACCACTGCACTCCAATTTTCATGCTCTGCCAACATAGCCGACACTACTGCCGGCAGAGAGAGATCTTGCCCGATCCGATCGACCAGGACCCGCCGCTCGGCCGCCCACGCAGGGCACTCCTCGAGCGTGTGCTGTGCGGTATCCTGGTCGCTTTCACAATGGTGGCACTGTGCCGTAACCTCGCGTCCAATTCTGTGCAGGTACGCACCGAAACAACCGTGACCGGTGAACACCTGCGACAGACGGTAGGTGACGCGCTCGCTCCTTCTGAGCCAGGCTCCGAAGAGCGGCAGGATGGCCTCAACGACGCGTTTGTTCGCGAACTGCAGCCGAAGGCGATTTCGCCACGTCTCGAGTGTGCGCCGTTGAGCCAGCCGCCTTAGCCTGTCGAACGCCCCTGGCGGCACGCTTTCGCCACACTGGCGGAGGGAGCGTGTTTGATCATAGACCCACGCATCCGTCTCCGCCATGATGTCGAAAGGCGGAAAGCGTGCCAGGAGAGTTGCCGCCTCGTAGGACACCGTCCTGTATCCCCGTGTATGTATTCGACCTAGGCCTTCTGTTCGACTGGAGCCGAATAGATTTCGTATAGTTTATGCCTCCTAGAGTGATTAGCTCATATTTACCTTTTTTATACTATTTGGTGACAAGACAAGCATGTCAATCGCCTGGCGGTAAGCGATGACGCTGAGGATGTGATTAGGCATGAGCCCGCCCATAACAATTGTGATGCTACCCAGGACTGGTCCTACGTGGCACCACACTGCGCTCGTCACCTCGAGACGTGAAGCTATTTAGTCTAATATACGCAGTAATTTCACTAGTTACAATGCCTTTCTAAGCGAACACAGTACTGTAGGAAGGACGAGGGGGTATGCCGGACTCCTACCGGCTAAAACCTCTGGAGCGGTCATCTTCGGCACCTAAGGGAGGCTCCAGGTCCTCGTATGATCACACTAGAGGGGGTGATACTTACCTAGACCGCCACTTTCTATAAGAGAACTACCTAGTATTACGCTTGTCCACAACATAATTACAACCCTGATATTAAAAAGTATTTGTTTGAAGTTGTGGTCACATGTATGGCCCTAAATTTCCTTTCTCCAGCTCTTTATCAGAACGACTATCATAACTTTAAAATAGTTAATAAACCAACTCACCTGAAGGTAATATGGTAGCATCATAGTCAGAACAGTAGCAATACTGAAGTAGGACACGAAAATAACAATTAAGGAGAGCACGATTGACAGCGGGATGTCTCTCTTAGGGTTCTTGGCTTCCTCTCCTGTTGTCGCCACGCAGTCGAACCCAACGAATCCAAAGAAACACTTGGCAGCACCCGCCATGATGCCGGCTACACCCCAAGGTGCGAAGCCGCCAGCCCCGGCTTGGCTTTTGTATTCGGCAGGAACGTCTTCAATGGCGATATTCCAGTTGGCTGGTTTACCTGTAAGGTCATTTAGTATTGAGTTGAAGGTTCATCTCCCATAAGCCATCAGGCCGTAATGGTCCACTGCTGAACATTGGCCTCCTAATTACCGCTATAGTGAACGGTCCTAGGGAATATTGCCATCATCACCAGGCTTGGCAGGTGAGTTGGCTATCGCAGTATGTTGTTATTAGCATCAGGAATATTTACGCTCATCACTGACTCACTAACAAACGTAAACATACTTCATAGTGGTTGTAAGGCACCCTTTATAATAAACACTATAATGAATATACGAGCGAAATATATTTATAATTCCTGAACCTTAGCAGTGGATCATCTGTAGTTGGTTGGTTATAAGTGATAAGATACAATTGTATATTGTTGTGTTGTGTATATTAATCTATACAAATAAATAAAATTGAAGTGTCTGTTTGTAATGTCAAAATAACAGCTTTTTACCAAATGCATATAAAAGTATATACGGTACCTACATCAAAAAATCTATTTTTAACTTTTTTGTCTGTCTGTCTGTCGGTCTGTCTGTCTGTCTGTCTGTCTGTTTGTTCCGGGTACTCTCCGAAACGGCTGGACCGATTTTGACGGGACTTTTACTGGCAGATAGCTGATTTTATAAGGAATAACTTAGGCTACTTTTATTTTACAAAAATAATTAGGGCTCCGCGCAAAAAAAAATTAAACCCTTAAAATCCAATATATATATTCTATGTCAAGTGTTTATGTGGAAGTACTCTAAATTTCTTTTAAATTAAACGCGGGTGAAACCGCGGGTACCAGCTAGTAAATAATATAATAATTATTTTGTTTCAAGTACCACAGACTCATAGTATTAGTTATAGTTTCCTTACAAGCTATGTTGGTAGTTGTCCGTGTGGTGTCCGGATTAAGAATATAGCACCACTCCATCTCCTCCTGTGGCTGTCGTAAAGGGCGACAAAGGGAATCCAAACCAGAGGGACGGGCAGAAGCGTCCCTTCTCTCAAACTGTAGCCATACTGCGCTTACCAACCCGCCTGCCAAGCGTGGTGAGTATTGGCAAATACCCCCCAAAATGATGACACAGTTGTGAAAATCTATGGGGGAGGCCTTTGTTCAGCAGTGGACATATAAATGGCCGAAATGATGATGTTAGTACAATTAATTCTATATTGTATATAAGTCACAAAATCACTACCGCAAGGGCACAGGTCCAGCTAAAACCTTGCAGCAGTGGTTTAGAAACTGACAGTCTAATCTGCTAGCTATCATAATTAGGATTCTGTTGGCGTTGGCTCGAACCATACGGACCAGGGATGCACATCGCTTCCGCATGACTGCATAGAAGCAGTCCACGTGGGCGTTTGCTAACATCCCTGATGCGCGGGAGCAGCGTGGCAGCCCCATCAGAACCCTGAATGCATTATTATATTGGATGCGAAGGGCGCCGTATGCTTTTCGAGTTTTTTCATTCATTTCGGTCGAATAAAGTCCACTGCTGGACACAGGCCTCCTTCAAAGATCACCACAACGACCGATATCGGTGTGTTGTGTGCTCATTGGGGGTATTTCCATAATCGCCACGCTTGGCAGGCGGGTTGGCGATCGCAGTTGAGTTGTTAATGTATTCGAAGGACGCTGATGCCCATCCTCCGTCTAATCCCTTAGTCGGCTTTTACGACACCCACGGGATGAGAAGGGTTGGTGCTATTCGTAGCCGGCACCACACGGCTTTTTGAGTAAAATGTGTATAAAGATGTGCAGTATGCTCTAAATAAACTACGTTTGACCTCCTTAGAGGTACGCACGAATCTACGGGCGGATTAATGATATAAGATATAAAAAAAAAGAAATGCGTACACGAAATTAAACTTCAAATAATTTCTTACTTGAAATAGGTGTACTTAACTTGACACTGGCAAAATGGAATACAATTGCCATGGAAAAAAAAAAAAACAATTGAACCGTACGACGTTGCCTTAAACTTGACATTGGCGAAATTGTGGAAGATAACCTACAGAAGCCATAATCTAAGAGGAGAAGAAGAAGGTGTAAAAAGGATACCCAGCTATTTATTGTAATTTGTTGCATTTATATAAACTTCTGTAGAATGTAGTAAATGACGTTGACATGTGCAGTGAAAGTCCAAAGCGAAAGCTTGTTTGTGCTTCATATTAACAACGTGTCACTATTAAACTGCGCCCATATATGACTGGCAGTTCGCGGCCAAGACTTGCTACTAGTATTTGGGGATGTAAGGTTTTTTCTTTGAATCTTTATAAGGAAAAGAGGCTTTAGTCGCTGTGTGACTATGTCAGCCCCTGGATGAAAGGTTACACCACCCATATAATTGATCTAAATATATATATATTAGGCGGGCCGTCCGATTTTTCGGATGGTGCCGAAATTTCGCAGCAGAGGATACTGAGGATGCGAAGCCGAGACGTGTTTCGTCAATCGTGTGGTGCCGGCTTACCGTGTGGTGCCGGCTACCGTGTGGTGCCGGCCTACCGTGTGGTGCCGGCTCAGAATGCCACCACCCCTTCTCCTCCCATGGGTGTCGTAAAAGTCGACTAAGGGATTAGCCGGAGGATGGGCAGCAGCGTCCTTCGAGTACATTAACAACTCAACTGCGATCGCCAACATGCCTGCCAAGGGTGGCGTTTATGGCAAAACCCCCCAATGAGCCCACAACACATTCATATCGGCGGTTGTGGTGATCTTTGGGGGAGGCCTGTGTCCAGCAGTGGACTTCATTCCAAATATATCGTAATCCTGAGGTATATGCTGAGTGTCGTGACCATGTCTCGCGGCTCAGCATAACGACTCCGGGTCTTGCCTTCGAGATGTCACTGCAGTCACCGAATTGCCTGCCAATTGTGGTGACAACGTTTTTTGGAAGAGAGCCAAGTCAATGATGCCATCGATGGTTTGGCTTGTCATCTGCAGGTTATCAATTGCCTTGGCAAGGCCACTGCATACTTTCTATACGTCTCATAATTCTCTGTAACTACCGTAATTAGCCGTTATTATAAACAAGCACTTGACGAGAAGATAGATTTAATGCAGTGGATCATTTATACAGTGTCCAGTAAATAGCACGACATACTGCAGGGGTGAGAGCTTGGGTCAATACCTACCAAAAAACAATATATGTTCAGCAAAATCTTACGGATTTACAGTAGTACAAAATTATCGATAAGAAAATTGTACTGTGAAAATTTAAATAAAAATTGTATTTCTTGAAAACATTTTAGTTTTTAATAGAATAAAGACATATCAATGAGTAAAGTAAGTGTTCACAAATAATTTGAGGTAAAAAAAAACTAGAAAAGGAATTTTTTCATTAGGAGATGCTCAAAAATCTGTGTCAAGGTAGAGATTTTTCGATATTTCTCACCCCCTGCAGTATGTCGTGCTATTTACTGGACACCCTGTATATTGTGCAGTTGGCAGAAGGTTGATGTTAAAAGAGACATCGTTACACAAGTGCCTACGATTTATTTATGAGTAATGTTTGCTCTACTACTTTTACGAGTCTGTTGAATGTGGTTTCAAGTACCTACCTAGTGGTCTAGTGACACACATACACATCAGATTATAAATGTGATTTTATGTACCTATGTTGCACTTAGTGCCGTCGCCTTAAGAGTATAAGGAACGGTCAAACTGAAGTGAATCCCGCACGGGACGCGGGACGGAATTGTCTCACAATGATTTTTAGTGAGCCCTTCTTTAAGATAGAAATTACGTACTTTATGCAGGTGCAAATGTGCAATATGCCGTGTGGTGCCGGCTACGAATATCACCAACCCATCTCATCCCGTGGGTGTCGTAAAAGCCGACTAAGGGATTAGACGGAGGATGGGCAGCAGCGTCCTCCGAATACAACTCAACTGCGATCACCAACCCGCCTGCCAAGCGTAGCGATTATGGCAAACCCCCCAATGAGTACACAACACACCGATATCGGTCGTTGTGGTGATCTTTAAGGGAGGCCTGTGTCCAGCAGTGGACTTTATTTGGCCGAAATGATGATGTAGGTGCAAACGAGTATTATTTTCAAATTCATCGTACACCCTCTGATAGCTATGCTTAGATATATTTTGTGAAGATTCTAAGATAAAACGGGGATCACCAGCACCCATGGAGCTCACATCACCATAGGAGTTGGCTTTCATTTTTCGTTAGTCACTCGGCGAAACGAAGCATACCGCTACTTCACGTATTTTGAGAAAGCGTAATAAATCTCAGGTCGAGTCAGCCCGTTTTCGACCTGTAGTCCACCGGCTACAGCGACGCTCTACATTGAGAAAGATCCAGTTCCCTAGATGGATCACATTGGGGCAACGTCCAATGTACTCAGCGGTATGAGGAAAGAAAAGTGTCTAATTGCCCGTATCTATAGTGTGTATCATCCAAAATAACACTGACCGGGTGCAGTGGCTGACACAGTCGGCTACTGCACTCCGGGTCCCGGATTCGATTCCCGCACGAAACAAATATTTGTATGATCTCCAAGTAGTTGTTCCGGGTCTGGTTAATACACCCAGACCCGGAACATGTGTGTGGTATGTGTGGAATGTGTCTGTAAACGCACCCACGACACAGGGGAAATCCTAGGGTGGGGCAAGGTTTTTTTTTTTAAAGCATAGAATGATACTCAGTCTCTGTTTTAGTCTATATTTGAAAAGCAGTCATTACAGCATTATATTGATTACATTGCCTATTACACAAGTGTGAACCGACTTTAAGAGCACTGGATTTGGACACTAAGTCGAATCGCTTTTTGTTGGGATTTCTCGCATACATTTCAGGGAAATGTGGTTGCTTAACCGGTCATTTCTGGCGAAGCCAAAAGAGGCCTGCAGCCAGGCTTAAATTTAATATTAAAAACTAAGCAACTTGCGCTAAGGGCGCCCCCTGCGGGACACGGACCTCGGCTTAGGGCGTTGCTATTATTTAAAATGTATTATACATTTAAAGCTACAGGCTCGGCACGGGCTGGCGCGAGCAAGAGACGGGAGGGAGAAGTGCTAAGTTGAACGCGAAGGTGACGCGGCGATAGGCCTCCGCGACGTCCGTGAGGGCTTGCATCTCTTTCAACACTTTTGTCTATAAAGGTTAGCTGGGACTATGAGAGCGAGCTAATCCAGCCCCGCGTCAGGCGCGCGTTTCACTTTGGTTTGAGTAGTCCTTTATAATCTTTATATGATATCCGGCATGAAGCCGCAAGTGTACTAACTGTTAATAAAACGCATTTGTCGGTTAGGGCCTTAGCGTTTAATGACCTTGTTGTAGTAGGTAGAATAAAACTTTTTAACATAAAAATAGCGACTTCAAAAACCCTACACGATATGAAAACATTGAAAACCACTAAAAAGACAAAAAACTTTATTTATGATGGTTTTAATATTTTCATATCGTATAAATAAATGTAAGAACTTGTTCCAAGTTGATATTTAACACAAAATATTCAAATGACTCAAATCGGTTCTCTAATCACGGAGGAATTGAAAACATTAAGGCGTCGTCTAGATAAGCGCAGTAAAATTATCCTGTTTATTGAAGCTGGTTCAAAAACTACTCAATAATATGTAATAAAATTTAGACGGGACCAATTAGAAAGCATTCTGCACCTATTAAAAAAAGAATTGCTCCAATCGGTCAACAAACCTCTGAGTAATCGGTGTAAATACGTAAAAATAAAAACAAATACGCTTCGAATTGAGAACCTCCTCTTTTATGAAGTCGGTTAAAACATGTCATAGTGAATACAGTATTTTTACGCTTTCACTATAGTCCAAGAACCCAGAGCGATAAGACACAACTTATTTTCTAAAGCATAGAACTTTCGGTTCTAAGTAGTCTCTCGTGTACTTTTTAATACCTGTACGCTTGTGGAGTTGGCTCGGTGACACCTGCGCAGGTACCAGGTGAGAAAGGTAACTAAAAATCAGAGTTACTTAAGTTAAATTTTAATGACTGATTTTTATATATATTTTGTAGAATATTACTCTGAAGTAATATCAAAAAAGTCAGACGCTTTCCATGCGCCAGAACTTTTGTCAGACGCTTTAAAGCTCTACAAAAAATAAATGAACTTAATTTATTTTTAAATGTCTGATTTTTATATATGTTATTCAAATAAATATTACAAAGTTATATTTAATCAGTCAGACAAATTGTAATGACCAAACATAGGGGATGTTCAAAACACAAGTTGTTGGAAACACAAAAATTACTCAACTATGAGTATCAGCGCGAGAGCACTATGCGCATGCGTCTCAGAGTAAAATACCTTAACATTTGAAAAATACTTACTGCTTTCAATTTCATATTTTTGCATATCTATTTAAATACGATAAAAATTTTAATTAAAATAATAATCTTTTTAAAAGTAATTATATATATTACAGATATATAGGGAAAAATGATTTTTTTCGGAGCAATTGTCTTTCAAAAAGAATCATTTTTATTTTATTTAAAAAAAAGATAACAATTGTAATAATTTTAGTATAAAAAATAATTATGATGAATTAATGAAATACTTTGATTGTCTCTTAATCATCTTCGTCATCGTCATAATAATCATTTGAATTTTCATCATTAAGTACATCACGATACTGTCCACTCAAGTCATCATCCTCATCATCACTAGTTATATTGTTGTTGCTGGTAGCATCTTCTGTAAAAACAAAAAGGCAAAAAATTAAAAAACATAGAACGACAAATATAATAAATTGTAAACTAGAAATCAAAGTACGGTACCTGATTCTTGAAGTGATTCGCTAACGAGTCCTGGTAATTGGTCACCATCAAACCAATAAAAATGATACTGGTTATCTTCAAACATCCATCCATTGTTTTCAGGAGTAAAAGTAGACGGTCGTTTTTCATTTGCATTATTCCATATGCTGGTAATATAATTAGCTCGGAGAAATTGTTGAAATAACTCAGTTTTGCATGGCGGTAAATTGCTTGCATCGATTTTTTTTTAATTTTTTGGATTAAATTCTTCGTTGATATCAGAAACAGTGTAATTATTTAAAAACAGCTGAAGCCGGGCAGCATCAACGTCAGTAATACCAGAAACATTATAAATTTCGCAGATAAATGTTTGTATTTGGTTGAAAATATCTTGTTGTAAGTTTCCATCGGTGAACGACTCTGGATCTCCGAATCGCATAAAAGCTCGCTGATATTCATGTTTCTTCATCATTATATTAAATGGCCTTTGTTTACCTTTCTTAAAAAAGGCGGGATTGAAGTCACATCCAGTCAATGCATGAAATCCTGGCAAACTTTTACACAAAGACGGTCCCAAATGCTCGTAAATTTTGGTTAAATCAAGGTATCTTTGGTTATTTCCAGTACCTGTGTATAACCACACATTCGAATCATAGTTTTTCAAATTATGCATATGTCCCAACATTATTATTGCAATATCAGTATCGGAACACCGTATAACAAAATTTGCTTGAGCATCTATATTACAGACATGATAAATAATTTTAGTGTCAGCTTCTTCATGTTCTGGACACGATAAATTGTCATCTACACTTCATACAACTTTATTATTTTCAACGACGTAAGAATAACATTGTTTGAAATTTATAAATATAAGTTAATTTCGATAAATGGTACCATCTCATCAGATGCCCAATGTTGAATGAAAAAATCCACTAGAGCCTGTTTAAAATGGATGTTTGTGAGTTCTTTTAAGAAATCAGACGGTCTGGTCTGGCGTATACACATACACAAACAGTAGACTGAAACAGATTGTGAGTTTAAGAAGGGGAACCGAGTTACCATGGATGTCTCACTCGCTCTGAAACGCATGTATAGTGCTCTCGCGCTCATACTCATAGTTGAGTAATTTTTGTGTTTAGGGGATGTTTGGTCATTACAATTTGTCTGACTGATTAAATATAACTTTGTAATATTTATTTGAATAACATATATAAAAATCAGACATTTAAAAATAAATTAAATTCATTTATTTTTTGTAGAGCTTTAAAGCGTCTGACAAAAGTTTTGGCGCATGGAAAGCGTCTGACTTTTTTGATATTACTTCAGAGTAATATTCTACAAAATATATATAAAAATCAGTCATTAAAATTTAACTTAAGTAACTCTGATTTTTAGTTACCTTTCTCACCTGGTACCTGCGCAGGTGTCACCGAGCCAACTCCACAAGCGTACAGGTATTAAAAAGTACACGAGAGACTACTTAGAACCGAAAGTTCTATGCTTTAGAAAATAAGTTGTGTCTTATCGCTCTGGGATCTTACTCTACTAGAAAACTTTGACGGCACGGTTGGCGCAGTGGTTATGCGATTGGGTTTCTGTGCTACGTGTCGCTGGTTCGATCCTCGCACGGAACAGATATTCGTACGACCTGCGTGAGAGATTTATCTCTGTAAACTGTACCTACGATACAGAGGAAATATTAGTGTGGAGCATAGTAAAAAAAGGTCTGATTAGGTAATCAGATATAAATATATGTAGGTATGGATATCTACATATGTAATATTTAGTATATTCTCGTCACATACATAGGAAGCCCATATGGAAAGGTATCTCATAATTAGTCGACGTTTAGTTTCTGCCTAGTCCCGGACATCAAGACTGTGGGTTATAAACCATTGCAATCTATTTATACACAAAAGGGGCAGTGATCCATTTTTCTCAAGTGAGTCCTCAGCCCGTGGACGGAGATAAAAATAGCTGGTAGTTAGCAGGATAACGGTAGTTTATGTTAAAAGACTACACGACGCATGGACTTGGTTATAGAAATTAGGTAAGATTGTAACTGCCCAGTAATCAACATCGAAAGTAAGAAATGATTAAAAAACTTCAAGGTTTTGGATGAAAGCTTTGCATTTACGTGTGTGTTCGGGTCATGGGGTTCGAGCACTGGTCTTGGTCTTCGCTTAACATGATCAAAGAGCTGGTTTAGAGCCACGTTGGATGGCAGTGCAAGCGACTGGTCTTTTAAGCACGTTTTTAGAGGCGCATCTTGATGCCTACGTGCTTTTGTAGTTTCTATTTGTATACATACTTTACTTACTTACTTACGTATTCTAGTTTAACCATATTTGTATATTTCTATTAACTGACTAGATATATCCGTGTGGCATCCCGATTAAGTATATAGCACCGCTCCCGCTCCCCCCGTGGATTTCGTAAAACGGACA
The DNA here is from genome assembly GCA_947459985.1 of Diloba caeruleocephala. Taxonomy (NCBI): domain Eukaryota; kingdom Metazoa; phylum Arthropoda; class Insecta; order Lepidoptera; family Noctuidae; genus Diloba; species Diloba caeruleocephala. Next base: position 2,074,726 of record OX381616.1, on the reverse strand, counting down.
TAAAGTAAAGGGAATAAGGGACTCTAAGCCAGAGGGATGGGCAGCAGCGTCCCTCATGTGGAACAGCAGCCATACTGCGCTCACTAAGTCGCCTGCCAAACTGCGAAATTAGTGCGTAGTAAATTGCGGAATTTGACAGTTAGAAAAGACAGAAGAAGAAACAGACAAATGAGATGGGTTTGATGCTATTCGTAGCTAGCATCACACGCTTATCAAATTAAGATAGAATTTATCATTTACTTGTTACTAGAGCGCAAGGCGCGACAAAGACAAAGAGAAATCAACAGTCACGTAGATGTCGCCGGCTGAATCATCATTTCGGCCGGATAAAGTCCACTGCTGGACTGCTGCGTATTTTGACCAGTTTTTCAGGTTATTGCATATTTCGCCTAAAATCTACTGATCGTACATATTTGAGCATATCATTTTAACTGTATCAAACTTGAAAAATACTAAAATATCCTACTTAATGTATTAAGTACGTAGATATTTTATTTTATTTTTGTAGTTTAATCTTAGTACTGTACATTACGAACAGTAGGTACTTGATCGATTTGATGTCATCATAATTTCGGCCGAATGAAGTCCACTGCTGGCACACAGGCCACCCTCAAAGACCACCACAACGACCGATATCGGTGTGTTGTGTGCTCGTTGGGGGGTTTTGCCATAATCGCCACGCTTGGCAGGCGGGCTGGCGATCGCAGTTGAGTTGATAGGTATTCGAAGGACGCCCATCTTCCGGCTAATCCCTTAGTAACTTTTTCCGACACCCACGGGATGAAATGGGTTGGTGCTATTCGTAGCCTTCCTGAATACCAGTTTCTATATAGATTGCTGCAATGAACAGACGTGAGGCACATTATCTTATCACCACGTTTAGCCAATCCAATTGATCCAAGTCGCCTTTCACAATACCGCTGGTAGAGACAGAGTGGCATCTTTCGCTGGAAACAAACATACAATCAAACTAATAAAGCTGTACTCACTTTTGACAGCTCCGGCGATGATGACAATGATAACGGTGATTAAGTTGAGTGCTGTGAACACGTTGTTTAACTTAGTCGACTCTTTGACCCCGATGCTCAGGAGAACTGGAATCATACCGAGGTAGTAACATATCTTTTTTATCTATACAAATAAATAAAATTGAAGTGTCTGTTTGTAATGTCAAAATAACAGCTTTTTACTAAATGCATATGAAAGTATATACGGTACATATAGCAAAAAAACTATTTAAAAAAAATCTGTCTGTCTGTTTGTTCCGGGTAATCTCCGAAACGGCTGAACCGATTTTGACGGGACCTTCACTGGCAGATAGCTGATTTTATAAGGAATAACTTAGGCTACTTTTATTTTAGAAATAAATTATGGTACCGCGTAAAAAAAAAAACCCTTGAAATCCAATATATTTGTTCTATGTCAAGTTTCTATGTTGAAGTACTCTAAATTTGTTTTAAATTAAACGCGGGTGAAACCGCGGGTCCCAGCTAGTGTTTTATATAAATGAAACAGCTATGGCTTTGTTATCAATTTTTTATTATTATCCGCTTTTGTTCGCTGACTGAAGGTGAGAGCTGAGACATTATACAGTATCTAAACTAGGCCTCTAAGGCAGGGGGCCTTAGAGGCCTAGTTTAGATACTGTAACCGTCGAGCGCGCGCCTGTGTGAGTGCTTCGACTTCGGACCGAAGTACCTACGTAGTTGGTTTACTGTTTCGTTAATATGTCTGCTGTGTTGATGTGGACCAGTACCAATAGACAGCACGAAGGATTTAGCTATCGTGAGCTGACTTCTCCGTAGAAGTCGATAGAAGTAGCACTTAAGTTTACTTCATGGTTTGGCAACCTTTTGTTATAAGAGGGGCACACATTTTACGCGAATATCTGCCGTGTGGTGCCGGCTCAGAATACCACCACCCCATCTTCTCCCGTGGGTGTCGTAAAAGTCAACTAAGGAATTAGCCGGAGGATGGGCAGCTGCGTCCTTCGAGTATATTAACAACTCAACTGCGACCGCCAACCCGCCTGCCAAGCGTGGCGATTATGGCAAAACCCCCCAATGTGCCCACAACACACCCATATCGGTCGTTGTGGTGATATTTGGGGGAGGCCTGTGTCCAGCAGCGGACTTCATTCGGCCGAAATGATGATGATCTGCAGAAAAATACGCAATAAATTTGTTACTACAAATTTATTGCTTTCATGACTTTTAGGCCCACGCATGCGCCCACACACAACGTTAAGCATTTGGTCTTGAACTTTTACACTCATCGCGCTCAAACATGTTTCACTTTAATGATTATTCTACTCACCAGTTATAAGAAGCACCAATGCAAACGCGAAGAAGTCCGGATAGTCAGCCATGAATGAAATGTTCATCGGAGCTGCTTCTGACATGGCCCTCGCCATGGAGTTGTTACACAAGCTGTCAATATACAGGGCCATGCCCTTGGCGACGCTAGCTGTTCCTATCACGTACTCCAGAATGAGGTTCCAGCCGATAGTGAAGGCGATGAACTCTCCCACACTGACGTAACTGTATACGTATGCTGAGCCGGCTTTCGGAACGCGGGCTGCAAATTCAGCATAGCAGAGACCTGGAAGCAGAAAAGCAATATTCTATTAGCTGTTCATTCTAAATTAATTATGGTAGACTATGACCATAATGTCTTCAGTTTCCATCGGCAACAAGCGGCTAATATAAGGTGGAAGGAGGCATTTGCTAAACAATGAGACTAACAACAATAAGTTGTCAAATATCTATGGTCCCCATCTAAAGCCACTCACCAACTTTCCCGGTGCCCATATTTCATGCGGAAAGAACCCTTGTGAGAACGAAATCATCAGCCCGTAAACGTCCACTGCTGGGCCACCCAATGATCACTATAATGAGCGGTCATAGGGGATATTTCCATACTTATTACGCCGTTTTTTTATTTCTTTTTTATTGATCCGGTGGAATTACCTCATGTACTTCCTTCTGGGAAAGGGCGAAGGGGCATGCCGGACTCCTACCGGCTAAAACCACCGGAGTGATCATCGTCGGCACCGAAGGGAGGCTCCAGGAACTCGAATAATCTCCATCTAGAGCCACCCGTTGGTGCCACGCCTTTAGGCACATCTTGGAGTGGATGACTGTAAAGCGGTCAACCCCTCTAGCGGAGGGAAGGTGACTGTAAAGAGGCCACCCCCCAGTCATCTCTCGAGGTGATTGTAAAAGATTCCCCCCGAGGCCTCACTATACGCTGTGCTGCGCACACAGCGGTACGTGTCCACATGCGCACCGCTGTCGTCCCGGGGGTCACTCGGTATGTGCACGCAGATTCCCCAATAGGCGCGCTCACGACCCTCAAGGCCCCGCCATGTAAATACGACAGGGGGCTCAGGCGTGTTGGACACGGGCGCCGCGGCGGTTGTTACCCCGGCTCCGTGTCCCTCTCCCGATCCCGCATACTTACTACCCCTAGCACGCGTATCGGTAATCGCAGTACGATGTTACTAGCACACAGAGCGATGTTCCTGCCCATCCTCTTGATCCCAACACGTATTCCTCTCATTAGTCAGGTACTTGATTACCCTTATAATTTGTATGATAACTAAAAATTTATGTATAAGTAAATCACACAAGTCTTATTTTCAATCTTAAGACCATAAAATGGAATTAGATTTTCGAGTGACAATAATCGCCGAAAGGGTATCTAAGTTGGTCTTAAATACATAATTCCTATTAATTTTGCGTCTAAGCACAACGGTGTTCTTAATAATTATACACGACAGGTTGCCACCTGTGCCCTGAGGCTTCAGCTGAAAATCAGCGCTACAGTTACCTGTAGCATATGCTGAGCTGTGGCCTTTTAAACGCACGACTCCACACCAGCCTAGCCATATTATATTTCTGTGTACCTACAGTGTGCTGGTTTTTGTGTTGTTTAATAAATGTATTTCTTTCTTTCTTTCTATTCGCCTATTATGGCATGGGTTGGTCGGTGGTTGGTCTGTTCTTTGCCGGGACCACACGAAACCGATCCCCCGGAACCCTTGTGAGGGTGAGTTTATCGTATTATTTCGAACACAATTCCAGTTACTAGCGTGCCTTGGAGCTTATTCACAGAATTTGAATAAATAAAATAAAATCGTTTTTATTACATTTCTGTTTTGCCTAGAAGCGAAACTAAATAATGTGGCGACCCTTCCCCCTTATAATAGTTTAATGAAATGAATTAAAAATAAATGCTTTACGAAATGCGAATTTGTCAGAATATCATTTTATAGCACTAGGGATAGGAATAATAATATATCACTACTCCATCTTGTCCCGTGGATGTCGGACAAGGCAACTAAGGGAGTCTAAACAAGAGGGATGGGCAGTAGCATCCTTTCTGTGGAACAGTAGTCATTCTGCGCTCACCAATCACCACCACACGGTGCCGGTTCAGAATACCACCACCCCATTTCCTCCCCTGGGTGTCGTAAAAGTCGACTAAGGGATTAGCCGGAGCATGGGCAGCAGCGTCCTTCGAGTACATTAACAACTCAACTGCGATCGCCAACCCGCCTGCCAAGCGTGGCGATTATGGCAAAACCCCCACAATGAGCCCACAACACACCCATATCGGTCATTGTGGTGATCTTTGGGGGAGGCCTGTGTCCAGCAGTGGACTTCAGTCGACCGAAATTATTATTATTATAACCCACCTGCCAAGCCTGGTGAGTACTGGCTAATTCTCCCCCAATATGATGACACAATTGTGGAAATCTATGGGGGAGGCTTTTGTTCAGCAGTGGACGTTGCACAGCCGATATGAAAGCCTACATTTCCAAACAAATTGTTTTGAAAAGTTGGTTTCTCAAATCATAAGTTTATTTATGAATAATTGTTTGCTTGGGGCACTAAGATTAAAATGTCATTGTTGGGGCATGTTTGTGAAAAGTTTTTTGTCAAGTGAGTTCGGATTTTAGTACTTTTTTTTTTTTTTTTTTTTAAATCGTTGCCCCACACTAGGATTTCTCCTGTGTCGTGGGTGCGTTTACAGACACAAATCCCACAGACAATACACCCAGACCCGGAACAACTACCTGCAGATCGTACAAATATTTGTTCCGTGCGGGAATCGAACCCACGACCCGGTGCGCAGCAGCCGACTGTATCAGCCACTGCACCAACCGTGCCGTACTGCATAAATGATTCTATTCAATTCTAAACACTACAAGTTATTGTACAAATCTCTCTTCTTACATACATGTATAATGTTCTTGAGCTTCACAGGATCATAAAATTCTGTGTAATTCACTGATATCATTTTCTATCTAGTACTTTGTAGGACACTTGAGTGCCTACCTACTTTTTATGTGTACATAGAAATTAATGCAAATCATTGAGATTTTTTACACGATTACCTACTTATCAAAGGAATTAAATGGACTCTTGAAATGATGAAACAAAGATCCATAATGATATCAATAAATCAACTCTACTTATCGCAGTACAACCCTGGACTCGGGCCTCGTCCTAGTTACGTCAAGCATTCGGTCCTAATGATATTTCATGTTCATCATCATTCATCATTTCGGCCGAATGAAGTCCACTGCTGGACACAGGCCTCCCCCAAAGATCGCCATAACGACCGATATGGATGTGTTGTGGGCTCATTGGGGGGTTTTGCCATAATCATCACTCATGGCAGGCGGGTTGGCGATCGCAGTTGAGTTGTTAATGTAATCGAAGGATGCTGCTGCCCATCCTCCGGCTAATCCCTTGGTCAATTTTTACGACACCTATGGGAGGAGATGGGGTGGTGGCATTCTGAGCCGGCACCACACGGCAAATTAAATGTTCAAATTATTGATTTATATAATAACAGCCTAGTGGTAGAAGTCTTGTCTTCCATACAGGAGGGTCTCATTCGATCTCGGCCCGCACCTCTCACTTTTCGGATTCATGTGCGGATCAGAATTTGATTGTCACTTGCGTTAACGGTGAAGGAAACATCGTGAGGAAACCTGCACACCTGAGAGGGCTCCAAAATGTTCTCAATGGTCTTAGAAGACTAAGGCCTAACCTTTCTCATCGCGAGAAAAGACCCGCGCCCAGCAGTGGGACAGTAATGAGCTGATTATGTTATGTATGTAGCTATACTCTTCATACCATAACCTTACCTAACCTTTCAGTGAATATGACATGTCATCTTCAAATTATAGTTTTAGTTGTAATTTGATCAAAGATTTTGACATTTCAATATTTTCAATCAATCACAACTAAACGGGTATGAACGCAATATTTCCAATTCCAATTCCAATTTTAGTTTATGGCTCAATCGGTTTGTCGATGATTCTGCCACTGTCAAGGTTGGATAAAACGAAAATGTAGATATTCTTTATAAAAACCAAAATAAATAGCGAAAAAAACAATTGAACCGTACGGCGTTGCCGACATATTTTTTGTTTTTTTTTTATTTTTGAGAAATATTTTATGAATATGTAAAGATTTATTCATTTAAATACCGTACGACGTTGCATTTTACTTGAAATTGGCGAAATTGTGGAAGATACTCTGCAGAAGCCATAATCTAAGAGAAGAAGAAGAAGAAAATAAATAGCCCTTGAATAGTAAACCAAAACTGATCTAGTTGAATAACCTAATAATGTAATGCATAAACTTCTATATTATAATGTCAAAACAAATCACAATGATGATAAACAAAACATAAATAAGTTAAATTTTCCTCCCGAACAATAAAGATAATAGTAAATATATAACATAAATACATACAATAGAATTAGAGTTTAATATTGTTCTTTTTAACAAATTTATTCAATATTTTAACTGAAGATGATTCGACAAGGGTAAGAAAGAATGAAATATCAATAGGCCTGGGAATTTTGGAAGGCAGAATATCGTACAGGGAAACAACGAGATTGGGACAGGAGAAAATTAAGTGATCTAAAGACAAAACACAGATAGAATTGTTACGAATACGGAGTTTAGCTAAATAATACTGGGGAATAAACATGTCCTAAACGAAGACGAATAATAACTGAAGTTACTATTTTTGAAAATGTTTATGTTTAAAAAACCAGGGTTTAGGCGGGATAGTAGCAATATTTGATGAGTATGAAAGCAACTAATGTCTTTATAATTCAAGGCACAGACATTATAAAATTAAAATAATGCGATATAAGCTGAATATGGCACCTGTCAAACAAAAATCTGATCTTGCACAAAGATAATGGACGTGTGGCATGACGCAGCGTCAAATAAATTTCAACAAATTCTGGATAGTACAATTGGATGAGTGTGACAAATCTCACCCTTAGGACCATATTGCTAAATAAAATATTATATTAATAAATACCGTGTGTTAAACTAATGCAATGCTTCTTTTCGATAAATGACAGGTTGTACAAGCTGTTTCTTTTTTCAAAAAATATTTATCTGCAAGATCAATATACCGCCTTTGCCATATAGAAATAAAATTGGAAATGAGTTGGCGTTTTAAACAACTCGTTCACCAATGGCAGACATATATTGCATACATTTTTTTCAACCTGTTTTTGAACAATGGAAAACAGTTACTTAATTCAGATCTAATAAAAAAGCTGTTTAAAAGGCAGTTCGTTGTTTCAGTGCCCTCGGCTAGCGCCCACACTTTCCGACTTGTATAGATCAACTCAGACCACAAAATGCTTTATAATTAATTCTGTTTCTTCATTTTCACCCAAAGGTAACCTGAATGGGATCGTACTGTTTGTTTAACTCATATTTAAATATAATAATCATCATTTCGGCCGAATGAAGTCCACAGCTGGACACAGGTCTCCCCCAGAGATCACCGCAACGACCGATATGGCGGTATTGTGTGCTCATTATAGAGGTCTTGCCATAGTCGCCACGCTTGGCAGGCGGGTTGGCGATCGCTGTTAAGTTGTTAATGTACTCAAAGGACGCTGCTGCCTAACCTCTGGTTAATTCCATAGTCACCTTTTACGATAGCCAAGGGATGAGATGGGTTGGTGCTATTCGTAGCCGGCACCACATGACACATTCGACACTGTACATTTTGTTTAATTTAATTAAGACTACAACGAGGAAACAATTATATCTTCAATATGCGTTACATAATATTCGACCGTGTCTTGCGCAGACAAGTCAACCACACAGAACAACCTTGTAAAGGGACTGTCCACAAGAGTCCGCTCACTTTTCCTTACTGACGAGTTATTTTAATAGACGTTGTGTAACATGCATTTATTCGAGTAGCTACTTATTAGATTTGGGGCTTGCGGGCGCGCTGATTAGGGTGTTTGCGTGTGTGCTCATACCGAGCGCACTCCGGGAAGACAAGCACAGCGCACAGTGAGGTTCCGGGGAAATCTTGTCTTGTGTCTGGGGGTGGCGGCCTTATTTCATCCCCGTCCCCTCTGCTAGTTTTACATTCATCCGCTAAAGGCGAGGCACCAATGAGCGGCACTGTTGTGTTTGTATCCGAGGACCTGGAGCTCCCTTGGGTCTTGATAATGACCACTCCGGTGGTTTTAGTCGGTAAGAGTCCGTCCATGCTCCTCCATCAATCCCCCGGATGGAAGAAGTACATGATGTATTTACACAAGAACAAATAAAAAAATACAACTTATTAGATATGTATTTGGGCACCTATCATTCATTTTCATATAGTATGTTAAGATAATTTTTTACCCAATGCCAAGCTATGCCGGTGTCGACAATTCTGCTAATGTCAAACGTGACACCGAAAGGAATGTGTTCTTTGACTTTTTATTCCGTGTAGCTAGCGGCCAACCTTGTGTCTTGAGTTGTTCAAACCGCCCAAGGGCCTCAGACTTGGCTTAACGACTGCTGTCTAATGACAACAACCGGGACCGACGAATTTTTTTTTTTTATGATGGGCTTTTCGTTTACATCTCGAGGGAGATGTGGTTTCTTAACCGGACAATTGGCGAAGCTTGAATTGCCTCCAGCCAGGCAACGTTTTTACTGCGAGACGCACAGTTCACTTACGGTCCTGTATTCTATGCGGTCATCAATAAACTGACTGCATCGAGCGCTGCTTAACCTACAGATTTATCGTTTACTTATCTATATATCTATCATACTCATTGAGAATAAATAGATAAATAAATAATGATAAGAGGTGTGGTGTCCGGATTAAGAGTCCGTGTGGTGTCCGGATTAAGAATATAGCACCACTCCATCTCCTCCTGTGGATATCGTAAAAGCCGACTAAGGGATTCGAAACTAGAGGGATGGGCAGCAGCGTCCGTTCTGTGAAACGGTAGCCATACTGCGCTCACCAACCCGCCTGCCAAGCGTGGTGAGTATTGGCAAGACCTCTATAATGAGCACACCATACCCTCATATCGGTCGTTGCGGTGATCTTCCCCCCCCCCCCCTAAATGACGACACAATTGTGCAAATCTATGGGGGAGGCCTTTGTTCAGTAGTGGACGTCCTATGACTGACATGATGAAGAGGCTAAGAATACCACCACCCCATCTCCTCCCGTGGGTGTCGTAAAAGTCGATTAAGGGATTAGCCGGAGGATGGGCAGCAGCGTCCTTCGAGCACATTAACAACTCAACTGCGATCGCCAACCCGTCTGCCAAGCGTGGCGATTATGGCAAAACACCCCAATGAGCCCACAACACATCCATATCGGTCTTTGTGGACATTTTTGGGGGAGGCCTGTGTCCAGCAGTGGACTTTATTCGGCCGAAATGATGATGATCTCCTCCCGTGGGTGTCGTAAAAGTTGACTAGGTATTAGCCGGATGATGGGCAGCAGCGTCCTTCGAGTACATTAACAACTCAACTGCGATCGCCAACCCGCCTGCCAAGCGTGGCGATTATGGCAAAAACCCCCAATGAGCACACAACACACCGATATCGGTCGTTGTGGTGATCTTTGGGGGAGGCCTGTGTCCAGCAGTGGACTTCATTCGGCCGAAATTAGCATAATGCAGATACCGATCTTTTATAATCTTCTTTCTTCTTTTCGTGTAGTGGCCAATCTTGTGTCACAGTTGTTCAGGCGGCTCAAAGGCTTCCAACTTAATTGTGAATATTGTTATGGCACCTAATGGACTTTTAGACTTTAGGTCTTTTTAGGTATGCACATTTCATAATATCTCAATCAAAAGTAGACTCAAGATTGAATTCGTAGCTGAAAGCGGTTTAGGACCGTAACACGGTCTTAGAAAGAGCCTAATCATAACCCACCTGCGAAAGCCGACGCGATAGCAGCAACAAGGAAGCTTATAGTGACAGCAGGTCCGGCGACGGTCTTGGCGACCGCGCCAGCCAGCACGTAGACCCCGAGACCCAGCGTGCTGCCGATGCCTAGCGCAGTCAGGTCTATCAGACCGAGGCATCGCGCGAGAGGGGTTGAGTTATCTTTGTCATCTAGTTGCTTGCACCGACGCAATGCGTTGAATATCCGACCGCAGGCCATCTAGAAAATAGAGAAAAGTTTGGGTTAAGTTAGTTTGGGCACAGAGAACCTGAAAAAAGAACTTTCGGCGTGGGATACTATCTACATAGTCTTCTACATTCTTCTACTTTTAAAGGCCTACGCGCGTTGGAAGTTCTTAAAAAATTACAATAATTTACGTTAGTAAGCTATCGAAGAAAGATATTATATACTAAATAACGATGTGATTAAAGAAAATAATTAAAATGACAGGCAATTAAAAAAACATATTCATATGTGAGTCAATTTTATTTGAAATCTATCGTAATTGATTAGTCGATAAAATAAATGTGTACTTTAATTATCTTTGACAGCCAACTTTATACTGTTGGATTTTCGTGACGGTATGCGAAAAATTCAAACACACCAGAACAAGTGTGTCTTCTAAAAATATATTCAGGAGACTCAACATCATCCTAGCCAAACACCATCGCCTAGTGTATTGTGTCAGCTTCCACTACGAACGTAGAATATAGTCAAAGTCAAATACTTTTATTTCGAATAAACCACATATTGGCACTTATGAAACGTCCGAATCTAAGTTGCACGGTACCAAATAGTTGATCTCGTGGAGAAGAGGCGGCAAGAAAGTCCATGGATCCTCTTTAAAAATAATTTGATTACAATGTTGATTGATACAAATTATGATAAATCATAGCATTATGTAGGCCAATGTATAAAAAAAAACATACTAATGTAATTTAATTATTATTTGCCATGGCAGCTAATGGCTGACCAGTCCCAACAGACGGCAACCGTTCACGAGCATGACGCATGCGTCAGCATCGCTTAGCTCAACCATATTGTAGGGAACCCAACGACCCGATACACAACGCCACCGCCAGCAAGACATTTTAGTGAGCATGTCAGACCGATACTACCAGGCAAAGTATAGGTACTAAAAATATAACATTAACAGCTACATGATGCTCGCACATTTACAATTTTATATATTATATATAGCACCACTCCATCTCCTCCCGTGGATGTCGTAAAAGGCGACTAAGCGACTCTAAGCCAGAGTGAGAGATGTGTGGAATAGTAGCTATACTGCGCTCACCAGTCCGTCTGCCAAGTGTGGTGACTACTAGCAAATTTCCCCCAAAATGACGACACTGTTGTGGATATCCATGGTGAGGCTGTTGTTCAGCAGTGGACGTCAATATGATGACGATGACTGCGGTCTGACTACCAAAATCTAATTGCTTGTCTAATGGCTTTTCAACCGATAATATTACTTAAAGAGATAAAACGTTTTAACTAAAAACCCGCCTGACTTCATAAATAAAGTATTTTTCCCTCATCTTGCTTAAAAAGACCGTCATTGTGGCATACCAGAGCGAAGAAAACGTAGCATTTCTTCCTCTAGGGGAAAAAAGTTTTATTTTTTTATTTTTGTCTTTCAAATGACAATGAGCCTACAAAAACGAAAAAGTCTTTAGTTCTAAGTAGAATAATCACGAATAAAGACTCGACTTATTACTGTTTCATAAAAAAATAACAATATTCTATTTTTGAAAATGGAACTAAAATCGGCGATCTCTTTGGTAGAATGCATGCAATGCGTTGCGGCTACAGAAGAAATAAAAAAAAGACTGTTTATTGAAGCTGGGTAAAAAACTACTCAATCGAATGTAATGAAATTTATATGGGACAAACTCGAAAGCATTCTGCACCTGTTAAAAAAGAACTGCCCAAATCGGTCTACAAATCTCGGAGTAATCGGAAAACCTTACCTACCTTTTTACCTAAACCTTTTTGAAGTCGGTTTAAATACGAGAACATACACGACGTTAATTTAAAAAGTTTTAATAAGGCAGGTACACAACTACGCGCAATGTTTATTTGGCATTTCATTGGCAATCGCGCAATAAAAAAATCTAGGATTACTTATTAACAAAAAAAGGGCAAGAAGGTTCTCCAGTGGAGACCGCGCACTGAAAACGCAGCCTGGGACGACCTCCAACGAGATGGACGGATGATCTGGTGAAGGTCGTTGGGAGCCGTTGGATGCGTGCGGCGTGTAACTGGACATTGTGGAAATCTGTAGGGGCGGCCTTTGTTTAGCAGTGGACGTGCTTTGGCTGATATGATGGTGATGGTGATGAAAATTATTAACAAAACAAAAAAGAAACTATATTGTCCCATTAAACCTGAAGTAATTGAGTCTACGTATTATTATTTGACGTGTTACTTCCGTTCGGTTCCCGCCTAAGTTTAGACCACCGCTGTCCACCCATGGGTGTAGTTAAAGGCGATTAAGGGTCGATATCAAGAGGATGGGGAGTAGCAACCTCATAACAACATACTGCCAAGTCTGCTGATTATGGCAATGACCCCTATGGCTCATTGTAGTAGCCATTGGGAAGCTCATCTTGTGATGATGTGTTATGTGGTGGTATTGAGTTTATATGATAAGAATCGAAGCAGGACATAATACAGCATTACTAAAAAGTTTAGTAAATGTGCTGACAGAAAAAGTTTGTAACAAAACTTATTTTCTGACAATGTCTACATAGAATATTACATATACCTACTTATTTAATAATATTAAATAATTATATAGCATGTGTGTCGTGTGGTGCCGGCTACGCCCTGTGGTGCCGGCTTAGAATACCACCAACCCATCTCATCCCATGGGTGTCGTAAAAGGCGACTATGGGATTAGCCGAAGGATGGGCAGCAGCGTCCATCGAGTACAATTATAACAACTACGATCGCCAACCCGTTTTGCCAAGCGTGGCGATTATGGCAAAACCCCCCAATGAGCACATAATCTTTAGGGAAGGCTTCTGTCCAGCAGTGGACGTTTTTCGGCTGAAATGATGATGATGATAACAGTGATAGTCTAATGGCTAAACGCTTGCCTTCCATATAGAAGGGTCTGAGTTCGATCCAAACAAACAGACTATTACACTAACTACATCAATACGCCGTGTCTTTTCTCAACGGTAACTGTTTCGTCACGACCAGTCAAGACTGGCGCAAAAACATTAATTTCGCGAATATAAACGTAACTTTGTCATACGTCCTTCTTGAACTAAAGGTTATTTATTGAAGTCTGTCTAAAAGAGCCGTAAAATATGGCAACTTGTTGTGATCACGTTTAAGTACTTTGCTTTGTTAACCTTACTTTGTATACGTATTTAGATACGTCGAGTTTCATGTTTATCACTTCTTTACACTGAATGCAATTTCTTGTTTTTCATTTTTATTTATACACCTTGGTGACCAGACGAGCAAGTCATTCCTCTGGTGGTAAGCGTCTGTCCATGACAATTGTAATACCAGGTCTTGTCCTGCTTGGCACCACACTGCGCTAGTCACCTCGAGACATTAGGTTACTCTTAGCGGTGAATATCTGTCACTGGGTTGGTGCCTACTTAGCTGGCCTCTTGCAATATTATTTATTTAATGATCCGGTTGAAATACATCATGTACTTACGCCCCGGGAACGGGCGGAGGAGTATGCCTGACTCCTACCGGCTAAAACCACCGGAGTGGTCATCTTCAGCACTGAAGGGAGGCTCCAGGAACTCGAATAATTTACATCTAGAGCCATCCATTGGTACCATAACTTTAGGCATATCTTGGAGGGGATGTCTGTAAAGCGGTCAATCCCTCTAGTGTAGTGGACACAGTCACGACGGTTGTTATCCCAGTTCCGTGTCGTCCTCCTCCGAGCGGGAACGGACCTCTCCCGATCCCGCTTTGCGACTTCCTACTGGAGCATGCCGCTCTCACAGAAGGAGATCACAGCACTTCAATTTTTATGTTCTGCCAGCTGACACTACTACTGGCAAAGAGAGATCTTGCCCGATCCGCTCGACCAGGATCCGCCACTCGGCAGCCCATGCAAGGCACTCTCCGAGCGTGTACTGAGCTATATCCTGATCGCCTCCACAGTAGTGGCACTGTGCCGTGACCTCGCGTCCCATCATGTACAAGTATGCACCGAAAAAATGGTGTCCGGTGAATACCTGCGTCAGGCGGAATGTGACACGCTCGCACCTTTGGAGTCAGGTTCCGAAGAGCGGCAAGACAGCCTCAACGACGCGCTTTTGCACGTAATGTGGCAGCATGAGCCGCTCGCGACACAACTCGAGTGCACGCCGGCGAGCCTGCCGTCTCAAACTTTTGAGCGCCCCTGAAGGTACACCTTCACCGCTCTGGCGGAGGGAGCGTGTTCGGTGACACAAGCATCCATCTCCGCCAGTATATCAAAAGGCGGAAAGCACGCTAACAGAGTTGCCACCTCAAAGGACACCGTTCGGTATCCTCGTGCGAGTATCTCTCATAGTCGGCGAGAGACACATTGGGGGAAACGTAGCAGCCCACTACTGCCAGAGGTCACCACTCTACCGCGACAAATCTGGGCCCCTAGATAACAGGGAGCAGGGCGGCTCTCTGTCGACCGCAGCTCAATGAATGTCGACCGAGTCCCCGGCGTCCCTGGACCAGCAACGCTGTTCCTGGACGCTGTAGGGCTCCACCACTGCCGTCAAGGGCTACCCTGCGCGTTGCGGCTGTGGTTCAAGTTGCCCTGGAGGATCTTCGAGGCTGGAAAGAGGACGTCTTCATGTCTTCCGAAGGGCCTGCGACTGATGGCGCCGGCACTAAGTTCTCAGTAACCCTGTATATCATCATCGGCTTCGACTTTTCCCAATTGTACCTGCTGAAGGCTTTCGGTGTAACTTTTTTTTCTTTTTGTAACGTTGGCTCACACTGGGATTTCTCCTGTATCGTGGGTGCGTATAAAAACACAAATTCTACACACAATACACCCAGACCCGGACAACTACGCGCTTTTGCTTTTGCGCTACGGCTTTGGAACACAAAATAATTTGTATGACATCGTTGTTAGTTTATAAGCCTCTCCGGTATTACATTACATCCAACAAACATTTTTCGTGTGGTTTCCAAATTTAGAATATTCCTCCACTACATCTCATTCCGTGGACTAAGGGAATCGAAACCAGAGGGATGGGCAGCAGCGTCCCTTATGTGGAACGTAACCATACTGTGCTTACCCATCCACCAGCTGAGCGTGATGAGTACTGGCAAATTTCCTGCAAAATGACGACACCGTTGTGGAAATCCATGCCTCTATCAAGGCCGTGTGGTGTCCGGATTAAGAATATAGTACCACTCCATCTCCTCCCGTGGATGTCGTAAAAGGCGACAAAGGGAATCTAAACCAGGGGGATGGGCAGCAGCGTCCCTTTTGTGAACCGATAGCCATACTGCGCTCACCAACCCGCCTGCCAAGCGTGGTGAGTATTGGCAAATACCCCCCAAAATGATGACACAGTTGTGAAATCTATGGGGGAGGCCTTTGTTCAGCAGTGGACGTATAAATGGCCGATATGATGATGATGATATATGATGATCAAGGCCTTTGTTCACTTGTGCTCATCCTTTGGATTATGATGATCCCATAGCTCGTTTACCGATCTTTCCCTTTGTGAACTTTGGGGATTTGGGATTTTAACTACTGCAATTATATTTCATATTCCAAAAACTGCTCAATATCGAGCTCTCCTAATCAATTAGACACGCATACTCTAATGATATCATCGACATTGTGCGGCTCGCCCTTGACCGTGACGATGATACATTGTCATGCGTCATTGAAAACATTCAGACTGTGTGATATAATCATGGAGAGACTTCAAGTGAACGACAGTTTGTATTTTTCATGAATCGATGTCATTGGCGCAGTGGCTGTGTAAGCTACAGGAGAAAAATATTGTGGGCATAACTTGGTGTGCTCAACAAGACAAGGCGATACTTAACGTCGGACCAAAGAGTTTATAAGTCGCAAGTCTAGCCCCATATGGAGTACCGCTGTCTTTTATGGGCTCGCACCTGGATACCGGACCCCTTTACTCAATCAGAAACGTGCAGTTAGGATTTTCGACGATGTCAAGCTCACAGGCAGTCTAGAACCCCGCTAAGTTTGAGAAGATACTTTGCCTCCCTATTTCTTTTTTCTGTCTCTTTTAAAAAAAAATTGTGCCCCTCACTAGGATTCCTCCTGTGTCGTGGTTGCGTTTACAGACATGAATTCCACACACAATGCACCCAGACCCGAAACAACTACCTGCAGATCATACAAATATTTGTTCCGTGCGGGAATCGAACCCACGACCCGGAGCGCAGCAGCCGACTGTATCAGCCACTACACCAACCGTGCCGTCTGTGCCTTGTGTGTGTTCTACCGCTTGTACAAAGGACCTTGTTCTGAGGAATTGTTCGATATGATACCAACGGCTACTTTCTATCATCGCACCTCCCGCCATTGGCGGGGAGTTCACCACATAGAGCCAAAATGGTCTCGTACCGTAGGGCTTAGGGAATCGTCCTCTCATTCACGCTTAGCTTGTGGAATGAGCTCCCCACCGAGGTTTCCCCAAGAGACTACAGCATGAAGCTCTTCAAAAAGGGCGTGTTAAGATTTTTACAGGGTCGGCAACGTGCGAGTGATACCTCTGGTGTTACAAGAGTTCATAGGTTACCTACGGTTATCGCTTACCATCAGGCGGGCCGTATGCTTATTTACCAATTTACTTAATCAGCCCATTGTTATACCACTGCTGGCCGGGTACGGGCCTTTTCTCACTATGAGAAAGGTTAGGCCTTAGTCCACCATGCTGGCCTGGTGCAGGTTGGCCGTCTCACACACCAATGAGAACATTTTGGAGCCCTCTCAGGTGTGCAGGTTTCCTCACGATGTTTTCCTTCACCGTTAAGGCAAGTGATAATCAAAGTCTGATCTGCACATGAATCCGAAAAGACTGAGGAGCGGGCCGGGATCGAACTTAGAGCAGAGTATATGGAAGGCAAACTACTAATAGACCATCCCTGTCTTAGCTTAGTGGTATTAAAAAAAACATTCTGTCGTTGTTTGCGTTGTTCCGATCCAATGAACATTTCGATAAGAAGATACAATATAGCAAACAGCCGTTCGATTGAAACTGCGTTGCAGATCAATGTCGCCACGGCCCGTGACGATGATAATGAACTGACCACGGCAACAAATCTATCACGGTAATGTACTGATCACGGACACAAAGCATGACAAATAGCAGGTTATATTGTGATGATAGAACGCTACATCATTTCCTTTATTTACAAATGCTGTGTTATTTGTCGTGGCCTGTCATATGAAGTCATTTAAGCAGTTCAATGGCACTCGGAGTATCTGCATCATCAAACCGGGTCAACAGGTAAGTATTGGCCTCCTAATTGACCTCTAGAATAAATGGCCGGTTTCGTTTTTAATATATTAGAGAAATTAGAGATGATGGTGCACCATTTATTTATTTACTATCATGTACAACGGTGGTACACAAGGTAGACTTAATGCCATGTAGCATTCTCTATCAGACAACCTTTGGGTTAAAAAGAAATACATTCATCATCATCATCATTATCATATCAGCCACAGGACGTCCACTGCTGAACAAAGGCTTCCCCCTTAGATTTTCACATCGAGCGGTTATATGCCACTCCCATCCAATGACTCCTCGCTACCTTCACCAGATCGTCTGTCCACCTCGTTGGAGGTCTTCCCAACGTTTTCCGGTGCGTGGTCTCCACTCTAGAACCGTTTACCCCAACGGCCATCAGTTCTACGAACAATGTACCTCGCCCATTGCTTCTTCAGTTTATTAATCCTTTCAGCTATGTCGACAACTTTAGTTCTTCTACGGATCTCCTCATTTCTGATTCGATCACGTAGAGTAATACCAAGCATAGCTCTTTCCATAGCTCGCTGAGTGACCTTGAGCTTTCTTATGAGGCCTATTGTGAGTGACCACGTCTCTGTTCCATATGTCATCACTGGTAACACACACTGGTTAAAGACTTGAGTCTTGAGGCACTGCGGTATCGTTGACGAAAAGAGGTATACAAGGTATAAAAAACAAATTTGTCTAAAATTATAATACATAGGCTGCACTAAAAGTATCGGGAATGGAATATTTCCACTGTTCCTGTCATATTAAAATCTTTTTAATTGAAAACTCCTTGGTTTTACAAATCGAATACCATTTATTTATTTAAAAAAAGATTCACGGTCTTGTCACAAGGTTTTGTCAAACTTGTTTAGTCGTTGAGAAAATGGAATTGGAAAAACAATTGAACCGTACGACGTTGCCGACATATTTTATAGATTTTTTCATTTTTGAGAAATACTTTATTGAATATGTAAAGATTAATTAATCTAAAGCGTCCTTCGAATACATTCACAACTCAACTGCGATCGCCAACTCGTCTGCCAAGCGTGGCGATTATGGCAAAACCCCCCAATGAGCCCACAACACAGCCATATCGGTCGTTGTGGTAATCTTTGGGGGAGGCCTGTGTCCAGCAGTGGACTTCATTCGGCCGAAATGATGATGATGATGATGAATTAATCTAAACACCGTACAACGTTGCCCTTATACTTGACATTGGCGAAATTGTGGAAGATAATCTACAGAAGCCATAATCTAAGAGAAGAAGAAGAAGAAAATGGAATTGACTCGAGAAAATTCAAGAGCGATGATTTATTATGACTTTCGAAGTGGTTTAACACAAAAACAGTGTGTTGACCGGATGATTTCTGCATTTGGTGATGAAGTCCCATCCAAAACCACAATTTATCGCTGGTTTGCTGAATTTCAACGTGGACGTGTCAAGCTCAGTGATGATCCTCGTCAAGGTCGTCCAAAAACTGCAGTCACCCAAGAAAACGTTGATGCTGTGCGTAAGCTGATTGAGGAAGATCGACATGTGACATACCGCGAAATTCAGGCAACTTTAGAAATTGGCATGAGTCAAATACAAATAATCTTGCATGAACAATTAGGTGTAAAAAAGTTGTTTTCCCGATGGATACCGCATTTGCTATGTGAAGAGCAAAAAGCGGCTCGCGTTACTTGGTGCGTCAGAACTCTCGAAAGATTCCACGCAGGATCCTCAAATGCTGTATACAACATCGTATCAGGTGACGAATCCTGGATATATGCGTACGAACCCGAAACAAAAAACCAGTCACGAGTTTGGGTGTTCGAAAATGAGTTAAAGCCAACAAAAATTGTTCGTTCACGTGTTCGTGGTGGCCACGTTTGTCTCCAAAACCGGCCATGTTACGACTATTCCTCTTGAGGGACAAAGAAAGGTTAATGCAGAATGGTATGCTAGCATTTGTTTGCCACAGGTCGTTTCTGAACTCCGTAGAGAGAACTGCAACCGCCGCATCATCCTCCATCACGACAATGCGAGTTCTCACACCGCGCACAGAACAAAAGAGTTTTTAGAGCAAGAAAACATAGAATTATTAGACCATCCGCCGTACAGCCCCGACCTAAGCCCTAATGATTTCTATACTTTCCCTAAAATAAAGAATAAATTGCGTGGACAGAGATTTTCATCACCTATAGAAGCTGTGGACGCCTACAAAACGGCCATTTTGGAGACCCCAACGTCCGAATGGAATGGTTGCTTCAATGATTGGTTCCATCGTATGGAAAAATGTGTCAAATTTCGCGGAGAATACTTCGAAAAGCAATAAATACATTTTTAAATAGTAATGTTGTGTCACTTCCTTGATTCCCGAAATTTTCAGTGCCGCCCTCGTATGTATATAAATACAAATCTGCATACTATAAGTACGGTAAAATATATCATCATTTCGGCCGAATGAAGTCCACTGCTGGACACAGGCCTCCCCCAAAGATCACCACAACCACCGATATGGATGTGTTGTGGGCTCATTGGGGGGTTTTGCCATAATCGCCACGCTTGGCAGGCGGGTTGGCGATCGCAGTTGAGTTGTTAATGTACTCGAAGGACGCTGCTGCCCATCCTCCGGCTAATCCCTTAGTCGACTTTTACGACACCCATGGGAGGACATGGGGTGGTGGCATTCTGAGCCGGCACCACACGGCAAAAATATATACAAATGCTAAATACATGAAATAAATACTACATAGATACAGTACGTATTAAATCATAATAACGATGACTGAATTTGTCGATTAGGAGTGCAGCGATTTCAAATAGTATTCCCGAACAATCATCGTCGTCCATCAACATCCGCAACGCCAGAGGAGTCGCTGATGTGCGGAGGGGATAGGGGGGATTAGAAAGAGGTGGATAGATGTTGGTACTAATCAGTCACCGTACAAAACGCAGCAACATAATGTTAATACTTTACACCTGTAAAACCTCATGATAAATTAAAACGGACTCTATACAAATATTTAGCGCAAGAATATCTATGACTATATCAAACTCCGTGTGCCATGTGGTGCCGGCTCAGAATGCCACCACCCCATCTCCTCCCATGGGTGTCGTAATAGTCGACTAAGGGATTAGCCGGAGGATGGGCAGCAGCGTCCTTCGAGTACATTAGCAACTCAACTGCGATCGCCAACCCGTCTGCCAAGCGTGGCGATTATGGCAAAACCCCCCAATGAGCCCACAACACATCCATATCGGTCGTTGTGGACATCTTTGGGGGAGGCTTGTGTCCAGCAGTGGACTTCATTCGGCCGAAATGATGATGATGATATCAAACTCAGAATCAGGAGAGCGTCTATTCGAATAAAATACACACATACATACATACGTAACATATCAGCACATTACTGTCCCACTGCTGGGCGCGGGGCTTTTCTAACGATAAGAAAAGTTTAGGCTTTGGTTCTCCACGCTGACCTAGTGCGGGTTGGCGGACTACATACATCACTGACAACTTTTTTTGGAGCCCTTTCAGGTGTGTTTGCATGTTACCTCGCGATGATTTCCTTCACCGTTAGCGCATGTGATATTAAAATTCTGATCCGCAGATGAATTCGAAAAGTTAGAAGTGCGAGCCAGGTTCGGACTCAGACTCTCCTGTATGGAAGGCAAGCGTTCAATCACTAAGCACTGAGGGCGTTTTTTCCCCCGAATGAAATGCTTAACAGGTACTGCCTGTCCGAGCAATAACGGCTGACCAACTTGCCTTACCACCGGCACTCCATCGTTCGAATCTCACGCCATCTAGGTGTGGCCAACTCAAACCAATAAATTTTATATTATTTAATACCAAAATAAAACTTTAAAAAAAAAAAATACCGACTTCAAAAAGCAAAAAAAAACTGTAGGAAGTCGGGCGGGGCCAGGTATGCCCCAACCATAGTTCATGCAGACCAACGTGAAGTTAAAAAATCATTTTCCAATTTGGTATCAGTATTTAACACTAAAAATAAAAATGACTCAAATCGTTCTCTGATCTGAGAGGAATCGAAACTACGAGGGCGGCACTGAAAATTTCGGGAATCAAGGAAGTGACACAACATTACTATTTAAAAATGTATTTATTGCTTTTCGAAGTATTCTCCGCGAAATTTGACACATTTTTCCATACGATGGAACCAATCATTGAAGCAACCATTCCATTCGGAAGTTGGGGTCTCCAAAATGGCCGTTTTGTAGGCGTCCACAGCTTCTTTAGGTGATGAAAATCTCTGTCCACGCAATTTATTCTTTATTTTAGGGAAAGTATAGAAATCATTAGGGCTTAGGTCGGGGCTGTACGGCGGATGGTCTAATAATTCTATGTTTTCTTGCTCTAAAAACTCTTTTGTTCTGTGCGCGGTGTGAGAACTCGCATTGTCGTGATGGAGGATGATGCGGCGGTTGCAGTTCTCTCTACGGAGTTCAGAAACGACCTGTGGCAAACAAATGCTAGCATACCATTCTGCATTAACCGTTCTTTGTCCCTCAAGAGGAATAGTCGTAACATGGCCGGTTTTGGAGACAAACGTGGCCACCATTTTTTTTGCAACACTCCGTGAACGAACAATTTTTATTGGCTTTAACTAATTTTCGAACACCCAAACTCGTGACTGGTTTTTTGTTTCGGGTTCGTACGCATATATCCAGGATTCGTCACCTGATACGATGTTGTATACAGCATTTGAGGATCCTGCGTGGAATCTTTCGAGAGTTCTGACGCACCAAGTAATGCGAGCCGCTTTTTGCTCTTCACATAGCAAATGCGGTATCCATCGGGAAAACAACTTTTTTACACCTAATTGTTCATGCAAGATTATTTGTATTTGACTCATGCCAATGTCTAAAGTTGCCTGAATTTCGCGGTATGTCACATGTCGATCTTCCTCAATCAGCTTACGCACAGCATCAACGTTTTCTTGGGTGACTGCAGTTTTTGGACGACCTTGACGAGGATCATCACTGAGCTTGACACGTCCACGTTGAAATTCAGCAAACCAGCGATAAATTGTGGTTTTGGATGGGGCTTCATCACCAAATGCAGAAATCATCCGGTCAACACACTGTTTTTGTGTTAAACCACTTCGAAAGTAATAATAAATCATCGCTCTTGAATTTTATCGAGTCAATTCCATTTTCTCAACGACTAAACAAGTTTGACAAAACCTTGTGACAAGACCGTGAATCTTTTTTTAAATAAATAAATGGTATTCGATTTGTAAAACCAAGGAGTTTTCAATTAAAAAGATTTTAATATGACAGGAACAGTGGAAATATTCCATTCCCGATACTTTTAGTGCAGCCTATGTATTAAGACATCATCTAGATAAGCGCAGTAAAATTAACCTGTTTATTGAAGCTATTTAAAAAACCACTCAATCAAATGTAATGAAATTTATATGGGACCAACTCGAAAGCATTCTACACCTGTTAAAAAATAATTTCTCAAATCGGTCAACAAATCTCGGAGTAATCGGTGTACATACATAAAAAAAAGCATCGAATTGAGAACCTCCTCCTTTTCGAAGTCGGTAAATAGTAATACTCTACCATGAAAAAAACATTGGTCTATTCACTTATTTAAGACATTTGGCAACGGCATCGTACTCATAGTAGTACGGAGTACATACACCTTTTCCACGCACACACACAGACAATCGCAATGCAAAATTAACTGAGCTAACTTAGAATCCGTTTCCGGATAACATTGTCTAGTATAAACCCAGCTTATTAGTCGAGATAGCGCATCACACACATTCTTACATATCGCTTTAAGATCTGCTCATCCTCATGGTAAAAAAAGTGAGAACTCATAAGGTATTTACAACTAATACGACATAATAATTCGCACTTCATGTATAAGTAATTAGAGATTAACGGACCATTGTTTTATTTATTTTCCTGACGTTTAAAATGATAATAACAGTTATCATCTTTCGGAAGTTGTAATTGTCACGTAGGAAATACGTGTCCATGGTTGTAGTGACCTTTATGGGTATAATTAGGGTTTTTAAACCTTAAGTATGTTGGAATCTACGGCCTTGAGTCCTCCAAAGATCGCCACGACGTATCGGGGTTTGTGCTGTGTGCTTATTGGGGGGTGTGCTTTTGGCGATCGCAGTAGACTTAAATGTAATCGAAAGACGCTGCTGCCTATCCTCCAGCTCATCCCATAGTCGTATTTTACTATGACGGGATGAGACGGCGGTAGCATTGCATGGCTTCACAAATAAATAAATATTTTTTGCATAGGTCATCCATAACAAGATCTACGGCGTATGACAGATTATATACTGACTTACTATACTCTTGCTGTATTCAATTAACCACAAGATCCGTTTAAATGAAGTAAGAAAAAAAGAAAAATTGATTTTGAAGAATCATTCATAAAAACGAAAGAATTTCTACCGGTCAACACACCAATCGCACAACATTTTCCCCGTAACACATAACTCAAATAATATGATTGTCTTCCATTACGCAGATCAGTGTAAGATCATCTACGTCAATCAAATTACTGTGCATGTAACGCTATTTGCTCTGATTAAATGAGTGCGCTAACAATCTGTGGAATGCAGCTTGATGATGGACTTCTAGGGAGGGTGAGGATAGGAGTAAAATAAAGCGGGATCGAAAATTAACCAATCTTTCAAAATAAATTTTGTGGGTAAAGAAAGAAAGACGAAAAAAATGTTTTATTTTGGTCTCATACACAATGACAATAAACGAAATAATAAGAATATATACAAGTATATGGCTTAGTAGTGCTGTACGAGGCCAAAAAAGGTCCCTATCTCAGCATATGCTGCAGCAGTTTATGCTACAGGGTATTGAAAGACTAGCAAAACTACTCGTGTCCTGGTGATCAGAAACCACAATAATCTTAGAAAGACATAAGCTGCCAGTGACACGATACTGTGATATAAAAAATATATTGGATGCGGGCGGCATGAAACCGGTCACTGTGGATATCCATGGGGAGTCCTGCAGCTGATATGACGATGATAACATGGATTCGGAACGCAGCGCGGGACGACCTCCGATGAGGTGGACAGACGACCTGGTGGAGGTCGCTGGGAGGCCTTTGTTCAGCAGTGGACGTCTTTTGGCTGATATGATGAATATGGATTTATGTACGTCGATTGGCATACACATTTACGAATAAGTTTAATATTGCATTTCAAAAATGAACTATTTATACTGTCCTGGAAAATTTATAGAATTCCTACGCCCTGGGGAGTGCGGAGGGGCAAAAAAAAGGTTACCAATGTAGAAGTTTAACTTGGTCTTGATATTTTTGGTGCGACCATACAAATTATATGGCATATTTTGTGTCCTTTTACGGCTTTTGATTGCGTCGACAGCGACATTTTTCCACGTATTTGTAATTAAACTTATTTAGTATTATTAGAGAATATAAGGAATTTGTATTATGGTAATCATGGCCGAGTTCTCGGCCTTGCTTTGTCCTTCTTATTATGCAAATCGGGGGCATAAATGGTGTAATATCTTAAGGCTGAATTCTTGTTCCTTTATAATTATTAATACCTTACATTAAGCTTAATTTATGTTGTATTATAATTTCCAGATGACACTTTGCTTCTATAAAAATAGAAAGGAAATGTGTCAAAAATGTAATTCGTAAACAAAAATTACTCACCTTTTACCAAACACAGCTTATTTATAAGAAACAAAATATAATAGAAACTCGCCAGTCAAACAACCAAATAATGACGATGTAAAATGACTTGTAACCATCTTTCGCCTCCGTATCTCCGTTATCATCAACTGATGGAAATCCGTATGCAAACTGTAGCAGACTTACTATGTCTTAGCAAATGATTTGTGCGTTTGTCTGTGATTTCAATTCAGAAGTGTGGTTCAGAATGATGGAAACTCATACACAGGGGAAACAAAGCGTAGTATATCCAGAACCAGAACGAAAAAACACGTAACTGACGGCAGAAATAGAAGCTTAACAAAGTCTGCAGTGTGTGCATGCCGCAGACAAACCTTACCATTTTCTTCGTTTTGATCGATCTCATGTCCTTGCAAAGGAGAAATTGATATGCACCAAGAATATTACGTGAGGCTATTGAAATTAAATTCCAATACAGAAGATGGTTGGTCGGTACCACCAGTTTAGAATCTACAATTAAAATAAGAAAGTCCCATACTCTATACCACACTGAAAACATCAAGACACAGTGATTACTGCGTGAAACGAATATTTTTTTTAAGTTATACTTGCACGGTAGATACCATTCTGGATTCGATTCAACGGTGATAAAATTTCACTGAAAATTATTTGTTTAGAATAGAAAAGGAATCATTTCATTCGGCACAGGACATCGTTTACAGCACGTTATAAAAACATTGCAGTAAAATTAAACAAACACATAAATGTTTCTGACTGTTGCGTCCGTACAATCATGAGGTCACCATATTCATCATTTCGGCCGAATGAAGTCCACTGCTGGACACAGGCCTCCCCCAAAGATCACCACAACGACCGATATGGGTGTGTTGTGGTCTCATTGGGGGGTTTTGCCATAATCGTCACGATTGGCAGACGGGTTGGCGATCGCAGTTGAGTTGTTAATGTACTCGAAGGACGCTGCTGCCCATTCTCCGGCTAATCCCTTAGTCGACTTTTACGACACCCACGGGAGGAGCTGGGGTGGTGGTATTCTGAGCCGGCACCACACGGCAAAGCTTGCACCATACGGCAATGCCGGCACCACACAGGACTATATTACTAATGACAAAACTGGTCGGTCATTAAGGAGCACACAACCAGCAAATCAAAAAAGAAACACCGCAAAAACTTTCTACTAAACGGTGAAAGTTCAACTTTTAACCAAAACCTTCCTTTTGAAATGCGTAGTTTGATATTAGATAATATGTTCCGACTGGTCAAAATCACAATGCTCGCAATTGCTCTACTAAAATTGCATCATAACAAACTTTGACAATTATCGCTATTGCAAAATGTTGACAAAAAGATTGAATCGCATCTATTCAGACTACAAAGAACTAGTTCAATGAAAATAACAGGTTTCATTAACAGTCAATAAACAATTACTACCGTGGCAACCTTCACCTGTTCTATTTATTCTACACAGTTATTAATATTCAACAACGACAGTTGCATTAAGAGAACTTAAACACACCGTACAATATATATAATCTAAAATATCACCAGGTAGAAGAAAAAGAGCTGCTCATAAACAATCTAATTTGTGTAACATTCGGAGAATGGCAACAGTTACGCAAGCCAAGCTGCCTACTTCAACATAAACAACATTTGCAATGTGAATCTTTTTCGAGTTTATTAGGGTTGTTGACAGCCGAACGAAAACTGATGTCGCAAGACCCGATGTAGATAATATCATGCGCATGGGCAGTTAGCGTTTGTGTATTTATAAAACATGCAATCTAGAACAGGCCCATAAGCTTAAGTTGAGAGTAAGCTATAAGTTCAGAGAAAGTCATTCTGCATGAATAAACATCGGAACTATTCTTTTTGATGTACAAAACTTTTATATTAAAGAGCGCATGACCAGTTCCAAGGATTCTTTTTTATTGGTCATCCATTGGAAATTCTTCATGAACTTTCTCCGCCCCGGGGAATGGGTATGCCGAACTCCTACTGGCTAATACCACTGGAGCAGTCATCTAGACACCAGGCCCTTGTACGATCACACTAGAAACCAGTTCTAAGCCTACCAACATATTTGTTGGAGAAAATGTTATTATCATATTATTTTAAAGTGATGAAGTCCGACTGGAGCGGAATTCCTCCAACGAATAATATTGTATTTTGCATTTTTTTAGTTAAGATTGTACATCTTTGAGCCTTATTTTTGTAATATTCAAGCGAGGCATATTGCATTGAAATTAATTATGTATTTGTTCTTTTTTGAAATCATTTAAAATTGTACATTCACTGAAAATAACACTCCTCTTCAAAAGCGGAATTAGAACATACATAATAGTGATATTATTTGTAATAGTTTTGCAAATAATCATATTACGTAAATCTTATGTAAACAATGAATACGAGAAATATTTTTGTTAACAAATAAACTTTAATTATAATTTCGTTACAGTTACTATTTCAAAATCAGAAGCAATCACCTGAAGCAAACTTCCTATAAGAATGAAGACCGTATAAGGACCAAACTGTCTACCAAGCGTAGAGATAATGGTAATATTGCTGTATACTGACCTTTATTGTAGAAGGGAATGCTGCAGTATAAGGCAGGTTGAAGGAACACCGAGGAAGTATTAGCCGGTAATAGTCTGGCACGTCCCTCCACTTTCCCTAAGGCATAGTATGTGCATGAAAATTCCCCATGAAGTAAACGAAAGAAACCGTTGGGAGGAACTGTTCAGTATTGAAGGATTACGGTTTGATAAGCTATTATAAAGGGTTATAAAGGAGGAGGAATATTAGAGGACGATTGGGAAGGCTTAACTAAAGAAGGAGTTTAAATAGCATATTTCATTGGCTAGATCCAAAGAGAAAATCCAGGGTTTTCAATTAGTAGGTCGAATCATAGAAATACACATGTATTGAAATAATGATGGAGATAAAGAAGTGTTTTATCATTGTTTGTGGAGGATTTGGAGGATTCCAGAAAACTGTTCATCATTGCGGTAACACGATCGTTGCCCTTATTTTACTTTATTAGTACAGTATTTTTATAATAAACGAACAAAGCAGGTTCTCTTTTGGATTTTTATAATAATTTGTGTTCAAAACAGTTCTACGATGTAGTTCCCTCATTTTATTTGCGAAATATTTATCCGTGAGTCCGTTCATGCCGAAGCGGGCTATGGGATCGTACGAAGATGGGAAGTAGCTGGCTTTTGTGTGCTAATTACGACACACTCACAATCACCTTTTAATTTGCCAAACGTGGTCATTATTGCTATATTTATACTTGACGGCACAGTTGTCATAATAGCTAAGCAATTGGTTTTCTACGCTTCGTGTCGCAGGATCGATACCTGTACGATCCAGCGCTTACTTAGGAGAGCCATGTTTTTCATTGGAATTAAAGTTGTCATGAGGAACTGCTGGAAGCTGATTCACAAATGATAATGCCTAACTCAACGCTCTTTTTTATTTCAAAGTGAGTTTTTCTGTACATTTTTCAGAATCCGATCTGTTATAAAAGAATTGATCGTGCAAGATAAGGTTTTCTTTATGGCACTGTGAAATTAAACAATAAATAACTATAACGGGTGTAAGTGACATCATAACGAAAACTGGTACCATGGATTCAGTACATGCTTCTGTAACCCTCAGCGTTAGAATTTTGTCTTTTATTTTTATTACAGGTCTATGTGTAACCCAGTATATATTATATACTGAGTGGTGTAAAAATTAACAGTTGATTCGCAACAGTTCACGGATGAGGTCATCGCTTGCAGTTGCATAATTATATAATTTCATAGTACAAAAATCACGTAGCGTTTTGATGGCAGTGTTAACGATACATTGCGTGCTGCTAAATTTAACTTGTTATTTGCGCTATTAGCTTTGCTATTTTTATTACAGGTCTATGTGTAACCCAGTATATATTATATACTGAGTGGTGTAAAAATTAACAGTTGATTCGCAACAGTTCACGGATGAGGTCATCGCTTGCAGTTGCATAATTATATAATTTCATAGTACAAAAATCACGTAGCGTTTTGATGGCAGTGTTAACGATACATTGCGTGCTGCTAAATTTAACTTGTTATTTGCGCTATTAGCTTTGCTATTTTTATTACAGGTCTAAGTGTAACACAGTATGCATAAGGTATTCAGCGGTGTAACCTCTTCTTAAAGATTTTGGTAAGTTGTCACTTACAAACGTTAAGTAATTTAATGCGAAATTTAAACATTAATTCCAAATTTTTTCATCTAAGATAAAGTCCGAAGAAATGCCGCATGGAAGCTAACATATCATCATTGCAGCTGAAAAACGTCAACTGCTGTACAGAAGCCTCCCCCAAAGATTGCCACAGCGACCGGCATGGGTTTATGTTGTGTGTTCAGGGGGTTTTGCCTTAATCGCCACGCTTGGCAGATGGATTGACGATCGCAGTTGAGTTATAAATATAATCGTAGGACGCTGCTGCCCATCCTCCAACTAATCCCATAGTCTCCTTTTACGACACCCACGGGATGAGATGGGGTTGTGGTATTCTGAGCCGGCACCACATCTAGCATTTATCTGTAGTCAAATAAATATGTTTTCTTTCTTTCCTGCAACCTTTGTTTTGATTCAGAGCGACACCAAGCCGGAAAGTGGAGGCTTCGCCGAAGTGTTACTAGCGTTGTTATTACAATGTTTTCCTGATTATCTAATCTGAGAACTGTAAAACATATTTTTATTAGGTGTCATATTAAACTTGATTGTTCAATGTTCAAATATACATAGGCTGCACTAAAAGTATCGGGAATGGAATATTTCCACTGTTCCTGTCATATTAAAATCTTTTTAATTAAAAACTCCTTGGTTTTACAAATCGAATACCATTTATTTATTTAAAAAAAGATTCACGGTCTTGTCACAAGGTTTTGTCAAACTTGTTTAGTCGTTGAGAAAATGGAATTGACTCGAGAAAATTCAAGAGCGATGATTTATTATGACTTTCGAAGTGGTTTAACACAAAAACAGTGTGTTGACCGGATGATTTCTGCATTTGGTGATGAAGCCCCATCCAAAACCACAATTTATCGCTGGTTTGCTGAATTTTAACGTGGACGTGTCAAGCTCAGTGATGATCCTCGTCAAGGTCGTCCAAAAACTGTAGTCACCCAAGAAAACGTTGATGCTGTGCGTAAGCTGATTGAGGAAGATCGACATGTGACATACCGCGAAATTCAGGCAACTTTAGACATTGGGATGAGTCAAATACAAATAATCTTGCATGAACAATTAGGTGTAAAAAAGTTGTTTTCCCGATGGATACCGCATTTGCTATGTGAAGAGCAAAAAGCGGCTCGCGTTACTTGGTGCGTCAGAACTCTCGAAAGATTCCACGCAGGATCCTCAAATGCTGTATACAACATCGTATCAGGTGACGAATCCTGGATATATGCGTACGAACCCGAAACAAAAAACCAGTCACGAGTTTGGGTGTTCGAAAATGAGTTAAAGCCAACAAAAATTGTTCGTTCACAGAGTGTTGCAAAAAAAATGGTGGCCACGTTTGTCTCCAAAACTGGCCATGTTACGACTATTCCTCTTGAGGGACAAAGAACGGTTAATGCAGAATGGTATGCTAGCATTTGTTTGCCACAGGTCGTTTCTGAACTCCATAGAGAGAACTGCAACCGCCGCATCATCCTCCATCACGACAATGCGAGTTCTCACACCGCGCACAGAACAAAAGAGTTTTTAGAGCAAGAAAACATAGAATTATTAGACCATCCGCCGTACAGCCCCGACCTAAGCCCTAATGATTTCTATACTTTCCCTAAAATAAAGAATAAATTGCGTGGACAGAGATTTTCATCACCTAAAGAAGCTGTGGACGCCTACAAAACGGCCATTTTGGAGACCCCGACTTCCGAATGGAATGGTTGCTTCAATGATTGGTTCCATCGTATGGAAAAATGTGTCAAATTTCGCGGAGAATACTTCGAAAAGCAATAAATACATTTTTAAATAGTAATGTTGTGTCACTTCCTTGATTCCCGAAATTTTCAGTGCCGCCCTCGTACGTACTAATTAAATATTTTCGGAGCTTAAACTGTCATCTCTCAGGCTGCATCATTTAGGCAAAACATTCGGTGGAGATAAGTGGGGATAAAAAGTTATAAATGCAGCGAAATCATCATCATCTTTTCGGCCGAGTGAAGTCCACTGCTGGACACAGGCCTCCCCCAAAGATCACCACAACGACCGATATGGGTGTGTTGTGTGCACATTGGTGTGGTCTTGCCATAATCGCCACGCTTGGCAGACGGGTTAGAAACACATTTGTTCAATATGTAAAGAACCATATACACGGTTCGTTTTTAGTTAAGAAATTAAAATCCACTCCACTTGGCAAACGGGTTGGCGATCGCAGTGGTGTAATAGTTGTACTCGAAGGACGCTGCTGCCCATCCTCGTGCAAATCTCATAGTTGCCTTTACGACACCCACGGGATGAGATGGGGTAGTGATATTCTTAGCCGATACCAGGCGGGCTATAAATGAGTAAGTAGACATTACTGTGTTACGGTTTGAAGGGTACTATAGCTTTACTGGGCATAGAGACTACACTGAGCGGCACGGAATTTGGCTCAAACATAAACAGAGCGACAAGCAAATTTGTTGTAACTTAAGACAACAGGCATAACAGAATTTCTAGCAGCACTTCGTCAAGTCGTTCGTTCTATTATACGGGATCACGGAATCCGGTTTTAAAAAAGACTAATTTGGCTAAAACTTGTATAATATGAAATTAGATTAACAATTGATTAGAAATAGTAATAGAAATGGCAATAAAAATAGTAGAACTAGTACAATTGAGAATACTTCCGACCCGTACCGAGTGTGAAACCGGACTGAGGCTCGATCCCGAAGATCATACTGTGGTTTAAGTCACAAAATGCTGACATAGCAAGTCTGGCTGATGGTCAGCCATTTTACCAGCACTGGGAGGATATAACAGTTCGTTCGTTTATGACTACGATTTCGTCAGCAAATCGAAGGTGAGTGATATCCCTTTTTTTGTTGGTCTTCTCGCATACATTTCAGGGAAATGTGGTTGCTTATCCGATTATTTCTGGCGAAGCCAAAAGACGGCTCTAGCCAGGCTTAAAGTTAGTATTAAAAACTAAGCAACTTTCGCTAAGAGCGCCCTTAGCGAAAGTTGCTAAGTTGCAAATTCCCCCCAAAACGATGACACAAATGTGGAAAACTCTTCTAAAAATCCTTTCTTCAGTAGTGGACGTATTTTGGCTGATATGATGATGTTGAAATCTATTCCGTGACCGATGCCGGGGGAAATGGAGAACGCCTATAAGAATTAACGACAAATAAAGCTAGGAATTGTGAGAACTGAAGTATTTATCCTTAAGTGTGGTAGCTACCCGGTAAACACCATCCACGTCCCACAAAGTGATTCGGGGCTGATGCCCCCGCCCCACCTGCCAAGCGTGGTGATTATCGCAATATCACATATGACAGATCACTGTAATGGTTATTGGGAGGTCAATGTTCAGCGGTAGACGATTACAGTCTGATGTATGAAGTTCCTAATGTTCGACGAGTGGCTAGATATCTCGATTTGATAACGTAAGTAGGTTTTGTGTGATCATACGAGGACATAGAGCCCCCCTTAGGTGCCGAAGATGACTGCCCCAGTGGTTTTAGCCGGTGGCAGTCCGGTACAAGTAGTACAAAATTTTCCGAAATATCTAAAAATCTCTACCTTGACACAGATTTTTAAGCATCTCGTAATGAAAAATTCCTTTTCTAGTTTTTATTTTACCTCAAATTATTTGTGAATAGTTACTTTATTCTATTAAAAACGAAAATGTTTTCAAGAAAGACAATTTTTATTAAAATTTTCACAGTACAATTTTCTTATCGAAAACTTTGTACTACTGTAAATCCGTAAGATTTTGCTGAACATATATTGTGTTTTTTTGGTAGGTATTGACCTAAGCTCTCACCCCCTGCAGTATGTCGTGCTATTTACTGGACACCCTGTATATATGAAGTATTATTATACGTTTTTAATCTTATTGCCTTCTGATAGCCGTATCCAATCGGGTTTAAATACGGTATTACCTAAGGATTTACACATCTTTACCGTAAATGGTCATGCCACATCTGTGTTAAGGATATCGTGTATCAATTTTATTCACCAAATAAGTAAATACGCTGCTTTGAAAAGTCCATGTATAAAGGTTGACGGCCCACGCAAAAGCGCTTTTGTTGTGATGCTAATGTCCGAAGTCGCAAAAACAAGTATTGCCGTCGTTCGTTTTAAGATATCGTATTCTTGTTTTTAAGTACGTGAGGCATCTGCTGCATCGAAACAATTTTTGATTAGTTTTTTACGGTAGATAAAATAACTTTTTAAATCTGTAACGACGCTTGTCACCTTAGTCATCGGGCGGCCACGAACCCTGCAAAGTGTTCGAAACGTCAGGAAAAACTAAAATCAATAATACACGCGATTTAATTCGTTTAAAAATTGTTGTATTAAAGAATTTGTCATTATTATTATATAATAATGGTAAGACGTACACAGGCTAGATATATTAGATCCCCCCGTGATGTGCCTAAAGGCGTGGCACCAATGGGCGGCTCTAGTGTGATCTTACGAGGACCTGGAGCCCCCCTTCGGTGCCGAAGATGACCGCTCCAGTGGTTTTAGCCGGTAGGAGTCCGGCACACCCCTTCGCCCTTCCCCGGGGTGAAGGAAGTTCTATGTAGAATTTCCACTGGACATCAATAAAAAATAAATAAAAAAATATTTTAGATATAAATACAGGATCTATTACGTAAAGTTCATATTTGATTAAGGGGATTCGTTCTACATAAGTTTTGATTCTCGTTCTGTAATACACACCACTTAAAATTCTCCTCACTCCACAAGGGAAAACTGATCGTATTTGTAAAGTCGGATAACATCAAAAATATCCTAAGTCATTGATCGCCGTTTATGGCGTGGTAGCCATTATAAGTAAAAATATCTTATATATTCGATGGTCGTACAACTTGACCATAAGTGAAAGTGACCAGTCGCGAATTAAGTACAAACTG
The DNA here is from genome assembly GCA_947459985.1 of Diloba caeruleocephala. NCBI lineage: Eukaryota > Metazoa > Arthropoda > Insecta > Lepidoptera > Noctuidae > Diloba > Diloba caeruleocephala. Next base: position 2,040,201 of record OX381616.1, on the reverse strand, counting down.
TGTCTGTCTTATAAGTTTATATTGTACACTAGCTGTATCCCGCGGTTTCACTCGCGGTTTAATTTTAAAGAAATCTGATTATTTATAAATAGTTTAGAGTACTTCGGGATAGACAGTTGACATATGGTATATATATTGAATTTCATGAGTTTAGTTTTACGTAATTCCTGTTCTAAAATAAAAGTAAAAAGTCTTAGTTACTCCTTATAACATCAGCTATCTGCCAGTGAAAGTCCCGTCATAACCGGTCCAGCCGTTACGGAATTTAGCTGGAACAAGCAGACAACAAGACAGAGAGACAACAAATTTAGGTTTTTTTTTGTTTTTGGTGCCGTATATACTTTCATATGCATTTAAGAATAAGCTATTATTTTGACATTTTTTTGTTTGTTTGTTTTATGTTTTTTTTAAAACGTTGCCCCACACTAGGATTTCTCCTGTGTCGTGGGTGCGTTTACAGACATGAATTCCACAAACAATACACCCAGACCCGGTACAACTACCTGCAGGTCATACAAATATTTGTTCCGTGTGGGAATCGAACCCACGACCCGAAGCGCAGCCGACTGTATCAGCCACTGCACCAACCGTGCCGTCGTCATTACAAACAGACACTTTAATTTTATTTATTTGTAAAGGCTGGTTACAGTCAGCCCTCGTCAACGACCGTCGTCCTCCGAGGCATGTTCTCATCGACCCGGACAATGAAATCATGATAGAGGTATCATGTATCATTTTTAAGTTATTGCGTGGTAAGACACATAATCCGTGTATACTGAAGGGGGTTTGCTTGTATGTGCCAGACAATTACGTGTTGAGGCGGCGGCGGCCGCGGTTACTCGCGGTACCGCGCGGACGAACTAACATGTTAGGCAAAGCGCCAATGACGCGCGCCTTGCATACACTCAATGACATTGCTGATAGGATAGATTTATTTTTCTGCTCTCTGAATGAGTTTACTAAAGTTGCTTTGTATGTGTTATGTTACTTAAAATAAAATTAAGGACCACAATACCGTATTGGGATATTCCTGTAATGATAGTTGTGTTTGAGATAAATAAATAAATAAAATAAAAATAAATAAATGTAGCACACAAAAATAGACTCGTGCAGTCTAGTTCACACGGACCGTTATACCCGTCATCAATGTCACCCCGACCCTAGCTATAGCCGGCCGGTGGCGATTAAGTAGCCTTAAATGCCCTAAAAGTATTTAAATGATACGGACCCAGCTATCCCAAGTTACCCCCAGCAACGCGCTGGCCCTGCGAGGGGTCCTTAGCTGTGTTGGTTAGTATATAAGATGTTATCTGACTCAAGGCCTTTTCAGCGGTGCCAAATTGCCCGGTCGAGCAGTCGTGAGCTATCTGCGATAAGCCCGTAACTTTTTCGAGTATTTAGTTTCATAATCGTAAAGTAAATACGAATGGATTCCACTGCAAAAAACAGCAAAGAAAAATTAAACGACGTGAAATTATTTGATGGTGAATATTTAGATTTATCAATGTATCGTTCGTTAGTAATCCACACGCGAGAGCTTAATCCAATTCCAATAATAGTTTAATGGATCCATCGGTTTGGCGATGATTCTGCCAATATCAAAGTTGGATAAAACAAGCATTTATTATATGCAAGACCAATATAGTAAATAGCCCTTGATAGCAAACCGAAAACTAATAAATAAACGAATAGACAGATGGCCCGTGACATTTGCTCTTTTAAAATGGTTGGTCTGCTAGCGCTGATTATGCGTTATCATCATTATTATCATCATCAGGCTGTACATGTCCACTGCTGAACATGAACTGAATGTGGTGCAAGCGATGATTATGATGCCCCAACTCAAGATTGGGAGTGGGAATTATTTAATCGATAGTCCTATTCTAATTTCAGCGAGAAATTCGCCTAAGTTTAACTGTATAATCAGTCCTTTGGATTTGGGAAGTGAGGATAATGTATGCTTCCCACGTCTTCCGGACCTTTCCTTATTATTGCATCTTTCCGATTACACCTACCAGATTATACCACCCAGTCTCTCCACCGACGACGACGAGGTCTTGGGTATGTTCGCTATTAGATATAAATCAAAAGATACCCAAAGGCTGTAGAGATACATTTGACCTTTCCAAAACTGCTGTCTACGATTAGGTTTGTCATTGAAGAATAGCATAAAATTGGTGTAATTATGTACGCATCCGTTATGTAGCACCCAAATTAAAATATAATTGTGTGAATTATCTGTGTTTTTTATTTATTACTAGCTGGGACCCGCGGTTTCACCCGCGTCTAATTTAAAAGGAATTTAGAGTACTTCGACATAGGCACTTGACATAGAAGATATATATTGGATTTCAAGGGTTTCTTTTTTTTTGCGCGAAACCCTAATTATTTTTCTAAAATTAAAGTAGCCTAAGTTGTTCCTTAGAACACCAGCTACCTGCCAGTGAAAGTCCCGTCAAAATCGGTCCAGCCGTTTCGGAGATTACCCGGAACAAACAGATAGACAGACAGACAGACAGACAAAAAACTTAAAAATAGTTTTTTTGTTATATGTCCCGTATATACTTTCATATGCATTAAGTAAAAAGCTGTTATTTTGACATTACAAACAGACACTTCAATTTTATTTATTTGTATAGATGTATAGATTTATATGGTAAACGATACCCGCCTCTCATGAACTCAGTTTCGTCGGGTTCATATCTTAGGCCCGTTTAACAGATGGAGCATCAAAACTTAAAGTAGAACTTAAGTCAAGATAACATCAATTGGATATAAATACTGGACCTATTACATAGAGTTCAGATTTGATAAACGCAATCTCGACTCAAGTAGTGAGTGACGATTCTCGACCTGCATACGGGCCTTAATTTTACGGAAATGTTTCGTTATTTTTGTATTTGTGCAGGTTGTTCGCTTAACCCCAGACACGTTTGATTGATTCGTGCATTTTTATCGTGAGAATTTAATTATATAGCGTTTTATGCGAATTATTCGTGATTTTGTATTTTAGAAATAGATTTGTTTTGACGTATTTGTGATTATTATATTGTTACAGCTGCCAATCATTAAAGATAAAAATAAAATACCTAAATGTGACGCGAATTCTTTCTTTTTTTTAAAACGTTGCCCCTCTCTAGTATTTCTCCTGTGTCATGGTTGCGTTTAGAGACATAAAGTCCACACACAATACACCCAGACCAAATACCTGTAGATCATACAAATATTAGTTGCGTGCGGGAATCGAACCCGCGACCTGGAGCGCAGCAGCTGACTGTATCAGCCACTGCACCAATCGTGCGTCTTAATTTCCTACCAAGAACGGGCAAGTTGAATGGTTACTTTTTATCCGAATATGTCACAATATTTATGGATACATTGTTTTTATACTAAAACTGGTCTTGCGACCACGAATGCTGCAAAGAATTCGAAACGTGAGGTAAAACAAAAATCTAAAATGTACGCGACAGAATCCGTTTGAAAGTGTTTTATTATAATGTGTAATAATTGCGAAAACATGAGACATTATGATACATTGTTTAATGACGGGCAAAATTAATAATCAATCTAATCCAAAAACTTCACATTTAAGAATTTGAAATTCATTCGTTGTTGTATTACGATCACTTTTAACACAAAAAACAGACGTATCCGTAATCCAAAGATTTTGGATAAGGTCGATTATTAATTTCGGCCGTGAATGAAGGTTATGTGAGGATATCTTCAGTGTGGTGTCGAGATTAAGAGAATATAGCACCACTTCATATCCTCCCGTGGATGTCGTAAAAGGCGACTAAGGTACTCTAAACCAGACGGATGGGCAGCAGCGTCACTTCTGTGGAACATTAACCATACTACGCTTACCAATCCGCCTGCCAATCGCGGTGAGTATTGGCAACTTCCCCCCAAATGACAACATAACTAAAAAACCTGCCTAACCGGTCGTTGTGGAAATCTAAGGAGGAGGCGTTGTTCAGCCGTGGACATCCCTCGGCTGACTTGATTGGCCTAAATTCAAACTTAATAATAAATCATATTTTTTAATTCAAGTTTTCATTCCATACGACAAACAATAACGATAAGGTCTATTGCATTGGGTATGTAACCCAATGCAATAGACCTTATCGTTATAGTTTTAGTCTTATATATTATATAACTAACAAACAGACAGACAGACCGACACACAAAAAAAAAGATTTTTGTTGTAGGTATAGTATATACCTTCATATACATACCGCAAAAACTGTTATTTTGACATTACAAACAAACACTTAAATTTTTGCCGTGTGGTGCCGGCTCAGAATGCCACCACCCCATCTCCTCCTCCTGGGTGTCGTAAAAGTCGACTAAGGAATTAGCCGGAGGATGGGCAGCAGCGTTCTTCGAGTACACTAACAACTCAACTGCGATCGCCAACCCGTCTGCCAAGCGTGGCGATTATGGCAAAACCCCCCAATGAGCACACAACATACCGATGTCGGTCGTTGTGGTGATCTTTCGGGGAGGCCTGTGTCCAGCAGTGGACTTCATTCGGCCGAAATGATGATGATGATGACTTAAATTTTATTTATTTGTATAGATATCCCCCAAAATGCCGAAACAATTGTGGAAATCTATGGAGGAGGCCTTGGTTCAGCAGTGGACGTATAAATGCCCGATATGTGGTGATATACTCGTATTCTTAATCCGCACGCCATACGGAAAAAATAGTTGTTAATTGATAGTTATTATGCATTCTCTGGTGTCGTCTAATTGAAGGAATGTGAACTCATACGTGCATCCGTTCCGATCTCCAATGATAAAATAAACATATCTCAGATAACAATGACGGTACGGTTAGCGTAGTGGCTTAACCATTGGCTTTCAGCGCCACATGTCACCGGCTCGATCCGCACACGAAACAAATATTTTGTGATCTGCAGACAGCTCCGGCGGGCTGATTATGTCGCAGACGGTTTGCGACAGGCGTACAACGCGCAGACGCTGCTGTCAAACGTCATTTTGGTACTAGGTTTTTTTATTAGATATTTATTTATTTCTCACCACAATAACGAAAAGGTGTGTGGGAGACTGGTGCCTAAACTAGGTTGAAGCCTGTATTCCGGGTCACCAGGCCTTCCACACCAGAAGTCCAATTTCATAGTTCTTTCATAAACGGTGCCAAGTGAAAAAAATCCATTTTCTTGTTCTTCGTGTATCTGATTCTATCTGATACTGGTTGATTTTGTTCTTTATACCCAGTTATCATCTTGCACCCCATGAATGCACACTTTCACTGCTGACTACATCTTGATATAACAATAAACTCGCTGTTTTAATAAAATGTGTAAATTATGGCTTTGATACACCCATTAATGATAATTTATCAAAAATTCTTTAAATTTTTAATATGTTTGTTGCACATATATTTGCCGATAGCGATTAAACAGCCGAAGATCTCTCTGATGTTTCCTCTGTCAGACGATCAATGGACTATAACTTTAGACAGCTACATTGTCGCTACAGGCGCTAGGTACTAGGCATCCCCCCTGCCGTCACTACATGGTGGGGGGCCTCGGGGGTCGCGGGCGCGCAGATTGGGGAGTCTGCGTTCTCACACCGAGCGACCCCCGGGAAGACGGTGGCGCGCACGTGGTCACGTGCCGCCGTGTGCGCAGCGCAGCGCAAAGCGAGGCTTGGAGGGATCCTTTACAATCCTCCCCGAGAAGTGCCTGGGGGGGCGACCATTTTACAGTCGCCTTCCCTCCGCTAGAGGGGGTGACCGCTTTACAGTCATCCCCTCCGTGATGTGCCTAAAGGCGTGGCACCAATGGGCGGCTCTAGTGTGATCTTACGAGGACCTGGAGCCCCCCTTCGGTGCCGAAGATGACCGGCAAAAAAAAAGGAACTATGCATCCAGCCGCGAGTAGCGTCAGGCGGGCAAATGCGTTACGTAATTTTTTATCCCTGTCTGCACGGTAGCTGCTGTCGCGTCTGCTGTCGCTGTTTTCAGCTAATCAGGGTCTGGGTGTTTGTGCATGTAACATTTATGTCTGTAAACTGTCCCCACAATTCGTGACATAGTTGCGTTTCCATTGAGGATGATTCCGTTTATTACACTACCTTAACTTGAAGCTCTAATGGCCGTCATATAAAAATAAAATACGACTTAATAGGCTTTAACTCTCCGGCTAGGAGTAAACAATGGATGTCGTGGATAACTGTCTATTGTTTAACCACACATATTATTACATCATTGTCTGAAAAGATATGGTTGGTAATTAGCGTGCAAAAGTTATAAATAATGACCTACTGTAAACTCTTATCAATAATTGTATTTTTTTATATCAGAGCGGGTACGTTATTGTTATATTAGAGATAACCACAGCGCTGATTTTCAGTGTTGCGGTGTGTGTATCCGAACACTGAAAATCAGCGCTGTGTGTAAAAATGCAGCATCACGATGTGCGTGCCTTGTTAATGGGTTTTAGCAAAATAGCGTAGTGTTGGTTTTGTCCATTCATCCATTGTTACATATTATTATCATTATCAGCCAAAGGACATACATTTCCTCATTTGTGTCATCATTTTGAAGGGGAATTTACGAGTACTGACCACGCTTGGCAGGTGGGTGGTGGCACGCAAAATGGCTGCTATTCCACAGAAGGGATTCACACGGATTGATTTTAGATAAAGGATTTTATTGACTGGTTGTGGTACGACTTTGTTTTTAACACGCTTTTATTAGCTTGGTATGTATCTATGTAACGGAATTTTTGAACTCGATTTTGATCCCCTTCAAAACGTTAGATTTATTTGAAACTTCGCACACTTATCAAGGACCGATGAAAATCCAATTATTTAAATAGTTTGTCCCGTTATCCTTGCCAGGATCCACAGGATTAGCGAATTTTTTATCTCTGATACCCGGAAAAAATGATAAATTCATCGACATACACAAACTTGCACAAAAAATAATACATCCATAAGATGTCGATTCAATTTTAAAGTTATTGAAAATTATTTTCTACTTTTTAGTTCGGTTACAAACGCGTGTTTTTTTTAACTATCATTTATCATTGTGCGTTTCGTATTGATCGATCAATAATGACGACAAATAAACGACAAGGCATGTAAGCAGCAGTGGGTGTCTTTTGACTCATCAATGTTTTGGCTGATATAAAAATGACGAACATTTTCAATATATACATTCAGACAAAAAAGTATCGGGAATGGATGATTTGTTTATGGTTCCAAATTCAATTTTTTGTTTTTATTGTTGTTGTTAGATTGGCACAACTGTTTTCCATTTTGGCGCGGAGTTTGAGTTGCATCTGTTATTTGTATTAAAGACCGTGCTGTTTAGTTATATCATATCTAGTGTGTATAGCGAATTTCACTATGGACAAAAACACCGAACAACGAGTTTGTCTTAAATTTTGCATCGCCAATGGAATTTCATGTTCGGAGTCACTGAAAATGTTACAGAAGGCTTACGGTGAATCGACTTTATCAAAAACACGTGCTTATGAGTGGTACAAAGCTTTCAAAAGCGGTCGAGATGTGATGGAAGATTTGCCTCGCTCCGGTAGGCCATCAACATCTGCAACTGAAGTTAACATCGCAAAAGTGAAGGAAATAGGGACTGAAAATCCTCATTCAACTTTGAGAGAGATAGCCGCCGAACTTTCTGTATCTCACGAGTCGATCCGTACTATTTTAACTAATCATTTGGGTATGAAAATTGTTACCGCTCGGCTAGTCCCAAAAGACCAGAATTTTCTTCAAAAACTCAATCGCATGAGAGTCGCTGAGGACATGCTAGAACGAGTTAATTCCGATCCAACATTCATGAAACGCATTGTTACTTACTGGTGACGAGACGTGGGTTTACGAGTTTGACATGCAAACTAGTCAACACGCTTCGGAGTGGCGCCTTCCAACTAAACCGAAACCGAAAAAACCACGCCAAAGTCGATCAAAAGTCAAAGTCATGTTGACTGTTTTCTTTGACTATCGCGGTGTTGTGCACTCGGAATTCTTGCCATTCTTGAAAATTCGAAGAAAAAGGCCAGATTTGTGGAATGAATATTCTTGGATTTTGCACCACGATAATGCGCCTTCACACACGGCCATCATTGTGAACGAATTTTTGATCAAACACTCAACAAATACCATCGAGCAACCACCATATTCACCAGATATGGCTCCAGCCGACTTCTTGCTTTTTCCTAAACCCAAATTACCACTTCGTGGCACCCGTTTTCAATCGGTAGAAGACATAAAGGAGAATTCGCGGCGAGAACTGAACTCAATTCCGGAAACAGCGTTTAAAAAATGTTTTGATGATTGGACTATTCGTTGGCGTAAGTGTATCGTTTCTGAAGGAGCATACTTTGAAGGTGATTTTGGATGAATAACAAACATTTTGTGTATTATTGATCTATTCCCGTTACTATCTTGACAGAGTAGTACTTGTTTTAAAATAAACTTTTATTTTTTCGTAGCAAGGACACCCAATTTTAAAATGCTCGATACCAACTCGAAGTCAGTAAAATTATACGCATAAATATTAACACCAATAAAATCCATCGTAAACTGATAAAAATAACTGGTTTCGTGAAGAAAATATCAGCAAATTATAACGGTTCTATAGGAAAGTAAGTTATCACGAGCGATTTAAGACCATATTTCTCTTGTTGTAAAGTAGAAATATGTAGGAATATAAAGAATATCTTCGGGGATTCACATATTTGCTGATTCACCGGATTTTACCTGACTTTATTTAGACTTTAGTTAACAGCAGGAAACACGTGATTCAAGACTGATAAGTGTGAAACTGAAGAACAATTGCAAAAAATCCATACATATATGTACTACAAAGTAATATCTCCGTATAAACATAATATCATTTCTTTTTTTTATTGATGTCCAGTGGAAATTCTGCATGGAACTTCCTTCACCCCGGGGAAGGGCGAAGGGGAATGCCGGACTCCTACCGGCTAAAACCACTGGAGCGGTCATCTTCGGCACCGGAGGTCCAGGTCCTCGTAAGATCACACTTGAGCCGCCCATTGGTGCCACGCCTTTTGGCACATCTCGGAGGGGATGACTGTAAACCGGTCATCCCCTCGGAGGGCAGGCGGCTGTAAAAAGGCCGCCCCCAGGCACTTCTCGGGGAGGATTGTAAAGGATCCCCCAAGTCTTACTGTGCGCTTTGCTGCGCACATGGCGGCATGTGACCACGTGCGCGCCACCGTCTTCCCGGAGTCGCTCAGTGTGAGCGCGCATACTCCCCAATCTGCGCGCCCGCGACCCCCGAGGCCCCCCACGGATATAATACCTTTTTTTTTTTTTTTTTTATTGGTGCCCAGTGGAAATTCATCATGAACTTCCTTCGCCCCGGGGAAGGACGAAGGGGTATGCCGGACTCCTACCGGCTAAAACCACTGGAGCGGTCATCTTCGGCACCTAAGGGAGGCTCCAGGTCCTCGTATGATCACACTAGAGCCACCCACTGGTGCCAAGCCTATTGGCACATCTCGGAGAGGGTGACTGTAAAGCGGTCACCCCCCCAGGGGGATTGTAAAGGATCCCCCAGTGCGTCCCACGGCAGCGCGTGACCACATGCGTGCTACCGTCTTCTCTTGGGTCGCTTGGTGTGGGCACGCAGATTCCCCAATCTACGCACCCGCGAAGACCAGAGGTCAGGACCAGAGGTCCCCCACCTTATAGCAACGGCAGGGGTACGAATATAATACCTTTTTTTTTTTTTTTTTTTTTTTTTTATTGATCCGGTGGAAATACATCATGTACTTCCTTCACCCCGGGAAAGGGCGAAGGGGCATGCCGGACTCCTACCGGCTAAAACCACCGGAGTGATCATCGTCGGCACCGAAGGGAGGCTCCAGGAACTCGAAAGATCTCCATCTAGAGCACGAATATAATACCTACCTACTTAATTTACTTTAACTCAAAACCCGATAAATTGTATTTAGTAACGATAACGATGGTTCTTCTAGTTTTCAGTGTGGTCCCCGGATTAAGGTTGTGTCACACGCGGGGTAGATAATATAAGATATATCTGTATATGAGCGCGTATCTTATGACATCGCACTTCATAGAAATCAATGGGGGTACCGGTGCACAATCCGTAAACACAATGTAGGTAGCCATTGATGTTATTTTTAGTACAGATATTGATTGTCTTTTGCCTGGCTGTATTGGTCTGTCATGCTCACTAAAATGTCTTGCTGGCGGTGGCGTTGTGTATCGGGTCGTTCGGTTCCCTACAATATGGTGGAGCTAAGCGATGCTGATGCATGCGTCATGCTCGTGAACGGGTGCCGTATTTTGGGACTGGTCAGCCGTTAACTGCCACGGCAAATCTTTTATTATTATTATATTATTGTGGTATGTTCCATCTTTACACTTTGACCTATATTTTTCTCGGTAAGTATATGTTTTATAATAGTTTGTATCAATCATTGTAATCTCATTTATTTTAAAAGAGTATCCATGGAGTTTCTTGCCGGCTCTTCTCCACGAGATCAAATATTTGGAACCGTGTAACTTAGATTATGACGTTTCATAAGTGCCAATATTTGGTTTATTTGAAATAAAAAACGTTGACTTTGACTGCCCAGATAATATATTTTTTTTCTATCCGCAGATATTAGGAGATATTAGGAGATATTAGCAAATAATTCGTTTAGATAGAAAATATGTGAAATATACTCCAGATAATTACAGTTGAACACAGTACGATTCAGCGCGAAGGCGTGCCAAGAGCCCCGGCTTGCGGTGAGGGGGGTGTGAAAGTCTCGGCCTCTCGTATAATATCATGCCCCGTATGTGACAAACTATGTAAGAATATAGAACTACACCATCGTCTGCTTTTGAAGTCGTAAAAAACGATTAAGGGACTCTAAACCGGAGGTATAGGTAGCAGTCCGTTCTGTGGATCAGTATCCAATCAGGGCTCACAAACCCGCCTGCTAAGCATGGTGACTGGCAAATATTAAAATGATGACACGATAGTGGTATTCTATGAAGGTCTTAGTTCCTGTTACTGATGATATTGAAGTGGCCGATAACTTGCTCGCTACAATATAATCAACCTTTGAAAACCGTCAAATGAATTGATTTTTATCTTGCGTTCGGTGTTTTGAGGAGAGGGAAGAACCATTTTGCATAAAAACGACCACAATATTCATTGCGGCTGGTAATCCGAGTCTAGGTATCACACGGTCCGAGGCAAAAACAAAGTTTAAATACTGGTAGATAACCAGTCGAATACAAGTCAAACTAGATCTCACAAAGCTATAATTGGAAACACGACATTTTGCGTATCGAATTATAAGCACATTTTAATCATTGGCAATACGTGTCGACTATTATATATAGGTAATACGATTCGACGTGTATAATGACTCAATCATCTATAGAAATAAATAAAATTGAAGTGTCTGTTTGTAATGTCAAAATAACAGCTTTTTACTAAATGAATATACGGTACCTACAACAAAAAAACTTTTTTTCTTGTCTGTCTGTTTGTTCCCGCTAATTTCCGAAACGGCTTGACTAATTTCTACGGGACTGATATTATAAGGAATAATTAAGACTACCTACTTTTATTTAAAGACATAATTAGGGTTCCACGCAAAATAATTAAAACACATAAAATCCACTACATATCTCATATTACTCATATTATGTCTATGCCGAAGTACCAAAATTATTTATAAATAATCCAATTTCTTTTAAATTAAACCGCGGGTCCCAGCTAGTACTAAATAAGCCAGGCTAGAGGCAATTCAAGCTTCGCCAATTTATCCGGTTAAGCAACTACAGGGGTGTAATTCCTTAAGCTCAAACATCCTTAATTAAAGAATCGAAATAACGGTTTTAAACCAATTCGGTGTTTGCTAAGACATGATCGAAGCTATTCAAGGACATATTGCAGAAGATAAGCCATGAGGACCAGTCTTAGCGAATACCAAATTGGGTTATCACTGTTAATTTAATTCTGTATTCAAGGATGTATGGATGTTTGAGCTTAGAGATTTGCACCCCAGAATTCCTCTCGGAATTTGTGCGAGAAGCCCTACACAAAGGAAAGACCCCGCGCACGAGTTATACCGGTCGCGTGACCAAAACATTGCAATTGTTATGAGCAGGTGTGACCTTCACCACAAGCACAGATAATAAAATACACTAGCCACAAGGCAAATAGGCTTGCTTGTCTCTTCCCCTTTTTTTTTGTTTTTAGACTTCAAATAGATAGATCAAGGTCTTAAGCGCGGTCCATATAGAAAGATGAGGCGTAGTCGGGGAGTGACACGGTTCTCCTTCGTTTGTATCTCTTTACCTAAAGTGTAGGTACTCTATGCATATACAACTTGTAGCAGTGGCATCCCAAAAGCCCGGTTTGCCCTATTATTAGGAAATTGTTATTTTTATTGATTGGGGTTGTATTCCTCATAGACTTGTACCAATTGAAACCACCTGAGCGGTGGTCTTCGGCTTATCTCGTCGAAGTAGAGATCAACCATTCCAATGGAGGGGGGGGGCAACTCCGCATATGGCGCAGCGGCACGTGGCCAAATGGATGCAGCCTTCCAGCAGATACACCTTCTCAAACTGTAGTACAAATTCTATAAAATATTGTGAAAAAGGCCAGGAACGGACACATCCGAGCTTCGTGAACGATGTCCAGTTTCCGCGTTTGGGACAAGTAGGTGTAAAAATATTGAGATAATAAGAAGAGAAACAATAAACCCGGTTCCGTGTCGTCTTGATTAAGAATATAGCACCACTTCTTTCGTCGATGTCGCAAAAGGCAACCAAGGGACCGACCAGATGGATGGTCAACAGCGTTCCTTCTGCTGCGCAGCTCACCAACCCGCCTGCCAAGCTCGGCGAGTACTGGCAAATTCCGTCCAAAATGACGACACAATTATGGATAACTTAGGGGGAGACCCTTTGTTCAGCAGTGGACGTCCTTTGGCTGATATGATGAAACAATAAAAAGTAGTTTTCATTAGCTCTACCAATAGACATAGAGTTTAATTTTAAAAGTTATAGTTAATGTCTGAAATATAGATTGGTTGAAGCTAGAACTACATTCTTTGTCAAGTATGAAGTCATATAATTATTCACATTGATTTTACCTTACAATATAACACAGAGAAGGACAGTCTCCAGCGAACCGCTGTGTGCTGTCGCAAGCGTAACCTAAACACTATTCATGTGTGCGGAAGCAGCTTCAATCAACAATAGTACTAGATTAAGGGAACGAAAACATCGCTCAAGTGGCCGTGATTGCCTTCATGTAGAAAAAGTATCAACAAACACAAAGTATAGCAACTTTTGCAATATATTTGTATTTAAGATCTGTCAAAGGATAAATGATAAAAGCAATAAATAAAAAAAATTGTCCCAAACATTGGTGAAACAAGCTTCATAATTTGTTAATTTATTTCTATTTCATGTTTAATTCAATTTTTATTTTACTAGTTTCGCACATTTTGAACGCGCACTGCAGCATTTTAACGTCTTAATGTCGACTTTGATTGGACTATACTAATTTCAAATAAGACCACAACATTATTCGTGCTCTTATTTTTTTCTTTTTCGGCCGTTTTTGAAGTGCTCATCGGAATTCTAGTAGTATTGTCGATGGAAGGTATGCAGTGTATGTTTACTTTCTGTCACATACAAGCGTATAGATAATGTTGTTATAGTTAGACACACGTCACAAATCGTCCAAGTAATAATTTTCGGGAGCGGCATTCACATGATTAAAAATAGCACCACTCCATCTCCTCCCGTGGATGTCGTAAAAGGCGACTAAGGGACTCTTACCAGAGGATGGGCAGCATCGTCCCTTCTGTGGAACAGTAGCCGTTCTGCGCTCACCAACCCGCCTGCCAAGCGGGGTGAGTATTAGCAAATTCTCCCCAAAATGATGCCACAATTGTGTTAAATCTATGGCGAGGATTTAGTTCAGTAGTGGACGTCCTTTGGCTGAAATGATGATCATGATGATGATAATAGTTCTATATTCTAAGGGCGACCCGTATGCTCGTAGGCCATCTTATACAAACTGTGGCGACACCTACATCGCCAGCAATAGAACTACAAACTTACAACGACATCTACTCGACTATTAATTTCAACTCTCCGATGACGTCAAAGAATTCTGAATCACGCTATTAGAGTATTCGCGCAATGGGGCTTCGGCCCGCCAGGCATACCAACCGCATGGCTGGAGGATCCTCCCGTTTCTATGGAGGAACACCGCACCTTGTTCCCCATATCTGGTGACCCCGACGTGATCACCATGTTCACCATTACTGGTAATCCCTGACCATAATTTAATAAATAAATTGATACTTTGTATTTGCTCCATGTACCTGACATACTCTTCATCAAAGTGTAATTTACAATACCTACATCTTTTTCAATGCACCGTCCGAGCTACGTGCTCGTTCAACGTTTCAAATATGCTAATGTAATATTTAATGCGTTACCAAACATGAATTATTACCACGCACGGATAATTATAATTAATTATGAATGCAATAGTATTAACGAAGTATTTGTAATTATTGTGCCCTAGTTGTTAAACCAGTAGCCAAGCCTCAAGGTTCAATGTCCCCTGTACTTATAATAAATGTATCGATAAGTATGAATTAAAGCAATTGAACTCCCCCTAAACGGCCAGATGTACTCGACAGCCTGCAGCGTATTGTGAATTTTGTGCACGGATTAATGCACAGCCATCGTTCGAAACAGTTGACGACCCGTATTATTATTACTTTCTTAGTTTATGATGGTTGTATTTCTACAACACTTAGTTCTTCTATACATAACAACACACACATTTATTTTATACTAGTTGGGACCCGCGGTTTCACCCGCGTTTAATTTGAAAGAAATTTAGAGTACTTCGACATAGAACAGATATATGTATATATTGGATTTCATGGGTTTTATTGTTTTTGTACGGAACCCTAATTATTTTTCTAATTTAAAAGTATCCTAAGTTATTCCTTATAACATAACATCAGCTATCTTCCAATGAAAGTCCCGTCAAAATCGGTCCAGCCGTTTCGGAGATTACCCGGAACAAACAGAGAGACGGACAGACAGACAGACAAAAAATTTAAAAATTGTTTTTTTGCTTTAGGTACCGTATATGCTTTCATATGCATTAAGTAAACATCTGTTATTTTGACATTACAAACAGACACTTGAATTTTATTTATTTGTATAGATAGGCCACACGCTGGGTCACATGAAGAGCACATTGCTCGTAGAACTGATGGCCGTTGGGGCACAAAGCTTCTCGAATGGAGACCGCGCACCGGAAAACGCAGCGTGGGACGACCTCCAACGAGGTGGACAGACGACCTGGTGAAGGTCGCTGGGAGTCGTTGGATGAAAGCGGCATGTGACCGCTCGTTGTGGAAATCTAAGGGCCTCCCCCTTTGTTCAGCAGTGGACGTCCTGTGGCTGATATGATGAAACGCTGGGTACGCCGATGAGCATATTTTATTTGGATATAAAATGGCCTTCGATATCGGTTATATCAATAGTGACAATGTTAATGTATCTTCATAAATAGTTATCAGGACCAGCACATATCGATATGTCGACAATAATAAAATAAATGGTGTTAATACTATGCAAATGAAATCTCTAATTTTGCATTGTTTTTACTACTTTTCACTGCGGACTCGGACGCGGCTCCACGTTGCGGTCGTCACCTCGAGACATATTTAGTCTCTTATGCCCATTATCGTATAATGTACTACGTACTAGAGTAGCTATTAACTATTACAAACAAATGATATGGTTATGAAGTTGCGACCGCTGGGCACGCCACTCCATGACGGTTACATATGTTTCTCGAGTTATTAAAACAGTATCTCACTGCACATGAAGGCATATCTGAGCAATACAACTTAGGACTCAAACGCGGCAAGCGGCCTGACACAGACATAACATAGAGTAAGTGAGATAGAGTGTATACGCTCTAAGTCTCGTGACAAAATTACGTAGCGTTACGTATTAGTTACGTATTAGCGTAAGCTGTACTGGTAGTAGATACAGTAAAATTTACGCCGTTCTGTAGTGTCATAATGTTCGTGCATGGCGCATCTATTTTTTGTAAAATATCTTTGATCAGGCCAACCTGTGTATTTGTCAAATGTTTTATGTTTATTTATTTATTTTAAGGGCAAACAAACAGTAGTATATTTAGTCTCATACAATGAAACTAGACTAAATAAATATACTACCCACTACATTTTCCACAGATTACTTTATAGAATTTAAGCTGCTAGCAGAAGTGAACTGTTGTCTGTAATGTCAATGATACTCCATGAAGTTTGGTTAACAACTGATTTATTTATAATTGAACGTACACGTACAAAACTATAGCAAATACCCACAACATCTTCCCCTTAAATATTTATATAGGTAAGTACTCATCCAGTCGCCAACAAGGTTCATTTTTTTGTAACCTTACTACGGGTATGAGGCGGTGAATACGATCTTCACCAACTATCACCTATTTGACTACTTGGTTCATATGCCTCATCATCCTTATCATTCCCCGAAACATATAAATCTTCATCATCATCGGATACAACAAATTCATCATGCTTCACATTATGTATTTGATCAGTTACTGGCAAAGTTCTAATTAAATGTCGGCGATTACGGCGATAAATACCTTTTTTATTTTTTACAATATATGAACGCGGAGTTGGCGTCTTTGCTACGACTTTGCCACAAATTCGTTCATTTTTATTTTCCAACATAATAACGTTATCGCCCACATTCAATTCAGGTAGCCGCTTACAATGCTGATCGTAATAAGATATATTTTTCATTTGCTTATTTAATATTTTTTTATGTTGTAATTCATCATCACAAGTGTTTCTTTTTGATAGATCGGGATGAACCGGTAGTCTACAATTTAATCGTCGCCCCATCATTGGTTGTGCAGGAGACTTTAAATTTTCCCGCGGTGTAATTCTGTAGCTTAATAAATTTAAATAAAAATCTTTTTTACTGTCAATTGACTTTTTCAAAATAATTTTAATAGTTTGCACCGCTCTTTCACTCTTCCCATTAGACTGAGCATAATACGGTGATGAAGTGACGTGACTAAATCCCCACTCTGAAGCAAATCTTTTAAAATTACGACAAGAATATTGTGGACCGTTGTCACTGATAACCGTATCCGGTATACCATACCGTGCAAAATTATCTTTTAAAATATTGATTACCGAGTTTGATGAAATGTCTCTCAAGTATGCGACTTCTATAAAACCCGAAAAATAATCCACTAAAATTAAATAACTTTTCTTCCCATACTCAAATATGTCTGTACCAATTTTATTCCAAGGCAATTCTGGTACAGATATAGGAATCATAGGTTCTCTACTAGGTTTTTTTGAATTCTCCTGACACACTTTACACTTTCTTACATAATTTTCTATATCTTTCGTTATACCCGGCCAAAACAACACTTCCCGAGCGCGTCTCTTGCAGCGATCAATTCCTAAATGCCCTTCGTGAATGAGTTTTAACATATCATTGTACATAGATTGTGGTATCAAAACCTGTTTGTTTTTAAATATGACCTCATCCACACTATACAGTTCATCTCTTATAGACCAATAGTATGTTAAATCATTATATATATTAAACTTGTTAGGCCAGCCCTGAATAATATATTTTAGCAACAATGATAAGGTTCTATCCTTACATGTTTCCTGCTTCACAAGAGTAAACTTATTCTGTGACATAGGCACATTATTAACTACCATTTTAATTTGGCTCAGGATTGCCCTGCTAATATTATCGCTATATAAATTAGTAAGAGGCGCACGCGACAATGTGTCGGGTATGTACATAAACTTCCCAGGCTTATAGGTAACAAACAAATCATATCCTTGTACCTTTAACAACATGCGCTGTAAGCGTGCTGGGACCGAGTCTAAGGGTTTTAAAAAAATACTTTCTAGATGTTTATGGTCAGATTCTACAATTACATTATTTTTACCATAAATGTATTGGTGAAACTTTTCACATGCGAATACAATTGCTAACATTTCCTTTTCAATTTGTGCGTATCTTTGTTGTGTATCAGTCAGCGTGCGCGAAGCATACTCGACTGGTCGTCCCTCCTGCATGAGCACCGCGCCCAGCGCGATACTACTTGCGTGCACAGATAATAATACCGGGCTACGAACATTATATAATGACAAAGCTGGCGCCTTGCATATTAATTGTTTTAATTTGTTGAATGCATTCTTATGTCCAACTTCCCAACTCCATGTAACATCTTTTCTTAGTAATCTCGTCAGTGGAAATATATTTTCGAAGTAATTCGGTATACATTTGGAAAGATAGTTTATTACTCCCAAAAACCTTTCTAAGCTTTTTCGGTCCGTCGGTTCAGGCATGTCACTTATTGCTCTTATTTTCTCGGGATCCATTTTCATTCCGTCTTTGTTAAAAACATGTCCTAAATACGTAACCTCCTGTACATATATTCGACATTTTTCTTTGTTGAATTTTAAATTGATTTCCCGGGCCCTATTTAACAACGCTCTTAATCGCAAATCATGTTCTTCTTTCGTTGTTCCCCAGCAAATTATATCATCGATAAAGGAATCTATCCCTCTAAACCTTCAAAAAATTGCTTGATTTTTGCATGAAAAACTTCAGGTGCACAATTTAGACCAAAAGGCAATCGCAAATACTGATATCGGCCAAAGGGTGTACTGAATGTACATAGGTCTGCACTTACATTATCCAATTTTACCGACCAAAATCCTGAGTTTGCGTCTAAAACTGAAAAATACTTAGCACCGTACAGCTTAGTAGCCAGTTCATTTATTGTCGGCAATTGGAAATGTGCACGCCGTATAGCTTTATTAAGCGGTCTTGGGTCTAAACATATACCTAACTGGCCATTTTTCTTAGCAACCATTACTAGTGAATTCACCCAAGGAGTTGGATGATTCACCTTTCTAATAACTCCTAACTCGATCATCCTATTCAACTCATCTTGTAACGTATCGCGTAATCCTAATGGTACTTTACGTGATGCACAAATCACAGGCATCACAGTTTTATCAACCACAATGTGGTATTCCCCCGGCAAACGACCTAAGCCATTAAATAAGTCATGGTATTCTGTAAAATTAATATTATGAATTCTTTTAACTAATCCCAAAGTTAAACAAGCTTGCAATCCCAGCACACTTTGACAGTCAATAGTAGCAATTGCAAATTTTAATTCATACAGAACACTCTTATACCACCATTTTAAATTGCAAATACCTTTTACATGAATAAAATCCCCGCTGTAAGATTGCAATTTAACATGCTGATTAACACTTATTAAGTTACTGTCATAACCTAGTAATAAAAATCGTTTATATGATAACACATTAATGTCTGCTCCCGTATCTAATTTAAATTTTTCAAACTGCACTCTCCTTGAAGGGTTTCAAACCAGTCCTCAGATGACGAGTTAATCTCGGAAACATTGTACAAAATAGACATAAAAAATGACTCACAGTCATCATCTCTTTTGTCGACTTTTTCTTCACTCATACCTATATCATACATTTTTTTAACACTTTTATTGCTATTATATTATATACTTGCACATTCTAGCAAAATGCCCATGATTTTCACACACATAACACTGCACAGAAATAGCCGGACACGATCTAGGTTCGGTGCATTGACCTCCACACCTGTGACAGTGTCCCGATACGTCTAAATATTGCCCCACCGAGCTGGAGCCGGCAGTAGCACCGGCCGCTCTGCGACCCCGGCGACGTCCGCGCCCTCGCCAGGCGCCGCGGCCGCCTCCACCACACCTGCACAGGCCTCGACCCCGCAGAGCCTGCTGCACCTCGCGGCTCTAGTAACCGATTGCTGTCTTGTGAAATTTCACCGACTTGACCAATTTTAATTGCTTTGTCTAAAGTCAGACCCTCTGTTCTCAACAAGCGGTCTCGTACGACCGTACTTTTTATGCCACAAACGATACGGTCGCGAATAAGCTCCTCTTCCAAATGTTTAAAACCACAAATTTTGCTTATAACCGCAATGCAGTTACATATTGATCAATCGACTCGCCGGTTTCTTGATTCCTCGTGAAAAAATTGTATCGTGCTAAAGTTATATTCTGCTTTACCCCAAAATATTCATCAAATTTCTTCATTAACAAGTCGATGTCATCTTTTTCGTCCTCTTGATCATATGTAAAAGTCGAAGTCATACACATCGAACCCCTCGGATCCAATCAAATTGATTAGTAAACTGGCCTGTACACCACAATCTTCTTTATGCACCCCAGATGCTTTTAAAAATAACATAAATTGCGTTTTCCATCGCTTCCATGCGTCAGCCCGGCTGACGGAGCTGCCCTCCAAACTTAACTCTGTTGGTAGTCGCGCGTGTTCCATACTGCTTACAATTTCTATAACACGATATTAAACTGCAATAATTTTAGATTTAAACCATTTAAATCAATTTTTTACCGCTGCCACCATGTAATGTCAGTGATACTCCATGAAGTTTGGTTAACAACTGATTTATTTATAATTGAACGTACACGTACAAAACTATAGCAAATACCCACAACATTGTCACAGCAACTTGATGGTAGGTAGGCCCTTAGAACGCAAAAAAAATACTATCGAAAGCCGATGAAAGGACGGCCCTTCCATTTTTTATAAAATCCGTTCTGGATAAAATGCAGTGAGAGCAGTTTTACAAAGCGATAAGAGAATGAGTATTGGCAAGGTTCACGGCGAATTGTCACATTAAAAAACAATAACAACAAACTATTCGGTTTATATCTATAAACTTCTTTGTTTCCATTTCCATAACCGTTATAATATACACTTAAATAGCCCTCTGCCTTCGCTTTATGGCAGGACTCGGGAGTCATGGGTGTGCCGATTGGGGAGTCTGCGTGCTCATCCCCGGGAAGATGGCACGCACGTGGTCACTTGCCACCGTGTGTGCAGCACAGCACACAGCGAGGCTTAGCGGGATCCTTTACAATCAACCCCGGGGGTGCCTGGGGGCAACCTTTTTACAGTCGCCTTCCCTATGCTAGAGTGATCACTTTACAGTCATCCCCTACGAGATATGCCCAAAGGCCATCATTAGCGGCTGTAGTGCGATCTTACGACGACCTGGAGCCCCCTTCGGTGCCGAAGATGACCACACCAGTGGTTTTAGCCGGTAGGAGTCCGGCATGCCCCTTTGAACTTTCCCGGGGCGGAGGAAGTTCATGATAAATTTCTAATAAAATATATTTAAATACTCTGCAAGTTAATAAACTGCACCAGCCGTTACCAACACGCGATCCATTTTTTATCTGCGCTTTAACGTTCGCCAAAGCGTATTATTGTATCACCCGCACTTTGGCTTAAACTAACAAAAACTGGACGACCTTCCAGCGTGTGGTCTGATCACAAATTGGTGAGCATGCACCAATACAATTGGCAATTATATTAACCACAATTACCAACGTAAAGAGGCGACTTAAGACCACTGATTTCAACGATGAAGGATAACATCACGAGGAGACCATCGCTATCAGTGTGATAGCGTCATGATCAATGCTCCATCCTTGTCTGCATGAGAAGAGTTCTTGGCCCTGCTGTGGGGCAGTTACAGACTGCCATTATTATAATATCTATACAAATAAATAAAATTGGAGTGTCTGTTTGTAATGTCAAAATAACAGCTTGTTAATACAACGAAAAACCTTTTTTGTCTGTCTGTCTGTTTGTTCCCGCTAATCTCCGAAACGGCTGGACCGATTTCTACGCGACTTTCACTGGCAGATAGCTGATGTTATAAGAAATAACGTAGGCTACTTTAATTTTCGAAAAATAATTAGGCCCCTCGGAAAATACAACCTTCAAAATCTAATATACATACTCTATGTCAAGTGTCTGTCTATGGCGAGGTACTCTAAATTATTTATAAATAATCCTATTTGTTTTAAATTAAAAGGCGGGTGAAACCGCGGGTCCCAGTTAGTAAAAAATAAAGCTAATAACCGGACCTTATACTTTAAAGTGCTTTTCAAGGTGACCGCCTTTTTGTGAGGTTCAATCAATTTAACAGCTGACCTGTTAGAACGTGATGTAACTGAAGCGTTTAATCACATTTTGTATTGTTGACAAGTTCTTAACTCGGACTTATTCACAGTTGTTAACACCGGCTTCTTCACCAGAGGGGGCTGGTGACAAATAAGAAAAGTACCCCAATTGTTTCCAGTTCTAATACTAATGGAGTGAAGGATTCCCGGTCGCGGCATTGGGGTGGCTGAGAGCAATCCCAGCCGCACCTTAACCTGCGGCAACAGTGTTTTGTTTGGTACCAACAAATATAATTGCACACAATTAACACATTTGTGTCATATGTCACGACTGGCGATAGTTGGGATCCTTTTCTCATTTATCACTAGTGGAACGACACTGGTGGTGAAAACTAGGAATAGCCCGAATTCGCAGCTAAACAAAACAAAAATACAATCGATATTGTTCGTTTGACAAATAAGTGACTATTAAAAAGGGTTATGCGACCCCAAACGTCATCAGAGGGCCTGAATTATGCCCAGGTTATGCCAAAATGACATCAAATTAAATTAACTCTAAAACCACGCCTGAAATAGCGCCTTATAAGTAGACCCATACAATCCAAAGTCAAATGTTTTATATACTCTTAACATAAATAACACGTAACTACTTTCTAGCACTCGGTAAGCTCCGCTCCGAACTAGAATAACCAGTGGATTTTAGTGTTAAAATCTACAAGTTATTCTCGTTCCATAAACGGTCGCCACTATGTAAACAGTTCGTTTGCTAATTTTCTTCGTTGACGGATATCTTGTTTTCTAGTAAGTGTTCGTTATATCTGTTTTGCTGGAGATATCTCTTAGCGATGCGCGATTATGCATGATAGTAATTATATAATTTGATTATTTCATTTATTCGTATGATTGAAATTTAGTTACTAGTCATCCATTACGAATGCTGTCAGCGCCGATTTAACAGATTAAACGTATTAACATAAAAAAAAGAGATGTCTTATGGACACTGGTTGGAACGGAGTTCCTTCCGCTATATCTTTATTATGTTTGTATTAAGTAATGATTAAATGAAAAATATATCATAAATATATAACAAATATAGAAAAGTATAACATTTATACTTTTCTATATTTGTTATATACATAGTTATTTTTTATGTTTAGTGTAATCATAAATAGTGTATATATATTTTTAAATCTAATATATAAAATTCTCGTGTCACGGGGTTCGAACTTGAACTCCTCCGAACGGCTCGACCGATTTTTGTGATCCTTAGCGTGATTGTCGGCCAGGGTGGAGAATCGGCCAACATCTATTTTTCATCCCCCTAAATATTATGGGTAGTCCACCCCTAAATTTATTTTTTTATTTTTTAGGCAAATTTTTTTGTTTTTATTTTTTTATGACACAGCATACAAAAATACATACAACCCTAAATTTTCACCCCTCTACGATCAACTCCTATTTTTTATTTGATAATCTAATATATAAAATTCTCGTGTCACAGTGTTAGTTACCATACTCCTCCGAAACGGCTTGACCGATTTTTATGAGATTTTATATGCATATTCAGTAGGTCTGAGAATACTATCTATTTCATACCCCTAAGTGATAAGGGTTGTCCAACCCTAACATTTTTTTTTAAATTTTTTGGACAACATTTTTTATTTTTATTTTTTTATAATGTGGTATTAAAAAATACATACAACCCTAAATATTCACCCTTCTATCACCAACCCCTATGTTTTAATAGTTATTTAGGAATTTTTCATCCCGCTCGATAACTGATCAATTATCACTTGGTAAGTAATCCCCTCCACTCTCTATCCACTTCTCGCCCAGTAAATAGCACGGAATAGGGATGAGACCGAAGCCGGTCTCCTGTTTCTCTCACACAATAAGCCTTCTCTCACACCCTCCACAGTTTTCGGCCATTATATTATTATTTATGCATCAAGCGTAATAGTAACGTTTACAATTATCATTTTACTATAACGAATGTTATCTCGAATAGGCGCCGAAACGGCTCAACGGTTGTCAATGAAAATTTTCGGGATCAATACATGAATTATAACTTAAATTTTCATGTGTGTTCCAATTTTATATCTTCCAGCAGGGTCCAGAATACATGAATAGGTGTAAATATAATTTGCGCCAAGCGTAGCGGGCGGGTACGGCTAGTATCATATAAATATAAGTGTCAGTATAAAATAATTCAACAAAAACATAAAATGTGAGTAAATGGAATAAAGAAAATGATTATTTATATCTATTTATATTAATACAAAATGGTATTTAAACGTTAAAATTATTAATATGTTTGCATATTCTTAAAATTGACTGGCTCAATGCGAATAACCTTAAGCTTAACCTTCCAGAAACTAAAATTATGAATTTTAAAATTAGACAAATAAATAATCGCAGTTTCAGTTAAACTATAAGGGAGATCCTGTATTTGAAACAAATGCAACTATATTTCTAGGATTATATATTGATAGTGATATATCATGGAGGACGCAAATTAATAATGTGTGTGAAAGTTAAGTTAGTTCTCGTATGCTCTATATGCTAGGTAAAATTGTGAATAAGACAGCAGTCTTAGCAGCTGTTGCACCTCTATTGTGTCTCGTTTTGCGACACGCAATGAGATAATTGCATATATGCAATGGCACCAAAACTACACAATAAATTACCTGATCAAATTAAACTCAGCAGAAATATGTATTTGAATGTAAACTTTTAAAATTACTGAATGACAAAGCATTTTATTCTGGCAATGAATATTTTAATGACTAATTATAGTAATATTTAATTTATATCTGTATAATTGTAATGTAGCTTATGATAATGATTTATGATATCCTTGAAATTTTTATTTAATTATTGTATTTATACGACTTTGTATATATATATATAGTCAAAGTCAAAGTCAAAATCTTTTATTCAAAATAGACTATAAAATAGTTCTTTTTGAACGTCAACATAAGACAGCACCCATATAAGCCCACCCTTCACCGCTTCCTAGTGTTTAAGCTGGGGAGAAGAAACGGCGCAACAAACTCCCCAGCAACATATATATATATATATATATATATATATATATATATATATATAATTTTGTTAATGTTGTATTTCCTGCACCAACATTTTGTATGCCTTCTGATGGGACCTGTGTTCACAAAATAAAATACATTGAATTGAATTGAAAAAAGTTTTAGTTTCCTAGGTGATCGGGAAGTGCCTCAAAATCACTGCAAATAGATGTCGGTTTTTCACTGTTAGGTGTTGCTTTTTTCGGTCTAGCCCCTCAGCCCGCAAACAAATCAGTATATTATTATTAGCCCTGAACGATAACGTGCGATAAGGAACTCCGTTCCAATAGATGCATATCGTTATTACTACCTCGACTCGGGTTTTATTAGGGGGCATCTTCGGCGCGCGTAGTTTCTGTTTACGCGTTAATAACGAGTCGATTGACTTTATTAAATGTGATATTTTAGTGTATAGTAAATTTCGGCCTGAATCACATTTATCAGTATCGGTCGCATTTTATATTTTGAAAATAGTTGTTTTGTATGAAAATGCGTACGAATTAATTATTATTTCCGCATGCTTCGCTTTTTTCTATTTTAAATAAGTGCAGCACTCGATTTTAAATGTTAAAGGCTGCTTGCAACCGTCACTGTACCTATATGTAAGGATGCGTAATCAAGCAATTGCATGAGAACGGATGCTTAAGCATGCTGTTAAAGGGTGTTTACAATCGTCAATGTATGGGAAATGATGATCTAGCGAACGCGTGAGAACGGATGCTTCAGCATGCGAATACACATTATCACAGCTAATAGCAACTGATAAGCTGCGAGTGCAGATATACAACAAACCATAGTAGCTGGCAGCATACAATAGCATCTTATAGCAGCTGAAAGCATTAAATAGCCAACTATAAGTATAAGTGTGTCCAAAACCATCCTGCTAAATGAGAATTGATAATAAATGTAATTCAGGCCTTAACCTCCATTCTCATAATATGATATTCCCAAAATATTTTTTCTCTAAGTACAGTGATCACTAGTCCATAATATTAAATGTAATCAATAAATTGAATTGCAAGTAAAAGGGCTAGTGTTTCTACTAATTAGTAATGGTTATGGTTATTCAAATATTGAAATTAGCGTTAATAGTTCATTCGAATAATGAAAGTAACGTTAATAGTTCATTCGAATATTGAAATTAGCGTTAATGGTTTATTCGAGTATTGAAATTAGCGTTAATAGTTCATTCGAATATTGAAATTAGCGTTAATAGTTCATTCGAATATTGAATTAGCGTTAATAGTTCATTCGAATATTGAAATTAGCGTTAATAGTTCATTCGAATAATGAAAGTAACGTTAATAGTTCATTCGAATATTGAAATTAGCGTTAATGGTTTATTCGAGTATTGAAATTAGCGTTAATAGTTCATTCGAATATTGAAATTAGCGTTAATAGTTCATTCGAATATTGAATTAGCGTTAATAGTTCATTCGAATATTGAAATTAGCGTTAATAGTTCATTCGAATATTGAAATTATTTACAATCGGGCATCATTTATCTCTTTATTCTGAAGATGAATACGTAATTTATTGCATATGTACTACTGGTATATGCACAATTACGTAAAGTTGAATTTTTTAGAATGACCAGGTATAAGGTCCTTCCGTGGGGGAGACCCTACCGAATGGTAGTGGGCAAGTTGAGCCAGACATATGTCTTCCCGGTGACCGAAATCTTGACTCCGGATTTAAAAAAAAGGTATAAGTTCCTCTCGGGCGTCGCGGGCACACAAATCGGGGATTCTGCGTGCTCATACCGAGACCGAGCGACAACGACGGCATCCTTTACAATCGTACCAGTGAAGTGCCTGAGTGCCTTCTCTATGTTAAAGGGGGTGACCGCTTTACAGCCATCTCCTACAAGATATGCATGAAGGCGTGGCAGCAATGGGCGGCTCTAATGTGATCTTAAGAGGACCTGGAGCCCCCCTTTGGTGCCAAAGATGACCGCCCAGTGGCTTTAGCCGGTAGGAGCCTGGCATGCCCCTTCGCCCTTCCTTGGGGTGGAGGAAGTTCATGACGAATTTCCACTGGGGACTAATAAAAAAAAAGAGTAGCGTTAATTTAAAAGTACGATATATTTTCTATTATTTTTTGCAGTAGTAAGAAATGTTTCGAGGACTTTAAACAAATCATTTTTCACAATTTTATACAGCAGTGCGTGTTCTTTATCTGTGTGCGCTTTTGTAATCATCATATCAGCCGAAAAAAGGTCCACTGTTGGACATAGGCCATCCCAACAATCGTCACAACGCCCGGTCTCGGTTTCTGCTGTGTGCTCATTGGGGGGTTTTGCCATAATCACCACGCTTGGCAAACGGTTGGCGATCGCAGTTGAATTGTAATTTTGCTCAAAGGACGCTGCTGCTCTGTCTCCGGCTAATCCCATAGTCGCCTTTTACGACACCCGTGAAAAAAGCTGGACTGGTGCTATTCTTAGCTGCCACCACACGGTTTTTGCTAATAGTATCATCATCATCATCATTTTGCCCGAATGAAGTCCACTGCTGGACACAGGCCTCCCCCAAAGATCGCCACAACGACCGATATGGGTGTGTTGTGGGCTCATTTGGGGGTTTTGACATAATCGCCACGCTTGGCAGACGGGTTGGCGATCGCAGTTGAGTTGTTAATGTACTCGAAGCACGCTGCTGCCCATCCTCCGGCTACTCCCTTAGTCGATTTCTACGACACCCACGGGAGGAAATGGTGTGGTGATATTCTGAGCCAGCACCACACGGCAATGAGCCGGCACCACACGGCACGGCATGTATCATAATGTGAATGTTATATAGCTAACGATCAATAAATCACTCTTTATTTGAAGTCGATAAATAAGTACAGTTGGCGACGAACACAGTTATGTAAACACGTTGAAATTTATTGAAACATTATGAATAAGTAGTAATTCATTTATGATTAGATTACTTACTTAGGATTTCACAAACCAAGTATTCATATTAACATACACATTGCATTCGTCGTATAGTATCTAGGTTTATTTTTATATTTATGTTATTGTCTCAATCTAAAATCTAAATCACAAAACAAATTAAAGTCATAGTGCTACCAGTCACACTCGAATTTAATCAAGTTTTGTCAGAAAAAATATCGCGGTTCACCGACTTCGCCGAGGCCAACAGCGCGTCCTACGCAAACCATGCAAAACAAAATGAAGCTAAAACGTTATGCAACTTAGTCATAAGATTATCATTATTTCACTGGTGGTAGGTCTCTTATTGCAAGAGTCCGGCTAGGTAGGTACCAAAAGAAAAAAAAAAAAGTTTGAGGCGGTGTGCACTCGAGCTATGGTGCGAGCGGCTGATGCTGCCACAGTACGCGGAAAAGCGCGTCGCTGAGGCTGTCTTGCCACTCTTCGGATCCTGGCTCAGAAGGAGCGAACGCGTCACCAACCGCAGGTATCACCGGTCACGGTTGTTTCGGTGCGTACCTGCACAGAATAGGACGCGAGGTAACGGCACAGTGCCACCATTGTGGAAGCGACCAGGATACTGCACAGCACACGCTTGAGGTTTGCCTTGCGTGGGCTGCCGAGCGGCGAATTCTGGTCTATCGAATCGGGCAAGATCTTTCTCTACTAGCAGTAGTGTCTGGCTATGTTGGCAGAGCATGAAAATTGGAGCACAGTGGTCTCCGTCTGCGAGAGCTTCATGCTCCAGAAGGATACTCCAGAGCGGAATCTGGAGAGGGTCGATCCTGCATGGAGAAGGTTGAGACAGCGCTGGAGTAACAACCGCCTCGGCACCCAGGTCCATCACGCCTGAGCCCCTTGCCGTAACTGTATGGCAAGGGACCTCGGGGGTCGTGGGTGCGCAGAATGGGGAGTCTGCGTGCTCATACCAAGTGACCCCCGGGAAGATGGTGGTGCGCACGTGGTCACGTGCCGCTGCACAGCAATGCATGAGGGGATCGTTTACAATTCTCGCCCCCCCAGGCACCTCCCCAAGTGCCCCTTTTACAGTCGCCTTCCCTATGCTAGAGGGAGTGACCGCTTTTCGGTCTTCCCTTCCGAGATGTGCCTATAGGCGTGCCACCAACGGGTGGCTCTAGTGTGATCTTACGAGGACATGGAGCCGTGATATTTTCACTAAGTTATCTCTGAAGACATCCAATGTGATCAAGTGATTGTGAAAGAGAACACGTCAATAATGTGCATCAGTAAAGTTGCGTAGGCGCCGAATATCATGCATCTGCTGGTTTGGCTTTTGCCGATCCTATTGAAGTTCTAGAACTTTCCTCTGTCTAGTTACCTACGCTAAGTATTACAATGTGTTTTATTATACGGACAAGTCATTGGATCACATCACTTGTAGGAACATGTTTTGTGTCTAAGGCAATTGTTTAGCGGAGTGCCATTCAGGCGTGTGAATTGAAATAAAAGTTATTTTGACTGGACGTCAATGTACGTGTGGGTGGATAGACTGATTCATGTGTAGATAATGGACAAACCTAGATAAGAATAACAAAAAAAAAGTCAAGTGATACATTTGCGTTTTCTTATTACTAAACCCCGCTGACTTCAAGATACAGTACAATCTTTTTTTTATGTTAGTTAAATGCAAAAGGAAACTAAGAAAGCAACAGATTATAAATTTACGCGCATTTGACACACATTTTAAATTAGACTTTCTAACGGCGAACACAATATTATCAATATACATGTACTTAAACAGACATAAAACAATAAACAAATTAGTAACACATATTTAAAAAATAAATAAAATCTTCCAAGTCTGTCAGTTTATAAATAGTCTGTGGATCTCGTTTAATTTGTGATTCCGTGGTTCGCTTCATCCAAACAATAACAGACTTTATTAGAAAAATAAATAAATGGTGTTTGAAGTTGTGCGTCGCGTGTGTAGTTACTAGCAGTAGTTGCCACTACAGCTACAGCTTTATACTATTTTATTTTGTATGTTTTGTGTTACTTTTACGTTGTGTTGTTTCTGAACTCGTATTTTAAAAATCATGTTTTTATTATGTTTATCTTTAAAATAGAATAAATATAAGATTATTTATTGTATATCTTTACTTAATAGTTGCTTTAGTTTGTACTCTATATCCTATCTATATAACAGCTGTTAAATGAATGCGTAATGTTTGGATAGTAAAATCACCGTGGTAATTGCATTATTTCCCAACAGATGTTTAATCAACAAACCGCTCAAGCAAGAGAATAAAAAAGTGGGTTGTGTGTGAACGAATCTCTCTCTTGCCGAAATAAGAATGTTGTCAATTTATTAAAGCTTACTTAGATTCTTATTTTTTATGTATTTGACTTACCGTGCCGTGTGGTGCCGGCTCAGAATACCACCACCCCATCTCCTCCTGTGGGTGTCGTAAAAGTCGACTAAGGGATTGGCCGGAGGAAGAGCAGCAGCGTCCTTCAAGTATATTAACAACTCAACTGCGATCGCCAACCCGTCTGCCAAGCGTGGAGTGGATGACAAAACCCCCCAATGAGCCCACAACACTCCCATATTGGGCCTTGTGGTGATCTTTGGGGGAGGCCTGTGTCCAGCAGTGGACTTCATTCGGTCAAAATGATGATCCCTATAAACTACTGATTTTCGCCGTTCACTGTTTTGTGAGATCCTATCAACTTGGACTATGGCTTACACACAATACAAACGTATTTGCAAGATTTAGTGAGGTCCCGAGCGACGAAGGATAACGTAGTGTTGCCATATTTAAGCTGTATTGTGGATGGATGTGTAAATCTTATATCTTTAAATGAGCAATTCTTGTATATATATATATATAATTGGAATCTCGGAATCGGCTCCAACGATTTTCATAAAATTTAGTATATAGGGGGTTTCGGGGGCGATAAATCGATCTAGCTAGGAATCATTTTTAGAAAATGTCATTTTATAGGCGTTTGAGTAGTCTTAACTGAAAAATATGACTCTTCCTGACATCTATTGGCGAATAATAATACTATTTTTTGTGAGCAACTAATTGCTTTAACGACACAACAGCAGATGGCGTTGTTAAGTAACACGAAAATACCGAGCAAAGCTCGGTCATCCAGGTACTATACAATTAATGATCCAATTGTCTAAGCTGTGCATTTAATCAATGAAGGAGCCAGTCACGCATGGATATATCAATTGATCATGCGCTTGTTATAATTAATAAATGGCGAGCCTTTATCACAACGCTTCTTCGAAAAAGAACGCTAATACACGAGAATTAATAAGAATAAAATACTACATCGTTAGCAATCTTAACATCGGAATCATTTATAAAATATACACTTAAGTATTTCGTAATTAGAGATAAATTACAACGTTTCATCATTCTTTAATGTACTGCAGTACATTAATGAATGATGAAATGTTGTTTATTTAAAATAGACTGAAACTTGTACTTATTGATCGTCAACATAACGAGTTCTAAGCGCCGACTTACAGTAAGCGACAATTCTTAGAATTTGCTTTTTTAATCGTAAGCTCCCATAGTTACGATACAAATTTCAAGTTCAAATTATTGTCGCTTACGATAAGTCGGCGGTCAAGGTTCGATAATATGAGATTTCCTCAAATAAGCCCACCCTTCACCGCTTTCTAGTGTTTATGCTGGGAAGAAGGAACAAATCAAACTACCCAGCAACACATCTTAGTCTGTCATGTAGGGTCAGTGAAACAAAAGAGATATATATATATTTAGTTTTTATCTCTTATTAAAACATGATAACTCCTTTGATAAAACTTAAACCAGTCTTTTTTTACTCGGGGAAATCCATATTAACTTTCCCCGCCATGGGCAAGGCTGACGGACTTGCCGTAGGGATGCTCGGTATATGTCGATATTTTAACATCGATAACAGCTCCTACAAATTATCGATATCTCGATTATTTGTGTAATATCACAACAGCGATAACGCGCGGAATGCCTTGTAATCCGGTAAATTTACTGGTTTTTCCTGCCCTTCATACAGAATAGTGGTGCAGTGGCTGATACAATCGACTGCTGCGCTCCAGGTCGCGGGTTCGATTCCTGAACGGAACAATATTTGTATAATCTGCAGGTACGGGTCTGGGTGTTATTGTGTGTGGAATTTGTGTCTGTAAACGCAACCACGACATAGGAGAAATTCTAGGGCATTACTCTCACAGTTATTCTTACATATAATTGTTACGGCCGGTGAAGTAGGTAGGGCTGTGGTACCGCCTCAGCCAATCTCTTAACTAAAGAAAAGAAACAGTGCAGATCAAATCTGGACTCACTGAGACAAAATTGTAAATTTGTCATGGCATAAAACTTTTTAACAAAAAATATAAGTACCGACTTCAAAAACCCTACACGATATAAAAATATTAAAACCACTGAAAAGGAAAAAAATACGTTATTTATGACGTCGGGCGGGGCCAGGTATAACATATAACTTCTCATTCTCGTCGGTATATTTTTTGTTAAAAAGTTAAATTTGTTTCTTTTTAGTGAAAATAAATGTAAGAACTTTTTCCAATTTGGTATCGGTATTTAACACTAAAAATAAGAATTTATCAAATCGGTTCTCTGACCTCAGAGGAATCGAAACTATTAAGCCATCGTCTAGATAAGCGCAGTCAATTAACCTGTTTATTGAAGCTGGCTAAAAAACTACTCAATCAAATGTAATGCACTTTATAAGGGACCAATACGAAAGCAGTGCAGAAGCACCCGTTAAAAAAATAATCCCTTCCATCACAATCGCCCGCCTGATTCTCTCTAGGGAACCGAGCTACTTGTTAAACTGTAATAATCAAAGTTGTTTTATTTTCCAAGTGTCCACGGAGTATTGTCGCATCATCTCCATAGAACTATATAGGGTCTTACTTTTACAATGGAAAATATTTTAAGGCTAGGCTCTATGAATGGTATAGAATTCATTTCAAATATCAAGCATCGGTTTTACTGATAATATATAAATAAGTTTTAGAAATACTCGACTAGCGAAAGATTTACCGACTCTGTATTATTTTACAAAATGAAGGTTGATGATGTGTTTTTTTTTTGCTAAAGCTGCAACCTATAGATTTACTTCCAAAAATATTTACATTATTAAATTAAGACCCTATATAACCAAGTTTTCCGAACCGTGCACCTTAACTGTCGACTTTTCTTAAGAGCCTGTCAAAGCTGTATATGTATGTAGTATGGAAAATATTTGAGGAGGCAAATCTATAGGTTGCAATTAATGACATTTTACAAATAAACGCCATACACGAACTTTGTTGCACTACAAAAAGACGCGCCGACCGCCATAATCGCGGACGCGGCGGTCGGCGGTCCTAAAATATTTTCCATTACTAAAGTAAGACCCTAATGTAAACTAAAGTAAGAACTGTCGACTTTTCTTAAGAGCCTGTCAAGGCCTATGTAGGGACACTGCATAGAACTCACCTAAGTTGCGCCGCAACCTTCGATCCTTTGCCTTCTCTATCCTGCCTACTCCAGATATCTTCATCATATCGTCAGTAAAGCTAGTAGGCGACACGTATGTAATCCCGTTGTTTAAATTGGTAGCGCCGAAAAACAAATACTATTTCCTCATTTTGAAATAAATTAAATCGAAATATTATCATTTTAGGTATTTAAATTATTATACGCTCTATCAGAACTTTTTACAAAAATAGCAAGCTATTATTTATCGTAACACTTCGGAGAGTTGAAAAGAAAATAGATTCATTTGATGCAACGGACACCTTTAGACATACCAGTTAAACTGCTAAATACTAAATTAAATACAAGGTTTCATTCAACCTTCCATATCTATATTTTTTCAAGTCTTGCAAAACAGTTCTGTTTCCAGGATAACCCATTATCTACTACGACTGGATCCATAGTTCCCATCGTAGTCGATATAATCGATATATCTTTAATTTTATAATTCATCATACCAGCCACAGGATGTTTACTGCTGAACAAAGGCCTCCCCCTTAGATTTCCACAACGAGCGGTTACACGCCATCTCATCCAACGACTCCCAGCGACCTTCACCAGGTCGTCTGTCCACCTCGTTGTTGCGTTTTCCGGTTTTTTATAATTATACTATTATTATTTAATTTAGCTAGCGCAATTACTGGGCATAATATTAAATAACCAACGTCTCGAGGTGACGAATACGCAGTGGTGCCACGCAAAAATTGTCCTGGGTAGCATTACAATTGTTATGGGCAGGCATGACGCTTACCATCAGGCGAATAACTTGCTTGACTCTCATCATATCAGCCATTTATAGATCCACTACTGAACAAAGGCCTCCTCCATAGACTTCCACAATTGTGTCGTCATTTTGAGGGTAATTTGCCGATGATACCACGCTTGGCAGGCGGGTTGGTGAGCGCAGTATGAATACTGTTTCACAGAAGGGACGCCGCTTCCTACCCTCTGGTTAGAGTCCCTTAGTCGACTCTTACGACGAGGAGGAGGACGAGGAGATGCGAGTGGTGCTATATTCTTAATCCGGACACCACACGGACAACAACAACTTGACTCTTGGTTGTATAAAATACTTATTTATATTGATGGAATTAACATTTTGCGTAAACTTTAATGTATCAAACCATTTATATGTACGATGTGATAAATTTAAACCAGTCTTCAAGTACACATTTAGGCTCATCAATTCACCTCGCTGCGTTGCGTGGCGTGTAATATTGCCTGTTTTTATGTCAATGTCGCGCAGTACCTGTGCAAGTCGCGATCACGGCAGGTAATTATGGTTGTATAATGATAAGGAAAGGTACTCCAACGTTAACGATGTTAATGTTTGGACGCGGTGTCCAAAACAACATGGATTTCCATGATAACTTGCAACTCCAGTTGTGTATTACGTGTTCCGTTAATTTATTTTCCCGATAAAAGATTGGTTACAGACAGATACAGATAAATACTGACGTAAACTGTAGTTAGTACAATAGTTTTAATGCTTTGTCTTTTTCTTATTTAATTTCGTTAATGTACTATATATTGGCTACCGTCTTCTCTTGGGTCGCTCGGTGTGGGCATGTAGATTCCGCAATCTTGTGTAGACCCAGAGGTCCCCGGCCTTATAGCAACGGCAGGGGGTTTCAGGCGTATGGGAATTAGGCGCCAGGGCGGTTGTTACCCCGGCGCCGTCTCCTCCTTCTTCGAGCGGGATCGACCCTTTCCCGATCCCGCTCTGCAGTCTCCTTTTGGAGCATGACGCTATAGAAGGAGACCACTGCATTCCAGTCTTATTTATTTCTTTATTTAAACTTTTATGTACATTCAGTATACATATGGCGGACTTAATGTCATGAGGCATTCTCTACCAGTCAACCTTTGGGTTAAACAAAGCACTTCGAAAGAGGTATAAAAGCAAAGCTATATCTAATGCTAAAAAAGACTGAATTAAAAATAGGAATACAGACATATACTAATATAAAAATAGATACTATATTATATTACATAATTATAAATAGTTAAATAGAATCCATAGAAATATCTGATATAAATATTAACTCTAATGACGAAGACAAAACTGATTAGGATTGTAACAATTTCAGGAAGTATTGACGCACTTTACGTTTAAACGCGAATTTATTTGGAGGTTTCTTTATATCAAGAGGAAGCGCATTTCAGAGTTTTATTGTTGAAACAGCGAAGGATTTGGACATAAACCCTGTATGGTGGTATCGAATGTTAAGAATTAAATTTTCAGAAGCCAGAAGGTCATGACTATGGGAGCCACCTAAAAGTTGAAAGAAAATTTTAAGATAATTAGGAGCACAAGGATTGTTTATAATAGTGAAAAGCAAACAGAGTGATCTAACGGCTCTCCTCTGACGGACAGGTAGCCATTTAAGCTTAGATCGATAGGAAGAAATGTGGTCGTACTTACGCAATCCGAAGATGTAACGAATACCATTGTTGAGAAGTCGATCCAATTTGTTAAGAAGTTCTTGGGATAGATCAGAGTAACAAACATCCGCATAATCAATTATTGTTGGATGGAAGGAAATTTTTGAATCTATAGATAGATCGCAGTGTGGCCGTTACGGTCTGGCTTGTCTGGCTAACTTGCTTGACCCAACTAAGCCTGTCATCAATATGGAGATCCAAATCCTTTACATGAGGTGACAGGGGAATAACAGAATTATTAAAAACGATTGGGGTAAGGTGTTCGGTTTTAATATTTTGAAGGTAGAACGGACTACATATAATAATAGCCTGACATTTACTTGTGTTGACAGCAACTCCATATTTAGAAGACCAGTCTGCTATTGCTAGTAGATCATCATTTAGACAAGAAATACTTGTATTTAAGCTTTTGCAATCAGATTGAGTGTACAGTTCTAAGTCATCAGCATACAGATGGTAAGAGCATTTGAAGATGGTAGTGATTGAGTTGATAAATAAGGAAAACAAGAGAGGAGAGAGTACACCGCCTTGTGGTACACCAGTTATAACGTTACACCAGCCAGAGAATTCCTAGCCGACACGCACTGTTTGCTAGTATCCACGAAGATAAGATGAGAACCAGCCCTGGGATGATGACGAGATCCCTATTTGTGTCAGGATAGCAAGGAGAATATCGAGAATATAATAGTTTTCGTGCTCTGCCAACATAGCCAACACTACTGCTGGCAGAGAGAGATCTTCGATCACCTCGAACGTGTGTTTCTTAAAACCTACTTGCTAAATAAAGATTGTTAGTGTGGGTCAAATCTTGCAACTGAATTTTAAAACAGTTATTCCCAACCGATTGATCTGAAACTTTG
Source organism: Diloba caeruleocephala (assembly GCA_947459985.1). Lineage (NCBI taxonomy): Eukaryota > Metazoa > Arthropoda > Insecta > Lepidoptera > Noctuidae > Diloba > Diloba caeruleocephala. Next base: position 2,003,212 of record OX381616.1, on the reverse strand, counting down.
AATACACATTCAGTTAGGATGACAAATTGACAATGCATGGTTAGCTAAGTGCCGTCATTCTAAATCCAAAATAATGGTCTCCTTAAGATCCAGTTACTTTTTATGCACCCCATGATATGGGATACAATGTACATGATACATGATACAAGATTGTGTTTAAAAGCATTTTTTTGAAATTAATTATTTCTTAAATATATAAATACAAATACAAATATTTACAAATAAATACAAATATTTTTATTGACATAATTGTGGCAGTTAACATGAATTCTCTGGATCCTGAACTAGTTTATACTGTGTTACAGGAACCAGTGTCTTCCCCTTATAAATGATTACAATATTATGTCAACAATAAGATGACAAAGAAAAAAAAAAGAAAATAACATTATGAGCGAAAACAGTCTCAAATCTGCATGTGTTGTGTGAGTGTGAATCAGTATATGTGTGTGTGTAGTGGGTGAGTGTTATGTGGTGTGTGTGGTATGTGTGTGTCTCTGTGTGTGTACTTGTGTATGTTTAGTATGTTCACATATTACCTATAGTGAATATATCTTAATTAAAATGTTCTCAGTGGCTTCATAATCTAGAGTCATCAGCCACGTTCGCAAAACTTTTTTGACTTGATGGTTTGTATGTTTTTTAATTTTGTAATTTTTATTAATTATGTTATAAATATGTGGAGCCAAAACATTATAATGTTTTTGAGCAAATAATGATTTTACGCGAGGTACCGGGCATCGTTCAACTCGTTTAATCGATTCATGTAAGTTTGGCACAGTCACTTTATGAAATCGTTTTATTATTTCATAAACAAATATTTTTCTGATTGATAACACATCAGCCTTCTCATAGATGGATGTAGTTGGATGTCTAAAAGGTAGGTACATAAGCACTTTTAGTACAGCACGCTGAGCCCGTTCTGCAGCAATCAGGTAAGTTTTACTTGCACAGCCCCAGGCGCATATGCAGTATCTAATTAAGCTTTCACATATAGCTTTGTATGTTTGAATTAATAGTGGTAGGTTTGCTACTGCACGTAAGTTCTTAAATACATAAATGATTTTTCTAATCCTTGTGGCCAATGATTTAATATGCTTGTCCCACGTAAGGTTTTTATCCACTATCACCCCCAAGTATTTTATACTAGTGACGCGAGAAAGTGCTACGCAACTACAGTCACAATAGTCCACTCTACGATTACATGGATAGGTGTGAATTTTAAGTTCCATATCAGTTCCTGGACTACCTAAAACGGATTTACTGAAACAGATGTACTTAGTTTTGTTGGCATTGAGTGTTAAGAGACTATTTTCTAGCCATGTGGTCACATTGGCCAAGCCCATCTCTGCAAGCTGAAAAGCGTGTTCCCATGTTTTTCCGTGGAATAGTAACACCGTGTCATCCGCGAACATAAATAAGTCAAGGCCGGGCAAGGCAGCACTACACAATTCATTGATATAAATAAGGAACAGTGTCGGTCCAAGCGTGCTGCCTTGTGGAATACCGTATGTGCAGATTGCACTGTCACTTGTGTACTTTCCAATGCGTACTCGCTGTGTTCTGTTAGTTAAATAGTCTCTAAACCACCCAAGAGCCAAACCCCTAATACCAACGCTCTCCAGTCTAGCAAGCAAGATCGGCACAGACACGGTATCGAAGGCTTTCTGGAGATCCAAAAAGACTCCCACACACCTGTCTCCCTTATCCATATACGCTGTTAAGGCTGTCGTAAATGAAAGAACTGCGTCCTCGGTTGACTTTCCTTCCCGAAACCCGTACTGGTTACTGTTAATTAAATTATTTTTGTCAAGGTAGCTGATTATTCTTTTACTAACGAGTTTTTCTAATATCTTTGATAGTGTTGATAGAAGAGAGATAGGTCGGTAATTTGTTAGATTATCTTTGTCACCGGACTTAAAAATTGGACACACAACAGCTCTCTTAAACAGTTCTGGGAAAATGCCTGTTTCAAGACTCATATTACATAGGTGTGCGATAGGGCTTGCCAGTGTCATTACATTCTGTTTTAAGATGGTCGTTGATATATTGTCCCATCCCGGAGCACTATGTGATCTGAGTCCTAATACAACACCTCTTACTTCGTGTGGTTCTGTTGGAATAAACGACATGGATCTCAATGGAGAATTAGTTGCAGTGGCATGGATTGCTAGGTCATTTTCATATGTATTCATTTTCTCGAGAATGTGACCGGCAAGTGTACCTCCTATTGATGTAAAATAATTATTGGCAGTATTAAGGGACTCTACTGGTGAATCATTGAGAGTGAGAAGCTCTTCTGAAGATACTTTATTTTGATTCAGGTTACAAACATCTTTAATAATTTTCCATGTTTCCTTTATATTACCATTGTTATTTTTTAATTGCTCCTTGAAGTATTTAATTTTAAGGTTTTTAATAATGCGGTTACAGGAATTTCTATACTTTAGATATATTTGTTTTAGCTGCACATCATTAGGTGATTTGTTAACCCTTTTATGAAGTCTGTCTCTTTTTCTCATACACCTAACTACTCCTTTTGTTATCCAAGGTTTAAGCGGTTGATAGCGTTTGGAAACATTATTTACTTTTGTGTTCTTTTCAATTATTGATAAAAGTTTTGACATTAATAATTCCGAAGCTACTTTCACATCAACAGCAGTGTATAGATCTATCCAACTTTCTCTGGTAAGTAAGTCTTTGATAACTTTATATTTAATCAGTACTTTCTGCTGCATTTGACTTCGTCTAATGACATTAGTATTATGTATGTATAGTAATATAGGTGAATGATCCGTCAACTGCTGCTCGAATACAATCGTTTTCCACGCTCTGCAACATTTCACCATAAAATGGTCTATGCATGTGCTAATTCTGGTAGGTCTTGTGACACCTTGCCTTAACCCATACATGGCGAGTAAATTTAGATAATCTTGTGCAGAACCAGTTATGTGGTCAGGTATGATGTCTATATTTATATCTCCGGTAAGTATTATATTTTGAGACGAAGTACAGCGTAAAACTTGTTCAAGTGAATCTAAATAGTGACTGTGGTTTCTAAAGACTGGAGGACGATATGAACAAATAACAGTGTAGTCAGAGTTTAATGAGATAATAAGGCAGTTTCCTTCCGCAAATTCGGGCTCACGGGAGGTTGCGCTGATTTCCTTACGAACATATACTACTACACCGTCATTTTGGTTCAGGGTGTTTTTTGTCCAAAACGTGTTGTAGTCATCCAAATTAGGTGGTGGATTATTTATATTTGTCCAGCATTCTGTTAAAACTAGAAGGTCTACTTGTATGTTTAGGGTAGATATAAAGGCTAAGAATAGGTCAAAATTACAGTTTATGCTCCTTATGTTTAAGGTAAGTATAGATATGCAGGCACTGTTATTATTATTGTGGTTAAGTAGTTGTGAGCAGAGCGTTGAATCACTTAACAAAATACACTCAACTTGTCCTGTGCTGTCTACTTCGGATGTAATAAACTCATTTAATTGATCGAATTTTAGGTATATTAGGTGGGCACAACATAATGATCTTAGAAATTAGAGTGTCTTGTTTAATTTGATAATTCTTTATTTTTCGTATTGTTAAGTTTTTTGTTTTGGTGAAATGGGAAAATAAGTTAGGTTTTATATAGAAACGTATGCATTTTAATCCAATGTAAACGTTAAACAGCGAATTTATGTAATGTATTAGTCGATGTACTATTTCAGTGGTTAGTATTTTTGGTGGCCGTGGTATCGTTAAGTGTATTTGCGAACTAGTAATGATTTGAATTTGAATTATTAAGTGAATCTGTTTCTTAGAATGTGATATATAAGACTTGTTAAAGAAATAGTTTGTTTTGTGTTTGTAAGTAGGTATAAGGAATAGTTGTAGATAGTAATGCATGGTGTGTTTGTGTGTTATAATGTAGCTATGTAAAAGTTTATTTATCGTGTTTCTTAAAGATAACCGTAAACTAGAGTAATGGCAATACATTGCTTTTAAAAATAACACTGAGTAAAACAAACCGTTGCACAAAATGAACATAAGTGTGTCGCAAACATAAGCATAGCAACAATAATAAAAATAAAAAATAGAAGTTTGACATACTACGATGACTAGTCATATCTCTTGTTTCAATTTTTCCAGGTCAGACTCTTCATCTATCCTTTGAGCGTTGTCTCCTTCTTTCTTACGTATATAAACCTTTCCGTATGACGTCCAACAGAAGTTGTAGCTATGAGCTTTAGAGAATTCTCGCGCCTGGTAGAATATTTGTTTTGTTTTGGTTGTAAGGCTTTCTGCGATATAAATGGGTGAGTTTCCTCCCATTCGAATATGTGAGGTGTTCAATTTATTGTTTTTGTTGTCCCGGTTATAGGTTTTTATGTTAGTAATGAGACTATCTTTTAATAACATACTGTTGAACTCAACCATTACCGGTCCTCTAAACTCCGGTTTTTTACTGCTTAGCCTAAATACATTCCTGAAGTCTGAGCTTTCTATTGGCGTTTTCATAGCCTCACCAATACTTTTTATAATTTTTACTAAATCCTCTTTTTTTTCTTCATGTTTTTTTGGCAAATTCCTGATCTCTATAGTTCATAACGGCCATTTATACGTCCACTGCTGAACAAAGGCCTCCCCCATAGATTTTCACAACTGTGTCATCATTTTGGGGGGTATTTGCCAATACTCACCACGCTTGGCAGGCGGGTTGGTGAGCGCAGTATTGCTACCGTTTCACAGAAGGGACGCTGCTGCCCATCCCTCTGGTTTAGATTCCCTTAGTCGCCTTTTACGACATCCACGGGAGGAGATGGAGTGGTGCTATATTCTTAATCCGGACACCACACGGAATGTATCTATAGTTGTAGACCTCATACTTCTCTCTAGGATTTCAACTTTTTCTTCTAATGACTTTATGTACTTGTTTTTGTTCTTGTTTTCAAATTCTATCTCTTTAATTTTTTGCAACAAGTCGTCATACTTATCGCTCATAAAGCCAAAATACAGAACTTCGCACCGATGTTCAGCATCGGTGCGAAGTTCTGTATTTTGGTTTTTGATTTCATCCAAATTATTTTGCAGGAGATGAAATTTATCATTTTGCTCCTGTCTAAGAGTGGCTAACATTGACATAATGTCATTTCGAAGGGATTTTATTTCCTCAGTATATTCTACGTCGTGCTTGCGTTTATTACGGAAGGTTATTCTTTCTGTGGGCGTCTCAGCCATAGTCGGTGTTGATAAGTTGGGTTCGGAATCGTAATGCAATATAGAGCCTTCACTAGATACATTTTTAGGTGGTGTACGGTTCAAAGGCATGTCTAATTGCTTACCAAATAACTAATTATAAAAAGAAGTCAGTTGTGTATGTAACAATAGCAAAAAGATTATAATTTGATTCGAATTTTTACTGCGGTTTCTTGCAATTAAAACATGAACAAACTTTGTTCTTCGCGTCGTAGTCGCAGCCGTTCAAAACAATAATCACTCACCCGAGGCGGCGCGCTTGCGCAGAGTAGTTTGCTATTTCGCCTTGCGTCGTACTGTCTCCGATAGCCGAGCGGCGGCAGTCGCACCTCTTCGCCCGTGCTCGTCTCGATTCGGGTTCGAATCTCGGGGCCAATCAATGATAATTTTTTCAAGTAGTGTCAGGCAATTATGTTGTTATCCTTTTCATGGACCTCCCAGTGGGCGGGTCAATGGCCTTTAGCACTCACGAGTGCAAGCAGGAATCGTAAAAAACGTTCGACAGCCAATGGTAATTTTTCGAATAGTATATTTCCAAACTGACACAGTAGCAAATTGTACACACGACCACTCGCGCGGACTATTGGCGGGGAATTGATATATTATATTGATATTGATTGATATAGACGCAGGTACTGCAGGTAGGTAAGTAAGTATATTTTAAGAAGCCTTGTATTCTCTTAACGGTGGTCGAAACACGTTTCGCATTATAACAGGACATTGTGGCACGAATTGAAGTAAATCATTACTTGTTCTTATCTCAACTGTCCATTTCACAGAGAAGATTTACTGAAACATGTTGGTAAAGAAAACCAAATGTAATCCTTATGCTTTCCAAAGTCCTCGCTTAACAAATCTTATCCCCACAGCATAAATCACAGAAATAGGAAATAAGGAGGCGTAACCGCGCCACCGCGACATGCACAATCTGGGCCATCCGGAAAAAATGGCCGTTTTATAACATCAGTTGAGATTCGATCACGTAAGTGAAACTTTGTTAAATTGTCGTGTTGTTCGGGGATAACATGCAAAAACCAAAGCGCAAATAAACTTTATCAAGGAAGGAATTATATACAATATGCAAGCGAAGGAATTTTCTAGTATTTGGCTATAAAAATAATAAATTAAATATCATTGTTTTCTTTATTATGTTACATTTGGATTGATGGAACAGAACGACATTATTAATTATGTTCGAAAAACAATGCTTCTTATCTACCACGTTTAACTAGCAATCGGTGAATAACAAACGCAGTGAATAGAACAGCGAATGGTACTCCCAATAAACTTACGAGTTGCGTGGTATGGCTGTCGTTTGCGGTCTGTACGCTCGGTATGATTGGCTACCTACAAAGTCGTGGGTGTGTTTTAGTATGAGAAGCCAATTATAATGTTGTGTTTATTCAGTTTACTGGATGAGAACTTGTAACTGTGTGCATTCGTGTGCTTTTATGATTTCTAGGCTCACATACATTTTGATCTACATCCTTTCTTCCAATATCTTTGGCACAACTTCTCACAGAGATAAACCTTGAGACTTACTGACTGCTTCGCTTAACGGCCGAATTTTTTTAATCAATCCAATCCACAATTAGATTTAAGATGTTGAAATTAATTAGTTTTTGTGATAAGATCCCATTTAACACAAAAAACAGACAAATCCATTATCCCAAATCCAAAGATATCCAAAGATTGATTTATTAATTTCGACCGTAAAACACATTAACCAGAGCCCGCGGATAGGAAAAAGCGCAGCTAACAACTGTGGAATCTTTAATTTTATACATTATCATCATTATTTTAGCCGGAAAACGTCCTCGACATAACCCACCCCATAAGTGAACGCAGTGGAACCTAAGATGTTTTTATAAGTGTAGATGGGTTGCCCGCGCTCTATGATGGTCACATGAAAGCAAGGTAATTTCCCGGAGTTTACATAGTCACGCACCGGCCAGTGTCGCGGCTAGACGGCAATCTTAAACGTAATTATTGCAACATATTGCGGAAAATGCCTTCTTGTGTTTATAGAACGTTTATGCCCGAATAATACTGCATCTGTGAGAAAAGAACATAATTTCATGCGTAAATCTGTACTGTATTATGCGGTCTAATGGCGCCAGGAGACAGGTTACGTCACACGCGTTCAGGCCACCGAGCATGCGCCATGCAGCTGCTAATGCTACGTAACTAACGGTGTATATTCATTTCTTTCTAACAACCGGTATGCCGCATGGTGGCTTTCATTTTCTCTCACTTCCTTCGCGCACTGTTTGTGAGCTGAATGGTTATATGTACTGGTACGGTAAAATTTATGCCGTTCTGTAGTGTCACAATGTTCGTGTATGGCGCATCTATTGGTAAAATATCATTGAGTGGAACTACTTTGTTTATGGCCACTGGTCAGTCAACCCTGTATTAAGGAGCTCAACGATCTAAACATAATACTATCAACAGGACAATTTGTGTGGCCATTCAGATAGGAAATCGAGAATATCTCCAATTTTCTGTGGGTATCAGCGCAGCATTGTACAAAACGATATTTTCTTTTAAGTTGATGCATTGATACATTAAGGTCAAGGGTCCTGCAAGTTGCGAGAAGGTAAATAGCTGGTTCTTAGGTTGGAGTATAGCCTTAGGAGCACAATGGACAAGGACGTAGTTTTTTTGGGGTGGTGTGTTAGTTGCTGTTTATTTTAAACGAAAATTTGTTTTTATTGTTTTCGCATTTTTTACTGCATACACCATAACTAAAGAAACAATTTGTGTTTGACGGCACGGTTGGTGCAGTGGCTGATACAGTCGGCTGCTGCGCACCGGGTCGTGGGTTCGATTCCCGCACGGAACAAATATTTGTACGATCTGCAGGTAGTTGCTTAGATATGGGTCAATGTTATTTGGGAAATAGGCAATTCTTACAACGAAAATAATGTTTTAGTTTTCGCGTTGTTTAATTGCATAGATCACAGCTATAGAAACAATTTAAAACTTGAGAACTTTTGTCCAAGGACCAGTGCCGAGATATGTGACTGAAGTCCTAAGAAATAACTGTCACATTAGGTCAAGGTGCGGCTATCCCAAAGCCGCAAATATACACACACCTTGGCAAAAGGAGGTGTTCCAAAATAAAGGGGTGCACGGCCTGGTCCTTGTACAATATACAAAAAAATTGCTCAATAAAAAAGATTTATTTTATTCATTTTTGATAAAATGTCTTTCTTTTCTGGTACACAACTACAATTTCTACTTACAATTGCAACACACAACGCAAAAATCCAATATGGCGGCAAAGGACATTTAGGGATGTATGATACTGCCAAGACATCGATACTTTTACTCACTTTGTTATACCATAAGAAAGTATCGATACTTGCTCATTACTTGATCAAACAGTATCGGTACATTTTTATGGAACACTTAGATTTTTAGAACCAAATAAAAACACGTTACCTATCTTTGGAATTTATTACATGGTTTAAAATACTGCTTATAAAATTATTTTATATCCACAAAGAAGTTGAATCTCTGAGTCGCCATATTGAAAGTCAGTGAAATTACTGATTACAAATGATTTTTGTACGACTAAAGTATGCATTTAAACGAATTATAAGTATTTTTCGGGGACGTCTGGATTTTTCTCGATATTTTGAGGTACATGGACCTGGCCGAAAATGAAACATCTCCAAATACACAAATTAATAATAATGCTCTCTGCACTGGTACCTTGGAGGAAATTTCTTTAATGTCTATGTTTATCAAAATCAAAATCATTTATTTGTGATTCACAGGTAAGAAATAGGTCTTAGTCAAATATATAGATCTATAGATTAACCGTGTTACTATATTATTTGTTTTTTTTAAAAACGTTGCCCCACTCTAGGTTTTCGCCTGTGTCATGGGTGCGTTTACAAACACAAATTCCACACACAATACACCCAGAATTAAATATATATTATGCATATTTAATTACTAATTAAATATACATAACTAAACCTGGGAAACATATTGCATTGCCAGATTGCTGATAGAATCGTTCTCAATTCCTATGACCTAACTGGACGAAATAATGTTGTTGTCGAAACTTCTGATTAATAAATGATCTAATGTTCGCGGATAAGAATATCAGATTTTTTACGGTCAGCCTTTTAAAATATAAACTGGTTTGCTTAAGTAGTATAAAAATTCGGCAACTAACAATTTGGCTGCTTCTTTTGGCATTAAAAATGTTGTTCTCACTAAATTAAAGACAAGATTTGATAGATTTTAAGTTTTCTTATTCATACATTTAACTTACCTATAATATTTTTTAAAGGTAAAGGTAAGGCAAGATATGGTTTGATTAAAGTTTGAATTTGGATTTTTTGAATTTGGAATCCTTTTTATATCAAATTAAACGGTTTGTCATCGTTATGACTACGCTGCAATAATATTGTACTTCAATTAGCTACAAAACTTGCGAAGCCAAACACTTTTTAGTTATTTTTAAACACCCAATTTTTAACTCTAATCGGAGCGGTAGTTCTGATAACAGAACCACATTAAATTATGCTACCCGCGGATACAATTGCCTTTCAATAATTAACTAACCAAAGAGATGCGTTGGAAACCTGAAAAAGTAAACGGCGGAAATTGCGAAGGCCATTACAATAACAAAATTTCCAAAAAAATTGAAGAACAAGACCTACCTTTCGAAATTAAAATATCCACAAATTCACACACACAAACACAGCACAGTTACACTAATAATAAATGTTTGAACAAAAATGATCGATGTATTGTTCGACTCCTGCGCAAGCAACCAAATACGCGCGCGCTCCTTGTAGCAACTGGTCGCAAACTGTCAGCCGTATTGTCTGTACCTGTAACGTTAAAATTCACCACATTGTATAGTTCAATCACAACAAATCATAGTAGGTAATTAACTAGATTGAAATTTCATATTTTCTGCGGTTGCTCTGGAAGTTTGTATGAATAGGTTTGACATTAGTCAAACCCATTAGGGTTACTGACTCGTAAGTAGTGACGACATGGCATTATATTTCACCATAACAACATTCTATTTTATGTATTTATTTATTCTTTTTGCACAAACACGTACAGAGGCGGACTTCATGCCTAAGGCCTAGTCCGCACTGCGATATTTCACCGCGCGATATTTATTCTCGCGACTTATATTCCGTGCTCTAAATTACGCCTAGTACGCACCGCGAGTAAAATATCGCGCGATTTTTGCCAGTTCGATGCTGTTCCCGGTTGAGACGGATATATCTGTTTGTATATTTCCTCCCACAATCTTGCTTTTAATACTCGATCGTGGTAATTCAGATCAAAGTTGTCCCACAGGGGAGGTCTGCTGTGCATCAGAGTGATTAATTGTTCTATTTCAATGTCGTCATTTTTTGCTAAATCCTGCTCGCCTGTCGATCGGGCGGGAGATGAAGCGAGACATCTTGTCAATACTATTGTCAGTGCACGACTGAGCGAAACGCGCGATTTTTTTTCCGCTGTGCGGCCATAGTCATACTACTTACTATAGCACAGAACATTCGCGCGGGAATAAATCGCGCTCAATTTGCATCAAATCACAGATTTTTTTTCCGCGCGAATTTTATGCCGTCAGTGCGGCTAGTTCTATAGTATTGAACGTGTTACAGAATTATGAGAAATAAATCGCGCGGTGAAATATCGCAGTGCGGACTAGGCCTAAGGCATTTTGTATCAGTCTACCATAGGGTTTGTCCGTGTGGTGTCCGGATTAAGAATATCGCACCATTCCATCTCCTCCCGTGGATGTCGACTAAGGGATTCTAAGCCAGAGGGATGGGCAACAGCGTCCCTTCTGTGGAACAGTAGCAATTCTGCGCTCACCAACTCGCCTGCCAAGCGTGGTGAGTACTAGCAAATTCCCCCCAATATGATGACAGTTGTGGAAATCTATGGGGGAGGCCTTTGTTCAGCAGTGGACATTGTATGGCCGATTTGATGATACCATAGGGTGATGAAGAGACAAAACCAGGGGAGCAATTCCTTAAGCTCAAACATCTATACATCCTTGAATATAGAATCGGAATAACGGTGTAAAATCAATTTGGTATTCGCTAAGACATGATCGAAGCTATTCAAGGACATGTCGTAGAAGGTTAGCCATGAGGACCAGTCTTAGCGGATACCTAATTGGGTTATCACCGTTATTTCAATTCTAAATTTAAGTATGTATGGATGTTTGAGCTTAGAGAATTGCACCCCAGGTTCCTAAGTGCCATTACAAAATTATTCTGATTTGTTACATAAATAAAATTGAGTCTACATACTAAAATAACTGACACAATTAATAGAAAATAGCAGTTCTCTTCTGTCAAAGTATTGCGGAGGTTTTAGAGTCTTTGAATTTTCAAAGAAACTAGACTGCTACCTTTAGTAAACTTTTTTGGTATTTTTTTCTTCTTTAGCACCGAAGGAAAGCTCCAGGTCCTTGTACAATCACACTAGATCCGCCCGCCCGCCGATCGGTGCCATGCCTATAGGCACATCTCGGAGGGGATGGCTGTAAGGCGGTCACCCCGTCTAGCGGAGGGGAGCGACTGTAAAAAAGCTGTCCTCCAGGCACATCTCAGGCGGGATTATGAAGGATCCCCCGAAGCCTTACTGTGCGCTGTGTTGCGCACACGGCGGCACGTGACCTCATGCACACCGCCGTCTTCCCGGGGGTCGCTCGGTATGAGCAGGAAGAAAGTTTTTATTTTTTAATTCGTTTTTAGGATTTCTCCTGTGTCGTGGGTGCGTTTACATACATATATTCCACACACAATACACTCAGACCCGGAACAACTATGTTCAGATCATCATCATTTCGGCTGAATAAGTCCACTGCTGGACAGGCCTCCCCTAAAGATCACCACAACAACCGATATGGGTGTGTAGTGTGCTCAGTGGGGGGTCTTGTCATAATCGCCACGCTTGGCTCGGGATCGGCCCTCTCCCGATCCCGCTCTGCGGTCTCCTTCTGGAGCATGACGCTCTCACAAAAGGAGACCACGGCATTCCAGTTTTCGTGCTCTGCCAACATAGCCGATACTACTGCTGGAACATTGTCGGGCCTGGTTGTTGTCAATAAAAGGTAATCGGGTTGGTGAGTGTAGTATGGTTACTGTTCCATAGGTCCATTCTACACTGCTACCCATCCCTCTGATTTAGAGTCACAGGAGGAGGTGGAGTTGCGTTATTTTTAATCCGGACAACATATGATTATCCCATACACTTCACAACCATGCCGTGTGGTGCCGGCTCAGAATACCACCACCCCATCTCCTCCCGTGGGTGTCGTAATAGTCGACTAAGGGATTAGCCGGAGGATGGGCAGCAGCGTCCTTCGAGTGCATTAACAACTCAACTGCGATCGCCAACCCGTCTGCCAAGCGTGGCGATTATGGCAAAAGCCCCCAATGAGCCAACAACATACCCATATCGGTCGTTGCGGTGATCTTTGAGGGAGGCCTGTGTCCAGCAGTGGACTTCATTTGGGCGAAATAATAAAAAAAACCTCACAACAAAAGTTACCATCAAACCAAATGGAATTCGGTTCTTGGTATAGATATTACACCATCACTTCACAGGGTCTCAAGGGTAATGGATACCTATATATTCTAAGAACGTAGCTGTTAGGAGGTACCTATTAGAATAATAGAAAATCCAAGTTTCCTGCTTGTAAGCATTATTGTTGTGGGATTTCGAGAATGACGTAGATACGTACCATCAAGCCCTGGAATGATGACGTATACGATACGTGGTCAGGTCATCCGTGAAAGGTATATTTTAGAGAGTGGTTACTTAGAGTGGCTTTTCCTTCCTTATTACAGCAAATTCTTTGCGATTCCTCGAATGTTTCCACAACTAATACAGATCGGCTTATGAATATTGTTTAAGTAGTTACCTATCATCAACATCATATCAGCCACAGGACGTCCACTGCTGAACAAAAGCCTCCACCATTGATTTCCACAACAACCGGTTACATGTCGCCTGCATCCATCGACAACCCCGCCGTCTTTACCAGGTCGTCTGTCCATTTCGTTAGAGGCCGTCCCACGCTGCGTTTTTTGGTGCACCACTCGAGAAACTTTGTGCTCCTACGGTCACCAGATCTCCAAAATATGTGCATCGCGCATTGTCAATTTAGCTTACTAATCCATCATCATTCATTCAAAACGGTATTCAAAAAAATCATCATCATATCAGCCACAGGACGTCCACTGCTGAACAAAGGCCTCCCCCTTAGATTTCCACAACGAGCGGTCACATGCCGCTCTCATCCAGCGACCTTCACCAGATCGTCTGTCCACCTCGTTGGAGGTCGTCCCACGCTGCGTTTTCCGGTGCAAAAAAATGTATGCAAGTAATTACTAACGGTTCAGCAATTGTACTTTTTTTATGACCTATTGATTTGCGTCACGCCTGTTCTTTTTACGTCATCGGTTAATTCTTAAGTACTTCTTCCGTCCTTCCTACCACCGCACCTCCGCAAAAGGAGGCGACGACATCTCAGACTCTCTTGCTCCGATCGATGGACTGAACTATGGCCGAAAGCGGTAAACTAAAGCACAAAGGTCATATTTGACCGCCATGAGGTCACGGCACTGCGTCGCTGTGCCAAGCTTGGCCCTCCTCCAGCGTGTGCTGCACCGTATCCTCGTGGCTGTGTCCGCAGTGTTGACAAAGGGGCGTCTCTTACCAGCCTACGCGACACAGATATTTTCCGAAACACCCATGTCCTGAGATGTATGATCATTCAAGGTAATGTTTCATGAGATCGAACGCTAGTCTTTAGAAATAGAAAGAAATAGTTAGAAAAGAACGTATATCTTCGTCGTCGCTTATTTCTAAAAGCACATTCGTATTCTAATTTGATTTTCGGCAAGCAAAGCTAAGTTTAGGTCGTCCTAAAAAGATAAAAAGAAACCTGCACAACAGTATCAAAGTAGCCACAAAAAAGAACTCAAATATGAGTAAAACTTATAAACATCTTTTTTTTTTTGTTTTTTTTTTTTAAAAACGTTGCCCCACTAGGATTTCTCCTGTGTCGTGGGTGCGTTTACAGACATGAGTTCCACATACAATACAACACCCAGTCCCGGAACAACTACCTGCAGATCATACAAATACTTGTTCCGTGTGGGAATCGAACCCACGACCCAGAGCGCAGCAGCCGACTGTATCAGCCACTACACCAACCGTGCCGTCGTCACATCATTAAAATATCGTTGATGGCGTCACAGACAAACCATTTTAGTAAACTTCATTCTGTAAAAATATAGTATTTTTGCGATTTTTTTGGATTGTTTAGTTACATACGGTTCTAGAGTTAATCTGTTGTATACACACTACTGCTTGGCAACAGAACTCTGGCACTACGGTGGTACCTACGTAACCGGACTGTTGCAATAAAAGGCGTGTAAAACACAGACAAGGTTTAAATTACCTTCTCATCATCATCATCATATCAGCCACAGGATGTCCACTGCTGAACAAAGGCCACCCCCTTAGATTTCCACAACGAGTGGTTACATGCCGCCCTCATCCAACGACTCCCAGCGTCCTTCACCAGGTCGTCTGTCCACCTGAGGTCGTCCCACGCTGCGTTTTCCGGTGCGCAGTCTCCATTCGAGAACCTTTGTGCCCCAACGGCCATCAGTTCTACGAGCAATGTGCCCTGCCCATTGCCACTTCAGTTTACTAATCCTTTCAGCTATGTCGACAACTATAGTTCTTCTACGGATCTCCTCATTGCCTTCTATCGTTAAAATATTTTTTTATCCGTGTGGTGTCCGGTTTAAGAATTTAGCACTACTCCATCTCCTCCCGTGGAGGTCGTAACAGGCGCCTAAGGGACTCTTAACCAGAGGGATCGGCAGCAGCGTCCTTTCTGTGGAACAGTAGCCATTCTGCGCTCACCAACCCGCCTGCCAAGCGTGGTGAGTACTGGCAAATTGCCCCCAATATGATGACACAGTTGTGGAAATCTATGGGGGAGGACTTTGTTCAGCAGTGGACGTTGTGTGGCCGATATAATGATGATGATGATTTGAATATTTTTGGCAAGAACATAATAAAACATGTGCTGGTATTATGTCTATAATATGTTATAGTAATGTAGTATTTATTTATATTATACCTACTTGTAACGTCTTTCAGCTGTATCTACAAATGTTCAAGAGTAGCCATTTTGAAAAACAATTATAAGGTTGTAATATAAATCTTAGTACTTATAAATTAGTTTTTGTGAACGACGACGGCACGGTTGGTGCAGTGGCTGATATAGTCGGCTGCTGCGCAACGGGTCGTGGGTTCGATTCCCGCACGGAACAAATATTTGTACGATCTGCAGGTAGTTGTTCCGGGTCTGGGTGTATTGTGTGTGGAATTTGTGTTTGTAAACGCACCCACGACACAGGAGAAATCCTAGTGTGGGGCAACGTGACGAAAACGAAAACGAAACGAACGAACGAACGAAAATGACTCTGAGAGTGGAACTTGGGTCGACATCCTTGCTCTATCTCGTCTTTAAAGCATTGTTGGCTGTGCTGGCACTGCTGTTGCCGCTGCGAAGACTACGGCGCAAATATAATAAACTTGTCGGATTTACAAGAGATTAGATTTTGAGCCGTTTGAGGTCGAAACGCTCGGGCCAAGCGTGCACGATTCTTTATAAAGATATTACTGTAGGCTTGGTTGATTCCGGCTGTAGTGTGATCATACGAGGACCTGGAGCCTCCCTTACGTGCCGAAGATGACCGCTCCAGTGGTTTTAGCCGGTAGGAGTCCGGCATACCCCTTCGCCCTTCCCCGGGGCGAAGGAAGTTCATGAAGAATTTCCACTGGGAACCAATGAAAAAAAAAGCCTGGTTGATTCTTCGTGTAACAAGTCGGGTTGGCCTATTCTTTGAATAAAGAATTGGCATTGGAATTTAAGGTGGCAACACTGCCAGCCTATGGCGTGCGTACCACATGACAGTGATAGCGAGGAGGATTTTAGTGCCTTAGTGCCTTTTATAAAACAAAATCCGGACTAGTGCGATTACAATAAAACTCTTTTAAACGGATTATGTCGCGTACATTATAGATTTTTGTTTTTCCTGAAGTTTCGAACATTTTGCAGGGTTCGCGGTCGCAGGATGGCAGGCGTCGTTACAGATTTTGAAATCGGGAAAGGGGCCGATCCCGCACGGAGAAGGACGAGACGGCGGCTGGGCAACAACCGTCCCGGCACCCAAGTTCAACAAGCCTGAGCCCCCTGCCGTCACTATATGGGGGGTCTCGGGGGTCACGCGCGCGCAGATTGCGGAGTCCCCGTGCTCCCACCGAGCGACCCCCGGGAAGATGGCATGCATGCGCAGCACAGCGCAAAGCGAGGCTTTCTTTATTTATTTCTTTATAAAAAAAAACCATTACCCCACACTAGGATTTCTCCTGTGTCGTGGGTGCGTTTACAAACATGAATTCCACATACAATACACTCAGACCCGGAACAACTACCTGCAGATCATCCCCGAGAAGTGCCTAGGGGGGCGACCTTTTTACAGTCGCCTTCCCTCCGCTAGAGGGGGTGACCGCTTTACAGTCATCCCCTTCGTGCTGTGCCTAAAGGCGTGGCACCAATGGGCGGCTCTAGTGTGATCTTACGAGGACCTGGAGCCCCCCTTCAGTGCCGAAGATGACCGCTCCAGTGGTTTTAGCCGGTAGGAGTCCGGCATACCCCTTCGCCCTGCCCCGGGGCGAAGGAAGTTCCATGTAGAATTTCCACTGGACACTAATAAAAAAAAAGGCAACTGATAACTATAGAGACTCTCCCACTCGTAAATACAATGTGAAAAATTTACATATTGCGATGCGAAACTCGTGGCGAAAGTTACCTCCACGCTTAACTATATTGTTGGTGATGTCATGCAACGGTATTATTTTTACCATTCTGAATATCTTTAAGCACTTAAATGTTCTGCATATGAAACTTGTTTAGCAGAGAAGCAAAAGGAAACAGGTATGACGGGTAAACCGCTACAAGAAAAATAATCGATGCTCTGTGAGTTTAACCTACCACGGTTTTACCCATACTTAGCACATTTTTTTACTTTATTTCGTTTTGTGTTGGATGACGTCAAAGGCGACTAAGGGACTCTACAGCAGAGGGTAGCAGCGTCCCTCTGTGGAACAGTATGCATACATATACACATCGGTAAATTGCCGGAACATTTGTTTTATCGTTCGTTCATACTTGTGATTAGGTTTTCCGTGCAGTTGGAGCTGCACTAAAATTATAAAATATTAACATAATTATTCCTTGTGGTGTCCGGATTATTCCGTGAGGTGTCCGGATTAAGAATATAGCACCACTCCATCTCCTCCCGCGGATGTCGTAAAAGGCGACTAAGGTAATCTAAACCAGAGGGATGGGCAGCAGCGTCCCTTCTGTGAAACGGTAGCCGTACTGCGTTCACCAACCCGCCTGCCAATCGTGGTGAATACAGGCAAATTCCCACCAAAATGACGACACCATTGTGGATATTTATGGGGAAGCCTTTGTTCTGCAGTGGACATCCTTTGGCTGATATGATGATAAACACACAAGTTTGTTCTGTCAGTATTAACAATCAGAAGGTTATAGTGATCGCGGTTATCTAAATTTATTTGCTATACGGGCAAATAAATTTATAGCGGCATGTTCTTTAAGCGTACCTATATGTTCTTTATTTATGTCGTATTCGAATAAAATTGCAATAGATTTGTATTCGAACAGCAACTTTTTAAATTAATTATGGCTGATTGATTCCATTAAATATTGAAACCATTTAATATTTAAACGAGTATACACATTAAGACTAAATATATACACACTATTAACGATTAAACTAAATAAAATTAAAAAAATATATAATATAAAAACGTGGCACATGCACTTATGCTTCAAGGTATTCCTGTTCCTCGGGGAATCGCAGGCGCGCAGATTGGGGAGTCTGCGTGCTCACACCGAGCGACCCCCGGGAAGACGGTGGCGCGCACGTGGACACGTGCCGCCGTGTGCGTAGCACAGCGCACAGCGAGGCTTGGGCACAGCTCCTCCCCGAGAGGTGCCTGGGGGGCGACCTTTTTACAGTCGCTTTCCCTCCGCTAGAGGGGGCGACCGCTTTACATTCATCCCCTCCGAGATGTGCTTAAGGCGTGGCATCACTGGGGGGGCTCTAGTGTGATCTTACGAGGACCTGGAGCCCCTCTTCGGTGCCGAAGATGACCGCTCCAGTGGTTTTAGCCGGTAGGAGGCCGGCATACCCCTTCGCCCTTCCCCGGGGTGAAGGAAGTTCATGTAGAATTTCCACTGGACATCAATAAAAAAAAAAGGTATTCCTGTTCATCTCTGTCATTTCTTTTTAATGGGACAAGCCCGCCACGCCGAATTGGTTATTATGAAATTTCGGTCCATCTGGCAGCAAACGTGGAACTATAAGGCGCTCGAGAAGTTTCCCTAAAGATGGTAGTAAAGTTATAGGCCGGTATGATTTAGGATCATCCGGGGGGTTGTCACCACTTTTTGGTATTATGCGTATAAAACCGGAACGCCATATACGAGGGAAAATGCCTTCAGCAATGCAGCGATTAAAAACGGTCAGTATAGAGTCACCCGATATTTTACAAGCTTCTTTAATCATTCTATTCGATATTTTGTCTTCTCCAGATGCTTTATTAAGTGGTAGTTTATTGACAACGTTTATGAATTCGTCAGTGGATGGTAGGTCAGACGCTGGGGATTCCGGCGGTTCAGCAGCCCATGATCTGATCTGTTGATGATACTCGTTATCATTTCCAGGTAGATCATCAGGTATAAGAGTATTGAGAAGAGCCTCCGTGGTCTCCTCAATACCAGTGGTATGCATGTTATTAATTTTAATATTTTGGATATAAGCAAGATCGACTGATCTATTGGCTTTAAACTCGTGGTACAGAGGAGACCACGGACCCTCCCTATCTAGTGTTTGCACTACCTTCTGTAACAGATTTCCCTTCGATTTTGCCACCGCGGCTCTATAACTAGATCTGGCAATTCTGAATTTATTTAATGTATCAATAAATATATCTCCCGTGATTTGCTGTTTTTTAAGCTTGTTTAGTTTTTTGCGCGCTCTGCGAAAACGTTTACGTTGTTCAGTTAAATAGCTATTCCACCAATCACATCTACGAGTGTTGGTTATTGATCCGCGACCTACAGCAACATCAGCACAGTATGTAAATGTGTCTGACATGATTTTAGCACTTTCTTCTGCTGACAACCCATCGCGAGTGAAGTCTTTGGCATGAGATGCAAAAAGCGAGCTAAAGAAATCCCAGTTCGCCCCTTTAGATTTGTATCTAAAATTTGATCCAACATTTTGATAAATTTGTGTCAATCTAGGTACAAATTCGTACACGATCAGGCGGTGATCACTACACGACGCGTCCGGAAGGACGCGCCACCTGTCCAAGCGAACGTCTGCACTAGATAGTGTGACGTCAATAGAAGACTCGCCCATTTGGCTACAAAAAGTAGGTGGTGCGTCAGGGGTATTGTGTATTGATAGGTTCATCTCAGCGATGAAATCCTCGACAGCACAACGGCGTTCAAAATCAGTGGACCGTACTTTGCCATACCAGAGTGATGATGACGCGTTAACGTCGGCGCCAATGATTATTTTGCGGCCTGCAAGCGACCGCAGAACGTGGCGAAGATTATGTATGTGTGGGGCAACAGGATCTGAGTATTGAAAATAACAGCTCACAACGTAAACTTTATAAAGTGCCGTTGAAACCTCCGCGACAGCACAGTGTGGCGTCATAAGATATTGTAACGATGTCACTGAAAAACTAGTAGAACGCGAAACGTAAATTCCAGCTCGTGCCCTGCCATCTAGTTGTACTACTTTTTGACGTAAGCTTGCATTTTGATATTGTTCTTGAATAAGGACAATATCTAAATTATAATCTAAAATTAATTTATCTAACTCCGACGTGGCCACCCTATCGTTATGAAGATTTAATTGTGCAACGGTAAGATTATTTACTGTGTAAGCCATCCTTAGTAGTTAGTATTTAGGATTAACTGTTCGAGCTTGAGCTTATAGGTAGGACAATCCTGTGACCCGCAACGATGGTCGCACGGTTTTTTAAAGCGTTTACACGCCACGCATATTGGTGAATGCTCCAAATTGTCCTTATGAGGGCACTCCATCGTTTCATGTGCCTCGGCACAGTTAGCACAGGTAGGTGTTTTATTAACGCAATGTTTTCTAACGTGGCCGAAATATTGGCAATGTAAGCAGCGGACTACTTCGACATCATCGATAAAACGACAAGTGGCCCAATCAATAAATAATTTATCCTTGGTAGTGACCAAGTGTTTACGCACTTCGGATTCAATTTCTATGCCTATCCATTTCCGCCCGTTTTCTAAGGAACGCCTGCGAGTGATTTTAGTAGATTTGATAAAATCATCCTCTGCAACTGATAACTCGTCTTTAATATTTTGCCGGTATAACGCGGTCAGAAAAGCGCGGTCTTCCATTGAAGAAGGGACGTCCTTAACTAAGATTTGCGGTTTGCGACCTTTTGGCTTTTCAAGCCGTAAGCCAGCGGATCTAATAGCGTCGACCGATTGAAGCTTTGCGAGTTGTTTCTCATTCGCGACGCGTAATACAACACCAGACTTCGCTGTTTTTTTAACGCCTACGATTTGAAAACCATCATCGCTAGGATTAATAGCTTTCATTAAGGCCTGTTTTGTAGCGGACGATGACGCATAATCAGCTGATCGCTCCGCGGTTGGATATGCCACTACGCAGGGAAGCGGAACGCGCGACTCAATCGGCGGAGCAACTTTCGCTAAACGGAGTTTTAATGAATCGGCATATGATACCTTATTTACTTGCTGACTGTTATTGACACATGTATTCGATTTAATTGTGTCTAATTCACGTTCCGTGTTCGCTAACTTCGTTTCATTGCAAGACGATTTAATTGCTAACAAAGATACGATGGCCGTTACTCGCTGAGTTATATCCATAATCGCGGACTTATTCGCTATATTAATGCGTGACCCCTGATCGTTAACAAGGTCGTTAATTTTTGACAGATATGCTGATGCCTCAGACACTAGTTCGCAATAGTCAGCATTGCTCGCGTCGCTAACATTTAAAATTGACGAGGTCTTCCCAATAGAATCCGACTTTTGCAACCGCTTGGACCTATCCTCGGGTGAAATATGCGATGGAGATATTTCGCTAAATAACCGTTTTGAATTCGCGGAGGTTGGGGACCTGTTAGTGACATTACTTCTACGAAAAATATCCCCGCCACGGTCAGGCGGGTCATCATTATTTGACGACATATTTATAATATCAAAAGTCGGTTTTAATTTATGACAAAGTCAATAGACAAGTTTAACGCAGCCAAGAACGACAAACAGATAACGGGCGCACTAATTATTTCGCAATACCTTCAGTAGTAACAAAAATAAATGTACTTACCGAGAGATAATTTCGTTTATTTAGCACAATAAAATTATATTGGAACGTTAAAAACTTACGCAACGAACACTAAACACAATAGTACACAACCAGAAAACAACTCACGAGCCGGGAATCGATCGCAAAATAGTATAATCGTAATTATAACGAGCAGCGAATTAGACCCGCACTGTACCGTACGGCTGCGCGAGGGAAGTGTCATCTCTGTCAGCTGATAATGTTCCCAGACAACTGGCAGCATTGCCACGTTGAATGGCAATGCTATATCTTTCAAAAGCAGACATGCACCCCATGACCCAAGCATTCCGCGCTTAGATCATGGGATGGAGCAAAAGTGCCGACACACGCTGCACCCACACGGGAGGCCTACCCATGTTCCATGCCAGTAACGACATACCGTCTGGTCTCTCGCCATCGTTACGTACCAAGTCCCGTGTGGTGCTGGCTACGAATAGCACCAACCCATCTCATCCCGTGGCTGTCATAAAAGGCAACTACTTGGGTTCTCTATTTAATGCCCCGTGTAAAAGTATCAGTTAGGACATCATTTGTTATTCTCCGCATGGTTATAAATTAATCAAATTGTGATTAATACGGCCGTGGTGACTATGCACTGTAAATAATAAATAAATGGCATTGGTGTGTACTTAAGGAATTTCCTGCTCTCCGTCAATAATGTTTGCATTTAATTTGAACGTTGCACGCAGTTTTGTTTTGTGAAATACTACTGCTATTAGGACCACTCAGGGGCAGTCGGAATCCCGAAAGTCTGACAACCGATGTGTCCTAAAGATATCTGTTTAACCAATGATATTATAGTACTGTTTTGTCCCATATATTTTTGTCTGAAAAATATATGGGACAAAACAGCGCGTAGAGTACAATGGGCCGCCTTATTGCACTCGGCGATTTATTTCGGACAACCATAATGGGTATTTATTTTTAATTTATATATGTGTGTATGTTAATAAATGATTGAACACAAGGATAGTTACTTCACTATTTTATTTATTTCAAACAAAATACATTCTTAAAACAAAAGTAAACAACCTATGCAGCCGCCGTTGCCGTGAACAGAAAGAAGAGAGGGGGTTGCCTGGTTGCCATACACTATACAGAGAATATAAATGTTACTAAAAATGATACCATACAGATAATTAACAGTTCACACAGCGATAATTTATTAGGATCGAATAGAATATGTCAAGACAAAAATGTATAAATGCAAACTCCACCTTAGTATATAACATATTTTGAAAAAGATTAATTAAATTATAGAATTATCAATGATTTATTGTTTTGTCCATCAAGCGCCACAAAAAATAAAAACACGAAGTTTGTGATATGAATGCTATTATCTTTATGCCAGGCGTTTTTAATTTAATCATTTTAATCTGGTATAAATTTTAAATGAGGTTTAAACGATTGTCAGGGATAGTCACTTCGTTTGGTAAAACAATTGGTGATTGGAGTATGTAGTTAATAACACAGTCCAGTGTGTGATACCAGTGATGACATATGGAACAGAGATGTGGTCACTCATAATGGTCCTCATAAGAAAGCTCAAGGTCACTCAGCGAGCTATGGAGAGAGCTATGCTTAGTATTTCTCTACGAGATCGAATCAGAAATGAGAAGATCCGTAGAAGAGCTAAAGTTGTCGACATAGCTGTAAGGATTAGTAAACTGAAGTGGCAATGGGCGGAGCAGATTGCTCGTAGAACTGATGGCCGTTGGGGCAAAAAGGTTCTCGAATGGAGATGGATGAGGTGGACAGACTACCTGCTGAGGGTCACTGGGAGTCATTGGATGAGAGCGGCATGGGACGGCTCGTTGTGGAAATCTAAGAGGGAGGCCTTTGTTCAGTAGTGGACGTCTTGTGGCTGATATGATGATGAGGAATACAGTCCAGTCGTTTACGGATTAATTTACAATACTTTCACGTCTTGCAAACGTGGGTAGACATTGTCCGAGTGGTGTCCAGATTAAGAATATAGCACCACTCTCTCCATCTCCTCTCGTGGATGTCGTAAAAGGCGACTGAGAGATTCTAAATCAGAGGTATGGGCCACATCGTCCATTCTGTGGAACAGCTGTCATTCTGCGCTCACCAATCCGCCTGCCAAGCGTGGTGAGTACTAGCAATTCGATATGGCTATACGATACCTATGTAGCCGGTCAAATATGCGGTTATCTTGTGAAATCAGAAA
The DNA here is from genome assembly GCA_947459985.1 of Diloba caeruleocephala. Classification (NCBI taxonomy): domain Eukaryota; kingdom Metazoa; phylum Arthropoda; class Insecta; order Lepidoptera; family Noctuidae; genus Diloba; species Diloba caeruleocephala. Next base: position 1,979,218 of record OX381616.1, on the reverse strand, counting down.
CTAAAATAAAATTAATTTTATCCCATCATCAGAAGAGCTAAGTAAGTAAATTATAAAATGTGTGTAAATAGCTAATCTACAAGATAATCAGCGATTGTTTTGATTTGGGATTCAAAGTACCACTTTCTTCTTCTTCTTCTTCTCTTAGATTATAAGGCTTCTGTAGAGTATCTTCCACAATTTCGCCAATGTCAAGTACCTATAAGGCAACGTCGTACGCTGTTTAGAATAATGAATCTTTACAAATTCATAAACTATTTCTCAAAAATGAAAAATTTCTATCAAATATCTATCACAACTTTTCCTTAGGGAAATTCTTGAGGCGTTTTTGTAACATTGAACCAAAATTATAGCTAATTGTCAAAAATGAGCAGTCTTCACGTGGTCGGCTGTCATTTGTCATGTGTCAAGTATTTTCTTTTTTAACTCTGCCCTACCCTAAGGCTCAGATCTATAAAGCCTACTTAGACTATAATATAATGGTTATTAAATAATGTTCATATTCCTATAAGCGAATGTGATCAAGCGTTTATACGAATATGAACACTACCATTTGGTACATAAGATTCATATTATGTATGTCAATGATATTATACCATAGATATGTTACGTCCATATTAAATGGCCCGCAAAACTCAGTCTCGCTGTATGTAGGTTTAAAGCTATAAAACTACACTCCTGTGCTGTAAGAAAGAAGAAACAGAAACTACGAGAGTCAAAGCGATAGCGATATAAAATGACAACACGAGTACTCGATGTCTTTGTCGCACCTGTGATAGAATATATATGTTGTCTCTTTTCTTTGCTTGTTCTGTGTTTTGTTCGAGAATATTATTCTATTGATCATTTGAATAGTATGTTTATTAAAATATTTTATAGAATTTGTTATTCACCTGTGGTATGAGATCCCTTGTTCTTTATAATTATTGATAGTTTGTGCATTTTCTTTACGCACGACGGCATTGTTATTACTTAATTAATAAAACAATACAGATTGTTACAGTGTGTGCTCGTTGTCCTGTCTCGGGCGAACTGATTGCGAGGTGCTACAATTGGGGGAGTTTTGGTTCTTATTTTTGGCGCGCATATGACATATCTACTATTTTTAATATACAAGGTCTTAATTTAATAGTCCACGATATTTTGCATGGCGTGAACGATGAAGATAATGTAATTATAAAAAAAAAACTTGTAAATTTGCTGTTTAAAATAATATTTTATTAAATCATTTATTTCATTACTTCCTAGTTCTCTTAGTTGTGATAATATTGCGATGTGCGAACAGTAGCGACATCATACAAAAGACAGAAATGGATTTTTACCATGAATTGTTTTGTGTTCGGTACATCATCTTAAGCATTTACTGAGGCACCATGCAAAATATCGTGGATTATTAAAATAAGACCTAATATAATATCATTGATGTATATAGTATGAAACGTGTTTGGTGCAATGTAACCGAACACTTAGCTTGTTGGACGTCATCATTTCGGCCGAATGAAGTCCACTGCTGGACACAGGCCTCCCCCAAAGGTCCACAACGACCGATATGGATGTGTTGTCGGCTCATTGGGGGGTTTTGCCATAATCGCCACGCTTGGCAGACGGGTTGGCGATCGCATTTGAGTTGTTAATGTACTCGAAGGACGCTGCTGCCCATCCTCTGGCTAATCCCTTAGTCGACTTTTACGACACCCATGGGAGGAGATGGGGTGGTGGCATTCTGAGCCGGCACCACACGGCGACGGACGTGCGTGCCTATAAAGTAATGAATCTACGTAAAATTAATTAGTGCATTACGCGGAATCATCGTGACCGGGTGCATTCTTAACAGTCAACATTATTTACATTTTCATTTAGTAACAGTAACTGCATTTAGAACATTTTAGTTTATAAGAACAAACCTACTTTGTTAAACTCTGAATATACTTTATATTATGAAATATGGAATATTCTAGAATTATCTATAAGAAATGATCTTTGGTATGTGGACTATTATTTAACATATCGTTTTTGACACTTCTCAATTTTGCACCATACTTAAATGCATATTGTAAGTAATTTATTTTCTCATCACAATATTAAAAAAGTTGCAACAGAATACAATATTGCCCAGTGACAGTATTATTCAAATTTATTGTGGTAGACTGGTGCCTAAGCTAGGCCGAAGCCTGTGTTTCAGGTCACCAGGCCTTCCATAAGTCCAATTTTGCTCTTTCATAAACTGTGTTTCATAAATTTATTGTTTTTCCATTTTCTTCTTCTTGGTGTGTGTGACTCTATCAAGTTGTTTCCTATTGTTAAAGTTCTCTTGATGAATAGTCCCCAATACGTTGATATAACTTTATCGGGCCCCGATACTGGTTGATTTTGTCCTTTACAACCCGGTATACATCTTGCGCCCTATGAATGCCCACTTCCGCTGCAGACAACATCCTGATATAACAATAAAACTCGCAGATCTAATAAAATATGTATACTACGGCTTTGATACACCCAATATTGGAGATTTATCCAATTTATTGTATTCAGCTTATGTAAAGTCTAAGTACGTTTTATAGATGAAGGCACGGTTGGTGCAGTCGCTGGTACAGTCGGCTGCTGCGCTCCGGGTCACGGGTTTGATTCCAACACGGAAAAAAATATTTGTATGATCTGCAGGTTGTTGTTTCGGGTCTACCCAGACTGGACAGTATTGTGTGTGGAATTTGTATCTGTAAACGCACACACGACACAGGAGAAATCCTAGTGCGGGGCAAGGTAATTTCTTTTTAATAAAAAATATAAGATTTATCTTAGTATTATAAGCACGCTACAAATATTCTCTTTGCGTGTAAGGATCGCCATAGTTTAGCCACTGCACAAACGAAACGGTCAAAGTTCATACGTACTTGTGTATTTAAGTAAGTTTTAAATATGTTTCTCTCTCTTCACGGGTTAATATCGCTTGTAAGAGGGAACCGGCGGGCTGATTACCTAAGTCGAAGACGCTTTGCAACAGGCGTAAATTGCTCCAACGCCGCTGTCAAACGTCAATTTGGTATTACCTATTTGGCGATAGCGACTAAACAGACGAAGATCTCTGACGCGCCTCTGTCGGACAATCAATGAATTAAAAACGTTCATTCCTTTTACTTCCACTGGTGGCTACTGGTGCTAGTAACTATGCATCTTCCACAATAGCGACAGGCGGGCGATGCCTTACGTAATACCAATTTTTTTGACGCTTTGCCACCGATGGATCCTTGGCTGCGCGATAGCTGCTATCGAGTCTGCTGTTGCTGTTTTTAGCTAATTAGCCCGCCGGTCTTTTGATAGGCTTACGCGGGGACATGGGTCCGACACGCAGAGGCCCTGTTGAGAATTTTAATCTAAAATTTGACTAACACGGGACACTCCATGGTCGCACTATAAAAGTGCAGTCTCGGAAGGTGTAAAGCTATTGTATCAGATGAAAACCACAATTATAAGGTCTATTGCAACCCATGGCTAAATGGTTTAAATACTTTTAAAAACGAAAATCACGAACATCACCTTTAAACCTTTGTAGTGGAGTTCTGTGGCAGACCGTGACTCGCCACTTACAAGATAGGCCCCCTAAATCGCCACCACTACAGGCGACGGACAAACACCAGTGTGAGCGGCTCGGGCTCGGGGTGTCGAGAGGTGCGGCACCGGTTTCACCACAGCGCGTTTCCCCGTTATTACGCTATTAGACACTTCCACCCCAGAGCATATAGCTGCTCTGATTCTGCGTGCACTCAGGGGATTCCATTCCAACCAACCAATTAAGGATAGCCGGAGACGAGGCCCTGACTGACTCTCTGGGGCATTCGGGTACGCAGTGTGGCCACTCACATTCAGCTCGCGCCACAAGCTGCCCTGCGTTCTGTAAGCTTCTTCAGAGATCTCCTTATGGTATACTTTTTTGGTGTCAAAACGGAGGAAGATGTAATCTTAATCCGGACACCACACGGAATAATTATATTAATATTTTATAATTTTAGTGCAGCTCCACCTGCACGGAAAACCTAATCACAAGTATAAACGCACGATAAAACAAATGTTCCGGCAATTTACCGATGTGTACATACTAACACAGATAATAGTGGCTTACTAATCGTCACCACACTATCTGATAACAGCATCAGTGTAACAACACCTTTCACAGTAACCACCGCCTTTTTAGCTGAGAAAAAGTACCACGAGTGAATTAGTGACAGCCACGAATGGGACTAAACGTTTTATTTAGTGGCAGTTGTGAATTGTTCTTCGGAAGTGTTGTGAGGTAATGTCGTTTTAATGTAGGTGAGCGCGTGTGTTTTATCATGTAATTCAATTGTTTTGTAGAATTAGATTAGATGTTTAGAGAGGTACCTACTACGGTGATGAACGGGCGCGGCCCCCGTAATTTCCCCTGGAGGTGTTTGAGCTCATCCTGGCATTTAAGGCCACTAGGAAAGGAGTTGCAGTGGCTAATAACCTTATACACTCTACCAAACGAGATCGGAAGCGTTTTGAGGGTTCCTCATCCACAAGAAAAGGTTTTACAGCATTGCACCCAATATTGTCTTCATGATATAAAGCACAAAGAAAGCTGAAATCACAGTACATCATCATCATCGTCATAAAAGTAAATGTGAACATGGGCTTCCCAAAGAACGCTACAACGTCGGAACATTAATCACTTGGCAGGCGGATTGCTGATAGTAGTAGGTTGTTGTAGACAGAAGTACGTGTCTGCTTATCCCCTGGATAGCTCCTAGTTGCTTGTTACGATCACTGATCTTTTGTTTGCCATAATTGGCCTCCACGGCCAATAATATTTTGAAAAGCTTATCAGACTGTTAGAAGTGACGCTTGCCCTAAAGCACCGCCATTGAAACCATAAACTTACCTACTGCACTAAAAGTAAAAATAAATAAAATCACCTATTCAAATTTAATTATGATCATAACAAAAAGTGAGATGGAGAGAAAATATAAAATTGCAAAATCTTTATTTTGAAACTGTACGTGCCTAAATAAAAAATAAAAGGGTGCACCTTAGACCCGCCCGTTTTAAAAATAAGGTTATATAAATTTAAAATGTTACCCTTTAATGTTAATTAGAATGTTACCATATGGGGCAGTCGTTGACCACATTAGGTACATTAGGCTAGATTCATCACCTTTTTGATACAAAAAAGAATATCATATGAAGTCTATTTAGAAGCATACAAACCGCAGGGCAGCTTGTGATGAGCCGAATATGAGTGAGACACTGAGCACCGGAAAGCCCCAGAGAGTTGAGAGTCTCTTCTCTAGCTTGCCTTTAATACTTGCGTCAGGCGGTAGGTAACGTGTTCGCTCCTTCTGAGCCAGGCTCTGAAGAACGGCAGGATGGCCTCGACGACGCGCTTGGTCTCGAACCGCATCCTAAGGCGGTAACGCTACTTCTCAAGTGCGCGCCGCCGAGCCAGCCGCCTCAGCCTGTTGAACGCCCCAGGAGGCGCACTTTCGTCGCTCTGGTGGAAGGAGCGTGTCTGATCATAGATCCAAGCATCCGTCTCCGCCAGGATTTCTGCCAGGGTGCTGGCTGGAGTAGATTCCACGAGTGCTGCAGCACTCGTACTTACTTTAATTGGTTGAGCGGAGGGGGGCCGCCAGATTTATGTGCTCGGGGGCGGAAGTATCTAACGGCATAAAAACGGAGAAATCCAGTCCCAGTGTTTGAGATGCACGTTGGGTGAGATGGTGAAACCGGTGCCGCACTCATCAAAACCAAATAATTTGTCTTCTCTAGACTGTTATAAAGGACCCTGGGCCTGATTTATTCCCTCAACTTACTACGCTACTGCGAGCGATGGCCTCTTCCATAAACTGTAGCGAAACAACAGCTGTTTAGTTTTGATTTACATTGCTGTTTTATTTGAAAATGTATAGTTTGTTGTGTTTTTATTTAAATAAGCGTTAGGAAAGATAAAAAAGTTAAATAAACTGAAAAAACTCTAACGCTGAGGGTTCCAGAAGCGTGTACTGAATCCATGGTATAAGTTTTCGTTGCGATGTCAGTTATATAAATAGATCTTTAGACTAACACTGCGTGTTAAACATCACTAGTATTCTTGTTAACCTCTCCAATTAACCGAAATATGCTTAAGCTAGGAGTTGGTTCAATGGGTGAGATTCGAGCTCACTACCTCTCTATCGCTCCCATACCTGAGTTACCGTCTGACCCAGTAGGGTCTGTTGGCGTAACATTTTATTGAAGCGTGAAGGGGTTCCGATATTAATAGTTGCGTTGCTGAACAAAGTTTGGCGCAGTGGCAAGTCGCTTGGCTTTCTACAAGGAGAGTCGCGGGTTCCCTGGTATCCTAAAGGTAATTGTTACCGGTATGGTGAGATTTAAAATTAAACTATGCGGTATCACACATCTCCCCGTAAACGTCCACTGCTAAACCCGAACCTGCCAGTAAACGCCACAATGAGTGATCATATGGGATATCACCATAATCACCACGCTTATTGTCGTAATCACGACACCACGAACGCAGGGGGATTGGTGATAGCAGTATGTTTTTATTATAGCCTGACTAATACCGCTGTATCACGCTTTGGGGAGTTGGGGAGTTGGAAGGAAAGAGACAAAACTGAAGGAATGATACAGCTAGAGCGGCTGTTCGGCCCCCCCGCTTCGCTGCTCGCATACCTAAGACGCGGTACAGCGGTATTTGTCAGGCTTATAGTACATGAGAGGATGCTGGTGTACTCGAAGGACGCTGCTGCCCATCCTCCGGATAATCCGTTAGTCGACTTTTACGACACCCATGGGAGGAGATGGGGTGGTGGCATTCTGAGCCGGCACCACACGGCTAGCCGGCACCATACGGCTAGCCGGCACCACTTAGCGAATACCAAATTGGTTTTACACCATTATTTCGATTCTGTATCCAAGTATGTATGTAAGCTTAAGGAATTGCACCCCTGGCTATGCGCTACACGGTGGCATGTGACCACATGCGCACCGTCGTCAGCCCGGAGGCCGCTCGGTATGAGTACGCAGGTTGGCCCACTGCTGCCCTACTACTGGGCACGTATCTTTTCTCACGATGAGAAAGGTTAGGCCAAAGTCCACCACGCGGGCTAAGTGCGGGTTGGCGGACTACACATACCATTGAGAACATTTTGGAGCCCTCTCAGGTGTGCAGGTTTATCAGTACGTGAATCCGAAAAGTCAGAGGTGCGGGCTGGGATCAAACTCAGACCAGATATATAGAAGGCAAGCGTTCAACCACTAGGCTATCACGGCTATCTGTACCGCTAAAATGACGTATCGTATAACCACACCTAATCTTTTCTTGTACGACACCTACGGGGACGAGGAGGGGAAGCCACATGGCCAAGAGCCGACCGCTGATAGTTAAAGATACACAATTTTCTTAGAGCGCTAACTATCTCGCTGGAACAAGTTAAAAAGATCTTCCGATTATTTTTTTATCTTATCTCGGAAACCTTATTGTTATCGTCTGTTTAGTTACGCGGTGTGAGCGAGCGCAGTGTCACGTTAACATTCTTGGAAATTGAAAATGATTGGAGGTGTATAAGAATTTGGGGTGAGTGGGGAGAAGGGTTTACAAACATTTCAATGATTGTCAATACTAATTATTTAGTTTGCTTTCATCTAATAAGTTTGATGAGAGGGTTGTGATTTCAGATTTTTTGATTGATTCTGTTAATGGTGGTTTCAATTAGGACTTGGACATAGTCTACTGAACTCATGCGCAATTCAATTCCTGCTCAAACATCCGTACATTCTTAAATACAGCATTGAAATAACAATAGAAACCAATTTGGTATTCAAAGCAAAATCAAACTCTTTTTATTTCAAATAAACTGAAACGTTGGGATCTATTCATATTCATATCATTTATTTCCATTCCACAATGTACCTACATTAAGGTGATTAATATGGCTTATAAGCCAGTAACAATTATGGACCCTGCAGGGCACAGCAAAATTGATTAAAATCATAATTATATAATTACTTCATCATCATCATCATATCAGCCACAGGACGTCCACTGCTGAACAAAGGATAGATAGATTTAGACAACCCTTAGATTTCCACAACGAGCGGTCAACATAATTATGAATCTATAATTACTTATAGATTCATAATTATGTTTACTAATTTATATTTTAATGTGATTAATATACAATATAATATAAATTAATTAAATTAATATCATAATATCTAAGTTGTACGGTTCTAATTAGTTGATCTCGTGGAGAAGAGCGGGCTCGAAATTCATGGATACTCTTTTAAAATAATTGAGATTACAATGTTAATTGATATAAATGATGGTAAAAAGGTCTAACGAGAAATGTTTTGGTTAATATGTAAAGAACGTTCATACTACAATAATGTAATTATAATTTTATTCACCATGGCAGTTAACGATTGGCTAGACAGACGACGAACTTTCACGAGTGTAGCGCATGCATCAGCATCGCTTAGCACAACCATATTGTAGGTTATCTAATAACCCGATACACAACGCAGCCACCAGCAAGACATTTCTGTGTGCAGACAGACCAGTACCGCCGGTCAATATAAATACTCAATATTCATCGTTTCAGCCAAATAAAGTCCACTACTGGACACAAGCCTCCCACAAAGATCGCCACAACCACCGGTTTGGCTGTGTTGTGTGCGCATTGGAAGGTTTTGCCATAGTCGCCACGCTTGGCAGGTGGATTGGCGATCGCAGTTGAGTTGTTAATGTACTCGAAGGACGCTGCTGCCCATCCTCCGGCTAATTCCTTAGTCGACTTTTACGACACACACGGGAGGAGATGGGGTGGTGGTATTCTGAGCCGATTTCTAGCTTAATTTTAAGATGATATCGGTTCTATCCATGCATAGTATAATATCCTCCCCGCTTGTGTCGAGCAGTGGACTTCATTCGGCCGAAATGATGAAACTAAGACACAATAATAATATAAATAACGACCAAACGTCTGGCAATATCTTCAAAAGACAGATGTGCCCTCGGACCCTATGACCCAAGCATTTCGACCCTAAACGGCTAAAATCCAAAACTTCCAATGAGGTTATTATATTTGCGCCGTTTAAGAGTCTGTGCAGCGGCAGCACAGCCCGCTGAACTTGATGGGTTGGAGCAAGGGTGTCGACACAAGTTGCATCCCACACCAGAGACCTTCCCAACTTTCATACATTCCCATTATCATGTGCCAATATTAAGATTTCATTCTAAATACAAACTGAAAAACCCTTTACAGACAATGTAACGATGAACTCACCTAAGCGATCCATAATTTTTAACACCCGATTACTAAGCCATATTCGTCTACTACACTTTGTCCAAGAAACATGCTACCAAACGGGTGAACATGTGAATGCAACATAACCTAGGTCTCGGCGCCGCGGGATCGAGTGCGTCTCGCTATCTATTTGTTTGGGGATTTAACAATACATAATTAAAATAATTGCTCTGATACGAATTGCTTCGACTGCAATACGGCAAAGACTGATAACGATAGGGCTTGTTTCATATTTTATTTTGTTTTGGTATAGACCTCCATCAAATTATACTCAACTACACACATACTGAAAATACATAGGTTTGTACTAGCTCTCTCAGATATAGGAGACATTTTTTTACTTTTTTATTTATCCCAGTGGAATTCTTCATGAACTTCCTCTGCCCCGGGAAGGGCTAAGGGGCATGCCGGACTCCTACCGGCTAAAACCACTGGTGCGGTCCTCTTTGACACCTAAGGGGGGCTCCGGCTCGTATGATCACACTAGAGCCACCCACTGCTGCCACGCCTATAGGTAAATATCCAAAAGGTGACTGTAAAGCGGTCACCCTCCCCGCGGACATTATAAAGGACCCTCCGCAGCCTCAGTGTGTGCTGTGCTATGCTGCGTACACGGCGGCGCGTGACCAAATGCAGACCACCATTTTCTCGTAGGTCGCTCGGTGTGGGCATGCAGATCACAATGCCAATCTGCGCACCCGCGAACCCAGAGGCCCCCTGTCTTATATTGACGGCAGGGGCTTTCAGGCGTTTGAGAATTAAGCGCCAGGGTGATTATTACCACGGTACCGTCTCCTTATTCTTCCACCAGGATCGACCCTCTCTCGATCCCTGACTCCCGCCCTGCTCTGTGGTCTCCTTCTGGAGCATGATGCTCTCACAGAAGGAGACCATTGCATTCCAGTTTTAATGCTCCGCCATCTTAGCCTCTCACACTACTACCGGCAGAGAGAGAGAGATCTTGTACAAACCGATCAACCAGGATCCGCCGCTCGGCAGACGACGCAGGGCACTCCTCGAGCGTGTGCTGTGCGGTACCCTGGCCGCTATCACAATGGTGGTATTGTGCCGTGGCCTCGCGTCCTATCCTGTGCAGGTACGCACCGAAACAACCGTGCCCGGTGAGCACCTGTGTCAGGCGGTAGGTGAAGCGCACGCTCCTTCTAAGCCACGCACGGATTTATACCTAAGTGGACCAGAGGAAAAAGAAAATATTTTAAATGTCAATCCATGAATTTGATAATTAAATCAAATTAAACTATCATTATCATCATCATTATCATACCACCTCAAGGATGTCCACTGCTGAACGTGCATGTCCCACAGATTTCGACGACTGGGCTAGGTTACATGCTGTGTGTCATTTTGGGGGGAATTTGCCAGCACTCACCACTTGCAGGTGGATTTTAAGCGCAGTATGGCTACTGTTCCACAGAAAGAACAGAACGCTGCTACACATCCCCCTGGTTAAGAGTCCCATAGTCGCCTTTTACGACATCCACGGGAGGAGATGCGAGTGGTACTATATTCTTATTCCAGACACCACACAACTATACAATCCAAATATTCTGAAGCATTTATTACATGAATTTAATTTCCATGGGAGTCAGTAATTTACTACAGTAAATACAGCAGAAAAGTAATTTGTTAATCTTTCTTTAACTTTCGCGAATTGAATACATGATTTTAAGACGGTATTGGGTCTATTCGCGTTTCCATCAAGTTGCATTGATCGTAATCGTAAAATCGAATAAATTATTAAGTATTAGAGAGGAAGTTGTATCCAAAGAAAAGTTCATTTTGTGGATTTATCATGAGTTGAAGACAAATCAAATATTGGAACGTACGAATTCCAGTCCTTGGACTTTAAATTTAAATAAAAATAAATGCCAAAATAATGCGTTGGAAACAAAACATTAGCACGTAGTATATTAACTTGACGGCACGGTTGGTGCAGTGGTTGATACAGTCGACTGCTGCGCTCCGGGTCGCGGGTTCGATTCCCGCACGGAACAAATATTTGTATGATCTGCAGGTAGTTGTTCCGGGTCTGGGTGTATTGTGTGTGGAGTTTTTGTCTGTAAACGCACTCACGACACAGGAGAAATCCTAGTGTGGGGCAACGTTTTTAAAAAAAGAAAAGAAACTAAAATATATTTTACTTTCGATTTTGCCATAAGGTTTTAGGAATAGCCAGAACTAGGACTCAGTCCACCTGCATATAAGCTGTTGATGATGATTATAATATTGAATGTGATTAACATCGAAGTTCCACCTAACTCTTTGTATGGTTTATTCCTAATGTCTTCATAGAGTCCTCTGGTTCAATCTTTTTAACACACCCAAATCTGCAACGCAGCTCAATAGTCAAGATTTAAGCTTTCATTATTTTTTCTTCAATATCAAAGAGACTGTTCTGTTTGATGCAATATTTGCTCCGAAGAAGACAATGACAACTTGAAACAGATTTACAGATATGCAAACAGGGTTTTCAGAAAACAAAAAGACTGAACCATATCGCAATAATTATCGTATGAATACATAACGCTGTCCTACAATTTTCTTAAATAAATAGCTCACTTCTAATCACACGTCATGACAATGTAATACAGTGTAACATTTCTCTGTGTGATTGCGATGGTAACTCGGAAACCGCTCAATCAATTTTCACGTGTGTGCTCTTCACTTTGAAAATCGATATTAATCGGTCTTGCGAAACGTGATAAGTACCACTCCGAGGGACTGACAATGTATTTGAATTAATTATTTTATTATATCGTAGATTGAAAGAATTTTCAGCGTCCAATACTTTTTGTCTCCTGCGGTAACTAAAAGGGCTGATCATATTTTAATCGGCGAACTCAAATCACAAGTGACAGCCAGAAAGTCACGGGAATATTAGTCTGTATCGGACAAAAAACCTGCTCTCATCTAAAGCAAAACCAATGCTTGTGCTGATCTTAATTTTCCAATTCTTTACTGTTTCTATGATCTGAATACAGATAATGTCAATAAACTTGACCGCCTCATAAGTAACTGCATTCGATTCGTTTCAATTTTCGTAAATAGGAACATGTGTTAGCGTATCGGTTACTTTTAGATAGGTTGCCCATTCGCCAGCGTAGAGTTTTTAGGGCGTTGACTAGTTCACACACTTATCTAACTTGTCATTTGTTATGAGCTTGCAAGCTCTGATCGTCAGAAATCATCGTTATTAGAATAGTCGTCTCTCACGTTGCCAGTTAAAATACAACATTTTCTGCGTTTATTTAATTAATGTGTGGAATGCGCCCTATGAACGTTATGACATATCACCATTTATGAACATTTAGATAGCTACCAGACGGTATTCTTTTAAAATTAAAGTACGCTAGCACCTCCACTATAAATTGGCAGATTCTTCTCAGCAGTATTTTTAGTATTACTTATTTAAAGTTTTTAAGTGAACTGGTTTTTTGTCTCTAGATCGCCCGTATATGGATTTTTAGAAAATGCTTAAGCCATATATCTGCGTATGTACATGTTTGTGCTTAAATAATGAATAAGTAATAAACACCATGTGCTTTAATATCTAATTCTATTCTGCGGATGCTGCTTTTATATTTAATAACCTTTTTGGTAGACTACTAGAGTAAAACAAACATGCTTGACTATATTTCTGGATCTTGTAAAGACATTTGACAGTCTCCATACCCAATCTTATTGACAAACTAAAAGATAATATATGATAAAAAGACTATTATTCATTTAAACCAATAATTGCACTTATGAATAGTCAAGACTTTAGTTGCCACGTTCCAAGATACATCTTTCCTATGGAGAAGAACGGGGAAGAAACTCCACGGTTACTGTTTTAAAATCATGTTACAATATTCATGGGTCCAATGTTCTCAAAAATTCAGGTTATGTGAAGACAATGTTCCTACATTACACATAGTGAAGTCTAAATCTCTTAAAAATGTCAATTTCAAATCACACAAGTTGACTATAAAAAATATTTTTTATAATAATTAATTCAGATGTAAATAATTAGTAATATTAATGTCAATAAACAATATTTTTAATGTCAAAAAATAACAGAAGAACATAGAAGAACTAGGTATCAAAGGCATTCAGCTAAAATTATTTAGTAGTCATCATCTCAAGAAAAGTATCTATGTGTAAAGATCAATAGCACATTAGTAACGAAACTCTGATGAATTATGGGATCCACAGGGAAGTATTATGGGACCCACAGGGAAGTACTCTGGCTCGTATATTGTATATTCATATTTATGATTTGTGTGAACATAAATCTTGAAAACTGTCATATAATATCACGCAGATGACTAAGCTTTAATGCTGATTCATGATTCATTGAAATTGTTAAAATATTATAAAACAGACCTCACCCTGGGTTTCGTTCGACATTTCTTCTCAGAGGTTGTCATGTAGTAAAATGCCCTCTGTCGTTTCTATATGACGTGTAAAAGTGTCTGCTATGGCCTAATTATTGAATAAATGGTTCTATGTACTTAAATTCCTTCACACTCAATGTGGACAAAAGAAAATGTATGCCATTTTCTCTCCGTGACCCACCATGGCCACCTAGTCATGGCTACCAAATTATAGCTGGTATTCTTGCTACATTTACTATTTCTATAAATTGTGAGAACAGAAAAAAGATCTTGTAATATTGATTGATAACAACATATTGTTTGATGATGACATAAAACACAAATCACAAAGCGTAAATACAAACATATATATATATATATGTGTGTGTGTTTTCTATATCCTTGAAAACTTGAGACACTGGGTGTCGGAAACGGTATAAAATTGGTTTATATAGCTATGTGCCAATCAATTTATACATATTGTTTTTATCGCTTTGGGTGAAGCAGTAAATGCGCACCTAATAAGTTTGGATAGAGCTCAGAGAACTCTTTTAGAAGTTGGCATATTTCATTATTTCAGGCGAATACAAAACGCTGCTGAACACAGGCCTCCCCGAAAGATAGCCACAACGATCGGTTTTGTATGCTTTTTAGAGGGTTGGCTGTAATCGCCACGCTTGGAACGTTGAATTGTTAATGTACTCGAAGGACTTGGATGTATATATATAGCACGGGATGAGATGAGTTGGTACTATTCTTAGCCGGCACTACACGGCTTACTCTTTTACTTTACTTTAATTAAGAAGGAGTAAACTATGTATCAAATCTCCGTTGCTATTTCCTACCATATAAAATGATTACATATTATTTCATTGCTGATAACTTAACTGGCTATCAGAATTGTGAAACGTTGTGGAACGTAAGGTTACCCGCGAGTTAACCGCGAGATAAGATTTCAGATTAAGTGCACGAAGATTACGCTCTCTAACACTATCTGTTTGCCTTTTAAATTGTTTCGTTTATTCAGTAGCTAATAAGCAGTAGAAGTTAGAGGCGCTCAGAATCAGTTGCACTCAAACAGGTAAACGATCGGGGAGCTTAAGCAATGCTTGGCTCGGTCAGTCTATGGATGTGTGATCGCATAGTGGCATATGAGGTGCGCGTCTCCATGGTTCCGAGGACACGTATAATCGTCGCTCCCGGTTGTTATCATTAGACGGCAGTAGTTAAACCAAGTCGAAGGCCTTTGGGCAGCTTGAACAACTTGTGTTTGTGTCAGACACAAGGTTTGCCACTAACCACATGAAAGAAGAAGCAGTAGAAGTAAAAGATCTTTTGAGGATCGATAGGTTAGTAAGCTCAGATTTGTTTGAAGAAGAAACTGTGGCAACTTGACTGTGGGGTGAATTTTCTTAACTTCATTACTGAATTTCATTCTTTATTATCTGCGACCACAACAAACTCAAATGATGATGGTGCACACAAACCATTGCCGTGTGGTGCCGGCTCAGAATACCACCACCCCATCTCCTCCCGTGGGTGTCGTAGAAGTTGACTAAGGGATTAGCCGGAGGATGGGCAGCAGCGCCCTTCGAGTATAATAACAACTCAACTGCGATCGACAATCCGCCTGCCAAGCGATTATGGCCAAACCCCCCAATCTGCCCACAACACACCCATATCGGTCATTATGGTGATCTTTGGGGGAGGCCTGTGTCCAGCAGTGGACTTCATTCGGCCGAAATGATGACACAGACCATCAAGATTTGATTGAATTAAATGCATCAAAATATTGACAATCTCGTTAGAAGTGGTGTGTGATAATCTTGACTATTAGATCCGTCTTACAGAAATCACGGGTACGGGTACGAGTAAAACCTTCGAAAATCACCCTCAAATCTATAAAACCTCTTTAATGTATACTCAAAAACTTCTGTCAGAGTTGACAGCGAGTTCTTAAACCCAAGCTGCTATTAAACCCAGTTTTGAACCTTCAAGAGAGGCTAAAATTTCATTAGTATCGGCAGCTGAGTGTCATACTGTGCTTCAGGTGTTCGACGTGGGTCCAGATGTGGCAGAAGAAAACTCCTTGATCAATGGCTGAGGGGAAGTGGCATCACATCATTCGGATCGTGCAAAGGAGACGAGGGATCGAGCCTAAGCGAGCGGAAAATAGTAATTTGAGAAGGTGAGTCAAAGTTTAGGTTGTTATAGAATGAGTCGTGTATTTGGTATTATCACACGGGATGTCCGGATTAAGAATATAACACCACACCATCTCCTTGCCGTGGATGTCGTAGAAGACGACTAAGGGACTCGTAACCAAAGAGATGGGTAGCAGCATCCCTTCTGTGGAACAGCAGCAATTCTGCGCTTACAAACTCACCTGTCAAGTTTGGTCATATCGGCCATGTATATGTACACTGCTGAACAAAGGCCTCCCCCATAGATTTCCACAACTATGTAATCATTTTGGGGGGTGATTGCTAATACTCACCACGCTTGGCAGGCGGTTTGGTGAGCGCAGTATGGCTACCGTTTCACAGAAGGGACGCTGCTGCCCATCCCTCTGGTTTAGAGTCTCTTACGAGGGCGGCACTGAAAATTTCGGGAATCAAGGAAGTGACACAACATTACTATTTAAAAATGTATTTATTGCTTTTCGAAGTATTCTCCGCGAAATTTGACACATTTTTCCATACGATGGAACCAATCATTGAAGCAACCATTCCATTCGGAAGTTGGGGTCTCCAAAATGGCCGTTTTGTAGGCGTCCACAGCTTCTTTAGGTGATGAAAATCTCTGTCCACGCAATTTATTCTTTATTTTAGGGAAAGTAGAGAAATCATTAGGGCTTAGGTCGGGGCTGTACGGCGGATGGTCTAATAATTCTATGTTTTCTTGCTCTAAAAACTCTTTTGTTCTGTGCGCAGTGTGAGAACTCGCATTGTCGTGATGGAGGATGATGCGGCGGTTGCAGTTCTCTCTACGGAGTTCAGAAACGACCTGTGGCAAACATATGCTAGCATACCATTCTGCATTAACCGTTCTTTGTCCCTCAAGAGGAATAGTCGTAACATGGCCGGTTTTGGAGACAAACGTGGCCACCATTTTTTTGCAACACTCCGTGAACGAACAATTTTTGTTGGCTTTAACTCATTTTCGAACACCCAAACTCGTGACTGGTTTTTTGTTTCGGGTTCGTACGCATATATCCAGGATTCGTCACCTGATACGATGTTGTATACAGCATTTGAGGATCCTGCGTGGAATCTTTCGAGAGTTCTGAAACACCAAGTAACGCGAGCCGCTTTTTGCTCTTCACATAGCAAATGCGGTATCCACCGGGAAAACAACTTTTTTACACCTAATTGTTCATGCAAGATTATTTGTATTTGACTCATGCCAATGTCTAAAGTTTGCCTGAATTTCGCGGTATGTCACATGTCGATCTTCCTCAATCAGCTTACGCACAGCATCAACGTTTTCTTGGGTGACTGCAGTTTTTGGACGACCTTGACGAGGGTCATCACTGAGCTTGACACGTCCACGTTGAAATTCAGCAAACCAGCGATAAATTGTGGTTTTGGATGGGGCTTCATCACCAAATGCAGAAATCATCCGGTCAACACACTGTTTTTGTGTTAAACCACTTCGAAAGTCATAATAAATCATCGCTCTTGAATTTTCTCGAGTCAATTCCATTTTCTCAACGACTAAATAAGTTTGACAAAACCTTGTGACAAGACCGTGAATCTTTTTTAAAATAAATAAATGGTATTCGATTTGTAAAACCAAGGAGTTTTCAATTAAAAAGATTTTAATATGACAGGAACAGTGGAAATATTCAATTCCCGATACTTTTAGTGCAGCCTATGTAGTCGCCTTTTACGACATCCACGGGAGAAGATGGAGTGGTGCTATATTCTAAATCCGGACACCACACGGAATGTCAAGCTTGGTGATACGGGGTAATTCCCCCCATAATGACGACACAACTGTCGTGGAAATTTATGGTAGAACCCTTTGTTCAGAAGTGGACTTCCTTTGGTTGATAATATGATGATGATTATTATCATCGTCATCATTTCGGCCGACTGAAGTCCACTGCACACACAGGCCTCCCGCAAAGATCCCCACAACGACCGATATGGGTGTGTTTTTTGCTCATTGGGGGGTTTTGCCATAATCGCCACGCTTGGCTTGGTTTGGCGATCGCAATTGAGTTTTAAATGTACTCGAAGGACGCTGCTGCCCATCCTCCTGCTAATCCCTTAGTCGACTTTTACGATACCCACGGAAGGAGATGGAGTGCTGGTATTCTGAGCCGGCACTACACCAGATTATTATTTTTATGGAAGAATAATGTAAAACAATCATATTAGACTTAACTTCATAAGAACTTTCACAAATCTAAAAGGATAAATTGTTTAATGTGTCCCACAGATGTCTGAACTGCTGGGACTTGACCTCCTTAGGAGTGGGGAGCACGTTGGGCATTGGCGTGTATGTGATAGTGGGGTCAGTCGCGCTGAAGCTCACCGGCCCATCCATCCTGCTGTCCTTTCTTATGGCTGCCATCACCTCCCTATTTGCAGGTAATGTGGTTTTAGATAAATATTGCCGATTTATCTATGTAGGTAATTTCTATTTCCCCGGGGGGTGACCGCTTTACAGTCACCCTCTCCGTGATGTGCCTATAAGCGTGGCATCAGTGGACGGCTCTAGTGTGATCATACGAGGACCTGCAGCCTCCCTTAGGTGCCGAAGATGACCGCTCCAGTGGTTTTATCCGGTAGGAGTCCCCTTCGCCCTTCCCCGGGGCGAAGGAAGTTCATGAAGAATTTCCACTGGGCACTAATAAAAAAAAACGTTGTTTGTTTGCTGAATCGTGAAAGTAGAAGAATTTAATTGATCATGAATTTTAGCGCCGTTTTTGCCGTGTGGTGCCGGCTACGAATAGCACCAACCCATCTCATCCCGTGGGTGTCGTAAAAGCCGACTAAGGGATTAGACGGAGGATGGGCAGCAGCGTCCTTCGAATACATTAACAACTCAACTGCGATCGCCAACCCGCCTGCCAAGCGTGGCGATTATGGCAAAACCCCCCAATGAGCACACAACACACCGATATCAGTCGTTGTGGTGATCTTTGAGGGAGGCCTGTGTCTAGCAGTGGACTTTATTAGGCCGAAATAAAAAAATAAAAAAAATGAATTTTAGCGTAGATGTGTACTTTATAATAATAATAATAAATCATTTAATTCATACCTTCACGGTCCATAAGGTTACACAACTATCAGGTACAAATTTGAAAGAAATGGGAGTTAGAGAGTTGTTAGTATAAGATACTTTATTTGCTATGTTAGTAGGTATACACACATTCCTGGTCGATCGGATCGAGCAAGATCTCTCTCTGCCAGCAGTAGTGTCGGCTATGTTGGCAGAGCACGAAAACTGGAATGCAGGGGTCTCCTTCTGTGAGAGCGTCATGCTCCAGAAGGAGACCGCAGAGAGGGATCGGGAGAGGGCCGATCCCGCTCGAAGAAGGAGGAGACGGCGCCGGGGTAACAACCGCCCTGGCGCCTAATTCCGATACGCCTGAAAACCCCTGCCGTTGCTATAAGGTGGGGGACCTCTGGGTTCGCGGGTGCGTAGATTGGGGAATCTGCGTGCCCACACCAAGCGACCCAAGAGAAGGCGGTAGTACGCACGTGGTCACGCGCTGCCGTGGGACGCTTTGGGGGATCCTTTACAATCCCCCTGGGGGGGTGACCGCTTTACAGTCACCCTCTCCGAGATGTGCCAATAGGCGTGGCACCAGTGGGTGGCTCTAGTGTGATCATACGAGGACCTGGAGCCTCCCTTAGGTGCCGAAGATGACCGCTCTAGTGGTTTTAGCCGGTAGGAGTCCGGCATACCCCTTCGTCCTTCCCCGGGGCGAAGGAAGTTCCTGATGAATTTCCACTGGGCACCAATAAAAAAAAATAAAAAAATAAGAAAAGGTATACACACATGCACTTAAGTGCAGGCTGTCTCAGTGCCTAATAAGGCGACTGTCCAGCCTGCTCGCTATCACCTCTATGATATTGTTAGTACTGACGCGAACTCTGCCGAGCATGGCTTTAACTCTACTGGGCCAATTAACAGATTTTCCTAATTGTAATGCTAAACCTATACAATGCAGCTAACATAGCGTAACTAATAACTATGTCCCGATAGATTAGGAAGACATGTGAGTATCTTTTCCAGACATTATACCTACCTCGGTACTGTCGGTAAGGAATGAATCTCTCTTTGTGTATAAATTTATATTCCAAGTCAAGTCTGACTGACGATCATGAACATAAACGATTTAGGTATTTTGAATTTGATTTTAGACGGTACCTTTAACAACTAAACCAATTGATTGATTGATAGCCAACCCTGTCTTGATGGAATAATAAATTATCTTTATTTAACAAATAGGTTATAAGAAACACTATAATCTTTAATTTAGATGATGCCTGAGATTCTATTTCTGAGAAAAGCCAACCCCCCAATGATGATCTTTGGGGAGGCCTGTGTCCAGCAGTGGACTTCATTCGGCCGAAATGATGAAATGAAAACCCCTGATGTTTCGGTTATTGATGTAAGATCACTGATTTTGATTACCGACCCACGTGAGCCTCTAGATTTTTCGAAATATTTGATACAAAATTTGTGATGTATGCCTGTGGAATCCTTTCCAGCGAAATATGTTTATAAATGATTTCGAACCAGATTTTAAAGTCCTTTGTTGAAACGTAGAGCTACTTTGATTTCCAATTTTAGTTAAATTGATTACTTACAAAACTACTAAAGCATAAGTCAACTGAAGTAGCAATGCGTGGGGTACATGGCTCGTAGAACTGATAGCCATGGATGGCGATGGGCAGAAAGGTCTCGAGTGGCACACGCACCGGAAAGCGCAGCGAGGGCTGGCCATCAACAAGTTCAACTAGGGAGTTATTGGATTGAGCAGCATGTAACCGGTAGTTGTAGAAATCTATGGGACGGCACGGTTGGTGCAGTGGCTGATACAGTCGGCTGCTGCGCTCCGGGTTGTGGGTTCGATTCCCGCACGGGGCAAATATTTGTATGATCTGCAGGTAGTTGTTCCGGGTCTGGGTGTATTGTGTGTGAAATTCGTGTCTGTAAACGCACCCACGACACAGGAGAAATCCTAGTGTGGAGCAACGTTTTTTTAAAAAAAAAAAAACAAAACAAAAACAAAACAAAACATGGGAGAGGGCAGTGGAAATCCTTGGGCTGATATAATGATGATGATTCAAAGCATTAACAAGTTCCACAAGTATCGTGTTCAAGTGCGGCCAATGTGGTGCTCTGTGTGTATTTCGTTGACGGCACTTTTGTTCCGCGAAGTAATATTTGTGTGTAATTCCGTATAATCATCACTTGGGTCTCGTCATAAGTTTGGAATTATTGTTATCAGACAATCATTATCGATTTGATTGTTTGAATATCGTAAACATACCGAATACATAGTAGATAAGTATGTATCTAAGCAAACCATTGCAGGTATTTAATGATTAATGGTTTTTAACAGCGTCTCTTATAAGGAAATATACGAGTACGATTTTATTTTTATTTTTTATTATAATTTATAAGGCACGTCTACAATATAAACACAAACATTGAGTAATGACTATGGCTAAATACTAGTGTTTACATCAATTACAGGCATGCACAACATTTGTATTATATATATCACTGTGTCTACAATTTTATATTAGACAAGTATGAGACACAAATATATATAATTTGATTGAGACCCGTGTCAAGTACACCTTCATCATTTCAGCCGAATAAAGTCCACTGCTGGACACAGGTCTCCCGCAATGATCACCACTACGACCGGTATGGGTGTGTTGTAGGCTCATTGGGGGGTTTTGCCATAATCGACACACTTGGCAGACGGGTTGGCGATCGCAGTTGAGCTGATAATGTACTCGAAGGACGCTGCTGCCCATTCTCCGGCGAATCCCTTAGTCGACTCTTACGACACCCACGGGAGATGGGGTGGTGGTATTCTGAGCCGGCACCACACGCAAGTACACCGTGACAAAAGTTAATTACGGGAACAATGTGAGATAGTAATGTCTTAGTTCGATTATTACTCATTCTAATAAAACACTTAACATCCGTTTAAAAAATGTGAGATGTTACTGTATGCTCATTAGGAAATGCACTTGATTTTTGATAGTCGCGTTTATTACTTTGGCTATGAAAAATAAAAATGATTCCAGTCGTTAGTCGTTTATTCTAGTCGCACAAGTAAGTAATAGTAAAAATCAAACAGTACTATAAAAAAACATAGCTCGACGCCAGAATAGGCCCCTATCTCAGCGCTTGTTACGAGGCATGCCTTTTAAGTTTTGTCGTTTAAAGAAAAAAACACAACTAGAACCTTATAGTACTTTTTCTTGTTTTTCAAAGTATTCACCACGTAGCTTAATACACTTTTCCATTCGCTCTAACCAGTTATTATAACATTTATTCCACTCTAAAGTGGGGGTGTTCAAAATGGCTGACTTGAAAGCGTCGACTGCTTCTTCACCGGACTGGAACCTTTGACCACGAAGACTTTTCTTAATTTTAGGAAATGTAAAGAAATCGTTAGGGCTTAGGTCAGGACTGTATGGAGGATGGTCAAGAATTTCTACTTTTTCCTGCTTCAAATACTCAATCGTTTGACGAGCGCTGTGTGAGCTTGCGTTGTCGTGGTGCAGGATGATGCGTCGCTTTGAGTTAGATTTTAGAAGTTCGGCGATGACTTGTGGTAAACAAACTGTGGTATACCACACTGCGTTAACCGTTCTTCGATCTTCAAGTGCAATAGTCGCAACATGGCCGGTTTTTTCAAGGAACGTGGCCACCATCTTCTTTGAAGTGATTCGAGAACGAACAACTTTAGTCGGCTTTGGCTCGTCTTGAAAGACCCAGATTGTAGATTGTTGTTTGGAATCAGGATCGTAGGCATAGATCCAAGATTGGTCACCACTGATGATGTCGTAGACGTGATTTGACTCTCCTCGGTTGAACCTTTGCAGAGTTTTCTTACACCATCTGACGCGGGCTGCCTTGTGATCGTCGGAAAGCAGATGCGGTATTTGGATACAAACTAGCTTTCTCACACCAAGCGCTTCATGCAAAATCTTCTGAATGGTTATCCCTGAGATGCCTAATAGAGCCTCTATCTCTCGATACATCATATGACGATCTTCGAGAATTGGTTGTCTCACAGCAATGATGTTATCTTCAATGAAGGCGGATTTTTTGCGTCCTTCGCGAGATTTGTCACTAACACTAGTATGTCCATGCTGGAATTCTAAATACCAGCGTTCGACAGTCCGCAGACATGGGGTTTCATCACTGAACATAGATGTTAGCTCTTCAAAACATTGAAGCCGTATCAGGCCTCTTCTAAAGTTGTAGAAAATTATTGCACGAACATTTTCCTTAGAAAGATTCATTTTCGTATGTAAACCTGACAGATTCCAATCGACGCTGTGACTAAACAATAGCAATAATCCTAATACTTTCAACTGTTTTGAGATTCAAAATTTAAACACATTCGAATATAGAACAGTTCCAAATTCAAAATTGCCGGGAAATATGGAAACGACGGAACTTAAAAGGCATGCTTAGTACCCCGGCACGGCACAATCTCGTCATCCTCCGTGCGGGATCCGCTCTCTCCCGATCCCACTCTGCGGGGTCTCCTTCTGGAGCGTGGCGCTGTCACTGTTGGTGAATGTTTTTTTTTTGTTTTCAACATTGCCCCACACTGGCATTTCTCATTTCTCCTGTGTCGTGGGTGCGTTTAGGTTTAATTCCACATACAATACACCCAGACCCGGAACAACTACCTGCAGATCATACAAATATTTGTTCCGGGCGGGAATCGAGCTCACGACCCGGAGCGCAGCAGCCGACTCTATCAGCCACTGCACCAACCGTGCATTTCATTGATTATTCGATGAGCAAAGCGCGACAGCAGCCGGCAAACGCCAGAGCCAAATGGTTCCAATTAACAACTCACATAACCCCCGACACTAATTAGTAATTTTAATCATTACTGACCTTTGAAATAAATCATCATCATTTTTTCATCATTTCGGCCGAATGAAGTCCACTGCTGGACACAGGCCTCCCCCAAAGATCACCACAACCACCGATATGGATGTGTTGTGAGCACATTGGGGGGTTTTGCCATAATCGCCACGCTTGGCAGGCGGGTTGGCGATCGCAGTTGAGTTGTTAATGTACTCGAAGGACGCTGCTGCCCATCCTCCAGCTAATCCCTTAGTCGACTTTTACGACACCCATGGGAGGAAATGGGGTGGTGGCATTCTGAGCCGGCACCACACGGCAAAATTTGAATAAATAAGAAATTATAATAAGTCGAATATTTTTGTACCATAAGATTTATTGTTTAATGTACAAGAAATATAACTGGAAGTACATTATATGTTATTGTCTCGTGCTCCTTGAATATAATTTTTACGCTCTGGATATTTTTGACTCCTATACTATTGTATCTTGTTTTTTAGGGCTGCTCACACAGGCAGAGTTACTTAGTAGTAGTTAGTTAACTTAAAAAAAACGCTGGATACAGTATCTTGCGGAAGCGCAGCGAAAACTGAATAATGTCAGCCAAAATTTGTCAATAATCTAGTGGGATGGATGAATTCATTTTTAATGAATTGTATTGCATTTTTTTCTAATTGTTTATTATTTTAAACTATTATTATTAAATATTATACGTAACTTGCAACTCTTAAATTGATTCAATAACTTATAATTACTATATTGTACCTGATTATAATTATTTAAAATGTTGTATTCAAATTCAAATTTTCGATTTGTTATTTTTATTTATTTTAAGTGTTGCCAAACATGTGTCACTAGGGTTTATGTTAGAGTTTTATTATTGTTTCCATGTTAAGTTGTATGTATTGTTTAGTTTTAATTCACTTTAATGTCAATTGTGTCCGTGTCTCTCGTTACACCAAATAAACATTATATTCTATGTACGAAGTTTATATTATTATGCCGTGTGGTGGCTAAGAATTCCACCACCCCATTTCATCCCCATGGGTATCGTAATAGGCGACTATGCGATTAGCCGGAGGATGGTTAGCAGCGTCCTTTGAGCATATGTAAAAGTCGACTGCCATCGCCAACCCGTCTGCCAAGCGTGGCGATTATGGCAATACCTCTCAATGAGCACACAACACAAACCCATACCGGTCGTTGTGGCAATCTTTTGGGGAGGCTGCTGTCCAGCAGTGGACGTTTTTACGGCTGAAATTATGATATTATTATAAGCGCTGTTTTTGAAGTTATGGTTGTTGTCTTCCAGGTCTTTGCTATGCGGAGCTGGGCGCGCGGGTGCCGCTGTCAGGGTCAACGTTCATTTACACGTACGTGACGGTTGGCGAGCTGGTTGCGTTCATCGTCGGGTGGAACAATATACTTGAGTTTGTATTCGGTTAGTCGTTACTGTTATTGCTAGGTCAATGCCCCGCGGTGACTTTTTTTTTTTCACTTGGGGAAATCCTCTTGGACTTCCTCCGCTTTGGGAAGGGCGGAGGGGCATGCCGGGATCAAACCAGCTACAACCCCACGGTGTCCTTCTTCTTACCTCTAGCCGGGGGTGAGTTGTACGCTTTTCTGCATTGGACCGCTCCCCCGGCAGGACCCCGGCGGTGCCTGAACTGGTGCCTCCGCTCAGTGTTTACCTATACGGCGGTGATGGTCAGCCAACTAGTGTTCATGGTGAGGTGGAACTATGCTAAGCTAGGGCGGGCTCGAATAAGCAGTTCATCGGCCCTAAGCCATTTGTAGGAATACCTCATGGTACCTACCAACAGGCATTACATGCATTTGCTGATAAAGAGCATGTCACAGAATGGAGGCAAGCGAGAAGCCTAAACCATTCTAAGACTTTCTGCAGCACAAACTAGACGGGTTTAAGAGTTTATTAAAGCTATCCAAAACCTATTTAAGGCACTATATAGGCGCAATGACAGGACACTTTGGCACCAAGGAGCACCTCCGTAGGATGAAGCATAGCACAACAGATACATGCAGATTCTGTATGGACAATCAAGAGTCTTTGCAGCATATTTTTTGCAGCTGTGACGCTCTGGGAAGATGTAGGGCAAAACAACTAGGAATAGCTTATCCTTTGCCTGATGATTTTGCGCGGCTCCAGGCAGGTATGATTACGAAGTACCTACAAGGACATCTTGATTTACCAGCGGAGGAGTAGTGAGTAGCCTTGGGCAGCGCAATGGCTCCAATAGGGTCGAAGTGCGTTCGGCTGATGCTGACCCCGTGAGAGTCACAATAGAATAGAATGGAATGCTTAGTTTATATTTGGTGAGCCTTAGCTACATATTTCTACAGTCAGTCGATTTCAGTCGACAACTTTACAATTCTTTACAGTCTATTCCTACTTGGGTAAAGTGGAATCCGAAGAGTTTTCAATTTCGTTTTGAAACAGCCATCTATAACCACCAAACAAAAACAATATCCGCTGCATTTACGCAACATCTTTTTCCCGCCCTTGTCCCCTAATAACCTCCCAAGGCACTTGGGGTCAGCGCAATATGCTTCTAATCATATTACAAAGGTTTGGCAGAAAGGTTTTACAGTGAGGCCCGACAGCAACCCGCCTTGGGGGTATGCAAGTGTTGGTGGTTTACCCGCCACCTGCGGGTATCCAAAGGTGCTTAATGGTACGCATAGGGTTCCAAACTCCCGTAGTCGCCTTCTACTTCACGCGCGGGATAAGATGGGGTAGCTCTATTCGTGATCCGGAGCTACACGGTACACCTACTTTGTAATACGGCACGGTTGGTGCAGTGGTTGATACAGTCGACTGCTGCGCTCCGGGTCGTGGGTTCGATTCCCGCACGGATTAAATATTTGTACGATCTGCAGGTAGTTGTTCCGGGTCTGGGTGTATTGTGTGTGGAATTCATGTCTGTAAACGCACCCACGACACAGGAGAAATCCTAGTTAGTAACGTTTTTCATCGTATCAGACAGCCGCTTGTTTGTCATTTACAACTTTATGACTCTTTAATCCCAGGTGCATCGAGCGTGGCCAAAGGTCTGAGTTCCTATCTCGACGCGGTGATGAATCACACCATGTCGAGCTGGTTCAAGGAGACGATGCCGGTGCCAGTGGAGTACCATCTCTCGCAGTACTTCGACCTCTTCGCGTTCTTATTCGTTTGGAGCATGGGAAGTAAGTTGGTGGCCCTACGATCATTGGTTGCTTAATTAATATAACTTCTTTACTGTCAGAGTGTACTTTGCTGTTGTCAGTGTCTACATTAGTGATAGTAATAAAAAAAAACTTATTTAACACTGAAATACAACATCGTTTCTTACGTATTGACGTTCGAAACGCACTTCCAAATATTATAGTCACAGTTTAAGGTTATTTGTGTAATTGGGGAAGCAGGCTGCTTGTTTATTAAATACAGGATGTACACAAGTGACAACGAACCGAAAACTTTCAGAAGAGGTTACATTTAGGCCTATAATATTAATAGGAAAGACATTTTTCTCAGAAATTAATAGTTTCGTGTTTGTCATTTTTGAGCACGCAATGTATTGTAACCAATTCGATCACAACGCTCCGTGCCCCATGTAGCTGTGTGCGTACTGCGAACGATGTATTCATTCGTAAACTGTTGCGAAACACTAGCCGTTTAGTTTTTATTAACATTGCAGTTTTATGCAATGTACATAGTTTATTGTGTTGTTATTCAAAATATCGTCAGGATAGTCGAAAACAATTATTTTATACTGAAATCAGTTAAGTAAAATGGAAAACAAAAATTTTCAAGAAAAGGCCGACGCTAAATTCGTTACTGAATCCATCCGGATACCATCCGGTTTGGTTAGGATGTCACTTACGCCCATTATCCTTAGCTTATTCATATACCTATTAGGAATAAGTGGAAGCAGTACTTTTTTAATCCGCTTTTATTAGCTTAGTATCTATCTATGTATCTATGTAACGGAATTTTTGAACACGATTTTTTCATCATCGTCATATCGGCCATTTATACGTCCACTGCTGAACAAAGGCCTCCCCCATTGATTCCACAACTGTGTCATCATTTTGGGGGGTATTTGCCAATACTCACCACGCTTGGCAGGCGGGTTGGTGAACGCAGTATGGCTACCGGTTCACAAAAGGGACGCTGCTGCCCATCCCTCTGGTTTAGATTCCCTCAGTCGCCTTTTACGACATCCATGGGAGGAGATGGAGTGGTGCTATATTCTTAATCCGGACACCACACGGTTTTCTGCTTGATGTCAATTATTGTAAATATTTTTGTGAATCCTTGTAAAAGTGGCGCCATCATCATGATAATATCGGATAAAGCACCCCAAGCATTTTTACGATAATATATTATTTTTGTTAATCACTCTATTCTTATTTTAAACTGATACTTTTTAGTTCGATTATCTACAAAAGCGTGCTTTTTAGTTTTTTAAACTAATATTTATTACTACTACTTTAAACTAGTATACTAAACATCCTTTTGCCAAGCATAATGTTTACAGCAACGGCCATTGCAGGAGCCTCATGATAGGCAGTGGCTGCTTACATACATTTTTCACATTTAAGTACATTTTAGTATATTAATAATAAAATAAAAAATGTGTATATGTATTTTAAAATATTGTATATGACAGACTAACGTGTTGCTGGGGAGTTTGTTGCACCCATTCTTAACCCTGCTTTAACACTAAGAAACGATGGTAAAGAAATGATGGTGGCCTTAAATAGGTTCTGTCTAATGTTGAATCAAAAAGGACAATTTTTTTAGTCTATTTTGAATAAATAATTACTTCATTAATTTAATTACATTTTGCATACAATGCACGTTACATATTACTGTTCCTGGTAGCGGTTTATAGGAACGCCAAGCAATGCTGTGGATTCACTAATAAGATCTGTCTCACCTATTTTTTTATTGATGTCCAGTGGAAATTCTACATAGAACTTCCTTCAACCCCGGGGAAGGGCGAAGGGGTATGCCGGACTCTACCGGCTAAAACCACTGGAGCAGTCATCTTCGGCACCGAAGGGGGGCTCCAGGTCCTCGTAAGATCACACTAGAGAAGATCTGACTCACCTCATGCCCCATCAATTACGTCACCTTGTTTATTTGTAACCCACAGCAGTGTTTACTTTGTGCAGTATTGTTGGCGCTTGGTGTGCGCTTGTCCTCATCGGTAAACAACGTGTTTTCGACCATCAATATCGCCGTCATGATCTTCATTGTCATCGCTGGAGTGTTTAAGGGTGAGTAGTGCTTTTATTTTATTGGTCGTGTTTGTTCTGTCTCAGTGAATTTCGGTATTTATACTCGTATATCGTTACGTCGAGAAATTTGTTAATTAGTCTCTTATGCCCAGTAATTTCACTAGCTCTACATTCTTTTTACGGTTCCGAACGTTCGAAGGAACAACGGCGGAACCCTTATAACGCCGTTTAATTTTATATATATATATATATAAATGAAATTCATTGGAATGAAAGTGGCGCCATCTGTCAAAGATTGGTCGTACCAACTCAGAAACCTTTGTGGGCTCATGCACAACACTTTGCTGAAGATCATGACATGATCAAATGCATAGTTTACGATTCTATATGGGATATACACACAAACATTCATTTTTATATATATAGATGAATATGGGGGTCACTTTTGGGGGTAATATAGAAAATAAAGTATAAAGTTTTGCAAACTGTACCGCGTAATACATAGGCTGCACTAAAAGTATCGGGAATGGAATATTTCCACTGTTCCTGTCATATTAAAATCTTTTTAATTGAAAACTCCTTGGTTTTACAAATCCAATACCATTTATTTATTTAAAAAAAGATTCACGGTCTTGTCACAAGGTTTTGTCAAACTTGTTTAGTCGTTGAGAAAATGGAATTGACTCGAGAAAATTCAAGAGCGATGATTTATTATGACTTTCGAAGTGGTTTAACACAAAAACAGTGTGTTGACCGGATGATTTCTGCATTTGGTGATGAAGCCCCATCCAAAACCACAATTTATCGCTGGTTTGCTGAATTTCAACGTGGACGTGTCAAGCTCAGTGATGATCCTCGTCAAGGTCGTCCAAAAACTGCAGTCTCCCAAGAAAACGTTGATGCTGTGCGTAAGCTGATTGAGGAAGATCGACATGTGACATACCGCGAAATTCAGGCAACTTTAGACATTGGCATGAGTCAAATACAAATAATCTTGCATGAACAATTAGGTGTAAAAAAGTTGTTTTCCCGATGGATACCGCATTTGCTATGTGAAGAGCAAAAAGCGGCTCGCGTTACTTGGTGCGTCAGAACTCTCGAAAGATTCCACGCAGGATCCTCAAATGCTGTATACAACATCGTATCAGGTGACGAATCCTGGATATATGCGTACGAACCCGAAACAAAAAACCAGTCACGAGTTTGGGTGTTCGAAAATGAGTTAAAGCCAACAAAAATTGTTCGTTCACGGAGTGTTGCAAAAAAAATGGTGGCCACGTTTGTCTCCAAAACCAGCCATGTTACGACTATTCCTCTTGAGGGACAAAGAACGGTTAATGCAGAATGGTATGCTAGCATTTGTTTGCCACAGGTTGTTTCTGAACTCCGTAGAGAGAACTGCAACCGCCGCATCATCCTCCATCACGACAATGCGAGTTCTCACACCGCGCACAGAACAAAAGAGTTTTTAGAGCAAGAAAACATAGAATTATTAGACCATCCGCCGTACAGCCCCGACCTAAGCCCTAATGTTTTCTATACTTTCTCTAAAATACAGAATAAATTGCGTGGACAGAGATTTTCATCACCTAAAGAAGCTGTGGACGCCTACAAAACGGCCATTTTGGAGACCCCAACTTCCGAATGGAATGGTTGCTTCAATGATTGGTTCCATCGTATGGAAAAATGTGTCAAATTTCGCGGAGAATACTTCGAAAAGCAATAAATACATTTTTAAATAGTAATGTTGTGTCACTTCCTTGATTCCCGAAATTTTCAGTACCGCCCTCGTATATTAAATGAAAGGGCTTATTGTCTAGGTCTCAACTATATTTAATTTATAATTTTAAAATAAACAGAAAGTTATTTAAGAAAATAGGCGAAAATTGACCATTCCCACTCTTATCTCCGAAACTACAGTGCCTAAATTTTTTAAAAAAATATAGAAAATAGTTAATCTATAAGAGGAAAATCTATAAGAAGTTCATAGTTTTAAAATAACATGATAAATCTTTCAATATTGTGCGTACAAACTTACGTTTGTGGTTGGAATGTACATGTTTTTCAACTACATGTTAAGTTTGTTCTTGGGATAAATTATTAGTACAAGACAGAACTCAACACTAGACATTATATTCAGAAATTTCGGAACCCTCTCCACGCGAGTTCAACTCGCACTTGTCCGATGTTTTTATTAATAACTGCTCACTGTATTTGTCTGACGCGTACAGTAAGCTAAGTTATAATGCAGCATGGAAACACATAATGTCTAAAGATTCAGCACTGTTGCTTGGCAGCAGAATATCTGGCGTTGTGGTGGTACCTACCTAGCCGGACTCTTGGGATAAGAGACCTTTTTTTATTGGTCCCACTGGAAACTCTACATAAACTTCCTCTGCCCCGAGGAAGAACGAAGGGGCATGCCGGACTCCTACCGGCTAAATCCACTGGGGCGGTCATCTTCGGCACTTAAGGGGGGCTCCAGGTCCTCGTATGATCACACTGGAGCCGCCCACTGGTGCCACGCCTATAGGCACATCTCGGAGAGGGTAACTATAAAGCGGTCACCCCGCCGGGGGGATTGTAAATGATCCCCCAAAGCGTCCCACGGCAGCGCGTGACCACGCGTGTGCTACCGTCGTCTCTTGGGTCGCTCGGTGTGGGCACGCAAATTCCCCAATCTACGCACCCGCGAACCCGGAGATCCCCCGCCTTATTGTAATGCCAGGGGGTGTGTGGCATATGGGAATAAAAGATCTACCACCAGTAAAAAAACCTAGAGCTTCTGTAGTTGGGCACAGTCGCTGTTTCTATGTATAGTATTGCGGGCGAATTGTATGTATGTAATCCAAGCCGTATTTTTTGTTTACCTGACCATAGTTTAACGTCGCACAGCCTTATAGTAGAGGCGCCGTAGTAGGACCAGCACAATTATAGTACCACTCCATCTCCTCCCGTGGATGTTATTAATGGTGACTAAGGGACCCTAAACCACAAGGATGGCCAGCAGCATCCCTTCTGTGCAATAGCAACCATACTGCGATCAACAACCCGCCTGCCAAGGATGATGGGTATTGGCAAATTCCCCACAAAGTGACGAGAAACTTGTGAAAACCTATGGGGGAGTTCTTTGTTCAGCAGTCGTTCGATATGATGATGTAGTAGGTACTCTTGAAATCGGAAAATCATTCTCATTTTGTTGATCGTTATCATTATCTTTTCTTGATGGATTTTGATGCGATTATATTAGGTTTAGGGACAAAATTATATATATGATATTTTTTATTCCATTTAAAGTAGTTCTGTCTGGTTTCCAGCAAAGAATCGTCAAGGTATGTCGTAAGAGATGACTAAGGATTGATAGGGAAAAGGACAGGCAGCAGCCAGCATCCTCTGTCCTGTCATCCCTCCCTCCCTCCCTCCCGCTAATAACAACACACTGTGATCACCAATCCGTCTGCCAAGCGTGGTGATTATGGCAATCGTTGTTGTGATCATTGTGATGCCCATGTTCAGCAGTGGACGTTTACAGATTTATATGTGGTACTTTATTTACTTATATCCCATATATAATAGCTATAAGTACGGCACTTAACATAGGTTAGATACCTGTCTCGGGGGTTGCGAGCGCGCAGATTGGGGATTCTGCGTGCTCACACCGAGCGACCCCCGGGACGACAGTGGCGCGCACGCGGTCACGTGCCGCCGTGAGCGCAGCACAGTGTACAGCGAGGCTTGGGGAGATCCTTTACAATCCTCCCCAAGCAGTGCCTGGGGGGAGGCCTTTTTACAGCCACATACCCTCCACTAGAGGGGGTGATCGCCTTACAATCATCCCCTCCGAGATGTGCCTAAAGGCGTGGTAATGGGTGGCTCTAGTGTGATCTTACAAGGACCCGGAGCCCCCCTTTGTTGCCGTAGATGACCGCTCCAGTGGTTTTAGCCGATAGGAGTCCGGCATACCCCTTCGCCCTTCCCCGGGGCGAAGGAAGTTCATGTAGAATTTCTACTGGACACCAATAAAGAAACGGTTAGATACCTGTACATTTTTCAGAAATCTTCATGTTAGTTATGAGCCTTTTCTAATTTCCAGCGGACCCGAGTAACTGGAGTATCCCGGCGGAGCAGGTGCCTCCTGGGTATGGGTCTGGAGGTTTCTTCCCGTACGGCGCGTGGGGCACGCTCAAGGGAGCTGCGGTCTGCTTCTATGGCTTTGTTGGGTTTGACGTCGTTAATGCTTCGGGAGAGGAAGTAAGTTTCATATTTTATTGATTGATTGTATTTTGCCAGTGCCAATCAATGGAGGAAGCCTTTGCTCAGCAGTGGACGTCGTTGGCATTATGTTAATATTGAAGGAACTCCGCGTCTAAGCCCCGTCCGCGCCCGACCTCCACTCTGTGTGGCTTGGTATTTCTGGATGTCAAGCATAGACAAGAAAAATTACCACTGTTGCCAGCGGGTGTACACTTTTGGTACGGAAGGGACGCTGCTGTCCATCCCTTTAGTTCACAGTCCCTTATGGCCGAATACTCAAATGCCATTTAACGTTAAGTCCCCGCTTTAACTATTCGAGAAACCGGTTCCTGGTACAAAACCGGGCGGCTCAAATTGTTTAAGCGGGGACTTAACGTTAAATGGCGTTTGAGTATTCGGCCGTTAGTCGGTTTTTACTGAGCCTGAGTGGCGCTATGTCCTTAATCCGGACACCACTCGGATAAATGGTTTACTAATCTGTTTGGTAATTCACAAAATGCCTTTGTGTTCATAAACGAAGCCACATACTAGGGTTTCTCCTGTGCTGTGGGTGCTGTACCAAGACACATACAGATTTTTCGCACTAGCATGTTAGTTATAGATAACCTATGTCAACTCTACTCTCACATATAGATTGCCATAAAAACAATGTATTACTTGAGATTTGTAAAACATACACAATTTGGAAAAAAGATCGACCCCTGAGTTTCTTACAGCATTTATTCTCAGAGGTTGTCATGTAGTGAAACGACCTCTGTCGTTTACATATGACGTGTAAAAGTGTGCTATGACCTAATTACTGAATAAACGATTATATTCTATTCTAAATCTCACATGCACAAACTCACAGGCCCAGAACAAACTATCTGTAGATCACACAATTTTTTGTTCGTTGCGGGGATCGAATTAAATCGATTCGTCCGTGTGGTGTCCAGATTAAGCATATAGCACCACTCCATCTCCTCCCGTGGATGTCGTAAAAGGCGACTAAGGGAATCTGAACCAGAGGGATGGGCAGCAGCGTCCCTTCTGTGAAGCGGTGGCCATACTGCGCTCACCAACCCGCCTACCAAGCGTGGTGAGTATTGGCAAACACCTCCCAAAATGATGACACAATTGTGGTATCTATGGGGGAGGCCTTTGTTCAGCAGTGGACGAATAAATGGCCGATGTGATGATGATGATGGGGATCAAACCCGCGACACGTAGCGCAGAAAGCCAATTGGTTAACCACTGCGCCAACCGTGCCGTCAATGTTATACTTATATCATTAAACTGGTAATTAATTGATGTTCATACTACAAAGCGGTGTTATTCACGTTTCAGGTTAAAAATCCGCAGAGAGCTATACCTATAGCGATTCTGATGGTTTTGTTCATAGTGTTCGCTGTGTATGCTTCTGTGAGCACCGTCGTTACCATGATGGTCCCCTATTATGATATGGTAAGTTACTTACACCCCTTTCAGTACAGTGTTCTAGCCCCCTGATGTTATGAAACGGTAACGGCAAAGGTGACGCACCCTTAGTGGAAAAACAACATTTAGATATTTTTTTAGTTTTTTTAGTTTAGTATTAATATTTTGAGATTAGTATTAATATTGTAAAATTGAGATAACTATAATAAAACAATTTTAATCGGATTCTATCGCGTATATTTTAGAATTTTGATTTTTCTGACGTTTCGAACACTTTTCACCATTCGTGGTCGCAGGATGACTAAGGTGACAGGCGTCGTTACAGATTTTAAAAAGTTATTTTATTTTATCTACCGTACAATTATAATCAAAAAATTAGTTTCGATGCACGCATTAATCACTCACAGTGTCTTGATGTTTCTTAGTGCGGTATCTTGTTTGGGACTTACTTGAGATAAACTAAATTTTTTGAAGGGCTCCCCCGTGTTTTTCCCCAAAGAACGGTTACGTGCCGCGCGCATCCAACGATTCTCAGGGACCTTTACCTGGCCGTCTATCCATCTTGTTGGAAGCCATCCCACGCTGCGTTTTCCAGTCTCCACTAGAGAGAACCTTTCTGTCCCAACGTTGTTTGCGTTTTTAAACTTTAATGTAATAATCCTTTAAGTTAAATCAGAAACATTATTTCAGAAGATAAGAAAAGGTAAAATATGTATAGGTACCTACTTGATTAAAATGCCAAATATCAAACTATACATGTCATCATGGATAATAATAACTATTAGTTTGTTCAGGAACTGTAGCTGATGTAGATTTATTTTACCTATCTTATGAAATTTTAAAAGATGACTTATTACTTTTTAGTACTACATTCATCTACACTATTTTATGTAGCATTCGTGAGTTTGATAGTTTCCTGTTATAATAAATACCTTAATAAAAGATTTTTTCTAGCAACAATATTACAAGTTCATCACAGCTGCAATAGTATGCACTGCTTCGCAAAACAGAAACAATTATATTAAATATCGGGGATTAAATATGTTAAGAACCTGAGACAAGTTTCTACCAGGAGTAACTTTTAAATTAGGCTCCATATCATCTATCAAGTTAAATACCTTTCCTCGTTTCGGCCGAATGAAGTCCACTGCTGGGCACAGGCCTCCCCCAAAGATCACTACAACGACCGATATGGGTGTATTGTAAGCTCATTGGGGGTTTTACCATAATCGCCACGATTGGCAGACGGGTTGGCGATCGCAGTTGAGTTGTTAATGTACTCGAAGGACACTGCTGCCCATCCTCCGGCTAATCCCTTAGTTGACTTTTACGGCACCCTAAATATCTTTGCTATTTTACGTTTCCTAGGTTTTTATCACTTCTGAATCTCAAATTTTATAAAAAATAAATAAATACATCCTTGTGACGGAACTAGCAAGTCATTCGCCTGGTGGGGAGTGCTACGCCTGCCCATAACAATTATAATGCTACCAGAACTAGACCAACGTTGCACCATACTGCGCTCCTCACCTCAAGACATTAGTTTTTTAGTCTCATATGTTTATTCAGTTGCATCATGTAGCCGTTAATGTTAACATCATGTAGCCGTTAATTTTATATATTTAGTACCTATACTTTGCCTGGTAGTATTGGTCTGTCATGCTCACTAAAATGTCTTGCTGGCGGTGGCGTTGTGTATCGGGTCGTTCGGTTCCCTACAATATGGTTGAGCTAAGCGATGCTGATGCATGCGTCATGCTCGTGAACGGGTGCCGTCTGTTGGGACTGGTCAGCCGTTAACTGCCACGGCAAATAAACTATTATTATTATATTATAATATTATAAGCCGTGTGGTGCCGGTTCAGAATACCACCACCCCATTTCCTCCCGTGTGTTATAGTGCTATATGTGTGTGTGCGTGTTATCAATGTGCGAACGGTACGGACATAAATGGAACACTCTCGGATCGACACTCTTAGATAGACAACCTATGTATTCTTTATAAATAAATATATAATTTAAGGTCACAAGTTATTATTGAGTCTCAACAGTTCCCCAAAGAACTTAACTGGCGCAGTCGTAACGGATTGTTGTCGTCGAAAACCGAGCTTTTCAAAAATCAAAAACCCGGCATTTTCACGTCAAATACAACCTACTTCCTGTGGCCTTCGGCGAGGAGTCTGGCGAGTGAGCTTTAACTATGAAGCTGTGGACCTGGGCTCTCATCCAATCGTAAGTCCAGATCTTATTGATTTTTGTGGTTTTAATATTGTGGGAGTATATTATCGGAAGCTTCAGAAATCTACTTTGTGTTTTATTTTGTATTTTTATTTAAAGTCGAACGAGAGTCAAATAAAGAATAAGTATATATTAAGAATTTCTAGAATAATTACAATTAAGGTACGATTTGTTTACATATCATTTTCCAAACAAATATTTGTATAATAATTAAATATTTTGCAAAATGGATCCTGATACTCTATCTTCTCTAAAAACCGCTCTTTTAGTTATTCCTAAATATGATGGAAATCCAAATAAATTAAATAGATTTATCACAACTTGTCAGAGCATACTAACTCAATTTTATAATAGAACTAACCCTGAATGTTTCAACAATACCATATTATTACACAGTATTTTAAATCGCCTAGAAGGAAAGGCTGAGGAAATTGTTAATATTAATGGTGTATCATCTTGGGATCACATGAAACTAGTTTTATTGAAAAATTTCGGAGATCAACGGGATGAAAATTGTCTCACTAGGGATTTAGTAAACATGAGGCAAGAAAATGAGTCACCCCAAGATTTTTACAATCGGTGCATGAGCATATTAAATACTATTATAAATTATGTAAGCTTGCATGAAACAGAGCAAGAAATAATTAAGTGTAAAAGAATATTCTTTCAATCCCAAACATTGAAAGCATTTTTAGGAGGTCTGAAAGAACCCTTAGGTGCAACTATCAGAGCTATGCGACCTATGGATATGCCAACAGCGCTTAATTTTATTAAAGAGGAGGAAAATATTAGATACGCACAGATAAATAATAACAATAGGCATTTTGCTACTAATAATAAACCTTTTCAGAACAATAGCATAAAGTTTTTGCCATTTGGGAACATAAATAAACCATTGCAACCTTCTAAACCTCATTTTCCACAGTATAATAGGAATAATAACCAAACTGGTTATATAAAAGGAAATGTTAATAACTCTAACTTTAATGATAATACCTGGAATCGACCCCTGTACCATAAGCCACCACAACAAGGCTCAAAGAATCAACATGTCAGTAAGATGCCAAATATTCAGTCAAAACCAGAACCCATGAGTGGAATATCCCACCAGTCAGCTTTACGACCAAATTTCCGACAGTCGACAAACTATCATAGTACACAGTATCCCAGTGCAGCTGCATGCAATCAGTTCGACGTAACTGAGACAAACCCAAACATCGCCCACGCTGAACCGAGCTGCGAAGCGTCCTATACTGATAACGACGGCCCGTGTTCGTCTTATCCTTCATATGAGAATAATTGTAATGAATATTATGAACCTGAGTATTATCATGATGAACATTTACAATTAAATTCCGATAATGTTCAGGTTGAGCAAAATTTTTGCCAGGATTTGAATGTCAAACCCGAAACTTGACAGAGATAAACGTTCATATGCAGAGACAACTACCGTACATTGAAATTTTGCAACCACCACTAAAATTATTGATTGATACCGGGGCCAATCAATCATTTTTGTCTCCGGAAGTAATTCAAAAACATTACCCGAACGTATCACTGAATTACGAACCTTTCACTGTTACAAATTTGAACTGTACTACTATGAATAATTATTCTATAGACATTCCAACCTTTCCCGAATTAAAAGAAAATTCTATGTCTAAGTTTTATATTTATAAATTTCATAATGTATTCGATGGGCTAATTGGTTACGAAATGTTGCAAACTTTGAAGGCAAACGTTAACCTTCACCACAAAAAACTAGTAACACCAAATGCCGAAGTACCTATAAAAATTTTAAACAGTGGAATTCATAATCTTTTTGAAGCTTTGGTTAGGTCTAAGTCGTCACAGACTGTAAAGGTACCTGTAAATATTCAACATGGTGATATTTTTATCCCAGAGACTAACATAAACAATTGTCTCATACCCGGTACGATAAGCCAAGCAGTGTCCGGATACGCATACTTAGAGATAACGAATCCCACTAATAATGACATCATCGTGAGCTCAGTTTCACCACTTAAAGTTCAGACACTTCACAATAATTTTGATTTGTTTAATTTTGAATGTATTAGCGACAGTGAAATAAATATAGAGTCTTTGATTCGTACTGAACATCTAAATGCAGAAGAGAAATATAACTTATTACAGTTATGCCGCAAATATAGTGATATATTTTATACGGAAAATAGTCAGTTGACCTTCACAAACCAGATCAAACATCAAATAAATACTACTGATGAAAAACCTATTTTTACCCGAACTTATAGATATCCCTACGTCCACAAGGCGGAAGTCGAAAGTCAAATTAAAGAAATGTTACGACAAAAAATTATTAGACCATCAAATAGTCCCTGGTCTTCACCAATTTGGATAGTGCCTAAAAAACAAGACGCATCCGGCAAAACAAAGTGGCGTCTGGTAATTGATTTCAGAAAACTAAATGAGAAAACTGTCAGTGATCGGTATCCCATCCCCAATATTAGTGATATTTTGGACAAATTAGGCAAAAGTCAATATTTTACTATATGTGACTTAAAATCTGGGTTCCATCAAATTGAAATTAATCCCGAGGACATTCCCAAAACGGCATTTAGTGTAGATGACGGAAATTCGCATCGCGGTCACTATGAATTTTTAAGGATGCCATTTGGTTTAAAGAACGCGCCATCGACCTTCCAAAGGGTCATGGACAACGTTCTACGTGGCCTAAAAAATGTTACAGTATATATGGATGATATATGTATATATAGTTCATCGCTCCAGGAACATATTCATGACCTGGAAGCCCTCTTTCAACGACTTCGAGAGTCAAACTTCAAAGTCCAACTAGATAAGACAGAATTTATGAAAAGAGAGACACCTTTTCTCGGTCATATTGTTTCTTCGGATGGAGTTAAGCCCGATCCGACCAAAATTAAAGCTGTACAACAGTTTCCCTTACCACAAACTACAAAAGAAATTAAATCCTTTCTTGGTTTGTTAGGCTACTACAGGAAATTCATACCAAATTTTGCTCATGTAGTCAAACCTTTAACATCTTGTTTGAAAAAAGGTGCTAAAATTCAATTGACACCAGAATACGTCAAATGTTTTAAACACTGTCAAAATTTACTTACAAATGATCCTATACTACAATATCCAGACTTCGAGAAAGATTTTAATTTACGCACAGATGCATCAAATGTCGCATTGGATGCTGTACTTTCCCAAGGTCCCCTAGGTTCCGATAAGCCGATTGCATATGCTTCTCGTACGCTCAATGACAGCGAAGCAAAGTACAGTACTATAGAGAAAGAGTTGCTTGCCATAGTGTGGGCGACAAAATACTTTCGACCGTACTTGTACGGAAGAAGGTTCAATATTATTACTGATCATAAACCTCTACAATATTTAATGAATATAAAAGATACTAATAGTCGTTTAACTAGATGGCGACTCCGATTAGAAGAATATGATTACAATATTATGTATCAAGCAGGCAAATTTAACACAAACGCAGATGCTCTATCTAGATTAGAAATTCACAATAATATCACTGAAAATATGTCTTACAGTGACGAAGATGACTTACCTCTATCTATGTTCGTTAATAAAACAAATAGACAAACTGACGAACTAGTCGAAGTATCTAGTACCATTCATACTGAATTAGAAAACCCAATTTTAGAAATTCCGATTTCCGAAAAACATATTAACCTGTTTGATAATCAGGTATTCTTAAATTTCGTATATCATTCACCTACTAGTCCGGAAACTATTGAAATATTTCCTGGAAAGAAGAGAATTTTAGTTCAGATAAATGTTAACGATTTGGAAAATAGTATTATAAACACATTCAAGGAGTATATAAAACCACGTATTAGTTATGGGATATATATTACTGATTCTAAACTTATTACAAACATTACCAATATTTTACAGAAAACCTTTATAAATTCTAGCTATAAATTAACTTTTTGTAAAACTAAAATTGAAGATGTTGCTAATCGAGACAAACAATATAAGATCATTAAAAATTATCATGAAGGTAAAAATAATCACCGGGGAATACAAGAAGTTATACAAAGCATTAAAGTTAACTATTATTGGCCTAATATAAAAAATCAAGTCACAGAATATATTAATAATTGTGACATTTGCCAAACTTGTAAATATGAACGGAACCCAAATAAACAAAGTTTTCAGTTAGTTCCTATACCCGATAAGCCGTTCGATGTTTTACACATCGACACGTTAACTGTAAATCGACAAAAGTTCTTAACTATTATTGATGTCTTTTCCAAATATGCGCAAGCATATCCCTTAGAATCAGTTACTGGTCTCAGTGTTATAAACGCCTTATCTATTTACATTTCCCACCATGGAGTACCAATTAGTATAACAGCTGATCAAGGAACGGAATTTAAAAATATGCTCATACAAGAATTGGCTAACTTGCATAAAATAAAATTACATTTTATAAGTGTTAATAATCCCCAGTCAAATGGAGCTATAGAAAGGTTCCACTCCACTATTTTGGAACACATTCGAATATTATCTACAACGCAATCCGAATTATCTACTACCGAGTTAATGTTATATGCTGTTATAGGATATAATAATAGTATTCACTCAGTGACAAATAAAAAACCTATGGAAGTAATGAATGGACATACAAACAGTCGTGATCCATTCGATACAGATTTAGAACAGATTTATTTACAACACTATATTAATAGACATAAAAGTATAACTACACAGTTATACAGTGAAATAAATAAGAAACTACATAGCAACCAGAGCAAAACCATTTCGAATGCTAATAAAAAGAGAGAAGAACCTCTTCCTTACCACGAAGGACAAGCTTTATACATAAAAAACCCCCTAGCAGTTCGGCATAAGACCAAACCTCGTTACTTAGGACGTAAAGTAAAGAAAAATTTAGCTTTAAAAGTAATCGACGATAAGAATATTGCCCACCATAAACGTATTTTGAGAAAACCCCTAAAACACCAAAATACCTTGTTGCAGGGTCTTGGCCACGATCCGGGCTGAACAAATTGTGACTACGTCATTAGTGGACAACCCGGGAATACTTCCGTTTAGGTTAGGAAATGTTAAGTTTACAAAAACTGAACATGTTTTCTTACATTATTATGAGTTAGATAGGATTAAAGATAGCATTAGAAATATAGAGGCTTATTTAGCTAGTTATATAGAGTATATAAGGTCATCAGACCCTACTTATTTTAGCGATACGTTATTAGTTACTAATCAAGTGCTCGTAAATAGGTTAGAAACAATATATGACAGGTTCAACTCTATGTATAAACAATCAAAACAAAGGCGCGGTCTTATCAATGGACTGGGCTCCATCATAAAAGGAATTACTGGTAATCTAGATC
This sequence comes from Diloba caeruleocephala, assembly GCA_947459985.1. NCBI lineage: Eukaryota > Metazoa > Arthropoda > Insecta > Lepidoptera > Noctuidae > Diloba > Diloba caeruleocephala. The sequence goes on along the minus strand of OX381616.1, from coordinate 1,936,876 downwards.
ATGATGACGCTATATATTACAATAAAGTCATCCACATTTTGCAGAATAATCAGGATAGCATAAAAAATCAATTAAACTCTGGAATTAGTTTAAATAAACAAATATTGCAAGCTTTTAATATGACTCTATCCACTATTGTATCAAATGAATACAGAATACATGTTAAATTAAACGAAGTTATGAGCATGGTCAATATGACTAATTATAGGTTAAGTGATTTTATTAAAATAAATAGTTTGTTTAATTTGTTAAAAATCAACTTACTAAATATTTTGAATTGTGTAACATCTTTAGAAAATGCTTTGAGTTTTTCAAAACTTTCTATAACTCATCATAGTGTTATTAGTCCAGAGAATATCCATTTTATGTTTGATGTATTACAGAATGTGTATGAAAGATTCGAATTAATTGTTGACTCAAACACTGAAGTAAGAGACTATTACGATATTATTGTATGCGGTTCGTATTTTGTAGACAATTTGCTTGTATTTGTTCTGAAGTTTCCCATAATGCATTCAAATATATATACTTATTACCATCTTTACCCCACTCCTACTTTTAATAACACAATATTAATTCCTCCTAAACCATATCTGGCTATGAATGATGATAGTCATCGCTACATGGACGGAGAATGCAAAAGGTTCCACGAAATATATTATTGTCAGGAAAGCCAGATTATAACTTCTTCGAATCCAGACGATTGCATCTATCAAATTATTTTGAAGCAGCAAATTAGCAGAAGTTGTAGTTTTGTAGAGTACAAAGCTGAATCCGAGTTTCTACAAAAATTGGACGACTATCACTATGTTCTATCTTGTCCCAAACAAACAAGAGTACAATTCCGTTGCGATCACGATGTCTCTTTATCCATCCAAGGGACGCACCTAATAGAGGTGCCTGAAGGTTGTAATTTCTCTACAAGCCTCCATCAGATTAGAAACTATAGAAATGTACTAAGAGGAATACCTATAAAGTTGTTGCATTTCCCAGTTCATAACGTCAGCATAAGAAACAAAGAGCGGCCATTGATTTTAGAAAACGTTCAATTGGACCAAATATACAAGTTGGAAAATTTACTAGAGAGAGAGGATGATTTACATTTAGAGGATTTACAAGATAATAGTTATCATTTCTGGACTGCCCCTATCTACATCATACTGGTGTCGGCCGCAATTTTGTATTCTGTATACCGTTACTGGTTGAAAGCGAGAAAGAACCAGCCAACAACCGAGCAAGCTGTTGTGAGCAGTAGCGGTGCTCAGCCCTTTTTCCTGGGAGAACAAGGGGCTTCGAATTAGTGAGGGGGGTGTTATAGTGCTATATGTGTGTGTGCGTGTTATCAATGTGCGAACGGTACGGACATAAATGGAACACTCTCGGATCGACACTCTTAGATAGACAACCTATGTATTCTTTATAAATAAATATATAATTTAAGGTCACAAGTTATTATTGAGTCTCAACAGTTCCCCAAAGAACTTAACTCGTGGGTGTCGTAAAAGTCGACTATGGGATTAGCCGGAGGATGGGCAGCAGCTTCCTTCGATTACATTAACAAATCAACTGCGATCGCCAACCCGTCTGCCAAGCGTGGCGATTATGGCAAAACCCCCCAATGAGCCCACAACACACCCATATCGGTCGTTGTGGTGATCTTTGGGGGAGGCCTGTGTGACTTTGTATTATCGTAATTTCACACGTGGGGCAGGATTTTTAGCAATAACAGCAGGATTTTTGTGTAGTACTTTTCTTTTTCTTTAAAAAACATTGCCCCACACTAGGATTTCTCCTGTGTCATGGGTGCGTTTAGAGACATGAATTCCACACACAATCCCAGACCCGGAACAACTATCTGCAGATCACACAAATATTTGTTCTGTGCGGGAATCGAGCCCACGACCAGCAGCACAGCAGCCGACTGTATGAACCACTGCACCAACCGTGCCGTCAATTATAATATTTGTTTTAAATTCCAGGCAGCTATTGCGTCGGTGTCGACTGCATTCAGTCAATTGGGATGGGAATGGGCGCGATGGATAGTCGTCGGAGGCGCTGTCTTTGGCATATCAACGAGGTAAATATACCCTAGAAAACAATGAAATGTCCACTCTAGCGGTGTCTTCTTGAAGTGTTAGGGAGCCCCAAGAAACAATAGCGTGCAATTATCTTATATTTTTTGCGAGGGGGTAACCTTGGAAAGTCTTTTGAGTACACTAGAGAAAGACACCGGAGAATGTGGGATTTATACCCACGAAAATCTATTCAGTTGTCTCCAGCTAAAAAGCCCCTCCGGCTTCGGGATTTCCACTGGAATGCACCGATGCCCAGTGGACTACCGAATCACGCCTCGTGGGCATACAATTGTCTCTCCAATATCGACACCAAGAATACCGAGTGCCGTTCATGGTAGTTCACACTACCGACTTAGGCTCATTGACAGGACGGTAGGGCACGGCATGGCAAAGGACTTTTTTCAATTGTAATGGTTTTAAATCTTATTAGCACACGTTTTTCGTTGATGTCATCACAAGAAGACTATAGCACACTGCAGGAGGTTTCCTCAAGCCACGACACGTCTCACGTCTTAACATCGCGCGGTATACTTCTGGCTGGAGCAGGAAGTGTTGTTTTGCTGACCACGTTTTTATTCTTCATCTGAAACTGCTATTAACACCAAATCTTATCGGCTTTGTGTCGGCATCCGTTTTTTCAAAATTTACAACCAACTCTTGAGCAGTGCACAAACCGAATAGTTTTAACAAAGGGTGCACAGTTCTCTGTGGCATTTTTTGGCATGCCACGGCATCCCGCGAAGCCAATGAACGAATACTTTGCTGTGCCATGCCGTGGAATTCTGTCGGTGACCGCCGTCTTTCACCCTAGTAACTCGTGACCAGAACTTAAACGCACACATTTTGTTTTTTCAGTTTGTTCGGGGCCCTGTTTCCTCTGCCTCGGCTGCTGTACTCCATGGCTTCTGACGGGCTGTTCATTCACTGGTTCGCGAGAGTGAGCGCCAATAATCGTTCACCTGTCTTGGGAACCATTACACCAACTGCGCTTATTGGTAAATTTTACAATTATTATGAATTATTGAAGACAATTTTTAGGACATGTTGTTGTAATATTCGCTACCTCTCTCTACCGCTGGGTTTCATAAAAGGCTATAAGGACAGCCAGTAGCGTCCTTTTGAGATCCAAGTGCTAAGAGTGGTAATTACGGTAATTTCGCGGTACGACCGATTCCTGTAACTTAATCTTAATGTTTGGTAGGTCCAATTTAGACGCCCCTCCGAGATGTGCCTAAAAGCGTGGCTCCAATGGGCGGCTCTAGTGTGATCTTACGAGGACCTGGAGCCCCCCTTAGGTGCCGATGATGACCGCTCCAGTGGTTTTAGCCAGTAGGAGCCTGGCATATCCCTTCGCCCTTCCCCGGGGCAAAGGAAGTTCCATGTAGAATTTCCACTAGTCAAGAATAAAAAGAAGAAGGTCCAATTTAGACTTTGAAAATATGTTGTAGTGACCGGACAGGTGAAAACCTGGTGTGTATCAATGTGTCATATGTGCTGACTTATTTAATCAAAGCCACCACAGATCTTAACGGTGAAAGAAAATATTTTGAGGATACCTGGTTGTGATTATCTGAATTCAACAACACACAGTGAGCAAGCGTTGTGACCAATGATCGTTCCTTCTCTGTATGAGAAGAAGCCTCTGCCCTGCAGTGGGACAATTACAGGCCGATTATTTTTTACATATCATGGTAACATGACAAGCAAGTGATTCGCCTAGTGGTAAGCGACATTCCTGCCCATAACAATTGTAATGGCTACCTGGGACAAGTCTTGCGACCACATATAAATACATTTATAAAATTAATAATATATTGGGAACTGTGTGATTTTCTCTTTTATCTAAGGTCCTATCGGAAGACCAGCGCAATGCTGAGATAGGAGCCTATTCTGATATCTCACACAAAAATCTGTTTGCATGCTTTTTAATTTAATTTGATATTTGCAATATTCTGTGTTGTTATTTACAATTATTTTCTTGTTGTGTACGATCAGAATAAAATTATTTCTTTCTTTCTTTATCAGGATTTTTCCAAAGAAATTTAGCAATGAGCAATCTTGACGTAGGTAATATTGCCAACGTAACCATAGCAGGCGGAGTAGCGATTTTAGCTTGGAAGCCTTTAACATCCACTGGACGAAAGCCCTCGAATATTGAATACCTTATTCAAAGCCAAAAACAAACATTACAAATCTAAATAAGGGTGGCCATGCCATTCATACAATATAAATGTGCATTGTACATTTGATCAAACAACTTGGATGATTTCAAGAAAATGTTATTTTTGTTTATTATTTAATCAAAGATTTTGAAATTTCAATGCTTTTAATCAATCAAAAATTTTAGGCTGTGTGGTGGTGTTACGGATAACACTAGGATTAGCCGGAAGATGGCACAACCTTCGAGTACATTAACAACTCAACTGCGATCGCCAGCCTGCTGTGCCAAGCGTGGTGAATATAGCAAAACCACCCAATGAGCACACATCATACCCAGTCTGGTTGTTGTGGTGATCTTTGGGGGAGGCTTATGCCCAGCAGTGAACTTTATTCGGCTGGAATGCTGATGATACTGATCACATATATGTATTTGGGTATGAAAGCCATATGTAATCAGTATGAAATCAACCAATATCTTTACAATATAAGGCACAGATATTATAAAAAATGAAGGCTTTTAAAATTGAATACAGCACTTGTCAAACAGACAGATCTTGGACAAAGATATAAGTGGCATAACGCAGTTGTCAAAGAAATTTGATCAAATCTTCAACAAAGATAGTGGAGCGTAGTGTAGTGAGGTATACCCACCCAAATGTTAGCGTCTTAGAATAGTGACACCTAGAAGGATATTCGACAAACGTCATGCGTAACCCATCTCATCCCTTGGGTGTCGTCAAAGGCGACTATGAGATTAGCCGGAGGATGGGCAGCAGCGTCCTTCGAGTACATTAACAACTCAACTGCGATCGCCAACCTGTCTGCCAAGCGTGGCGATTATGGCAAATCCCCCTAATGAGCACACAACCCACCCATATCGGTCGTTTTAGTGATCTTTGGGGAGGCCTGTGTTCAGCAGTGGACTTTATTCGGCCAGAATGATGAAAAATGCGTAACCATTTTAATAGTGACGGATATGACAGCGGCAGTAATCATACGCTCCTAACATGAATAGCTTTTAGCCTACGGTTATATCAAAGTGCCCCTTCTCCTAACCTTTACCGTCAAACTTCTATTCTGGATAAGTGAACAAAGCCATAGGACGTCCATTACTGAACAAAGGCCTCTTCACACACAATTGTGTGCTCATTTTGGGGGGAATTTGTCCGTGGAGTGGTGTGGTGAGTAACCACGCTTGGCAGGTGGGTTGGTGAGCGCCGAAAGACTGCTTACCCACAGAAGGGGAATGAGAGAGGGAATTCTGCACTAACATAATATTACTTTTTTTTTACTAATATAACACTTGCCGTGTGGTGCCGGCTCAGAATGCCACCACCCCATTTCCTCCCATGGGTGTCGTAAAAGTCGACTAAGGGATTAGCTGGAGGATGGGCAGCAGCGTCCTTCGAGTACATTAACAACTCAACTGCGATCGCCAACCCGCCTGCCAAGCGTGGCGATTATGGCAAAACCCCCCAATGTGCTCACAACACATCCATATCGGTGGTTGTGGTGATCTTTGGGGGAGGCCTGTGTCCAGCAGTGGACTTCATTCGGCCGAAATGATGATAATATTAATATATGACAATGTAATTATATTTCCAGCGTTGCTGGCGTCACTCCTGGATCTGGAACACCTGGTTTTGATGATGTGTATTGGAACGCTCAGTTCGTACACCATCGTTGCCACGTGTGTTGTGCTACTCAGGTGTGTACTCAGGAGCTTCCCAATCTTACAGTGCAGCGGTTGATATAGTCGACTGTTGCGCTCCGGGTTGCGGGTTCGATTCCCGCACGGATCAAATATTTGTATGGTCTGCAGGTAGTTGTACCGGATCTGGGTATATTGTGTGTGAAATGTATGTCTGTAAAAGTACCCACGACACAGGAGAAATCCTAGTGTGGGGCGACGTTTTTTTAAAATAAATAATGGTCAATTTTGCTACGAAGAGATTGGAAATTCAAGAAAGTACTTTACTTCATCATCATCATATCAGCCAAAATCTACTGTTGAACAAAGGCCTCCCCACAGATTTTCACAATTGTATTGACATTTTGGGGGACTTGCCAGTACTCGCCACGCTTGGCAGGCGGGTTGGTGAGCGCAGTATGGAGGCATGCTGTTGTATATCAGGGACGCTCCTGCTCATCCCTCTAGTTTACGACATTCACGCGAGGAGTGACTACTGGTACTATATTCTTAATCCGGACACCACACGGAACACTATGGTACTTTACTTCATTCATTCATTCATATCGGCCATTTATACGTCCACTGCTGTACAAGGGCCTCCCCATAAATTTTCACAACTGTGTCATCATTTTGGCGGGTATTTGCCAATGCTCACCACGCTTGGCAGGCGGGTTGGTGAGCGCAGTATGGCTACCGTTTCACAGAAGGGACGCTGCTGTCCATTCCTCAGGTTTAGATTCCCTTAGTCGCCTTTTACGACATCCGCGGGAGGAGATGGAGTGGTGCTATATTCTTAATCCGGACACCACACGGAATCGTACTTTACTTACTCACTCTTTATTGAATGTATATTAAACCTAAGCATTTTGCATTATAGCGATGATAAGTATTGTGAAGAAAGGGAGACTTCGACATTTTGGGTAGCTACACATTTCAACACGTAGGGACAATTTTTGGCACATTATTGTGTTAAATCTTTTGGCGACATTCAACATTTCACCATTCCTATTTTAGTCTAGTTCCATCACAGCCATAAAATGAACAATGTTAAAATTTAAACAATTATCGTAAAGAATTTTGATTTTGAACTAGACTTGCTATTTTTACGTTGTGACGCTTTACGGGGCAATTTAAATCTAGAACATAAAAATACCGGAATGTATTAGTTGACACATGACAATATGTCGTTATCAAGTTGTTATTTCCAACCTCCATTACCTCGGTAACTTGAAGGTGAGAGTTAGCTTCGAAATCACGTCGAAAACAAAGTTACCTTCTGCTTTTAGTGTAATTTAAGCGCCTTTGCATTGAATCTCTGTTCAGTGCTCTGCTGAGTTCTGCTCCCGTTTGAATCCTGCACAAACCAGTTTACATAGCACATTTGGAAGGGTATTCTCAAAAATGGTTCAAGAACTATTTCTACGTAGTCGACCAGCATCCAAATGCAATATAATATATGGAAATCATCATTTCAGCCGAATGAAGTCCACTGCTGGACACAGGCCTCCCCCAAAGATCACCACAATGACCGATATGAGTGTGTTGTGTGCTCATTGGGGGGATTTGCCGTAATCGCCACGCTTGGCAGACGGGTTGGCGATCGCAGTTGAGTTGTTAATGTACTCGAAGAACGCTGCTGCCCATCCTCCGGCTAATTCCTTAGTCGATTTTTACGACACCCACGGGAGGAAATGGGGTGGTGGTATTTTAAGCCGGCACCACACGGCATCATATACGGAAATGCTACAGCTCTTAAAAACAATTTAGACCTATTATCATTGTTTTTTAAATAAAGTCGTAATTCTATTACTTTTAAATGCCTACGCCATAAACATTTTTAAGAAGATTTTTTTGTTATAAATCGCTCACAATCTGCATTATAGATATCGTTCATCCTACGTGCCAGAGGTGTCGTCCAGCTTCATGAAGCAGATCATCGGCAGAGGAGACAAGAAGGCTTCTCGGACCACCACCATCGTCATAAATATAGCCATGTTTTTGTACAGTAAGTTCGAAGTTTGTGTGGTTAGTGGTTCGAACAGGTTGGCCTACCGTTAGTAGCTGCGTAGTAAATACCTTTTAAAAGGGTATCCTTTTAAAAGGTAGGTATTTACTATACCAGAATAAAAGGGTGTGCACATAAAATACAAATAGAATAGATTATGTTATATCTAAATTGTGTGATTCGGATAAGATCATCTCATATAAGGATATAAAATACCTGTATCAAACTTAAATACAAATACTAGCTTTTTTTATTTCGTTCGGATTTTACAGGCTCTTATGATAAGTCAAGAATTAAAGTTGTATGGTGGAAGTTGTAGGTCCCGTGACGGAGAGCCAGCAAGAATCTTTATGTACAGTTAAAACAATGTATATTTTCAGATTTTTTGCCAGCACAAACGTATATATATAAGTACAAGGCAAAAATAAAGTTACATAGTTAATAGGTGTTTCCCTATCATGTGAGAGCTTATACGGTTAGAGAAGGCAATCAGATTTGCATTACCCTTGTGGGTTGTGCATGTGGTGCCCGGATTAAGAATATAGCATCACTCCGTATCCTGACATGGATGTCGTAAAAGCCGACGGGATTCTGAAGCAGAGGGATGGGTAGCAGCGTCCCGTCTCACCTGCCAAGCGCGTGAGTACTGGGAAATCCCCCCCAAAATGACAAAACGATGGTGGAGGCCTTTGTTTACCAGTGGACGTCCTTTGGCTGATATGATATATGGTTAGCAATGTAATATGGTATACATCATTCATCATCATCATCATTTCGGTCAAATTTAGTCCACTGCTGGACACAGGCCTCCCCCAAAGATCACCACAACGACCGATATGGCTGTGTTGTGTGCTCATTGCGGGGTTTTGCCATAATCGCCACGCTTGGCAGACGGGTTGGCGATCGCAGTTGAGTTGTTAATGTACTCGAAGGACGCTGCTGCCCATCTTCCGGCTAATCCCTTAGTCGACTTGTACGACACCCACGGGAGGAGATGGGGTGGTGGTGTTCTGAGCCGGCACCACACGGCTATGGTATACAACAAAATCACAATAAATCTTATGCAAAAAATACCTTAGTAAGACTAGCGTTTCTGAAGTGTAGGTCAGTTATGTTATTTTACTTAGTAACGTCATCTTACTCCCCTCTTCCCGTTTTGTTTCAGTAACCGTTTGCATAGCCATAGCAGTCGTGGTCATCCACACGCCAGACCCTATAATTCCAGCAGCTGCCCTGCATGCGCTAGCTATAGTCATCGTCATTATCATGGCGTTGCAACCCTCCAACGATGACAAATTAGCATTTAAGGTATTTTTATTTCTATGATTCATAATATCTATAACGGGTGTAAGTGACATTGTAACGAAATCCATGCTGGTATCGACCATGGATTCAGTACATAATTCTCTCTCTGCGTTAGAATTTTGCGTTGGTCTTGTCATGAATTTCCAGTATCTTTTTATGGTCACATAAGACAAAAATATTCAAAACAAATCACTGTCTGTGGTCTGGTCTGTGTTCTGTCCTGTCTTTATGGCATAAAATATGATGGTTAACAGTCAGTAAAATAATTGTAAATAATTCGTTGCAACGATACCGTGTGGTACCGGCTATGCCGTGTGGTGCCGGCTCAAAATACTACCACCCCATCTCTTTTCGTGGGTGTCCTAAAAGTCGACTTAAGGATTAGCCGGAGGATGGGCAGCAGCGTCCTTCGAGTACATTAACAACTCAACTGCGATCGCCAACCCGTCTCCCGAGCGTGGCGATTATGGCAAAATCCCCCAATGAGCCCACAACACACCCATAGCGGTGGGGATCGTTGTGGTGATCTATTTGCACCCTGTACATGCTTAGAAATACGGTACAGAATACGCACACAACTCTAATGCTTTGGCATTGCCAGCTGCGATTTTCACAATTTGATTCTTGTCTTCATTTCAATTTAATTCGTTATTAAAACTTATGCTTCGCTATAATTTCCATATAGATCCATTTATATACCTAAAATTCATATAATTACCCTTTCTTCCGTATGGTTGCGGGAAAACTCGGTGTTCTTCCCGGCAAAGACTACTAAGAGAGGCGATAAGGACAACATATTGTGACAACCAAAAAAAATGGGAGGCATCCCCCCTGTAACCGCTATTTGTAGTGATTATTGGGAGCACTATCCTCAATAGTGGCCGTTTACGGGCTGATGTGTATTGATTTACATACCACAGTAACAGCTTGTTGCGGATAACCATCCGCCGTCAGTTTGCTATTATGGCATCTTTTAAGATATTGAATCCATGTTGTATGCATGTGTTCTCATGCATTGCTCATTCGGGCGCTCGTAGTGTATCGTGCTCACTGATCCGTAAAAGACTGGCGAGGTTAAACAACGCATGGCACGGTCAGCCTGTGGATCGCATAATGGCATTTGAATTGAGCATCTCCGTGTTTCAGAAGCCAATCCCAATTGTTTTTTTTAAAACTTTGCCCAACACTACGATTGCTCCTGTATCGTGGGTGCGTTTACACACACAAATTCCACACACAATACACCCAGACCCGGAACAACTACCTGCAGATCGCACAAATACTTGTTCCGTGCGGGAATCGAACCCACGACCCGATCGAACCGACTGTATCAGCCACTGCACCAACCGTCTGTCGATTGAAATAGTCCGCGGAAGAGAGAAGTCAGAGGCCTTTTGACGGCTTGAACAACTCTGATACAAGGTTTGCCACTAACCACAGGAAAAGAAGAAAGGAAGAAGAAATATTGCTCATTAGTTAAGTGGTTGTAAATGCGGCTGTCATGCAAGGTGTTACTTAGCTTTCTGTTAGAAAATTCAGAAGCAGCCTGGAGTTCTGAATATTGGTCAGAAAATGGCTATAGACATGGCCAACAATACATATCTGGCTAACCTTATCATACGTACATATTATTGAAAATATCCCTTGATTTCCAGACACCCCTGGTTCCCTTCATTCCATGCCTCAGCATATATGCAAACCTGCATCTAATGGTCGTCATCAATCTTCAAACATGGATCAGAGTTTTGATATGGATTTTATTGGGTAAGTAGATTGATTCATTATTGCATGATGATTAAATCATTTTTTACCCTTGATATTGATATACTTATGTATTTACAGGAGTTCCAATTTATTTTATATGCATATGCTGCTACACACAAAAAGCGGGCAAAGATGTGTCAGTGGATAGAAGTAAACCACACATTAATAAGAATGGAAAACCACCGGTTATTGTGCAAATAGTAGTTGAATCACCAACTCCTCCTCATACAAGGGCTCGGTTTGATGACCTAGGGGAAAATAATGACGATATACAGATAAAACGCAACAACGTAGACGAAACAGATGTAAGTACGAACAAATTCGAAGAAATTATGGTGCAACAGTTCCAAATCGAAAATAATGAGGAGAAAGAAGCAAAAATAATAGACTTACTAGATCAAGTACTGCAAGCTGAAGAAGATACTTACGGTGATGTCATAAGTTTAAAGGAGAGTAAAGAGGATGATGTTGTATTAAATGAAAATAGCATCCCTCATAGAAAATCTCTGAGTGAACTATCAGATGCAGAATCAGACGCGTCATTAGGTAATCAAGTTTTATCTAAATATGATGTGATCGCTCAAGTACATAGAGAAGATTTACCTAAAGTTAGCGAGGAAGAAGAAAGGTTTGATATTAATGAAGATATTTACATACACGAAGATGAAGAAATAACAGCGTTCAATGAAAGCGAAACAAATTCACGAACAGATGAATCTGGATATTCGGATACGACTGATAGACCTGTACTAAGTGAATTAGTTGAGGACACCGAAGTTTCAACGATACCAGTGCCACCGCCTCTAGACGAGAATTATTTTAAGACTTCTAACTTTAAGAAATTTAATACAGTAACATCTAGACATTATAAACCAGACGTTGAAGATGAGGAAGTCAGTGAGCCGAGAGTAAGCATACAATCAAATAATTCACAAGCTGACGCCAACATCAGGTTTGGCAGTGACAGACAAATTAAATTTATGTCTAAGTTAAACAATATATTTCAAAAATCGATGGCTCCTAATGAAGATGAGGAAGAACCTAGGAAAAGGTCACATTCAACAGGGAATGTAGCTGATCCCGAGTTATCAGTAATGAGGGAACGACCGGCAATGTTTTTAGATTTAAAAAAGGAATTGTTGTCTAGGGAGGCAATACAAAATTTACGCCCGATCAATACAGAAGATAAGGCACACGAATCCGAATCATCAGAACCCGATGAAATAGAAGATAAGTCAATGAGTAAAGAAGATTTGAAACACAAATTAGAAAGTATTTTTGCAATCGGTGGCCCACAGCTATTGAAGCCACGACTCATGAAATCAAATCCACCAACGCCAGAAGAATCATACCAAACAGATCATTCTAGCACAGAAAGTATACAAAAATTGCCCAAAGTTGACAAGAATGATACTCTGAAGAGACAACGAGAAAAGTTTGGTGAAGTTTTAAATTCGTTCCGGTTAAGTATGAATAGAGACGATGAAGTTTAGGGTTGTGTGTTAAGTGAAAAAGTTCTAATCAGTATTGAATGGCTTCTGTTGATAGAACTAAACACGAACGTCTAAAATGTATTAATATTTTAGTATGAATACCAAGACGTATAGTGCCTTATTTAAAAAGATTATTTATGACGCCGGGTATGGATGATTGACGTATTTTTGAACGATTTCTACTCTTGTTCAAATGACAGAGCCTGAAACATATTTCATGCTCTTTATTAAAAAAATAAAAAATAAAACACTTGGTAAAACGGATGGAGATTGAATAAGGGTGAAATCAAACAAAAGCCAGTGCGTCTGAATAGTGTAGTTGTTTGTATGTTATATTTGTACAGTGAACATTGTAGACGATTATACGGATACGAATTCTAGTTTTTAAGTAGTGTGTTTTGAAATATAGCTAATCATGATCAGTAAGACTGACGAAACCTTTGTAGTTTGTTACCTTCCTATAAATTCAACAGTGATTCAAGAGTGTGTGTAGTCACAATTTTAATAAAATACCAATTTAAGTTTTACCTATTGTTTTACTTTTTACCCATATATACAGACCACTTGCAATTTGCAGAAGTTTCTAATGATCTGAGTACATTACGTTTTGTGCACAATACTTTACACAGTAATTATTACGCAGTACTTGCAATTCCATACAAAAATACAACACGCGAAGTGTGGTTATCCCTATATTATTATTCCCTTATATTATTACCTGCAGATTTACTCTAGTTTTGTATTCTAAATAAAATAAAAAATCAACACACGAAAAGAAATGTAATAGAAACAACAAGATATATCAAATTCATTCTGAGCACAAATGTAAGCTGTCCTCTCAGTTGTCAGATGCAGGTCTCTTTCTTGTATAGCTCTTGTATCAGGTCCCGAATTTCCATCTCCTTAGTGCATTTTATTAGGAGCTCATCGATGATCTGTTCTGAAATACTGGGAACAAAAATAATGGTAAACATACTGATCGGCACAGTCACTTTCTCCGCTAAGGGAACCGGATTCAATCGCGGATAAATATATGTATAGGGAAACCATATTATGTTGTTTACTACGGACACCTGACATTTCCTTCCAATCGTAATATAAAATAAGTGTGTACATAAATAAAAAAATATTCCGACTCTGGCTCTGGTCTTTTTAGATTTATTTCTGTGAACTGTACCCACGAAATAGGAGTAATATGCATGTCATTATTTAGAAATGCCACTCATTGATGATGAATGTAGTAAGAAGATATTATATTAGGAGTATAATAATACTCCCATTTTAAGAGGTATATGGCATAATACGGTTGTTTCATTGCGTACCTGCCCAGGATAGGACACAAGGTCAAGGCACAGAGGCACCATTGAAAAGACAATCAGGATACACGCTCGGAGAGTGCCTTGCATGGGCTGCCGAGCAGCGGATTCTGGTCGTTAGATCAGGCAATCTCTCTGCCAGCAGTAGTGTTTGCTTTGATGAAAATTAGAGTGCTACAGCACTCTAATTTGTGGAAATGTCATGCTCCAGAAAGATGTCATCGAGTGGAATTAGCTGAGGGTCGACCGCTTGGAGAAGAAAGACACGATGCCGGAGTAACAACTACCCAGGCGCCCACGTCCAACACACCTGAGCCTGTCATCGTCATGTGGCCGGGGCCTCTGGGGTCGCGAGCATGCTGATTGGTGAGTGTGCGAACGTGGTTATGTGCTTCCGTGGACGCAGCACAGCGTACAGAGAGGCTTCGGTGGGATCCTTTACAATTCTCCCCGAGATGTAAGGGAGGTGGCCTCTTTACAGTCACTTCTCCTCCGCTAGTGCTCATCTCAGGCATGGCACAATTAGGCGGCTATAGATGGAGATTTTCAAGTTCTTGGAGCCACCTTCGTTACCTAAGATGACCACTTTGGTGGTAGAAGTCGGCATGCCCCTCTGCCCTTCACCGGGACGGAGAAAGTACATATATATGTATATTCCACAGGAATAAATAAAAAATAAAGGTGGACTTATATGCATCATTATTTTGGATTATTTGTAAGAGAATCCCGAGACCCTAATCCCAATTTCATCGCAGCAACGCTCAGTGTCGAAAACCTTTCATTCTGTACATATCTGCCTTAATATAATAATAAAGCTTTATTTTCCTTTACAAACTTATTTTCTATGTGTAAATACGTGTACATACGTGATAAACGTTTTCCGTGAGTATCTAGATGGTGATTGTTATTAGAATGTATAAGGATTGTTAGCGATAAAAGCCTTCTCCGGCCGTTTCCACGAAACTGTTTCTTTGGCGATTCTGCTCCATGTACTTCCTGCTGTCATGGCGATGTCGTCCCTCCATCTTTTATGTGGTCTTTCTGGTCTACGTTTGTTATTTACCAATTTGTGACGATATTTGACTACCTCTCGTCAGTTGTTCGTTAGACATGTCCAGCCCATCTCCACTTTAAATTAGTTTCTACAACAGGAACTAGAGGTCACTGACACAAAATTGTCTCAAGAAATATCTGTCTTACCTGCCAATCACCTCCCAGGGTTTCCCGACGGCACTGTTAGCGTACAAGGAGCTCGTCAACATGTGCTGTACGAACTTGGTTCGGTACTGGAACAGGCTCTCGGCTTTCGTATCAGCGATGTTGAACGTTAAGCGGTACCGGTCGAAGGCACGCGCTGATAGGGGTTTTTTGGATGGAAGTTTCGGAACTTTCTTTTGTATGGTCTCTTCTAGTATCTGTTGTTTTGAGGGTAACAAAATACTGTAATAATTTTATAATGGTATGTTTCAATGGCTGAACTACCACTATTAGCTGACTGATTATGTGCGCTACACACCAAAGGTTTTGAACTGTGCGAAGCGAATTTTTAAATAGTCTCATCAGTCATCATATGCTGGATTTGTTACACTTCGCACACAGTCGCCACCTCTTTTTTTTCAGTTGGGCTTCTCGCAGACATTTGCGAGAAAAATGTGCCTGCTTAACCGGGCAATTTCTGGCGAATCCAAATGAGGCCTCCAGCCAAGCTTAAATATTAATTTTATAAACTAATCAACTGCAGCTAAGGGCGCTTCCAGAGAGACTCGAACCTCTGTTTAGGTGTTGCTGGAGGATACAAGCTATGTAGGGACAGCTGGATCGGTATTTTTTAAATATTTTAGGGAATATTTAAGACTACAAGCTCGTCTCGGGCCGGCGCGAGCAAGGGACGGGGGCGGAAGTTGCTGATTGAACGGGATAGTGTCACGGCGACAGGCCTCCGCGGCATCGGTGAGGCAGGCATCCTCGGTAGTATGACGGTCTGTTTAGTGAACGAGACTGCACTGTCTCTTCATGTGTTCTACGGTTATTTCATGGTTCGGATCGATCAGTACATGCCTTGGGCGGCGTATGCTACTGGTGCGGGAAGGTCGGTAATGGGCGGCCGATACCATGAGGGGATAGTCGAAGAAGAGGTTGTACGCTTCTTTCATGAATTGTCTGATGATCGGCGAGTTTAAATCAACTTGGAGTTGAGGTGCACCCGTGGCCTTGCGCATGAACTGATTTTGGAGGGTTTGTACTCTACGGAGTGGATAAGCCTCAGCGTGTGCGGAAGCGATATTGGCATGGGTCCAGATTGGCCAAAAGATTGTTGTACTTGTGTGATACCTATTAACTTGTGCGTTATATAACAAGAGCTCATAAAATCTACCCAATGCTGTCCTAGTACAAGTTTGTTAGTCATACAATTGCACTTACTCTGAGCAGCTGTGGCGTGCTTGGCTGTCGCGGACTGTTGCCACTAACACACAATAACTGTGCATTCTTGGCCCCGCTCACACGCTCAGTACGGCTATGGAAAACACAAGTTAAAATTGTAAATAAAAATACTTTTTGTTAAAATGTTTCATTTGTTTCTTTTTAGTGTAAATAAATGTAAGAACTTTTCACAATTTGGTAACCGTATCTAACACTAAAAATAATTCTAAGAATCTAAACTATTAAGACATCATCTAGGTAAGCGCATTCAAATTAAACCTATTTATTGAAGCTGGTTAAACGTGCATGGTTGGTGCAGTGGATGATACAGTCGGCTGCTGCGCACCGGGTCGTGGGACCGATTCCCGCACGGAACAAATATTTGTACGATCTGCAGGTAGTTGTTGCGGGTCTGGGTGTATTGTGTGTGGAATTTGTGTCTGTAAATGCACCCACGACACAGGAGAAATCTTAGTGTGGGGCAACGTTTAAAAAAAAAAAGATAAGAATAAACTGGTTAAATTTGACTGCGCTTACCTAGATGATGTCTTAATAGTTTCGATTCCTCTCAGATCGGGGAACCGATTTGAGTCATTCTTATTTTGAGTGTTAAATACTGATATAAAATTGGAAAAAGTTCTTAAATTTATTTACACAAAAAAGAAACAAATAAAACTTTTTAACAAAAAAAATACCGACTTCATAACTCTGTACGATATTAAACCCACTAAAAAGAAAAAAAAACTTTATTTATGAAGTCGGGCGGGGCCAGGTAGGCCCAACCATGGTTCATGCAGACTAACGAGTTGTATTTATGATTCCATCTAGATACTCACGGAAAAAAATATTCTACCCATTACATATATATTCACTCATTAAAACGATAATGTCGATTAATATTGTAATAGTATTCCCGAACTTTGGGTTAAACGAAAATTTACATGTTTTATTCTTTTATGTCAAAGTCTTTTATCATCAAACATCGACGGCCTATGGCCGCTAATTATAGTGATCATTGTGTAGCCCGTGTCCAGCAGTGGACGTTTACGAGCTGATGTATGTCTGTGTGGACTAGAAAAGACGGAATCAAAGTTGCATTAAAGAATTTTGATTGTTAACATTTCTATGCAATATCTATTCTTGTAAAAATAAATCAGTGCCTAATAATTCTATAGTTAAAAACCCCATTAGCAGCGGAGACTGCAAAGTTAATTATAACAAAGCTACCAGGACATTAGAAGGGCATGTAACATGATGTATGGGAGGGTGACACCCTAGGGCGCCGCCCGCCGTCTAGACACAACGCATAAAAATGTTTTTCTATGCGACAAGCTTCGTGCGTTATAAAGTTCAGCCTTTTTAATATGTACATTACCGACTAGACTGTCATCTTCAGATAGTTACGTAGAGGTCATCTGTCTTATGCCACTGCTTTGTTACTAGGATTGTCGATGGTACTAAACCGAAAGGGTTAATAAAGTACTTATGATGATGAATAACTTTTAGTAGGTACTGTTCCCTAAATTACCTCACGAGAAACAGCTGTACAAGGATGACGCGAAAATTCAAATTCCGTAGTGGCAATGTCAAAGTCTAATATTTATATTTCAAATAAACCAATTACTGGCATTTATGAAACGTCAGAATTGAAGTTGCACGGTTCCAATTATTCGATCCTATGGAGAAGAACCGGCAAGAAACTCCATGGACGCTTTTTTAAAATACTTGAGGTTACAATATTGAATTAGATATTAAGAACATATAAATGTGTTTAATACTTTATCAGTACATTGCTGAATCATAAATATAGCAGCTATACTGTAAAAAGAGCAGCTCACACATAATTCGTTACCAGGGAAGTCACAGTGCAGAAAAGAGCTAATGCCATATGTCTCCATCGTCAACATAATCCCTAACCCTATAGTAGGCGTTATTTATGAGAATAGTTATTATACAGATTTATTGGTTTTTGACAAATTAAATTTAGGAACTACAATTTTATGTTATTTTATAACAGATATTATTATATTACACGTTTTTAAGGACAAACATAATATTTTCAAAAATGTATGTATCATCAGCAAATAATATTATATTAGATAATGCCGACATAATAAAAGGGAGATCATTTATATAGGCTAGGAACAGAAATGGCCCCAGAATTGATCCCTGTGGCACGCCCATTTT
The DNA here is from genome assembly GCA_947459985.1 of Diloba caeruleocephala. Classification (NCBI taxonomy): domain Eukaryota; kingdom Metazoa; phylum Arthropoda; class Insecta; order Lepidoptera; family Noctuidae; genus Diloba; species Diloba caeruleocephala. The sequence goes on along the minus strand of OX381616.1, from coordinate 1,918,457 downwards.
AATTAGGAACCCTGAAGATGTTATGCCTCCTATACCTACTTTTAGCTGTCTTTCAGAAAGGATAATACAAGGTCAAGAGCTCGACCACGAATTCCGTAGTGACTCAATTTGCAATTGAGCGTATTGTGATCAACGCAATCAAAAGTCTTGGAAAGATCACAGAAAATACCAATAGCATCACGTGAGCCCTCCCAGGCTTCTAAAATATGAGTGACGAGTTTCGCACCTGCGTCTGTAGTCGATCTACCCATCGTGAAGCTGACCGTGCAAAATATTATTAGCGTTAAAATTAACCATCATTTGACCAAGCATAATCTTTTCAAATACTTTACTTAACGTTGGAAGAACAGAAACAGGTCCATAATAATAGGGATTGTGCTTGCAAGCTGATTTAAAAAAATAGGATTACTTTACTATATTTCATCAAATCTGGGAACGTTCCACTACCAAAGCAAAGATTTAAAAAAATTGCCCCGTGGCATAGCTGTCAATTATATATATATACTTTAACAGATGTACCCCAAAAATCTACAGTGTTTTTTATATTTAAGCCTTTAAAAGGTTTAATTACCGTAGACAGAGTCACATGTCTAAATTGAAAAGCTGGAATATCTTTAAAAAATATTGCTTTAGCAATGATTCTGCTAACGTAGGGGATGAGTCTAACTAGTAACTTCAATCGAAATATTTGTAAAAAAACTTTCGAATGTGTTAGCAATCCTATCACCTGTTGTGTTTAGATTTTAGGTAATACTGACCCGCCAAGTGCGTACTTAGCAATTCCCAAGAAATAGGGGTGCAAAATAAATTTAAAAATAACACGCTCGCCGTCTTTAACTGCATTATAGTATTTCTTCTCTGTCGTGGATTTAGTTTACAGACATAATTATGTCTCTCATGCACAAACACCCGAAACAACTATCTGAGGATCGAACCGGCGACACGTAGCTCAGGAAGCCAATTGTCTAGTCACTGCATCAACCATGCCGTCGGCTTTCCCATTGGGTTAGGCCCCCGTGCTTCGAACCCTCCTGTTTCATCACGGTAGTCGGCAAGTAGCAGTCGTAGGTCCCGTCGAAACTATGGCCCCAGATTTGCTGGAGGGAGTGCTTCTCTTTCCGATGGCGGTCCGGGACCGTGTCGGTCCCTCTCAACCCTCCAAGCTGCTGGGCCGAGCTGTTGGCCGCCTTAAGGGTCGCATTACTGCTATGGAAGGAAGGAAGGGCCACGGAATATCCCTCCACGTACCATCCCATGTTACCTGCTCGACGAGGCTTCAAAGCTATTTAAAGGACTGATGGTAGCGGTTGTTCACTATCGACGTGATTCAATTGAGGCTAGTTCACCCTATTATGGACATCAGTGCCCTCCCCAGCTGCTTGGAAACGGTTGTTTCGGTGCGTACTTGCACAGGATAGGATGCGAGGTCAAGGCACAGTACCACCCCTTTGGAGACGATCAGGATCAGCACACTTACACGCAATTTTGTAGTTACTTATTGTGTGCCACAATTGCAATAATTTAACGTTTGAAAAAGAAGTGACCTATTTTTACCGACTTCGAAAAGGAGGAGGTTCTTAATTCGATGCGTATTTTATTTTTTTATGTATGTAAACCTATTACTCCGAGATTTGTCGACCGATTTTAACTGGTGCAAAATGCTTTCGAGTTGGTCTCATATAAATTTAATTACATTTGATGCAGTAGTTTTTTAAATAGCTTCAATAAACAGGTTAATTTTACTGCGCTTATCTAGATGATGTCTTAATAGTATCGATTGCACTCAGATCAAAGAACCGATTTTAGTCATTTTTATTTTTAGTGATACCAAATTGGAAAAAGATCCTACATATAATTACACTAAAAAGAAAAAAATAAAACTTTTTAACAAAAAAAATACCGACTTCAAAAAGGAAAAAGGAACTTTAGGAAGTCGGGCCAGGTATAAAATATAACTTCTCGTTGGTCTGCATGAACTATGGTTGGGGCATACCTGGCCCCGCCCGACTACATAATATTTTTTTTTCTTTTTGAAGTCGGTATTTTTTTTGTTAAAAAGTTTTATTTAAATCTGATAAGTACATGACTGACATATAAAATCTGTTTATATATTTAACACCTTCGCGTGCTGCCTGGTACAGTACCACTCCGTTCCTCGCTCCACAAAATCGCAGTTACACCCGGCTTCCCTGTTTACTTCCCAAGGTCAGTTGTGATATCGATCCGATTTGTGTTCAGTTTTAGCTGGTATTCGTGACCAGACTGCGATCAACGTATTACGCTGTTGGCAATTTCTTATCAAATTCAGTTGAATAAACGAGGCTATTGATAGCCGGCAATTTACAGCGCTCTTTGGATTTACCCCAGGTACAGCTTAGATGGTTTAAATTGATATGTTGCGTGGTAAAGCTAAAAAAGCTAAAGGTAAACAGTTATTTCTTACTGCGGACAACACTAGGATAAAAATAAACTGCCGGGGGAGCGGTCTCTGCCAGGGGAGCGGTCTAATGCAGAAAAGCGTACAACTCACTCCGGGCTAGAGGTAAGAAGAAGGACACCGTGGGGTTTTAGCCGGTTTGATCCCGGCATGCCCCTCCGCCCTTCCCAAGGCGGAGGAAGTCCAAGAAGATTTCCCCAGATTGAAAAAAAAGGATAAAAATAAAAGGCAGTAACATATACTGCACAATCTTCTACTTTTATCAGATTTATTAGTAGCCAAAGTTTGAAGATTTTAATAATAACATGGTCAATAATACTAAGAAAAACGGAAAAAACGGCGTCTGCCTTGAGAAATATGGTCAACTATTTTATTTTCAGACTCTATATGAAACGAGTATTTTTTCACGATGTCCCACGCTACGATTTCACTTGTGTCGTGGGTACACTTCACAGAAATGAATTCCGCATGCACAAACACCTCGACCCGAAACAACGATATGTAAAGCATACAAATATTTGTTCCATGCGGCAATCGAACCCACGACTCGTAGCGCAGAAAGCCAATTGATTAGCCACTGCGCTAAACATGCCGTTTATCTTAAACATGTCGCAGGGAAATGATGAAAATGCAGATTTGATCAAATCCCTAAGGTAGATGATCAATTCACGGAAGATGTTTACATGAGAAAGTAAGTGATTTGATCAGTTCCCAAAAACAGCAACGAAAGCTTCTAACCTACATTATCTGTGTCAGTGTTTAGGGAAATCACCCCCTAGAGTTATAATCTGAACATCTTCCGTGAATTGATCATCTACCTTAGGGGTTTGATCAAATATTCATTTTCATCATTTCCTTGCGACATTTATACAACCGACATTAAATCATCTAATCTTAATCTCACAAGCCAGTCTATAACTGTCATCTGACAAATCAGTCATCTACAAAAATAAAGCAGAGTCCCTGTAAAAAGAATATCAGTTTGGAGCTATAAAGCGATTGTTCCTAAGTCGGTGACATCAACAAACAAGGTCATCTCAATCAACACTGCAACAAGCAGCGATTATCTCATCATTTTCGCGTTTTACGCTCTTACAGGAATCTGGATTGAAGAAACTATGTAATGTAAAGTGTCTGGAATTACTCCACCCACGGATGTAATTGAGTTACGTATCATCCACACCTCTATAAGTCCATTTTATCAATATGACGTGCAAAGGTGTCTGTCAAGGTAAGATAAGGCAAAAACTGCCCCTTAATAAGATTTCTCTTGTGTCGTGGGAGCGTTTTCAGACATGAATTTCATATACAATACACCCAGACCCGGAACAACTACCTGCAGATCATACAAATATGTGTTCCGTGCGAGAATCGAATCCACGATCACGATCCAGATATGTTAAAAAAATAATGTTTTTTTTAAAACAACAGTACAGTACGGTTGGCGCATACATATATAAACATAATAAATATATGGTAAATACACAATCAGAAGAAAGTACTATATTGGTAAATGTAAGAAACAATTAAACAGACATGTAATATTCTTTTACTAGTTTTTAAAAGTAACCAATGACTGGGCACGTTTGATTGACACAGGCAGTGCATTCCATAATCGGACAGCATGAATGGTGAAGGATTTATCACAAAATTTGGTAGAATGTATGTAAATTGTACGTAATTAACTAAGTAACCACTGTCTATAAATTGTAATGAGACAGACCATCCGTCCTTCAACCGCGAGTAAATAGCGTGGTTAGCATAAAAGCTACATACTGACACCGCAGTGGCATCGCTTATGGGTGCAGTGCAACACAATGACCTAATCGCACGTGAGCTCTGGGCGGCCAGCGCAGACTACTGAATGTTTTACTTCGATTACATTTTAGATGATAAATAATGGCTATTATTTAAACGGTTAGCTAAATGTTGACGTTTCGGTCGCTCTGAAATATTATCTGTCGATAAATGTATTCAGTTGAGACATATTAAATTTGCTACTACTTACAATAAGTATTCAAAGTCAATCGGACATTTACCATTGGGTGAAAAAGAAAGTTTAATTTAAAATTCGACATGACATTTAAAATTTAAATTCGTAAGTTATGTCAAACGCCCTCGTACCCATCCCAATATCCGTTGGGAGCACTGTTCTCGAAGTCGTTGACGAATATGTCTACCTGGAACAAACTGTACCCGTTAGGTAGGTCCAACTTCGAGAAAGAGGTCAATCGTATCGAATCTTACTCGGCTGGGCAGCGTTTGGGAAACATCGCAACGTTTTTTCGTCAACAATTCCGCAATGCCTCAAGACCAAAAGTCTTTAACCTGTGTGTGTTACCAGTGATGACATATGGAACAGAGACGTGGTCACTCACAATGGGTATCATAAGAAAGTTCAAGGTCACTCAGTGAGCTATGGAGAGAGCTATGCTTGGTATTTCTCTACGAGATCGAATCAGAAATGAGGAGATCCGTAGAGGAACTAAAGCTGTCGACATAGCTTAGATGGAGAGAAGGATTAGAAACTGAAGTGGCAATGGGCGGTGCCATTGCTCGTAGAACTGATGGCCATTGGGGCAAAAAGGTTCGCGAGTGGAGACTACGCACCGGAAACCGCAGAGTGGGACGACCTCTAACGAGGTGGACAGACGACCAGGTGAAAGTCACTGGGAGTCGTTGGATGAGAGCGGCATTTTGTTTATCATTGGACGTCCTTTGGTTGATCTGATGATGATGATATTACTAAAGGCTTGGTTACCTGTGCGACCTAAGCGAGACACTGGGCGAGAAAGAGGGTCGCATTTGCAGCGTCAGCTAGGTGGTTTTGGTGCGACGGCTGTTTGTGTTTTGCAATAAGGAGCAGTTGATGAAGTGTTGCGTCGCCGCGTCAATCATCTCTAAATCTCGACGCTTCAATGTATTTTGTATGAAATTACATTAAAATGGCGCCGCAATTGCGCCTCGTTCTCGCCCGACGTCTCTTACGTCTGGCAGACACCGTTAGTTTTTTATTTGGCAGGTTAGAGGCCAATGTCAGTCGTAGGCTAAATGGGCTTTTTTTTATTGATGTGCTGTTTAATTTCTACAACTTCCTTCGCCCCGGGAAGGGCGAAGGGGTATGCCGGACTCCTACCGGCTAAAACCACTGGAGCAGTCATCTTTGGCACCGAAGGCCCCCCCCTTCGGTGCCGAAAGGACGCTTCCACACTAGAAGGCTAAAGGGCCTTTTTTTTATTGATGTCCAGTGGAAATTCTCCATGGAACTTCCTTCACCCCGGGGGAAGGGTGAAGGGGTATGCCGGACTCCTACCGGCTAAAACCACTGGAGCGGTCATCTTCAGAACCGAAGGGGGGCTCCAGGTCCTCGTAAGATCACACTAGAGCCGCCCATTGGTGCCACGCCTTTAGTCACATCTTGGAAGGGATGACTGTAAAGCGGTCACCCCCTCTAGCGGAGGGAAGGCGACTGTAAAAAGGTCGCCCCTCCATCCACTTCCCAGGGAGGATTGTAAGCGAGGCTTGGGGGGAAGCCTCGCTTACAATCGGCGGCGGCACGTGACCACGTGCGCGCCACCGTCTTCCCGGGGGTAGGCTAAAGGGCCTGACAATTCTCCACTCTAACTGATCGTTGGTAGTGTATTATATATACATTTTAATATAATTGTTATTAAAATTTACCGCTCACATGATTCAATGTTGTTTTATTTCACCTAAGTCTAGGGTTTCAGTGGTAGTATCGCTTTCAAAACAATGGGATGTGGAAACCCCTCGATGTGCGATTAACCGTCGAGAAAGGCATCAGTTGCCGTGCTGTATATATAGTAATGGTACGTGCTACACCATAGCGTGGTTATCGCAATGCCATCGCGAGACCTTCATGATCTCATCGGGGACATAGGAGTGATGGTATTGAGTCATTTTGAATTATTATGAGTTTAATTCTTATCGTTACAAGTTATCAGCTTAGTTTATTAAAATCAAGCTTGTTTAGTGTAGACTTTTTAAGAAGTTTAGACTCTTTCCTCCTGCATTGTCCTCACATTACCATCATTTCGAGAACAATGTACCAATATGATTTAAAAAGAGGAACCATGGAGTTTCTTGCCCGTTCTTCTCCATAGGAAATCTACACCTTGGAACGAGGCAACTAAAGTCTTAACTATTCATAAGTGCCTATAAATGGTTTTACATGAATAAAAATATTTTTATCTTTTATCTTATCTTATCTTAGTGGAACTGTGTTCTACAAAATGAAAATCCTGATATATCTTTGGTAATTTTTATAAGATTAGCCTGCTACTGTCCCACTGTCGGGCAAAGGTCTCTCATACGGAGAAGGACCGAGCGTTGATCACAACTCTTTTTTATCATCATCATATCAGCCATTTATACGTCCACTGCTGAACAAAGGCCTCCCCGACAGCTTTCCACAACCACGTCGTCATTTCAATGATATTTGCCAGTACTCACCAAACTTGGCAAGCGGGTTGGTGAGCGTAAAATGGCTGCTGTTCCACAGAACGGACGCTGCTGCCCATCCCTCTGGTGTAGAGTTCCTTTTTCGCCTTTTACAACATCGAACGGGAGTAGTTGGTGTAATGCTATATGAATTCTTCTTCTATCCGCAGAGTATTTTTGTAACACAGTAACACTGAGATAGCGTTGTTTTCGAAAAAAGTCAAATCATACGGATATAAAACAATACTTCTGAGAACACGAGTGTTGATAATCTGATTGATAATACGTAATGTATTTGTGCATAGTAATACTGCCGTAGCTGTGAACATAAGCATAACTGAGAGTGGGCGTGGTTACATGGTACTTCATTTCGGCTCGAATGAAGTCCACTGCTGGACACAGGCCTCCCCCAAAGGTCACACGCTTGGCAGGCGGGTTGGCGATCGCAGTTGAGTTATGAATGTACTCGAAGGACGCTGCTGCCCATCCTCCGGCTAATCCCATATTCGCTTTTTACGACACCCACGGGATGAAATGGGGTGGTGGTATTCTTAACCGGCACCACACGGTAGACATCATCACATGATAGACTTACTGGCCTATTATATACCCTGGTAACGTAAAAGGAGCTTTGACCTCTCGTTTCTGGCCTTGGTTCAGTCCATCGTCCGGAGTGACAGCACGTGAGGTGCCGTCGCCTCCTTTTGCGAGGACGTGACACATGCAAAGGTGTCAGAACGCGGATGGGACAAGTCCATCTCTGATCCCCACCTCTGAAAACGCGCCGGGCGTGGGTGCCGATGGAGAGCAATTACTGATCGCGGCCTCCATGAGGTGCGTCCTGTGGGAGACGAACTAGGGACAGACCGTCGTTCCAACAGAAACAGGCCCGAGAAAGACGGCACGGTTGGTGCAGTGGCTGTAACAGTCGGCTGCTGCGCTCCGGGTCGTGGGTTCGATTCCCGCACGGAACAAATATTTGTATGATCTGCAGGTAGTTGTACAAACTATTCAATATTTATCGTCTATTAAATAAACAAATTACACATAATATATTTTAATCTATTTAACACATAATCGTAGTGATGTTCAGAGGATACCCGTGGTCGTAACTTAATTCAATTAGAAACGGATTCCAATAAAAAACAGCTTTAACAGATGCCGCTATAATAAGAAATATTGCTGATTTGGGACCAAAACCCAAGGATTCCAGCTGTCCGCTATCAGCCAATCACACCCCTAACAATTTTGATAGCACACCTGACTTCCAAATGTAAATTACAATTAAACGTATAAAGTAACAAGAATAGCTATCAGAATTGAAATGATTTATTGAATGACTTGAGTCATTGCACACAGTTTAACTAAAAAAATAAAATCAAGGCCAAGTTCGCAGCATACGAGCTCGCACACACTCAAACATTATCTGATTACAGAAGGTTGTAGAACAAATACACATTAAAAATAATGTTTTATTAACGGAATTTGGCTTGAGTTAGTACATGTAATTATGTCTAATGATTACATGAAGATAGTGTGGATTATCGGTTTAGATACGACATTTAAATTAATTCCAAGAATTTGGTGTTAGAATTTGTACGGATCTGCTCGTACATGTATCCGGCTCGAAGGACCAAAAAGATGTACGGCGTGTGACACCTTTAGCTGTTATTTGTGTTTGATATGAGTACCGCGAACCAGGAAGAATGGTAATAAAATATGTCTGTTCTTAATGAATGATTTATTGGTACTAAAATTATTATTATGTTAATACAGTAAAACGCGTGGCATTGCACGAGTTACAAGCGTCAGCATAAAATAAAATGTATGGGTCTGCTCGTACAGAATTCTTGTTTTGTATTTTTTTGTGTGATATCAGAGTCAAAGTCAAAGCTTTTATTTCATATAGGCCCTAATAGGCACTTAAGAAAAGTCGAAAGTTAAGGTGCACGGTTCGGAAAAGTTGATCTTATGGAGAAGAAGCCGGCAAGAAACTCCATAGACACTCTTTTAAAAAAAGTGATATTACAATTTAACACATTGCTCGCTACTAATATTACACGCTGCGGAGATGAGAATATTAAGATGTGCGCTGTGACACATGGATAAAGTAAGAAATAAGTATATTAGAGGGCAAAGTTGAAAGGAAATCGTTTGTTTGAAAAAAATGATTAGATCGATTATTAATTTTGGCCGTAGGTGTATGAATATGCATGTTGATGCCAAATGGATGGATGGATGGAGGCCAAAAAAGATGAATGGTTTGGGTGAGGGAAGTTATGAACGAAATTGTGTAAATGATGAGATGGCGGCTGACAGAGAACAATGGAACAGAAAAACATACTGTAACGACTCCGTAACTTAGGACTAAGGTAGATGATGATGATATATTTTTTAAACAAATAATTTAATTAGGCAGCATAATTAAGACTAACGAAACTTTACCTAAGTTTTATGGAGTTGTGATAGCGGACACTCCTTGAAATCGAAACATCGCGGCAGTCTTCTTCTGAGGTGGACCATTATCATCAACAGCAATAAGCAGTCCACTGCTGTACATAATTATATTCCAAAAAGGAGTCAGGTGTTCGTTGTGCTCACTGCATTAGGTAGACAAATTCGTGGCCGCAAAATCCACCGTTCCACACTAATACCAGGCTCCGTGTAGTTCCCAGCAAAGAATAGACCACTCTTCTCCACCCACGGTTGTCATAAAAGGCGACTAAAGGATACCAGGAGCCGTGTGGTGCCGGCTTAGAATATCACCACCCCATCTCATCCAGTGGGTGTCGTAAAAGGCGACTATGGGATTAGCTGGAGGATGGGCAGCAGCATCCTTCGAGTACATTTATAACTCAACTGCGATCGCCAACCCAAGCCCAGCGTGGCGATTATGGCATTAACCCCCCAATGAGCACACAACACAAATCCATACCGGTCGTTGTGGCAATATTTGGGGGAGGCTTCTGTTCAGCAGTGGACGATTTTAGACTGAAATGGAAAGGATACCAAGAGGATGGGCAGCAGAATCCTCTCATGTGCCAATAACAACATAGATCGATCACCAATCCGCCTGACAAGCGTGGTGATAATGGCAATATTCCCTATGACCGCTCTTTCTAGTGATCAGGAGGACCATGTTTAGCAGAGGACGTTTACGGCTGAAATATGCGTGTGACAAAACTAACCTGGAAAATTACAGTAGAAACTCCACATCGAAGAAAGAAAATATTTTTATTTCTGCCCACAATACGAGCGCAGGTAAAACAATAATAAAAATACAATTTGAATACTGTAGCTAAGTCACAAATAACATACCTATATATAAATAAAAAGTTACCAATTATTTTTCTCTAGCAATTATTTTTGCAATGACAAATAAAATAAAAAAGTGGTAAGAGAATGTATAAAACTAAATATACACCTAAATTGGAGTAAAACATAAAACAAGTGCGCCGAAGTGTGCAGAAATAGGTTGACACTCAGCATATTGCCGAGGCGCTGAGACAACGTCAAGCTCTGATTTTCAGTATCAGCCTCCTTGAGGACGTAAATAGAAGAAAACAGTACCGCCTGTGTGCCGTGTGGTGCCGGCTCAGAATGCCACCACCCTATCTCCTCCCATGGGTGTCGTAAAAGTCGACTAAGGGATTAGCCGGAGGACGGGCAGCAGCATCCTTCGAGTACATTAACAACTCAACTGCGATCGCCAACCCGCCTGCCAAGCGTGGCGATTATGGCAAAACCCCCCAATGAGCCCACAACACATCCATATCGGTGATTGTGGTCATCTTTGGGGGAGGCCTGTGTTCAGCAGTGGACTTCATTTGGCCGAAATGATGAGTATCGCCTTTACCCTTTGCAGCGTCGTAGAGTTCTGCCGACCCCATATCAGGATCGAAAGGCGAATAAATGAATTCAGTTTAGGCAAAATATACATATCAAACAGCTGGCAAACTTGACATCCGCTATAAACACCGTGGGTGAAGTCCGTTTGTCATGCTCTAAGTAAGTGCTCATTTCGACTGGGTACAGCCCACACATTTCACGATTACTTTTTATTTGGATAAAGTGATTTCCGTAAAAAAATGGCGCTCACCGGATGATAGTCGATATGTCGAGATATGTCGAATGATATTATTTTGGAATGGTTCCGTCTCTTTTATGAATTTTGCCAGATAGAGTTAGACTGCTCGATTGAACCAGTGTAACGCTTAGAAAAGAATATCATATTTGCACAAAATGTATGTAGGTCACATTTGGCGGCACGGTTGGTTCAGTGGCTGTAACAGTCGGCTGCTGCGCACTGGGTCGCGGGTTCGATCCCGCACGCAACAAATATTTGTATGATCTGCAGGTAGTTGTTTCGGGTCTGGGCGTCTTGTATGTGGCATTTGTGTCTGTAAACACACCCACGACATAGGAGAAATACTAGTGTGGGGCAAAGTTTAAAAAACAAAACGCCACCAGCCTGCCAAGCGCGGTGAGTACTGGCAATTCCCACCGCCCACCGATTTACACAATTGTGTCGTCATATTGAGGTATGGCTACTGTTCCACAGAAGAGACGCTGCTGCCCATCCCTCTGGCTCAGAATCCCTTAGTCGCCTTTTACGACATCCACGGGAGGAGATGGAATGGTGCTATATTCTTAATCCAGACACTACACGGATCCTTACATGTACAATTATGAAAATTAGAGGGCATTTAACATTAGGACTCATCATTTCGGCCGAATGAAGTCCACTGCTGGACACAGGCCTCCCCCAAAGATCACCAAAATGACCGATATGTGTGTGTTGGGGGTCATTGGAGGGTTTTGCCATAATCGCCACGCTTGGCAGACGGGTTGGCGATCGCAGTTGAGTTGTTAATGTACTCGAGGAACGCTGCTGCCCATCCTCCAGCTAATCCCTTAGTCGACTTTTACGACACCCATGGGAGGAGATGGGGTGGTGGCATTCTGAGCCGGCACCACACAGCAGGGCCGGTACTACACGGCATTAGGACTCAGTTCAACGGAACTCCACACAGTAATCTTTTACCAAATTTAGTGCGTACGATAAAGTCTTACACCTCATCTCGTCAGGTGTAATTAGTCACACCACCCGTTACGGGCAATATGTGGGTGTGACATGCCAGTAAACTTATACTATACCGCTGTCCTTGTCCACACTGATGGAAGAGAAAGAGAGGGAAGAGTTTGCGCCCGGTACTGGACACTTAGTTAATGAAAGCCCAAATAAAGATTTTAAGGCGATTGAATGGTTGCTAATTAATTGATTTGGAAATTAAGGTGTTATAGCTTATGTAAAGCTATTTATTTATACTTAATGTACACTAGTGTACAAAGGCGGTCTCAATGCCGTGGGCATTTTCTACCAGACGGCCTTTGGGTGATGCAGAGAACAATAAGGTAGATGCACCAACAAAATATGAAAGAGATGTATAGATGCGAAGACATATTATACAAATACATAGACGAACATAAATATTACATGTATAAAAATATATTTATACATACGAAATAAACACACACATACATAATATATAATAAATATACACAGATGAGAAAAAATAAATCAAATCAGAGTTGATATGAATCTGCTGACGTCTGTTTGAAAAGAATATTTCCGTAATTTAGTTTTAAAGTTGTACCGATTGTTAGCCATCCTGATTTCAAGGGGGGGAGATTGGACGAAGAAGGTAGAATGAATCAAGCCAGAGTTATGAGTGGGACATTGAAGAAGACGATTATTACTAGAGCGAAGATATTTATTGTGGTTGGAACAAAGATACTGGAAGTGAGAAGATAAATAAGAAGAAGAATTAGGAGAGTATATTTAGTTACTACGTGTTTACATTATAATTTTTGGCATACGCGCATTTAATTCAAAAATTACAATGGTTAATAATACTAACGTAAACGCTGAGTGACAAATCGAAGGAATTAGGAAGAGGAGTCGGAGAACCTTGCATCATTTCCTTCAGAAAATTGGAATCTAGGCTTGTCAATGACACGAAACTAGAAATCAGTTTTTGAAAACGGCGACGCGCACTTGTAAAGTGGCGTCACCGCCTGCGGATGCAATTTGCGACCAAGCGCGTCGTCGAGGCCGTCCTGCCGCTCTTCGGAGCCTGGCTCAGAAGGAGCGAGCGCGTCACCTATCGCCTGACGCAGGTGCTCACCGGGCATGGTTGTTTCGGTGCGTACCTGCACAGGATAGGCCGCGAGGCCACGGCACAATGCCACCATTGTGATAGCGACCAGGACACCGCACAGCACACGCTCGAGGCGTGCCCTGCGTGGGCCGCCGAGCGGCGGATCCTGGTCGATCGGATCGGGCAAGATCTCTCTCTGCCAGCTGTAGTGTCGGCTATGTTGGCAGAGCACGAAAACTGGAATGCAGTGGTCTCCTTCTGTGAGAGCGTCATGCTCCAGAAGGAGAACGCAGAGCGGGATCGGGAGAGGGCCGATCCCGCTCGAAGAAGAAGGAGACGGCGCCGGGGTAACAACCGCTCTGGCGCCTAATTCCGATACGCCTGAAAACCCCTGCCATTGCTATAAGGTGGGGGACCTCTGGGTTCGCGGGTGCGTAGATTGGGGAATCTGCGTGCCCACACCAAGCGACCCAAGAGAAGACGGTAGCACGCATGTGGTCACGCGCTGCCGTGGGACGCTTTGGGGTATCCTTTACATTCCCCCTGGGGGGGTGACCGCTTTACAGTCACCCTCTCCGAGATGTGCCAATAGGCGTGGCACCAGTGGGCGGCTCTAGTGTGATCATACGAGGACCTGGAGCCTCCCTTAGGTGCCGAAGATGACCGCCCCAGTGGTTTTAGCCGGTAGGAGTCCGGCATACCCCTTCGTCCTTCCCCGGGGCGAAGGAAGTTCATGAAGAATTTCCACTGGGCACCAATAAAAAAAAAAAGGTACAGAGCATAGTTTGTTAACAACGGTGAATCATTTAAAAAGTTTTTATTCAAAATCAATTGATTTATTTCTTTCTTCTGCCATAATATTAATTGTAAGCGACAATCTAGACGTTAAACGCTTGCTTTCCATACAGGAGAGCGTTAGATCCCGGCCCGCACCTCCGACTTTTCGGATTCACGTGCGATCAGACTTCGATTATCACTTGCTTTGACGGCGAAGGAAAACATCGAAACCTGCACACCTGAGAGGGCTAAAATGTTCTCAATGGTGTGTTTAGACCGCCAACCCTCACTAGGCCAGCGTAGTGGACTAAGGCTTAACCCTTCTCATCATATCGGCCATTTATACGTCCACTGCTGAACAAAGGCCTCCCCCATAGATTCCACAGCTGTGCCATAATTTTGAGGGGTATTCCGTCCGAAGGAAAAAACGGAGGAACCCTTATATCCCACTCGTATGTCTGTCTGTCCGTCTGTCACAGTCAATTTGCTCCGAATTTACTGAACCGATTAAGTTGAAATTTGGTACAAATATGGATCTTGTGACCCAAACATGTACGTGTATGGACCCTTTTTGGGGGCCAATATAGAAAATTAAAGAATAAAGTTTGGCATACTGTACCGTGTAACATACGAAATGGTAGGACTTATTGTGAGGGCATCAATTGTATTTATTATATAATTTTAAAATATTAGTTTACGAAATGTTATTTAAGAAAGTTGACGAAAATTTACCATTCGGGGGGAATATTATATATTATCCTTATCTCAGAAACTACTGAGCCTCAAACTCTGAAAAAAAAAAAAACAGGAAAACCTATAAGAAGTCTATGGTCTTAAAATAATATGGTAAATCTTTCAATATTGTGCGTACAAACTTATGTTTGCGGTTGGAATGTATGGGAAACATGTTTTTCAACTACGATGTTAAGTTTGTTCTTGGGGTAAGTTATTGGTACAAGACCGAATCCAACAATTGACAATATGTTCAGCAATTTCGGAACCCTCTCCATGCGAGTTCAACTCGCACTTGACCGTTTTTTTTTAGTTTCTATGCTCCACACTTGAAATTCTTTTCGTTTATTATTCACCTTTATTGCATGGCCAGGTTTCGTAGTGCTCACGTATTACCATTATTGACGTGACAACGTCTTATAAATTGGTTTGCCGGGTGACACTTCAAGAAACTGCGTTACGCTCCGCTCACGTTATGCGCTCACAATGAGAGCGAGTGAGAGGCACGCGTCCCTTCCACTCGGGCATGGTTAGCCCGCCTAAGAGCGAGAGAGACAGACATAAAAAGTGAAAGGCACGCGTCCCTTCCACTCGAGCACAGTTAGCCCGCCTAAGAGCGAGAGAGACAGAGCGAGAGAGAGAGAGTGACCACTCAAAGTCGTTGTCACGTAAAACTTTCGCCCGTATACCGACTTTACAGGCAACCAATTTTTTCCTATCAAAACGATCGCGGATTAGAATAGAATTGTTTATTCAGTAATCAATCCCTAACCGGCACTTGTTTGGTGTGGTTCCTGGCAGAGAATAGACCACCCTTCTCCACACTATCAATAGGATGGGCAGCAGCATCCACCCTTGTACTAATAACACACAGCGATACACTGGTAAATATCATCATCATCATATCAGCCAAAGGACGTCCACTGCTGAACAACGGCCTCCCCCAAAGATTTCCACAACAAGCGGTTACATGCGCCCGCATCTAACGATTCCCAGCGATCTTCACCAGGTCATCTTTCCACCTCGTTGGAGGTCATCCCACGCTAAGTTTTCCGGTGCCCGATCTTTTACCCCAACGGCCATCGGTTCTACAAGCAATGTGCCCCACCCATTGCTACTTCAGTTTACTAATCCTTTCAGCTATGTCGGCAACTTTAGTTCATCTACGGATCTCCTCATTTCTGATTCGATCTCGTAGAGAAATACCAAGTATAGCTCTCTCCATAGCTCGCTGAGTGACCTTGAGCTTTCTTATGAGGCCCATTGTGCGTGACCACGTCTCTGTTCCATATGTCATCACTGGTTAAAGACTTTCGTCTCGAGGCATTGCGATATTGTTGTCGAGAATTCGTTGGTATAACAATATTGTTGAATATGTTGTTTGTAGGACATTCTATAAGTGACAGTAGTGTAGGTGTAATAGTGTAGTGTATTGTGTCCAATTCTATAATAAGTTACCAAAACAAATTACAGATCTTACTGATGGGAAGTATAAAATACTAATTAAAGCAATTCTAATAAAAAATGCCCATTATAAATCCAAAGACTATGTTGACGATAGAGACGTACGGCGTTAACTGTTATCAGCACATGCAGCTTCCGTGGAAACTAATTTTATCTGTATTTTTTTGTAGTTTGTAGCTGCAAAATGATTTTCAATGTATAACAGCTGTTTCAAATATTTGTAAACACATATTTGTTAAACAAAGTACAATAAAGAAGAAAATTTGAACAAATAGACCTTGCCCTGAGTTTCCTTTGGCAGTTCCTCTCAAAGGTTGTGAAGTGAAATTGCCCTCCGCTGTTTCAATATGACGTGTAAAAGTGTCTGTTAAGACCTAATTACTGAATAAATGATTGAATTGCATTGAAGTTAAAACCAACTCATATCTAACAGGCAACTGCAAAATGACAATAAAAACAGAGACGTCCTTAAAAGGCTACCTGTAGCTAATTCGTGCCTGAATAAGCTACTCAGAAAAATGAACTCATAACAACTTCCAACTAAAAAGACAACATGCAAGCGGGAAGGAAACCAATTTCTAACTGTTTATGACATTGTGGGATTAGTGGCCCGCATAAAGTAAGTTTGAATACATTCCAGTTCAAAGCGGGTTTGTTGAATCTTTTGTAGTCATGTGTACTACGTTTTCTTTTTTCATTTAGAGATTTCTTGGCTGATTGCCTGGCTTAAAGTAATGGCTGAATCTGCTGACACAGGTCTCCCCGAATCATCGCCATAATGACTGGTCTAAGTGTGTTTGTGGTCATAAGGGGGTTGCCATAATCACCATCGTCACGTTTGGCAGGCGGGTTGACGATGGCAGGTGAGTTGTAATGTACTTGAAGGACGCTGCTGCCCATCCTCCGGCTAATCCCATAGTCACCATTTACGACACCCACGTGATGAGAAAGGTGGGTCTGGGTCGCGGGTTCGATTCCCGCACGAAACAAATATTTGTATGATCTGCAGGTAGTTGTTCCGGGTCTGGGAGTATTGTGTGTGGAACTTGTGTCTGTAATCGCACTCACGACACAGGAGAAATCCTAGTGTGGACCGTGGACCAACGTTTTTTTTGAACAAATAAGAAACCTGTTACTATTTTTATAAACCTCTTAATCAGAAGTGGAATAGTTTACAGCGACTTATTTAACATTAAAAATGAATTTATAACAGTAATTAAAATCTTTAACACTGATTTTCACTAAAACAATCATATTGGACTTGTTGTTGTATGGAACTGGGCTATGGATGGGCTGCTTCATGTTGATGTTCAAACACATTTGTATGAATGAATGTACGAATGATTATTTGCCAGAATATAGGTACATATTACATGTTAAAATTACTGAATGTATTAATTAAATTCGACTTTAAAGTCGTGCAAATTTTTATTACATGCATACAATAATAAAATAAAAATAAGTATGGTCCATTTTCATTAAAAAATTCAAATGTACATTATTAATTAAACACATTATTACTTGTCACAAACATTGTAATACGAATGCTTAGTACTGTCTTAAGTTTGCGCGATTATTACTCATAATAAAACACTTTAAATGGATTACATGGCGTATGTGATACACGTAGATTTTTGTTTTCCCTGACGTTCTGTACACATTCCAGTGTTTATCAGCTGCGACCACGAACACTGGAAACTATTCGAAACGATACGAAAAACAAAAACCAATGTAAAAACAATGTAATCCGGATAAAGCTGTTTTAATTTAATGATATGAGTGGTTTGGGCATATTTTAATATTTGCATTATATAGTTTATTTTATAAAAGTTGGTTTACACGTACATGAAACTGAAAATTTGTTTTGCATTAGTTGAAAATTACTGTGGTCTCCTATAATTGGAGGAGCACACCTGATTCAACCTGTAGACATATATGTATGTATGTATGTTACCAGTGATGGCATATGGAAACAGAGACGGTCACTCACAATGGGCCTCATAAGAAAGCTCAAGGTCACTCAGCGAGCTATGGAGAGAGCCATGCTTGGTATTTCACTACGAGATCGAATCAGAAATGAGGAGATCCGTAGAAGAACTAAAGTTGTCGAAATAGCTGAAAGGATTAGTAAACTGAAGTGGCAATGGGCAGGGCACATTGCTCGTAGAACTGGCCGCTGGGGCACAAAGGTTCTCGAATGGAGACCGCGCACCGGAAAATGCAGCGTGGGACGACCTCCAACGAGGTGGACAGCCGACCTGGTGAAGGTCGCTGGGAGTCGTTGGATGAGGGCGGCATGTGACCGCTCGTCGTGGAAATCTAAGGGTGAGGCCTTTGTTCAATACTGGACGTCCTGTGGCTGATATGATGTATGTATTTTCAACATGAGTTCAACTAAATGAGTGCGGGCTATAAAAAAAAACTGTTTTGAATAAAATAATTATAATTCTATCAATCACCAAAGCCTCATAATTCACATCCGTTTCCATATCACAATTCACCTTGTAAATAAACAAATATTACTAATGCATTATCATTTTCATAATCTACAAGGTCTATTGCAGGGTGTGTCTAATCACTGCTCTGTCTCTTGTCCAATGAACACTCTAATGTTACTATTACAAGCTAAGTGATGTGTTTGTATATTTTCCCTATTGTACAGAATGGAGACGACAGTAAATGGACTCACGTATTCGACATTGCGCTCATCAACGTGTAACCGGTGTGTGTGAATTAGAACCTAATTACTGAATAAACCACTCTATTATATTTTACGAGAAATAAATTACTCTTTAATACTCTTTCGTGTGGTGCCGGCTTGCCGTGTGGTGCCGGCTCAGAATACCACCACCCCATCTCCTCCCGTGGGTGTCGTAGAAGTCGACTAAAGGATTATCCGGAGGATGGGCAGCAGCGTCCTTCGAGTACATTAACAATTCAACTGCGATCGCCAACCCGTCTGTCAAGCGTGGCGATTATGGCAAATCCCCCCAATGAGCCCACAACACATCCATATCGGTCGTTGTGGTGATCTTTGGGGGAGGCCTGTGTCCAGCAGTGGACTTTATTTGGCCGAAATGATGATGACTCTTTTACAAATACAAATTCCAATATAAAATATTGCATTCCATGATCGACCTACAATTATGTTATTTACCTGTTGTACGAATTGAAATTTGAATTGTATGACATTTAATACAAAAACAGACAAATTCTCAAAGATTTTAGATTAGCTTGATTATTCATTTCAGCCGTATGAGTAACATCGCCCCATCTCATCCCGTGGGTGTCTTAAAAGGCGATTATGAGATTAGCCGGATGCTGCCCATCAGCAGCCTCCTTCGAGTATATTTACAACTTGACGGCCAGGTTGGTGTAGTGGCTGATACAGTCGGCTGCTGCGCTATCGTGAGTTCAATTCCCACACGGAACAAATATTTGTATGATCTGCAGGTAGTTGTTCCGGGTTTGGGTGTATTTTATGTGGAATTCATGTCTGTAAACGCACCCACGACACAAGAGAAATTCTAATGTGGGGCAACGTATTTATAAAAGAAAAAAAAGAAGCTAAACTGTGATCGCCAACCCGCCTACCCAACGTGGCGATTACGGCTAATCATCCAATAAGCACACAGACCTACGCCGATCTGGTAGTGGCGATCTTTGGGGGAGGCCTATGTTCTGCTAAACATCTTTCAGCTAACATAATAACTGTTAGATAAGTGGACGTTTGTAAGTTTATATTTATCACGCTAAAATGACTGGACTTATTCAAGTCAAATTTTGCAGAGAGGATTTTTATGCATTTTAACTTGTACTCATTGTATTAAACCTTAATTTTACAAAATATTTATGCATATTTAACTTGTACTCATTGTATTAAACCATAATTACAAAATATTTATACATGTTTGACTTGTACTTATTGTATTAAACCATAATTTTACAAAATATTTATACATATTTAACTTGTACTCATTGTATGAAACCATAATTTTACAAAATTATTAAAGATTTTGCTCTGTGTAGCATTCGGATTAAGAATATAGCACCGCTCCATCTCCTCCCGTAGATATCGTAAAAAGCGACCAAGGTACTCTAAACCAATGGGATAGACAGCAGCGTCCTTTCTGTAGAACAGCAACCGTTCTGCCATCACCAACCCACCTGCCAAGCGTGGTGAGTATTGGCTAATTCCCCACAAAATGACGACATTATTGTGGAAATTTATGGAGAGGCAAAGGCCTTTTCTAAACATTTTCGGAGCTTTATTTGTATGAAATAATGAAACGAATTTGTTTTAGTTTTATATAACATACCCCGTAGCGTCTCCACTGCACAGCTGTTTGAGAATTCTGGTTACTTCACATCGATCTGGCGCCATGTTGGACATCTGTAAAAAAATTGTTTTATTGATAAATATGTAGTGTGGTGCCGGCTCAGAATATCACCACTCCATCTCCTTCCGTGAGTATCGTAAAAGTCGACTAAGGGATTAGCCGGAGGATGGGCAGCAGCGTCCTTCAAGTACATTAACAACTCAACTGCGATCGCCAACCCGTCTGCCAAGCGTGGCGATTATGGCAACACCCCCCAATGAGCCCACAACTCACCCATATTGGTCAATGTGGTCATCTTTGGGGGAGGCCTATGTCCAGTAGTGGACTTCATTCGGCCGTAATGATGAATGATTATGTAACTTCTACTACTACTAACTACTAAATGAATGTAAATTCTGAGGAGCAGAATGTATTTTTGACTTAAAATAAATAGCTAGTTCTATTCTGCCGTGCAACAATAATTGCAAGTACACCACGGATAGGTTTTCAAGATATCACAACTGCACTTTTCTATCTGCTTCATCATCATAAGGGTTGTAACTGAAAACAAGCGCTGTCGGTGTCGCCTTGTCGCAAAATCGCAGCTTCATGCTGAGCTACAACCTTTTTTTGCACAGACGCGGCGCACATGCTCCCGTAATATACGAGTAGATAAACACCAGTGAACATATTACATAATGCTTTTTATTTTTAATAATTTTAAACTTAAACTTTAACTTTAAATTAAAAATTTAATAACTTGTAAAAAAATCTTTTTTTCCTAGTTGGATAGTGCAATGTGCACAGTACACTCGCATGCTTGCATGTTTTGCGTTCTACCGCCGCACTGCGCTTTGATATATAGCTAGGACCTGTACGGCCAATTATTTTACAATTTACAATGATTTAATTATGGATTTTTAACTTTTTGTTCATTTCATACATTCTCTCCATTTTTTATTGCGTCCTTGTTTGTGTAAAAATAAATTTTCTTTCTTTCTTTCTTTCATATCAGCCAAAGGACGTCCACAGCTAAACAAAGGCCTCATCAGATGACTCCCAGAGACCACTAGGTCATCTCTCCATCTCGTTGGAGGCCGTCTTATGCTGCGTTTTCCGGTGCTCGGTTTCAACTTGAAAACCTTTTTACCCTACGGCCTTCAGTTCTAAGAGCAATGTGCCCCGCCCATTGCCACTTCAGCTTAGGTACTAATCTTTTCTGAACGAACTGTATTTCTTCTACTGATCTCCTCGTCTTTGATTCGGGGTCGTAGAGAAATACCAGTCAGACTCTCCATAGCTCTCTGATTGATCTTGATCTTACTTACGAGCTCCATAGTGAATGACCACGTTTCTGTGCTATATGTCATCACTGGTAACACACACTGGTTAAACACTTTCGTCTTGAGGGCATTGCGGTGCTTTACGAAAAGACGTTGCGTAGATTCCCGACCCCGACTTATCGGACTCAACGATTACCTTAAAGGCAGGAGTTAGACAGTTTTTACTTTTCTTGCTTGTCGACTTACTGCTTACTTTTTATATTTTGTGTGATTTTGTTATGCTTTATAAAGTTGTGTATAATTGCAAAATTATTACCATTATTTTGTTTTGGATTTTACTGTTTAATTTTGTTTTGTTTAGCATGTCGTGTTAACTATAATTCATAATGCAATTAGCCGTAAGTATTTCAATGTATGTTGTATTTAAGCATGTATTATTGTAATTATCGTTGGTGAACCTAATAAATAAAAATGAAATAAAAAAGGCATAATAATTCTGGCCTATTTGGCCTATTTGGCCCTGTCAACAACTTCGTGAACAGGGACCATTTCTGTCTGCTTTGCTTCATTCTAACTTAAACCTTGCTTCGTAAAGATTGGTAATGCCTTATTTAAAAATAAACTGGCCATACCATCATCATCATCAACCTATATCGGTCCACAGCTGGACATAGGCCTGTCTTAGCGTGCGCGACAACATGTTCACCCTTTATTAATTAAAAGGTCGGGGTGCTTACGTTATTAACTTATTACATATACAATTAAATACATCAAAGTCAAAGTCCAATAAACCAAATATTGGCACTTATAAACGTCAGAATCTAAGTTGCACGGTTCCAAATAGTTGATCTGTGGAGAAGAGCCGGCAAGAAACTCCATCAAACACATCGATCTACATCTCTGAATAATGACAAATAAACAAACGGACAGTACGACAAACAAAGCCATTTAATCTCTGCCTCTTAAAGCCTTAATTACCTTCACCATACAAACAACAACCCCATGCAAAAAATTCCATGCTACATCTCAATGATCCAATTTCAACAATATAGGCACACATCGAACAGACCCGAGCGTGCAGTACAAATGCAACTATTACGTCATGGCACGATAACAAGCCGGTATTCTCGCGTCGCCGGCTCCAGTCCGCGACTAGACACTGTACTGGACGAACGTTGAGTGAACACGACACTGAATCATGGTGAGTGTTTATAAACTTACGACTTTTTATATTATTAATAATATCAGTTAATTGTTTGGTATTTTTTTTGTGATGATACGAGGAGGTGCGCTGGAGTCTTTGATAAGAATGTCTAAGTTTGGATTGGTGTCTTGACAAAATCCGTGAAATTCGAGCAGTCGAGTGTTTTAATTCAATGAGTTTATAGGGTGACAAATCAGATACATGCTTTGATCTAGTTGGGTTAATATGTGATGTCCTTCAAGAAAAGTTTGTGCAGAATCATAAGCATAGCGTTTAATTGCTTCCTTTATATACTGAAATGAAATGTAATAATAAATATAGACATTTACGTAAAAAAAATTGACGTAGCAATTTACAAAACAATATAGCTTTCAATTTCGATATCTTTTACTAAAAGTAGGATACAAAATAGATAAACAACATATCAATTTCCGAAGACACGGTTGGACATTTTAATGTGCTTTCAAATGTATCCTCCAGATCTTGCTAGTATACGTAGTTAGTGCCTAGTATTCTTATCGAGTAAATAGGATATCTGAATCTAATCAGTGTGTAAACAGCTCATGTAATTGAGAGGAATGTGCATCTATTTAATGGGATAGTATCGACATCTGTTTCGCTTCTGTAATGTTGCGATTGATACTGATGAAGCAATAGACCACCTACCGAACATTAAGTGTTGAAAGCAAAAACTGTCAGAGAGATACTGTTGTACACATGTGTTCATAATGGAACTCAATCCTTATACGCTGATAACAATAAGAAAGAAGAAAGATAGAAAATACATTTATTTGAACACCAAATGAGACATCACATTACAGTTTTTAATTTTAAAATAACATAAAACGACGAAACAATCAAAGCAAACTAAAATTAAAATAAACTAGATTCGTGTGCCCCACGGCTGCGCCAAGAAGGTTCAGTTAATAAAGATGATTTGAAAATTTTGATTGAATCTTTGGGATTCTGCTGCTTTAGTTTTTAGTAATTTTTGTATTTTATTTAACTGCAAACAAATTAAAATCCACATTTCATTATAAAATCCAACCATAAGTACTTCTAGAGAACTTATTGATA
This sequence comes from Diloba caeruleocephala, assembly GCA_947459985.1. Classification (NCBI taxonomy): domain Eukaryota; kingdom Metazoa; phylum Arthropoda; class Insecta; order Lepidoptera; family Noctuidae; genus Diloba; species Diloba caeruleocephala. The sequence goes on along the minus strand of OX381616.1, from coordinate 1,894,542 downwards.
AACGACTGCAATTTGATAACACAAAGTAATGATGTCAGATATTTTGTTATACAACATTTATCAAGAGGGAAAGCGCCATTTTTACTGTAGTCTAATCCCAAATTGTAGCGATTAGATTTATCAAATGATAACGTACGATATCGCCCATACTGCGTCATATTACATGAACTTATTTCTATGTAAATTCATAATAAGTAAGCCTATGAGGAATGTATATAACAACAATTTTGAAGGCCAAAACGATAAACTTGGAAACCCAACAATAACGTACATCTAAATAGTTAGTTATAAATACCAACTGTTTACGAGTCTATCTCATAATTCCTTCCCAATCATTTGAAATAACTAACATTATATTTTACAACTGCAACATCTAACACTCTCGTTCAAGTGAATTTTCACGTTCCAAATTAAATAAATAATGTTTTGGATTCGTTTTAAAATTGGGACATGTTCGTAGGTTGACAATTTTGACGGGTATTTCAGTGTGTTATAAAACTTGTATAATAATGGCCTCAGGGACAGCTGTTGTTATACTTCTGGGAAAGTTTTCGGTTAATAGAAATTTTTCACTGGCTTGATGTCAAATTTTAGGGGAATTGTCATGGTTATTACTTATGAGTGAAGCATTTAGCAAACATTGTTTATGTATATTTTTAATTATTCGATTGTTTTATTTCAATATCATATTAGTTATTTTCTTCGGGAGTACATGTTGGCCGATTGAAAGCTAACCACTTTTCTTTAACATAATTATAGTTAAGTATTACAAAAAATTTATAAGTCATGCCTTTCCATTCAAGACGCATCTTATTAAAATTTTCATAATGTTTTGCTAGCTGGAAGAGTTGCCAAAACTTCGTGTGACAACCTTTGTGTAACCATAATACTTTGTATGTAAACAATTTATTGAAAATATTAAAATACTTTTAGAACAGTTGTTTGCTGGTATAGAATAGTACGGGTTCTCGTGTATGAAACAAGAGAGTCACGAATTGAGAGAGTAGAAAAAGCACGCACTTCTGCTTTAGTGACACTGAGATACTAATTCATATAAGCAGTAAATGTTTAATGGTTGAATGTGATGATACACCAAATATCTTTCACCGCAGTCAAAGTATTTATAATTTAAGTAGAAATAATTTATATATATGTACAAGAATAGACGAGGAAAACTAAATTACATGCCACCAGTCAGACATGCATGATTCAACAGTTATTTTTGTAAGATAAACCTGGTTCCGAGTATTTGTAATGTTTCAGTAAAATCAAAACAAACTGCTCACCTGTTTGGATGTATATTAACGGATTAATGATGATGTTGTTGTAAACCTCGTCAGCAAGGTACTGGAGGGTATTTTTATTACAATGTGTCATCAATACTTCGAAGCTAATTTGGGTATTAGTAGTAACTAGATAAATTAGTTTTGATATGGCTTTTGAATCGTTTTCGGAATACATCGTCATCGGCATCGCGGTTAAATCAACATTATTGATAAACGTAAAATGAAACATAATTTGTTACGTTTAAATATAGATGTCATATTCACAATAACCTCATGAATCACAGCAAGTTACTCATGCTCATAGACAGGCGTCCCTCAAGGACTTTTATAAGGCACGGCATGCGTGGCTGGTATCTAACGGCCCAACGCGACCTCTAACAGGTCATCGGGACAACTGGTGACTTTTTCATTTTGCTTAAGGTTGCATAACAATTTTGTTTATACCGGTATTTGGAGCTTAAGCATACGATTTTAGATGTTTATTAACTTGCGTGAAATTTAGTGATATTTATTCAAAATTTATCTAAATTAATAGCAAACAGATTTTGGTCAGAATTATTCTAAATCAATTTGTTGTTCTTCAAAGAAAAGCCAAGAGGAATTTTAGCAGCCCGTACTTTATAAAATAAATAATAATAATATAATAATGCCACTGAATTCCTTAGGTTCAAAGCTCTTACAACTTATGTGATGGGTTTAAATTCGTCTTCAATAGATCTAGGTGGATTAAGACAGAGCTTTTACAGAAATAAATGGATTTTTTATATTATCTTACAGATTTGAAACAAATATACTTTTGGATGTTATGTTGATCATATGCAAGCACAATCGTGTCGGTTCAAATTTTAGTTTCAACACCTGCTACAACTCATCGTTTACGATATATTATTTCATAGTGCGAAAATTTTAGAATTGAAATTAATTTTGTGTTACAATTACATTCTATTCAATATACTAAAATACTGTTACTTTGTTCTATACATTTGTTCCACACCGCACACGTAATTGAAGACTGTTAATGTATCTACATCCAGCCGCGTCCCACTCGAGCTAGCCTCACATTCGCTTCACAAATTTATTACTGTCGCGACATTTCTCCGCCATTTGGGACTTGACACGCCCAGTGTATTAGTAATAAAGTAAATTGTTAGTAGTGCATGTTTTTTCATCTCATTGGAGAAGCGAATGTAAGTGTGAAGGACCGAGTTTAGCTAAAAACTAATTTTGAATAATCAACCAATAATTTGAAAGTTATAATTGGACTACATATACGTATGGTAAATTAAATTATTGTGGTGGTGGCTGATAAGTGCTAGGTCAATATTAGTGTCCTTTGTAATGATCTTCGTAGGGTACAATAGCTAAGTGAAGCATAATCAAGAGTAGTAACAATGTAGAAGTGGCGAACTTAGAAATGCTGCGGAATTAACGATAAAAGCAGAAGTAAAATGATGAGTAGTTCTAATTATAAAGAATATAATTGATAGTGATGGAGAGGAAGACAAAGAAAACGCTACATAGACCATAGAGGAAATAAAATAAAGTTTGATAGTGGGACTTACAAAGAAAAATCTAATAAAGAATACGAATAAAAAATTCAACACCAAATTTCAGTGAAAACAAATTTGTACGTTTGTTAGTTCTAAAACCCAATCTTAATATCTAGGACTTTTTCTCATCAATACGTCAATCTGCCTATCAGCTCTGCCAATCAATGCCCCTGCTGCTGGATATTGCTTTTGCGAAGTTACCATATCATCCAGTTGTCCACTTTCCGCATTCGAATAGACCAAACTGCCGCTGTGGCTGTTTTGGTCACTGGACTACACAAGTAATGGGTTTCACCTTTTACGCGGTCTGTTTTCATTGAACTCATCGGGTTCAATGGCTATTATATTAAGTAGTTGTATGGCCAGACCTCTAATTTTTCGGATCTAATCTGAATCTAAATCGGAGATAATGATTACGGATCCTACTTTTAAAGAAACTCGCATAGCCTCCCTTTATGAAACTGATTTATGACTGTTTACATAGATACTTATGTATTTTATATGTTATTTGCTTTGCACTAAATATAGACCTTAATCAGATATTTTATCTTTACATATTTTATCATCATGTATTCAATTCAGTTGACAGGTTTACCTCACGGTGAAGGTTGGATACGAAATGCAACATTGTTCGTTTGCGTCAATGTGTTGTTCGCGATTTTCTTCTTGAGTAAACTATAGAATAAGCACTGTAAATAGCATTAATAGAGACTTGGCCTGGAATAGTTCAATGCATAATTTTATGACCTTAATTACATGCTTTCTTTCTGAAATCATGAGTGTAATAAATATAGTTTATCTATATAAATAAATAAAATTGAAGTGTCTGTTTGTAATGTCAAAATAACAGCTTTTTACTAAATGCATATGAAAGTATTTACGGTACTTACAACAAAATGACATTTCTTTTTTGTCTGTCTGTCTGTCTATCCTTCTGTCTGTCTGTCTGTCTGTTTGTTCCGGGTAATCTCCGAAATGACTGGACCAATTTCGACGGGACTTTCACTGGCAGATAGCTGATGTTATAAGGAATAACTAAGGCTACTTTTATTTTTAGAAAAATAATTAGTTAGCTAGTTTTTAATATAAACAAGCTTACGGCCCGCCACATGGTAAGAGGTTGCCGTAACTTATAAACGTTTGCAACACCAGAGGTATCACTCGCGGGTTGCCGACCGTGTAAAAATATTTTCACGCCCTTTTTGAAGAGAGTCGTGCTGTAGTCTCTTAGGAACCATGGACAACCTAAGCGGGCGTGAAAGGAAGTTCCTCTGTAACCGTACGTTACACGACCATTTCGGCTCTAAGGGATTATTCCTATAACTTTGGTCGCTTAGAATAATATATAATACTCGTCTGTAATTGTCCCACTGCAGGGCAAAGGCTTTTTCTCATAGAAAGAAGAATCGGCATTGATCACCACTTCATTCTTTATCAAAACCAGTCTTAGATTAACTAGGAAAGTATATGGCATTGAACCAGTGACAATACCAGGTTTTAAACCCGCAATCTAGTACTTAAAAAGCAAATCCATCATTATTTCAGCCGAATAAAGTCCACTACTGGACACAGGCCTCTCCCAAACAACAACGACCCATAGACATTCGACAACGACCGGTATGTGTATGTTATGTGCTCATCGGGTTGGCGATCGCCGTTGAGTTGTTATGTACTCGAAGGACACTGCTGGCCCTCCTCCAGCTATTCCCATAGTCACGTTTTACTTAGTCACACCTTAATCTAGTAAGACATAGTACTGTATAGTGAAAGTTATTTTAAACATTTATTTATTTATTTATTTATTCCTCAAACTTACTACTATCATTACAGGTTTAAAAAATATACCCAATGCGATAGTGTAGCATTCAATATTTCATCTACTAATAATATATATAATACTTGTTAATTAATCTTGTAACAAATTTACTTTACTTCTTAATTAATCTTGTAACAAATAATAAACAGTGCTACCTTTGTGAAATCACTCAGAGTACAATGGAATACGTCAGTCTCACTAGCTATGAGGTTGAGAGTGCGGAGTGCTCGCGTCAGCGGCGCCTCACTTAAGAGGTTGGTTCGGCCACGCGGCTCCACCAGCAGCCGTGGCTGTCCTCGTCGCCACACGTACCCGTCCGGAACACACAAACCTATCTGCCCCAGGATGTCGGCATTATACACCTTCCCTCTAAATATTTTGAACATGTACAAAATGAGTGCGAGATCCCTCCTGACCCTCAGTTCGTTATATCCAACCATGCCCAAAATAAATAAAGTTGGGTATAATAATGGATACAAAGGATAAACACCATACAGCCGCGAGTATACGTATCTAACAAACTTATTCTGTACTCTCTCCAACATGAGCCTATATTTAGATTCGTGCGGAGCCCAAATGACTGCGTTACATTCTAACTGGCTTCTAACCAAAGCATTGTATAAGGCTATAACGGCTTTAATATTGGTAAAATCACGCACCATACGAAGCATAAATCCTAAATTACGATAAGCCTGTCTACAGCAACTAGTAATGTGATCACGAAACGTTAGCCCTGTGTTGAAGCTCACCCCTAAGTCCCTGACTTCTGTTACCCTAACCATTGGCACCCCATCTATCATCTGGCGAACTCCAGGGTTCATCATTTCGGCCGAATGAAGTCCACTGCTGGACACAGGCCTCCCCCAAAGACCACATCGACTGATATGGGTGTGTTGTGGGCACATTGGGGGGTTTTGCCATAATCGCCACGCTTGGCAGGCGGGTTGGCGATCGCAGTTGAGTAGTTAACATATTCGAAGGACGCTGCTGCCCATCCTCCGGTTAACCTGGAACTTAACTCCAGGGTTCACCTGGAATTAACCTATATAACCTTACGAAAATATCCGTCCGGATAATCCCGACACTCATCGGTCGTTGTCCATAACGCTTACGTTTTACAAACATTACTTATACAATATTAGTAATAATTTCATGATGAATTGTTAGGTGTTCGGATGGTTGCCAGCATCATTGGACATAACTAAGTGTATTACGAGGGAAGGTGGAGATGTAAGTCTTTTGGTAAAGATAATATATTAATGTTTAGTATGTTCAACTTTTCTTTTATTAAAAAACTAGCTGGGACCCGCGGTTTCACCAGCCGTTTAATTTTATATATATATAGAAATGAAATTCATTGGAATGACAGTGGCGCCATCTGTCAAAGATTGGTCGTACCAACTCAGAAACCTTTGTGGGCTCATGCACAATACTTTGCTCAAGATCATGACATGATCAAATGCATAGTTTTACTTTTTAGTGCCTTCTATAAAGGACATACACACAAACATTCATTTATATATATATATAGATGTAAGTACGTTTACAGATACAAATTTCGCATGCACAAACACTCAAACTCGTTACAAGGTAATATAATAATAACAAAACAAAAACGATTCGGTGTCGTGGACATCTGACAAAAGCGAAGCTTCTTAAGTACGCATTGTACGTAAAATCGAATTTATTAAAGCTATAAATAATTGAAAAGGAAATACTTTTAATAGGAATGTATTTTTTTATAAATATTGTTTAAAATGGACATATGAAAGCAACGTGTTTACAAATTGCTAATGTATTGTATTATGTGAATGTAATCATGATAAGAGAGTGGCGACACTGCGTACGAGAACGGAATGCCACAGAAAGTCGGTCAGGGCATCTTCTCTGGCTTGCCTTTATTGATAGACTGGACTCCAGTCCAGGCTTGCCTTAGTAGGTTGATCAGGGGGCCGCCAGAGCTATAATATGATCGGGTGCGGAAGTTTCTAACGGTGTAATAAAGCTGAAACTGCCTCTGACTCTTCGAAACGCGCGACGGTATAGCTATACCAGCACCAGTTGGTGCTGCACCTTTAGACACCACAAGCTCTCTCTCTCGCCAGTATTGCTCAATTTGTCAAGCAGTGGACTTCTTGCGGCTTAAATAATGGTGGTTAAAATGTATCTTACGCACGTTTGTGACTAATTGTTGTACCATGCTTCACTCTCTACTCCGTCCACTTATTCTCATGGGCAATAAATGGTCTCTCCAGTCTATCAGGTGTGTTGCTATTGCATCGCCGCACTCGCGTTCACTCGTTTCATACTTAGTATGTAAAATCCCCATCCTAAAGATACGTTAAAAAGCTCGCTTCAAAAGCTTTAACAAAACACCCAGTTCTTTTGCTTTAGTTAAATCTGTGCCCCGCACTATTTCCCTGACTTTCAGAGCGTTTATAGATACAAACATCATCATTTCGGCCGAATGAAGTCCACTGCTGGACACAGGCCTCCCCCAAAGATCACCACAACCACCGATATGGATGTGTTGTGGGCTCATTTGGGGGGTTTTGCCATAATCGCCACGCTTGGCAGGCGGTTTGGCGATCGCAGTTGAGTTGTTAATGTACTCGAAGGACGCTGCTGCCCATCCTCCGGCTAATCCCTTAGTCGACTTTTACGATATCCATGGGAGGAGATGGGGTGGTGGCATTCTGAGCCGGCACCACACGGCATACATACAAACATATGCACGAATATTTAGAGACGGAGTAAAATTACAAAGTAGGCGTGTACCCACAGCATTTTCTCGGTCTATTCATTCATCTTCTGTTTATGTATTTATATCGCTAAATGCAGTGATTGGACCTGTCCTCTCCGCTCTTCCAGCGAGTCTTTATGACACGGCAATTAACTTTACGTTTACGTAGCGCGTTTATTTTAGCTTGACGAAGAATAAACGATCGGCAAAAAATAGACCAACCGTCTCTATCTATCGGTGTCGTAAACGGCGACTAGTTTGATAGCAAGAGGTTAGGTAGCAGCATCCTCCTGAGTGCTTATAATAACTTTTTCTTTCTTTCTTTCTAACAAAATGAACTTACTGCAATCATTATTTACATATGTATTTATTTATGATCATATTCTGTGAGAGTGTGTTCTTTGGCAAGATGAACGCAATATTATGTTTTATTTATCTATATATAGATGACGGCACGGTTGGTGCAGTGGCTGACACAGTCGGCTGCTGCGCTCCGGGTCGTGGGTTCGATTCCCACACGGAACAAATATTTGTATGATCTGCAAGTAGTTGTTCCGGGTCTGGGTATATTGTATGTGGAATTGCATGTCTGTAAAACGCACCCACGACACAGGAGTAATCCTAGGGTGGGGCAAAGTATTTATAAAAAAAATAATGTTTATATATATATATATGTGTGTGTTATAGTACCTACATCACTGATTGGACAGGTACTTAGAGCTTAAGATTTTATGTTTAGCGTATTCAATGCAAGTTGTTTTCTGTGGCAATAAAACAATTTGCTTTCTTTCTTTCTTCCTTTCTTTTCACTAATCCGCCTACCAAGCGTGATGATTATGGCACTACTACCGGTACTAACTATGCTTGGCGGGCGGGTTGGTGAGACAGGATCGCTATTATCCCACAGATGGTACGCTGCTGCCCATCCCTCCGGTTCACAGTCCCTTAGACGGCTTTTACGATATCCACGGGAGATGGAGAGGTTCTAAATCCGGACACCACACGGAAAAACGCTTAGGGTACCAACTCCCAATTAGGTAACAACTTGCAATCGCAATAGTTTGACATTTTGACAATTCAATGATTTTCATTGGTCCAAATGTTGAAAAGCCATTGTGATTGCTAGAATAATATGCAATAAGGTTTACGCTATCAATAACAACTGACAAGGGATGGGAGTTGACGACACGGTTGGTGCAGTGGTTGATACAGTCGACTGCTGCGCTCCGGGTCGCGGGTTCGATTCCCGCACGGAACAAATATTTGTACGATCTGCAGGTAGTTGTTCCGGGTCTGGGTGTATTGTGTGTGGAATTTGTGTCTGTAAACGCACCCACGACACAGGAGAAATCCTAGTGTGGGGCAATGATTAAAAAAAAAAAAAAAAAACTAAATGTTTGGCCGGGAATCAAACATCGGTGCAGGATTAGTAATAGATTGGTAATAGCCTTCCCAATTAGGGCCGCAGTTTACCAGTCGTTCTAATTTAACAAGTTCCTTCTTCATCTTCCTTTTGCCATACCTACTATTGGAATCAGTCACAATAGCTCACAACATAGTACCCGTAATTAAATATTTATAAACATTTTTGTACCCGTGGTGCTTGGCAACTAGGCTTATCCTAGTTGTACACTCCCAATTATTGTGCCTATGGCCTATAGTATTTTCTCTGTCTCCTGCTTGCTACGGAGGGAAGTGGAACGTATATTCTTTCCTACTCCTCCATTTTCTTTTCTGATTAATTTCGTTTCGGGTTCCAAGACAGTTAGTTATTTATTTCTCTGGGACACACCGACCTTCATTGGTCGGTGTTCTTTTCGGTGGTCGCCATTGTAGATCCTGGATTACAGGAGTTGCAGTGGTTGGGAATGTGTGGCGGGCTTGTCCCAATAAAAAAAAAAAAGTTCCTCCTCATCCTATAGGTGAAATTACGACCATGAGAGAGCAAGCAATACCAAAAATCATCATCATTATGTCAGCCAAATGGCGCCCACTGCTAAACAAAGACCTCCCCCATAGACTTCCACAATGGTGTCGTAATTTTGGGGGAAATTTGCCAGTACTCACCACGCTTGGCAGGCGCGTTGGTGAGCGTAGTATGGCTAGAGGACCTCTGCTTTAGAGTCGGTCAGTCGCCTTTTACGCCATTCACGAGATAAGATCGAATACCAAAAATATTGAGATTTTATTTCCACCAATAATTCCACGATAAATATTCAGGTGTTGGCGGGACTGCCAACATCACGGCGTGACTAAGTGTTGTACAAATCCGCGGCCGACGATGATGCGTATCTATTATTGTTACAATTGTGTTGTTGGTGTCGTGTGAAGTTCGCTTTATTCTGGAATAGATTTTGTCTACAAATTCGTTTACACAGTCTCACTGACATTCTTAGTCTGTGTGACCTTTTAGGTATGATCACAATGTATGTTTTTTGTTAGGATATACTCGGAGCACACTCGCACATACAGGTGTCCAGTAAATAGCACGACATACTGCAGGGGGTGAGAGCTTGGGTCAATACCTACCAAAAAAACACAATATATGTTCAGCAAAATCTTACGGATTTACAGTAGTACAAAATTTTCCGAAATATCGAAAAATCTGTACCTTGACACAGATTTTTAAGCATCTCGTAATGAAAAATTCCTTTTCTAGGATTTTTTTTACCTCAAATTATTTGTGAATAGTACTTTACTCATTGATAAGTCTTTATTCTATTAAAAAGTAAAATGTTTTCAAGAAATACAATTTTAATAAAAATTTTCACAGTACAATTTTCTTATCGAAAATTTTGTACTACTGTAAATCCGTAAGATTTTGCTGAACATATATTGTGTTTTTTTGGTAGGTATTGACCCAAGCTCTCACCCCCTGCAGTGTGTCGTGCTATTTACTGGACACCCTGTATATTATGTGAACAGGGGGAAACCGATTCTAAAGTAGACGGTAAATGTTAAGTAACTACTGTTATATCTACATTTAAGGGATGGTTAAGTCTCTTATTGCAAGAGTCCGGCTTGGTAGATCCCACCGCTCACGTGCCACCGTGTGCGCAGCACAGCGCACAGCGAGGCTTGTGGGATCATTTATAATCCTCTCCGAGAGAAGTGCCCTGGGGGGAGGAGGGATCTTTTTACAGTCGCCTTCCGTATCGCTTTACAGGCATGGCATAATGGGCGGCTCTAGTGTGGTCTTACTAGGACCTGGAGTTCCCCTTTGATGCCGAAGATAACTGCTCCAGTGGTTTTATCCGGTGCAATGATATTATATATTAAAAAGAAGTAGATATGTTACATGCGCGCCAAAAGTAAGAACCAAAACTCCCCCAATTGTAAACCTCGCGATCTCTTTTACTCTTGTAGTTTTTGTATCTTCTTTCTCACGACATGGTTGTGCATGCGAGACTGTATTTTGCGCGCCATTTAATATGGACGTAACATATCTATGGTATAATTTAATTGGGCAGGTGACAGTAACTTCGCGTGAAATCCGAAACACTATTTTTTTAAATAATGTTTTATTTTTATAAAGTTTTAATCTACCCTAGGTTTCCCCCCTTTGTCGTAGTATCAGTTTACAGACATACTAATGTACCAACACCTAGACCCGATACAAATATTTGTTCCTTGTGGGAACTGAACCCAAGACCCGTAGTGCAGAAGCTAATCGTTTTAGCCACTGCTCTAAACGAGCCGCCATTTTGGACGCAGAAGAGCACAGAGCCACTTAAATCTAAAGACTTACTAAACTTTACTCACATAAATCCCGCTTTAACCATTCGGGAATAAATATTAACTGGCGTTTCAGTATTCAGCCGTTTTATAGTTTGCATTCTGAAATTATTTTTATTTAGTAACCCGTTTAAGTTTATTACGCAAGAGCGAATTTTGGCAGTTGTGCGAAAAACGTCAAATGAAGTAATACACACACTACGCATCAAACAATTATCTGACGTGGGCAGTCGTACAAGTATAGAATACAAACATACAATTATCCCAAGTATTTATGTAGGTACAGTAAAACCGAATTTAAATTGTAGTAGGAGAATGTATTCTGGTGTTCAGTGTGAAAATAGCGAAATTTTCGTTCACAACGATTAAGATGTTCTATACTATAAATACGGCACTGCCCCAGTAGTGATGGGACATGCTCTAAATAAACAGTTCTGATACAATTGATGCGTAATAACTTTTGTATATGTTAAGAATTATTTTACTTTAAAATTAGGTAATTATATCTATGAATTACTTTTTTTTAACTCTGCCCCACACTAGGATTTCTCCTGAGTTGTGGGTGCGTTTACAGACATATATTCCACACAATACACCCAGACCCGGAACAACTACCTGCAGATCATACAAATATTTGTTCCGTGCGGGAATCGAACCCATGACCCAGAGCGCAGCAGCCGACTGTATCAGCCACTGCGCCAACCATACCGTCATAAATATAATAGACTAAAACTGATGTCGACGTAAGCCGGGAGTCATATAAGCCCACCTTTCTATCCACGGCCAATTCTTTCATCATTTTTGTAGTCACTTGACCCTTTTTATAATCGCACTAAAGCAAACAAAGACGTCGTGGGAATATGTTTAAAAATTAAATTCGAGCTTATATTTTTCTAAGGTGCTTGAACTCTCAAGGTTTTGTAGCATAAATGTAACAAGTGGAAAACTAACATCGGTATAAAAACAACACATAATTAATATGCTATAATGATTACCAAGTTAATAATGAATTGGCAGAAGATGGTAGATGGTATAGTTAAAAACACCTACATTGCATGTTTTTTGGCATATTAGTCACCAAGCTATTAAATTAATGATCTGTTGTTCTCTAATGTTGATTGGATGGTACCTACGTGACTTAAATGGCTCAGTCACGGAGTTCCTTTTCCGAGTTCAAGGTCTCCATTCAGCAGAGACTTGTTTCAAATATCATTTGTATTGTAAAAGTATTATGGGTGAGAATTATATTCTGACTATCCAAAAAAAGGTAGTAAAATTACCAACATATAAATTAACGAAAATATAACTACATAAACAGAAGTTTAGTTTATTAATATTTAATAATATGATATCAATGACACATTATAAATGATTTCTTCATTTCATTAAAATGATTCAGTTACTCAATAGGCATTTGCATTAATCGCAAGTTCATAAATGTTACCTTCTATGGAATGCCATTACTAATGATTATATAATTTTGTGTGGCCAGACATTTGCATAAATATCCGGTTTATTTGAATGATGTGTTAAGCATAATGTGTTTGAATAAATATTTATTTTCAATATTAATCATAATATAAATAATGTTTAGTTAGCACGTTATTAACTTCTACGTTTGTTTAGATAATAAACTGTTACATAATTTAAATAAATTTGTGCATAATGAAGCATATATTTTTAAATAACATTTTGATTATATCTTCTAGAAATCCTTTATTACATAATGTCGAGTTGGTGTCGTTTAACATTTTCCGCGACTTCTCCACTGTTAATCTATACATTATTCTAATGGCTTAGTTTGCAAACGACAGTTCACTTAATAAGTAAGCCATCACCACTGTCCATGACCAGAGGCATTGCCACCATTTTAGGGAGATGTACACTATTTTCTTGAAGGTCCCTAAGTCGTATGTATTCAGAAAAACTCCTGATAAAAGTTGGTTCCGCATTTTTGTCGTACGGAGCAAGAACTGACGAGGAAATCGTACAGACCGCCAGCCATAAAGGTCATAAGAATGCTATTTTGTCGTGTGGAATCATTTATCTGGACACCTCTGTGCTAATTTTAAGACGAAATCGGTAGTTCATTCTGTGAAAAAACAAACAAACAGTCATGACAAACATATGACGACGACGGTATGATCCCAATATATTAGGTATACAGGGTGTCCAGTAAATCGCACGACATACTGCAGGGGGTGAGAGCTTGGGTCAATACCTTTTTTTTTTTTTTTTTTTTATTGATGTCCAGTGGAAATTCTACATGGAACTTCCTTCACCCCGGGGAAGGGCGAAGGGGTATGCCGGACTCCTACCGGCTAAAACCACTGGAGCGGTCAATAGGGTCAATACCTACCAACAAAATAATATATGTTCAGCACAATCTTACGGATTTTTTTTTCACCACTGTAGGTTAAAGTCAAGCGATAAGAAAATTGTACTGTGAAAATTTAAATTAAATTTGTATTTCTTGATTTCTTTTTAGTTTTTAATAGAATAAAGACTTATCAATGAGTAAAGTAGCTATTCACAAATAATTTGAGGTAAAAAAACTAGGAAAGGAAATTTTCATTACGAGATGCTTAAAAATCTGTGTCAAGGTAGAGATTTTTCGATATTTCGGAAAACTTTGTACTACTGTAAATCCATTAGATTTTGCTGAACATATATTGTGTTTTTTTGGTAGGTATTGACCCAAGCTCTCACTCCCTGCAGTATGTCGTGCTATTTACTGGACATCCTGTATATCCAAATTTTTTGGTGACTGATGTGCATCTGAATTTTATTGTGACCTGAAGCCTGAAGCTCGTATCACAGTGTAACCCACGCACGCATTATTTTAGCTAATGAAGTTACACTCAGTTGCAGAGCTTGGAACGCAGTTGTTGTACAATTCTAACTCCTAATAAAGCCTTCTATTACTAAAAGCCCTTTTAAGATTACACGAAACAGGTGTGTAATTGCACTGAGAACCGTGAAAATGTACCAAGTTATAGTGACCAGCAATCTAATGATTTATATTGAAATAGTATTGCTAGGATGAATAGTCAGTTTAACGGAATAAATAATAGTAAAAAAACTAAAGTGCAATTCATCTACATACACAAGACAATGAATTTGTAATTTGTGCAAGTTTGTGTATGTCAATAATTTTATTCCGGGCATCGGAGATGAAAAAATCGCTTATCCTGAGGATCCTGGCAAGGATAATGGAACAAACTATTTAAATTATTGCATTGTCATCGGTTCTTGATAAGTGTACAAGTTTTAAATCAATCCGACGTTTCGAAGGGGATGAAAATCGAGTTCAGAAAGGCCGTTATATAGATACATAGATTCATAGACACATATATACATAGCAAGCTAATAACAGCGTGTTAAAACATATCACTCGTACAGATATCGAGCTTTGAATGAGACTATTAATCTCAGCTCAATATAAAATATGAAGTCCCTGAAAGGTGCACCAAAGAAAACATCAATATCGATGGAATAACAGTATTCTTTTGTGAATTAACAGTTTTATTAGTGTTACGCATTGGAACAATCAAACAAACGGCACATCACTATTTCGGGTGAGGTCGGCATTTACAATGCAACCCACGCACGAACTATTTCAGATTTTAAGATTACCGCATCTCGGTTGCAAGGGCTTGCGATGGAGAAGGTCAGGTTGTGATCATGTGATAGATAGTGCAATTTTGTCGTGAAGTTGCCAGTTATAACTGTGAATTATTGCTTGACATTATGACATGAAAATTTTGGTATTTGAGTTATTACTTCATCCGCCATGTCATCATTGCTTGGTGCGGGGGTGTCCGGATTATAAATATACACCACCACTTTTTTTTTTATTGATTTCCAGTGTAAATTCTACATGGAACTTCCTTCACCCCGGGGAAGGGCGAAGGGGTATGCCGGACTCCTACCGGCTAAAACAACTGGAGCGGTCATCTTCGGCACCGATGGGGGGGCTCCAGGTCCTCGTAAGATCACACTAGAGCACACCACCACTTACGGTCGAAATTAATAATCAATCTTGTTTTTGATTTAAGATTTGGAACTAGAACTGTTTTTGTTTTAAGATCACAATTAATACAAAAACAGACAAATCCGTAAACTCAAATCCAAAGTTTTTAGGTTAGATTAATTATTAATTTCGGCCTTATATCTCCTATCGTGGATGTCTGTAAAAGGCGACTTAGGTCCTCCAAATAAGAGGGATGGGCAGTAGCGCCACTTCTGTGGCACAGTAGCGTTCCTTCTGTGGTACAGCAGCTTTTTGTAGGTATTAATAAGGCGACCTAGCAGCAGACGCGGCTGAATCTCGCAGACCGATACGTTATGCAACTTTAGTAACTCTGGTTGGTCATTCCGAAATTAAATTCTACTGCCAGAGTATATAATTTCTTATTCAGTTTCATGTTAAACGTTTTCAACTAAATATGACCCTGCACCTTACACTTAAGATAATTCAAATATTCCACAATGCATGGTAATTGTACAAAACTTGGAGAGACGAACAGAACAGCGGCGTGGGTAGAGCCGCCCGGTGACTAGTGTTATAAAAATCTCGTCTAAATAAAATTACGCAAGAAGATTTATAATACTATTCTCTGTTATATGCGAGCTGTAAAAACATAAAGCTAAAGACATGCAGTGCAACATTACATTATGTTGACGAACTACCTATTCTGCTGTTCTTA
Organism: Diloba caeruleocephala; assembly: GCA_947459985.1. Lineage (NCBI taxonomy): Eukaryota > Metazoa > Arthropoda > Insecta > Lepidoptera > Noctuidae > Diloba > Diloba caeruleocephala. The sequence continues at coordinate 1,878,703 of OX381616.1, read as the reverse complement.
TTTATTATATCTTCTGTATTAAGAATTACCCGTAGAAAATGTCTTGTTAATGATTTTTGTTTATTTGTTTCTTTTTTAATCCTAACTCTCTTGTTATGGCCGTTATTTTTTTATTATTTTAGGGTTCCTTTCCTTAATCGGTAAAAACCGAACCCTCAGTGGATCACGTTGTTGTCTATATGTTTATCCGTCTATGTTAAGACCCCTTTTTACCAGAAACGGGTAGAGGATGGAATTGATATCAAATGCTAAAGTCAATGCAACTTGGCCGAAACGTTGAGGTTAGTCAAAATATTGTTTTGATTTATCTGTGCGCGAAAAGTCCCGACATCATAGTCTAATATGAGTGAAATTCGCGATAGTTTAAAAACTTATAAAATGCTTAGGGTCTACGGTCCCGATATAAAAAGCTTTTAAAAGTCAATACCTCACTTTTTTGTCCGTCTGTCTGTCCGTCTGTTAAGACCCCTTTTTCTTAGAAACGGGTACAGAGATATCAAGGTGAAATTTATGTCAAATACTAAGGGTCTACGGTCCCGGTATAATAAGCTTTTAAAAGTCGATGCAATCATAATTTTGTTATACCTCTAAGGTGGTAAACAAGCATACGGTGGGCATGATAGTAACGAAGATGACCGCTCCAGTGGTTTTAGCCGGTAGGAGTCCGGCATACCCCTTCGCCCTTCCCCGGGCTGAAGGAGGTTCATGAAGAATTTCCACTGGGCATCAATAAAAAAAAAAGTATCACTTGCGCGTTGACCACATGCTTGTTAGATGTGTCTGTAAACTGTCCCCACGACACAGGAGAAATCCTTGGATGGGACAAAATTTCTAATATTCGAAGATGGGGAGGAAGGAAGTGTATCGTTCCGTATCTGTAATAGCTAAACCATCGTGTCAGCCGAAAGTCGAAAAGCGTCCACTGCTGGACAGAGGCCTTCCCCAAAGATTACCACAACGACCGGTATGGATTTGTGTTGTTTGTTCATTGGGGGGTTTTGTCATAATCACCACGCTTGGCAGACGGGTTGTAGATCGCAGTTAAGTTATGAATGTACTTGAAGGATGCTGCTGCCCATCCTTTGGCTAATCCCACAGTCGCCTTTTACGACACCCACGGGATGAGATGGATTGGTGGTATTCTTAGCCGGCTCTACAAAAATTGTTTGTAAAAGATCGCATCTACATTTCTCGTTTGACAATAACGAGCGCACCTTAAACACGAATTCGAATGCGTAATCTATCAAATTATCGCAATCGCAAATGGTTTGTATAACAAAGACATCAAATAACCTTGCACACGCTCAAATAGTTTGTTGAAAGACTCAACAAACTTCATAATATATCTACACTCTAGATCAGGGGTTCCCAACCTTTTTTTGTTTACTGCCCACTTTAAGAATAAATTATTTTTTAACGCCCCCCTTTTTAAACATACTTAAAAATCGCTAAGTACTTATAACTGATTATTGAAACGGAAATTTATAGTATTCGGACAGAGTATCTTTTATTGAAAATAAAACAAACATAATCAATTCTTATATAAAAACTAATGTGAAGGTTGAATCTGATGCTGTTCAATATGTTTGTTGATATCAGGTTCCAATTTACTCAAAAACAGCCGCAAGTCGCCACGTTCGGTAACACGCAAACGATTTCTCTTTTTAGTAAGCAGCGTTGCCACAGCACTAAATCCACGTTCACACAAATATGACGATGGGAATGCTATCAAAAATCGTTGAACAATTGACCACAATCCAGGGTACAATTGCGGGATCGGTTTTTGTAGCCAAAATTCTTGATATCCATTTTTGAACTTGATTTTTATTTCTTCGTTTGTTGTCAATTCTATAAGTTCTTCTTCCAGCTGAGGTGACATTGCTGTGTTGACATTTGAAAACGGATCCAACACCCAGTCTGGTATTTCCAAGTTTAAAATGTCCTGGTATCGTTCGGTGAAGTCAATGTGGAGGTTTTCCAAATGTTGGCAGTAGGCAAACAAGTCGTCGTTACTGCAGTATACTGATAAATTCGGAAAATTGTGAAACTCACGTCTGCCCATATTCTTTTTGTGCAGAAGCAGTTTGGCTGCGAAAGCAGCAACGACATTTTTTGTTTTAATTAAATTTAGTTCATCGCCTTGCAGTTGGAGGTTCATGTCGTTGAACATTTTATACAGGTCTGTCATGTAAGCTATATCATTCTTTGATGTTATGAGCTTGTTGCGCAGTTCTGTATCTTTAGTTTCCAAGAACTCTATCATAGAGTCAAACAAGTTGTAAAATCGAATCAGACAATTGCCTCTTGACAGCCAACGAACTTCAGTATGAAGCAACAAACGGTTGAAATCTTCGTCATTAGTAACACAAAGCTGATGAAATAATCTATCATTCAAAGAGCTGCTACGGATTTTATTGACTGCTTTGATGACATATTGCAGTGATTGAAATAGTCGTTCACTTAAGTTTCTAGCAACCAAATGTTGTCTATGAATAACGCAATGTATAGCAAGGACATCTGGAATTTTATTCTTTAAGTATACTATGAAGCCTTTATGGCGCCCTGTCATAGCCGGAGCGCCATCCGTAGCAACTGATATAATATTTTTCAAAGGAATCTCTTTCTCTTCACAAAACTTTTCCAATGTATTGAATATGGTTTCGCCTTTTGTATCTGTCTTCAAATTTCTGGCAAACAATGGTTCTTCACGTATTTTCTCATCTTTAATAAACCTCACGTAAGATAGCAACAACGCTTCATTAGTTGGTAAAGTGGACTCATCGAGCTGAATTGAGAATTGACTAGTCCTCAGATGATTGCACAATGATTCTTCAATGTTTTCAGCCATTTCATCAATTAGTCTTTGCACAGAATTATTACTCAAAGGAATTTTTCGGATAATATCTGCGGCCGGTTTATGAAGCACAGTAGTTATTACTTCCTTTATTGCTGGCAAAATTAACTCTTCTCCGATGTTGTGTGGTTTGCCTTTTTGAGCAATTAACAAAGAGATATTGTACGAAGCTCGAAGTCCGTCGTCATCTTGCTTAGCAGCCGCCGAAAATAGTTTTGATACACTTGGCTGACAATTATGCTTCTTCTCTAGGTCTTGAAAATATGCTACATTCTTTTCTGTCTTATCTGGATGCATTTTATTCAAATGATCTTGCAGTCTTGAAGGCTTCATTGCTTCGTTCGAAAATGTTTTTAGACATAGAAGACACAAAGGCGACGACGGGTTTGTGGGATTTTCAATAAATCCGAATTTAATATATTCCGCAGAGTATTGCCGTCTCTTCTTTTTTACTTCCGACATTGTTTTGTTTTAAGAAATACGTAAGTGTTGAAATCAAGTACTGCTTATCTATTATGCGCGAAACCGCAAATGAAAATAAAATAAATTTACGTCGTTTATATAGGATTGCATAAGCAGCACGCACCAACAGGAATAAGACAAACGTGCATAAACTCGTTTATCTCATTCGACGCCCAATCGTACTCGACAAGCAAGAACAAGTATTATAGAACCAGCCGATTGGTATAGGAATGTACAATTCGGATTATTTAAGAAAAACTTGTTATAACATGATTGCCCGCGGTCTTTTATATCGAACCGAGTTTGAGCTATATCTTAATTAATATTAGTTGATGTTCACAAGATGTAGTCGAGAGTCGAGAGCTCAGTCGGTGTCTAAGAGTCTTCCTAGCTAGGTAGATGAAATTATAAATCGACCCCAAAGTCCTACACAATGCCCCCTTTTTTTTCTGGGTCTCTTACCGCCCCCCTTTAGGCCTGCAGCGCCCACAAGGGGGCGTTATCGCCCACGTTGGGAAAGACTGCTCTAGATACACGCTTACGGTGAAGCAGGTGACACTTCTCCGTATAAAAATATAAAACTTTTTAACAAAAAAAAACCGACTTTAAAAAGGAAAAATAAACTTTATGAAGGCGGGCGGGGCTAGCTATGCGCCAACCACGGAAACTTTAAGACATCATGTAGACAAGTGCAGTCAAAGTAACCTGTTTATTGAAGCTATTTAAAAAACTACTCCATAAAATGTAATGAAATTTATATGGGACCGACTAGACAGCATTCTGCACCAGTTTAAAAAAGAATTGCTTAAATCGGTCGACAAATCTCGGAGTAATCGGTGTACATACATAAAAAAAAACCATCGAATTGAGAACCCTCCTTTTCGAAATCGGTAAAAATAGTATTGCTCAGATCTCAAATCGTAGAGTTTTTTTAAATGAAGGCCGTTTCATTTACCTTTTATGAATGAATCATTGCATTAATGTGTCATACCTAAAAGTGATAATTTTATACATAGACTATATGCGCTCACGGTTCCGGGTGTATATTTTCGAATGTACGTAAGGATTGAGTGTCCCTATAAAAAATCGGAAAACTGATGTTAGCAATATTTAGTAAAAGTTATGAAAAAATTTGTAAAACAAATCCCGAAATTTGTAAAAGAAAGAAATAAAAGATAGAATGGTCTTAAGGGTGTCCCTCAATCCTTATACCACGAAACCTGTATCTCATAAACAGGATCAAGTAGGAGTTGTATGAGTGTATCAATATTTAGTAAAAAAATTGTTAAACGTATTATCAAAAATTCAGCCGAATCAATAATTATATAAAAAAGTTACAGAGGTTTCCTATATGTCCCTCAATCCTTATTTATAAGGATTGAGTGTCCCTCGAGATCGGCGAAATTACTAATTTTACAAAATATGTTTTTCTGTTAAAATTTAGTAAAAAATGTCACATAATTTGTAAAAAGAGAATATTGTGGAAATTCACCACGGTTCTAAAGTAATACCGGTAAAAGCAGTGTCCCTCAATCCTTTGATCCACGAAGACATATTTGCTCATAACTTTCCAAGTATTTTTATAATTGCAGATTTATCAATGGTAAATTTTAGTAAAAAATGTTTACTAAAATTTAGAAATGCTATTTTGGTTAATTTATTAATTATTTAACAAGATATCAATTTATAAACATTCCTACAACTAGACTGTATAGAGTGACCATAAATGAAACACGTACTGGGATAATATATAATCTATTTATAATTTAATAAATCATTAATAATTACAAAATAAATGATATTTACATACGCATTTACACTAACTATTTACACACTATTTACGATTAAACTAAACTACATAAAAACAAAAAGAAGAAATATAAAAGTTGCACAGGTACTTAGGCATCAAAGAACTCCTCTTCATCGCTGTCAGCTGATAATGTTCCCAGAAGACTGGCAGCATTGCTCCTTTGGATGGCAATACTTGATCTTTGGCGAAAGGAAAGGCCAGCCCTCTGATTACGTGAAGTATCAACCAACCGTTAAGCAACGTTGAGAAACAAACGTGCACTCGGAACCCATTAGTTCATCCAAGCGTTTCGACCCCGAACGGCTCAAAACAATAATTACCAATGAGGTTATTGTATTTGCGCCGTTTGAGGGCTTCTTCTTCAGAAACGGCAGTGATAGCACAGCCTGACGTGTTTTGAAGATGGGATGGAGCAAGTGTGTCGACACAAGTTGCATCCCACACCAGAGACCTACCCAACACGACGAATAATGTCCTTAATATTAGCATGCCGTGCTATGCGTGTATTTTGGCGTACTGAGACTATTTTCATATTTTATAGTTCCTAGTATTTAGTTTCACACACCCAAAAGTAACAATAAATTTAACAATGGGATTTATTTAGCACTTGAAAGAAAATGAATATCCAACACAAGACTCAATAGCTTCATTATGAATTATCTTGGCTATTATATATTTTGAAATAATACAATTAAGTAATTAGGTACATTTGCAATGATTTTTTCAATTACCGACTTCCTAAAATCTTAATTAAACGGTCAACAGACTTGACAAGATTTATTGGGGGTAGTGTTATTTAAGGCTACCTTCAAGGTAAAATAATGACAATTATCCTCCTGTGGTAGAAATTTGACCAATTGTATTTGTAATGTAAAAATGGAAAAAACGCTTTGTATTTGTAATAACTTTTTCTCTGTACATAACAATTTCCCGTACAAAAGATGCAAAGGGATTTTAGCTCATACAGCCATCAACGTGACGAAAAAGGCTTTCAGATAATTACATATAGCGTTTTATATACAAAAATCAAACTTTATTTTAACTGCCTTAGCGGCAATATACACACAAGATTTTTTTGTTCAGCATCTGTGGCACAGTACCTTTTGAGTAAAAAGTTTCATTTCACTCCTCGGTAATTAATTAGTTGAAATTCGACCAATTTGTGTTTGTAGAGTAACGAAATTCCTCTTGTTTTTATACAATTAATTAATTTTATTTGTATGCCATATCTTAATGTCTAATTTATTTGTTTTTAAAATCAGAATAATTTTACATTATCCCAATTCGTGTTTCATTTATGGTCACTCTATACAGTTGCTAGTTCTAGGAATGTTTGTAAATTGATATCTTGTTATATAATTAATAAATTAACCAAATAGCATTTCTAAATTTTAGTAAACATTTTTTACTAAAATTTACCATTGATAAATCTGCAATTATAAAAATACTTGGAAAGTTATGAGCAAATATGTCTTCGTGGATCAAAGGATTGAGGGACACCGCTTTTACCGGTATTACTTTAAAATCGTGGTGAATTTCCACAATATTATCTTTTTACAAATTAAGAGACATTTTTTACTAAATTTTAACAGAAAAACATATTTTGTAAAATTAGTAATTTCGCCGATCTCGAGGGACACTCAATCCTTACAAATAAGGATTGAGGGACATATAGGAAACCTCTGTAACTTTTTTATATAATTATTGATTCGGCTGAATTTTTGATAATACGTTTAACAATTTTTTTACTAAATATTGATACACTCATACAACTCCTACTTGATCCTGTTTATGAGATACAGGTTTCGTGGTATAAGGATTGAGGGACACCCTTAAGACCATTCTATCTTTTATTTCTTTCTTTTACAAATTTCGGGATTTGTTTTACAAATTTTTTCATAACTTTTACTAAATATTGCTCACATCAGTTTTCCGATTTATTATAGGGACACTCAATCCTTACGTACATTATTTTCGAATACATATTTAAAAGTAAAGTGAAAATTATCTAAGGTATATAGTTTCGCATTTCATTCAATTTTGGCCGAATGAAGTCCACTGCTGGACACAGGCCTCCCCCAAAGATCACCACTACGACCGATATGGGTGTGTTGTGGGCTCATTGGGAGGTTTTGCCATAATTGCCACGCCTGGCAGACGGGTTGGCGATCGCAGTTGAGTTGTTAATGTACTCGAAGGACGCTGCTGCTGCCTCCGGCTAATCCCTTAGTCGGCTTTTACGACACCCTCGGGAGGAGATAGGGTGGCGGTATTCTGATCCGGCACCACACAGAAAGATTATGCCCTTCTTAAACTGTTTGAATCATTAATGCAATAAAATGTATCCTGTGGCCTATTTTCGTGACATACGGCCAAATACTCAAACGCAATTTAACGTTAAGTCCCCGCTTAAACAATTTGAGGCGCCCGGTTTTGTACCAAAACAGGTTTCTTGAATAGACATAGCGGGGACTTAACGTTAAATGGCGTTCGAGTATTCGGCCGATAGTCTACCTCTCGGCCAATTTCACTTAAATCCGTTCAGTCTTTTGAGCACTGGGAGACAAACATCCAAACTTCCACAGTTATCATTATTAGTAAGATTTATTAAAGTAATCTCTACCAAAATAACAAAACTGAAGTATCTGTGAATGTTTTCAAAATAATAGCCAATATTTAAGTAGAAACTACAATTTCATCATCATATCATCATCGTAATCAGCCCATTACTGTCCCACTGCTGGGCACGGGTCTTTATTTTTTTTTCTTTATTTAATAAACGTTGCCCCACACTAGGATCCCTCCTGTGTCGTGGGTGCGTTTACAGACATACATTCCACACACAATACACCCAGACCCGGAACAACTACCGGCAGATCATACAAACGTTTGTTCCGTGCGGGAATCGAACCCGCGACCCGGAGCGCAGCAGTCGACTGTATCAACCACTGCACCAATTTCACATTGAGAAAGATTAGGTAGGGCCTACCACCACGCCAACCTAGGCCATCCTAGTGCGGGTTGGCGGACTAAACACACCATTGAGAACATTTTGAAGCCCTCTCAGGGGTGCAGGTTTCGTTATGATGTTTTCCTTCACCGTTTAAAAAAAAGTGATAATCAAATTCTGATCCGCACACGAATCCGAAAAGTCAGAAATACGGGCGGGGTCGAACTCACACCCTCCTGTATGAAGCAATGCTCCTGCAAGATGCATAATCATAAATTACCGTTTTTAGCATTTTTGTGAAAGTTTGCCTCTGATAGCCTCCGAAACGGTTCTACGGATTTCGATGAAAATGTAGGGATAAAAAACAGGAATTAAAATATAATATTTCGTTTCACTTTCAATATCTTGGAGAGTTCAGAAGATATGAACATAAATATAATTTACGCCTAGCGAAGCGGACGGGGAACGACTATTATTTAATATAATTTATTGCTTGTAATAGTAATTTTGCTAAAGGAGAAATAGTGGCTGCTTTCCGCTCAAATAAAATGAAGTTCATGCCAACACAAGTTAGCAAAAAAACGACAACAACATTTCGGCCGAATAAAGTCCACTGCTGCTGCACTGCACACAGGCCTCTCACAAAGATCACCACAACGACCGATATGGATGTGTTGTGGGCTCATTGGGGGGTTTTGCCATAATCGCCACGCTTGGCAGACGGGTTGACGATCGCAGTTGAGTTGTTAATGTACTCGAAGGACGCTGCTGCCCATCCTCCGGCTAAATTTTGTTCCGTGCGAGAATCGAATCCACGACCCAGAGCGCAGCAGCCGATTGTATCAGCCACTGCACCAACCGTGCCGACTTTTTTGTTATGTTCAGGCGTTTACATCAGGCAAATGAAAAGCTCTTCTCGTAACTAGGTTACATAAAAAAGGGTTTGTAACTCTCATTAGAGAATTTGTGGGGGTTGAATGGTTGTCACCATAAACATTGATTAAACGCGATAGTGCCAAATGAAAAAGAGCGAACATTGTCAGAAAAACACTATAAGAAGCGGTTGTTAACCTACTTAGCACTCTGGTATGGGACCCAATTCCAAAAGTGTTTTTCAGTTGAAAACATACAAACACGTTTGTCCCACATCTCCGATATTATTAGGCCAAAATCCTTGGACTTAGTAATAGATTACACGTACCGTTTTCACGTTGTTGTTTGAACTCTATGGAAATTAAAACGTTTAATAGATTTTAATCTTTCGGACTCATTGATGTTGTCTTTTAGTATCTTTTTTTTTAACGTGGGGAAATCTTCTTGGTCTTCCTCCGCCTTGGGAAGGGCGGAGGGGCATGCCGGGATCAAACCGGCTAAAACCCCACTAGAGGTTGTCTCAAAAAAGCTAGTGGAGAACTCTATATGTGTGGTATTATTTGTTAGTATCGAAAAAATACTTCAAACAAAAACATCGTCAATTTTATTATCACTACAATAATGTCATGGCATGGCCGGCACCACACGGCATACACTATTATTGTTATAGAATGTTTTGATTTTGTACTTCTTTCGATGTATTTCTTTTTTAAATCAAAGGTTGTCAATTACAGAATATTTCATAGCATTAAGTCCACTATGTGTACCACCATTGTACATGAAAGTATAATAAATAAATGTATGGAGCCACGTAAAAGGCACCAATACATTAAACGATGGGGCGCCGTTCGTTAATCAACGAGTGTCGATAACAAGATAACGTAGGTTACTCAGCCCTTATCAAGCAGTTTATTAATGTTTTCGTGGAAACTTTTGTTTATTGCAATGAGTATATGCGTAGTAAAAACTGTTATTCATTACCCTTTTTTTTTTATTGGTGCCCTGTGGAAATTCTTCTTGAACTTCCTTCGCCCCGGGGAAGGGCGAAGGGGTATGCCGGACTCCTACCGGCTAAAACCACTGGAGCGGTCATCTTCGGCACGTAAGGGGGGCTCCAGGTCCTCGTATGATCACACTAGAGCCGCCCACTGGTGCCACGCCTATTGGCACATCTCGGAGAGGGTGACTGTAAAGCGGTAAAGGATCCCCCAAAGCGTCCTACGGCAGCGCGTGACCACATGCGTGCTACCGTCTTCTCTTGGGTCGCTTGGTGTGGGCACGCAGATTCCCCAATCTACGCACCCGCGAACCCAGAGGTCCCCCACCTATTCATTAACCTAGCTATGTTATCATCAAGCACCAACAAATAGGTGACTATACGCGTCGTCTTTTAAACCAAATCTATACAAATAAATAAAATTGAAGTGTCTGTTTGTAATGTCAAAATAACAGCTTTTTACTAAATGCATCTGAAAGTATATACGGTACGGTACCTATAACAAAAAACAATTTTTATTTGTGTGTCTGTTTGTTCCGGGTAATCTCCGAAACGGCTGGCCCGATTTTGACGCTACTTTCCCTGGCAGATAGCTGATGTTATAAGGAATAACTTAGGCTACTTTTATTTCAGAAAAATAATTTGGGTTCCGTGCATAAAAAATAAAAACCTTGATATCAGAAAAAAGAAGCTTGTTCATAACTAAAATAAGTTTCACAGGTGTATTAATTTGTAAACAGATTTTCCTGCACCTTCATGGAAGTCGTGTCCGTAGACACTTTTATTCTATTGTACTTTATAGTGTCGTTGGGGGCCGAGAACTTAGTCGAATTATTTATTAGCGTTGAAGTCTCTGCATTAACGCAAATCGTCAATTTTCCTTAGGTTTTTACACTCGTTGCCCCACACTATGATTTCTCCTGTGTTGTGGGTGCATTTACAGACACAAATTCCACACACAATAAACCTAGACCCGAAACAACTACCTGCAGATCATACAAACATTTGTTCTGCGCGGGAATCGACCCCGGGATCCGGAGCGCAGCAGCCGACCATATCAGCCACTGCACCAACCGTGCGAAATATGAGGGTAGAATAGATAGGGTTCCATCCCCGCACTGAACATATTTGTATTATCTAGAAAGAAAGAAAATATTTTTATTTCGGTATCGCAAAACAAAATAAAGTATCAATTAAATAAGAAAATCAGAAAACAGTTGTACAAGGTAAACATTGCTTTCCGAAACCAAAAATGGACCCTATCTCAGCACATGCTATAACACAAAGTGTTGCACTTAAAATAATTCATCATTTACACAAACATACAATAAAAACAAAAAAGCTTAAACATAAAATTAAATTGCAATTAAAATAAGTATTGTGTGCATATCAATAAAAGTAGGGTACAATCGACTAACAGATATTCATATAAATATACTGTGTCATAAAGTTAGTTTGCTGCGAGACGCGTTGGTCGCAGGCGCATCCTACAACCGACGCCACTCTCCGTTATGACTATGCCAAGAGAAGTGACAAAAGAAAGAAATTCCGATCACTAGTTTTATTTAAGTAATAATAAATTGTATAAAGATTATTGAATAATATTAATAATAATTTCTAATCAAATAAATTGAAATAGTAATATTTTTATATCGACAATGTGCAAAATCATATTGGTTATGTAATTAGTTTATAGTGTAATTTTGGCAGTTTATCTACACGTAGTTCTTCCGTGTCTGAGTGTGTGTGCATGTGACATTCATGTCTCTAAACTGTAACCACGATACAGGAGAAATAAGACTGTAGGGCATCGTCTCAAAAAGGCTTTTATACGTCATATTTAAAATGGAGGGAATTACGCTACACGACACACTCTGAGAAGATGTCGCGGAGTGCCTCCCTCCGTGTTCCTTCCCGGTTAGCTCAACTAGGAGGCTCTCTCCACGGCAGCAAGTAACGGAGTTCAGTTATTGTGATTCAATGAAACGTAACATCAACTTCAATACTTCATCTTCATGGTGATGTTTATATATTTCAAATATAGCTTATTATCACAATATTAAGCTAGTTAAAAATAAGTAATTGTTATATTGCAGGAGACTATTTGTCAGAGCGACAGCTGTGTGTTGAACCACTAGCGTTCAGAATCCAATGTGTAATGATAATGATCCAAAATATGAAGAGCGACTCTACGTCACATAAATTCGAATTTTGATTTGAATAAAGAATGTGTGACGAAGTCATCCTTCATCTTCATTTCAATCAACCTCTTTCATGACTTCATACCTTTTATTTCCTTCACTGTCCACCTCACGAATCGTTCTTTATTCAAATCAAAATTCGAATTTATGTGACGTAGTCGCTCTCATATTTTGATGATTATCATTAGACATTCGATTCTGAACGCTAGTGGTTCAACACACAGCTGTCGCTCTGACCAATAGTCTCCTGCAATATAACAATTACTTATTTTTAACTAGCTTAAATATTGTGTTTATAAGCTATATTTGAAATATATAAACATCACCATGAAGATGAAGTGTTGAAGTTGTGAATATCAATATACCTATATAACATATATGCTACGTTTCATTGAATCACAATAACTGAACTCCGTTACTTGCTGCCGTGGAGAGAGCCTCCTTGTTGAGCTAACCGGGAAGGAACACGGAGGGAGGCACTCCGCGACAAATGAATCGTGAGGTGGACAGTGATGGAGATAAAAGGTATGAAGTCATGAAAGAGGTTGATTGAAATGAAGATGAAGGATGACTTCGTCACAAAGAAATGTCGAATGAAAGGACCAGTCGTGTTTCTAAGCCTTGCTATGTTAAAATATATATAAAGCGTATTTGAATTAACGTAAATTGACATCAAACTCAGAGCTTAAAAGCTTTATTTCATATAGGCCATAATAGGCACTTAAGGCAAGTCGACAGTTAGGTGCACGGTTTAAAAAGTCAACCGTATGGAGAAGAGCCGCAAAGCAACTCTACAGACACTCTTTAAAAAGTGATATTTCAATTTTGATTATTAAATTTTAGCACTGTACGTATGTAAAAACAAAGTGGACTATATCGTTGAGGATAGTTCCATAAGTAGAATTGGTAAATACCGTGCAAGTGTTGTGACGAAGTCATCCTTCATCTTCATTTCAATCAACCTATTTCATGACTTCATATCTTTTATCTCCATCACTATCCACATGTTTCATTCTTTACTAAATTCAAATCAAAATTCGAATTTATTATGTGATGTCGAATCGTTCTTCATATTTTGATCAATCGATTGAGAACGCTTAACGCATGTGGTTGGACACGCATTTGTCATTTGACAAAAAGTCTGCAATATTATAAATGTTTATTTTAACTAGCTTTAATAATTATGATAGTAAGTTATATTTAAAAAGTATGAAATATCAGTATGAAGTGATAGTTGAGCTGACCAACAATATACCTATAATATAAATATATATATATAGCGTTTCATTCAATCACATCAACTGTACTCCGTTACTTTGCTGCCGTGGAGAAAGCCTCCCACAACAGCTACCCGGAAGAAAACACGGAGGAGAGGCACTCCGTGATACTGTCAATACATTTTTTTGTAGGCAGAAAATACTGCCTATTTCAGCGTTTGCAGTGCACGCCCGGTTCGTACTATCTCCGGCGATATGTGAAATACATACACACAATAATAAAACAAACGATTGCTACGGTAATACACAATCAGAAATTGAGAATTATTATCACAAAAGTAATACTGACCGAGTCATTACATAGGGGGCCTTTTTTTATTGATGTCCAGTGGAAATTCTACATGGAACTTCCTTCACCCCGCGGAAGGGCGAAGGGGTATGCCGGACTCCTACCGGCTAAAACCACTGGAGCGGTCATCTTCGGCACCGAAGGGGGGCTCCAGTTCCTCGTAAGATCACACTAGAGCCGCCCATTGGTGCCACGCCTTTAGGCACATGCACACCACCAGCACCCAGCCACCGTCTTCCCGGGGGTCGCTCGGTGTGAGCACGCAGACTCCCCAATCTGCGCACCCGCGACCCCCAAGGCCCCCCACCATGTAATGACGGCAGGGGGCTACAAAGGGGGCCTACGTGATCCGCTCTAAACAAGAACACGCTGAATGATATAGATGAACAATTAACACGCTATATTCCAATCATTCCCATAGCAGAAAGGAAAACTACACCGTAATTCTAAAATAAAAGCATACAATTATGCTAAACACAGTCATTATGGCCTGCCACTGTGGCTTGAATGACTCTACCACATTTTCCTCGTCTATTTTCCTGTAGTAATCTATCCGTTTGATATCACTTTGAAATCAAATTAAACACGGTCATATACTAAAACAAATAATTAATTAAGTGGGCTTATCAGAAGTGTTTAATTATTGTGTATGTGTATTTTGTAACATTGTGTGTTGTTTACAAAAGGCACAATTTCACACTTTTTAATGATCTGACTTAACCTCCCGACAGGCAGAGTTTCATTTCAGTTTTAGATGTAAAACGCGGATAGACAATTATTAGCGGAAATACCTACAATTCAAACCAGCATTTAGTGAACCATGCAGTCATAAATATTGTAAATATTATTGTAACCAAGAAGTTTGTTGCTCGTTCTTCTCCATAGGAAATCTACAACTTGGAACACGACAACCAAAGTTAGACTATTCATACGAGCATATAAATGGATTGCATCTATACAAATAAATAAAATTGAAGTGTCTGTTTGTAATGTCAAAATAACAGCTTTTTACTAAATGCATATGAAAGTGTATACGGTACATATAACAAAAAATCTATTTTTAAAGTTTTTGTCTGTCTGTCTGTTTGTTCCGGGTAATCTCCGAAACGGCTGGACCGATTTTGACGGGACTTTCACTGGCAGATAGCTGATGTTATAAGGAATAACTTTTATTTTACAAAAATAATTAGGGCTTCGCGCAAAAAAGACCCTTGAAATCCAATATATATATTCTATGTCAAGTGTCTATGTCGAAGTACTCTAAATTGCTTTTAAATTAAACGCGGGTGAATCCGCGGGTCCCAGCTAGTTAATAAATAAAAACATCATCTAATATCACTAACTCCCTCCATCACTAAAACAAATACATCTGCATTCCTTTACACCTAATTAACACAACATCCACGCACTTATAATCACTTAAGAATAATTCAAGGCGGCATTCCTAACCCAGTAGCCGTATAAACATTGAATACTCTGTCCTTACTCCTTAATTGGGCCCTCACCGCCGAAAATAGCCGTCGGACAAGGAAAGCATAAAGAAAAGAAATTGTCCGACGCATATAGACGGGCGGCCTGAAAACACGCCACAATTAATGACGCCTTGACCTTGTGAGCGCCCTACATCCCAACTCGAATGTAATGTGGAGTAAGGAAAGAGCGGAGACGGTTATAAAGGAATATATTAATTGATTATACGATTCAGTCACGAGCAATCATAACTATCGAATTAAACAGTTCAAATATACATCTGGGAATAAAATTGTTTGGTTCATTGTTCATGTTTTATGATAGTGATGCAACGGAAGTGTTATATCGGAAGCAGAAACGGAAACAGGAGTGAAAATTAAAAAAATAATTTTAACAAATATTTTTTTATTGGTAATTAATATTCATAATTAAGTAACAGTAAGTTACATTTTATGAAATATGGTTTGGTCGTTTTTTTCACCTTACAATCTGTTCCAATGTCCTTCGTGTATAAGACCAGCTCCGTTAAATAACTGCTCACTGGTTTACGCTGCTGGGGGAGCTGATAAATATTGGCGCACTAATGGTAAAAGATTACGGTATTTGCGTGAATTTAATTTCCTCTACATAAGGAGGGCGGGGTATCCTTATGTAAAGGTAATCGCTTTTTTTTTGGTACTCTTAAATGTGTTACTGTATCTCTAAAAGTAAATTGTTTGCCGCGAAAATTCAGATCAAATATCCGTCATAAAAGTTACGGAAAAAGAAACGCATGTGAAAGCGCACGGAATTTCCGCAGTTGCGGAAGTAGAACCAGAGGTCTGATGTATCACTAGTTTAAGGGATTTAAGTACAGCATTTTATTGTTATGAACTCTATATATTCTATATAGTATATTACATTTTTCTAGAAGTTTAGGTAAATAAAGCCCAGTATAAAACATAGGTTTTACGCATAGGATTCCAGATTGTGAGGTATACCACTGCCTGATCCGAACTTCTCCATACATTTATACTTATTTATACAATCTGGAGACGTGGCGAGAAAATCATTCACTCGGTGGTAAGCGACAGGCCAGCCCATAACAATTGCAATACAACTCGGGACTAATACTGCATGGTACCACAATGCGCTCGTCACCTTGTTGCTTGCTATGCACTGTGCTGCGCACACGGTGTTACGTGATCTCATACACCGCCGTCTTCCCGGGGGTCTCTCGGTATGAGCACGCAGATTCCCCAATAGGCGCACTCGCGACCCCCAAAGGTCGAATCTACCTAGTCGAACTCTTGCACTACGCGACCTTTTTTTATCGATGTGCAATGGAAATTCTTCATGAACTTCCTTCGCCCCGGGGAAGGGCGAAGGGGTATGCCGGACTCCTACCGGCTAAAACTACTGGGGCGGTCATCTTCGGCACCTAAGGGAGGCTCCAGGCCCTCGTATGATCACACTACAGCCGCTCACTGGTGCCACGCCCATCACGGAGAGGGTGACTGTAAAGTGGTCACCCCCCGGGGGATTGTAAAGGACCCCCAAAGCGTCCCACGGCAGCGCGTGACCACATGCGTGCTACCGTCTTCTCTTGGGTCGCTTGGTGTGAGCACGCAGATTCCCCAATCTACGCACCCGCGAACCCAGAGGTCCCCCGCCTTATAGAAACGGCAGGGGGTTCCAGGCGTATGGGAATTAGGCGCCAGGGCGGTTGTTACCCCGGCGCCGTCTCCTCCTTCTTCGAGCGGGATCGGCCCTCTCCCGATCCCGCTCTGCGGTCTCCATCTGGAGCATGACGCTCTCACAGAAGGAGACCACTGCATTCCAATTTTCGTGCTCTGCCAACATAGCCGACACTACTGCTGGCAGAGAGAGATCTTGCCCGATCAGGGCAATACGAGTCCTACCACCAGTAAAATTAAGTAAGGAAAGAAAACTTGATTGTTTAAATACTATTATAATCACATAACGGTTTATGAGAATAGGGCAGAACAAAGGCGGATCACCAAAACATTTAAAATTATTCACATTACTAGTAATTACTATAACCACGCCCCCATCATTATACTGCCTTTTAAGAATTCCAAATACTATTGTTCCTTAACACATATATGGCAGTGAAGTATGACATATATGACTAATAATGTGGTTAGTACACTCGCCCACCTCTTCCTGTAATTTGTTTGTTCGGATCGTTCCCATCTTGTGCATTAGCAACGCCAATTTAACATTTCCAATCCAGAGCGCAGAGCAAATATAAAAAGCTATGACGCCTGTCAATCATTCAGTCAAGTTAGACGCTTTTTTATAAAAGCAGATTAATCACAGTTTTATAGACTGTTTGTTCGGTCATCACATGGTCGGCGCGGTTTTTCTAGCAAAATATTTCTTTCTTTCTTTAATTACTAAAATATTTTTACGTTTCTAGGCTCAGTTGGGCACGAAAAAATAATATAACAAATATATTTGTTAGTAATAGAAGTTCGATTGCTGGCCGAAGCCCATTAACCGGTTATCACCACAAGCCTCGACCGAAGCCAAAGGTTTAATACCCTAAGGGAACACTCGGCGCTGCAACTCCATTGATGGTATATGAATTAAACGGCTCCGTGCTTTGCAGGGAGAGAGGATTAGACGGCATGCGTTTATACTAAGTCGATCGGCTTGGACAATATTAATAGCCAAATAACCGTCATTTAGAATAAAATGTAATAGAATATTCTTTATAGTACACCATAATAATAAAAACTAATATAAAAAATATGGGAATTACCCAAAAATATTTCAGTTGTTAGTCAAGAAACATCGACCCATCAGTTAACGTTTTGGGGTCTGTTGTGGTTATTGATCTGACGATGTTTCGTTTCTGAATTAAGACTGGAAACAAGTGCATAATACTAAAACTCAAACTCAAAATAATAAACAAATAACTCCTGCGCGAGAGGCATGAACAAAGTCGACAAGCAAAACGTTTGCTAGTTGAATCGCTGTAAAACAAGGCAACCCAATCCCATACGAATATGGGATTCGGTTTCCTATCAGATAGCATGCAATATTGTGCGATATCCAGTGTTATGATCGCTAATACATTATTTAATTGATCGCAGGTTCAAGATTCATCTTAAGATTCTGATTACTAGTCGCTTGCTTCGTTAGGCGTAAATTATATTCATATTTATATCCTCTGAAATCGAAATTTCATGATATACAAGCCTAATGTTTTTTTTTAATTTCCTGTTTGAATCCCTAAAATGTTTACTGAAATACGTAGAGCCGTTTCGAAGCCTATTCTAGACAAATCTACAGACAGACGAAAATTTTAAAAACGGTTCTTCATGATAAGGCATCGTATAAATGCAGGTAACACTGAAATTCGGGCATTTATTTTGATATCACAGATAGACATTTCAATTTTATTATAGTGTTATAGATTGTTTTGATGATAAATTTAATTTTGTGAAGCATATATCGTCCACAAGTTGGTATAGATTATTACATACATTTAGTATAGATTGCACGAGCACTAGCCATATTTATTTTCTTACTTTTTATATAAAACGTTGCTGTACACAATAATTTCTTGTGTATCGCGGGTATAGTTTACAGACATAAAGCACAATCGCCCAAACGCCCAGACGACCACAAATTTGTTCCTTGCGGGGAGCGAACCTGCGATATGTAGAGTAGAAAGTCAATCGCTTAACCACTACGCCAACCCTTTCGTCAAAGACAAAACATTGCATATCACAGATATTATTATTTTATTATTTCAGCTGAATGAAGTCCACTGCTGGACACAGGCCTCCTCCAAAGATCACCACAACGACCGATATGGGTGTGTTGTGTGCTTATTGGGGGGTCTTGCCATAATCGCCACGCTTGGCAGACGGGTTGGCGATCGCAGTTGAGTTGTTAATGTACTCGAAGGACGCTGCTGCCCATCCTCCGGTTAATCCCTTAGTCGACTTTTACGACACCCACGGGGTGAAATGGGGTTGTGGCATTCTGAGCCGGCACCACACGGCTATATCACAGATATGTTTAATCTCAATTTCAGCAGGTATTCTTACTGGCAACAAGGAAAGTTTATATCATATAGTACGATACATATAGTACGTTTTAGCAAAACTAAACAATTAAGCTTTATCTTGTAAACTTGTGGGTTATCCATTCTACTTAACCTCATGAAGGTTACCTGTTAAAGATATTGACAATAATACATATTAAATACCATTTTTAAAAGACAGGTACCTCATCATTTAGCCTGTAAACGTCTACAGCTGAGTATGGTTCCCCTCAAATGAATGTTGCCAAAATTACCACATCATCATCACCAATCTATTTCCTAATACATAGGATTGTCGCCTTTTACAACAACCAGGGCACAGAGGAGATTAATTATTCTTTGCCAGTAACCACACATTCCGTGCCGAGTACATTACGTACCCACTAAATCAAGAGGTTAAAGATAACTGAACATTACAAATGTGATATTTACTAAGAAGGTACAAACAAGAATTATTGCAGACATTTTGTTGAGATATTTCATGAGCTCTCGAAATAAAAGTGCGCTCATCACACCACTATTATGCAGCATTAAAAAGCTCTGCTTATTTTTAAATCATTGTTATTCTCTCTCCGTGTTCATAAGAATAAATTTGTGTCGTCAATTGCATTATTATCTTATTTTATTTCATGTTTATATCTCCGATAAAAAAATGACAGCGGATATGAACGTCGCTTTGTATTTACGGAACGTTTCAATGCGTCGTTGCCCAAATAGGGAGAGTACGAATCGGGACGAATGGCTATTTTTTATCGAGTGGATATCGCATGATGTCATAGCTAAAATTTTATCAAACGGTATCCTAGTTATCGATGTTTATCGTTTTGCCTTGTGTATTGAACGTTCAAGGTGAATGCCAGATCATTAGTTTGTATTATTTTGTCAATTAATTATGGTAGATCCCTTAATGCATGAGTCCGGCTTGGTAGGTACCACCGCAGTGCAAATATTCTGCCATCTAGCAATATTGAAACTTTAAACCATAACTGTATTCCAGTTTAAAGGGCACTTTGTTTCGAGGTGACGAGCGCAGTGTAGAGCCACGCAGACCTAGTTCTGAGAACATTACGGCAGGTGTAGGCTGCATGAAAAGACGCAGTAATGATATGGACTGATAACATTAATGCGTCATGCTCGTGAACGGGTGCCGTCTGTTGGGACTGGTCAGCCTTTGACTGCCACGGCATATCACTTATTATTATTATATTATTGTGGTATGGCACATCTTTACACATTGTCCTACATTTTTCTCGGTATACGATAATTTGTATCAATCAACATTGTACCTAATCTCATTATTTTAAAAGAGTATCCATGGAGTTTCTTGCCGGCTCTTCTCCACGAGATCAACTATTTGGAACCGTGCAACTTAGATTCTGACGTTTCATAAGTGCCAATATTTGGTTTATTTGAAATAAAAAACTTTGACTTTGAATTGGGTGACTTTGTGTGTTGGCAGACAAATCATCAAGGGAAATTAATATAGCATTAAGCTCTCGACTATGACATCTACTGTAGACTGCCCAATGGTTATTATAACGTATTTTGATGATGTTATAGCTAATGGGCCCAACGACACCTTTGGTGATCGCAGTTTTTAGCTCTTAGCTTCCGATGAGCGGCAAGACAGCCTCGACGATGCGCTTGGTCGCAATCAATCCTAAGCTCTCGCCGATTCTTGAGTGCGTTCCGGCGGGCCAGACGTCTCAGCCTATCGAACGCTCCTGGCGCGCCACCACCCTGACGGTGGGAATATGTCTGTGGTGACAGAAACTCATGTATCCGTCTCCGCCAGGATGTTGGAAGCATGCGAGGACAGTTGCCGCCTCATAGGATACCATTCGGTTCTCTCGTGGGATCCATATAGCCACTCTACGATACATAGTCAGGTCCTAACAGACACTTTTATAGAAACAACGGAGGTCATTTCGCTACATGACAAGTTCTGAGAAGATGTGCCAGTAAAAAATAAGAGTTAGGTCATTTTTCTTGTTCTTTTTAAGTATTATAATTGAAGGTATAACGAGTTTATAACGAGATATTTTGCTTTTTTACAGTCGACCAAAGTAGAAGCTCCTGCTGTCTGCAACAGCTGCAATGCAGTGATCAGTGGAAGAGTAAGTTTTTTACTGTCAATACTTTGGTATCTGTGAATTGCGGGGTGAAGACCTGACTCGACAGGATCCACTAATGGCTGATGATTTATGTTAGTATTTATTAATCATTCATGATATAGGTGCCAAACTTCAGGAACAGTGACGCAATAATTATATAATTATATCATTATTTAAGCCAAAACATAGGCAAACACTTCTGGACATATGCTTCCCCCAAAGATCGCCACAACGATCGGTCTGGGTTTGCGTCACGTGCTCATTGGGGGTTTTTGCCGCCGCGCTTGTTAGGCGGTTCGGTGATAGTACATGAGCTTTAAATGTACGCGAAAGACGCTGCTGATCATCCTACGGCTAATCCTGTAGTCGCATTTTAAGACACCCGCGGAAAGAGATAGGTTATTGCTACTCTTGGCGAGCACCATAGTTGTGGCGATCTTTGAGGGAGACCTACGCGGAAAAACGTCGGTCGGCTGAAATGATAACTAAATCTGAGACCACACTGACTAACAGTGAAGAAAATAACACGTTTGATTGATTTATATTCTTATGCGCCCGGTACTTTTTCTTATCTTCTAGAACGGTCGATAAGTGTATGAAGTTATTGTCCGATTCTCCATATCAGTGATAAGTTTCGATAGCGTTACGTGACTTATCACGTTCATGTCGACGTGTGTTCAAGAAATTGATAGGCAGACTATTTGTTTGCAATTTTTTGCATGAAGGTCGAATTTGTTATTTCATTGAGATGTTCTCCCTTTTAAAGTCGACTAAAGGTTGATATCAAGAGGGAAGGTATCAGCATCCTCCCATATGCTACCCTACTGACATATTGTGATCACAAATCTGCTTGATTATGGCAATATTCCCCATAACATGTGTATAATCATTGGGAGACCCACAGCTGTGGACATTTTCAGGCTCCTGTGTTCATACGTTCTCCATGCTGTCATAAATGAACAGCTGGCCTTTCGTCTACAACTATAATGACATTGCAAGAAATACAATGAATGCCAAGGCATCATACAAAGTGTCATAGTAGAACAAACTATACTAGTAAGCAACAATAGATACAGCCGCGTGTTTGTAGAAATAGTGTGGTCAGTGCGGTCAAGGTGGGCAAGATGCCTCCGCGAGACCGTAATTAGTTGGCAACCGACTAGAAAAGACTACACATTTGCGGGATTTGATGATGGATTTATTTGATGATAATCTACTGAGAGGAAAAGTCATGTGATGCTTGAAATCATTGTCGAATACAATGAACGAGAGAAAACAAAGAGAGTCATCTTGCGACCATGAACCCTGCAAAGTGATCGAAACGTATGGAAATACTAAAATCTATAATATGTGCGATGTAATAATTGACTTCCAATGAATCAGTTTAAAAGTGTTTTAATATCAAGACAAAGATACTTTTGCAGAGTTAACGAAGGGGACTCCAGAAGGATATCCATTCCAATCTTTATGTGCATCTTTGTTTCTTCCAATAGCCAGTTCTCAGACCAGAATATGTCTAAGCTGGAATCTGAGCATTAATTTAGTTTAACGAGACAATTTTGAAACGTGACCTTGGAGTCCCTTGTCTTGTTTTTGATACCAAAATATGAGTGTGTCAAATCAGATTTGTGATCCTAAAACAATGGAGTAAATCTTCCAATGCAGTAAAACGACTTTTTCTATTGACAAGGAATAGAAAACGTCGTTTTACTGCATTGGAAGCTCCTTAACAAAACGTCCGTGAGGTGTCCGGATTAAGAATGTAGCACCACTCCATCTGCTCCTCCTCCACCTGTTGGATGTCGTAAAAGGCGACTATAACCTATAAACTCTCTAAACCAGAGGGATGAGCAGCAGCAGAGCTTCTATGGAACAGTAGCCATCTTGCGCTCACCAACCCGCCTGCCAAGCGTGGTGAGTATCGGTAAATACCACCCGAAATGATGAAACAATTATGGATGTCTACGGGGGAGGCCTTTGTTCAGCAGTGGATATATAAATGGCTGAAACGATGATGAATGATAACAAAACGAATTAAGAGAAAAATTCGCCAAGACAAAGCAAAAATACTAAACTAGATAAAAAAAAACAGTTTACTTACAGACCGCGGAAAGACGTAGGTATTCTAAAAAAAAAAACAGCAGCCACGATATATGGGCATCGATATAAATACACGCACCACGTGGTCAAGCGTGAAAGCTAAAATAGATACGTGTTACACAGTTATGTAAACAAATCGCGTTGTTCGTGAGTTTTTGAAATAGATAGAAGAAACTTTTTTTTTTGTTAGAAGAAAAGCTTCAATGTTTTGTTTTATAAAGCCAATGGTCTGGCTAAGGTTGCCTGCGATTTAGTTAAATTGGTTTTTATTGTACATGTATGTTATTATAATTGCTGTTGAAAAGTTAGTATTAAAATTCAATTATCGTAATATTATTTTTAGCCAAAAGCGACATTCATTTTTCTTCGAAAACTCTAAATTTCCAATATATATCAGTAGCTTAGTATAATAAACACTTCATACTTCCATATTAAGTCCGTGTGGTGTCCAGATTAAGAATACAGCACCACTCCATCTCCTGCCGTGGATGTCGTAAAAAGCGATTAAGAGACTCTAAACCAGGGGGATGGGCAGCAGCGTCCCTTTTGTGAAACAGCAGCCATTCTGAGCTCACCAAACCGCCTGCGAAGCATGCAATACTGGCAAATTCCCCCTAGAATTATAATAGAATTGTTATGAAAATCTATGGAGGAGGCCTTTGATTTAAGTTTAAAATGTAAACATCGCTGCTCGGCGGCGCATATCTGGCACTACAGTTAAACCAACCTGCCGGACTCTTGCTATAATTTACCTACCAGTTATCACCGTTAAAAATGATTGTCATTGGTATTCTTATGATAACAGGGCAACACAAATAGGGTTTGACGTGTAAAGAATGGACACTGGTCCAACATATGTTCTTAGAAAATGTCGCTTAACATCACAGATTAATAGATCTGCGCGGTTACCATTATGTCACGTGCTCCTCAATGATAATGCTCATAGACTAAGAAATCCCTTTCTCCTACAGATAGTAACAGCGTTAAACAAGAAGTGGCACCCAGAACACTTCACCTGCAACACATGCCGCAAGCCGATAGACGGCGCCAAGTTCCACCAACACGATGGCGGAGTTCACTGTGTGCCTTGCTTTGCGGCACACCATAGTCCTAGATGCCACGGATGCGGGGAACCCATCACTGACGTGAGTTTGTAACGAAGTCATCCTTCATCTTCATTTCAATCAACCTCTTTCATGACTTCATACCTTTTATCTCCATCACTGTCCACTTCATGATTCATTCTTTATTCAAATCAAAATTCGAATTTAGTATTGTGGTGTCAAATCGTTCAAATTTTGATTATTATCATTACACATTCGATTATGAACGCTAGTGGCTGGTCACACAGCTGTCGCTCTGACAAATAGTCTGCCTGCAATATTACAATTACTTATTTTTAACTAGCGTAAATTGTGATACTTAAGTTGTGAAAGCTATATTTTAAAATTTATATAATTATCAGCATGAAGTGTTGAAGTTGTGGATATCAACATACCAATATAACAATATATATGCTACGTTTCATTGAATCACAATAACTGAACTCCGAGGTTACGTATCGAAGCTAGAATGAAATCTTACTGTACTGAATTGAAAGGACACCATCCTTCGTAAGTTTTAAAAGTAAAAGATTATTGAAATAGACACACTCATAATTTCAAAATTATTGAAACTTTGTCACAGCGTGTCTAGATTAATGTGATGGTAAATTTTGTATTTTTTAGAGATATATCCAACGATATTATACCATAGATATGTTACGTCCATATTAAATGGCGTGCAAAATTCAGTCTCGCCTGCATACCTATGTCGTAAGAAAGAAGATACAAAAACTACAAGAGTAAAAGAGATAGCTATCTAGGCGAACTGATTGCGAGGTGCTACAATTGGGGGAGTTTTGGTTCTTACTTTTAGCGCACATGTAACATATCTACTTCTTTATAATATGTAATATCATTGGATACATCAAAATAATTTTCTAGCGTCGATATATATTTTAATTACTATGATTAAACAACTAATAATCTCATAAATTAAAATCATGTTTCATTCATAAACCAACAAAGGAAATTATACCCACCGATGTGAAACACGCGACTAGTACGCACTTCCTTTTGGAATACCATCAGCGTTGCCAGTGTATTTGGATATATACTATGTTTGAGTGCATTTTTTTGATGATTTCTGCTTCATGGCAATCTGTTTTCCAACAATAAGCCACTTCTTTGTTTGATTTCTCAGTTTATGTTTTCCTCAAGAGCCATACTTGTATGAAAATTCTTTTCACATGACTCTTGATGTCCAGTGGCAAATCTTTTATGTAGGCTCGGTATGTCACTTCTTTTTAGCCGGGTATGCTGTAGAGCGTTTTCTCCACTCAGAGCGTGTGCCAGTTTGTTTACATGGATGGTCAGTTTCTCCTGACATTTCAGGCTGTTTTGAGCTATTTCCTGTCGAACTGTTTTTAGGCCGAGTATATGTATCTATTGCTTATACAACGAGGGATGCTAAACATTGTTCTCAGAGCTTTGGTCTGGAATCTCTCCAGGATATCTGTATAACTGTTGCTGGCCGTTCCCCACAGTTGTATTCGGTAAGTCCAGATTGGTTTTATGGTAGTTTTGTACACTAGCATCTTGCTGTTAGGATTTAGTTGTGATTGGCGTCCCAATAACCAGTTCAGTGACCGCAGCTTTCCATCTAGTTGTTTGAGCTTTGTCCAAATATGTTTTTGCCATGTAAGTTTCCTGTCTAGGTGCATGCCCAAGTATTTTGCGTTATTATCTTGAGGGATAACTTTTCAATTTAGCGTTACCGGTGGACATGGTTTGAGTGCATTAAGAATATTATTTTGAGAATATTTTGTAAGCCTATTATTTTTATTTTTATCTATTCATACTACATAAGAACGGGTTTGCGGGGGACACATTTCTAATCTAAATAACGGCAGATCCAGAAGACCAGAAGAGCATGAAGGCCACCCCCCCCCCCCCCCCCAGATTAAAATCCTAGATCCGCCCCTGGATCTAAAACAGCCGCGTTTTGCCCGGTTAAGCAGATATATCCCCCTTGGGATGACTGCGAGAAGCCCATCATAAAAAAAAAACAGCCGCGCACGCGTTGTACACGTTCAGAGTCAGATTAGAAAACGCCCGTCGCGATCGCGCAGCGCACGAGTTGTAATCACGCAGCGAGCACCTCGCCTCCACGCCCCGCTTCTCTCGTCCGCAATGGACACGAGACTCACAAGTGTCAAACTCATAGATAATATACTCTTAAGGGCTTACTCTAAGCGAACGCGACGCGTACGCGATCCAGTTGCGTTTACAAAACAATTCGCAATCGCGTCGTACTAGGCCGATTGAATTTATCAGTTATTTTGATGGTAATTAAGCCTACTATAGGACATATCAAAAGTCGTTAAGCAAGTCATAAGAGTCGTCATCAGATAGCCATTCCTCGAGCAACGGTTGCACTACTCCTCTCTTTGGCCTCAGTTACAAAATAATAATAATATTAGCCCGTAACTGCACTACTGTAGGGCAAATGCCTCTATTCATGCAGAGAAGGAACGGGCATTTATCATTACGCTCGCTGCGTCTTGGCGATTTCAGACCGTTCGATAAGGTGACCTTTCGATGGTTTCCTTCACTGTTAAAGTCAGTGGAGTCTTGTCAAAAAAGAAGTCTTAGACTTGTGCTTGTATATACTCGTAATTCCGGGCCAGCGCGACAGCTCAGTTACACAGGTCAATATAATCTCATGGCCATCCCACAGTCAATAGATGTCGAGAATCTAGCGACAAGGGGGCCTGATATTGCTGTTTAGAGACCTGTGTGCTCTTCGTTCTTACAAAGCAATCCATTTTTTTTATTGTTCCGTTGGAAATACCTCATGTACTTCCTTCGCCCCGGGAAAGGGCGAAGGGGCATGCCGGACTCCTACCGGCTAAACCCACCGGAGTGATCATCGTCGGCACCGAACGGAGGCTCCAGGAACTCGAACAATCTCCATCTAGAGCCACCCGTTGGTGCCACGCCTTTAGGCACATCTCGGGAGGGGACGACTGTAAAGCGGTCATCCCCTCTAGCGGAGGGAAGGCGACTGTCAAGCGGCCACCCCCCCAGGCATCTCTCGAGGGGATTGTAAAAGGTTCCCCCGAGGCCTCACTATGCGCTGTGCTGCGCACACAGCGGTACGTGACCACATGCACACCGCTGTCTTCCCGGGGGTCGCTCGATATGAGCACGCAGATTTGCAATAAGCGCGCTCGCGACCCCCAACGGCCTTAAAGTTTTGAAGTCCTAAAGTTATAAAGAACTCAAACTGCTTGCTCACATTTTCGAAGAAAAGATCTACTCACGCAAACATACCAATGTACCAATGGCCTCACGTCACCATCTCAACAAAAACAGCAATATCCGATTACGAGCTGTATTACCAATTTCCGTCGAAACTGAGCATTACATATCCTCAGACATTAAATAAACAATAAATACAGTGAGCTTCATAAATACCGAAGCTACTCACGTTTCCGTTGTACAAATAGTGCGTATGATACGCATGCGCATGACTAATACTGTAGTATTTTGGAAACAGCGAATATTTACATTTAGTGGCGAAGAAGTAGAAATATGGAGACATCATAGTTTTTTTTTTCGTAGATTTATTTTCTCACCACAATAATAAAAAGGTTGCAACAAAATACTATATTGACTAATTACATATTCAAGTTTACTGTGGGAGACTGGTGCCTAAGCTAGGCCGAAGCCTGTGTTTCAAGTCACCAGGCCTCCACCCCAGAAGTCAAATTTTGCTCTTTCATAAATTGCCAAGCGAAATGTTTCCATTTTCTTCTTCTTCGTATATCCGATTCTATAAAGTTGTATTTTCTTGTTAAAGTTCTCGTAACTCTCTAATACTTTGATATAATTTATCAGGCCCCGATACTGGTTGAGTTTGTCCTTTATAACCCAGTTATCATCTTGCATCCCATTAATGCACTTTCGCTGCAGACAACATCTTGATATAACATTAAACTCAATGTTCTAATAAAATGTGTATATTATGGATTTATCAAAATGCATTTTCAATTTTTCTCATCTTTATTTTACCTTGACACTTGACGTTGACATAATCTAAATAATAAATCTGGTTTTTGAAATGGATTACTTCTCTGGATAAATCTCACACGTACGACATGCATGTGAGATATGATTGAAGATATTTATGTCTGTTAACTGTACCCACTAAAGGGGAAAACTATCTTTATTTTTGTTTTTTTTTTATCTGGTGGAAATACTTCATGTACTTCCTCCGCCCCGGGAAAAGGCGAAGGGGCTTATACCGGTAAAGCTACCGGAGTGGTCATCTTCGGCACCGAAGGGAGGCTCAAGGAACTCGAATAATCTCCATCTATTGCCACCCATTGGTGCCACGCCTTTAGGCACATCTCGGAGAAGATGACTGCAAAGTGGTCACCCCCTCTAGCGGAGGGAAGGCGAAAGGATGGTGCGTAAAGGATAACCCCTGAAGCCTCGCTATACGCTGTGCTGCGCACACGGCGGTACGTGACCACATGCACACCTCTATCTTCCGGGGGTCGCTCGGTACGCGCACGCAAATTTTGAAATGGATTACTTCTTTGGATAAATTTCACACACGCGACATGCATGTGAGATATTGTTGAAGATATTTATGTCTGTTAACTGAACCTACGAAAGAAGAAATCCTACTACTAGTACGTTATACCTCAATTTGCAGGGATTAAGAATTTTGTTTAGGTAGTCCTAAAAGGTAAAGGTAGTCGAAATTACACCGTTCTTATTTATAGGTCGTTATAAAAACAATATACTCAGCAATATTCTATTCATGTATATGAAATTTTAGAGAGACCAAACTCTGAATTTGTGCATATTTCTTCTCAGAGGCTGTCATGTAGTGAAATGCCCTCCCTCGTTTCCCTATGAAGTGTACAAGGGTCTATTAGGACCTAATTACTGAATAAACTATTCTATTTATCATCATCATCATCTCATATCATCCAAAGGACGTCCACTGCTGAACAAAGGCCTCCAATAAACCACAGTTATTGTCGTTTTTGGGGGTATACTTGCCAGTACTCACCACGCTCGGCAGGTGGGCTGGTGAGATCATAATGGCTTCTGATTCGCTACTGTCCATCTCTCTGGATTAGAGTCCATTAGTCACGTTTCACGACATTTACGATATTCTAATAATTCTTACGTACATAAACATCAGTAAATCTTAATCATCAGTAAATCTACTAGCAATATTTAAACAAGTATAAATTTAATTAAAGCCAACGACCGTATAAAATATAATTTAGGAGTCTAAATCCCCAGTGGGTGATGACTGGCAGCAGTGACGTCACAGCGGCCATATTTAGGCTCTTAGTAAGTCAGGAGGCTCGCCCACGACCCGCTAATATAGACATGGAGGTGTGATCAGTTAGATGCCGTAGAAATATGAAGAGCTGACGTAGATGACTCAATAGTTATGGTTTTGTACTGCTCTAGTGATAAAGGTGTTAATGATTCAAGTATACATAATATAAGTGTGCATCTTTTAGTGTCAATTATCTTACTCAAGATCGTTAAGACATTGTGGGACAGCAGAATTTCGAGTGATCTTAATGTGGTGTTTACGTTCATAAATAAATAAAATAATATCTTCTTTTTTTATTCGTTGCCCCGCACTAGGATTTATCATATGTCATGCGTTTACAGACACAAATTTCACACACAATATACCCAGACCCGGAACAACTACCTGTAGATCATACAAATATTTGTACCGTGTGGGAATTTCGGTATTCGCTAAGACATGATTGAAGCTATTCAAGGACACGTTGCAGAACGTAAGCCATGACGACCGGTCTTAGCGAATACCAATGATGAATCGGGTTATCACCGTTATTTCAATTCTGTATTCAAGGATGTATGGATATTTGAGCATAGAGAATTGCACTCCAGATATTTAGACGCATACTGAAAAACGACCCCAACATAGTTGGGAAAAGGGATATGATGATCCATTTAAAGACATGACCTAATTTGATCAGGAAACAACAAGATATGAGATTATATGCCGATTTCGTTGAAACTACTAAAATGACTAATATTATTTTTTTATTATCTGTAACTTAATAAGTCCATACTCCAAGGCTACGGATTAGTTCTATTTTACAGCAGATTGGTAGTCAGGTGACTCAATATATTGTATACAACTCAGTGTATCTTGCGCAAGACTTAATTGATTATAATAGCCATGTTTTTTGCGTAACTATTCGATTGATATGTGAAAATCAATTAATTTGGATGCTACTTCTTAATCTACGCTTTTTTGTTATTAATCAATCGTTTAAGTCTTGACCTCGATCTCGCCTAATCGAAATCAATGGGTTACGTCTATGATGGAACCAGTGAACCCAGACGAAACACTTTGAAGGTTATATGTACTAGGGAATACAGACTCTGGCAGGGACTTCCACACTCAAGAGAAGGAGAAACACTGAGTATGACTTATCGGGATATCAACCAAGTGCGGATGGCAAACTGCAGTGCGTCTGTAAGTCCGACAGTAGAAGAGAGATGGTGGGTTAAGTTTATTTATCTCCCGCGCACACTTTCCGTAGTACACAGTATGCAGAAGACAGGCAAGCAATGTTTCGCCAAATCCTATTAAATATATGTAATATTTAGTTATGTTAGAACCGTACAAGTATAGACTAACTGACGATTATTCGTTGTTACGAGTACGTCGTCACAATAAGTCTGTTTGTTATACCTTATAATGGATCAATAAGGAAGATGATTTACTCTAAGTGGCAATTGTCATGTATATCTCTATTCAATTTGAATACATTTTCGAGTTCAATAATTATTATTGAGATGTGATATGAATACTTGATGAGATTAACGATTCTTTCTGGATTTCCACAGTAGTAGCCTAGTAGGTACTGTTATATTGGTTGCGTCCTTGGTACAATTTACTGACCACTACAGAAAAGTATATAGTTTTGAATTGAATATATTTAAAATGCTCTGATAGTCTTGAAACATGCGACACAAAACATTGCGTGCATCGTAAACACGGTCAAGCAAGATGACCATCATGTTAATAATTTATGTGCAATTAGTGCACAGTGTCAATTCAATGTTAATAGGTCCAATATGCCTCAAGACGCAAGTCTTTAACCAGTGTGTGTTACCAGTGATGACATATGGAACAGAGACGTGGTCACTCACAATGGGCCTCATAAGAAAGCTCAAGGTCACTCAGTGAGCTATGGAGAGAGCTATGCTTGGTATTTCTCTACAAGATCGAATCAGAAATGAGGAGATCCGTAGAAGAACTAAAGTTGTCGACATAGCTGAAAGGATTAGTAAACTGAAGTGGCAATGGGCAGGGCACATTGCTCGTAGAACTGATGGCCGTTGGGGCACAAAGGTTCTCGAATGGAGACCGCGCACCGGAAAACGCAGCGTGGGACGACCTCCAACGGACGGTGGACAGACATCTGGTGAAGGTCGCTGGGAGTCGTTAGATGAGAGCGGCATGTGACCGCTCGTTGTGGAAATCTAAGGGGGAAAACCTTTGTTCAGCAGTGGACGTCCTGTGGCTGATATGATGAGGTCCAATATGACATTGGAATCCAAACATAAAAACAATGGTAATAAATATCTAATAGTTGCCGGATAAAATAAACCCAGGATATCCACATTTGGCATCAATATGTATTGTATGTGAAATTCATGTCTGTAAACGCACCCACGACACAGGAGAAATCCTAGTATGGGGCAACGTTTAAAAATATATATATATATATGTATATATATTGGATATATAATTTATAAGATTAATTTCGTACATAAGAGCAAAGCACGAAATGGCACAAGCACAGGATACAAGGAGGCGACCAATATTACAGTTCTTACTTTATCAATTTTGAAGGTCTCCGCAGTTTGTGTGACAGATTGGAGCGAGGTAACAAACAATTGCAATTTGACCGCGCCGCACCGAATCGCAATCGAAACCGCATCGAACTTAGGCTACTTTAATTTTAGAAAATAAATTAGTTTTCCGCGCCAAAAAAAAACCTTGCAATCCAATATATATATATATTTTTTTTCTATGCCAAGTGTCTATGTCGAAGTACTCTACATTTGTTTTAAATTAAACGCGGGTGAAACCGCGGGTCCCAGCTAGTTTAATCTAAGTTCGGTTAATTTTCAGTCACAGTGTAAACTAGCTGGGAACCGCGGTTTCACCCGCCGTTTAATTTAAAATAAATTGGATTATTTATAAAAAAAATTGAGTGCTTCGGCATAGACTTGACAGAGTATATATATATATATATATATATTGGATTTCATAGGTTTAAATTTCTTCGCCAGAAATGACCGGTTAAACAACCACATTCCCCTGAACTGTATGCGAGAAGACCAACAAAAAAAAAGGTTAGAAATTTTTGCGCGGAACTAATTTATGTTCTAAAATTAAAGTAATTTAAGTTATTCCTAATAACACCAGCTATCTGCCAGTGTAAGTCCCTTCGAAATCAATCCAGTCGTTTCTGAAATTAGCGGGAACGAACAGACAGACAAACCCCGGCAGACACAGACAAACAAATAAAAGTAGTTTCGGTACCCATATGTACTTTTATATGCATTTAGTAAAAAACTGTTATTTTGCATAGAAACAATTTTTGATTAGTTTTGTACGGTAGATGAAATAAATTTTTAAAATCTGTAACGACGTTTGTCACCTCGCGACCACGAACTCTGCAAAATGTTTGAAACGTATGGACTTACGAAAATCTATAATATACGCGATGTAATCCATTTAAAAGTGTTTTATTTTAATTGTGTAATAATCGCGAAAACCTGAGACATGACTAGAAACTGTCAGGTATCACAAACGCAATATTACAAAAAAATGTGCTAAAACCTAAGACATTACTAGAAACAGTCAGGTATCACAAACGCAATATTACAAAAAAATGTGCTAAAACCTAAGACATTACTAGAAACTGTCAGGTATCACAAACGCAATATTACAAAAAAATGTGCTAAAACCTAAGACAGTACTAGAAACTGTCAGGTATCACAAACGCAATATTACAAAAAAATGTGCAAGACATTACTAGAAACTGTCAGGTATCACAAACGCAATATTACAAAAAAATGTGCTAAAACCTAAGACATTACTAGAAACTGTCAGGTATCACAAACGCAATATTACAAAAAAATGTGCTAAAACCTAAGACATGACTAGAAACTGTCGGGTATCACAAACGCAATATTACAAAAAAATGTGCTAAAACCTAAGACAGTACTAGAAACTGTCAGGTATCACAAACGCAATATTACAAAAAAATGTGCTAACCATTTAGCACATAACAATTAACTCACTTCAATCGTAATAAAGCTGTAATTTCCTAGCTCAGTCCGCATCTAATTAGATAATTAACTGCTATCTACACGACCGAGTTGCGAGCCGACGCGCTAGCTATTTATAATGCACATTAATATTGTTTTTGATGCGGTCACTTCTACGAGCTTGATTATGTGTATGTTTTGATTTACAAAGCTTTTAAAGGGTCACTAGAAGTTGCAAGTGTTGTGGAATGAATCATCGTATGATGTATTGTTCTAAGTGGGACAGCAGACTAAGCAGTCACGGGTTATCGGACAAAGAGATTATAATATTATTTGACGACACGGTTGGTGCAGTGGCTGATACAGTCGACTGCTGCACTCCGGGTCGCGGGTTCGATTCCCGCACGGAACAAATATTTATATGATCTGCAGGTAGTTGTTCCGGGTCTGGGTGTATTGTGTGTGAAATGTATGTCTGTAAACGCAACCACGACACGGATAATTCTAGTGTGGGGCAACGTTTCATTTAAGAAAAAAAAAAACGCAAACACGAACAAGGCTTTTTTTTTTTTTTTTTATTGATGTCCAGTGGAAATTCTACATGGAACTTCCTTCACCCCGGGGAAGGGCGAAGGGGTATGCCGGACTCCTACCGGCTAAAACCACTGGAGCGGTCATCTTCGGCACGTAAGGGAGGCTCCAGGTCCTCGTAAGATCATACTAGAGCCGCCCATTTGGTGCCACACCTTTAGGCACATCACGGAGGGGATGACTGTAAAGCGGTCACCCCCTCAGGCACTTCTCGGGGAGGATTGTAAAGGATCCCCCCAAGCCTCGCTTTGCGCTGTGCTGCGCACACAGCGGTACGTGACCGCATGCACACCGCCGTCTTCCCGGGGGTCGCTCGGTGTGAGCACGCAGACTCCCCAATCTGCGCGCCTGCGACCCCCGAGGCCCCCCACCATGTAGTGACGGCAGGGGGCTCAGGCGTGTTGGACTTGGGAGCCGGGACGGTTGTTGCCCCGGCGCCGTCTCGTCCTTCTCCGTGCGGGATCAGCCCTCTCCCGATCCCGCTCTTACAACACGAACAAGCCTAGCGATTACCGCTACAATCGTATGTAGAGGATGGGATGGGACTTGGGAGGGATATTGTTACTGGTCATCTTCTTGATTCACCCTTAAATCTATGAGACACACAGTTGGCTTTCCACCTGTCCACATGGCTAGAGATCGCCGTAAGATTTAGGTACATGCAAACCCGAATGCTGCGGCACCTACCAGGTCCAATTGTGAATCTAATTCTGAACCATCCAGGGACCCACTCAAACATACATCAAAATCGGTCCCGCCGTAGGAGTTCAGTGACATACACACATACAGAACATAAATTATATTATAAGATAAATTATGGAATTTGTAGCAATAGAGTGAATTCATATATCTCGTGGAATGAAAAGGTTAAGAAAATTTTCAAATACATTGCTTTCTAATATCGTGGATTTATGTTACCTATTTAAACTGTTGTACAGAAGAAAAAGAAGAAAATTAGGTTTAATTGAACAGTCCAATGCGAGGAAAATTAGGTTTAATTGGTTTATAATACAGATCAAAATTGCACAACTTTAACCTCCATGTGTGGACGGCAGTTGTACTATTAATTGTTATACAGAATGTTGGTAATACATAGTCGGTAAAGTCGGTTTGCTAATACGCTTAACCTTAGATACCTCTGCATATGTATATGACAAGTTACAATTACTACATATGCATCTGAAATGGTTAGGTTGAAAAATAAAAAAATATATCAATGTTGACGGCACGGTTGGTGCAGTGGTTGATATGTGTGGAATTTGTGTCTGTAAATGCAACCACAACAACCAAAGAAAAGTAAAAAAAAAAATAAGTTTATTCATTTATCGAAACCGGTATCTTCTGGTTCCGAAAGAACCTAAAATTCCCGGTCCCGAGGGTTTCGAAAAACGACAGCTATATTATTTTATTTTATAGTAAATAAATAAGAGAGCAACCGAAATCGTAGGATACCAGGTTCTGGATTAGACCTGGAGTTGAGAAAACCGAATCTTAAAACATGGCCGGTTCTCGATGTTCTTTAGTTTATCACTTTAGAATTTCCAACCTGTAGCTCATAACGAATACCATGCGTCTGACCTTTTGGAAGGTTATCGCTTATATGGTCAGTGTATAACCTTTTACGGTTCCAGTGCTCAACCTGTGGCTCGTTGCCAACACTGCATATGACCTCTTAGAAGGACAACACCAGTACAGGCCTAGGTATATCCTTTTCCGGAGCGTTCGTTCTCGAGATCCAGAAGCCCCCTCGGGCCGAAGATGACCACCCAAGTGGCTTTAGCCGGTAAGAGTCATACCCTTTACCCCTCTACCCAGGGGCATGGACCGAAGTCTGGCATATCCACTGCTAATTAACACGTCATCCTCATTATATCTACCATACATACATATACGTATGTATAATGGTGTGACGTGTAAAAGGCCAGATGAATCACATCGGTCAGGGTCTTCCGCAAAACCTTAAATGGTCCGGAGACTCTGAGTAGCGAAAGTTTATTGGTCACAGTATACCTACACCCACCACAGTAAGGTGTAGTGTTAAAATCTATTTAGTCAGTAACTTAGATTCAATCAAAAGTCTCTGCATATCACATGAAAATAGAATTATCATGAGCTCATGCACTGCAAAGATATTAAATTTATATCTTCAGATTTATATTGAGACGGTGACTACTGGCAGCAATATAACAATTTTCTTTTTTAATTATTTATATACTCATTTGTTATTTATTGCGGTTAGATCTAACTTGAATGCTGTAGCCACACTATCGTTTAACGATGTTAATTATCGCGTTAATGGACTCTGGACATAGGTGTGTAGCTACGACTTATTAACGCATTAAGTTTGTAATGGCATTCATAATGCCGTTAGACGTATAATCTCGGGTAGAGGTATTTTTTGGCACACCAAAGAGTTTTAGCGTATTACTTAATGTGCGTAGTAAGTAACCACACTTATGTTTGTCAGTGTGTCTTTATTACCCACCTGAAGCAACTTTAGATCGACGATAACTACTGCTTGCAATAAATATTATGTAGCTATGGAGTGGACAAATGAAAAAGTGATTGAGACACTCGGTAAATAATATTCAGTCACTTCAACCTACATCTTGCTTTGTTTGTCAACTAACGCGATTATCGATATTCAGACGTTAAATTGATGTGTGGCCATTCAGTTTAAACAATAATAATACTTTGGTTTATTGTCAGGTGACTAAGGCCCATAGTTAAAAATACACAAACACTCTTAAATCACACCGTGTGGTGACGGACTCACCGTGTGGTGACGGACCTAAAGAATACGAAGGTCACCACCCCATCTCATCCCGTGGGTGTCGTAGAAGGCGACTAAGGGAAAATTGAGCAGAGCCAATAATCACTGCTTAGAGAAGGAAAACTCGAGACCAAACCCTATGCCAACCCGTCTGGCCAGCGTGGCATTAGTAGGCCGAAACCTCTTATGGAGCCACACCTCACAGAACGGCCCCCAGTTCCCGGTAGTCCCGCTATTCCCGGCCAAGGTAGCGGTCGCGGTAACGGCGGGACAGGGGGTGCTAAGAATCTCCGGGCTACGGGAGGCTACCACCACCTCAAAAAACTGACCCTGGCGACGTATAACGGACGAAGTCTACGGCTGGACCAACACCTCACCGAACTCGAAGTAGAATTAGGTCGCATAAACTGGCACATTTTGGGGTTATCTGAAGTCCGAAGACAGGGGGAGGACACGATAACCCTTGATTCAGGTGACCTGTTCTACTACCGAGAAGGTGATAGGCCCTCCCAGGGTGGTGTCGGTTTCTTGGTCAACAAGTGTCTCACAAGCAGCGTTGTGGAAATCAGTAGTGTGTCGACAAGGGTAGCGTACCTCTTATTGAAAATCACCGACAGGAAGTTCCTGAAGGTGGTGCAGGTATATGCGCCGACCTCGACATACTCTGATGAGATAGCCGAAACCATGTACGAAGACATAGCGAAGGCACTACATGGTACCAGGAAGGCTCACTACAACGTTGTTATGGGAGATTTTAATGCCAAGGTGGGAGTACAAGAACGCGGCGAAACGAAAATCGGACCTAACGGCGTGGGGCGCCGAAATCACAGGGGCCAAATGTTGGTAAACTTTCTAGAGTCCCAGGGGCTCTTCTTAATGAATTCCTTCTTTAAGAAGAAGCCCCACAGAAAGTGGACATGGCGAAGCCCCGATAATGTGACGAGGAACGAGATAGATTTCATCATCACGGACAAGCGGCATATATTTAGAGACGTCTCGGTGATCAATAGGTTTAATACCGGTAGTGATCATAGACTCGTCCGAGGCTCTCTAAATATCAACCTTAAGGCTGAAAGAGTTAGGATAATGAGATCTACTCTCCGACCCACGCTGCCCCAAATAGCTTTAGGTTCCGATAAGTTCCAGTTGGAACTCCAAAATCGTTTCGCACTGCTGGAAACCACAGACAATGTTGACGAAAAAACCGACACAGTGGTCAAAACGCTACAGAGTGTGTCTCGAAGGTTGTTCCCCGGAAAACGCGGTAATAGGGAGTCCAAACTCTCACCAGAGACTCTCGAACTTATGAAGGAAAGACGAGAAACGCCAGATGCCCAGATGTCTTCGTCAGATAGGCGGTCCCTAAACCTGAAAATCAGGAAACTGACGCGACGTGACCTCCGACGCTGCAGCACTCGTAAGATCGAGGCTGCGATTGAGCGAAATAGAGGCACCAAAGTCTTCGCTCAGCAATTAGGCAGACCCCATCTGGCGAAACTGAGGACCGGGGATGGCAGGACCGTCACCTCTAAGTTCGAGATTCTGGAGGAAATTGAGAGTTTCTATAGACACCTATACGCATCACGGACGACTAAACCACCGAGACAAGGCGTAGATGACCACAGAGCCCCACTCACGCGCCATTACACCGAGGACATCCCGGATGTCGACCCGGGCGAGGTAGAGGCAGCTCTCAGACAACTAAAGAACAACAAGGCGCCGGGTGATGACGGAATTACAACCGAGCTCCTTAAGGCTGGTGGGACCACAGTCCTGAAAGAGCTAGCGAGTCTCTTTAATTCCGTCATTCACCAAGGCTTAACACCACAAGCGTGGAGTGGGAGTGCGGTGGTTCTGTTCTTCAAGAAAGGAGACAAAACCTTGCTGAAGAATTACAGACCTATCTCACTCCTGAGCCACATTTACAAGTTGTTCTCGAGAGTAGTCACTAACCGCCTCGCTACAAGACTCGACGAGTTCCAGCCACCAGAACAAGCTGGGTTTCGAAAAGGCTTTAGCACCGTAGACCACATCCATACTGTTCGGCAGATTGTGCAGAAAACCAAAGAGTACAATCAGCCGCTGTGTTTGGCCTTTGTGGACTACGAGAAAGCCTTCGACTCCATCGAAACTTGGGCGGTTCTGGATGCCCTGCAACGATGTCGTATTGACTGGCGCTACATCGAGGTGCTGAGATGCTTATATGACACCGCCACCATGACTGTCCAGCTCCATGACCGTAAGACGAATCCGATCGAGCTGCGACGGGGGGTGAGACAGGGGGATGTTATATCCCCAAAGCTGTTCACCAACGCGCTCGAGGATGTCTTCAAAACTCTGGATTGGACTGGACGGGGTATAAATGTGAACGGTGAGCACATCTCGCACCTTCGATTTGCCGATGACATCGTCATAGTAGCAGAGTCGCTGGACCAGCTAAGCGAGATGCTGCATGGCCTAAATGAAGCTTCACGACTGGTCCGTCTTGGCATGAACTTGGATAAAACCAAGATCATGTTCAATGAACATGTCAGGCCGAGACCGATATATGTCGAAGGATCGTTGCTCGAAGTTGTTCAAGAGTATATCTACCTAGGGCAGGTCATTAAGCTTGGTAGAAACAACTTCGAGCGGGAAATCGATCGGAGAATTCAGTTGGGCTGGGCAGCGTTTAGCAAACTTCGTCGAGTCTTTTCTTCGCCTATACCGCAATGCCTGAAGACGAAAGCATACAACCAGTGCGTCCTACCTGTTATGACTTACGGTGCCGAAACGTGGACATTAACGGTTGGACTAGTCCACAAATTTAAAGTTGCACAGCGGGCTATGGAGCGAGCTATGCTCGGAGTCTCTTTGAAGGATAAAACTCGAAATGAGGTCATCCGACAAAGAACCAAGGTAACCGACATAGCTCGTAGAATTAGCTTGCTGAAGTGGCAATGGGCTGGCCATGTCTGTCGAAGGACCGATAGCCGTTGGAGCAGACGAGTCCTAGAATGGAGACCGCGGCTCGGCAACCGTAAGGTAGGACGCCCGCCCGCCAGGTGGACCGATGACCTGAGAAAGGTCGCTGGAGGGGACTGGATGCGGAAGGCGGAGGACCGGGTGTTGTGGCGTAAATTGGGAGAGGCCTATGTCCAGCAGTGGACTATGATTGGCTGATTGATTGATTGATTGACACTTAAATCTTATTAGCTAATACATAAAGCAATAACCTATATAGAAATACAATATAAAATCTTAAAATACTATATATAAACAATATAAAATACTAACACTGCACTAATGCACACGCAAAGGCGGCATCGCGTGTCGTTTGGTATCCGGTAGCCAGCCGCGGAATCGCCAGAACACTACACCTCTCGGCCAAAATTCTTCCAACATTAGGGTCAACAGAAAGGAATTGAAGTTCACATTGTGACGAGACTCTCAGTGAGTCTTGACTCGGGTGTACTCTGCAATCTCCTGGACCTTTGTAGAGTAATGCAGCCGTGACACGTATAGAAGCGTCGTTGGTACAGCAGGACGCAACAGATGGTTTGGTCTGGTCAGTGCGTTACCGCTCTGGTTCCTATAAGTGGGCTTTCTCTTCTTCTTCTCAACCTTGGTAAAGCTCTCTTTGTCAGCCCGGTCCTTATCCGGACCCCGCTGTTGTAGATCCCTACGGATGGATTGACCTGCTGATTCCTTTGTTTGCAATGCAGCGGGTTTTCTGGCGACGGTGATAGTAGCGTAAGCACGTTTAGGAGTCGTCTTACACGTGTCGTAACTTCTACCGAAGTCGAGGGACGGATATCGACGATATGCGATGCACCGCCTGAAATAAAGCTTTATTTGGTTTGTTTTTGTGGAATATTTTTGCGCCCTAATAATTGCGACAATGGGCGTTCGACCTTGACCTTAGTGTGGCTACAGCATAAGCAATATTATGTCTATATCTAAACAAATATACATACAAATAAATAAAATTGAAGTCTGTTTGTAATGTCAAAATAACAGCCTGTTACTAACTGCATACGAAAGTATATACGACACCTAAAAAAAAAGCATTTTTTTTGGTTGTCTGTTTGTTCCCGTTAATCTCCGAAACGGATGGATCGATTTTGAGGGGACTTTCACTGGCAGATAGCTGATCATTTTTGCAAAATAATTATGGTTCGAGGCAAAAAGCTAAAACCAAATAAATCCAACATATATAAATACTAATTATATTATATACATAAATATGAACAGCGGGAGAAACCGCGGGGCACTGCTAGTTGATAAATAAAGAAAGAAATAAACATAATAACAATTAATGACGGCCTGACTTGGATAACAAATAATGATATCTAGCTCCGTCTCTTCACCACTTATGGATTAAGTATGCCATAAAGTATGACTATTATGGCATACTCCAAAATTGGTCGTTGTGGTGTTTGGGGAAGGCCCACAACCAACGATGACTTTAACTAACCGTTACAAATACCTTTTTTCTATTGGGGTCCAGTTCAAATTGTAGTTGAACTTCCTTCGCTCCGGGGAAGGGCGAAGGGGTATGGACTCCTACCGGCTAAAACCACTGGAGCGGTCATCTTCGACACCGAAAAGGGGCTCTAGGTCTTCGTACGATTACAATATAGCCGCCCATTGGTGCTACGCCTTTAGACACATCACGGAGGGGATGGCTGTAAAGCGTTCACCCCCTCTAGCGGAGGGAAGGCGACTGTAAAAAGTTCGCCCTCCAAGCACTTCCCGGGGAGGTTTTTTTTCCTGTGTCGTGGGTGCGTTTACAGACACGAATTTCACACAGTACACCCAGACCCGGAACAACTACCTGCAGATCATACAAATATTTGTTCCGTGCGGGAATCGAACCCACGACCCGGAGCGCAGCAGCCGACTGTATCAGCCACTGCACCAACCGCGCCGTCTAATTCGATTCGTGCGCTATGCTGCGCACAAGGCGGCACGTGACCACATGCGCGTCCGTCTTCCCGGGGGTCGCTCGGTGTGAGCACGGAGACCGTTACAAATAACTAGAGCTTGAATCAGTTCTGTTCAACATAAAAACTAAAATAGCATGATTCCCCACTCTAAACGATCTCGTCAAATCATTGACGTATCTCGGTTGTTATCCACGCCTCGTATCACTGCGTACTAATTGTTTTCAATAAAAACTTAATTGCTTTTATATTTAAACGTCTGTCAATGTGATTTAAACGAATATCTAAATATACGTACGACTTAAATAAAAATATTCACTTGTTATATTTTACGCGTGTGGTGGCCGGATTAAGAATATAGCACCACTCCATCTCTTCCCGTGGATGTCGTAAAAGGCTAAGGAAGTTCAACCCCTAACATACGTAGGATGTTCCATAAGTCTTGCAAAAATCTATTTATTAAACTTTTTCAAAACAAGAACCATTACAGTTAATACACTTATGCATGCGTTCAAACCACGTATTAAACATAATCTTCCACTGATCCTTTGTGACACTGGCACACGCCTCATCCGATGCACTTATTAATTCGTCATCAGTTGCAAATCGTCACCCTTTCAACTGGCTCTTGATCAGCGGGAAGAGACTAAAATCACATGGCGCGAGGTCGGGGCTATAAGGAGGGTGGTCCAGCACAGTAAGCCCAGATTGCTTCATTAAAAACTCAACATCATTCTGTATATATACAAATAATAAATATTTTATGAATATTTTTTGTAATGCAGACCAAATTTTTAATTTATATATATTTTATTGTTTAGTATAATGTGTTATCGCGATTTAAATGTAGACAATATAATTATAACAATTTGTCAATTTTTATACGAAATTACGTAATGCTGACCAAATGTTTAATCGGACAATTATTACTTTAAAAGTGGAATTGTTTTAAAATTTCAGTATTATTTTTGTATTTGTAATGTAAAAGCAAATTGCACTGACATGCAAATGCCTTTACAGAGTGCATGTACTTACATAATTTTAAATGTAGCAATTACCTACTAAAGAGCTATGGAAATAATACTATGTACATGTAAAATTAACAATTATTATTACCGTCAGGCTTGTTTAGTGTACATTTTTTAAGAAGTTTAAGACTCTTTACAAATGAAATAAAGGTAAAAAGTGTTTATCGTGTAATATCATTTAAGTTTTAAGAAGTTTAAGACTCTTTACTCCTACATTGTCCTCATATAACCTTCATTTCGTGAACAATATAGTCGTAAAAATATTGTAACAACCATTATGGTTTAAAAAGGCAACGTATGTACGAGGAAGAAACAAGTAAAAAACTGTATGGGTACTACAATGGAGTTTCTTGGGCTTTCCTCTTCATAGGAAATCCACATCTTGGAACGTGGCCACGCAAGTCTGACTATTCATAAGTCAGGTACTTACTCTTGCTTGTTTCTTCCTCGTACATACATTGCCAACATAAATCATAATACACATATGTTACAATATTTTTACGTCTATATTGTACACGAAATAAAGGTTATGCGAGGACAACGTAGGAGGAGTAAAGAGTCTTAAACTTCTTAAAACTTAAATTATGTGACATGAGAAACAC
Source organism: Diloba caeruleocephala (assembly GCA_947459985.1). Taxonomy (NCBI): domain Eukaryota; kingdom Metazoa; phylum Arthropoda; class Insecta; order Lepidoptera; family Noctuidae; genus Diloba; species Diloba caeruleocephala. The sequence goes on along the minus strand of OX381616.1, from coordinate 1,834,921 downwards.
TTTTTACCTTTATTTCATTTTTATCCTTGCCTACTATCACTGAGAATAGGTACAATAGGTATATGAATAGGTATAAATAATAAAATGAAATAATTAGAATCTAATTTTTATGATAGTAACTGGGATATCAATGATCAACCTATAAAGTGTATTTTCGTGTAGTTTCCGGGTTAAGAATATAGCACCACTGCTCCCGTAGATGTCTTAAAATGCAACTAAGGTACTAAACTAGAGCGATAGGCAGCAGCGTCCTTTCTGGGGATCACTGGTCATAAAAGCGCTTTGACGGCACGTTTGGTGAAGTGGCTGATACAGTCGGCTGCTCCGGGTCGCGGGTTCGATTCACGCATGGAAAAAATATTTGTATGATCTGCAGGTAGTTGTTCCGGATCTGGGTGTATTGTGTGTAGAATTTGCTTCTGTAAACGCACCCACGACACGGGATAAATCCTAGTATGGGGTAACGTTTTTTTGCCAAGCATGAGTGTGTGAGATACGGAAAATTCCCCAACACCACACAACTGTGGAAATCAGTAAAGAATTCTTTATTTAGTAGTAGTTTAGTAGTGGACATCTTTTATTTTATCGATTACCTAGACATAAAAGAAGAGTTAAGCTGTAACCCCAACGTAACCTCTGACTGATAATCTCGCGGAACCGGTCGGCGTGTTAAGGACCACTAAAACAATAGCCCCATCATTCAATGGCCGCCATTGTTGTGGTGACATCACCACGAGAAAAACAACTTGCGTTAATTAACTTTGTGTTATAATTGGTTCAGTTGTAATCTTAGTCGTGTCAAATAAAATCTAGACTTAATTGTACTTTAGGTAATAATAAAATACTGATATAAGTACCTATGTAACGTCTACAAAATAGTGAACTTTATTTCGAAGGGACAATAAATATGTAGGTACAGTAAAAAACAAGTTATAATTTCCTTTTTTTGCAATAAAGAATAAAATTTTAAATAAAAGCAAGAAAATACTCGTTCATTTCTTTTTTCACCATTTTATTACAATACTATATTATTATATTCTTTATTTGTGTATTTAAATGGTGATTTCTTTTGGGCTCCAATTGCAACCTCATTTATTATTGCAAAATATGATGGTATTTACAAAAAAAAATTTAATAAATGTTTTTCCATATAGCCTACTGATTGTCCCGTCGAAATAAAATTCACTATTTTTGAAGGACGCTATTTACATTTAATAGTGTAAATGTTTAAGAAATTAAGAAACATAACCAGTTTGATTTTCCATCAATGAATCAATACGCCCTGATCCTGAACTAGTTATTTTGTTGCAAAACCTAATGGTAGCTAAATAATTTATCTTCGTTTAGTGTGCCTCTTGGCAAAGGCCTCTTCAAACATATTCTACAGTTTTCTACCATTAGCAACTCTTCTCTAGATTAGAACCGCTTTAGTTTTAACTTGTCTTCCCATAATATTGCTTTACTGTTGGTTAAAGATACCCCAACAACCAGGCTTAAACTAAAGTTCAGTCTTAAACTTCTGTTAAAATACATTCGCAAAAGCAAAACTAGGCCTATTACTTTAAAAAAAATGTCCTTGAGAACAATGTCGCTGAATCAGACACTTAACCGTAATACACGCTTCAACGAGACCCAATTAAGAGGCACCTTATTTATAACAATCAATCAAGTCCTTTAACACAACAATGGAACATATACACAGTAGGTACAATCAACACCAAAATAAAATGAAGATCGGGCAAATTTTAAAACTGCCAAACCATTCATACAAGAAGAAAACACCATTTTTGACCACTTTTTTATTGTTCTGGGGAGTTTATCATGTACTTCCGCCGCCGTGAGGACGCAGAGAGGTATGCCAGAACTCTTACCGGCTGAAATTCCAAGGTGCTCCTACAGCCCACTTACCGGTAGTGCGGTATTCGCTTGCGCATTGGGCCGCACACTCCGGGAAGTGGGCTCATTCATATTCTAAAAAAAAAACTACTTCTGTACCCCTAGTAAGAGTTACTTTTTGCAATCGAAACGTAATATGTAGTAAACTACACGTTTCCTGCGTTCGGAGCTCCGATTGGTTGAAAAGTTTAGAGCGGGCCAATCGCAGCGCCGAACGCAGTAAACGTGTAGTTAACTATTACGTTTCGATTGTGAAAAGCAACTCGTACTAGGGGTACAGATGTCGTGTCGTGATCGTACTCGTACACTTCCCCATAGTTCAAGTAATTTTGACATTTTAAATACTCTTACGTTAAGAGTGCACCAAACTAGAAAATCTCATAAAAAATAATCTACAACGTAAGTGACATCATCATCATCATTTCAGCCGTAAAAACGTCCACTGCTGGACGGAAGCCTCCCCGATAGATTGCCACAACGACCGGTATGGGTTTGCTTTGTGCTCATTGGGGGATAATTGCCACGCTTGGCAGACCGGATTGGCGATCGCAGTCGAGTTATAAATATACTCGAAGGATGCTGCTGCCCATCTTCTGGCTAATCCCATAGTCATCTTTTACAACACCCACGGGATGAGATGGGGTGGTGGTAATTCTTAGCCGGCACCACACGGCATAAGTGACAACATAACGAATAATTTAAGAAGAGGTTACACTTAGGCTACAATAAAAATAGTAAAACTATTTATTTCGGAAATGGACATTTTTGAGCACGCAATGAATCGTAAACAAGGCGATCACAACGCCACTTGATTATTGTACTATGATATGATATTATTATGCTACTGTTAGCGATGACCTCATCCGTGAACTGTAGCGAAACAACAGCCGTTTAGTTTTTATTTACATTGCAATTCTATATGCTTGATTCAAAATAGCGTCAGGGTAGACGAAAACAAAGTTTTATACTAAAATCTGTTAAATAAACTGGAAAAGAAAACAGAAAACCCATGAAATGATCGACGTATTATTTGTACGTTGAGATTTCCAGAATCATATACTGAATCCATGGTGTCAGTTTTCCTTACGACGTCACTCATACCCATTATAAAAGGTCAGCTCTCTTCCCCATAGGTGTTGTGGTCACAATAAGATCGATACCTCCTACGTAAGTTGGTGTTAGCCACAAAATGGCTACTCGCATTTCACGCAAACATGTATGTACAGAAATTACCTGTTTCAAATGAAAACACTGGTATTTTTTCAAACGTTTGTTGTTTTTATTCCCATTTATACTTTTGAAACGCTCTTCTGTAAAACTGCATTCTTCGGCTTTCAATAACTAACGTAAGAGGCATCGGGGTGGGCGGCAACATCCTCCACGTGTGCTAGTAATAGTTTACAACAATCACAAATAATTCTACCTAGACTGGAAAGTATGGCAGTGTTTCATTTTATTTTTTTTCATTTCGGCCGAATAAAGTCCACTGCTGGACCCAGGCCTTCCTCAAAGATCACCACATCGACCGATATCGGTGTGTTGTGTGCTCATTGGGTGTTTTGCCATAATCGCCACGCTCGGCAGACGGGTTGGCGATCGCAGTTTAGTTGTTAATGTACTCGAAGGACGCTGCTGCCCATCCTCCGGCTAATCCCTTAGTCGGCTTTTACGACACCCACGGGATGAGATGGGTTGGTGCTATTCGTAGCCGGCACCACGCGACACGGTTCCATATATGTGTGTGACAAATTGATGGCACGGTTGGTGCACTGGCTGATACAGTCGGCTGCTGCGCACCGGGTCGCGGGTTCGATTCCCGCACGGAACAAATATTTGTATGATCTGCAGGTAGTTGTTTCGGGTCTGGGTGTATTGTGTCTGTAAACGCAACCACGACACAGGAGAAATCCAAGAGTGGGGCAACGTTAAAAAAAAACATTTGTGGTTGGGGAAGTCACTTCCAGTCGTCACGATTACAAGCTATGATATGATGACACTAAAGTGACGTTGTTATTTCAGCGCGTGATCCAAGCCCTGGGCGTGTCGTGGCACGCGCACCACTTCGTCTGCGGTGGGTGCAGGAAGGAACTCGGGGGTGGCGGTTTTATGGAACAGGTAAACAGAACATGTGTTTCTCACCTTAACGAATATTAACTACCCTGCCTCTCTACCCGGGCGGGTCCTGATAGCCATTGTACTCGTCTCCACAGAGTAAGCAACTCGTTCATGGGTCAATGTATACATTTTTACAATAAATTTCCCACTGAAGTCAGAAATTTATCCCTTAAGAAATTTAACACTTTTATTAAGTCAAAACTCTGTAATAAAGGAATTATAAGATTTTTGATTGTCTTGAGGATAAACAAGCTCGGGACTGAGCTGCTCGCTAGGTACAGTCAGCATTGTTTTTTTAAATTTTTATACATAAACTGTCATCTGTTATTTTATACACTTTTTATTGACATTGAATTTATATAGTTTTTTTGACATGTGATTTATATTAGTATTTTTACCATTCATTTACATACATTTTTGACATATGACTACATTTTTGTGCTGTTGTGATTTTTGAATGTTTTGTATACAGGTATGTATAAATATTGTATATGACAGACTAACGTGTTGCTGGGGAGTTTGTTGCGCCGTTTCTTCTCCCCAGCTTGAACACTAGGAAGCGGTGAAGGGTGGGCTTAATGAGTGCTGGCTAATGTTGACGTTCAAAAAGAACTAATAGTTTAGTCTATTTTGAATAAATGATTATTTCATTTCATTTCATTAGCCAATTTTCGTAACTAAAAACGTTCAAAATATAGTTCCGATCTAGTCTCAATGTCAACGTCACAAATGGTATTCTCCTAAACTAAAATACAGCGCTAAACGTGAACGGATACTGTGATGAGATCGAGAATGGACCGAAACACATGGAAATAATCTCTTTATAGGAAACCAAAGATTGCAGTAGCTATGGCCAAATTTGGCTAAGAGACATATAGCCGTGTGGTGCCGGTTCAGAATACCACCACCCCATTTCCTCCCGTGGGTGTCGTAAAAGTCGACTATGGGATTAGCCGGAGGATGGGCAGCAGCTTCCTTCGATTACATTAACAAATCAACTGCGATCGCCAACCCGTCTGCCAAGCGTGGCGATTATGGCAAAACCCTCCAATGAGCCAACAACACACCCATATCGGTCGTTGTGGTGATCTTTGGGGGAGGCCTGTGTCCAGCAGTGGACTTCATTCGGCCGAAATGATGATGATGATGACATATCGTCACAATTAAAACAAACATTTCTAATACTTGCAGGCTGGCAGGCCGTACTGCTCGGGGTGCTACGCTGACAAGTTCGCGGCCCGCTGCAAGAACTGCTTGAAGCCCATCACCGACAAGGCCATCATCGCGCTAGACGCCAAGTGGCACCGCGACTGCTTCACTTGCTTGGTAATTATACTCATAATTTATAATTAACATCTTTTTCAAAACAAGCTTTAATTTCTGCCCTCTCGAGGGAATAATCCTCGCTGCAGCATCAGGTAATTTTGCATTGTAAGATTGCACGGACACCAAAGTACGAGACTTGAATAACAATCATCATCATCATCATTTCGGCCGAATAAAGTCCACTGCTGGACACAGGCCTCCCCCAAAGACAACCACAACCACCGACATGGATGTATTGTGGGCTCATTGGGGGGTTTTGCCATAATCGCCACGCTTGGCAGGCGGGTTGGCGATCGCAGTTTGTTAATGTACTCGAAGGACGCTGCTGCCCATCTTCCGGCTAATCCCTTAGTCGACTTTTACGACACCCATGGGACGAGATAGGGTGGTGGTATTCTGAGCCGGCAAGCAGAATAACAATGCTTGTCGAATTTACGATACATAACTGTAAAGCCCAAAAGTGACAAAGTGAAATAAGGCTTTATGAACAGAGTTATCAATACTCAGCCGCTCTTTTCCAAACCCTTTAAAAGACAAACGTGACGACAAGCAGCTTCTTACTTTAAACTTGTAACGTGCGTAAGTAATAGGCAGGCAAAAATGCCTGCCTGGATTTGACTCGAAGCTTAAAGAGCTGAGATTATATTAAAGAATTAGGGCCTGGGCTATTTTGCCTAGAGTAATGATCCATCTTACCAACAAGTTCTTAACGTAAAATATTTATTTAGTTTAATTCATTATTGCTACTTTAACTAGAACGGCCAGAGGCCAATAATATCTAGTATTTTTTTTTATAATTTCGGCCGAATGAAGTCCACTGCTGGACACAGGCCTCCCCCGACACCGATATGGGTGTGTTGTGGGCTCATTGGGGGTTTTGCCATAATCGCCACGCTTGGCAGACGGGTTGGCGATCGCAGTTGAGTTGTTAATGTACTCGAAGGACGCTGCTGCCCATCTTCTGACTCCCTTAGTCGTCTTTTACGAAACCCACGGGAGGAGATGGGGTGGTGGTATTCTGAGCCGGCACCACACGGCACAGTAATTATGTAACTATTTCAAATTAGTAGTGCAAACATTCAGTCATGAATCTCTCTCACACAACCACAAACAGTCCGACAGCATATTTGCTCATCCATCCTCAAATAAATCAATACTTGGATGTGAATCCAGCAGATAGTGTGCGTGGTATTGTTAAACATGACAGATTTTACAAACGACTTATTAGTAATGTCTTAGGTTTTCGCGATTATTACTCATTATAATAAAACACTTTTAACGGATTATATCGCGTATATTTTAGATTTTTGTTTTTCCTAGCGTTTCGAATACTTTGCAGGGTTCGTGATCGCAGGATAAATGAGGTGACAGACGTCGTTACAGATTTTAAAAAGTTATTTTATTTTATCTACCGTACAATTTTAATCAAACATTAGTTTCGATGCACGCAGTAAGCACTCACAGTGTCTTGATGTTTTTTAGTGCAGTATGACTAACCTTTGTCTTTCAAAGGGTTTGGAAAAACAAAAATCTATAATATACGCGATATAATCCGTTTAAAAGTGTTCTATTAAAACGACTTATTATTAAATAACTGGAGACCTCAAGTTCCATCGTACCTCAGTATGTATACCTACTCAAAAATATTATTCGAATGTTCCAGAAATGCAGAAACCCGGTGACAGACGCCACCTTCTCCGTGATGGACAACAAACCTCTTTGCGGCAAATGCGCCTAAACATACATTGGCACACAAGTTATATTCATACACCCATCGAGTAGCCATGAGTACGAAGCTTATCAATTGTACTTCTCAAAGATTGTAGGATAAGTTTTATAATATCACGCTCACTTGCAATAACCAGATAAGTAGAGTTTTAAGTACCGATACAAGTTAGAAAATTCGCACATCGTTTTTTTTTTTATAATAGTATTATTAATGGACTTTTGTCTTAAACTGTCGGTGTTGTATACAATATTAAGTATCCAATAACTTAGTGTAACCATATTCGGTTCAATATACGATCAATTCGTGAAAAAACTTACAATCTTTGAGAAAATATTACACTAAAATATAATAATAAATTACTTAGTTTTTACTTATAACAAACATTACAAAAGAATACAGCAGTTATATGACAGTATTTATAAGAAAACATAATACATTTTGTTCGTAAAGAATTAAGTATTTTTGTTATGGAATACATGATAAAGTTATGTATTCGTGCTGAACAACTTTTACGAAGTCAAATGTTGTTGCGGCATTTTCAAATAAATTGTTAGTATTTTTGTACGTTAGTCCGGCCATCGTCATCACCAATCACATCAGGCATAAATCGCCCACTGCTGAACAAAAGCCTCCCCCATAAGAAGACCAGTTACACGCCGAGTGTTGTCATTTTCGGGGGAATTTATCAGTGCAGCCGGTTACAGGTTATAGTTCTGCCATGATGAGACACAAAGAGTACCTATAACTACTTATGTACTATATAGGGTACTAGGACTAAGATAAACAGTGATTTTAGCTGTAGAGCATGTAAGACCCATAAGTATGGAGATGGTCCTATTTTCTATGTTACGAGACGTACAGCGCTTGCAACAGCTCTCTTCACTTAACAAGTGGTATTGACGAAATAAAGAGACTGCGCTTCTAGCCATCAGTCAAATTAGCGGAAGATTAAAAGTTTACCGTCCACTAGACTCTTCGGATCGAGCCGAATAAATAGCAATAATTAGCCTCCTATACATTTACTTTGAAGCTGTGTCGATCAACGGTGCGCCCCGAGCTGAAATACAAACATGTTTCGCTGCTCGTCAGATGAATTTCTGCGGCTGCGCGTTTGGGGAAAATGGAGGTGGAAGCGCGCTGACGTATCTACGTGTACCATTTTACCAAGAATGAAGAACTGTTAATATGTTTAATACAGAAATATTTTGAACTGTATAATCATGGAGATCCTAACTATAATGAAAATCAGCTAAAGATCTTGAATATATGGATTATTATTTGAGAGCACGATGCTTTCTTTTTCTTGAGTGCTAGATACTCTTTTTCACCAACACGAATTTTTGATAGAAATAATTCTTCATGCAAGCTGTCAGTCACCCACGAGCACGATGACTTCTGACGACTGGTCAATTCGTCTACGATGGACGCAGTCAGAATAAGTGCAATGCAATTATGCTGCGCCGCGATTCGACGTGTTTCGGCAGTAGTGGACGACAATATTGATGAATGTTTGAATTGACAACAAATTGCAATAAGATTTTAAAAGTTACATTCACTAAGACGTTGAAGTGTCATATAGGTCTCCTGACCCGTCCAGACTGTGGCCGGATTACGTATTGCTTAACCGCGCAATTATACTTAACTGCGCACAAGACTAAGCTACTATAATTTAAGTTATAAATATTAATTAAAATTTGGAGATTGTTGTAAATAATCGTATTTAAATTTTAAAAAGTCGCTGTGATGCTTTTGGATTTTCGATTGTATTTATTCATCTATATATAAACGTATTAAAATCATAAAATGAGCTAGATTATACTTATTTTAAACGCTTTTCTGAAATGGTTATTTTTCCAATAAATTATTAAATTTTTGTTTTCGACGAGCATGTTATTTCATTGGTATCCTTACGCAAAGCAAGATACGTACGTCTACGTATATAGAAAGACCGCATCCGAGAATCGACGTGAGCATTCGGTGAGCTAAGATTGAAATGTTTTACGATATTACTAACGGTGATTATCTTTCGAGTTAACATAAATCCGAAAATCATATAATTAATCCCTTGGATCTGCATGCAGTACCAAGGCATTAACGCCATTGGTAAATCTGTCAACAATAACAAGACTTACCTTACTCCGCTCTCTATCCTTTTTCTCATTAGTATCCTCCCGAGTTCTAGAAGTCGGTGTAGCAGGAGTCCTTGGAGATGCTTCCAGCCGGCTACATTCACCATGTTTGGCATCGTTCTCAACGGCCAAGTGTTTCTTGACCGCGCACTGTATCTTACACACAGGCGTCATTTGGGGACTATCTATTGAATCCTGATCATTTCCGATGCTTAGCGTGGACTTTAAAACGTTGATCGATTTCGGACTTCGGGGATGTGTCTTCGGTTTCGAGGACGACTGGGTCGCGTGTTTCGTGTGCGGTGTATTCGGTTGGCTTTGTCTTTGGAAAAAGAAATATATGTATTTATGGAAAAGCTCAAAATAGAAAACGAAACAACGTGATTTCAAGAAATACACATTTAAGAATACACAATAACATTTTGGACTATGAGGGGGTAGCGGTTACTCTAAAAAGGAAAACTTATTGCAGTCATGGATCAAGCCAGCCCTCTGGTGCCGCTAATGTAGCAGCGGACATATTTATTGATTGTATGGTAGTAGGTGAGGCGAATAGCACCAACCCATCTCATCCCGTGGGTGTCGTAAAAGGCGACTATGGGATTAGCCGGAGGATGGGCAGCAGCGTCCTTCGAGTAAATTAACAACCGAACTGCGATTGCCAGCCCGCCTGCCGAGCGTGGCGATTATGGCATAACCCCCCAATGAGCACACAACATACCCATATCGGTCGTTGTAGTAATCTTTGGGGGAGGCTTGTGTCCAGCAGTGGACTTTATTTGGCCGAAATGATGATGATATGCTCTTTACTGTCGAAATACCTCATATTGATCATTGCGGTCGACTAGAATAACATTGGCCAGTGGTTGCACCGCAATGCCAATCGTAGTGATCATTAGTACGCCAGTCGAGAAGATACATGTCAAATACTAGTACTGCCAGGCAAGCTGTCTCACAAAGTAATCTCAGTCTAAATCGAGGTGGTCATGAAATCTCCGCAAGACTGGTAATGGCTGTTTACCTAGCATGTGGTTGTGGGCTGTGGGATGACCTTGGAGTGATCGTGGTACGTCGTGGCGTGCCTGCCTTGCAGCGGCGCGGCGTCGGGTTGGGACTCGCATCCCGGCTGATGTGGCTCGGAGTGCACTGTATTAACCACGATACTTTGATGAAGACGCTATTGATAGTAGAGAATATTTTTTCAATAAACTGTCTTGTATGTCTATTCTCTGTGTTTTAGCTTTATGTAGCAGATAAATCTATCCATGAAAACATATCGTTATAGTAGTTACGACGTCCAAGGATGCTCTGGGCGATTTCTTATGCTGGTTCTTCTTCCCAGTGGTGGCAGTGGTAAAAAGTGAATGAGTGATGGTTCGTATTAACATTTGCAGCGTGGAACTAACTCTCAGTTTAGACTTAGAATGTTGACCTTTGTAATCACCATCGACCTTGTTTTGTAGTGACGCATAAACTGAAATCAAGATATATTGATGAGGTACCCGACGTCCTTAAGAGATCCAGAAGCTAACTTGGCCAACAATAGGAGCTTTCGCAAAAAACTGCGTACTTTACGTGCACCGATCAAAAGAAAGAAAAACAGAAAACTGCGTAAGTAGATGTGACATGTGATACTTGCCGCCATCTTGTTAGTGTATGGGGAGTTGGCAGTGGAGTTTAGTGACATCATCGCACAGTTCTATAATTTGGTCAGTTTGTATATATTTCCTTAATATTTTGGAAGAACGAAGGGGTGATTATTTCATTAAAAAAGGATAGCCCAGTAGGTGGAATGTCTGTCGGCCTCGATAGTGTATATTGTTGCTTTCGGGGCTCTTGCAGTCATTTCATAGGAGTTTTAGCTGCTGAACCGGACAGAATTTGGCGTAGCCATTCTTAGGTCGTAGCCGTAGGACTGTCAGCCGAGCAAGAACTTGTATAGTTAGAAACATAGGCAATGTTGCCACTTAGTAGCACTCGGACCTGGACTAAAGTTGTTACTGGAGTGCACAAGCTACGCAGCTAGACCAAAATGATTATAAGGAACAATATTAAAGCTATAGGCTAGGCATGTGTCGGCTCAAGCAAGGGTTGGGGAGGGAATGAAATGGGTCAAAGCGATCATTCTCGCTTGCGAGGTGCAGACTTGGGTAATCTTTTCTTATACTCTATAGAGTATTGAGTTTGTGTTAGTCTTGTAAGCCAATTATCTCAATTTCCACTGATGTTTATATTCTATCATGAAATACTATTGTTACTACACATGTTTCTGTGTTTCGAGGAGACTATGTACTTAAAATTCTTAATCATTCATCACCCTCTCCAAGATGTGTTGATAGGCGTGGCACCAGTGGGCGTCTCTAGTGTGATGATACGAGGTCCTAGACCCTTAAGTGTCGAAGATGATGTCGCCCAGTGCATTTAATCGGTAGGAGTCCGGTATGCCCTTTCGTCCTTCCCCAGGGCGGAGGAAGTTTATCATGAATTTCCACTGGGACCAATAAAAGTGTCGCTTCAATTGCCTTCTATGACACCTACGACAAAGGGCGGGTTTAACCTTAAGGCCTATTGCCTTCCTGTGATGGCTAGAGCCACAGAGGTTAGGGCAGAGTACGTACGTCGCCGACGGCCTCCACCAGGGTGCGCACGTCGCAGTCGCGCGCGGGGCGCGGCGCGCGGGCGCGGCCGGCTCCCGGCGCGCGCATGAGCGGCCGCCGCAACCTGCGCATGCGCCGCGTCACTCCCACCGGTCGTGGTGCGGACTGACACCATTGAGGTACAATGTACTACGTACTAGAGTAGCTATTACAGAAGCTCTGGCGTTTAAAATGCCTTTTATTTTATATAATTTAGTTTACTCTACATTTTGTAAATGTATGAACTTCGTCGACTTTATTAGTGCTATACATTAATTGTTATCAGTTTCTTATTGTGTTAGAGGCAATTGTCTGTTTTGTTATTGTGTGTATTTTACATTTAATTAGTCTACTTTGTTCGCACATAGGTAGCTTATTGCAATGGTTTAACAAAATTGTAATATAACTTTTTTGAAAAGAGTATATCCATGGAGTTTCTTGCCGGCTCTACTCCATAGGACCGACTTTTCCGAACCGTGCACTTAACTTGACTTTTTGTAAGAGTCTATTGGGGCCTATATGAAATTAAAAAAATAGTTTGAGTTTGAGTTTACAAACCAATGACAGCGCGCAACTTCATGACCGCGGAGCACGCGTGCGGCGTGCATTATGTTGTTCTAGAAACATGTACACGAAATATGGCCGTCACCATGGTAACGTGTTGCCTCGTGTCATTTAATTTAATTACGCACGTTTTAAAGACATTTTGAACTAACCGATGAAAAGACAGTCCTTGACTTTTACGTATGTTTCGAGTTATTAAAACAATATCTCACTACACATGAAAGCATATCTAAGTAATAAAACTTAGCACTCAAACACGTCTCGTTGCGGCAAGCGGCCTGGCACAGATAAATGAGTTAGAGTGTATGCGCTCTAACGTGTGTGACAAAGAATCAAGTTGAGGGGTCTTCTCTAGCACGTAGTACATAATACCTCAATGGCTAGCACGCGCTACCACAGGCAAACTCGCGGCACTACAGGTCGTATATTTCAAGGTTACGCTGACACTAGCCAGTCCAGCGCGGTTCAGGAAGTCATGCGCTGTGGGAAGCCAACGTAAAATAACTAGGTAATATTTGCGGGCATTTGAAAAGATAAACTAGAATCCCGAACTGTTATGGTCAGATGCGATTGTTTAATTCCTCAATGTTAAATAAATAGCAGTAGTGCCCTCCGTGTGGTGTCCGCATCTGTATCGCACAACTCTATCCCCTCCCGGTGGATGTTGTTAAATACAAATAAGGGAGTCTAAACCAGAGGGCAGCAGCGTGCCTTCTGTAGAACAGCGGCCATTCCACGCTCAGCAACGCGCCTGCCAAGTGTAGTGATATTAGATACTGGCAAATTTCACCCAAAATGAGGGCATGTCATTGCTGTGTGGTGCCGGCTCAGAATACCATCACCCCATCTCCTCCCATGGGTGTCGTAAAAGTCGACTAAAGTATTAGCCGGAGGATGGCCAGCAGCGTCCTTCGAGTACATTAACAATTCAACTGCGATCACCAACCCGTCTGCCAAGCGTGGCGATTATGGCAAAACCCCCCAATGAGCCCACAACACACCCATATCGGTCGCTGTGGTGGGGGAGGCCTGTATCCAGCAGTGGACTTCATTCGGCCGAAACGATGATGATGAGGGCATGTAAATTTTTCAAAATTCAGAATGTGAGATTTTATATGTGAGATAAGATTTTCATTTACATGTATTTATTTATTAAGGGCTTCCAATAAAGGACATACACATAACATCATAAAGAAATACAAATTAAAATGGGTCCTTCAACGGTGTTCTCCTTCATTTATAGGAGGTCAAAGCATCCAAAAAATTTCGACTAAGCTAAAGCACAACTAACTTAAGTTACATTAAAAATAAATATTCAAACCTAGGTGACTTCCTTTGGCTCTTAAGCGGCTCAGCAGTCTTTTCGACCTGTCCTCGATTCACGTTACTAGCGCCTGCGTTGCTCACCCCACCGCGCGTCTTCGACAAACTACTGCAAATAAATCCGAGCAAATACATAATGTCGAACACGGGGTTTCGCTACAATACAAACGAATATAGAGGCAGCGCTGCAAGCTTATCGGTCACCCCATCTCCTCCGTGGTGTCGTAAAAGTCGACTAAGGGATTAGCCGGAGGATGGGCAGCAGCGTCCTTCGAGTACATTAACAACTCAACTGCGATCGCCAACCCGCCTGCCAAGCGTGGCGATTATGGCAACACCCCCCAATGAGCCCACAACACATCCATATCGGTAATTGTGGTGATCTTTGGGAGAGGCCTGTGTCCAGCAGTGGACTTCATTCAGCCGAAACGATGATCCGATACATTTCAGCGAGTGTGCGTTGAAAGTTGAAACTTAATTGACGGCACGGTTGGTGCAGTGGCTGATACAGTCGGCTGCTGCGCTCCGGGTCGTGGGTTCGATTACCGCACGGAACAAATATTTGTATGATCTGCAGGTAGCTGTTCCTGGTCTGGGTATGTATTGTATGTGGAAATCATGTATGTAAACGCACCCATGACACAGGAGAAATCCTAGTGTGGGGCTACGTAATAAAAAAAAGAACCCCCAACTCCATTCCATCTATAAACAACCAGAAGAATGGGGTAGCACCAGTATACGGTAGACGTTTCACCTGTATGGGTACGGCATATGCACGAAGTCTTTTGTATCCACTTTTTCATGCCATGTCAAGGAGTGTAACTCTTAGCTAAGTCAGTGTTTCCGGATAGTAACAACCTAGGAATCTTCGAGTGACGAGCAAATATCCATCGTCGACTGAATCGTCACTAAACATTAAGTGAAATAGTGGTAAAAGGCAAATCTATTCTATATAAAAAAATGTATATAAATTTACTTGGATTGGTTGTCCTTGGAGCTTGAGGACTTTGTATTCAGATTGAGTCGCAGCGTGTCCAACGAATACATAGACAGTCGAGCTTCAGTCTCTGTAACTCAACACAACCATCGTTCACTGTTCACGTAAATATATACTATTAAATGCGAACTCGTGTGGTACCGGCTGTGTCGTGTGGTGCCGGCTTAGAATACCACCACCCCATCTCCTCCCATGGGTGTCGTAAAAGGCGACTAAGGGATTAGCCGGAGGATTGGCAGCAGCGTCCTCCCGAGTACATTAACAACTCAACTGCGATCGCCAACCTGTCTGCCAAGCGTGGCGATTATGGCAAAACCCCCCAATGAACCCACAACACATCTATGTAGGTCGTTGTGGTGATCTTTGGGGAGGCTTGTGTCCAGCAGTGGACTTCATTCGTCCGGAATGATGAAATGCGAACTTCTAACATATGTTACATCAATCACAATTCGGCGTACTAGAGTTTACTACAAGGCATTAGCTAAGTTTCGCGACAAAACTCGGTCTTCCTTCTTTCGCAGCCAGTCCACCCCAGTTACCTTTTTCTATTCTATAAGCCTGCTGTAATCCGCGGGTTTTTAGCAGTGGATCAGTCATAAATAATCTCAACCGATGTTAGCTGTCGACAAGGGCGGATCCAGGGGGTATAGAATGCCATGGCCCTCCCTCCAAAACTGTGGGATGCAGTTGACCTTAGGCCAAGTTGCAACAATTATCTCTGAAGATCTTGACATTATCCCCCAGATTGAAATCCTGAATGCGAACTCGTGTGGTACCGGCTGTGTCGTGTGGTGCCGGCTTAGAATACCACCACCCCATCTCCTCCCATGGGTGTCGTAAAAGGCGACTAAGGGATTAGCCGGAGGATGGGCAGCAGCGTCCTCCGAGTACATTAACAACTCAACTGCGATCGCCAACCTGTCTGCCAAGCGTGGCGATTATGGCAAAACCCCCCAATGAACCCACAACACATCTATATAGGTCGTTGTGGTGATCTTTGGGGAGGCTTGTGTGTCCAGCAGTGGACTTCATTCGGCCGGAATGATGAAATGCGAACTTCTAACATATGTTACATCAATCACAATTCGGCGTACTAGAGTTTACAAACAAAACAGACAAAACTCGGTCTTCCTTCTTTCGCAGCCAGTCCACCCCAGTTACCTTTTTCTATTCTATAAGCCTGCTGTAATCCGCGGGTTTTTAGCAGTGGATCAGTCATAAATAATCTCAACCGATGTTAGCTGTCGACAAGGGCGGATCCAGGGGGTATAGAATGCCATGGCCCTCCCTCCAAAACTGTGGGATGCAGTTGACCTTAGGCCAAGTTGCAACAATTATCTCTGAAGATCTTGACATTATCCCCCAGATTGAAATCCTGAATCCGACCCTGGCTGTCGACGGTACACAGGAATGACGGCTACTATGGGCAATTGAAGGTGTTCACTCCATAACGAGGACACTTTCTGGTCGGTTTACTACAAAGTTAATGCAAGCCTTGTAGGGCTACGGTCACCACGCGCATTTCAACCCTCACCACGAAGAGTCTTCGTAACCGCCGTGGCACTTTTAAATTGTTACAAGGGACCCACGCTGTGCCCATCTGCATTTAGTCACTTCTGCCTTTTTTATTTTTTCTTGGTGCTTGTGCCATGGTGGTGTTTAGTTTGCGGCTGCACATCTACTTGGCTTAATCCCTAAGTCATATTTCATGATTCCCGCAAGAAGAGTGAATGAACTATTCTTGGGAGGAATACCAGTCGTCGTAGTATATTAACCAAGTGATGGAAGACTTAATACGTGACTATTATGCCTATCACAGGATTGCAAAATTAAGTCCATGACTATTTTGAAAGCTCAAAGCTCGCGAGTAAATAGTTAAAGATGGGTCCTTTGAGGCAGTACTCACCATTCTTTGCAGGATTTCGGGAGATCGATAGAAATGGTTTCTTCTTTCCTTTATTCTTTGTTTTCTTTGAAAATGCGACATTCTGTGGCATTCAATAGAAATAAAAACATACAAAAATAAAATTACTATTTCATGTTATTCAATGCACAGCATTAAAATAGCAGTTAAGTGCTCTACTAGAGCTTCGAAATATGCCTTTTTTTGTTGTTATATTGGCCTGGAGTCTAAGTCTTTTGTTCTTTCTATTATGTTAGTGTGGTTAGTCTAGTTAAATAGTAGTATAGAATGTATGTTTTTAGTGTTAATTGTGTATATATATAAATATTGTTCATGTAAATAAAAAAACATTTCAAGTATATAATTTAATGCGAAGAATTTGTTATCTGCTACCCTACTCAAGTAGGGTTACCATCCATCTGGATTTGTCCGGACATTTGGCCTTCCGTATGTACTATGTCTATATTTTTTCTTAGATCGAAAAATTTGTCATACACCAAAAATTATTTCTATCTTTAGTATAGCTTCTTATATCATCATTTCGGCCGAATGAAGTCCACTGCTGGACACAGGCCTCCCCCAAAGATCACCACAACCACCGATATGGATGTGTTGTGGGCTCATTGGGGGGTTTTGCCATAATCGCCACGCTTGGCAGGCGGGTTGGCGATCGCAGTTGAGTTGTTAATGTACTCGAAGGACGCTGCTGCCCATCCTCCGGCTAATCCCTTAGTCGACTTTTACGACACCCATGGGAGGACATGGGGTGGTGGCATTCTGAGCCGGCACGGCTTCTTATATACTGACCATGTTTTCGTAGTTGTTCAAGAGTTCCTCAGATCTGATCGCGTATTCGCTAATAAACTCTTCGAATTTGAGGCAAGTTGAAACGAGATCCTAAAAAAAATGGGTACATTACATTTTACCTTTGAGGTGTGTTATGTATTTTTTTACCCCGCGGGCAAACCTTGTGGACATCCTCTGCATCAAGAAGGGCGGGGGCATCTTACTGGCTAAAACGACTTGGACGGTCATCCACGGTAGGAACGATTCAACGCTCAGAAACGGGGTGACTATAAAGAGGGAAGCGAAGGGGGTGACTTAAAACAACCTTTTTTTATTGGTATCCAGTTGAAATTCTACATGAAGTTCCTTGACCCCGGGGAAGGGTGAAGGGGCATGCCTGACTCCTACCAGCTAAAACCACTGGAGGGGGGAACCAGAGGAGGCTTCGGCACCGAAGGGGTCCTCCAGGAGGCTTAACATGAGCTTTTAATACGAGTCAATTGAAGACAAGATCTCAACTGATTTGTTTTGATTATAATATGTACACTCGGTTACGTGTCAAGCAATAAATTTCTAGTATAGGCTGATCTCGGATTGTACGGAAAACCAATGCGAGGTCAGTGTATATTGGAAATTATCTACTGTATTTTAATTAAAGATGAATTTAATCAAATTAACTCCCCTAATTAACTATGCTGTGCCCAACAGGTCCATAATTGGTCTATAGATAAAAACCAACCGTCTGTTTTTTTAAATAATTGACTTATGGAATGAAATAAAGAATTGAATTGAATTAAATTAAATTAAATTAAATTGAATTTAATCAAATTAAATTAAATTAAATTAACTTATCATATCGGCCATTTATACGTCCACTGCTGAATAAAGGCCTCCCCCATAGATTTTCACAACTGTGTCATCTTTTTGGGGGGTATTTGCAAATACTCACCACGCTTGGCAGGCGGGTTGGTGAGCGCAGTATGGCTACCGTTTCACAGAAAGGACGCTGCTGCCCATTCCTCTGGTTTAGATTCCCTTAGTCGCCTTTTACGACATCCACGGGAGGAGATGGAGTGGTGCTTTATTCTTAATCAGGACACCACACGGAAAAGTTAACTTAAATTAAAATGAATTAAATTAAATTAAATTAAATTAAATTAAATTAAATTAAATTAAATTACATTAAATTAAATTAAATTAAATTAAATTAAATTAAATTATTTAAATTGAATTGTCGTGTGGTGCCGGCTCAGAATGCCACCACCCCATTTCATCCCGTGGGTGTCGTAAAAGTCGACTAAGGGATAAACCGGAGGATGGGCAGCAGCGTCCTTCGATTACATTAACAACTCAACTGCGATCGCCAACCCGTCTGCCAAGCGATTATGGCAAGATCCCCCGATGAGAACATAACACACCATATCGATCGCTGTGGTGATCTTTGAATTCGGCCGAAATGAAAAAAAAATGAAATTGAATTGATTAGTGACATACGTCCTTGTACAGCTCGAGCGCGGCGCCGAAGTCCCGCGGCGGCGCCACGGCGGCGCACAGCTGCGAGGCGGCGCGCGCGCCCGCCAGCAGCGCGCCCAGCGCCGCCGCGCTGCCGCCCACGCAGCACGTCTGCTCCAACGACTTGTGGAACACCTACACGGTACCACTATTTCTTACAAACAGTCACCTGCAGCCTCCGTATCTGTCCTATCCAAAGATATTCGAAGACTGCTATGTAGTCCAAAATAGATGCGAACCTAGAAATCCAGTTTTCCCCCTTTTTTTATTTTTGTGGAAATTCTTCAGGAACTTCCTTCGCCCCGGGGAAGGGCGAAGGGATACCCCCTGGGCTCCTACCGGCTAAAACCACTCGAGCGGTCATCTTCGGCACCTAAGGGAAACTCCAGGTCCTCGTATTTGCCATAATCGCCTCGCTTGGCATGCGGGTTGGCGATCACAGTTGGGTTGTAAAAAAACTCGAAGGATGCTGCTGCCCATCCATTGGCTATTCGGTGGATGCGAGAAGCGCAGGACCGGTCGTTCTAGTGATCTTTTGGGGAAGTAGGCCTCCCCAAAAGATCACCAGCAGATGTTCAGCAGTGGACGTCTTTCAGCTGAAATGATGATGATGATGATGAACATACAGTTATCTACCTGGAAGGACTGCAGTAGGTTATGATGCAGTGACACGATCCTCACCATCTGCGATTGGAATTGCGTGTGCTTCGCGAACGGAAGAGACGCAGTATTGTTGCGTTTAACATCGTGCATCTAAAGAAAACAACGGATAAATTATAAGTTTAGAACTTACTATACGCATTAAAAGGGGCTTGGCTTTCGGTATTCAAAGTTCAAATTTGTTTTTAATTATTTGGTGTCCGGATTAAGAATATAGCACCGCTCCATCTCCTCCCGTGGATGTCGTAAAAGGCGACTAAGGGAATCTAAACCAGAGGGATGGGCAGCAGCGTCCCTTCTGTGAAACGGTAGCGATACTGCGCTCACCAACCCGCCTGCCAAGCGTGGTGAGTATTGGCAAATACCCCCCAAACTGATGACACAGTTGTGAAAATCTATGTGGGAGGCCTTTGTTCAGCAGTGCACGTATAAAAGGCCGATATGATGATGATATGGTAATTTAAATCCATTATTCGGAAAATTTGGTTCTATGCAGAAGTCAAGCTCGTAAACCATTAGTCATCGTTGTGTCAGCTGTTAACTGTTGTGGCAAATTTAAGTTGACGACAGTCATGTTCGGCATTAATTCTTTCTTCTGCACACGTTGGTTCCCTGGAACCTTATTGGCAACATATAGAATAGAATAGAATCTACTGTATTGTAGACCATTTGGATCTTTAAAAGAAAACTTATTTATTAATACAATGCACGGTTGCTGCAGTGGTCGATACAGTCGGCTGCTGCGCTCCGGGTCGTGGGTTCGATTCCCACACGGAACTAATATTTGTATATCTGCAGGTAGTTGTTCCGGGTCTGGGTGTATTGTATGTGGAATTCATGTCTGTAAACGCACCCACGACACAGGAGCAATATTAGCGAGGGGCAACGATTAAAAAAAAAATGGGCGGACTTATCGCTAAAAGCGATCTTTTCTAGACAACCTTAGGATGGACAAGAAAGTCACGGAAAATAATGATGGGGTAGTCCGTGGTGTACCGATATGTAGATGATAGTACTAAATATTTCAAACAAATCTCAATGTAATATAATAGATACATACATAAGTACATACATTTTAGGTAATTATGTATTCAGAAAAGTGATATAGCAAAATAAAACGCAATGTGATAACATATATGCGTGTATCGTACTTAAATTACTATGAAAGTGAAAGAATTGTTGCAGAGTGTTCTATTTAAGGTAAAGTTTTCTGTGTGTACTTCAATGCTGTTACTCTTAAATGTTTTATATAGTTATATTTTACGGCACGGTTGGTGCAGTGGCTGATACAGTCGGCTGCTGCGCACCGGGTCGTGGGTTCGATTCCCGCACGGAACAAATATTTGTACGATCTGCAGATAGATGTTCCGGGTCTGGGTGTATTGTGTGTGGAATTTGTGTTTGTAAACGCACCCACGACACAGGGGAAATCCTAGTGTGGGGCAACGTTTAAAAAAAAAAAATCGGTTGATACTCGTATGATTTTCTGTGAATTTATTTATTTCCATTATTGTATCGCAAATTCATTTAGTTTGATTGCATTATGCATTACGCATTTGATACCTAATATGAATTGATATTTTACTACATATAATTGGGTTCACTTTCGTCCGTGTTATTGTAAACACGTTTGTTAAAATGAATACATACTTATCAAGAAGTAAGCAAGATTGTCATTCTTCCATCTAAACTTAGCGAGCAAGTACTCGTACAATTTTAATACCGTCACTTCAGTTCTCAAGAAGAGTCAGGCTCGAAGGCTAAGTCTGTATAGTTTGCATATTTCCTAATCACCTGTCTCTGCAGCTGGTACATGTAAATCCTGTTAAACCTAGAGCAAAACTCTCCTGAGCGCTTGATCATGCGCCCGATGTCTTGCGGCGCAGCGGATAATATGTCTCGACGGTCCAGAGTAGTCCTGCAGGTGTAATAAGTACTAGTTAAATAAACAGAGTGCTGTGTGGTTTTGGCATAGAATATGTTACCCGCACTCTGAACGCAGCTGTCATAAAATTCCACTAAGGTACTTTAACAAGTCTCCTTCTGTGAGAGCATCATGCTCCAGAAGGAGACCGCAGAGCGGGATCGGAAGAGGGCCGAAGGAGGAGACGGTGCCGGGGTAACAACCGCCCTGGCGCCTAATTCCCATACGCCTGAAACCCCCTGCCGTTGCTATAAGCCGGGGGACCTCTGGGTTCGTGGGTGCGTAGATTGGGGAATCAGCGTGCTCACACCACGCTTGGTGACCCAAGAGAAGACGGTAGCACGTATGTGGTCACGCGCTGCCGTAGGACGCTTTGGGGGATCCTTTACCGCTTTACAGTCACCCTCTCTGAGATGTGCCTATAGGCGTGGCACCAGTGGGCGGCTCTAGTGTGATCATACCAGGACCTGGAGCCTCCCTTAGGTGCTGAAGATGACCGCCTCAGTGATTTTAGCCGGTAGGAATCCGGCATACCCCTTCGCTCTTCCCCGGGGCGAAGGAAGTTCATGAAGAATTTCGACTGGACATAAATAAAAAAATTAAAAAAAAAGGCCCTGTGCGTGCGGAGTATCTCCTCGATCCGATTCTGAATGCTGTGGTTATTAATTGTAAGGAATTTGAACTAGAATGCTAATTTTATCTCATATCAGCAGCAGAATGTCCACTGCTATAAAAAACCCACGCCTTTCACGCCTTTAGGCACGTCTCGGACGGGATGACTGTAAAGCGGTCACTCCCTCTAGCGGAGGGAAGGCGACTGTAAAAAGGTATTGCAGGTAATACAACGTTTCTCTAGTGTGATCTTACGAGGACCTGGAGCCCCCTTCGGTGCCGAAGATGACCGCTCCAGTGATTTTAGCCGGTAGGAGTCCGGCATACCCCTTCACCCTTCTCCGGGATGAAGGAAGTTCCATGTAGAATTTCCACTGGACATCAATAAAACAAAAGTTAATACAACGTTATTGATTGATTGAATGATCTCAATCAATATCGTTGCACTACCTGCAATGTTACAGGGTAGTTCCTGTATGTAGGATTTAACTTACATCATAGCCAATAATTCTTCGGTGATCTTGATCCTAAAATCCCTCACTTTGGCGCAGTAGATGCTGCTCTCGATCACATTTGTGACGTTTTCAGACGATTTACCTGTCACATAATTTAATTTTAATATCAAGTGTCAACAAGAACTAATCTATACATCATGTAAGTGAGAAATTACCTAAAAACTTGGGGAAGAGGTTACACATAGGCTATCTTGATCTTACAGAGGAAGAACTTGATAAGCTTGAGCGACTTCAAAATGTTTGTATTAGATTCATATTTGGTTTAAGAAAATATGATCACGTTTCAGAATTTCGCACTAAACTCATGGTTACCTATTCGTCTTCGCCGAAATACTCATATTCTTTCACTACTTTACAGTGTACTATTTATTCCTTCTACGTCCTCCTACCTTAAAAAAAGTTTCGAATTCCTTGGTGATACTCATACGCGAATCCTAAGATCATCAGAAAACCTAAGGCTTAAAATGCCAATGCATTCTACAAATTTTATTGATAAATCCTTCACGGTTCAGGCCGCTCGTTTGTGGAATGCATTACCGATCTCAATTAGACGGGCTCAGTCACTACCGGTATTCAAAAGACTAGTGAGAGAACATCACTTGTCACTGTAATTATTATTATTAGTATTATTGTTTTGCTTTTACTCTGCCTTCTGTTTTACATCTTTGATATCAGTTGTTCTAATTCTTTTTATACTTGTATATTTATATATTTTATATGTGTATATATTACCATATATGTACATAATTATGTATGTGGTGTATTTATAATCTTCATTATTTACATATTTAGTATAGTATTATTTAAGTTTAAGGGTATTTATTTGTGTGCACCATAGACTACCCCATATCTTGTACCTATATTCAAAGTGTTACTTTTTATTGTACTTTTTAATCATCATTTCATCATTTCGGCCGAATGAAGTCCACTGCTGGACACAGGCCTCCCCCACAGATCACCACAACGATCAATATGGGTGTTTGGAGGGTTTTGCCATAATCGCCACGCTTGGCAGACGGGTTGGCGATCGCAGTTAAGTTGTTAATGTACTCGAAGGACGCTGCTGCCCATCCTCCGGCTAATCCCTTAGTCGACTTTTACTACACCCACGGGAGGAGATGGGGTGGTGGTATTCTAAGCCGGCACCACACGGCTTTTTAATAACTGGCCTTTAATAACGGCCTATAAGGAAAACCATTTTTCTCGGAAATTGGTTACAGTTTTATAGATGCAATGTATTGTAAACAACGCGATATAAACGCTAGACGTAGGTGACAATGTACCCTAAAACGTTGGAAATAGGTTACACTTAGGGTGAGATTCAGAAACGAGACTAAGCGTGAACTTACGCTTCCATCTGTCAAAATGCACTACTTACGCTCATAATTGTATTCACAGACGATGGGAACACGACTTAAGCTTAGTGTAAACTAAGCTAAGCCATGTAGTGAAAATCTACTACTTTGGACGAATTTAGCGCCACTAAGCCGGCGAAGGTGTGCTTGCAACGGGAACTATGAATTATGCTATAACATCTTTGTGTTTTGATTTGTGTCAGATATTTTGTTTCGCTTACTCCAATGGCATTTTGTATATATTGCTATCCTTTTTTATTTTTATTTATGCCTGACAGTCGGACAGTTTATCGTAAACAACGCGGTCAAAACGCTACGTGATTATTATACTATGACATTATAATTTCTTTTATTTTAAATATATACATATAAATTACATTTTTAAATACATATAAAAAAAACAATATATATTTAAAAATATAAAAAATAGTAGCCCACCGGCATCGGGAACAAGGTCCAAGCTACCGGTGGTTAGGGCTCCGGAGAGAGGAACCTCCTAACAATACGAGCCGTGTCCAGGAGTACCGCTTTCTGTATCAAGCCCTTGACCCAGCTGCCTAACGAGAGCCTCTTAAGGTGTTGGTCGAGGCTCTTGGCCATAAGGCCATTGGCCGTGACAACTATCGGCACAATGATTGCAGAGTCTACCTCCCACATGTCGACAACCTCGTGCGCCAAGTCAAGATACTTAATTTGCTTATCTTTCTCGGCCTTCACGAGATTCTCGTCATGCGGGATAGTTATATCAACAATCATTGTGCGGCGCTCTACTCGATCTATCACCACTATATCAGGCTTATTGGCTACAATAGTCCTGTCAGTAATGATAGATCGATCCCAGTACATTGTGACATGGTCATTCTCGAGAACTGGGTCGGGCACATACCTGTAGTATGGCACTTCTGAACTCACAAGGTTGTATTGCAGTGCAAGTTGCTGGTGGATAATCCTGGCTACTTGGTTATGCCTGTGCAAGTACTCGCCGTTAGCAAGACGAGAACAACCGGAAATAATGTGACGTATAGACTCGCCTGGACGGTGGCATGCCCGACAGATGTCAACCGTGCCGTCCTTCACAATATATTTTCGGTAATTATTCGTCATGATAACTTCATCCATAATTGCACAGATAAAACCTTCGGTTTCCCCAAACAGGTCACCGAAGCGTAGCCAAGACACGGACGCTACTAAGTTTACATCAGGCCCATGAAGGGCCCGGTAAAAGCGTCCGTGAAGCTCCTTGTTCTGCCATACCTCCATACGGTCATTAGTGTCAAGCACTACGGGTTTATGCCAGTTCTCTTTAGCCAAGGAGAGCGGGGTGAGTCCCTTGTCCATCGCAACCACATCTCGGTGCATCCCCACTTCGGCATGGAGAAAGTACTCCCTGAGGCTGCACACCTCACGATTGTGGAGGGTCTTAGCATTTAAAAAGCCTCGACCCCCACACTTTCGTGGGATGTATAGCCTCATTACCGACGATCGTGGGTGATGCATTCGATTTGTGGTCAACAACGAACGGACTCTTCTATCCAGAGCGTCTAATTCCGTCTGAGTCCACTTGAGTATGCCGAAAGAATAGACTAAGACTGGCATGACCCAACCGTTAAAGGCGCGTACCTTGTTACCGCCTGACAAAAGACTTTTCAGTACTTTTTTCAGGCGGCCAAAGAATCGCCCCTGTAACGATTGTTTCATGTCAGCTGCGTTGAGACCTAACGCCTCCGACATACCCAAGTACTTGTAGGTTTCAGATGAGGAAAGGGATCTGATTTGTATGAAATCCGAAAGTTGTAATCCCTCGGATTCCATAATCTTCCCTCGTTTTACATGCATGACTGCACATTTGTCCACACCAAATTCCATCCTAATTGAGTTACTAAAAGTTTCAGTTACCTTCAGTAACTCTATTAGCCGCAAATTGTTGGGGGCAAAGAGTTTCAAATCATCCATGTATAAGAGGTGAGATATGATCTGACCACCTCTTCTCATCTGGTAGCCTAGCCCCGAACTCTCCAGCAGTGTGCTCAGAGGGTTCAAGGCTAAACAGAACCACAGGGGACTCAGGCTATCGCCCTGAAATATTCCACGCTCGATCCTGATCGGTTCAACGTTTCCTTGAATCTGTCTACATCCCGGATAGTGAAGTACCGTCCTCCATTGCCCCATACATGTGAACAGGAAGGTGCGTAGGGTTGCATTTATTTTATATAACTCTAGCACCCTCATGAGCCATGTATGTGGCATCGAGTCGTAGGCCTTCTTATAATCTATCCAGCATGTAGACAGATCCTTGCGGTTACGTTTAACCTGTTGGCTAATGGCCATGTCAATAAGGAGCAGCTCCTTAGTACCACGGGACCCATTCCTACATCCATTCTGAGAAGTAGACATGATGCAATTGTTATCAATGTGTGTGTTAATTTTGACTCTCAGGATGGATGTAAGAAGTTTATAGACCGTCGGTAAACAAGTGATCGGTCTATAATTTTTGGGTTCCGTGGTACTACCTGATTTATGGAGCAGGTGGGTAATTCCTATTGTAAATAACTGTGGTAGCGAGCCCGACTCTAAGCATGACTGGAACTGAGAGGCCAAGCGAGCATGTGAACTACATATCCATTTGAGCCAAAAATTGTGCAGCACGTCCGGTCCCGGAGATTTCCAGTTAGGCAACGGACGGACTGCACTGGCTACGTCTTGGGGGCTAATTACTATTGCCCCCATTTCTGATATTGGTTCACAAGCTCGTTCAACCTCTCGTATCCAATCACCTTCGGTATGGCTGACGGGCACCGACCATATGCTGCGCCAGAATGCATTCATGGCATCATCATCTGGTCGGTGGACTTCATCCATACCTTGGTCAGGTTGCTCCCAAGTTCTATATACCCACCTTTGGTCACTCTGGAATATGCGATTCAGGGTATACCGCTCCATTCGCCGTCTGTATCTACGAATACGGTTCGCCCATGCATAAACTTTCTGCTTCAGGTAGTCGATGCGCTCTGTGAAACGAGACATATATTCTAGAGGGCTGATATCAGTCCCCGAAAATGCTCGTCTCACAAAGCGCATCACTCTTGGGCGGGTATTACCCTCCCTGAAGCAGATTAGCTTGCCAATAAGTGCCCTAGCCTCATTAATACGATGTTCAATCCTGTACTGCCAAGCTGGTACGGCAGATTTTGGTTGTGTAGCTCTGTCAATATTTGGAAATTTGACATTGGCTACACGACATGCCGCAACAGCCGAACAGTACAGAATCGAATGCGTAGCGCCGAGGTCTTCGCTGCTGTCAAAATAATCTAACAGCAGCGAATCCAGGGCACACACTAGCGCTCTATTCTTTTTATGCATAGGCAAACGTGGTAGACGTGGCCTATGGGTAGGTGGAGTGTATCTATACTCTCGAATCGCACAATCCAAAGCGCTCCTTAAAGTTTCAATGCACTGGTTACCTGCAGTAATAGCCCCATCATCTTCTTCTTCATCAACGAGGTTGGACCGCGGTGGAACCGCAAAAGTTGCTTGCGGTTGCACCGTGGTTTGTGATGCAGGAGAGATGACACGGTTAGTCTGCACCTCAGAGCGTAGCCGATCAAGTGCAGCATCATCTAACCTATGATTACGTTGTATGACCCGCACTTGATCCGATAGTCGTTGTGCCGATACGTTGACAGCCGGTTCAAGTACCTGAAACAGAGAGAGCATCCGACCACGGTACGCAGTCAGGTTAGTTCCCCCCTCTGTCGCTCCAAAGTATGCGCGCATGACATTTTCATTAATGGCTGTGGTCCATCGCATGCGCTGCACACTTCCACCGGGAGCGGGGACCCTGTTAGAGGCAGGTGGGCCTCGAGGTCCCAAACTGGCCGGTGGTCGGCCTCTTCCACGTCGACAAGCTGGCGGTGGTGACGTCGGTGGAGAATAATACTCGTCGCTCGAGCTCGACGCAACTGCAACTGCCGGTGTCGCTGTACATACGACGGGGCTGGATTCCGGCGGCTGCGAGGCGGAGCTGAGCGACGAGGCCGAAGATGTAGGGCGTGCGTTTTGCATTCTGGCACGATTTCGAGTAATCATGATTTGTTTTATGTTAATTTCATGTTCATTTATACTCGGTCGGTTATGTCATCATCTGTCAGATACATCGTTCTTATTTATAATTTTCCGTATTTTTGGTCTGATCTTCTTGTAGGTAATATATATATTTCGTCATATAATTTATCCATTGTAGTTTTGTTGTTTAACAAAATAATTATTATTATGCGATGACTTTATTCATCCGGAAACTGCAGTGAAACAATGGCCGTATAATTTATATTTACATTGCAGTCTTATGTGAATATAAATTCAATTGTGTTGTTACACAAAATAGCGTTAGGATAGACGGGTTTCGTCTATACTAACGCTATTTTGTATAACAACACAATTGTTCAATTACTATATACTAAACCTTTTAGCCCTTTATAACACTTATCGGTCAGTTTGGTTAGCTGACGAGTTACGATAAATGGACCTTATTGATAATCCATATCAGTACATGTATCAGCAAACGATAGAACGCTTGGCAACTTGTGTTCGTATTTCATCAAAATATACAATATTTTGCACCAAGATTCTTGTCTCTATGCACACACAGTGAGAGACTTTGAAATTGGCTGATTATAAATTAGTTTGCAATTTAACTTCATAAGATGTACTCATTTTTGTTGTTGTAAGTAATTAACGTCGAACATATAAATAAGAACATTATCCGATGAATTTAAGCATAGGCATAACAACGGGGATGGGCAGGTGAGCCAAGCCTTGCCCAGAAATGTATTCAAAATAAGATACAATAATCCGCTTTTATTAAAAAAGCAGATTATTGTATCTATATTTAATTAATTTTGGTCTTCAGCGCCAGTTTCCTGGCTTTGTTTTAGGTCTTGAATTTAGGTGGTTAATACAGTCGTATAACCACTGCCCGGAAAAGTGGGTGCATTTAGAACATGAAGCAAGAATGTAGAATTGACACTCTTCTTCTCTCCTACTCTTACGGAAACTTTCTTTTTCTAAGAGTCACAGTTATGCTTCTCCTCCTTTCCCCTACAATAAAGCAGTAAGAATAAGCGAACTACTAACTAGATGTTTTATCAACGCTGACGGGTCGCTCCAGTGGCACATTTTCAGGTACATCTTCTGCTGGTTTCTCGCGCACTGTGGTCGGAGTCATGGAGTCGTTCAGAACTTCGTCTTCGCCTCCTAAGGAATATGAAATTTTGGTTTATCATTGTCTTAAATTTACATTACTTAATGTCAACGTCAAGTGTCAAGGTAAATAAAGATGAGAAAAATGGAAAATGCATTTTGATAAATCGTTAATATTGGATGTGTCAAAGCCATAATAAACACATTTCATTAGAACAGTGAGTTTATTGTTACATCAAGATGTTATCTGCAGTGAAAGTGCATTCATGGGATGCAAGATGAAAACACATCTAACTCTAGTGTGAACAACAAGAAAAAACCAGTAATTTAACGTCCTGACCGTAACTAATTGGACATTTTTTTTGTGTTTGGAACCGTGTGTTTCTTTCTCCATTGCTGTCAGTGATTATCGTCTTCTGAAGGTATTATAAGGGCTGAGAGGAATAAAATCATTTTTATGGAAAACTGGGTATATGTCTTCACCTTAGATTGTTGATTGGCATCTAGTTCACCGAGATGGCAAAAAACTGTAACTTTCACGACTCTATAGGGCATTTATGTGGAAAAGTAAAGGGCGTAGGATCCTGAAACAGGATATATAATGTGCTATTGGCGCATACCTACACATCTACTGGCTTACTTGTCTTTGGCGACCACAGAAATAGGAAATAAGGAGAAGTGGTACGGGGGCGTAACCGCGCCACCGCGACTGGATCAATTTGGGCCATCCGGAAAAAATGGCCGTTTCATAACATCAGTTGAGATTCAATCGCGTAAGTGAAACTTTGTTAAATTGTCGTGTTGTTCGAGGATAACATGCAAATACCGAAGCGAAAATAATACATTTATCAAGGAAGGAATCATATACAATATGCAAGTGAAGGAATTTTCTTGTATTTGTCTATAAAAAGAATAAATTAAAAATTATTGTTTTCTTTATTGTTACATTTGGATTGATGGAGCAGCACGACATTATTATTTTTGTACAAAGTACAATGCTTCTTATATACTACTTTTAACTAGCAATCGGTGAATAACAAACGCAGTGAATAGAACAGCGAATGGTACTCCCAATAAACTTACGTGTTGCGTGGTACGGTTGTCGGTTGCGGTCTGTACGCTCGGTATGATTAGCTACCTACAAAGTCGTGGGTGTGTTTTAGTATGAGAAGCCAATTACAATGTTGCGTTTATTCAGTTCATTGAATGAGACCTTGTAACTGTGTGCATTAGTGTGCTTTTATGAAGAATGGTAGTGGGAAAAAGGATTTCTAGGCTCGCATACATTTTGATCTACATGGCATATCTCCTTTCTTCCAATATCTTTGTTGACGACCATGCAAATACCCCAGAGCGTCAAGTAAGAGTGATTAAGCTCCACAGTTACGACCCTATTTGCTAAGCGTTTTGAAACTTTTCTTTTTGGCATGGCCCAGTAGTGCGATACACTGTACACCTTACCTGACTGCTCATCATCAAATATGTGAAACATATCGCAGTCTTCCTTGTCTATTTCTTCAGCGAAAGTCACAACGCAAGTGTGCTGGTTATCGTCCCCGAGGAAGCTATCTCCGCTGTCTTGTCGAGTTGGCTCCTGCAATACCAATATTGGTATACTTTTAATATTAAACTACATAATCGTTATTCGTATGATTAAAGGTTGGAAAGTATGCTCCTGAATTGCTACTGTTTACGTTACTGTGTTTTTTATAGGTTTCAGTAGATATTGGTAAAAGGATTATAGATATTTGCAGTCATAAATCAACACTCGCGAGAAACGGTCGAGAGGTTTTAAGCCAGCTTAATGAAACCAAGTGCCAGTGTGCAAGGCGTCTGGTGCCGGCTCAGAATGCCTCCACCCCATCTCCTCCTATGGTTGTCGTAAAAGTCGACTAAGGGATTAGCCAGAGGATGGGCAGCAGCGTCTTTCGAGAACATTAACAACTCAACTGCGATCGCCAACCCGCCTGCCAAGCGTGGTGATTATGGCAAAACCCCCCAATGAGCCCACAACACATCCATATCGGTGGTTGTGGTGATCTTTGGGTGAGGCCTGTGTCCAGTAGTGGACTTAATTCGGCCGAAATGATGAATGAAACCAAGGGCCATGATATAACCATGTTATAGACAATTTAGTTAGTAATAAAGTAATCATTATTCGTGTGGTGTCCAGATTAAGAGTTTAGCACCACTCCATCTCCTCACGTGGATGTCGTAAAGACTAAGGAACTAAACCAGAGGGATGGACAGCTGCGTCCCTTCTGTGTAGTAGTAGCCATTTTGCGCTCACCAACCCGCCAGCCAGGCGTGATAAGTACTGGAAACTTCTCCCTAAAACGACATACAGCATACGGCATGTAACTGGACGTCTTATGGGGGACTTATGTTCAGCAGTGGTCGGTTTTGGCTGATATGAATAAGTGAAAGTTCGATAAAGCATTTTTTTATTAAATTATTTTTACAAATTGTAATCTGAGCACTACACGAAACGTCAACATTTAATGAATGTCGAGGACTGGAAACATTCCTCCCGATAAACGAATATAGTAGCAAGGAAACATACAAACGAACCAAATATAAGGTCTTACTTTATTAATAGAAAATATTTTAGGAGGTAAATCTATAGGTGGCAATCATGCGTTTCAGCAACAAAAAAAAACATTACATCAACTTTTATTTTATACATAGTCAAAAATAATTTAAATAATTCATGATTCCATTTGCATGAAAAGCGCAATTCACTACGTAAAAACTGTAAGCAACTATCACTATTACGTCTTTCAAAAAATACTGTGGTCACCGAACACACACACACACAATAATACTAAAACGTGTTTAAAAATGGTCCGGTCGAACAACAATGTGGTTGTTTAGTAGCACACTAGTGTGTGTTGATACTTAAAATGAATTCTATACCATTCATAGAGGGAGCCTTAAAATATTTTCCATTATTAAAATAAGACCCTATATATTTATTTGTATTTGGAAGTTTTGTGTTTTGAACCTTCATAATTTTTTTTTTTTTTTTTTTTGGTTTATAAAAACTTTGCCCCACACTAGGATTTCTCCTGTGTCGTGGGTGCGTTTACAGACATGATTTCCACATACAATACACCCAGACCCGGAACAACTATCTGCAGATCATACAAATGTTTGTTCCGTGCGGGAATCGAACCCACAACCCGGTGCGCAGCAGCCGACTGTATCAGCCACTACGCCAAGCGTGCCGTCAAAGATATCATATTCTGAAAGTAATTTGGGCTGATGAGGGCCGAACCACAATTTCAGCAATGTTGTCACTTTATAAATAATATCGTATCAGCCTTTTGTTCAGTAGAGGACCTCCTTTGGCTGATAGAAGAAAAGAAAGAAAATAATTTATTGTTGCTACAATTTCACATAGGTTTTATTATGGCAGGACTAACTACTTGATAAAAATCTAAACACTAACTAATGACTAAACGCTTAAAAACGAACACCCAGTGTGTTCGTGTCATGCACTAAACGCGCTGGCAAGACTAAACATGTTACTACTAAAATCATGACCAAAGGACTTGGAATCCACGTCAAGCATAATAACAATACTAATCATATGGCCAAAAGATCTAGAGTCCAAGCCTAGCATATTTAAATATCAAAATTTTCTCGTCTATGGTTGAGAGTCAGTAAGAGAATAAAAAGATTATTATCTATAGAAGACATAATTTTCGATCCATCCATAATATGCGTCGCCTAGCCGCAAAACATAGGTCGTTGTTCAGCTTAATGCTGCGGCGTCAGGACGAGCCAGTAGCGCTGATTTTCAGCGACAGCCTCATAAGATGATGATGACGCCTGTCGTCAACCAGAGAACGTGTAATGTTTTTGATCACTGGCCAAAGACCAATATGTTTAACTAAAAATATAACAAAGAAAATTTACAAAAAATGTACTTTCCCCGATGTATTTTATAAACATAAGTGTTTACCTTTTCCTTTGGTTTAGGTTCATCCTGGGAATTTTCTTTGGTCATCTTCTGCAATTCCGTCTCCATTATTTGTTTAAGGCTAGATTCTGGCAACTCATCCAAAAACAGGTATGGGTCATCTATATAAATAGAAAATATACGCATCTAGTTGTATCTTCGTGTTTGCAGAAGCTATAACTCTGTTTATATAACATATGCGAGGATGAAGTGAATAAATGAATACACAACGCTAACGATCGGACTATATATTGGCTGGTTGGAGGCAGGTATTTTCAACATTTACCGTGTCTCTGAGGTAAAACCTACTATTTACCGAGTGAATGCTATTAAAAGTAAGAAATTAACGATTATCACATCAGTCCGGATTTTTACCATTAAGACTTCGTAAATTTTAAGTTTTCCTGCAAAATCTTAGGATATAGTATAGTTTTAGCTTTTACAGTTACATAGGTACACATACTCGTATACTCAATCATTTATTCGCATTCCACAATGTAGACATAGGTTCTACAATATATATATCCTAGTGTGGGGCAAAGTTTATTAAAGAAAAAAAAAGAAAAAAATACTATGTATAAATATTATAATATATGTTTTATGTTTGTGTAAGTTTATACTACTACTATTCTCTGTGAATAAATGTCTTTGTATCTATACTTCTGACTCGTATCTTGTTGGTGCATCTACCTTGTTGTCTCTGCATCACCCAAAGGTCGTCTGGTAGAAAATGCCTATGGCATTAAGACCGCTTTTGTACATTGTGCATAAATAAATACATAATAAAACACGTTTTGACTGACATTGTAAAGCGTGTTACGACCGCATGCTATGGTTCATTTAGACGTGTAGGTACACAATAAAAAAGAATATATCTTCAGATAAAATTTATCTGGGAACGCATGATAATATTATTTAGTAGAATGCATCCAATTTTAACGCAACACATATCACTCAGTTCGTTTCAATCATAAGTATAATTTTTATAGTTTTGTATCCATGCATCATAAATCACCATATCTTATCGGCCAAAGGGCGTCCAGATTGCTAAACAAAGACCTTCCCTATAGATTTCTACAACGTTGTTTTTGGGGGAATTTGCCAATACTCACCACGCTTGGCAGGCGGGTTGGTGACCGCAGAATGGGTGCTGTTCCCCATAAGGGGCACTGCTGACCATCACTTTGTCGCCTTTTAAGGCATCCGTGGCAGGAGATGGAGTGGTACTATATTCTTAATCAGGATACTACATTGCATTGTGTGACATAAGTAACAAATTTTAATTATAACCAGCTCCTCATTATGTAAATATGAAATGAAATCATACCACTGTAAACATCCTTGACGACATCCTTTTCCCTCACGAACTCTTCCCATATCTTTTGCTCGCGTTGTTTCTGCCGTTCGCGACGTGCGTTCCTCCACGACCGCTCTAGCTCGTCTCCTTCAATGTACTAAAAGTACGTGTATAATTCAATAGATGGCGTTGCACTCAATAATTCACGAGTTACATTTTTAAACTAGGTCTTTTTAATTTATAACGACGCATTTACCACACCATAAGGAATTTATTAGGGTTCCGTAAATTCTATTACAAACTTTTCTGTTCAAGTTCTGAATTAGTGTAATTTAATAAGTGTTCCAGTTTAAGGTGGGTTCACATCTGTAAATGAATTAAGCCGAATTAAGTCCACTGCGGGACACTGTCCTCCCCCAAAGATCACCGCAACGACCGATATGTGTGTGTTGTGGGCTCATTGGGGGGTTTTGCCATAATCGCCACGCTTGGCAGACGGGTTGGCGGTCGCCGTTGAGTTGTTAATGTACTCGAAGGACGCTGCTACCCGTCCTCCGGCTAATCCCTTAGGCGACTTTTACGACACCCACGAGAAGAGGTCGGGTGGTGGTATTCTGAGACGGCACCACGCGGCAAGAGTGGATGTAGCAACTGTTTTTAAACTATTATTTCAGACAAGAACACGATTTTTATTGATATAGACCTTCGATCGCTTAATTAGTGATCCAACCTCCCTACACAACTGTATTCATCGTCTAGTGACATGGCGCTAAAACACATTTGAAACCGCAAGCAACATATGGTAGGGTGCTGCTTATTCACATTGTGCATAACTGAAAGAAGGGAATATTTTCCGAAAAGCAATCAAACGATAGCAACAAAACGTTCAATTTCAATATAAACGTCTTTGAAAATAGAATAAACATGAACAAAGCATGAACAGTTTACTTATATAAAAATGCATAATAAGTACAAACCTGCAAGTCCCCCAATTCAACTTTGATGTCGGACATATAAGAAAACCCTCGTATGCACGTCTCCATATCAATGGGCAAATGATTAAAATTGACACGAAACAAGAGTATAAGCACAAAAATAACATATAATTTGCTAGAAAACCTTGATAATTATTCACTATTCGCCATTGCGAACATTATTGTAAACATTTGAATTTGACATATCACAGGAAATTGTAAGCGCAGTGAAGGTCAATTCACTATTAATATTACTTTAATTACATACAGAAATAATCAAACCACCTACTAAATTAAACAATGTTATAAATCCTAATTTGTAAAATGTATTTAACCGCGTTATTATATATATTATAAGTAACTTAGACGAAAGGTAAGTCAAATAATAAATAATTGAAACAGTTATTTCATTGCATGATTACGTGCCATGATGGTGTCATTTCATCGTTGCTAAGCAACGGTTTGTTTTATGTCAACAACACAAACACGTGAGCGCATACGGCAAACAGTATTTTTATTATAATTTATTGCTTATTGTTCTAATGTTAATAAGAATCTCATTATAAGAAATAGTCAGAATATTATCGTTGAAAGAAAAAGTACTTATTTTGATTTATATGGAACACTCGCGTGGTTGTTAAGGTTTATACGCTTATGACAGCTGCGAGCTTGACGTGTCTGATCGAGAAGGAAGTGAATAGCTTGTACTGTATAGTGTATTGTCATTGTGCGAGAGTGGGTGAGCAGGTGTGTTCGGCATGTTATGTAGCGCGCTCCCGCTGTCCGACATGGGGGCGCTTCCAGTGCCGGTTCCACAACAGGAGTCACGACATTTTCCGCAATGGAGCAGAACAGCGATTTTAACACTGGCTGCTGTTTCTGAAGATGTTTCTATTGAGGTGGGTAGAAAAAAGTTGCGCATATGTAAATAGATATTCAAACCTTTTGTATACAGTATTGTTTATTATTCAGCGGGGCAGTAGGGGCTCCGGACTCCTTGCTCAGCCCCTGCCACCCGAGTTACCCTCCGTCGTTATATAGTAGGGGCCTAGGGGGTGACGAGCACAAAGATTGGGGAATCTGCATGCTCCTACCAAGCGATTCCCGGGATTACAGCGGTGCGCACACATGCCTCGGTGTGCGCGCAGCATAGCGCACAGTGAGCCTTTGGAGAGATCCCTTCGAGATCCTTTCGGCGTCGGCTACGCGCTTGAATTTATTATTATTTAATTATTTATTTTTGTACGAAGTCATTTTCTATTCGATGATTTGCCAACAAAAGTAAAGAAGGGCAGAAGTCAAGGGAAAAATATGGTTGATTCATTCTTTGGACGGACGGGTCATTTCGCAATAATTTGCGCTACAGGATAAAATGACTGTTACTGCAGATTGGTATGTTAAATCGATTC
Source organism: Diloba caeruleocephala (assembly GCA_947459985.1). Lineage (NCBI taxonomy): Eukaryota > Metazoa > Arthropoda > Insecta > Lepidoptera > Noctuidae > Diloba > Diloba caeruleocephala. The sequence continues at coordinate 1,798,099 of OX381616.1, read as the reverse complement.
ATGCGTAAGGCCACCGAAACTCCATTCTACCTGCGCAATAACTAACTTCATTTTGATTTAAACTTGCCGACCATCAGGCAATACATTATGAAGCAAGCGTCTAAACGCTACTTCGATTCTGCCCTGTACCACTCAAATCCCCTTGTGGCTGCCGATTACCAACCCTCCCTTATTAGCAGAGTACGCCGCCTGAGGCACGCTCTGGTCGACCCGGATGTCAAAATCACGATAGATCACATGAAGAGACTCGCGCGAGTGCGTTATTATATTATATTGTAGTATGTTCCTTCTTTACGCATTAACCTACATCTTTCTTCTCTTCTTCTTCTTCTTCTTCTCTTTCTGAGTTGTTGTCACGGACGTACTGCGATACACATTACCTGCTCGCTTTTTTGCTCCGTAAAACACAAAACGACGAGTAAACTTTTTGAAAACTGTTTTAATAAACGCAATACAGTGTCGTTTACGCGCGTGAGTGATATCCTGTAGATACACAGTGGTTAAATAGTGCAATTCAACGTAATAAAAGTAAAACTTAATTTGTTTTTTTGGGTTCCAAGGTAATCTAATATAATATATTGTCACCAGTACCTCCCAAAATTGTCTTCCAACCGACTTATTGTTGACAGTGTAGGCTACAGATCTGTGCATCGGATCAATATTGTTTGCGGAATAGGCGCCATCTATCGTGTAACGACACATTGCGTTCCACGCCATCTGACTTCCTTTGCCGGTACCTCTATTTATCATGGCGAAGTGCGCAGCTTGCGGCAAATTTTTGTCAGCAAAAGGGAGCGCCACTTGTAGCAACTTTACCTGCTCGAATAGGTATCACCTCGCTTGCCTGCTTCTACCGGAATCTGCTAGGATAAGTAGCGACTGGCTATGTCCAGATTGCAAGAAAAAGGTGCCCAGAGGTGACAACAGCGCTACTCCTGTGAAGAAGCTAAGTAGTGGCACCTCTGAAATCACTGAGCCTGTAAATCAAAGCGCTATTACCAGGTCACCGACTACTGTAGTTCAGGCCCAGGCTAGTAGTGTGCCGTGTGCAGAGGGCGAACCCTCGACGGAATTGCAATTGACCCTTCGAGAGTGAGATAGCTTACATATTTAGAATATTTATTTTTGTATTAATATAAGTCGTAGCCGTCCGTGACATCACAACTATCACATTCGGTCCTGTCTGAAAAACAGCGCCGCGGCATTTTTCTTTTTTTTAAGTGTCGCAGCATTATGCTGAGATAAGGACCTTATTTTGGCTCCGCGCAGGTTGTTTAAACTTTATTATATATCCTATCTGTACATTATCTGTAATTACCTGTGTGAGTCCGAAATAAAACTGTTTTCTTTCTTTCTTTCTTTCTTTCTCATTATGATCTTTTACCATAGTAATTTGTACAATTCAACATTGTAATCTGAATCATTTTAAAAGACTGTCTATGGAGTTTCCTGTCTGATCTTCTCCATAGGTCCAACTAATCAGAAACAGTGCAACTTAAATTCTGATGTTTCATAAGTGCCAGTAATTGGTTTATTTGCTTTGTTGGTTTAATTAGGTAACAAACCACTCCCGTCTCTACATCATTAATTAAAGTACGTTTTGTGGCAGTTACGTGATATATACGAGTAATGTATGCGTTTTCGACGCAATCATACAGAATTTTGTCTTTTGCTTTTACGTCTTTTGTTCTTATATGATGCTTTCGTCTTTATGATGTTATGACTGTATGATATTTCATTCGAAAGTCTACTTAGTACCTGTAGAAATATGAAGAATTGGAATTGGAACCGAACGACGTTGCCGACATATTTTTTAGAATTTTTTCATTTTTGAGAAATGTTTTATGAATATGTAAAGATTTATCAATCTAAAGTCTGTAGAATATCTTCCACAATTTCGCCAATGTCAAGTATAAGGCAATGTCATACGGTTATGACATTGCCTTATACTTGACATTGGCGAAATTGTGGAAGATATTCTACAGAAGCCATAATCTAAGAGAAGAAGAAGAAATATGAATTTTAACTAGAGATAACATTTAGGATATAGCTTTTTAATAATGAGGTTCATAATAATAAAGTGGATGACATGCTAGCAAATACAAACTTTAAAATTCATAGAAATGGTCGCATGTCGATTGTAATATTGTACGTCCATTATAATAATGACATGAACGGTCGCTCTGAAGTAAATATGTAGTATAGCTGTAATGCCACGTCAAAGGGCTTTATCTTTGATGGACCGATAGATATATATTTTCAAAAAAGGTGCTACTACAGTAGTATTTAAGCTGGCGCACACAAATGTGTACTGTATACATAAACATGATGCCTAAATATTCTCAAGAAAAAATAAAACGACTTCAAATAAACACAGCTATTATATCTACTAACTAGCTGGGACCCGCGGTTTCACCCGCATTTAATTTAATAGAAAATTTAGAGTACTTCGATATAGACACTTGACATAATATATATATATTGGATTTCAAGGGTTTTATTTTTATGCGCGGAACCCTAATAATTTTTCTAAAATAAAAGTAAGTTAGTCCTAAGTTATTCCTTATAACATCAGCTATCTGCCAGTGAAAGTCCCGTCAAAATCGGTCCAGCCGTTTCGGAGATTACCCGGAACAAACAGACAGACAGACAGACAAAAAATTTAAACATTGTTTTTTTGTTATAGGTACCGTATATACTCTCATATGCATTAAGTAAAAAGCTGTTATTTTGACATTACAAACAGACACATCAATTTAATTTATTTGTATAGATAATAATAATGTACATAATGCACCATACCTTTTCATAAGTATGTAGAGTAGCCCAGTGAAGGAAACATAAGAATCGGTCGGGTAGTTTCTGAAAAAATCGCGCACTTGCAAAAATACGGGGGAAACCGCAGACATAGATTGACTGTAGGGGGAAACAGATCACCTTCCTTTTTTGAAGCCGGGTAAATATAGAAATCAAGCAGTATCTTCTTCTTCTACATCGTATGGTTAGTGGCTAATGCCAGAGTTGTTCTAGCGGCCCAAAGGCCTCCGACTTAGCTTAACAACACTTCCGTCTAACGACAACCAGGACCGACGACTTTACGTGCCCTTCGAAGCTCAGCGGAGACGCTCAGTTCAAATACCACTATGCGATCACCCATCCATAGACTGACCGCATGAAGCGTTGCTTAACCTCGCCGATTGTTTATCGATCAGTAAGTGCAGCTGGCTATGAGCACTATGAAATATGTATACTAAATACAAAATTGCAAGTTCTTTGGCAAATATAAAAATGCGGAAGCCTGTAATGCGTGGAATCCCGAGCCACTGGGGGCATCTCCCATTCTGATAACCCAATCCTCCTTATCATAGGACAAAAAAGACCAAATCGTTTAATTGGCCTTAGCTTACAAAGTTACATGGTCAAGGGATTTTCCTTGTGAGCGCAAAGAATAGTTTTTTGTACAAGGATTTCCTCTTATAAAGATATAGGCATATGTCCAGGCTTCACCTTAATAGCATAGATTCCCCTTAATACCACCACCACCACCAGACGTCACACTGGCTGTGGGATTGCGTATAATGCACGCACCTTATTGGTACAAGATGACGCGATGCTACTTCGGCGGCCACAAACCTCCAACAGCATAAAATAATCAGACCGAACAAACCACTGAGCCATCTTTTGTTAGAACATTCATGAACAACTAAACTAGATATTTATTTTGCAATGTCTTAGGTTTTCGCGATTAGAATATTTATGTCACGGAAAATAGTAATTATATAAAAAGAAACACATGCGTTTTCAAAAAATTCAGTCTTTCTTTTGGTAACAAATCTTTAAATATTTAATCAACATACTTTTTTATCTATGCGGTAGACAAGGATGGATGATTTGTAATTTCTTATAACTTCATTATTTTCCAATGGATTATTTGCCAAAATATTATATGGCTTTATTCGCCTGATAGCTTTAGGTAGGTACTACGACAGTCCCCCGGGAAGACGGTGGCGCGCACGTGGTCCCGTGCCGCCGTGTGCGCAGCACAGCGCACAGTGAGACTTGGGGGGATCCTTTACAATCCTCCCCGAGAAGTGCCTACTAGTGCGTGGCACCAATGGGCGGTTCTAGTGTGATCTTACGAGGACCTGGAGCCCCCCTTCGGTGCCGAAGATGACAGCTCCAGTAGTTTTAGCCAGTAGGAGTCCGCATACCCCTTCGCCCTTCCCCGGGGCGAAGGAAATTCCATGTAGAACTTCCACTGGACACCAATAAAAAAAGTTACCTACTACGAGAGTAACATATATCAATGGGTACTATACACAAAATAGTTTTGACTGTTTTGACTGAGTTACGTATTTTTTAGAACAGTCAGAAATTCCAGAGGACGTTTAGGCATATATAAAGATTTTTACGTTTAGAATTTGCAGATTGTGGCAGTGATTTCCCATTTATTAATTTAAATGCAATATACCTAGCCAATGATCACGAAACTTTCCTCTCATCCAACCAGGGACCTTCACCAGGTCGTCTGTCCACCTCGTTGGAGGTCCGTCCACGCTGCGTTTTCAGGTGCACGGTCTCCATTCGAGAACCTTTTTGCCCCAACGGCCATCAGTTCTACGAGCAATGTGCCCCGCCCATTGCCACTTCAGTTTACTAATCCTTTCAGCTATGTCGACAACTTTAGTTCTTCTACGGATCTCCTCATTTCTAATTCGATCTCGTAGAGAAATACCAAGCATAGCTCTCTCCATAGCTCGCTGAGTGACCTTGAGCTTTCTTATAAGGCCTATCGTGAGTGACCATGTCTCTGTTCCATATGTCATCACTGGTAACACACACTGGTTAAAGATTTTAGTCTTGAGGCATTGCGGTATTGTTGACGAAAAGACGTTGCGAAGTTTCCCCGAACGCTGCCCAGCCGAGTCGGATAAGACGATTGACCTCTTTCTCAAAGTTGGACCGACATTAACTCTTGTTTTACAAGTAAGTCATGTTATCACTTTTATTGAACAGGGCGCTGATGTTAAGCGATGATGCGGTCGACAATAGAGAACGCTTATCAAGAACAAACTTGTTCACACCTGACTTAACTGTCCAATCCTTAGCGGTACGCATAAGGAAGGTGTTAGCAAACCGCTTCGTGCATTATCATAATTAGCTTAAGGCCATCCACTCTGAAGCAAAGGCCTCCTCCATAGATTTCCACGATTGTGTCGTCATTTTAAGGGATTTTGCCAATACTTACCATGCATTATAGACGGGTTGGTGAGCGCAGTATGGATGATCTTCTACAGAAGGGACGCTGCTGTTCATCCCTGTAGATTAGACCCTCAGTTGTATTTTACTACATCCACGGCAGGAAGAGCGGTGCTATATTCTTAATTCGGACACCACACAGAATACGCTTCGTACGTATAGGCGGAATATCCACCACATTATTATAATAGTGACACATTGCAGTATATTTATATAAACTGTCCCTTTCACTATCTTTCATAATATATGATATAACGTTACTCTTATTATGAAAATAATATTGGACCAGCTAGAACTGTTGTATGTTCCGTACGTTTTGAAAGGTTAGACTTTCTCCGGTCGTTAAATGAGTTTTATAGAATTAAAACTGTTAGTGTGTTATATGCTGGTATTTCGTTCCAGATAAACTAATTTATTGCTTGATTAGTTTATATCTTGTTTTGTTTCAAAATAAGACAGTGCCATCGAAAAAGCACTATTATATTACCTATATTGTTTTGTTGATAATAATGTCTGCATTAGAGTAGAGTATACTTTATTGTCATCATTTCGGCCGAATGGAGTACACTGCTGGACACAGGCCTCCCCCAAAGATCACCACAACGACCGATATGGGTGTGTTGTGTGCTCATTGGGGGGTCTTGCCATAATCGCCACGCTTGGCAGACGGGTTGGCGATCGCAGTTGAGTTGTTAATGTACTCGAAGGACGCTGCTGCCCATCCTCCGGTTAATCCCTTAGTCGACTTTTACGACACCCACGGGATGAAATGGGGTGAGCTTCTGAGCCGGCACCACACGGCATACTTTAAAGTACACCAAGTAAAATACAAAGTAATAAAACAACATAACAGTACAATTGGCAAATGTCTGCATTAGAGAGAGGATCTAATGAAAACCTCTTTTTTATACAACTTGGTGACGAAACGAGCAAGTCATTTGCCTGGAGGTAAGCATCACGCCTGCCCATAACAATTGTAATGCTACTCCGGACTTGTCCTGCGTGGCATCGCACTGTGTTCGTTAACTCCAGACTGAAGTTAATTAGTGGGTCCTACCCAGCAATTTAACTTAAGTGCCCTTCTAACCGGAGCACAGTAATGTCTAAACCACTGCTTAGCAACGAATATCTGGAATGGTACGTACCTACCTAGCCGGCCTCTTGCAACAAGACACCTACCACCTGTATCACAAACATCTATTTTATTTGTTTCTAAGGCCTTTGCCAGAGCGTATCTCCAAACCCTTGCCGGGCACTTTCCAATAACAAATAATGAACGTCTTCCACAGCGCCCGCTCTATTTTGCGACACGTTTGAGCTACGTATCGCGGATTAGATTCCTGCCCGAACCAATAATTTGTATCATCTACGCATCAGATGGGTCTATGTCTGTGTGTTTGTGCATGTGAGATTTATGTCTGTAAATTGTACCCAAGACACAGGAGAACTACTACACTAGTGCGGGACATCGCTTTTATAAGATTTTTTATGAGAACTCATACTCGAAACTTCATAAATTCAGACGGTAAAATAAAGTGATTTTTTACATGATTTGTCCAAGCTTGTTACATTGAGATGAAGCCTATAAGCTATTATTATAGATGGTCTATTAGGTAATATTAAAAGGTATGCGCAAATCTGGAAATTACCCACGGGAAGATGGCGGTGCGCACGAGTACACGTGCCGCCGTGTGCGCTGCACAGCGCATAGTGAGGATTCGGGAATCCTTTACAATACCCCACGAGATGTGCCTAGGAAGGCCTCTTTACAGTCACCTCCCCTCCGCTAGAGGAGGTGACCGCTTTATAGTCACCCCTCCGAGATGTATCTAAAGGCGTGGGCGTCACCAGTGGACGGCTTCTAGATGTAGATTTTTCGGGTTCCTGGAGCCCCTATCGGTGCCGAAGATGACCACTCCAGTGGTTTAAGCCGGTAGGAATCCGGCATGGACTTTCGCACTTCCCCGGGGCGGCGGAAGTACATGACACATTTCCAGCAGGCCAAATAAAAAATATCATCATATCATCATAACGGCCATTTATACGTCCACTGCTGAACAAAGGCCTCCCCCATAGATTTTCACAACTGTGTCATCATTTTGGGGGGTATTTGCCAATACTCACCACGCTTGGCAGGCGGGTTGGTGAGCGCAGTATTGCTACCGTTTCACAGAAGGGACGCTGCTGCCCATCCCTCTGGTTTAGATTCCCTTAGTCGCCTTTTACGACATCCACGGGAGGAGATGGAGTGGTGCTATATTCTTAATCCGGACACCACACGGAATTAATATAATTAATAAAAAATATGCAAACCAAATAATGCAGTAAGTAAGCGATTCACTTTTAATTATGTGTACCGAATCCCTTTTCCACAGTTCTTCTAACATAATATTCTTTATAGCTTGGGTAGTTGTAGCTAAAGCGAAATTGTAAGGGTTAATTTTGTTGAGGTAGGTAAGGGCGATACGTGGCGTGCGGAGTTCCTATAAGCAACTAAATATACGAACACTCGTTAGTTAAGCTTGTTTAGGTATTAGCAATTACTGACGTAATAAATTACTACAGTATACCCGTGGATATAAATAAGCTAAAAATTTTCCAGATTAGGCAACCTTCCGACAAAATTATACAGTTAAGGTCAACGAAAAGTGTACCATATTCCTAAACCCATATGTCGAAATTAAACCACAAGTTGGGACTGACACGCCATTAAACTATCAGAGAAGCTGGCAGCGCGCCATAGCTGGATAGTGACAGAAACGAAGCCCGTGAGTCAGCGGTACGCGGAACCTGTGTGCGGCGGCGCGATCGATAGATACTGCACCCCTCCCCGCCTCCGCCCGCCTGCACCTGCCGACAGAACCCACAGCCCAGCTCGCCGTCCGCCGCACGACAAAACACGCGAGATATCCTTAAAAAATCAACAGAAACCGGCAAGAAACAGTGCTTTCATCAGTCAATTTTAACATCTGTAACCAGTTTAATAGTTCAAGGTCGCACCGGTCAGCGACCTCGGTTATGTCTACGAGAAACGTCTACCTCATAAAGCATTAGTCGAATACGTCGCTGTTTATTATTTGTGTTGATCTGTGAAATTTTATTTTTAATTATTACGTGTAGTGGGCAAGGTCGTGGTGCGTTTGCCGTGCACAAATGTTGAATCTTTATCATTGGAAACCCGCGCGTGCTCCGCGGTGGTACGCAACAAAGGAGGTTGCGCTAATCGCTTCGCCCTGAGTTATTTTGCTTTGTTTTGTGAATGTGAATAAATCTTATCTGCAGCAATGGCGTCCAAAGTCCTAGTGCCTGCAGCCCCGTTTACGAAGCTACAAGTGAGTGCATCATCTCTTATTTTGAGTATAATATCTCATCATCAGCTCCAATTTTGTTTCGGAAATAGATGCCGTACCATCTTTACGTCATCTCAACTATTAACTTGATTTGAGCAGGTATACCTACTTAATTATAGGTATGTTTATCAGTGTCTTGAATAATGAAATTGCCTTGTCACGGAACACAAAGAGCCACCTTTCGGTCAATGACATTATGGGAAAATTCATAATGTATATCAGATGGGTTTTTCCCATTGCCTTGCTATGGGAAATTGTTATCGATACCAATTTATTTGTACATGACTGCTTCCTGACCTGACTTCCTGATTTTGTTCAGATGTGAAATATTTAGTTATATATTTTATACATTTATATTTGATACTTAGTTTTCGTGATAACAATGTACTAAACATGCGCTGCGACTAGATTTTACCTGAAAAAGCGTTATTATGGATAGGTAGATAGATAAAAATATCAATAATTGTGTGTTTTGTTTTAATATATATATTTGTAACAAATGTTATTATCTAAGTTATTAAAATTAAGTATGCTTTTTATTTTCATTCCCCGATACCCCTACGTTGCTTTACCTCACACACACGACCCAGCCCGTACGTTCGTGAACGTAGACCTTTTAATTATCATTACAATAAGCGGTTATAGGGAACACTGCCATAATCACTACGACTGGTGATCTCAGCATGTTGTTATTGGCACACGAGAGGACGCTGCTGTGAACGGCTGTTGATACCCATAATCGCCTGTTACAATACCCACGAATGGTGGGGCGTCTGCCGAAACCACACGGAGAGCTAACTCAACGCACGAACAAGCTTTCAGTTACCGGCAAAATGAATCCCTAATCCGGAACCGGAAGTTAATAACAGAGAAAACCAAAACGTCAACACGAAATTCATATTTGTATTCTAGCTAACTCCGAAAGCATCTTCAGATCCGTTATCATTTCGGCCCAATAAAGTCCACTGCTAACACAGGCCTCCCTCAAAGATCACCACAACGACCGACATCGGTGTGTTGTGTGCTCATTGGGGGGGTCTTACCATAATCGCCACGCTTGGTAGGTGGGTTGGCGATCGCAGCTGCCCATCCTCCAGCTAATCCCTTTAGTCGCCTTTTACGACACCCACGGGATGAGATCCGTTACATTACTTCCAATTTTGTAGGATTGCACTTACCGGACTTTTCAAGTCTTCATCCCTAGACTACGCTCGTTTTCAGGTAAAGAAATCGCCTCCGGAGACGCCGGGCGGAGGCTTTATCATTGGCGGGGACCCTGCCGCCAGGGTAGCGCACCTAGAGCACAGTGTCCGATTCCTGCAGGAGCAACACCGGCTCATGCTGAGCGGTCTCCACGCTGAGATCGAAGCACTGAGAGAGAGGAATAGAGGTACCTATCCATAATTCATGGAATTAAAGTTTCCGAGTGACATGGAGTATTTATAGGAACTCGTAGCATTAGCAATAGCAAGCAGATGTCTTAAATTAATGGCTTTTTACCGACTTCAAAAAGGAGGAGGTTCTCAATTCGATGTGAATTTTTTTTTTATGTATGTACACCGATTACTCCGAGATCTATAGACTGATTTGAGCGATTATGTTTTTAATAGGTGCAGAATGCTTTCAAATTTGTCCCATATAAATTTCTTTACATTTTATTAGGTAGTTTTTTTAACGAGCTTCAATAAATGGTTTAATTTGACTGCGCTTACCTAGATGATGTCTTAATAGTTTCGATTCTTAGGATAATTTTTAGTGTTAGATACGGATACCAAATTGGGAAAAGTTCTTACATTTATTTTCACTAAAGAGAAACATTTTAACAAAAAAAAAACCGACTTCAAAATTCTATAGGATATTAAAACCACTAAAAAGAAAACAAATACTTTATTTATGAATTCGGGCGGGGCCAGCTATGCCCAACCATGGTCCATGCAGACCAACGAGATATATTTATGGGTCCCGCCCGACTTCATAAATAAAGTTTTTTTTTTCTTTCTAGTGGTGTTAATACCCTATGGAATTCTGAAGTCCATTTTTATAATTAAAAGTTTTATTCAATACAAGATTGTGACGAGACGAGCAAGCCATTCGCCTGGTGGTAAGCTTCACGCCTGCCCATAACAATTGTAATGCTGCTCAGGACTTGTCCTGCGCGGCACCACACTGCGCTCGTCACCTCGAGACATTAGTTGTGTAGTCTCTTCTAACGGGAGCACAGTAATGTCTAAAGTTTACACGCTACTGCTTAGCGGTGAATATCTGCTACTGGGGTGGTACCTACCTTTTTTTCTTTATTGCTGCCCGGTGGAAGTTCTTCATGAACTTCCTTCGCCCCGGGGAAGGGCTAAGGGGTATGCCAGACTCCCACCGGCTAAACCACTGGAGCGGTCATCTTCGGCACCTAAGGGAGGCTCCAGGTCCTTGTATGATCACACTAGAGCCGCCCACTGGTGCCACTCCTATAGGCACATCTCGGAGAGGGTGACTGTAAAGCAATCACACCCCCCCGGGAGGGATTTTAAAGGATCCCCCAAAGCATCCCACGGCAGCGCGTGACCACATGCGTGCTACAGTCTTCTCTTGGGCGCTCAGTGTGGGCACGCAGATTTCCCAATCTACGCGCCCGCGAACCCAGAGGTCCCCGAGTTTCAGGCCTATAGGAATTAGGCGCCAGGGCGGTTGTTACCCCGGCCCCGTCTCCTCCTTCTTCAAGCGGGATGGGCCCTCTCCCGGGGTGGTACCTACCTAGACAGCTTCTTGCAAGAAAAGACATACCACGAGTAAAATAATTTTCCGAAGGTATTAACAGGACAGTCAATGTGTCAATGTAACGACTTTAACGCATCTGCTACTTTTATAAAACGCTCAAACATTGAAAATGTGCTGTTCCATTGCATTACACAATCCTGGAACACTCATGATGTGCTTGATTCAGTCTGTCTTCTTTGTAGTTGTTTTTGAGCTTGGCTAGAATGGTACAAAAACATTTTTTCTTGTAATTATAAACCACTTTGAATAGAAAGTTGCATCTCGTGGACTGTAATATCTAAGTCATTATATCTTCGTCAACTTAATTATCTTGAGCAAGTTGCTACCATTTCTTATCCACCCTCAATCGATCCATTACTGGGTAATCGTGCCCTCACTTCATAACTAACTGGACTATCCATTCTCTCGATGTCTAAAGTTTTGCTTGTCACGCATGACAACCAAGTACTAAGTAGATAGATCATATAATAGTGCACAATACCCAAGCGGTGCTAAGGTCACCTGCAACTTGCGCGCACTTCAGTGATGATTCATTGGTCTATATAATTGGTATTCTTGAAATGCGTAGACCACTAAGGATCGTCAACCACAAACATCCCCTGGTCCTGGTTAATTTGCATGACATAACATTAGAATATATTACTCACATGTAAGCTGGCACGTCTATTGACCTTGAGCTACATAAAGTACTATATTGGTTTATAAAGTTTCAGTTTGATATATTAATTTGATTGCTTAATGGTGTGTGCTAGCGGACAAGTAGCTATGAAAACATTACTACTAGTAATCATCCCCTTTATTATTTTTTATAAATGTGAGTCATTTAAATAAAGAAAATGTATACGAGTATGACAGACAAACAATAATTTAAAATAAGAAAATGTATATGAGTATGACAGACAAACAATAATTTAAAATAAGAAAATGTATATGAGTATGACAGACAAATAATCATTTAAAATAAGAAAATGTATATGAGTATGACAGACAAATAATCATTTAAAATAAGAAAATGTTTAAGAGTATGACAGACAAATAATCATTTAAAATAAGAAAATGTATATGAGTATGACAGACAAATAATCATTTAAAATAAGAAAATGTATATGAGTATGACAGACTAACGTGTTGCTGGGGAGTTTGTCGCGCCGTTTCTTCTCCCCAGCTTAAACACTAGGAAGCTGTGAAGGGTGGACTTAATGGGTGCTGTCTTATGTTGACGTTCAAAAATAACTATTTTATAGTCTATTTTGAATAAAAGATTTTGACTTTGACTATTCCGAATTATATAACAACAACGACTGTAACATTTCACACACGTTAACACAACTTTACAAATTTAGAGTACAGTCAAATTACTACATTAATATAATTAGTATTGTTCATGACCACAGAACAGTTCATTATACGCACCCCTGTTTTTCTCTTTGTCGCGGGGATATCTTATTGGGATTAAGAAAATTAATTAAGAAAATGTTTAAGAGTATGACAGACAAATAATCATTTAAAATAAGAAAATGTATATGAGTATGACAGACAAACAATAATTTAAAATAAGAAAATTTATATAAGTATGACAGACAAATAATAATTTAAAATAAGAAAATGTATATGAGTATGACAGACAAATAATAATTTAAAATAAGAAAATGTATATGAGTATGACAGACAAATAATTATTTAAAATAAGAAAATGTATATGAGTATGACAGACAAATAATTATTTAAAATAAGAAAATGTATATGAGTATGACAGACAAACGTGTTGCTGGGGAGTTTGTTGCGCCGTTTCTTCTCCCCAGCTTAAACACTAGGAAGCTGTGAAGGGTGGGCTTATATGGGTGCTGTCTTATGTTGACGTTCAAAAAGAACTATTTTATAGTCTATTTTGAATAAAAGATTTTGACTTTGACTATTCCGAATTATATAACAACAACGACTGTAACATTTCACACACGTTAACACAACTTTACAAATTTAGAGTACAGTCAAATTACTACATTAATATAATTAGTATTGTTCATGACCACAGAACAGTTCATTATACGCACCCCTGTTTTTCTCTTTGTCCCGGGGATATTTTATTGGGCTTCCTTCAGCTTGGGAGGATCTTACCGGATAAAACCCCACCGTGTTCCTTCCATTTACTTACCTATAACTGGGGGTACGATGTTCGGCAATTAGACCTGACACACCCTCCTGCGCCTGATTACTTAGGACGTTTACCATACCGTCAATCATTGAAGGGCCGACACCTGCCGGGGGTCTAATGCAGACAAAGCGTACACCTCACCCCCGGCGAAAAGGTAAGAAGAAGGATACCGTGGGGTTTTAGCCGGTTTGAGCCCGGCATGCCCCTCCGCCCTTCCCAAGGCGGAGGAAGTCCAAGAGGACTTCACCACGTAAAAAAAAGGACGTTTACCATCAGAATATACAGTGCCTCAACATGAAAGCCAAACCAGAATAACGGGTTACGGCAAGGACAAAATAATCACCAGCGTAATTTGCACGGGATTATAAGTACTTTACTGACATACTTCCAGTTTTATTTTATGCATAATTCGACACGCATTCACAAGACATACGTTTCAACCAAGGTCTTCTTTCTATGTGCTTTATTTTTACCTCGTTACTATTGCCAATTTGTTCACTAACTTTTGCGAAAATAAACACAGATTTACAGAGACATTTTGGTCTCTGGTCTTTGCTCGCATAGGCATAAAAGGTAATGTGTCAGACTTAAAACAAAATTTTAGTTCAAACATTTAAATGACAATTTATACTATGTTTTACGCGCACGGCACAAGTGATTAATATGGTGCGTTTTGATATTCCTAATTTCGGTGATTTTTCCAACGACTTTGGCTGCACACGGAATCGGAATGTGTGTTTATGTGGCACAATTTCTAACATAACCAAACTGTAGATTCAATTCCATATATCTTGTTTAAGCAGCTGTCGATAAAACTAAGGCAGCATATAGATGGCATCTTTATCTAACAAATCACACTTATTTGGAACTTGTAACGCTTCATGAAGTTAAAATGTATGATAAATGTAATGTATAATAAATCACGTCGGGGTCACCAATGTTGAGGCACGGTGTTGGGATTGACTCCTCAAATAAAATTCACTCTCGTTAACTGTTTATATAATGAATTATCAATTACACATTTACGTACAGATACACGCGACTCTCTTACATCCCGCCAACACAGTGACTGGTGAGGCGATGGGCGATACAAATGTACAATGTTGCAGTTATAATAATAGGGTTCCTTAGGACATATATGTAGTCCCTACAGGTCCAACGATGTACGAGAGATGGTCGGTCCCTTGGGTAACGTATCATGTGTAACGTTGAGTGGGCGCATGCGCGGGCAAGTTCACTTCTGTCACGTGTACTGAGTTGCATGGGCTCTAATTTATTTATTTTAATTATAACGATAGTACACCAATTACAATAATTATCGACAAGTCAACAATTAATTAGAAATAATACAATTTAAAACACAAATGATTCCGCACATTCTTGGGCACAAAGTGTCTCAGGAAAAAAATCAGAAAAACCCTCTATTAGTATGCATTATGCACTTGGCGAGAGATCTACACGAAACAGGGTACGATACCAGTTAATTGCAAGCAAATCTTGCAAGTTATCTGTCACTTAAAGACATAGTTAAATTTTCTGACAGAATAGGTATGTATAAATTTTACAAAGCAAAGTAATTTCTTCAAAAGCCAATAGTTGCTTTGGTAGTAGCTCTTACAGATTACAGGAAAACCTATAAGAAGTCTATGGTCTTAAAATAACATGGTAAATCTTTCAATATGGTGCGTACAAACTTACATTTGCGGTTACAATGTCTAGGGAAACATGTTTTTCAACTACGATATTAAGTTTGTTATTGTGATAAGTCATTGGTACAAGACCGAATTCAACAATAGACAATATGTTCAGCAATTCCGAAACCCTCCACGTGGGTTCAACTCGCACTTGTCCAGTTTTTTTTTTGTATGTGTTGACTTCCTCCGCCCCCGGGGAAGGCGACGCTGGCAATGCCGGATTTTTACTGGCTAAAACAACACGGTTTTCCTCTGTAGATATTGCGCCAGGGTCATGGAGTGCACGCTCATCGAAGACAAGCATGAACATTCCTGCAGTCAAAATATTCTAAAATATAAAGCAATCACTTCTGTTAAAGTTTTAGAAGTTTTTATAGAATACCACTGCCCCGTTTTTGCCTTGACGTTTGGAGCATTGACCGGCAAACGCAGTTCAAGACCCTTTTGATAAATCTTACTCCTTAATTTTACAGATTTACAGTTCCAACTAATATTCAACAAGGAATCATCGCCGAAAGTCAGTCCACCTCCAACAGACGAAACTGCTGAAAACAGTGAGGTAATTTGACAAGTCTGTACAAACGTTACAATTAATGGTCTCTTCATGGTCTGCTGCGTTTACACGAAATTGATCTTTCACAAGAAAGCCTAATTAGTCTAGTTATGTAAACTAAAGAGTCACTGCTGTTGGCAAATAAAAAAGAATTTGATTTCAGATGTAAAATTTAAAAAATTAGTGATTAATTTATCTAGTTTAAAGCAAGAATTTAGAATGGGAAATTATACTTTTAATAAGTGCTTGCTTACCTGAGGGTCCCGCTAGGATGCACAGTTAGGGTTGCCAGATGGTCGGGATTCGTCTGGATTGTTCCGACATTTGACATATGATGTCCAGAATCCCGACGAAATACAAAATGTCTCGACAAAAAGAAATTTAAAACTACCGTGCGCTTTCACGATCATTTCACCCCGACTGAACGGAATGGTGGCGTTCCGTTCCTTTAGTGTATTTGTTGAAAGTGCCACCAAAAACAAAGTCAAAGTAAACGCGACTCAGAGTCACAGCAGTTTATTCATAAGAAAAAAGTTCACAAATCAGTACAGTTTTTTTTTGTTTAGAATAAGAAAGGTAAGGGAAGCGGTAGGGTGTATGGAAGCATACGATAGCGGAGCGAACGACTTGTAATGTGCGTCGAAGTTAATATGTGACATTCTATGGTCTCAAATTATTATATTAACTTATGACACGATACTCATAATGTGCCAAAAATGCTAAGTTTTAGATTTTTGTCATAATGTAAATTTTAATAACAAAAGGTATGATTTTGTCTTATTTGTCCCGACAACGATCCCAAAATCCCTACACTTTGAAATTTTTCCCACAGATTGTAGTCTTCATATCTGGCAACCCTATGCACAGTGCACTGGATCTTTCAATCATTCATTAGGTACTTATGCGAGTAAACTCAGTAGAGACAAAATAAATATTTCATCTTTCAAATCGCTGTCATAGTTTTTTTTACTAGGTATAGTACACCTGGGGGTTGCCAGCATTTTTTTACTGGTAAAGGTGTGACGTAGGTATTGAAGAAGGTTTTAAAACACTGGTTTATATAGCACATTAACATTAACCAGACAACTTGCCGTGTGGTGCCGGCTCAGAATGCCACCACCCCATCTCCTCCCATGGGTGTCGTAAAAGTCGACTAAGGGATTAGCCGGAGGATGGGCAGCAGCGTCCTTCGAGTACATTAACAACTCAACTGCGATCGCCAACCCGCCTGCCAAGCGTGGCGATTATGGCAAAACCCCCCAATGAGCCCACAAGACATCCATATCGATGGTTGTGGTGATCTTTGGGGGAGGCCTGTGTCCAGCAGTGGACTTTATTCGGCCGAAATGATGAGACAACTTAGTAAAATTTTCTGCAATAATTATACAATTCGACGAGTAACGTGTTCGTTAAAAGCATTGTTATCATGTAAGTTGAAAGTAAGTAGGTCGATTGGTCAAGTCAGCCTCAGAAAGGTTTATTGCAAGTGAATTTCAAAACATATTTAGTAGTTTCAATAAATGGGCAGTTAAATGAGAACCGAATAAAAATACCATCAACGGCAATCTGTTTATGTTGGATGTCGGCCACATTAATTTCGTAGTTTTTGTGAACTAATTGAACTGAGTGAAGTAATTTCAAATTTTCTCTCTGAGATACATGTTGGAATCGCTAATAGTTTTCTAGACCTTGAGGCATCTACTTATCATTTAGTGCAAACGGGCTATAAATCGACGTGAGGCCTCCCATTACACTAGCGCTTCCCTAGCGCGGCCATTCTCGAACGTGTGCTGTCGCATGCGCGTCGTGTTCGTGGCTATTATCAGTATCAAAATGGATTCTGTCATTTTGATACTAATCATACATTATAATAAAAAATTTAAACGGATTCTATCGCGTATATTTTAGATTTATTTTTTCCTGACGTTTCGAACACTTTGCAGCATTTGAGGTCGCAGGATGTCTGAGGTGACAGGCGTCGTTACAGATTTTAAAAAGTTATTTTATTTTATCTTCCGTACAACTTTGATCAAAGAATTAGTTTCGATGCACGCAGTAATCATTTACAGTGTCTTGATGTTTCTTTGTGCGATATTTTGTTGACTAATCATACGGTTAAGTTATGCATTGTGTACGCAGGTGAAGCTGAAGGGCGAGGTAACCCGGTTGGAGCGCGAAGCGTCCGTCGCGCGGGATGAAGCGAAAGCCGCAGAGGCGCGCGCAACGCAGTTGCAGCGACTTGTCGATGCGCAGATTGAGTACGTACATACTTACCTACATATTAGGTAGATTAGATTAGACGGCATGGTTGGTGCAGTGGCTGATACAGTCGGCTGCTGCGCTCCGGGTCGTGGGTTCG
Source organism: Diloba caeruleocephala (assembly GCA_947459985.1). NCBI lineage: Eukaryota > Metazoa > Arthropoda > Insecta > Lepidoptera > Noctuidae > Diloba > Diloba caeruleocephala. The sequence goes on along the minus strand of OX381616.1, from coordinate 1,779,960 downwards.
ATTCCTACACGGAACAAATATTTGTATGACCTGCAGGTAGTTGTTCTGGGTCTGGGTGTATTGTATGTGGAATTCATGTCTGTAAACGCACCCACGACACAGGAGAAATCCTAGTGTGGGGCAACGTTAAAGATTAAGAAGTATGTTACTTCCAGAAAAGTCTTTTGGTATGGGGGCTGTCAGTGCTGCCTGCCCTTTACCAGTAAATGGCGGCAATCTCACGAAATTGCCCTGTCGAGCTTTGGAAGATCCGTTTATGATTATGATATGATAACATAACATGCACGTGACATTTCGCAAATTGGTGCGCACCAATACCCTATCCCAACCAGTATCGCTTAACGCAGAAAGCTCCGCTCGCTGGAGGTGGCGCCGGCGTGCTGCGCCTCGGACAGCTCGTGCGCCTCGGAGTCGCGCGCCGAGCTGCGCGCGCGCCTGGGCGAGGCCGAGCGCCTGGTGCGGCGCCTGCGGGCCGACGCCGAGCGCCAGCGCAGAGAGGTACAGGCGGGCCGGCCCGGGGGCGCCGTCACTAACCTGTTGTTTGACGGCGCGGCCGCGCGCCACGCTCACGTACGTGTCGCTCCGGCCGCCAGCGCCGCGCCACACGACACCCCAGTATGCCCCGCACCCCGCAGCCCACCTCTCTCCATCGTATACACCTCAGTTCGACACGTTCTGTAGTTTATGTCCAGTGGAAATTCTACATGGAACTTCCATTCATCTTCGGCACCGATGGGGGGCTCCAGGTCCTCGTAAAGTTTTTTTTTTTTTTTTATTGTTTGGCGAACATTTGAGGAAGTCTAATTTCAGTAGGTTTTAGGAAAATTACAACTAGCTTTGCCTAGTTATAATGGAATAAAACTGAAATAAATTCGGTGTCGAACTTGTTACATAGGCTGCACTAAAAGTATCGGAAATGGAATATTTCCACTGTTCCTGTCATATTAAAATCTTTTTAATTGAAAACTCCTTGGTTTTACAAATCGAATACCATTTATTTATTTAAAAAAAGATTCACGGTCTTGTCACAAGGTTTTGTCAAACTTGTTTAGTCGTTGAGAAAATGGAATTGACTCGAGAAAATTCAAGAGCGATGATTTATTATGACTTTCGAAGTGGTTTAACACAAAAACAGTGTGTTGACCGGATGATTTCTGCATTTGGTGATGAAGCCCCATCCAAAACCACAATTTATCGCTGGTTTGCTGAATTTCAACGTGGACGTGTCAAGCTCAGTGATGATCCTCGTCAAGGTCGTCCAAAAACTGCAGTCACCCAAGAAAACGTTGATGCTGTGCGTAAGCTGATTGAGGAAGATCGACATGTGACATACCGCGAAATTCAGGCAACTTTAGACATTGGCATGAGTCAAATACAAATAATCTTGCATGAACAATTAGGTGTAAAAAAGTTGTTCTCCCGATGGATACCGCATTTGCTATGTGAAGAGCAAAAAGCGGCTCGCGTTACTTGGTGCGTCAGAACTCTCGAAAGATTCCACGCAGGATCCTCAAATGCTGTATACAACATCGTATCAGGTGACGAATCCTGGATATATGCGTACGAACCCGAAACAAAAAACCAGTCACGAGTTTGGGTGTTTGAAAATGAGTTAAAGCCAACAAAAATTGTTCGTTCACGTTCACGTTCACCAAAAAACATGGTGGCCACGTTTGTCTCCAAAACCGGCCATGTTACGACTATTCCTCTTGAGGGACAAAGAACGGTTAATGCAGAATGGTATGCTAGCATTTGTTTGCCACAGGTCGTTTCTGAACTCCGTAGAGAGAACTGCAACCGCCGCATCATCCTCCATCACGACAATGCGAGTTCTCACACCGCGCACAGAACAAAAGAGTTTTTAGAGCAAGAAAACATAGAATTATTAGACCATCTGCCGTACAGCCCCGACCTAAGCCCTAATGATTTCTATACTTTCCCTAAAATAAAGAATAAATTGCGTGGACAGAGATTTTCATCACCTAAAGAAGCTGTGGACGCCTACAAAACGGCCATTTTGGAGACCCCAACTTCCGAATGGAATGGTTGCTTCAATGATTGGTTCCATCATATGGAAAAATGTGTCAAATTTCGCGGAGAATACTTCGAAAAGCAATAAATACATTTTTAAATAGTAATGTTGTGTCACTTCCTTGATTCCCGAAATTTTCAGTGCCGCCCTCGTACTATTAAATTACCTTGAAATGGGATTGTCTTCTCGGAGTTTTTTCAAACCCCCATATCAAATATGTGCCAATGTTTGACCAAACAATGGATGGTAAATGCTGGTGGTGTCGTTGAGACGCGGCTTGGCGCCTGTCAGGTGCGCCGACGCAGACGGGACCGTGTCATAAATTCACAAGCAGTACCCAGGGAAATACCTAGGCAAGACTTTCAAGTCCTATCATCTTTTCCATGTCCACCATTTATAGACACTTTAAAGTCCAAAACATCTGAATATATTTTGACTTTATAATGTTGGCAAAACATTTACACTTTTAAGTGCGCGGCCAACAACAATCAGGCTTAAAATTGTGTGTGCGCATAACATAATTCACATGACTCACGTGTTGAGATCTAGTATTTTAGTTCCTAAAAGAAGTATCTTTGCGTTTTCCTGTTTACAAGGTTCGAAGTTTACAAACTAAGGAATACCAAATCTTTTTCGAAAATGTTCACTATCTCCCTTTCGCATATCCTGTCTATGTGTCCTTTGTATTCTCTGGCTACGGTTTTACTTAAATAGGTATTTAACACAGGTGTACCTTCGTTTTCAGTACTATTTTAATCGCGATTTCGTGTGATGTTTAGTTTACTACTAACACTGCATGCGTCAGCATCTCTGTTTTGTGTCCCGTCCTCGTATGCGCTTTTACAATTATTTAATTCATAATGATTTATGTTAGTGATAAGAGGTAAGGATGAAGAGAGAGGCCGAACAAATAGTATCTATACGACACTACAAGAACTTGACTTATTATTATTGAACTAATCTTGTTGTAAAGTACCTATTTCAATTTGGAACTTGCTGCCATGATTAATGGCCAGAGCCAGAAGTGGGGCTAAATTACGCAGGACTGGCAACCCTTACGATATTTTAAGCAGAGTAAAGCACTAGACCCTGATGTTCAGCCGGTTGTTAGCAAAACTAAGAAGAAGAAGAAGCATGCTAAGCAAGATAGAAGCATCTTAGTCAGTTATCGATCTTATAAAAGTTAGATTGTTTAGACACGTTTTAAGCTTTTTTTATCTGTATCCTTTATAAAAATAAAAAGTATTAAGAAAATCGAAGTAAATACACTTCGTATATAAAATGAGGCTTAGCGTTAGTTACATCACTACCTTCCTATCTTATCGAAGCACTACTTCTGGCATTGCAGGTGGATGAAAATTTGATTAATTTGCACTATGTTGACTTAGAACTCACATGCACATGATTTTATGAGTTTTTTGCAATGCACATTTATCCCGAAAGCGACAAAGCTGAAAGAATTACACAACATAACATTTTCCATTAACAAGGATAGGCATCTAGGTAAGCATTTTCTCAAACGCAAGCCAGGCGAGCATCTAATAAAGACCAATTTTACCCTCTACTTTGTATAGGCCCCATTAAGTGTTCATCCATCTTCATATCCAGAATATTATCTAGCATAGTGAGTAAAGGGGCTAATATAAACAAAGGTGAAAGACTCGTTTTGACAACGAACGTTAATAAAAAGTTAGATTACATAGATAAAGAAGAAGTCCACTGCTGGACACAGGCCTCCCCCAAAGACCACCACAACGACTGATATGGGTGTGTTGCGGGCTCATTGGGGATTTTCCATAATCGCTTGGCAGACTGGTTGGCGATCGCAGTTGAGTTGTTAATGTACTCGAAGGACGCTGCTGCCCATCCTCCGGCTAATCCCTTAGTCGACTTTTACGACACCCTCGGGAGGAGATGGGATGGTGGTATTCTGAGACGGCACCACACGGTATAAAAAAAAATGTAATCCAATGTAAATGTATAATTGGTAAACAGTCATCCAATTACGAGTTAACAGTTACAGTGTATGAAGAACTCTTTGCACGCAAGCCTGCGAGCGAGTGGTCTGGACGCCTATGGTTACCAGAACTATCACTTCCCTTCCGTTCACACGCCTGAATTCTGGCGAGAGCCGCTTAGAGAGTGAGTACAATTCATGTAAGAGCTTCAGTAAACTCATGACACATATATCGATCTGTGGATGATAGACACAGGTATCTCATAATTTCGCGTCTTTCGTCTTTTCATAGCATTGCTTTCGTAAAGAACGGAAGTTGTCTGCTGGTATACACGGAGTCACTATGTACTGGTACTGATAATATGAGTAGCTATGCACCTAAAGAAAAACTAGTTGAAACTTATCGAATCCGAGAACCTGCCACAGATGTTTTTGACGTTAACATTTGAATCTTTTTCGACAAGCTCCACGCCATTGTTGTTCCTGACAGATATTCTTAGTTTCTTTACATGGGTTGACTAGAACAAATCAGAAAACCTATCTCGTTTTCTGTTAGATTCTAACAGAAAGACCAAAAACTGCCAAATATGAATGGTGACAATGGCGACAGAGATTAACAATGTCGATAAGTCTTAAGCTGGGAGGCAGACATCAGCAAGACCTTACAACCACACCAAGCAGAAGACAGATTACTATGTTGTTCAAGCTACAAACATTCATTTCTTCTTTCCATCTGTAGCAACGAATAAATCTTTATATAACAGAGAGACTAAGAGTTATGATATGTTTACAAAATTTCAGAGAATTCAACATGGTTGGTTCACGAGGTCGAAGCACCCGGCGGCCGCTCACACTGCCCGAGCTGTCCGGACAACAGATGCATCGCTCTATTATATATGCTAATAGTAAGTATTCATTATACCTTATCTCGACTGTCAGTTGAACAGGTCCTCAATTCTAGGCATTTCGTAAGAGAAGACAGAAGTAACGAACATTAGTCTTACAGAACATATATCAGATGATTTGGCAGAAGCTAACTATTAACTCTTAGTCCCTACTAAGAGTTATGAATATTGACTAACCAAAAAATTAGTAGTGTCTTAGGTTTTCGCGATTATTACTTATTATAATAAAACACTTTTAAACGGGATTATATCGCATTTCTAACACCTTTGTAATCGTACGAGCACCATGTCGGCAAAGTGTTCGAAACGTCAGGAAAAACAAAAATATAGTATACGCGATGTAATTCGTTTAAAAGTGTTTTATTGTAATAAACCACTTTCAAATATTTTTTTTAATGAAGCGTTATTAGATTAAAACATTTAAATAATATTTCCTATAAAATCTATTTTCAGATCACACACGGTCCAGACCCAACGGATATGATAAGAATAAAAAAGCTCAGAACGGCGAACCAACCAGCACTAATTCTAAGACGCCAGAGGAATCCACAGGTACATTCACATTTAGTTAATGTTCATGTTTGTTTAACTAGAAAATTAATAACTCATGCAGCTTGGGATTAGTCGACAGGTGAATCAGATGACGAATCGTCTGGTGCTGTACTGACGATCCATCAGACAGTTCATCGTCAGATCGATCTGTCGGCTTCAATCGTCAGAACGTGCTTGAATTGCGTATTTTCTAGTATCGATTTTTCTCTTGTAAACCACCTTATAGTCTAGATCTATGTCAATGATACATTATATGCAATCAATACATACAATTGGACAGTCACCGAATTTGAAAGCGTCATAGCTAAAACTAATTTCAGTGAAGAGATGCAGCATATTGTTGCCCTTTTTAGAGTCGTCCCTTTTTATAAAATTTGCACAACAAGTTAGTTGGTATGGTTATTTTTATTTCGTTTTATTTCAATATTCCAGAATGCCGTATTAAATCAATGTACGCGAGCGATTTAGCGAAACCCGACGATAGTAGCGTGAGCTCAAAATCCATGTACCCAGAGTTGAAAATGGTTGTCACAAAATTATTATCACACTGTCAGGGTGAGGAAAAAGCATTTTTTATTTGTTTATGGCTCCTTAACTAACTGGTTTATGTTGGCTTACTGCGGTCCGCTACAGATCGGACATAGGCTTTTTCAAATAAATATGCCTATATTGGTTTATGCAGCCAGTCTTTCCCGCACCGGTGGTATGTCCCATCAGCTAGGTATGTCTACCTAAATGCTAATTCTAAAATGTGTGTCATACAGTTCATGTTCAAGCAGTGATGTTGTCGTTTTCCAATTCCGTTACTCAATGCTTTTGATTTTGATGCAACTTTACAATATTTTACTACAATGTTTCCTAATGTTTAAGAAACGTCCAAAATGTTTACCAAAGTTGAAAAATATCTTGAGCCAATGTTTTTAGGGGCCATTGTTTATTAACATTATTAACTGGCTTGTTGTGCATGTAGTTACCAACTAATTTAGAAATAATTAATTTTAATATTTGTCACGGTCGAAGCATACTTGACATCATCTACGTCCTAAGAGCGTTTACGCCTAGAGCGGAACATCGAGTTTAAATGAAAGCAACATTTCCTTAACACAGACGCGTGCGCGAGTTGTGTAGGATGATGGGTAGAAAAAAGGTTTTCTTCATATTTAAACACGATTTCTTCATAAATTATTTCTATTGTTATTTATCGTGGAACCAACCAGTATTCGCCGTCCAACATTGGCAAGACGAGCACGTTATTCACCTGGTGGTAAGAGTTTTGAACATGGCAGAAAAGTGACGCCATAAACTAATGTAATATTTATATAATAATGAAACAAAATAACTCTTCACTAATTACATTACTAAGACCCGTGAGGAATTGAGCACATATAACGTATCAACAACTGAAAAGAACTGGTCTCCAGCCTGTACTAGACCTGTGCGACCTGTACAGCAACTCTGCGGTGTAGATATCGGGCAGCAGTCGGTGCAAGGCACTCACTACTCTCTTAATTCAGGAGACAATGCACTCGATGTTCTCCTGGAAGCCCCAGCGCCTGTCCAGGGTGAGTCCCAGATACTTCATGTACCAGCCTGCCCGATTTGCGAGTCACCAACGCGTATCCATGAACTGGGCGGTTCCTTACTCTGCGGCAGTGCTTGAAACCATAATGCCTGGTTCCCTCAAAGCAATCCTCACTGGCCAAGAGCGTCATCAGCTAAACAGACTACGCCGACACTAGCGGAGTCAACGACTCGCAGAACCACGTCGTAGGTGAGTTTGTATAAGAGAGGACCGAGAATCGACCCCTGAGGAATTCCGCACGTAGTCTCACTCCGATTTACGCTACCGTCCCTGTTCACGTAGAGAACGCTACAAGCTATCGCGCAGATAAGCTCAGACAATGCCTTGCAGGTACGGAGGTACTGATGATAGACTTGTAGCTTTCCTAACCTACGTGATGGAGTCGAAGGCGTTAACTGTATCAAGGCCGACAGCCAACGCCACCGCGCCGGGACACCGCTGATTTGACAGCAAACGGACGCGAAGAATCGCGTTGATAGTCGACCGCCGTTGCCGGAAGCAACATTGGGTACCGGCCAGGCTGGACCAACTTGCGGCGGGTGCTTAACGAGTCTTCGATGAATTAATATTTCAATAATTATTATTATTTTCGAATTGTTTTGAAGACTCGTCCAGCAGGCAATTGAGACGGTACGGTACAGAGGGAGACCCCATGAATTCCTTCTTCAGGAGAACCAATCGGGCTTCCTTCCAGCCGGACGGGAACAAGCTGTGACAGAGGCAATTGGGAAACAGTCGTCGTGCCGTTACGCGGCCAACGGCTTAGTCCAATTCCCCTTCCAAAGATTCCAACTCTTCTATCCAGTCAGAGGCAATCAGTAATCAGGGCATGTTAAATGGTATGTATTATTTGCCAGCCAGTGCAGGACGTAAACGCTCTTATACGAATATTTTTACTAAACTGTGATATTCCATCTGCGCGACATACGAATATATGATTTAACTAGCTGGGACCCGCGGTTTCACACGCGTTGAATTGAAAAGAAATTTAGAGTACTTCGACATATACACTTGACATAGAATATATATATTGGATTTCAAGGGTTTTATTTTTTTTGCGCGGAACCCTAATTATTTTTCTAAAATAAAAGTAGCCTAAGTTATACCTTATAACATCAGCTATCTGCCAGTGAAAGTCCCGTCAAAATCGGTCCAGCCATTTCGGAGATTACCCGGAACAAACAGACAGACAGACAGACAAAAATTTTTAAAATTGTTTTTTTGGTTGTAGGTATCGTATATACTTTCATATGCATTTAGTAAAAAGCTGTTATTTTGACATTACAAACAGACACTTCAATTTTATTTATTTGTATAGATATGATCGTGTAGTTTAAATTTTAGTTGTGGCTCGAGTGTATATAGAAATATGTTTCGGCTAAGATTACTAAGTTTACCCAATCTGTGTCCACCGCGCACAGCAGCGGAGCGCGCCCCGCCGCGCCTGCGAGCGCGCCGCGCCCGCCCGGCGCCCGGCGCCACGTAGTGCGCCCCCCCACCCCCCACCACGCCACTCTCACAAGTATAGCGGGCCCAGCCGACAGTCCGACCGCCGATACAGTTCAGTTACTACACCAGTGATGTTGGAGATGGTAGAAATAAAAAGACTGAAATTAGGACGAGGCCAAAAGATGGTGATACTGAGGGTCAACTTAGACTGGTTGTGTGACGGGTTGAGACGCGCGCTTAATGGACAACAATCTAATATAGAATTCAATATCTACCCGCGATTCATATATTTTTATGACGGATTTGGAGTGCAATGGATTCGTCTCGGCAGTTCCGTGCAATGATGTTAGATAGCACTGACGAGACAATTTAAGCACAAGCACATCCTGTCACGCCACCAGTTTAATATGACTAACGAGTTACAAATAAGGCACTTACATACTAAGCACAACTCGCAGCGATATCATGACACCAGTGTCCTATTTAATAAAAGTGATAACGCGTCTTATTAGTCAAAATAACAAAATTGTCCAGTCACTGTCACGATAGGTGTTGTTAAAGCAGACAAACATGTCGGACAGTGACCGGTGAACAGCTGTCGAATTGTCGCATTGTCAATCGTGTTTCATAAAACTAGACAATGTCATTTTCAACATCGACAAAATTTTACCCGTCAAATATGTCGCAATATGTAGTTGACTCACTTAAATAAAATAAAAATCGTTTTTGTATGCGGGTAGAATTGAATTAACTTATTAGATTAAACATTGCTACAGCCATTGCATTGCAATAATTTCTAACAACAAATAAATGATAGATCGAACGATAGAATTTTGTGCCGTGTGGTGCCGGCTCAGAATACCACCACCCCATCTCCTCCCTTGGGTGTCGTAAAAGTCGACTAAGGGATTAGCCGGAGGATGGGCAGCAGCGTCCTTCGAGTACATTGACAGCTGAACTGCGATCGCCAACCCGTCTGCCAAGCGTGGTGATTATGGCAAAACCCCTAATGACCTCACAACACACCCATATCGGTCTTTGTGGTGATCTTTACGGGAGGCCTGTGTCCAGCAGTGGACTTCATTCGGCCGAAATGATTATGATGAAAAAATTTATCCAATGAAAAAATATTTTTATTTTATTCAAATTATTAATTTACGTCTAACGGAAGATACAAAAAAACTCGTCGACGGTTGGACTAATTAAAGCTAAGTAACACGGACTGCAATAAAGTCAAAGGATTCAATTATTATAAATAATCCTAGTCGCCTTCTGTAACGGTTATTATAATTCGTAGATATCGTGTATAGCCTAAAACGACCTTTTTATATAATAGATTTGCTCATTCGTAATTAAAAGTGCAATTTTGTATATGTTACTAACATTAGTATGACTTAGTACTTATGAGCGATGATACTACGTAATAGATGCTTAGTGTGCCGTCTCTTTCTTTTATTATCAAATAAAATGGACGCCAGACGGGCATTGGCAGAGGAGGATAAAGTTTTTCTTTATATTAGAATTGTATTTCGCCTTCCAAATTCAGTCAGATGTCTCCCTAATACTGCCATTAGCATTAATTTTTGCTCGGGACATGGGATCGCTACAGCATGACTATTTTGTAAGAACTCACCAGCAAGCTCACATCTAAATCCGCAGTGAAATCTTTAATATCGTCTGGTTTTCGCTACTTTTTACTTCGGATTTTTATATGAGTTTGCTTCACTAGCAAGCTCACTTCTGAATCCGAAGTAAAATCTCTTATTTCATATTGTTTTTACTACTTTTCACTGCAGGTTCACGAGCGAGTTTGCTAGTGAGTTCTTACAGAATAACACTGCATGTTGCGTTACGTACAAAAATATAAAGACTAAAATATTTTAGCGCAATTTAGTGTTATTAAGTGATTCGAAATATGTACTGCAATTGAAATTTAACAATCGAAAACAGTATATCAATATGGATGAACTTCCGGGATCCCGGAAATTATATATAGTACCACTTATTACTAAAGGAAAGGTTTTTTTAAGCATTCATTTTAATTTTATTGTTTTAAATTTAACTTTAGCGCATTCTTCGTGTTCGCTGTTATTATCTCATTTGTTTGCACATGATACGTGATTTTATACCTCTTTCGAAGTGCTTTGTTTAACCTAAAGGTTGACTGGTAGAGAATGCCTCATGGCATTAAGTCCGCCTTATGTATACTCAATGTATATAAAAGTTTAAATAAATAAATAAATACGTTTCATTTTACAACTACATTTTTCTTTATTTATTGCCCACTGACACCGGTATCGAGGGATAAGCCACCGTCTTAGACTATGATTTCGGGCAACTTGGCTTAATATGAGTGAAATTCACGATAGTTTAAAAAATTATAAGCCACTGTCGTTCACGGTTTCAGGGAGAGGAACCTCATAACAGAGCCGTTTACAGGAATACCACTCTCTGTATCAAGCCCTTGATCTAGACGCCTCTTAACATGTCGGTCCATGCTCTTGGCCATGAGGCTGTAACGACTATTGGTACAACGACTGCAGAGTGGTGGACTCTCGTTATTATAATTTCTGTTACTTTACTAAGAGCATTAAAAACTTTTTTTTCTTTCTTTCAATACAATCTTTACATGTGAATATAAAACAAAATCGACACTATACGGCATGTCCATATTATAATAACGCTGTGAAATCCCACTACATATTTCGATCACTGGCTAATAATAAACATGCAACAATCTGCGATTTTAATCATGTTTAAAAATTAGGTAAATCTACGTTTTTATATAGTTACGCAGATGTATGCGCGATTTGCCGTGTTGTGTTAAAGGTCCTTTAAGCTACATTTGTGAGAGTAAACATTTTGAGGGGTATGAGTTTTGCCTCTTCTCCATAAACAATGATATTGCTCAAATTTAAGTCTATACACATTTTTTACATTAAAACTTAATTCGTGAATAGTGAATTGTTGTCTTGTCGTGCTATTACAGGCAAACATTTATAAAATTACTTAACCCTCATATCTACCGAGTAGTCGTTTTATTAATTCCGAATTATATTAAAATAATTATATAACTATTTATTGCCCGTAATAACAATATGCCACAACTATTAATTCATAATGTAAAATTGTAGACTTCATTTTAAATAAATGGGAATTTGAATTTGGGCGACATTATTTTGTATGAAAGACAGACGAAACACATCACCTTGATGCTATATGTAGCCTTATCCATATTAATCTAATTTATCAAATAAAACTATTATTATTATTGAATATTATGACTATTGATATGATAATATATTTATTGCAAAAGCTTTATTGTTTTATTCATGCCTATGTCAATTAGATGTCTCCAATCCTGTCACCGAGTGTTTGGAAAAGGTAAATGCTGATGCACTGATTCAATTTGTAGCAACGAAGGTAGTTGTAGTTGATCATTTTTTTACGGCTCGGGTCGCGGGTTCGATTCCCCCCGTACGGAACAAATATTTGTATTACCTAGATCATGAAGCAAATCCTTTGTATTTGCTTCATGACCTAGATAGTCGCCTCGGTTCTGGTTTTTAGTGAATAATCAGAACTTTTGTTGAAAGCAATGGTACATTAATCTGTCTAAAGTAATAACAAAATTTTGTTTATAATGTTGGGTTTATTACTTTACGTGCATTTTTTGTACACCTGTAATATATATACTTACAGTCCCACTGCTGGGCACGGGTCTTTTGTCACGACGAGAAAGGTTACCCTTAATCTACCACTGGCCTAGTGCGGGTTGGCGGACTACACATACCATTGAGAACATAATGGAACCCTCTCAGGTGTGCAGGTTTCCTCACCGTTAACGCAAGTGATAATCAAATTATGATCCACACATGAATCCAAAAAAAGGTGCGGCCGAACTCATGGAAGGCAAGCGTTCAACTACTAGGCTATCACCGCTTGACAAGTACGCACAGCTGCATATCAAGCTATCATTTCCAAGATTTTTATAAGATGATCTCGCAATGTATAAGCTTTCCTTACGATGAGAAATCAGCTTAAACTAGATATGTATAGCTTGTATTTTTTTTGTTTATTCAAAAATAAGATTAATTACATAGTAAACAACCAAGTAGTCCGTGTGGTGTCCAGATTAAGAATATAGCACCACTCCATCTCCTCCCGTGGATGTCGTAAAAGGCGACTAGCCGGAGGATGGGCGGCAGCGTCCTTCGAACAACTCAACTGCAATCGCCAATCCGCCTGCCAAGCGTTGCGATTATGGCAAAACCCCCCAATGAGCACACAACACACCCATATCGGTCGTCGGGGTGATATTTGAGGGAGGCCTGTGTCCAGCAGTGGACTTTATTCGGCCGAAATGATGACGCAAATACGGACGTTGTCGAAAACATTCACAATTTGACAGTATTTGAATAGACCATGTGTCAATATAGACTAGGATAGGAAGAGACCGGAACACGAAGACAGTGTGTATTAATAAAACATGTGCAGTGTATACAATCTATTTAATGTATCTCTGTTCAAAGATCTTATATCTATTTAATTAAATATACACAATTATTACATACAATTTTATTGACTGAATATATACATTTACACAATGTACTGATCGTCAGTGTAGTGAAAATACAATTTATATTACAAGAATGCGATTTGTGTGTCAAGTGGACCGACTATACAGGAACAATACTAGAATACATACATCATCTAAATAAAATGCCAGCCGAACCTCCAGTCTTATCATATCAGTTCGTAAGCGTCTACCGCTAAGTATGGGTCTCCTAAAGACCGTTATAGTGAGCTCGGCAGACGGCAGTGTTCCTAGTATGATGTGTGTTTTTAGCCTGTAAAACTCTGTTATACCCTTCCCCCCCTCTCCCCACGGGGGAAGGGAGTGGCCTAATGGTATCCGAGAACTGCACGGCTTAAAAAGTTCATAGGTACGTTCAAACAACCACAAAAGGACTTGAGATTCCTCACGATGAAATTACACACGATACTTCTAGCATCGGCGATTTGATCGCATATCAGAAGCTCGATGCAGCGAGTGTTGTGTTACTCCACGTGTCGTCAATAACGATCTACGTTAAAATTAAGTCAGCTTGAGCGCGTACTTCTACCTCTCGCCGGTCTCCCCCTCTCTTTCGCTCTCCTCTAACCGATGCCGCATCGATAGAATCGCTAAAACGCGCGACTTTGATACTACGCTCAAACCTAGCATGCCGATAAACCGCGATGCCGCATCGATAGAATCGCTAAAACGCGCGACTTTGATACCACGCTCGAACGCAGCAAGTTGACAATCCGCGATGCCGCATCGATAGAATCGCTAAAACGCGCGACTTTGATACCACGCTCGAACGCAGCAAGTTGACAATCCGCGATGCCGCATCGATAGAATCGCTAAAACGCGCGACTTTGATACCACGCTCGAACGCAGCAAGTTGACAATCCGCGATGCCGCATCGATAGAATCGCTAAAACGCGCGACTTTGATACCACGCTCGAACGCAGCAAGTTGACAAACCGCGATGCAGCATCAATAGAATCGCTAAAACGCGCGACTTTGATACCACGCTCGAACGCAGCAAGTTGACAATCCGCGATGCCGCATCGATAGAATCGCTAAAACGCGCGACTTTGATACCACGCTCGAACGCAGCAAGTTGACAAACCGCGATGCAGCATCAATAGAATCGCTAAAACGCGCGACTTTGATACCACGCTCGAACGCAGCAAGTTGACAATCCGCGATGCCGCATCGATAGAATCGCTAAAACGCGCGACTTTGATACCACGCTCGAACGCAGCAAGTTGACAATCCGCGATGCCGCATCGATAGAATCGCTAAAACGCGCGACTTTGATACTACGCTCAAACCTAGCATGCCGATAAACCGCGATGCAGCATCAATAGAATCGCTAAAACGAGCGACTTTGATACCGCGCTTAAACGCAGCAAGTCGACAATCCGCGATGCTGTATCAATAGAATCGCTAAAACGCGCGTCTTTGATACTACGCTCACACCTCCATGGAGTTTCTTGCCGGTTCTTCTCCATAGGATCAACGACTTGGAACCGTGCAACTATTTAAATTCTGACTATTCGTAAGTGCCAGCAAATGGTTTACATGAATAAAAACAATTTGACTTTGACCTAGCATGCCGATAAACAGCGATGCAGCATCGATAGAATCGCTAAAACGCGTGACTTTGATACCATGCTCAAACACAGCAAGTCGACCAACCGCGACGCAGCATCGATGCAGGCGCAAAACCGCTGATCGGCGATACCAAAAGTACCGTATGTAATCATTCCAGCAATCTCTCAAACAATACATGATTACTACAACACTTAAACGCATTACCTAAAAACCATAAAACTGAATCATTAACTGTATCAGTCTCTAGCAACTTTTTAATCGCACCAACCATATTGTCCGACACGAAAAAGTTTAACGCTATACTAAAAACCTCCTCAGAATTCAAATTCGCGAGAATCCTAAACAAGTATACAATGTTTGAGTTATAAATTGATCTTTGAATAATCATAGATAGATACTGTAAGGTTTTCACTAGAATATCTTCTGTTAAAAATTTGGGTGTGAACTCTTTATGGCAGGACAGTACGAACAGCAGTTGTGATGATGCAGCCACGGCCAGGTATGGCAGGGTGGAGAGCAGTCTGTGCAGGTGCTCTGTTCTAAAATGAAGTAATACAGTTTGATTTGTTTTTTTTTTTTAAATTAAGATAATCTTAACAGTTTTAATTTTTTTTTTTACCTTTACCCACACTATGATTTCTCCTGTGTCGTGGGTGCGTTTACAGACATGAATTCCACATACAATACACCCAGACCCGGAACAACTACCTGCAGGTCATACAAATATTTGTTCCGTGTAGGAATCGAACCCACGACCCAGAGCGCAGCAGCCGACTGTATCAGCCACTGCACCAACCGTGCCGTCATTATTACCACGTACAGCACTAACAGCTGTAGAAATTATTGCCACAACTGTGCACTGCACCAACCGTGCCGTCTATTGTCCACAACGCCAAGATCGTGGCAGAATGGTAGCGCGGTGTGCTGTTTTGTAGTTGTTATTAATCTGGACCAACCAAATTGGAACATCCACAAATCAGACTAACTGCAAACTGGACCGTTAACGAAATGGAGCTTATACAAGTTGCATCTTTTTTCACTATTTGACGTAATGAGAATTGGATAAACCACGCCTAAACGCTCATAGAGTAAGAAATAAGTTAATTGTAAATTAGGTAAGTAAAAATCATATAATACATACTTAAAATCGTCTCGCATTTGATAAGCAAAATGTACAAGAGCGTACAATGCTGCGTCCATTGTGTCTTTGTGGCTGGTGGTCAAAAGATCTGTTAGTTTAGCTACTGAGCCTTGGGCTGTCAGCAGCTCGCACGCTTTGGGTCCTGATCCAGCCAGGTTGCCTAGTGTCCATGCACATGTGACCTGGAAAATGAATGAAAATAAATGGTTCTTAATCGTATTAAGAACAGCAAAGTTATGTTTTCTTTTTTAACATTGCCTTCCTCACACTTTACTCCTGTACTTTCAGGTCAGTTTTACAGACAAATCTCACTGGACCCCGAATAACCTCCCTGCTACATCTATGGATCAAATGCAAGCCTATTCATATAAAAAAGTTCTCTCTGACAGATTCGAAGTTTAAGTCTACGATAATAAGCAATTAGATAGTTCAAACCATTTAAGAGTCCAAATCAAAATGCAATCCCCCTACTACTGCAACACCAGAACGAGTCTTTCGCCATCAAACAACAGCGTATGGTCTATTGTTATCCAAGACACTTGCAGACAGATCTTTGCATGATATCCAAATATATGCAACAAGGTTCAAGCTGAGAACTTCCCTGTGTTAGCCACAAGCCCAAGCATGTCTGAGTGTGGTGAATTTGCAAGTGCATATTAGGACTCCAGCACATCCTTCCCCCTTCCAGCCAAAATGATTAGGACAACATACTCACAGCCAGCTCTGTTGTTAAACTATCAAGTGCAGCAACAAGGTATGGCCCCGCTGCCTTAGCAACTGCTACACCAGCTCGCGCATCTCCCAGGGCAAGATTACAACAGCATCCTGCTGCCGCACACTGCTTGTTCACGTCATGACCTGGAAAATTCAATTAATCCAAAGAATATGTTAGTTCAATGGTTTTTAAAACAGATTTAATTGAATAATTAAATGTGGAGCTGCCTTACAAATATCCAGGGGCTATATAAATACCAGAAGATGTTAGCAGCAAAAGTTGTTGCTCGAGTCTGTATGGTGTTAGTTATATTTAACGCAACATCATAGCATCAGTGTGTACCTACAAGACAAATGTGTAGCACCAGTGTCTGCACTACAACTGTGGTGACAACCAAGGCGGCACATATACATACTAATTTTATTAAAATAAATGAGTTATTAGCAGCGGCGTATTTACTTTCGCGACAAACGTGGGCTATTATCCAAAAACTGGCCACTCTTGGCTATCGCAATTATAAACTTTGATTCAAAAGATATAAATACACAGCCAGCCAGCGCATAAGTACCGTGTGGTGCCGGCTAAGAATAACATCACCCCAACTCAGCCCGTGGGTGTCGTAAAAGGCGACTATGGGATTAACCAGAGGATGGGCAGCAGCATCCAGCGAGTACATTAATCACAACTCAACTGCAATCCCCAATTCGCCTGCCAAATGCCCCATGTTTGTATTCTTGTTCAATAAAATAAGAAAATAAATAAAACATGTCAGTATAATATCGTAATATTATGTAAAATATTAAAACATAGAGTGCAAATACACTCTAGTAATTAGAATTAAATGTGTTGCTTATTTGGCTACGAAAAATAACTTTGTATCTGCCTGATACTTATTTGTCATGTCTGTGATTCTTTAGAGTTAGCTATCTTACCTGTCAGTTCACGAACCAACCCTCTTAGTGCACCATGTGTATGTAGCACTAATTCTATAATAACAGCGTCGTCTATCAGGGCATTCTTCAGAATCTGAAGCTCAGATAAGCTGACCGCAGACTTTGTTTTTAGTTTGTTTGCTATGGTTGTCACTGTGCCTGCGTTTATTCTGAAAATTATTTTTGTAGGTTGTATTTACTGTTGATCGTCCAGCATGGTAATGGATTGATCATGTTATGCAATTCACTCGGTATTTGTATATGAATAGCTAAGGAATTTAGGAAGTGGCTAGCAGCATCATCACCAGTGCAAGGACTGCCTGTGATGACACCTAAATTCAAAACAGTGTCTCAATGATAGTGGTAGTTCCATGTAGTTTAATTTATTTAAACTTTAGGCAGCGATAGTGCAAAGGCAGACTTCATTCCATATACATTCTCTACCAATCAACCAAAGGGTGATGAAGACAGAACATGGCAGGTATTATATGTTTAAAACAAACATAAAATGTAAGAAATTTTACAATATATAAACACAATACCTATACACAGGTAAAATTTAATAATAATCTACATATACATACCTACGTATCTATTAGCAATAAATACATAATTATTATATGATTATCTTAAGACATTATGTTAAGATGATTCTGCTAATGTTTTGTTAAAAAGGTAATCCTAAACTTCCCACTTCAAAGTCTAAGTCAACGTTTTTTATTTCAAATAAACCAAATATGGGCACTTATGAAATGTCAGAATCTAAGTTGCACGGTTCCAAATAGTCGATCTTGTGGAGAAGAGCCAGCAAGAAACTGCATGGATACTCTTGTAAAATAATTGAGATTACACTGCTGATTGATACAAAAGAGATTGTAAAACATATACTGAGAAAAATGTAGATTAATGTCTAAAGATGGAACGTACCATAATAATTATTTATTTGCCATGGCAGTTGAGACAGCTCCCGCTAAATAATAGACTATCCTCTTCACTTATGAATGTTATAAAAGGCGACTAAGGGTTAATATCCATGGGATCGGCAGCAGCATCCTACAGTGCGCTCATAAAAAATTATAGCAATCACCAATCTGCCTGCCCAGCACAGCAATTATAGCAATAACTCCCCTATGACTGCTTATTGTAGTGATCATTGCAAGGCCCGTTATCATAAATCGATGTTGTGGAAGCCTAAACCACTAAATTGCATGTGAAATTCATGTCTGTAAACGCACCGACGACACAGGAGAAATCCTAGTATGGGGCAACGTTTTTTTAAATCAAACAATTTTTTTTTTTTAAAACAATTCGTGAGCATTAATGTCAGCAAGATTTAGAATGTTTACTAATATTTTTCAAATAATTAGTTTCTGTTCCCTAATGCTAGCCCTATTAAGGAAAAGGCGGTACACGCTAGGTAAAGGAACTTTTGAATAGACAAGCTTAGTAATATTATAATCAGAAACTTATTTCCTATATTGCATGCATAATCTAATATGCATATTCTAAGAGGGGTTAGTTTTACAGGGGTTAGTTTTACACTTTTTACAGTAAAAAAAAACAAAGTCATGTATATTTAGGGGCTGGTTAAAGTCATGAGATGTAGAGAAGAGAATCTTCCCTCTATAAACCTGTTACTTTTCTTACCGCAAACTTATCATTGAGCGTCGAACATCAGCTTCTTCGTCACGATGCTTTCGTCTATTCAATACTAGAAGATTGCGACTTGTTTCTCTAATAGTTTCAATTGCTTCTTCATCCATTTTCTATCAACTCATGGAATTATTTTTAGAAACGAGTAAAACATAACCATAAAAACCACCAAACAAAATTGAAAATAATAACAAACGCAAGAGCCAGTGTTGCCAGAGCTAACTTAAAAGTGTGGGTACTGGTCTACTGGGTAGTTTTTTTAGTAGAACCCGACTAATTATTCTTTAATTTATATATATCGGAAAAGAGGGAACATGATTATTTTTAAAATGCGCAGAACCGCTGACCCCATACTGGTCATCGGTTCTGCTAATATTAAATTCATCCATAAGGGAGTGGTATCTATAAAACAAAACAGTTAGCAAACAAGTCAGCCTAGGTGTTGAAATGATTTATTTTCTAACGAAATGGCACGGAGAAACAATAAAATTATAAAGGAATAGCACAATTAACTTCTTTAATTAAATGCTAATTAATTAATCAATGTTACAGGGGTTTTGCTTACGACCTTTCCAACTCGATGATCAGGAGCAAAGTGGGCGAGTTGGCTAGCTATTCCAAGCGGGTGCAATTTTATAAACGTCATTGTACCCGCGTAGAATTCACAACAAATTGATCTACTTACAAGCTGATAAATAAGTTATCTCTTTCTTACAAGACAATGAAACTGTTACAGATAATTAACACTTATTATAAATAGAATTAAGATTAAATTACAAACAATCACAGAGCTGAAAGTTTTAAATAAATCAAAATATGAACTTACTTTTTATTCTCACTATTCAAAACAATCAATTGATAGTCAAACAAAACTAATTTAATAGCATGGCTTAAGAACGGCAAAGCTAATACATAGATAGGCTTTTTAGATAAATTCGTAGTGATTTAAGATTAGAGTTTACATTAAATAGTTTAATATTAAAATAAATTAGACGCTGTTTATATTTCAGACTGATGTAGGCGCTGCGGCGACACGGCCATTCTGATAAGCGATGCGTGCCCTGCAGCGGTTAATTTTACAGGCTATTCTGAAATAAAGGAAAATAAAATCTTTGAGGTGTGATACTTCCGCAGTAACCCTCTATTTTCAAACGCAAATTAGGGATAATTGATGTACAGGTTCTTTAGTCCAAAGCAAACCCATACATGACAGTGCAATCTGCCTAAAAATTGCATTTTGCATAATACTGCTCGCTTCCCGCAACAACAGATTATTATGATAAAAGTAATGTGATCAATTGTATCACTGCTCATTCCACATGACAACAGTTAACATGAAAAGTGTAGTCACAAAAGGTAGGATAGGTTGGTGAGTGGTCGATGCTGTAAAACAGAGGCTCTAAGGGATGATAGAATAGGTCGATGCTGTGCTCTGGGCGGTCTCGAACGCCGTGGTACACAGGGGATATTTCTTTCTTTTCGGACAGGATCTAACTATTGAACGCTCCACACGTCAATAGTTATCAATAATAAAAATGTGTTATTGAACGGCTCCACACGACAATAACTTTTTTTTTTTTTTCATTTTTTTTTTTTTTTTTCATTTTTTTTTTTTTTTTGTTCTCTTTTTTTTTTTTTTTTTTTTGTCCTCTTTTTTTGTTTCTTTATTCTTTCCTTTTCATATTGTGTTTGTGTCATTTGTGTTAAGTAAATGGCATGAAAGACTCTCACCGGGAGTAATTTCCAAATAGTGCAGCGAAGTACTCGTAGCTTAGGAGCAGTTGGTTCTCGCTCCTTGCTCGGCAGCGGCACCGATAACAGGTGTTTGTGACGCAGCCGCAGTTTGAGGGGGTAAGCTACCAGATGGACCAGCTTGTTGGTCTTCTTGGGGCGACACGGCCGCCTGGGCTGGCACACCTGGTTGCGGGGCGCGCCTTAGTTGGTCGTGTGCGACTTTTCGAGGTCGCCCATGGTGACCAACGACCTTCCTTACGAGGTATCGGTCATTTTCGAGCACCCTGTGAACTTCATAAGGAACACTAAATTTGAGGTCAAGAGATGTCTGATTTCTAGGATTGTTTTTTATCAAAACAAAGTCTCCTCGTTGGAAACTATAAATTTTCGCCCGTCCTTTGTCGAACCTTGCTTTATCTTTTGCAGACGCTTCGGTCATCCTTTGTTGTACATGTCTTTGTAGCGCTTCAAAGTCAATGGATGCGTTATCAAAGTTGACTAAGCTAAGTAACTCTGGAGGCACACAGTTTTGACGACGAGTGAGGAGTGTTAGTGGGGCTGTACCTGTAGTTCTATGAGCAGTACAGTTAAAAGCCAGTTGTAGCCCTTCAAGGGCTGTATGCCAGTCTGGAATTTCATAATTTTTTATCATGATCAGACCGTTTTTCAATGTTGCCATAAGTCGCTCTACTTGACCGTTTGCTCTGCTTACGCCTGGAGCTATAGCATGTATCTCAATCCCAAAGCGTCGGCAGTAGCTTTCGAATTCACCTAGAAATTCTCGTCCGCCATCTACAATAACCTGCTTTGGGGCGCCAAAAAGATGAACGACTTGTTTTAGGGCTGCAAGAGTACCGTGTTGACTTTTGTCATTAGTATAACGTAATAATACATACTTGGTAAATGCGTCTATTGTTGCGATGACATACTCCCGATCCTCAGAAGTGCCAAGTTTGCCAGTGATGTCCATGTGGATAACTTCGAAAGCCGCTGTTGGTTTTGTAATTGGATGCATCTGCACCTGTGTTGCTCCGGAAGTCTGTTTTGATGTTCTGCACACCACGCAGTTGTCTACGAAATCTCGAACTGTAGAGCTCATTTTATCAAAATGATAAGTGTCTCGGATTTTGTGAAGAGTTTTCTCCCAGCCCGGATGTTTAAGAGCGGTGTGGTAAGCATTTATTAGGCTCCACTGAAAGGACTTCGGTACGACGGTCAGTTTTTGTATGCCAAAGATTGGATGTCTTCTTTCACACTTGAGTACATTACCTTCAAGGAGGTACCCATGAACTTCGTCTCCTTTATATAGGGCATCTATGATGGGCCGAAGCTGAATGTCACGCCGCTGTTCTATGTTGAGCCACTCGAGATTTTTAGTCATGACGTTAACAGACAATGGTTCGGGATTTCTACTAAAAAAATCTGCATGTTGCATCCGCTCACCCTTCCTGTAGTCTATATCAAACTCGAAGTTTTGGAGGTATGCCCACCATCTATGTATTCGAGGCAGCAGATCTTGTTTGTGCTTCGAGGCCTTTAGTAGTATCAGAGTAATCACTTTAAACTTACGCCCATAAAGGAAATGTCGGAAGTGCTTTACTGCTCGGACTACAGCTAGCGTCTCAAGTTCGTAAGAGTGATATCTACTCTCAGTGTCCGTAGTACGCATGCTGAAGTAAGCGACCACGTGCTGCCGGCCGTTCATTACCTGGATGAGTACTGCTCCGAAGCCAAGACTACTAGCGTCGGTGAATAATTCGATAGGCTCGCCTTCTCGGAATATTGTGAGAACAGGTGTAGATGTTAGGTGATGCATTACCTTTTGACGTGCCTCTTCATGGATGTGAGTCCACTGGCACTTAACGCCTTGTTTAGTTAAATTATACAGTGGGACCATAATCCGCGCAAAGTCCGGAATAAAGCGGCGAAAATAGCCAGCAAGACCATTGAACTGACGTACCTGTTTTACCGTAACTGGGACAGGGGCTTTAACTAAAGCTTCAACCTTTTTGGTGCTTGGACGGACCTGACCGTTTTCTATTATATTACCGAGATACTCAATCGAACGTTTGAAAAAGAGGCATTTCTCTATGTTAATCGAAAACCCAGAATCACGTAACGCAATTAAAATTCTTTCCAAAAACGAAAGGCCACAAGAGAAATCACGACACTTACTGATGACGTCGTCTATGTAAACTTGGGCTACGCTGTCATGATTACCACCATTGGCGCTGTCGTGATTGCCACTGTTGGCGCTGCCTGGACTAAGGAGCGGCCCCAAAGCCCGATTTATACACCTTTGGTACACGGAAGGTGCATTGCAGAGACCAAATGGCATGGTTAGGTATTCATATAGCCCATCTGGTGTGACAAAAGCGGTCTTCTCAATGGAGTCATCCTCGATCAAAATTTGGTGGAAACCAGATGCCATATCAAGCGTTGTAAAATATTGGCCGCCTGACAGTTGGTCAATCTGGTCTGCGATCAATGGAAGAGGATAGTGGTCGCGAACAGTGTTCGAATTTAACTCGCGATAGTCTACGCACATGCGGTCATCCCCGTTTTTCTTTTTTACTAAAATAATCGGACTGGAATATGGGGATTTACTTTCACGGACTATGTTATTCTTAATTAGTTCAGCAATTATCTCCTTAACTTTTTCACGCTCTACTGGGCTTAATCTGTAAGGCCTTCGTTCTACGTATTTATCGGGGTTCTTCAAACGAATTTCCAGTTTACCAGTACTGACCCGAGATTTTGGGAAACCGCGAGTAAAAAGGTAAGAGTACTTGTCAAGCATAATTAACAGTTGATTAATCTCAGATTCTTCAGTCAAGTCATGATTTAGGTTTTCAAATATAGGACAATTAGAACGCATGTGCATAACACGTGGCTGGGACAACAAAGTCGCGCTATTTCGTGTTACAATTACACTCAAACCAGTATCATGTAGCAAGTTTGCACCTATAAGGACGTCTGACGTCATCTCATAATCAGGCAAAATAAGGAATAATATTCATCATTTCGGCCGAATGAAATCCACTGCTGAACACAGGCCTCCCCCAAAGATCACCACAACCACCGATATGGATGTGTTGTGGGCTCATTGGGGGGTTTTGCCATAATCGCCACGCTTGGCAGGCGGGTTGGCGATCGCAGTTGAGTTGTTATTGTACTCGAAGGATGCTGCTGCCCATCCTCCGTCTAATCCCTTAGTCGACTTTTACGACACCCATGGGAGGAGATGGGGTGGTGGCATTCTGAGCCGGCACCACACGGCACGGAATAATATTTCCACATTAATATTGTCAATAACACAAATAGTTTTTAACGTAGACGTGGAGAATATTGGAAACGCGCCTATTCCACGCAAACAATTAACTACCTGAAGCCTACGCCCGGGTAATTTGTTTGCAACAGATTCGCGCATAATGGAACACTCTGCACCGCTATCGAATACGGTACTTATTACACTATCATTGATGCGAATTTTCATAGTATTCAGATTTGACTTATTATGAGATACCGTATTAACATTAGAGGTTATTTGTTTTTCGCGACGAAAACACGTGTCAAATGTGTGGCCGGGTTTTGAACAAAATGAACAAATCTTATCATTTGATCTAGGTAATGTGGTTGTTGACGCCATTGGGTTTCTCTCTGGCTGCGCATACGATTCATTTGCTACACTTTTATAACGGCAATTATTAGAAACATGACTGATCTTTTTACAAAAATTGCAATAAGGGGAGTTTCGATTGTCAATAGAAAATTTCGAACGTTTATGTGGTTGGTTAGCGTTATGTTGAGATGTACTTGGACGTTTAGCGCGACAAGACGAGGCCACAGATATTAATTCTGGCACTGAGCTGGCTCTGACATTCATTAGTTCGATTCTTAGACGCTCGTCACTTACCATTCCGATGACGGCCTCTACAGCGTCGTTGTCACCAAGTTTGTCCTTGGTAACACGCTTCCACAGGAGCCATGCTTGTGAAAGAAACTCTGCAATGTCCTTTGATGAATCATAAATATGTTCCCTGAACCTGAGCACGTCCCTGGAGTAACGACTTTCCGGTTCGAATGTAGTGACGATGTTTTGACGAAGCTCCTCCCAGGTAGACGTAGTCACTAACCAATTATCCGCCCATACCTTAGCACGACCTTTTAATAAACTAGTTACCTTCATCCGAATATCGTAGTCACTGAGCTTGTAATTACACATGGCCGTAGAAATATGATTACACCACTCACGTACTCCAACGTTGCCATCGGGATCATATGAGGGTAGGAAGACGTCCGTTATTTTGACCTTGTCACCTGGTTGCTGCAGCAGTCGCTCGCTCATGGTCTGCATCATCTTCATCATATGCATGAAGAATTCAGGCGGGACGTTACCCGACTGCGACGGCGGCGGCATCAGGTCCACAGGCGCACTTACACACGGCAATGGGCTGCTTGGATTTTGTGCGCTTGCAGAAGGTGCGCTGGCGCTCGCACCGCTGAGGCCGGGGTCTGAAACACATTGACCGGCAGAAAAGGATCGCTGGAGTGATCCCACTTCTGATATCGGAAAAGAGGGAACATGATTATTTTTAAAATGCGCAGAACCGCTGACCCCATACTGGTCATCGGTTCTGCTAATATTAAATTCATCCATAAGGGAGTGGTATCTATAAAACAAAACAGTTAGCAAACAAGTCAGCCTAGGTGTTGAAATGATTTATTTTCTAACGAAATGGCACGGAGAAACAATAAAATTATAAAGGAATAGCACAATTAACTTCTTTAATTAAATGCTAATTAATTAATCAATGTTACAGGGGTTTTGCTTACGACCTTTCCAACTCGATGATCAGGAGCAAAGTGGGCGAGTTGGCTAGCTATTCCAAGCGGGTGCAATTTTATAAACGTCATTGTACCCGCGTAGAATTCACAACAAATTGATCTACTTACAAGCTGATAAATAAGTTATCTCTTTCTTACAAGACAATGAAACTGTTACAGATAATTAACACTTATTATAAATAGAATTAAGATTAAATTACAAACAATCACAGAGCTGAAAGTTTTAAATAAATCAAAATATGAACTTACTTTTTATTCTCACTATTCAAAACAATCAATTGATAGTCAAACAAAACTAATTTAATAGCATGGTTTAAGAACGGCAAAGCTAATACATAGATAGGCTTTTTAGATAAATTCGTAGTGATTTAAGATTAGAGTTTACATTAAATAGTTTAATATTAAAATAAATTAGACGCTGTTTATATTTCAGACTGATGTAGGCGCTGCGGCGACATATACATTATGAATTATTTATCTTAGAAAACCTAACCCTTCATTACATTATATTAGCGGGTACAATTTGTAACATGAAATCTGTCCAAATCTGAGTTCACATTACTACTACGATACGACACGACTACTACAAAAAAGTAAGTATGTGATATAGTAGACACTATAATTTTTCAACTTTAATACATAAGTAGGTGAGTGCTTTTTGCTTTGCTTTACAACAGCAGTTCCCAAAGTGGTCCAGGCGGACCACTTGGCGTGACAAAAAAGCGGGGGTTCATAATTCGTAAGCGGCATCCACGAAAATTTATTTATCTAATTTATTGATCATATCTTGTCGAAAAAAGTTTTAGTGTCGTTACAAACCTTTTAACAAAAAAAGAAGCAGATTGAATATCACGGAACGGGGAGATTTGCGTTTATTCCTAACCAAACTGGAGCCAAATATTGATAATTTGCTGTCAATCCATCAAGTACACCCCTCCCATTAAAATGATGACTATTTTGTGATTGTCATTGTAGAAGTTACGTTACGATATTACTTATTAATGTTTAATTTTAATTATATTACGACTGTTACTGTTACATTGTAAAATGATAACAATAATAACTAATAGGGTAATAAGTACATATTTGAATAAATACAACAAAAAAAATACAATTTTTCTTGGCCAAAGGACTTAAGACTCCCGGCCGAAATAAAAAATAGTAATAAACTATTTTTATTTTTACCACTCCGAATGGGGAGTTTTCTAGTGAGAATTGATTAAATTCCTTGTGATGTCGGTAGATGTCAAAAAAGTAAAGTTGGATGGAATACTTACAAGTTATAACCAATTGACTTTTACTTTTATTTTTCGAAATCTATCAATTCGTGGTTGGAACTTAGCCCCAACGCAAATTTTCATAGTTAGATCTAATGTTCCCATTTTTGTCGAGTTTTGGGAATATGGTACTACTGTAGCTGCAGGAGGCCCACCGGAACCAGCTAAATTTTGAAAGTGGTCAACGAGAAAACAGTCTGAGAACCAGAGGTTCTCTCTCAGAGAGAATCTCTTTACATAATCAGTATGACTATTATAATCAGTAAGTAGATATGTGGAATTTCCATAATACAGTCAAATGTATACCACTGATATTGAAGAGACCACGAAGGCTCTTCTCAATAGTCTTATACCTGATGATCTACCTGAAAAACATAACGTGTATCATCAACTGATCAGATCGTGGGTTGCTGAGCCACCGGTATCCCCAGCGTCCGACCTTCCATCCACTGACGAATTCATTAACATTGTCAATAAACTGCCACTTAATAAAGCATCTGAGGAAGATAAAATATCGAATATAATGATTATAGAAGCTTGTAGAACATCCGGTGATTCTATATTGACCGTTCTTAGGCGCTGTATTGCTGAAGGCATTTTCCTTCGTATATGGTGTTCCGGTTTTATACGCATAATACCAAAAAGCGGTAACAAGCCCCCGGATGATCCTAAATCGTACCGGCCTATAACTTTACTACCATCTTTAGGTAAACTTCTCGAGCGCCATAAAGTTCCACGTGTGCTGCTGTTGGACCGAAATTTCATATTAACCAATTCGGCTTCACAATAGGAAAATCTACTATTGACGCAGCAATCTCTGTCAGGAAAATAGTAAATTCATCATAACATAAGAATGTAATAGGCATCTTCCTTGATATCTCTGGCGCCTTCGACAACGCGTGGTGGCCTATGCTACTACATAAAATGAAAGCACGTGGTTGCTTTAAAAACATCTACACTCTTATTTACTCATATTTCGCAAACGGATCTGTAAAACTTAAACTAAGTCATCATGCTGTGTCGAAGGAACTCACGATCGGATGTCCTCAAGGATCCGTTATCGGTCCTTATCTATGGAACATAGGATTTGATGATTTTCTAACTATTCCATTGCCGTACGGCTGTTCATCGACTGGTTACGCAGACGACGGCCTCCTGCTTATTCAGTCAAGTACAAGAGCGGGCCTTGAAAAATTGGCGGATACTTGTTTACGTAACCACAAAAACCTTTCAACTAATTTTAAAAGGCAATCTTAAGGCATCACCAAGCATTAAATTCAATAATATCACCGTTAAAAGAAAGGAGTCAGTGTGATATCTCGGTCTTGTATTGTAAGTCATGTCAAATTCCCATGTCGTGCCCATCCCAATATCCGTTGGTAGCTCTGTAGGTAGTCCAACTTCGAGAAAGAGGTCAATCGTCCAATCCGACTCGGCTGGGCAGCGTTCGGGAACCTCCGCAACGTCTTTTCGTCAACAATACCGCAATGCCTCAAGACGAAAGTCTTTAACCAGTGTGTGTTACCAGTGATGACATATGGGACAGAGAAGTGGACACTCACAATGGGCCTCATAAGAAAGCTCAAGGTCACTCAGCGAGCTATGGACAGAGCTATACTTGGCATTTCTCTACGAGATCGAATCAGAAAAAAATAAAATAATAGAAAATAAATAAAAAACACGCTTTTGTAGTTAACCGAATTAAAAAGTAGATTTTGTTTTTCAATAAATTTAAAATAGCAATATAGTGATTAACACAAAAAAAATTTTTAGTTGTCGTGGGGTCAAAAGAGTGGTTTTTAGTTTTTTACTATTATTTATTTTCTATTTTTTAGTGCGACAAACCAAAAAAAATGTTTATTTTCTTTCGCGCATGGCTGAATGTCCATGTTGCCTGTCCATAGTCTCAATAACTCCGGGTGGTAATTATTCACCCAAGCAAAGCATTTTCCTTTCGACGTTTTAAGCTAACAATTTACGGATTATCCATTACGGATAAAATCATCTGAAGAATGAGACACTATTCAAGTCTCATCGCACTCTTGCCGTGGAAAATTGAATCGACATCTTATAGAGGTATTATTTTTTGTAAAGTTTTTGTATGTCGATGAAATTATAATTTTTTCCGGGTATCAGACATGAAAAAATCGCCAATTCTGAGGATTCCGGCGAGGATAATGGGACAAAAATTAAAATTATTGCATTGTCATTGGTTCTTGATAAGTGTGCGAAGTTTCAAATCAATCCGCCGTTTTGACAGGATGAAATCGAGTTAAAAAAATCTGTTACATAGATTCATAGATACATCATCATTTCGGCCGAGTGACGTCCACTGCTGGACACAGGCCTCCCCCAAAGATCACCACAACCACCGAAATGGATGTGTCCTCGCTCATTGGGGGGTTTTGCCATAATCGCCACGCTTGGCAGGCGGATTGGCGATCGCAGTTGAGTTGTTAATGTACTCGAAGGACGCTGCTGCCCATCCTCCGGCTAATCCCTTAGTCGACTTTTACGACACCCATGGGAGGAGATGGGGTGGTGGCATTCTGAGCCGGCACCACACGGCATAGATATATATAGATACATACCAAGCTAATAAAAGCGTGTTAAAAATGGGATTATGCATTTAGTATCAAAAATACTTGCACTCGTTTCGAACAATTGCCAAACGCGAGGCGGACATTGTGGACATGTTTAGTACCTACATACCACCTGATCATATGATAGACATATGGGGCCATTGATCGCCAGCTGTTTTGGATTGGCTCTATGTCAGAAAACATAGATATTTAGGTGCAACATTAAAGTTTGATTTTTACTGGTTTAGGTAAAGTATGTGGACTGATTCCCCCTATCTCCTCTTAAAACCTCTAAAAATGTTGCAGGTGACTAACGGCCGAAATCAATAACAATCTAATCCAAAATCTTTGGATTTGGGATTTAGGATTTGTCCGTTTTTTGTGTTAAATGTGGTCTTAACCCAAAAACGGATGAAGGCCTTTTTTGGATCAGATTGATTATTTCGGCCGAATTCCGATAAGACTTCCCTTTGCATCTGTACACAATTTCTGTATTGCATCTTTTTGTTATGTCTGATGGTGTATAATAAAGAGAAAGAGTTTACTCTAGTGACTTGATTTTTAATTTTATAATACTAACATTATTTATTTTCTTTTGTTTGCTCGAGTGTTTTGTCAAGGAAAAGATACCTATGTTTCTATTTATTTTAACTTTAGCCCTGTTCGAGACGTTATTTATTGCCAGCCATAACATTTTATTATTTTGTCCAGCGTTTTTAATTTCATTTCTTTCGTAATCCCTTTTGACCTGTTTGAGAAGGTTGTTTCAATAATTTCTGTACCGCTGTAGAATTTCGTCATTAGATGCATTTTTAGCTCTCTTGTGCATTCTGTCTGTCTAAGTGCGTTGTCCACTTTTTCAAGACTTTTTTGTGATTTGGAGCTTAAAACTTATATTTAAGTATATATATGAGTCCCTAATATCGGTCAAAAATATTTTGAAGTTGTTCAATGTTCCACTTTGATAGGCTAATAATTCTAAATCAATCAAAGTTGCGGATTTCTAGCAAGGCGAAGTTCTTTGGTCAAAGAACTATAGAACACAGAAACAGTAGGATCGTAGAGTTGCCAACGTAGAATGAATTCGTTCGCAGAGTCTTGCAGAGCTGTATGCAAGTCAGACTGGTCTTCTAGGGTGTTGAGCTTCTCATAGATGTGCTCCAGAAGGCAGCATATTCTGAAAAAAAAGACTTACGAATTCAAACACAATAATCCGGGACCATCGTGACATCCACAGATGAGCTCGCGCCACTACGGGCACACGATGCCAGGTGCGGGCGTATCGATGTGAGATTACCTGTCGGGGGCGTATCGACGGGAGCTTGACGTGGGCAGCGAACATTAAAGTGATAATTACCGAAATGCAAAATTGAACCAAGGTCTTTATAGTATTGTTCTTGCTACTTATAGAGCCAATGAGGTATTAGGCGAATTTAGAAAAATATAACTAAGAAAAGTTTAATCAACTCCTTTAACACGTACACTGTTCAGATTATGTTACATACTTGGATCGTTTGCCACGTGCATCAGGACTCGAGACGATGGGAACTGACAGTCGGAACTCCAGAGTATCCTGTGGTAACGTGGACCAGACCCTGGCCCGAGGAATGATGTAATAACCTTCAGTCTGAAAGTAAAAAAAAAAACATTCAAACACAACTCTTTGTTTTGAGTATAACGCTTACAGAATGAGAGAATAATGGTCTTTATTAAATTTATGTTTAAATTTTTTTAAAGAGATCTGTTTAGTGAGCGTATGCTAGCGGCCAGTAAGCTGATGGACCTGGGTATCAAAGTGCTGAGAGTCTCAAACAACCACTGCAATTGTGCCAATATTGCGCTCCGCTCCCTAGGCTTCAGCTGAATAGCCACGAAAAGGTGCAACAGGCACTTATCCGTTTGTCCTGTATTTCTACCGAGAAGAAAGGTTTGCTATGTTGGCATGATCAGTATTGAAAATAAGCCATGCATTTACATTATGAACTGAACATAAACGGTCGTGAGGTAAACACACCAGCCCGTAGACGTCCACTGCTGCACAATGGTCAGTCGTATATTGTTATAATCACCACGCTTGGCAGGCGGATTGATGATCCAAAATATTGTAAACGCACCGTGGGATGGCCTCCAACGACGTGGACAGACGACCTTTTTGAAGGGGTATGCCGGACTCCTACCGGCTAAAACCACTGGAGCGGTCATCTTCGACACCTAAGGGAGGCTTCAGGTCCTCGTATGATCACACTAGAGCCGCTCACTGGTGCCACGCCTATAGGCACATCTCGGAGAGGGTGACTATAATCCGGTCACTCCCCGGGGGGATTGTAAAGGATCCCCAAAGCGTCCCACGGCAGCACGTGACCACATGCGTGCTACTGTCTACTCTTGGGTCGCTTGGTGTAGGCACGCAGATTCTCCAATCTACGCACCCGCGAAACCAGAGGTCCCCGATCACACGAGCATGTTATCCTCCCATGTCGGATAGTGAAACATGGCCTTAGCTGGTGCTACTATCATCCATACTACCACCAGGACCTGAGAAACAGAAAAGCACTTAAGTATGCTGCTATACTTTAAAAAAGTTGCTGAGAAAGAAGAAACTTCTAATAAATCCTATAAATACAGTAACTAAGTTTTGGTAATCCGGGATACCAACTCTCAAGATTCTAGTGATAGTCTGAGGAAACGATAGAAGGCGGATAGATATTCAGACGCAACCAACGCCTACAACTTTAACTGGTAGGTCTCTTATTGCAGTCTCCTTCTGTGAGAGCGTCATTCTCCAGAAGGAGACCGCAGAGCGGGATCGGGAGAGGGCCGATCCTGGTCGAAGAAGGAGGAGACGGCGCCGAGGTAACAACCGCCCTGGCGCCTAATTCCCCCTAAACCCCCTGCCGTTGGTCTTATACCAGCAGGATCAGCTCTCTCCCGATCTCGGTCTAGCAATTATTTACCTGAACGATATATATCTTGGGCTTATCTTGCAACGTAGGTGGCAGCAGGTCTGACAAGTAGCGCAGAACTCCAAACTCACTTTTAGGAGTGTGACTCGACTCCACCAGCCCTTCCCTTGTCTTGGCCAGCATCATGACTGCCATGCAACCGTATTCAGTGAAATCACGCTGGAAGACTGTAAATAAATTGATATAACTTCTTAGTATCGCAAGTTGCAGTCATCTAGCTTACTAGCGACCCGATTATAGTCTTTTTTTATCCAGTGGAAACAAATCATGTACTTCCTCCACCCCGGGTTAGGGAGAAGGGGTATGACGAACTCCTACCGGCAAAAACTACTGGAGCTGTCTTCTTCGGCGCCGAAAGGGGCTTTAGGTCCTCGATACAATCGCTCTAGAATCACGCTATTAAAATGTTCACAACAGCTGCATATATACAGGCGCCCAACAACAAGCGCCGAGCTTCGGCCCACAGGTCATACAACCGAAAGGTCGAACGCGAACATCACAACTCGTTCATCCATGGTGATTCCATCATTATCTTCCTTTTGTCGCACTATCACTAAATGGTTACCCAGGTACCGTTTTTAGCAAAGGTTCTTAACTAGTATGAGAATTTATAAAATAATTACAACACTTACATCGGTCACATGTACTAGCGATTTCATCATCCTTCAAATTGCTATAAATCTCTACATCAAAGCGAAATTTTTCAAACGCTTGTTTAAATTTTGTGGAGATGTCTTCAGTGTTGGATGCAACGTCTTCTGCATGATTTTCAAAGGCAATGTCTGTACCATTGCCATCAAATATCAACATAGCATTCTTGTTGTACCTGAAATTATCGATCTCACCGTATAGTTAGGTACTCTCTCTTGGGAGCTCGTTTTCTAAAGAATTAATGTTAAGTTAGAAGATTTCTTGAACAAAAAAATATGATGAACGTCATTAGGTCTTACAATAATAACACCCAGAGGGATAATTGACAGGTGCAACGCGTAATCATTTGAACGGTGACGAATATGATACCATTTCCTGGGTCGTCCGTTAGTGTTCTCACATTTCCTTGTGAACGTTGCTATAACTCTACTATGACGACATCATTCATTTATTTATTTTAATGCACAATAATGGTACACTTGTACTCGTGCACAAGGCGGACTTAATGTCATATGGCATTCTCTACCAGTCAACCTTTGAGTAAAAAAGAAATGCATCGAAGGAGGTACAAAAAAGGCATATTACAAAATTTAATAATAAGATATACATACATAAAAATCTACATACTATAGAAACGGTCAAATACATAGGTTTAAAATATACATATATAATACGTACTATTTATCATTTTAACCATGCCCGTAATTGTCAATTAGGATTCCAGCGAATTCAAAAAGTATTCCCGACCTTTGGGTTTGAAAGAAATTTTACTTGGCACTTTCTTTATATCAAGGGGAAGCTCATTCCATATTTTGATTGTTGAGACGGCAAAGGATTTAGAAATAAAACCTGTACGGTGGGAAGGAAACTGAGGAGTTAAATTCTCGGCAGCACGCAGGTTACGGCTATGAGAACTACCCAACACAAAAAAAAAAACATTTGAGATAATCAGGAGCACAAGGATAGTTAATAATGGAGAACAGGAGATAAAGAGATCTCAGTGATCTTCTCTGACGGATAGGCAGCCATTTAGGCAGGGAACGGTATAAATAATCATCTATGCACTTATGCGAGGCAGTGAAAATAAACAGACACTGCTGCCGCTGAATAGTGTTTAAGTTCACGTTTGCGACAGCGGTTTGCAAGAGAATATCCTTCTGTATGTTAATATTATAAGGTATTACGTATGTATATATATATATATTACAGTTTCATAAACCCATGTTTATGCTAATTAAGAATTCTGATGCAATTTGTTTAAATCGCTGTTTTGAGTTGTGATTGATTGCAACGGAACTCAAAAAATACTTAGCCGTGTAAATAGCCGTGTGATTCCCCACCAAATTAAGCCAGTTACCTAGATACACATGGTCATAAAAGGCCACTTAGGATTAAAATTACAGAATATCTGCTAGTTCACTCCACATTTCATTTATAACAAAAGCGTGTGATGGTTGTGAAAACAAATGACAGTTCAGTATATCGATCAATAACAAATCTTATCTTATGGAATTAAATAAGGTCGTATTTTGCAATTACCTGTCTAATTCATAAGTGAATCTCGTTCTAGTGGATATTCTCAATGGATCCGTTTCGACTGAGTCGTCACTGGTCGATGGAACGTCAGTCCTAAGCTCAGATCTTTCTGCAATATTATCCGTTTCTTCAGTTTTTTGATAATCCGCTTTATTATAAGGCAAAGCAGCTTGTATGATGCTATCATCTAAACTGAATTTGTCGTCGTCAATATCTTTGATTTTAGGCCCCATCGTTGGCGACACAAGTTCTACTAACTCACAGAATATTATAATAGAATTTAAGATTATCTTATCGCGAGATATCAGTGCGAATGCGTCATTGATTACAGAAAGAATACGCCAATCGCAACGCGTATTTGAAATTCTTAAGTATTTAGGAGATACAGTCGACATGTATGCATGTTTATAATTAGTCACAAAGAGTATATAAATACTATTATTGGAACTGAAAACGCGATATTTACCACGTTTTTTATTACTTTTGAGTTCCCGATATTTCGGCGCTGTTGCAAGCGCCATGTCCACGGATAAAAATATGCGATACACATGTATAGAACATTTGTCAGCATTTCAATCTAATTCCACATCATCCATACAAATATATAAAATTTAAGTGTTTGTTTGTAATGTCAAAATAACAGCTTTTTACTGAATGCATATGAAATTATATACGGTACATATAACAAAAAAACCATATTTAAATTTTTTGTCTGTCTGTTTGTGCCGGGTAATCTCTGAAACGGCTCGACCGATTTTGACGGGACTTTCGCTGGCAGATAGCTGATGTTATAAGGAATAACTTAGGCTACTTTTCATTTAGAAAAATAATTAGGTTTCCGCGCAAAAAAAATAAAACCCTTGAAATCCAATATAAATATTCTATGTCAAGTGTCTATGTCGAAGTACCTGCTCTAAATTTCTTTTAAATTAAACGCGGGTGAAACCGCGGGTCCCAGCTAGTTTTATAAATAATATTACTGACTATAGTGTAATCAAATTCAATTTATATTTTCCCGTAAATTGCCGTGTGGTGCCAGCTAAGAATACCACCAACCCATCTCATCCCGTGGGCGTCGTAAAAGGCGACTATGGTATTAGCAGGAGGATGGGCAGCAACCACCTTCCAGTACATTTATAACTCAACTGCGATTGCCAACCCACCTACCAAGCGTGGTGATTATAGAAAAGCTCCCCGTTGAGCACACAACACAATCCAATACCGGTTATTGTGGCAATCTTTGGGGAAGGGTTCTGTCCAGTAGTGGACGTTTCTCGGCTGAAATGATGTTTAAATTACTGTACAGTAATAATAATACTTGGTCTTAGTATGCCGATTGTACGGAGAGACGCGCTATACCAATTAACATCCCTATAACCATGTGTTGCCGTGTGGTGCCGGCTTGCCGTGTGGTGCCGGCTCTGAATACCACCACCCCATCTCCTCCCGTGGGTGTCGTAAAAGTCGACTAAGGGATTAATCGGAGGATGGGCAGCAGCGTCCTTCGAGTACATTAACAACACAACTGCGATCGCCAACCCGTCTGCCAAGCGTGGCGATTATGGCAAAACCCCTCAACGAGCTCACAACACACCCATATCGGTCGTTGTGGTGATCTTTGGGGGAGGCCTGTGTCCAGCAGTGGACTTCATTCGGCCGAAATGATGAACCATGTTTCTAGCACATAAATGATCTTATGTTCCCCGTGATAAAATATAGTCTTAAACCTTCCCGCAGAATAATGCTCTCGAAATGCTATAGTGAAAACCCAATTCGAATCGATTCAGTGGTTTTGGAGAACAACAAAAAAGCTACTGTCATATTTTATAGGTGGTAGAAATAAGTTTCAGATGATAATAATTACCCTGTGTGGTGCCGGCTCAGAATAGCACCACCCCATCTCCTCCCATGGGTGTCGTAAAAGTCGACTAAGGGCTTAGCCGGAGGATGGGCAGCAGCGTCCTTCGAGTACATTAACAGCTCAACTGCGATCGCCAAACCGTCTGCCAAGCGTGGCGATTATGGCAAAACCCCTCGTTGAGCCCACAACATACCCATATCTGTCGTTATGGTGATCGTTGGGGGAGGGACTTCATTCGACCGAAATGATGATAGCGATAATTCATTGTGGCGGCGAATGAAGAAGCTGGCTTTCAGCTCAAGAATTTTACAAGCTGATTTATATGTAGTGTGTAGCAAGTGGTGTAGTTTACAGCTATCAATACTTAGATAGAAACTGCAGATAATGTGGACTTAACTCGGCCGAAATGATGAAAAAAGAATTGATGATAATAATTATGTTGGCGGAAGGCAAATAATAAAAATAGGTTTGTAACATTAAACTGTTTATTACCGTAAACATGGTCTTAATATTTGATTTCTTATTTCCCTTATAATAAAATAATAATATACGCAGGAAGAGCAAGACAGTAGCGACAATAATTATTAAGTTAGCTGTTTTTTTCAACTAGATTGCAAGCTTGAAAAATGTATGATATGTATTGTAGAAGTCGTATTGAAGAATGGCAATAACTTTGCAGTTCTGTTTCATGAAACGAATTAAACCAATTAATTATAAAAAACTAAATATGAAAAGATAATCATCAATAATACATTAATAATAAGCAAAACTGCAAAGTTACTTATAAAGATTTCAGTTGAAACTTGGAAAAAATTTAGATAAAAAATATTTACACTAAATTCTTTTGTCTCTGCTGTCCTGGCTCAAGGCTCTACTCTGCACATATTAGCTACGAACTATACTTAATATATAACTTAAATCAAACATTTTATATATAAAACGGCACGCTTACGTCTTACAATACATCTACGAGTATATACAATAAAAATCACTGTTTGTCTTTTCAGTTATATTTACAAATGATTTTATTTACATAACTTGAGTAGAAAGACATATTAACAATTTATTTACAGATCCAATACATTTTACATGTGAAGCTTATATTTTATGTACATTGAAAGCTTTCTACTTACGTTTTATAAACTATTTAAACTACAACTGGTTTTCTTTCTTTCAATTTGCATGAGCAACTTTTCTTTTTAAAACTAATTTTGTTATTTTCGTGTGTGTAGTCGAGAAGGGATTTTGTTGAATGTCTTTGCTATAAGGTGTCTGCTCTATCATTAAAAACTGAAGTGTGGCTAGATTTACCGTCAGTGTTGATTGCTTTGACATTGTTACATTGGGTTTTGGTTTCTTCTTTCGGCGGTTCTTCGTGTTTCTTCTCCGTGTCATTCATCAGTTGGATCGTTTGTCCATTAATGAGTTTGAAGTCGGCAGGGTCGGTCTGGGTCTCCTTTTCAGCGGTTGGTGCTTCTGGAATTGATAACACGATGTTAGACCTTATTTTTTGGGTTCCAAACGTTTGAAGAAGAAACGGCGGAGCCCTTACAGGATCATTCGTGTGTCTGTCTGTCTGTCCGATTTCTGCGACACAAACACCGTGTAACGTAAATAAATGAATTTGGAATATGGGATCACTTTTGGGGGGTAATATATTCGTAATATATTCCTATTATTTAAGAATAAGGTTTTGCAAACTGTGCCTTGAACCATATTTAATGGAAGGGCTTGTTGTGGGGGTCTCAAATATATTTATTTTATCATTTTAAAACAAATAGTTTAAAGTCATTTAAGAAAATAGGCAAAAGTTGACCATTCTCCCTCCCTTATATCCGAAAGTACCGAGCCTATCAATTTGAAAAAAATATGAACACTAGTTCTTTACTGATATATTACAGGAAATCTGTAAGAAGTATCTGTGTCTCAAAATAAGATGGTAAATCTTTCAATATTGTGCGTACAAACTTAAATTTGCAGTTGGAATGTGTGGGAGAACATGTTTTACAACTACAATAAGTTTGTTATTCGGATAAATTATTGGTACTACTTGTTCACATTAACTAGGCCAGGCATCCATCTTTTCTCGTACTTAAAGAGTTATCTTGTTGCGTCTCAGGGACGTAATGAGGATCCAAATAAAAAGGCTTGTGGCTTCGGACCCTTATAATGATTATAGTTAATAGGTACGTGGATTATCGTACAGTAGTAGAATTCGACTTGTCGGTGTCGTGGTAGAAAATGGAATGATAGAATATGAGTCATATACGTCGTACGGAACCCTCTCTACGCGAGTTCAACTTACACTTTTCCGATTTATTGTTAATTTGTTATGTATGATTTTATTTCGGTAAAATTTAATATTGGTTAACATTGCTGATTTCGACAGAAGAATAATACGTAAAAACATCGGTGTTAATTAGAACTGGGAATAAAAACAAAAATCACAAGCGTTATTGGGAAAGCTCCGTTATTACTAGAATAATAAATCATTTTATCACATCGCATACGCTTAAAGAGCAAAACATACATTAAAAATAAACGAAAATCGTATTTACTTTTAATCTGTGGGTGCGGCAGCGGATGTGTCGGTGGAGGCTTTCGGCTGTACCGGACCGGCATTATGCTCTGCCGGACGTTCCGCTCCGGGCGAATTAGGATGATGTATAACTGAAAAAAGAGAGATTTATAAATTATTATTTCATTATTAAGCAGTGATAGCCTTTTTTTTTTTTTTTATTGATGTCCAGTGGAAATTCTACATGGAACTTCCTTCACCCCGGGGAAGGGCGAAGGGGTGTGCCGGACTCCTACCGGCTACCGAAGGGGGGGGGCTCCAGGTCCTCGTAAGATCACAGTGGTTGAACGCTTGCCTTCCATATAGGAGGGTCTGAGTTCTGAGTCTGGGTCTGAGGTCTCTGCCTTTTCGGATTCATGTGCGGCTCAGAATTGGATTATCCCTTGCGTTAACGTTGAAGGAAAACATCGTGAGGAAACCTGCACACCTGAGGAGGACGTCAAAGTGTTCTCAATGGTGTGTGTAGTCCGCCAACCCGCACTAGGCCAGCGTGGAGAACCAAAGCCTAAACCTTTCTCATCGTGAGAAAATGCCCGCGCCCAGCAGTGGGACAGTAATGGGCTGATTATGATCATGATATGAAACACTTAAACGGATTCTATCGCGTATATTTTTGTTGAAAATATACGCGATAGAATCCGTTTAAAAGTGTTTCATTATAATATGTAATAATCGCGAAAACCTAAGACATTACTATTATGATATGATTTAATTCATCATTTCAGCCGAATAAAGTCCACTGTTGAACACAGGCGATCAATATTGGGTGTATCAAAGCCGTAATATACACATTTTATTAGAATAGTGAGAATATTTTTATATCAAGATGTTGTCTGCAGCGAAAGTGCGCATTCATGGGGTACAAGATGATAACGGGGTTATAAAGGACAAACTCAACCAGTATCGGGGCCTGATAAAATTATATCAAAGTATTGGAGTCTATTCATCAAGAGAACCTTAACAAGAGGAAACAACTTGATAGAATCAGATACACAAAGAAGAAGAAAATGAAAAAAAATCGCTTGGCACAGTTTATGAAAGAGTAAAATTGGACTTCTGGGGTGGAGGCCTGGTGACCTGAAACACAGGCTTCGGCCTAGCTTAGGCACCAGTCTCCCACAATAAATTTGAATAATACTATAGGCGATATTGTATTTTGCTGCAACTTTTTCATTATTGTAGTGAGAAAATAAATTACTTACTTACTTACAGGCCTCCCTCAAAGATCACCACAACGACCGACATCGGTGTGTTGTGTGCTCATTGAGGGGTTTTGCCCTGATTCAAGTATTAATCCTTAAATCATTTTATGGTATTATGTAGCTGTTACTCGCGAGTATAGATATGTCGTGTTAATTATGAGTGACAACAATCCTCACCATTCTGCAAATGTTCAACACCGGACTGTGAATATGAACAGTCTGCACATCATATTCTGTGGGAGTGTGTTCTTTGGCAAGATGAACGCAATATTATGTTTGATAGCTTGCAAGTTACATCCGGAATTGTTTACTATACAGACCTTATTGCACCTAGAATGAATTTTAGTGCGTTCAAGCGTTTTTGCCATACCTACTCTTGGAATCAGTCACAACAGCTTACCACATAAGACCCGTAAATAAATTAAATAAAAATATAAACAAAATTTGTACCCGTGGTGCTTGGCAACTGGGCTTAAGCCTGTTGTAAACTCCCATTTGTTGTGCCTATGGCCTATAGTATTTTCTCTGCCTGCTGCTTGCCAAGGAGGGAAGTAGAACGTATATTCTTTCCTATGCCATATATATCTTTTCTGTTTAAATTCGTTTCGGCTTCCAAGACAGTTATTCATTTCTCTGGGACACACCGAGCTACATTGATTTGTGTACTTTTCGGTGGTCGCCATTGTAGATCCTGGCTTACAGGAGTTGCAGTGGTTGGAAATGTAAGGCAGAATTGTCACAAATAAAAAAAAAAGTCGTCATAGGTATACCGTACTCATTCCGGATCTGAAGAGAATATTTTCTTTATTAAAATACAAAAGCACTCTCATTAAAACATCATCATCATTTCGGCCTAATGAAGTCCACTGCTGGACACAGGCCTCCCCCAAAGATCACCACAATGACCGATATGGATGTGTTGTGGGCTCACTGGGGGGTTTTGCCATAATCGCCACGCTTGGCAGGCGGGTTGACGATCGCAGTTGAGTTGTTAATGTACTCGAAGGATGCTGCTGCCCATCCTCCGACTAATCCCTTAGTCGACTTTTACGACACCCACGGGAGGAGATGGGGTGATGGTATTCTGAACCGGCACCACACACACACGGATTAAAACATATCCAATGAATTCTTTTTTTCATTTATTTGAATACGCAATATTCTGGAAATCCACTTTAGCAATCCATGTTAACAAGTTTATCGAAACAGATTGAAAATAAAAATGATATGTATGTTCCAAGTGGTTTTGGAGCTCAGTAAAACGAATGTTGTCTATTTTAATGAACGGTTGAATTTAAAAGATTCATTGGGTTTTATATATTTGGAGATACAAATGCGGATGTGTGTGTCCTTATTTTCAGGTTCGACCCTCAACATTTCTCGTGGCTACTGACGCGAGTCTGATGCCTATTCAATGACCCGTGAAGAGGTCGGGTATAAAATACCTTTACCTGGCCTTTTTATCTGATGCCGTGCAATGTGTGGGTTTGCGGAAATAAAGATTGAATAAAAGCTTGTTGACTTTTTCGTTTTAAGTGCGAGCAAAAGTGAATTATTTTGTGTGTCTAAATAAATGACCTGTGTGAGAATATAGCGCCACTCCATCTCCTTCTGTGGATGTCGTAAAAGGCGACTAATTTATTCTAAACCAGAGAGATTGGAAACAGCATTCTTTCTGTGGAACAGTACCCATACTGCGCTCACTAACCCGCCTGCCAAGTTTGGTGAGCACTGAAAATTTCCCCCGAACATGACGACAAACGGTATCTGGTGGAAATCTATGGGGAGGCCTTTGTGCTGATATGATGATGATGAAATACATTTTAGAGTGAACTGTCCCTACAAGAAGATAAAATTCACGTAAACAAGGCTGCAATTGCAAGGCAAATAAAATGCAAGTAAACCAAATTCCTTTGGTATATTAGGTGTTTTCTTTTTGAATTACTAACCATGAAGATTTTGTTAGCTCTTCATGGATTACTTTAAATAAAATAAATATTTTAATAATCATCATAAACTAAATAAATTAATCTAGTTAGCTTGTATGACCAGGCATTTAAAAGTGGAGTCATAGAGCGTGCCGACTGCGGGAATTACCTTCCCTTCATAATCATCTTCCTTCGCAAGTTACTTGTGATCAGCGCAAGATGTTGCATATTGCAAAGGTTTTGGCAAAAGGGTTTAACAGTCAGCTCCCTGCCTGAAATCAACCTTGGGTATGCTGATGTTGGTGGTTTACTCGCCACCTGCGGGTTACCTAAATTGCTTAATGGTACGCGCCGGGTACCAAACTCCCTTAGTCGCATCTATGACACCAACATGATGAGATCATTTCGGCCGAATGAAGTCCACTGCTGGACACGGGCCTCCCCAAAGATCACCACAACGACCGATATGGGTGTGTTGTGGGCTCATTGGGGGGTTTCGTCATAATCTCCACGCTTGGCAGACGG
The DNA here is from genome assembly GCA_947459985.1 of Diloba caeruleocephala. Classification (NCBI taxonomy): domain Eukaryota; kingdom Metazoa; phylum Arthropoda; class Insecta; order Lepidoptera; family Noctuidae; genus Diloba; species Diloba caeruleocephala. Next base: position 1,737,188 of record OX381616.1, on the reverse strand, counting down.
GTTGGCGATCGCAGTTGAGTTGTTAATGTACTCGAAGGACGCTGCTGGCCATCCTCCGGCTAACCCCTTAGTCGAATTTTACGACACCCACGGGAGGAGATCGGGTGGTGGTATTCTGAGCCGGCACCACGCGGCGTGATGAGATGAGGTAGCCCTGTTCGTGGCTGGAGCTACACGGCAAATTACCTTCTACTTCTTTACTCACGATATGCCCAATAGGCCCAGTTATCTTACCTTGGGTGAGAACAAGCAGACGAGCGTGACGCTGGCGCTGAGCGAGATAGTGACGGCCATGCTGGTGACGCGCAGTGGGACGTGACTCGCCGTGCCGAAGTACAGCGGCACGAATGCCAGCCAGATCACGCAAGTCGTATACATCGTGAAACCTGGAAGAATAAATAGGTTTTATTGCATACAAATTCCCCGGATATGACAGTTGAAATCTTGTGCTTGTCCCAGATGAGGAGGTCATTCAACGGAAGTGGCAACATTAACACAGTTATGGCCGAATACTCAAACGCCGTGCCGTGTGGTGCCGGCTCAGAATGCCACCACACCATTTCATCCCGTGGGTGTCGTACAAGTCGACTAAGGGATTAACCGGAGGATTGGCAGCAGCGTCCTTCGAGCACACAACAACTCAACTGCGATCGCCAACCCGTCTGCCAAGCGTGGCGATTATGGCAAGACCCCCCACTGAGCATACTACACACCCATATCGGTTGATGTGGTGATCGTTGGGGGAGGCCTGTCCAGCAGTGGACTTTATTCGGCCAAAATGATGGCATATGTTTTATGTTTTTATGTTTATTTATATAGTTGACACAGACTATATAATATTGGATTTCATGGGCTTTATTTTTTTTGCATGGAACCCTAATTATTCCCTTCCCCTTTCCCTTTTTCTTTTTATAAAATAAAAAGTTATAAAATAAATAATAAGTTATAGTATCAGCTTTGTGCCAGTGAAAATCGGTCCGGCCATTTCGGAGTTTAGCTGGAACGAACAGACAGACAAATAGACAAAAAAAAACTTTTATTATACGTACCGTATATACTTTCTTATGCATTTAGTAAACAAACTGCAATTTTGACATTACAATTAGACACTTTAATTTTATTTATTTGTATAGATATTACAAACATTATCAGATCATTAATTATATATTGAGAGGCTGTAGCTCTCTCATAACACTTCATTTAAGCATAAATTAGACTAATATCCATAGAACCAATCAAATAAACCGAATGTATGTAGCATTCGGTTAGCCTGAATAACGGTCTATATATTGTAATCAATTGATTTCTCAGAGCAACCTAATTATTCGGGGCAACGAGGTAAACCTTAGCATTGAGATACGATTACTTTGACATAATGCTGCGCCAGTAAATTCGCAAATTGCATTGTCTAGATCACAATGGACCACAACAATAGGCTCCTATTACACGATATACGAGAAACAAAGAGGAATTAACTTCAGTGATGTTTGTGTTTGACATTTGTCGATAATGTTCACCCCAGAAATCATTATTTTCTGAACCCTACTCGGGTAGTTGAAGTTATAAACAACCCAAGTACTGTGTGAAACCTTATTTGCCATTAGTAACAATCCTATATTTATTTGAGTCTTCTGAAAACATTTCTGATATAATATATTTGTTCTCTTCGTTTGTTTATTCGAAACACAATACATTTATTTGCATACCAAGTGATTGATTTTAAAAGAAGTGCTTTGAACTGAGTAGCTCTTTTTAGTCATTGCAACGTTGAGAGCTTTCTACATGCAAAAAGTAGCTAACTTATAACTGCCTACCTATAATTTATCACAAAACATCAAGTCTCGTTATAATACAGGTATATTTACGATTATACATATAAGGAAGAATGCCGTGTGGTGCCGGCTCAGAATACCACCACCCCATCTCCTCCCGTGGGTGTCGTAAAAGTCGACTAAGGGATTAGCCGGAGGATGGGCAGCAGCGTCCTTCGAGTACATTAACAACTCAACTGCGATCGCCAACCCGTCTGCCAAGCGTGGCGATTATGGCAAAATCCCCCAATGAGCCCATAACATATACCCATATCGGTCATTGTGGTAATCTTTGGGGGAGGCCTGTGTCCAGCAGTGGACTTCATTCGGCCGAAATGATGAAGTAAGACTGGTTTGTTATTGTTAAAAAAAACCAAAATCTAAAATATACGCGATAGAATCCGTTTAAAAGTGTTTTATTATAATGTAGTACTAGTCATTACGATAAAAGTCTGATATTTTAAGTACTTTTCACAACTATTTTTTAATAAGTATAACTTTATTTTGTATTATTTCACACACTGTTTTAAGTTGTATGAGGACTTATGTTAACTAAGTAGCGTTATACATAATAGGGTTGAGCTCTATGGTGACTGATTTATGCTTGACGTCTGTCAGAACAGTCAATCCCAATATGGCTATGCATGTTTCTTTAAAAAACCATTCCAGAAGTTACTCTACATGTTACTCACGAAATAATAAATTTGTCTTGATTTCAAAACAGAAACGTTGTGTTTGTTTCAGCATTTCTGCTCCGAGATAATTCTTGTTAGAGTGTATAACTATTTATATGTAGAATTTTTGACATGTACACTGTTTACCGCTTTGATGGCTATGATATAGTATCATCTACATTTTGTAAATATGAGAATTCGGTGTCACTGATATCAGTGTTACCTGTGCGTTAATAGTTCTCAATTTCATTGTGTACACATTTCATTTGTGTGTATATAATTTACAAGGAATCCATTTTGTTTTCCCATACCTAACGTGTTAAAATGTAATAATCAAAATGATATTAAGACTTTTTTTTAAGAGTGCCTATGGCGTTTCTTAGCATGTCTTTTCCATAAGACTGACTTTTCCGAACCGTCACCTTTCTTGTTACACCTTAACTGTTTTTCCTTTTCCACCTTAAGTGTCTATTAGGGCCTATATGAAATAGAAACTGTGAGTTTGCGTTTGAGAGGTAGTCAGTAGGAAATGCTGGCTTCATCCAAATTTATGGATGAGTGAAAGTGTTGCTTGAAACCTACTTAATAAATAAAGATAATTTCATTTATAATTAGTTAATTTTTAAAACATTTTGTTTGTTTAGTTCATTCATTTAGAATGATGTCGTCTCCTGTAACTGAAAGTGTGCACAGGACAGAACCATACCGTATTATAATTTTGTTGCATTTGTTGTGTACAACCTTTGTTGGAGATCCTTGAATCAATACATAAATACGCATAAATCAAAACCTCGGTATTACTTGGATAGGAGAGATTCGAAGGTAATTGCTATCGTACGTGCCGCTGACATACTTTAGATAGGGCAACGGTCTTTACACATCTTGCCTCCTCCATGTCTCACAGAGTACGCAAACTTTGTCACTCACCTATCAAACATCCTGTTTAATCTCAGGATATTACGACCTTCACATGACTATAAATTAAAGGTAAAAAAAATAGAGCCATCTGGCTGGCGTTCTATATAAAATTCTAATCAGCCGCTTTTGGTTAAACTAAAAGTCAAACCCATATGGTTAGCAATAGACTAAACTTGATTGCGGATGGAATATTGGTTATAGACTTACTAATTAATCCACATACAGTTTCTATAACGGAGAGCGGTCAGTAAGTTGACAAAACGCTAAAATGAAAAAGAAGGATAAAGTATTAAACCTTACCTATATGCTTGCTCTCGTTGAAAGCCTCAGGTATCTTCCTAGTCAGAACAGCGTATACGGTGCATACGAGGATCAGTACGATGGGGTAGAAGAACGCTATCATATAAGATGCGTCCACGTATGAGTCGCACACGAGCATGTTATCCTCCCGTGTCGGATAGTGAAACATGGCCTTAGCTGGTGCCACTATCATCCATACTACCACTATCAGGACCTGAGAAACAGAAACGCATTTAAGTATGTGGAAAAAAGTTGCTGAGAATGAAGAAACTTCTAATAAATCCTATAAATACAGTAACTGAGTTTTGGTAATCGATACCAACTCTCAAGATTCTAGTGATAGTCTGAGGAAACGATAGAAGGCGGATAGATATTCAGACGCAACCAACACCTTTAACTTCAACTGCCTTGGATTGGGCCGAGTAGTTGGGGGTTTTGGAAGGGGAGTCGGGCCGCGCCATTGGCCAACTGAAGGCTGACGGCCAACTGCCTCGGGTTGGCCCGAGGAGTTGGGAGTTTTGGTAGGGGATACGGGCCGAGCCATTAGCCAACTGAAGGCTGTACTGCACCGGGTCCGGATGGTATTACGGTCCACGCATGGGAGTTCGCACTGCAGTCTCTTGGGGACCGCATGAGGCGGCTATTTAATAGCTGCCTCCGCAGCGTGTTCCCGTCCGGCTGGAACGAAGCCAGATTGGTTCTGTTGATGAAGGTAGGAAGGCCCACGGAGTTTCCTTCTGCGTACCGTCCCATTTGCCTGCTCGACGAGGCTTCGAAGCTATTCGAGAGAATAATTACCCAAAGACTCGTTGAGCATCTTTGCGAGTAGGTCCTGACCTGGCCGACAGCCAGTATGGGTTTCGGGAGTGGCGGTCGACTATCAACGCGATTCTTTACGTCCGCTCGCTGTCGGAGCAGGCGGTGTCCCGGTGGGGTGAGGTGGCGTTGGCCGTCAGTCTAGACATATTCAACGCCTTCAACTCCAGCCCGTGGGGCGCGATTAGGGAGGCACTAGTCCATCATGGGTGCCCCCTCTACCCGCAGGGTACCATAGGGGCCTATCTGCGCGATGGATACATTCGCTACGTGGGCAGGGACGGTAGCCTAAAGCGGAAAGAGAATTCGTGCGGGATTCCACGGGGGTCGGTTCTTGACCCACTCTTATGGAACCTCACCTATGACACGGTCTTGCGTGACGCTCTCCCCGTTGGCGTCAGCTTGGTTTGTTACGCTGATGACACTCTTATGTTGGCCAGCGGAGAGTCCTGCGAGGGAACCATTCGGCTTGCCGAGCAAGTAGTGCCAATTGTCATGGCTAAAATCTCCTTCTGTGAGAGTGTCATGCTCCAGATGGAGACTGCAGAGTGGGATCGAGAGAGGGCTGATTCCGCACGGAGAAAAACAAGATGCGGTAACAAACGTCCCGGCGCCCAGGTCAAATACGCCTGAGCCCCTGCCATCACTTCATGGTGCACAAATTGGGGTGTCTGCGGGCTCATCCGGGAAGATGGTGGTGCGCACGTGGTCAGGTGCCACCGTGTGAGCAGCAGAGTGCACAGCGAGACTTTGGGATCCTTTACAATCCTCCCAGAAAAGTACCTAGGGGGCGGCCTTTTTACAGCCGCCCTCCGCTAGAGGCCGCTTTACAGTCATCCTGTCCGTGATATGGGTATTTTGTGGGCTCATTGGGGAGTTTCGCCATAATCGCCACGCTTGGCAGACGGGTTAGAAATCGCCCGTCCTCCGGCTAATCCCTTAGTCGACTTTTACGACACCCACGGTAAGAGATGGGGTGGTGGTATTCTGAGCCGGCACTACACGGCAATTATCTTTATACATTGTCATAATCGCAGTTGATGCTTGAATAATTTAAATTACCTGTATAGACACAAGACCGGCACATATTGCCAGCTGTGAGCTCGGGGATATCAGTATCGGCCTCTTGGCCGAGTGTTTGCTTGCGTTGAAGATCCGTGAAATTCTGTTAGTCTTCGTTAGGAGAGCTGCGTACACAACCGTGAAGCAGAAACCCGTGCCGAACCTGAGGAAGAAGGGGGTGCCTTGATTATGATGGTACTTATCATTTTCATAATTATAAAACTTGTTTCGATTAATGTTATGCGGTATAAAGGAGCAATAAAATTGTAGTTGCGATGTTTCTCACTGACAAGGGGAGGGCACGACTTGCTATATTTATTCGTGATGGGACATTATACCTAAGTACCATAAGGGTGTTTACCCATACAAATCTTAAAGTATATTGGCCAGCCAATACCGAGAAAAAATCTAAAGTTTCAAATTAATTCCCACCTTATTTTAAATACGCTGCACTTGAAACTGGAAGGATTTTCTTGGAACTGGTTAACCACTGTACTTCATTATTTATATTAGTAATCTACTGACTCTCATCCCGACCTTAATTTCTCAGGTAAATCCTTCCCTTTTACGACTCTAGAATTTATTTCGAGTATTCTGCTGCTAGAAACTGAAAAAATGTACTATCATTGAAGGCCAAATTGTGAGTGGGGGTAGCTAAGGTGTCCCTGACCCTGTCGTAGGGTAATGTCTTAAGTTTTCGCGATTATTACTCATTATAATAAAACAATTGCCGTGTGGTGCCGGCTTTGCTGTGTGGTGCCGGCTCAGAATGCCACCACCCCATCTCCTCCCATGGGTGTCGTAAAAGTCGAGTAAGCGATTAGCCGGAGGATGGGCAGCAGCGTCCTTCGAGTACATTAACAACTCAACTGCGATCGCCAACCCGCCTGCCAAGCGTGGCGATTATGGCAAAACCCCCCAATGAGCCCACAACACATCCATATCGGTGGTTGTCGTGATCTTTGGGGGAGGCCTGTGTCCAGCAGTGGACTTAATTCGGCCGAAATGATGATAATAAAACATTTTTAAATGGATCGGATCGCGTATACTACCAGGTTTATAACTCATGTTTTGTTAACTTCATTATTAATAGATCTGATTACCTTCAGATACAGATAAAAGATAAAGTAAATATTATTTATGCGAAACCATTTACCCCACGTTCCAAGATGTAGATTTCCTGTGGAGAAGTACGGGCAACAACCTCCACGGATCTTCGACTAGGTGGTTTAAGCTAGGAAGAATACAGCACACCACCACCACTACAGGAGGGTGGAGGGTGGAGGAAATCCCCAAGGATATCCACCACAGTGTAACAACAGAAAGAGTAGCAATGTAATCCAAGGCTATCTACTTTTCAAAGTTAGCTGCGGATAGAAAGAAAGAAGATGAAAGAAAATAAGTTTATTAAACAACAGTTTATGGCACAGGACGTGAATGCGAACCGAATAACGTTGCAACATTAAAATACATTAATGACGACCGGCATATTCTGCTGTGTGCCAAAAACGGTTTACCGTAGCTTCAAACCTTAACACAGTTATTCGAAATCGGAATCGAGACGGAACATATCGAATATCTTCCGGACATCCGAGTAGGAAGCTCACGACCGGGCTCGGCTACGAATATCATGTTTACCCGCTCGGGTTCAGTTATCATTGCAATTTGGACGTGCTGCAGTTGCAATGGGCGACATCGTTAGTTGGTATGCCAACCACATACATATTGCCTGCTACGTCGATGATCTTTATCTAAAGTTGACCAACGTTTGTTAATCTGGGTGGTTTGGAATGCGTACACAATAGCATGCTGATATAAATAATGAATAGTTTCGTTGTTAAGTCCCGTATAGCAAGAACATGGCTTGATAAAGGTACTGTCGAACGTGTGAGGGTGAGCGAGCTTGATGACAATAGTCGAGGCGCGAGATATTCCCGCAAGTAAACTCCGAGATATATGTTTAAATAATCGCTCGGCTATTTATACGTCCACTGCTGAACCTTTGTTCACCTCCCCCATAGATTTCCACGACTGTGTTATCATTTTGGGGGGTATTTGCCAGTACTCACCACGCTTGGCAGGCGGGTTGGTGAGCGCAGTATGGCTACCGTTTCACAGAAAGGACACTGCTGCCCATCCCCCTGGTTCAGTGTCCCTTAGTCGCCTTTTACGACATCCACGGGAGGAGATGGAGTGGTGCTATATTCTTAATCCGGACACCACACGGACAATCGACAACAATAATCGCTTTATTATCTTGTAATATTTACTGCTTGGAAGCTAATACATTAATCTCTTCTTCTTGTTCTTCTCTTAGATTATGGCTTCTGTAGAGTATCTTCCACAATTTTGCCAATGTCAAGTATAAGGCAACGTTGTACGGTGTTTAGATTAATTAATCTTTACATCTATACAAATAAATAAAATTGAAGTGTCTGTTTGTAATGTCAAAATAACAGCTTTTTACTAAATGCATATGAAAGTATATACGGTACATATAACAAAAAACAATTATTTTTTTGTCTGTCTGTCTGTCTGTTTGTTCCGGGTAAACTCCGAAACGGCTGGACCGATTTTGACGGGACTTTCACTGGCAGATAGCTGATGTTATAAGGAATAACTAAGGCTACTTTTATTTTAGAAAAATAATTAGGTTTCCGCGCAAAATAAAATAAAACCCTTGAAATCCAATATATATTCTATTTCAAGTGTCTATGTCGAAGTACTCTAAATTTCTTTTAAATTAAACGCGGCTAAAACCGCGGTCCCAGCTAGTATTCAATAAAATATTTCCCAAAAATGAAAAAAATCTAAAAAATATGTCGGCTACGTCGTACGGTTCAATTGTTTTTTCCACATTAATCTCATAACCATACATATATACATCAATGCTCATAACCGACAAAATTGCGGTCTCCAGCCGGAATCTTCTACTTGTCAAAGTCATTCTCACCTACAAAATTCAAATAGTATGTTTTTATTCTAAACGGCTACGATTTACACCAAAGAGTTTGAACCTTATTATAGTACGTACTACCGCAGTGCCAGACATTCTACTGCCAAACAGTAGTGTTTAAATCACAGTTTAAATATTATTGTATTCCAGTTTCATGGGTATTGTAGCTAGGGAAATTAATGGGCATAAAAGACTAAATAACGAATGTCACGAGGATACGAGCTCTATATAGTGCCACCAGGGCCAATCCTGTGTAACATTACAATAGTTATGGGCAAGAATGACGCTTACGTGGTGCCGGCTCAGAGTGCCACCACCCCATCTCCTCCCATGGGTGTCGTAAAAGTCGACTAAGGGATTAGCCGGAGGATGGGCAGCAGCGTCCTTCGAGTACATTAACAACTGAACTGCGATCGCCAACCCGTGTGCCAAGCGTGGCGATTATAGCAAAACCCCCCAATGAGCCCACAACACATCCTTATGGGTCGTTGTGGTAATCTTTGGGGGAGGCCTCTGTCCAGCAGTGGACTTCATTCGGCCGAAATGATGACGCTTGCGGACGAAATGCTTGCTCCTCACTGATAACTATAAATAAAGTTCCATGTTAATAAGTTTGTTATCTAATCACGCTGAAATGGCTGAGCCCATTCTGACGACATTAGGCGCAGAGAAAGAAAGAAAGATATTTATTTGCCACAAACAGAGACACATAAAATAATACTGAAAACTTTAAATTAAATAAAAAAGTGTAAAACAAATAAAAATTAAAAATAGGTGTACACAGAGATACATCGTGTCTCGAGTTTGCGCCAAAAGGGTAACCGGCTCAGCATAAGCCAGACGAATAATGCCCGACGCTGGTTTTCAGCTGGACAGATATACAATGAATGTATTATCCTGAATAGGAACACAAACCTTCTCTACGGGCACAGTCATTTATATCAGTATGTGTACTGTAATAGCGGTTATAGTACTTGGTACAAAGTGTTGACCACAAAGACTTTTTTTTATTTATTTAATAGATTGAACATGGTTTGACACTAGAGGAATGATTCGCTGATACGGGGAGAGATTGTCGGATGTAATTGTATCGGAGTCTTAAAAAATATAAATGATATTGATCATCCATTCAAAAGAGTATATTTTAAAATTGATCCTGGTACGCTAAGAGCACGCATCCCTCTATTATAGTACTTAAATGGCTTTCTTGGGCACCCACAGAAACTGCGCGGCGAAGAGAACTCTGAAAACTAGGCTAACGACCTAATCAATGATATTATACCATAGATAATATCATTAAATCAAATACAGTCTCACCTGCTTACCTATGTCGTAAGAAAGAAGATACAAAAACTACAAGAGTAAAAGAAATAGCTATCTAGGCGAATTGATTACAAGTTGCTCAATGATATCATACCATAGATATGTTACGTCCACATTAAACGGCGCGCAAAATTCAGTCTCGCTGTATGCTGTAAGAAAGAATATACAAAAAGTACTAGGGGAAAAGAGATAGCTATCTAAAATGACAACACGTGTACTCGATTTCTCTGTCGCACCAGTGATAGAATATATATGTTGTCTCTTTTCTTTGCTTGCCCTGGGTTTTCTTTGAGAATATTATTCTATAAGTAATTTGAACAGTATTTTTATTCAAGTATATTATTTTATTTGTTACTCACGTGTGGTATGAGATCCCTAGTTCTTTATTCATGTTTGCTTGAAAGTTTGTGCATTTTCTATATACGGACGATGACATTGTTATCACTTATATAATAAAAAATAGAGATTAAGACAGCATGTGCTCGTTGTTCTGTTTTGGGTGAACTGATTGCAAAGTGCTACAATTGGGGGAGTTTTGGATCTTACGTTTGGCGCGTATGTAACATATCTACCTCTTTTAATATATAATATCATTGGACCTAAATTAATAACCAGTCTAATCAAAAATCTTTGGATTTGGGATTGAAGATTTGTCCGTTTTTGTGTTAAGTTTGATCTTAGCACGAAAACAGATCAATTTTGTAATAAATAAAGGGAATAAAACAACAGATAAGTTCAAGATTTTTTTGGATTGAATTGACTACCTATTAATTTCCGCCGTAAGAGAAATGTGAAATCTAACGAGTTGCTGACATTACGGCTTAAAAACATACTGCTATCAAGTAATCTGTAATCTACAAGGCCATATAAGGCCAGCATTGATGATGGCTATAGGTCGCAAAATAGCGCAAAATAATAATCAATTTGATCAATTTACATATCACAAGAGTTCTTGACCAACCGTCACAAACTGCAATAATAAAATTATAAAGTAATAATAAATTGTAATTTGTTTCTATTTACTTACAATAGATTCTACGGTTTAATTAAGTTATAATTAATCAACTTGACGTTTTAATGTGTCAAACTTTATAATTGGTTTTTAATCTTTATATTTTGGTTTTAATGGGTTGAACGAAGGCGAAGGCGATTGAATACGAGGAGTATATCAACATATATTTTGTTTAGTAATCAACTTAGATCCTATATCAAATTGAAATTCAGATTTATACATAAAAGATCATACTAAAAATGAATGCACACAGCAATGAAAATAGCCTATCCTATTTTTAGGAAATATTTCGTCAAGGTTATCAATCCATAAGGCCACCGTCGAAACACATTTTCCCCATCCCTTGCTCAAAGTATCGTAAGGTAGCGATAAGACGACAGTACTTGCAAAAAAATACACGCGGGACGATATAAAAAAAGGTATTACTTTCCGTTGTATTGCAGAAAACAGACACAGATAAAATTTCTGGATAAGAAAATTGTAACCCTGAATCTTGGAATTACAAAGTATCGTTCAAAGAAAACCGACACCAGACAACGGAAACCTCAAATGTTGGTTCTCTTCCAAGCAATCTTCACAATCCATTGCAAATCTTTTCAAGTGCACTTACTTGATTCTTCAAAAGCTTTCCGTTTCCCAGTGCTGCTGTCTGAAGAAACTGGACTGTATTGTGTATAGTACAAGAATTATAATGTAGTGAAAATATCATTCCGTGAAGGTGATGTTTTGATGGAGAGCATGTTAAAGAAAGCACCTGAATTTAGCAAGTAAGGGTGAAAGATTTTGAATTATTCGATTGTTAAATATTTCAATTATTTTGAACATTCCAATAGTCAACGCTAATAGTACTAATATTGCAACAATGACCTCATGCATCACCTGGCTTGGCAGTCTAGGTGGTGAACTCAGAGTGACAGTTATTAATACTGAAGCTAAATCACAAAACACAAATACGTACTTAGAACAACTGAAATTCATGATCGGTCACAGGAAATAACAAGCAAAAAGTTAGCTCAAATAATAATCGATTCGAATTATTCGATATCGCCTTGCACTAGCCAGATCTCCATTTTCATGCTAATGACATGAAATCGGCCAGTACTTATCTCCAAAGCCAGCAGTATACGAAACTCCGAGTAACACGATTTTGTTTTTCGTGGAGCTGATTAACAAATTTTAAGAATATTCCAGTCCATCCATTGGCTTGTGGCTAGATAGGGCGCAGTACGGTCGCTTTGCAAAGTTAAGCTACGCTTGCCGAATTCAGGCTCTGGATGGGTTGACTGTTCCTTTTCGGAGGCCTCATTGCAGTCGATCCGTATAAAATGGTGCTGTTCAGATATTTCTAGCGTATTAAAATTAAAATAAAATCATTTATTCAGTAATTAGGTACATAACAGGCACTTTTATACGTTATATTTAAAGAACGGACGTCATTTCGCAACATGAAAGCCTCTGAGACGAGATGCCCAAAGAAATTCAGGGTAAGGTCTTTTTTAGATATTTTGCATTTTTTAATATATTATCTTTACAAAACTTATAATAAGGTATTTTATGCAGCATCTACACATTGATAGAAGATCCGTGTGGTGTCTGGATTCAGAATATAGCACCACTCGATCTCCTCCCGTGGATGTCGTAAAAAGTGACTAAGGGACTCTAAACCACAGGGATGGGCAGCAGCGTCTCTTCTGTGGAACAGTAACCATTCTGCGCTCACCAACCCGCGTGCCAAGGGTGGTGAGTATTGAGAAATTCCCCCAAAATTATAACACATCGTGTAAATCCATGCAAGAGGCTTTTGTTCAGCAGTTGACGTCCTTTGGCTGAAATGCTTATAATATAATACTTACAATACAAATAGTACTACAGATACATTTGCATATGTACCTGTCGTCAACAGTCTTTAATCCTACACTAGGTTTTTCATGAGGATTGAATACTGAATTGTAAATATACAAGACTGTAATACAATTGATACATGAAAATGAAATAGTTCACAAATAAATTACTCAACAACCTTTGGTAAATAATTATTACAAAGCAATGTTTCAAGAATTTTCATTTTGCAAAAAAACTCATAAACGAAGCCTGAGTTTACCAAATTTTCATCAGAGAACAATCTCATAACTACTCAGAAATCAAATAACGTTTGATTATATTTAATTTCACCAAGTAATAATTTTCAAAGTTATTATTGATCTCTTTATGTTTTGTAACCGTATTTATTTAACAAATAAACATTTCACCACACTGTTTATTTTTCTCAATTTAGCTACAGGAGACAGGCATAAAGGGCTCCATGCGATAGGCGATCCTATGTACTGAACCATCCATATAAAACACCAACATGATAAAAAAGAAAACTGTAATGAAGTAGTGGAATGTAAGAGAGGTGAGCAGAAGCTGCACTGAATTCATCAGAAAGAATACTACTTATGAAAGGAAGATCAGGAAAGTCTACATATTGTACACGAGCGAACCACTTTTGACTGATAACATCCTTTTTTATTCAAATTTACTAAACCATGGCACAAACCCATTCAGTAATTAAATTGAAATCATTAAAAAACTAATCGATGAAATGTCTGATGTAACTCTGAGAAGTTATCTGGGAAACTATCGAGCTAACTTAAATAGTCCGTTTGGTTCTACTTGACATCTGGCGTACCTCACCGAGGCTAATCCGCATCACAAATTCACTCTGAATTTAAATTTCATACATTTTTCAGGAGCCGCGTAAACCGTCATTCTGACGGTACGAGGGTCACATTGAATGTTTTTAGAATTTGCCTTAAAATTTAGATAAAAATAATCACGTAACTTCTTAGAAAGTTGTAGATGTACAATAAATACATATGTTAGTGAGTTTAACAAAATGGTGGCAAATTATATACTTTGATTGGCTTTCATGATGAAGCCCCATCTCGTGCCAATGTTTATAACTGGTTTAAACGTGGTCGAAGCAATCTCAATGATGATTTCCTTCTAGTGCAACTACTTCTTCAGCGATAAAAGAGTGAAATATCAACAGATCCGGGCAAGTTTCCGCATTGGTATATATTCAGTCAAAAAAGTATCGGGAATGGATGATTTGTTTATGGTTCTAAATTCAAAATTTTGTTTTTATTGTTGTTGTTAGATTGGCACAACTGTTTTCCGTTTTTGACCAAACACTCAACAAATACCATCGAGCAACCACCATATTCACCAGATATGGCTCCAGCCGACTTCTTTCTTTTTCCTAAACTCAAATTACCACTTCGTGGCACCCGTTTTCAATCGGTAGAAGACATAAAGGAGAATTCGCGGCGAGAACTGAACTCAATTCCGGAAACAGCGTTTAAAAATGTTTTGATGATTGGATTATTCGTTGGCGTAAGTGTATCGTTTCTGAAGGAGCATACTTTGAAGGTGATAAAATAAATTTGGATGAATAACAAACATTTTGTGTATTATTGATCTATTCCCGTTACTTTCTTGACAGAGTAGTAAGTCAAGTGCAAAAAGTCTTACACGAACATTTAGGGGTCAGAAAGCTTTGAACCAGATGTACACCTCGTAATTTTATGGAAGTTCAAAAATATTTGGATTGGTGCCGCGAAATGCTTGAAAAGTATAACGGAGGTGAATCGAGTGCTGTGTTTGACATCGTCACAGGTGATGAAAGCTGTATTGTTACGAGTCCGAAATTAAAAGACAATCTGCCCAATGGATTTGCTAATTTGAAGATTTGCCAACAAAAGTGAAGAAGGGCAGAAGTCAAGGGAACAAGACGATTGCCTCATTAGTGGCCAAACGGGTCATTTTGCAAAAAATTGAGCTTACAGGATAAAAATATTATTACTGCAGATTAGCATGTTAGTCATTGTTTACTGGTTGTCTTGGAAAATGTTCGACAGCAGCGCTCAAGAATAAGGATCCTCCTCCATCACGACTGCGCTCCAGACGGACAATCGAATATTTGTCTGTGGAAGGTGTGTAATTAGTGAGTTATTTACCTTCAGTCTTGACCTGGCACCTTGCGAGTTTTATTTATCCCCAAAATAAAAGATGAACGCAGAGGAATTCACTTCATGTACGTGAACATGCCGTGTCTGCATTCGAAAAACCTTGGAAGAGGTCCCTAAAGAAGAGCTCACTGCTTCAGTTAATAGTTCCATCGCATGCAACGGTACTTGGAAAGGTGGAAAGGATACGGAGACTACTTCGATAAACAATAAAAGTATTATCAGGTTCCTACATCATTCCGTTTTCGATTTTCTAAAAACTTTTAGTGTCACTACTGTAAGGTAAACTAATAGGGTACTAAATAAAATTCATAATACCTAGCACTAGAATTAATTACTATTACGAATTCCATTTATATTACGTACCTAACTGTGAGAGAGCTTATTACGTTGACGAATCATACAGTCATTCATATTCAGTTTATTATTAGCTCACTGTAAATTGTGTGGCCACGAGACAAGCGGGTGCTAAGTGTATTTCATTATTCAAACTAAATTCAAAGTCACAGAGGTTCCATTTTGTTGATTAATTGTTTGGGTAAATTTGTAATTAACTGTTATATAGCTGTTGACATATGAATATATTACGATGTTGATAAATTAGGTAATATGACTAGTCTACAAGTTTAAAGTCGCTCAATGGCATAGCCCGTTACGGAACGTGCTATACTCGGAGTTTCTCTAAAGGATAGGATTCAAAATGAGGATATCCGGAAGAGAACCAAAATGATCGATATAGCACACCAAATTAGCAAGCTGAAGTGGCAGTGGGCTGGTCACGTCTGTCGAAGGATCGATGGCCGATGGAGCAGGCGAGTCCTAGAGTGGAGACCGCGTATGGATAAACGTAGTGTGAGGCGCCCACCGACCAAATGGACGGATGACCTGAAGAAAGTTGCTGGGTCCAGCTAGATGCGGAATGCTGATGACCGGGTGTTGTGGCGCACGCTAGGAGTTGCCTATGTCCAGCAGTGGACCGATATAAGCTGACGATGATGATGATGAAAAAGGAATGAACAAACAGACCTTTTTTTATTATTGGTGTCCAGTGGAAATTCTACATGGAAATTCTAAAAGGGACTTTTACAGGCTAAAACCACTGGAGCGGTCATATTCGGCACCGAAAGAGGGCTCCAGGTCCTCGTAAGATCAAACTAGAGCCGCCCATTCGTACCACGCCTTTAGGCACATTTCGGAGGGGATGACTGTAAAGCGGTCACCAAGAGGGCAGGCGGCTGTAAATCGGTCGCTCCCAGGCACTTTTCGGGGAGGATTGTAAAGGGCCCCTTGCTTTGCCTGGCTTTGCGCTGTGTTGCCCACACGGCAACACGTGACCACGAGCGCACCGCCGTCTTCCAGGGGGTCGCTAGGTGTGAGCACGCAGACTCCCCAAGCTGTGCGTCCGCGACCCCCGAGGCCCCCCACCATGTAGTGACAGAGGGCGAACAAACAGACCTAGTAACTAGTCCTATTATTCAAATATAACGGTACATAGCAAAATATAAAGTGGTTTTTTGTTTACCTATTGTTCTGCTTCGTCACTAGATGACAATGTGTAATTTTTAATTAAAATTTAGATTCTCATTTGAGTGAACTGTAATGATATTTTTGAGAATATAGATTGTTTAAAACTAGAAAGGCCTTCAGTAATGTAGGTACATATGATTATAATATATCGAGTAATAGGGGGTAAGTTAAGATGGTTGTCAAGCATTCGATGTATCGTTCTTTGCACCTGACTTGTGTCATCATCATCATTTCGGCCGAATAAAGTCCACTGTTGGACACAGGCCTCCCCCAAAGATCACCACAACGACCGATATGGCTGTGTTGTGGGCTCAATGGGGGGTCTTGCCATAATCGCCACACTTGGCAGATGGGTTGGCGATCGCTGTTGAGTTGTTAATGTACTCGAAGGACGCTGCTGCCCATCCTCCGGCTAATCCCATAGTCGATTTTTACGACACCCACGGGAGGAGATAGGGTGACGTGACTTGTGTGCCGGAATAAACTCTTGTGACGAAACTTGGCTTTACTGTAATACCTCCTAACTTTAAGTAAAGGCGTGCATAAAACCTAAATCAAAGTGAATAATTTAAAACACCAATGCATGTAAAGTGCCGTGTGGTGCCGGCTAAGAATACCACCACCCCATCTCCTCCCGTGGGTGTCGTAAAGGGCGATTATGGTATTAGCCGGAGGATGGGCAGCAGCGTCCTTCTAGTATATTTATAACTCAAGTGCGATCGCCAACCCGTCTGCCAAGGATGAAACACACCACACAAATTCATACCGGTCGTTGTGGCAATCGTTTGGGGAGGCTTCTGTCCAGCAGTGGACGTTTTTACGGCTGAAATGATGATGATGATGTAAAGCGCGTTCTCGCTTGGAAGATTTGGCGATTATAATCATGAAATACTGGTTTTGTTCGTGTTCGTGATACACGAACCGAAAATATTGCAATCGGTTGATCAGAAGTCGATCCATGGGCGGTTTATTCAACCGGTCGATGAAGTAGCTTCTATGCGATGTTGGAAATTGATTTTAACAGACACACCATCATATCAACAAAAAGATGTCCACTGCTAAACAAAGGCCTTCATCGTAGACAACCGTTAGGGGGAATTGGCTGCTCTAGTGTGATCTCTAGTTTTAAGTTCAGTGCAGCGAAAATATGGAACGATTTACCTCCCCCTCTCCATCAAACCATGTCTCAAGCAATATTTAAATTGAAAGTAAGAAAAATACTACTTGATCGACAAATTGGGACACAATAATATAGGAATGTATATAAACCAAAGTGCTTTCATATGTACCTAACCTTGCTGTCATACAAAAACCAAAATTTTATAAAACACTCTGTGCTACACCTTACGCATTGCCTTAATGATATTATTGCACACATAACGCGCCCATAACAAACAAAACTTATTCACATGACTCATGCGATAATTTCTATTACGTTCTCATTTTTAGCACAGTAGTTTAATAGTGTAAACCAATAAAATCCACTCGGTCTTGCGGTGATAGCAGATACGATTGAAGTGGCAGCGTAGGACTCCGCCTCCCCGCGACCCTCCTCACCTTTCTTATGTTTACATGCAGGTGTGCGGCGAGCGGCGAACGGGTATTTTATTATGCGCGGGCAAACTACTAAATTATTAAATGTAATTATTAATTTTGTTAAACAAATTTTTCTCGTTTTGAGTTTTTGCGTACTACAATATACTCTTTTTTGTAGGACCTGCAGTCTAATTGTTAATTTATTATTCGTAGTAAAGGGGACGGACTGAAAACCAGCGTTGACCAGTGCGTGGTTTAATCACTGGGCACTGCCAACATTGCTGAGTCCGTTCCTTTACCATACTACACAAAATTTGATGTATCTTTTGTTTTAATTTTATAATTATGTGTGTGTGGTAATAAATTATCTTTTATCTTATCTTATCTTATCTATCTCACGAGGGCCTGGACCCCCTTCGGTGCCGAAGATGACCGCTCCAGTGGTTTTAGCCGGTAGGAGTCCGGCATACCCCTTCGCCCTTCTCAGGGTGAAGGAAGTTCCATGTAGAATTTCCACTGGATATCAATAAAAAAAAAGGGGGGAATTGGCTAGTTCTCGCCGAGCGCTGAATGCCTGCTACTGGGTTTGCAGCTGCTGTTCCTCAAAAGAGAGGCAGCTGTCCATACCTCTGATTCAGAGTCCCTTAGTCACCTTTCACGACGTTAGGAGGAGATGGAGTCCCACGAGAAGACGGTGGCGTGCAGATGGTCACGCGCCACCGTGTGCGCAGCACAGCACACAGAAACGCTTCGGGGGATCCTTTATAATCCCTGGTTCTATATTCTTAATCTGGATACCACACCGATATAAACCAATTCGTTATAATAGCAAGAAACATGTACCGCCGTCGAAACGAAGTCTCCGCCGTTTGTAAAACCTCAACTTATTCTCTGACAGCTCACACGAAAACCTTTAATTAACTATTTATTTTATGAAGCGTCACCATTCAAGGTGCTCTTTACCTTGTTAATGTTTTTAATTAGTATATAGACATGGTAACCGAAAGCCTTTCTAGAATCCTTACATTTAAGACATTTTGTTAAGTGCTAGACTATAAATTACCCTGAAGAAGTTTCTTGCGAAAATGCTCGTTTTTCTCTGTTATCCGCGCAGCCAAAAAGAAGAAAAGAAAAGGACAGAAACAAATAATATTTCAGATTTTCCAGTTATAAGTCTTTCATAATACACAGATGAAACGAATTTGTGATTTAGCGATTCTGTGTTAGAATTTGGGCCTTTTGAACACTTGTGGTGGAAACGAAATAATTTTTGAAAATATGTAACGACGCCTGTCACCTTAGTCATCCTGCGACCACGAACCCTGCAAAGTGATTGAAACGCCAGGAAAAACAAAAATCTAAAATATACGCGATAGAATCCGTTTAAAAGTGTTTTATTATAACTTGTGGTGGATTTTATACACCTACTACAAGTGACAAGAATTGATTCTGTCTGATTGAGTCCTGTATCGGGTAGCTGAGTTGCCCTACAATAGTTGAGGTTGCGCTAAGTGACGCTGATATATGCGTCATGCTTGGAACAGTGCTGTCAGTTGGGACTGGTCAGCTTAATACTGCCATGGCAATTTAATCATAAGCTTAATAAATATTAAAATCTAGCTCGTTTAGTGTAGATTTTCCTTACATAATTTTCATTTCAAGAACAATGTAGTTTAGTATGGTAACATAAATTGTGATTTAAAAAGAGTAACCATAGAGTTTCTTGGCCGTTCTTCTCCATAAGAAATACTTAGAATGCGACACCTAAAGCCTGACTATTTTGCCTGTAAATGGTTTTGTAAGAAAAATAATATTTTTATCTTTATCTTATATTTTTGCACTCCACATAAAAGTTAAATTTAATATAAACACGTGAGAGCCATGTACATAAATTACCTTTGCATACAGCATATAACGTTAGTACCATAGTTTGGAAACTGGAATCTGATACGGCATCTAAACAGCAAGTCAACTCCCTAAATCTTACCTTTGTATGGAGCAGAGGATGTCAGTAGGTCTGAAGACCAGCGCAAAGGTGACCAAGTAGCACATGAGTATCCCAGCTAGGAGGATGTATGACAGCTCCCTGCCACTGGCACGAACTACTGGCGTCGAGCTGTGGTGAAACCAAACTCCGCAGACGAAACTGTCGAAAATGTTCAAAGTCATCAATATTATAAATAATTATTTAATATACTTACATCCATTTTACTTATTATGTCATATCATATTTCGAATTACATATAATTTTTAATGTTAATTGTTTTTTGTAGTTTAATTAACTATCTTAAATTGTCTCAAATTAAATGTCCCCTTCAATGTCCACTGTTAACCATATGTATCGCACAAGAGGATACTTCTGTCCATCCTCTTGGTATATGTAAGACATTTAAAGGTATTAGCTTTAATTAAAAGCTAAATATTGGCTTATATGCACGGTTGGTGCAGTGGTTGATACAGTCGGTTGCTGCTCTCCGGGTCGTGGGTTCGATTCCCCCACGGAACAAATATTTGTATGATCTGCAGGTAGTTGTTCCGGGTCTGGGTGTATTTTATGCGGAATTCACGTCTGTAAAACGCACGCACGATACAGGAGAAATCCTAGTGTGAGGCAAAGTTTAAAAAAAAATTGTATGCACGCTAGAGAATTTACAAATTCGAGATTTTCTCAGTCTTCATCAATGTCTGTCTCAATGTTTAATGACAAAGCTCGTTCTAAATCCTCAACTTGAAATACAAGATATTCAACAATGACAAGTAAATAATGATTTGGGTGAAACCTGTCTTGTTAAGTTTTCAGTCAAAATACTTGAGTAATATTAGTAGATTATTTTAGATTTAAGATGGTTTAAACAAAGTACTTTCTCTTTTAAAATGTTAAATGAATGAGTAATTGAATGGTAACTTTATTTGCTCTAATATAGGTTCCAGATTTTTTATTTAATTTAGATTACGCTTAGATTTTACTTCATTCACAGCACGCGACATCATTCAACACACGAGTTGTGCAAATTAATTTAAATAGTAAAATATAAACACATTAAAATAAATTGACAGTCAAATAATGTAGAGATGTGTTAATATTTCCATGTGGTCTCCGGATTAAGAATATAGCACCACTCCATATTATCCCGTGGATATCGTTAAGGGCGACTAGGAACTTTGAACTAGAGGGATGGGCAGCAGCGTCTCTTCTGTGGAAAAAGGGCCATACTGCGTTCACGTTAAAAAGATACATATATATAAAATAAGAAAATCAATTTCATTTCACTTGTGACATCAAATTCCTAGTCATATCACGTACCATGTCTGAGATTGTATGGATCAATCTTGGATTCTTCTGCTCGATTGCTTTTGTCAATCATGAATACTAACCTACTAACTGACTTGAATCCTAATGGATTTCGTATTCTTCGTAATTTTCTTTATCTTTAGTTGCAAGTTTCATTCCTCGTGAGGATTAAGTGGAATTCTGACTGATATGAATGCTAGAATTATTTTGTCTTCTTCATAAAATATATTTTCTCATATCTTTCTGGGAAATTGTTGTTCGTTTTGCTTATACAGGAACTAGTCTTGCACGATAATCTTAACTAATACTGTTCTATAGTTGGGTTCCTATATCTTACCGACGATTTTTTTGTTTCTTTTTTTTAAACGTTGCCTCCATTTCGGCCGAATGAAGTCCACGGCTGGACAAAGGCCTCTCCCAAAGATCACCACAACGATCGATATGGATGTGTTGTGGGCTCATCGGGGGATTGCCATAATCGCCACGCTTGGCAGACGGGTTGGCGATCGCAGTTAAGTTGTTAATGTACTCGAAGGACGCTGCTGCCCATCCTTCGGCGGGAGGAGATGGGGTGGTGGTATTCTGTGCCGGCACCACCGGCACAGCCGGCACCACACACTGGGATTTCTCCTGAGTCGTGGGTGCGTTTACAGACATAAAATTCCACACACATACACTCGGGCCCGGAGCCTGCAGATCATACAAATGTTTGTTCCGTGCAGGAATCGAACCTTCTACCCAGAGTGCAGCAGCCGACCGTATCAGCCACTGCACCTGCCGTCAACAATTACTGTTACAATAGTGAAAAGTAGTTTCCATAGCGTGGCATGGCCCTCCATTTGGTTAGTAATGCCGGTAGGTACAGTTAGCCCTATTATTGAATTGATTATTTTTGTTGCAAATACTGCTTAGAAATAGCAACATTTATATTCGATTACTGATTTCGTATTAAATAAAAATATTTTTCTGGCATGATTGATGGACTAACTTTTGAGTCAGTTCCATGCCCCGAACTGTGGCTATTCAGACAAAACTTTCTCTTGAAAATTCTGTCACAGATGGAACAGTATATGTACCTGGATGTAATCGTAGACAATGCGAAACTCTCGATTTATCAATATGTTCCATATCTAAATAAAGAATAGATCAACCATTGTTGTTAAAATAGGCATTAAAAATCTTCTTTGGAATTCAATAAATGTGCGAATTAATTGCAAAGATTCCTTGTAAATATAAAATTTACTTTGCTGCTAAGTCATTATATATTGACTATTTATTCCAGCTATTCCTATCCCAGTTTTTTCCCGCAGCTTCGTGCCGTTTGCGACTAACTTTGTACATACGTATGCCATGGATATTGGTACGATAAGACTCAACTTAGAATTAATAATAATAAATTAGAGTTATCACTGACAAGTAGTATTCCGTGTGGTTTCTGGATTAAAAACATAGCACCACTCTTCTCGTGGATGTCGTAGGCGGCAGCGTCTTTTTTGTGGAACAATAGCCATACTGCGCTGACCAACCCATCTGCCAAGCGTGGTGAGGTTCTCCTTTCAATTTAAAAATGACGATACACGCCTTTCCAGTAACCAGCCGTTGCGGAAATCTATGGCCTTCCGCCTTTGTTCAGCGTTCTTTGTATGATATGTTGATGATAATGTTATTACTATAACTCATCATTGTCCTGTCATAATCAGATTTTCCAGTAACCGAGAAGCTTGACAGCCCTTTCGGCAGCCTACGGCTACGCTACGTAGCAGAGCGGCAGCGTGCCGTAGCTGCGTAGCTGTAACACTTGAGCGTAACTTCATAAACTCCACTTACGCAGTCAACAGAATTCCGACTGATGAAAATGACATAGCACCAATCGCCCAGGCGGAATCTGGTCTCAAGTAGGCTTCGGGGATAGGGCGGCACTCAGTCTTCGTTGGATTCGGCAGCGTGCCTCGAGGACACACTGTGCACTGGGTTTCTTCGATAGACCGTATCTGCGATCAAAAATATTTATTTATTCTTGATGTACAAAAGTGTACAACGGCGGTCTTAATGCCATAGGCATTTTCTACCAGACGACCTATGGGTGATACAGAGAAATCAAGGTAGGTGTACCAACAAAATAAGAGTGAGAGGTATAGATGCAATGACGTTTATTTACACACAGGATAGAAAATGACAAATATATGTATAAAGTTACATAAACATGAACAGCATTACATATATATTAAATATATAAATATCCTAAATACATGTACAGGTATGTAATAAATAAAAACAACTAGGAAAAAAGAAACATCAAGGCCGAGATGAATCTGCCGACGTAGGTATTTATGAACTTTAATTTTAATTTAAATTTAAAATTTAAAGTAGTGTCGACCGTTAACCATTCTGATGTCGAGAGACAGCGCACTCCACAGTAGAATAGATTGAACAAAGAAGATAGAATGAATAAAGTCTCATTGATGAGTAGGACATTGAAGAAGACGGTTATTAGTAGAACGAAGATTTTTTCATGGTTGGAAGTGAGAAGATAAATAAGACGGAGAATTGGGTGCGTGAAGTATAGAGAACAGGGTAGTCAAATATATTGACTTTCAAGGTTTACTCAATGCACGACACATTTGAATGGTCCAATAATATGTACAATTCACGGATCCGATACATAGATTGACTGCGCCGAGCGCTGCTTTACAATATTTTATTGACCAGTGAGAGGAACTAACTATTAGCGCATCAATGTCAACTATTTTCTTTTTTTTTGTATCTAAAAATAAAAACGTTTTTTATTTTTTTATTTATTTATTTTGCATACATGTTCATCATATTATTTCCATAGGTCTTAAGTAGGATTTAAATTTAAGTAGGTACATGCACCCTGTAAGGGCGTTTGCAAGTCAGTGCGATTTGATTTTACATTACAAACTATATAATACTATTAAAATAAAAACAAAAGTCCACATTGAAGTACCTATAAAATAATCATTCGATATCATACATTAATTTAATTTAATCAACAATTTGTTATGATTCTTTACATATAATCCGTCACAGTACATTATACTTAATACTATTTAAAACTATAAATTAGGCTTGTGTCACATAATTGATTCATTCAATTGCTCAACATTTCTTTTATTTGATACATTATGTCTATCAGTTTTAAATTCTTCTACGGAGTAATAGCAATTTTTTATTAAAAATGATTTGAGTCTTTGGTAGAATAAGGTATTTTTTGTTTCATTTTTCAAGTATTCAGGAACTTTATTATAAATCGAAATTAATCTGAAGTTTGGACTTTTAGATCATCATTTCGGCCGAATGAAGTCCACTGCTGGACATAGGCCTCCCCTAAAGATCACCACAACCACCGATATGGATGTGTTGTGAGCACATTGGGGGGTTTTGCCATAATCGCCACGCTTGGCAGGCGGGTTGGCGATCGCAGTTGAGTTGTTAATGTACTCGAAGGACGCTGCTGCCCATCCTCCAGCTAATCCCTTAGTCGACTTTTACGATACCCATGGGAGGAAATGGGGTGGTGGCATTAGATAATAATTTTAAATTACTCGATGGTAGAACTAGTTTATTTTTGTTTCGTCTATTGTAATTTTCATACATTTCACAGTTTGATTTAAAGAAGGTCCGATATTTGCGTACAAACTGACATATTTGTAGGATATAGATTTTATGTCTACTTTTGCTATATTTTTGAAAGCTACAGTTGCGCAAAAGTGGTTTGGTGGTCTTGACATACCTCATACGTGGTGCAGTTGAAGCAGTGCCAGCAGCAGCTCTCCCCCTCCACGTACTGCTTGGCTTGCCCAAGCTCGCACTCAGCACTGCATACCGACTCAGGCGGGTGCCGCTCACCCCATTTGAACTGAATTTCTGAATAAAAATAGGTGTATTTTGGTTACGTTACGTCATCAGTTCGGCCGAATGAAGTCCACTGCTGGACACAGGCCTCCCCCAAAGATCACCACAACCACCGATATGGATGTGTTGTGGGCTCATTGGGGGGCTTTGCCATAATCGCCACGCTTGGCAGGCGGGTCGGCGATCGCAGTTGAGTTGTTAAGGTACTCGAAGGGCGCTGCTGCCCATCTTCCGGCTAATCCATTAGTCGACTTTTACGACACCCATGGGAGGAGGTGGGGTGGTGGCATTCTGAGCCGGCACCTCACGTTACGTCACATTAACAAAATTCGTGGGTTTATTTAGATGGATCTAGTAGACCTGGAAACTGACCGCGACCTGGAACCTACCGTGGTGATACGCTTTCATAATCTATATTAATTGAATGAAGCGGAAGACCTTTTTATTGTTTGAACGCGCTAGTCTCTGGAACTAACAGTCGGATTTGAAATATTCTTTTTGTTTTTCATAACCCAGTGCTTGATGAAGGTTATATACTATTTAATATCACGCTACAACACTCAGCAGCCGAGCAAAGAAAGCCAGAAACAAGGAAAAGTGAAAACGAAGTAATACCTAATAACAAGGGCGGGCAATGCAACGCGGTGGGTCGGGGGCCAAGGGAGGCCGACGGAGACGGGAATTGAGCACTACCGAGAAGAGCCGAACTGTGCATGCCTATGTCAGCTGTATATATGCACTCCAAGTAATTTAAATAATCTGATTTCTTTTAAATTAAACGGTGGTCGAAGCCGCGGGCACAGCTAGTTATGAATAATTCAAAAGATGCGGCAATTGACGGATGCCTCGATATTTT
The DNA here is from genome assembly GCA_947459985.1 of Diloba caeruleocephala. Taxonomy (NCBI): domain Eukaryota; kingdom Metazoa; phylum Arthropoda; class Insecta; order Lepidoptera; family Noctuidae; genus Diloba; species Diloba caeruleocephala. Next base: position 1,711,219 of record OX381616.1, on the reverse strand, counting down.
GAAGGATGATATAGTTAGATCAGATTTAATATCATCAAATACTTTGCAACGCAATAAGCCAACGATACTGAATCGTATTATAGGAAAACGCAATTCTCAAAAGAAAACCATGCAGGTGGAAAAACTCTACACCAGTTACGCTGAAGCTCACTCACCATCAATATTCAACTGCAGTTCTCCATCCAGGTACTGTCCAACGTTGACCCAGTGGTAGCTTCCTTTCTTGAGCTGCTTGAAATGCAGTATGTTGTACCGAGCAGGACCATCGCCGTTGCTGTCGAAGTGGAATTCGTCTCTACTCAGACCTATGGGACCAGAAAGGAATCATCAACATCCACAGATAATAAATTAAAATATACAATAATTTACCAGAACACATTAAAAATATATAAAATTTTAATATAAAATTTTAACATTTAGCTACTATGGTATAAATGAATACCTGAACGATAAATTATAATTTCTATACAGATTCATTCTGATTTTATAAATAATAACAATTAAGATAATAATTAAATCATAATAAATAGTTCAGTAATTTTATTACAATTTTATTAAAAATGAATAAAAAATATCCTATACTTAATAATTAATTAATAATAAATAAATATCAAAATAAAATTTAAATATACAGTAAATAATGCAATCCATCAATTACATTTATAAAATATCCAGTAACAACGAATGATGAATACATCATATCATCAATACAAACATAATAACAATAAAAAATACTTAATTAACAACAGTAAATAATAAATCCCAATGAATAAATGTAACCGTGCAATCATTTAAATGAATTATGAACAAAATATTAAATAAAAGGCATACAATATGCAATAATCTCAAAACTAAATAAAATATTTTAAGATTTTTAAATTAACAAAATATCTATAACTAAAAACAAATTGTTGAATTACAATCAAAAACAATTAAGCGCTCTTCCTCTCTCCAACGAAACTGTGCTGTGCCCGACAGGGTCCATAATTGATCCCATAGTCTTAAGCCTTTTTTTATTTTTATTGATAGTCAGTGGAAATTCTACATGGAACTTCCTTCACCCCGGGGAAGGGCGAAGGGGTATGCCGGACTCCTACCGGCTAAAACCACTGGAGCGGTCATCTTCAGCACCGAAGGGGGGCTCCAGGTCCTCGTAAGATCACACTAGAGATAGTCTTAAGCCTACCATCTGTTTTAAAATTACATTATGGAATGCAATAAAGAATTGAGAATTGAGAATAAGACTCAATGATACCATTTCAGTAAAATTGTGTTTCGGTTTCTATATATTTATTTATTTATTCTATATATGTGGTATAGCTTCGGCCATTTCAATTTTGAAAAAAAGCTGTATCTCTATAAATATTTACGTATAGTTACTCAGTGTGCCTTCATCATACCAGCCGAAGAACGGCCACAGCTAAATATTTATTTACCTTACCATGGTAAGGTATCCTCACCATGGTTGGTGGGTGAGTTGGAGAGCACAGTTTGGCAACAATTCTACATAAGGGTCATCATCATCATTTCGGCCGAATGGAGTCCACTGCTGGACACAGGCCTCCCCCAAAGATCACCACAATGACCGATATGGGTGTGTTGGGTGCTCGTTGAGGGGTCTTGCCATAATCGCCACGCTTGGCAGACGGGTTGGCGATCGCAGTTGAGTTGTTAATGTACTCGAAGGACACTGCTGCCCGTCCTCCAGCTAATCCCTTAGTCGACTTTTACGACACCCACGGGATGAAATGGGGTGGTGGCATTCTGAGCCGGCACCACACGGCATACATAAGGGTCGCTGCTGCCCATCTCTCTGGTTAAGAGTCCCTAACGGCCAAAATTTATAATAAATCTCATCCAAAATCTTCAGATTTAGGATTTTGAAATTCATCCATTGTTGTGTTACGATCACATTTAACACAAATAAACAGACAACTCCGAAATCCGAAATACAAAGATTTCGGGTTAAATTGATTATTAATTTGGGCCGTTAGTCACCTTTAACGACATCCATCCGGACGCCACACGGAGTACACTACACTTTATCTTTAATAAATTTAATTTACATGAGTAATAAATTTAATCCTTTAAAAATGTATCGCTGGTTAGCCGAATTAATTAAATTAATTTTATGAATTGTTGATTATACATTTGAATTAAGTGATAATATTAATTTACACACCAAAAGTTAGGATGTGCTTTTGTAGACGAAGAATTAATGAAATATGCCTCTTATATGTTAGACTACAAACAATTTCGTGTGAATAAATCTCGTCAAGTGTAAGTGATAAGCCGCGAATATCTGTAATTATGGCACCTTCGGAAAGAAGATCCGTAACATATTATAGGTACTTACATACAAACTGTGAAAGCTATTTAGAGGATATTTTATTGGATCTGAAAAAGTGTTTTAAAATTAACAAAATCTTTAACTATTGAGAAGATGTTTTCGATAAATATTCTTTTTTCTTTTTCTCTATCAATAATCGACAGGCGGAAAGCGCGCTAACTCAGTTGTCGCCTGGCAATTGCAAAGGACCCCGTTCGGTATTCTCTTGCGATCCATTTAGCCGCTCTGGCGGCACCATCTAGCCGGAGTATTGCAATTAGAGACTTACAAATTATATTGGTCCTCTAAACATTTTATTTCATCGAGGCAGTCTGGCATATGGGAAATAGATCAACATTAATATAATTACTATAGAGCATGAGTTTCTTTATTTACACGTTTAGAAACTATACTATTCGAAATGGATATAGGATATTTATGTTTATCACATGAAGATGAGCAAAGCATGTGCGGAAGTTAAATACAATATTATTAATAAAAAATTGTTAAGATGAAGAATATTAAATAATTACACATTAAAGTACCTAGCAAAATTAATTCATCATTTCGGCCGAATGAAGTCCACTGCTGGACACAGGCCTCCCACAAAGACGTCCACAATGACCGATATGGTTGTGTTGTGGGCTCATTGGGGGTTTTGCCATAATCGCCACGCTTGGCAGACGGGTTGGCGATCGCAGTTGAGTTGTTAATGTACTCGAAGGACGCTGCTGCCCATCCTCCGGCAAAATTAATTAATTCACCATAATTAATAATTACAACTTTACCGTGAATATAATTTATTCAATGTACTACCCCAAATAACAGGTGTAAGAATGTTTAATTAAGGTTTCATTACTGCTACTGGGTATTGAAGCGTGTTAATATTAAGTTGCGTGAAAGACATTCATGTTCACATTTTTTTTTACAACTTCGCCCCACACTTTGATTTCTCCTGTGTCGTGGGTGCGTTTACAGACATATATTCCACACACAATACACCCAGACCCGGAACAACTACCTGCATATCATACAAATATTTGTTCCGTGCGGGAATCGAACCCACGACCCAGAGCGCAGCAGCCGACTGTATCAGCCACTGCACCAACTGTGCCGTCAAAATGTTTAGTATGGAGAACGCACCAACCACCACGTGGTGATTATGGCAATCATAATCATCATATCAGCACGTCCACCACTGAATAAAGGCCTCCCCACAAACGACCGGTTACATGCCGTGTGTTGTCATTTTGGGGGGAATTTGCCGGATCTCACCACGTTTTGCAGGTGGGCTGGTGAGCGCAGAAAGGCTGCTGTTCTACAGAAGGGACGCTGCCACCCATCACTCTGGTTAAGAGACCCTTAGTCGCTTCTTACGATATCCAAGGGTGGAGATGGGTTTGAGCTATATTCTAAATCTGGTAATATCCCTACACAACTGTATGTTGTAGTGGTCCACTAAGAAGTCTATTTTAATTTATTGCCGTAAAGAGGTGATTATGAAAATGAACAAGATACCACATCATTTTTTCATCATCATTTCGGCCGAATGAAGTCCACTGCTGGACAAAGGCCTCCCCCAAAGATCACCACAACCTAACTGATATGGGTGTGTTGAGGGCTCATTGGGGGGTTTTGCCATAACCGCCACGCTTGGCAGACGGGTTGGCAATCGCAGTTGAGTTGTTAATGTTGTTAATACGTTTGATTTATATTTAATTTACAAAAAAATTTGACATATAAGTATTTTTTAGAACTGTTGTAATTTTTTTTTTTTTGTACATGTATGTATAAATATTGTATATGACAGACTAACGTATTGCTGGGGAGTTTGTTGCGCCGTTTCTTCTCCCCAGCTTAAGCACTAGGAAGCGGTGAAGGGTGGGCTTAATGGGTGCTGGCTAATGTTGACGTTCAAAAGAACTAATAATTTAGTCTATTTGAATAAATGATTATTTCATTTCATTTCATTTCAATGTACTCGAAGGACGCTGCTGCTCATCCTCCAGTTAATCCCTTAGTCGAATTTTACGACACCCACGGGAGGAGATGGGGTGGTGGTATTCTGAGCCGGCACCTCACGGTACAGCCGGCACCACACAAGATACCACAACTACGTTCAAATTTCGGACGAAGATTCGATGTTTGGAACTCAATGTTTGTGACGAACAGCGTGTCCAGCGCGATTAGTACATAAATATCGCTTGTTATCGTATATCCATGATTTGGCAAGCTTAATGTAGAGTGGTAACCTACTCACCTCAGTCACAAAGGGTATTATGTGTACTCGCTGCCTTAGAATCAGTAAGCGATAAGCAAGACTCGTTATATGCAGTTTGCGCTTTCAGTGTATAGCATTCATAACTGGTGACTGAAAAATTATGTACTCGAAGGACACTGCTGCCCGTCCTCCGGCTAATCCCTTAGTCGACTTTTACGACACCCACGGGATGAAATGGGGTGGTGGCATTCTGAGCCGGCACCACACGGCATACATAAGGGTCGCTGCTGCCCATCTCTCTGGTTAAGAGTCCCTAACGGCCGAAATTTATAATAAATCTCATCCAAAATCTTCAGATTTAGGATTTTGAAATTCATCCATTGTTGTGTTACGATCCCATTTAACACAAATAAACAGACAACTCCGAAATCCGAAATACAAAGATTTCGGGTTAAATTGATTATTAATTTGGGCCGTTAGTCACCTTTAACGACATCCATCCGGACGCCACACGGAGTACACTACACTTTATCTTTAATAAATTTAATTTACATGAGTAATAAATTTAATCCTTTAAAAATGTATCGCTGGTTAGCCGAATTAATTAAATTAATTTTATGAATTGTTGATTATACATTTGAGTTAAGTGATAATATTAATTTACACATTGGTGTGTTAGTTAAGTTAGGATGTGCTTTTGTAGACGAAGAATTAATGAAATGCCGTGCCGTGTGGTGCCGGCTCAGAATGCCACCACCCCATCTCCTCCCATGGGTGTCGTAAAAGTCGACTAAGGGATTAGCCGGAGGATGGGCAGCAGCGTCCTTCGAGTACATTAACAACTCAACTGCGATCGCCAACCCGCCTGCCAAGCGTGGCGATTATGGCAAAACCCCCCAATGAGCGAGAACACATCCATATCGGTGGTTGTCGTGATCTTTGGGGGAGGCCTGTGTCCAGCAGTGGACTTCACTCGGCCGAAGTGATGATGAATTAATGAAATATGCCTCTTATATGTTAGACTACAAACAATTTCGTGTGAATAAATCTCGTCAAGTGTAAGTGATAAGCCGCGAATATCTGTAATTAAGGCACCTTCGGAAAGAAGATCCGTAACATATTATAGGTACTTACATACAAACTGTGAAAGCTATTTAGAGGATATTTTATTGGATCTGAAAAAGTGTTTTAAAATTAACAAAATCTTTAACTATTGAGAAGATGTTTTCGATAAATTTTTTTTTTCTTTTTCTCTATCAATAATCGACAGGCGGAAAGCGCGCTAACTCAGTTGTCGCCTGGCAATTGCAAAGGACCCCGTTCGGTATTCTCTTGCGATCCATTTAGCCGCTCTGGCGGCACCATCTAGCCGGAGTTTTGCAATTAGAGACTTACAAATTATATTGGTCCTCTAAACATTTTATTTCATCGAGGCAGTCTGGCATATGGGAAATAGATCAACATTAATATAATTACTATAGAGCATGAGTTTCTTTATTTACACGTTTAGAAACTATACTATTCGAAATGTATATAGGATATTTATGTTTATCACATGTAGATGAGCAAAGCATGTGCGGAAGTTAAATACAATATTATTAATAAAAAATTGTTAAGATGAAGAATATTAAATAATTACACATTAAAGTACCTAGCAAAATTAATTAATTCACCATAATTAATAATTACAACTTTACCGTGAATATAATTTATTCAATGTACTACCCCAAATAACAGGTGTAAGAATGTTTAATTAAGGTTTCATTCCTGCTACTGGGTATTGAAGCGTGTTAATATTAAGTTGCGTGAAAGACATTCATGTTCACATTTTTTTTTACAACTTCGCCCCACACTTTGATTTCTCCTGTGTCGTGGGTGCGTTTACAGACATATATTCCACACACAATACACCCAGACCCGGAACAACTACCTGCATATCATACAAATATTTGTTCCGTGCGGGAATCGAACCCACGACCCAGAGCGCAGCAGCCGACTGTATCAGCCACTGCACCAACTGTGCCGTCAAAATGTTTAGTATGGAGAACGCACCAACCACCACGTGGTGATTATGGCAATCATAATCATCATATCAGCACGTCCACCACTGAATAAAGGCCTCCCCACAAACGACCGGTTACATGCCGTGTGTTGTCATTTTGGGGGGAATTTGCCGGATCTCACCACGTTTTGCAGGTGGGCTGGTGAGCGCAGAAAGGCTGCTGTTCTACAGAAGGGACGCTGCCACCCATCACTCTGGTTAAGAGACCCTTAGTCGCTTCTTACGATATCCAAGGGTGGAGATGGGTTTGAGCTATATTCTAAATCTGGTAATATCCCTACACAACTGTATGTTGTAGTGGTCCACTAAGAAGTCTATTTTAATTTATTGCCGTAACGAGCTGATTATGAAAATGAACAAGATACCACATCATTTTTTCATCATCATTTCGGCCGAATGAAGTCCACTGCTGGACAAAGGCCTCCCCCAAAGATCACCACAACCTAACTGATATGGGTGTGTTGAGGGCTCATTGGGGGGTTTTGCCATAACCGCCACGCTTGGCAGACGGGTTGGCAATCGCAGTTGAGTTGTTAATGTTGTTAATACGTTTGATTTATATTTAATTTACAAAAAAATTTGACATATAAGTACTTTTTAGAACTGTTGTAATTTTTTTTTTTTTGTACATGTATGTATAAATATTGTATATGACAGACTAACGTATTGCTGGGGAGTTTGTTGCGCCGTTTCTTCTCCCCAGCTTAAGCACTAGGAAGCGGTGAAGGGTGGGCTTAATGGGTGCTGGCTAATGTTGACGTTCAAAAGAACTAATAATTTAGTCTATTTGAATAAATGATTATTTCATTTCATTTCATTTCAATGTACTCGAAGGACGCTGCTGCTCATCCTCCAGTTAATCCCTTAGTCGAATTTTACGACACCCACGGGAGGAGATGGGGTGGTGGTATTCTGAGCCGGCACCTCACGGTACAGCCGGCACCACACAAGATACCACAACTACGTTCAAATTTCGGACGAAGATTCGATGTTTGGAACTCAATGTTTGTGACGAACAGCGTGTCCAGCGCGATTAGTACATAAATATCGCTTGTTATCGTATATCCATGATTTGGCAAGCTTAATGTAGAGTGGTAACCTACTCACCTCAGTCACAAAGGGTATTATGTGTACTCGCTGCCTTAGAATCAGTAAGCGATAAGCAAGACTCGTTATATGCAGTTTGCGCTTTCAGTGTATAGCATTCATAACTGGTGACTGAAAAATTATGTAAAGAAGTTTTGAGGTTGTAGAGTTCTATCCAGGCTGTCCAGTAAATAGCACGACATACTGCAGGGGGTGAGAGCTTGGGTCAATACCTACCAAAAAAACACAATATATGTTCAGCAAATCTTACGGATTTACAGTAGCACAAAATTTTCCGAAATTGAAGGAAGCAGCATTATCCGCCACCAATTGCATGGTTGGAGGTGGAGTGGTTACTAGGAACTCTTGATATGTTAAGCAGGATCTTACCAATGAAGTTGACCTTCCTCAGGTAACGCAGCAGGTCGGCACCGCTGGCGGGTCGCATCGCATCGCACAGTCCTGCCCGGCCCCCGCAGACCGCAGCGTGCATATCCCTGGTGACAATAACGATTGTTTATTCGCAATGTTACAGAATACAGTATTTTTAATTTGCATTTATTGACAATAAAATGGTACAAGAAATAGACGGAACTTATACATACTTAGTAATGTCTTAGATTTTCGCGATTATTACACATTATAATAAAACACTTTTAAACGGATTGCAGTCAGGAAAATCAAAAATCAAAATATACGCGATAGAATCCGTTTAAAAGTGTTTTATTATAATCATACATACTTATTAATGCAGAGAAACATTTCGCCAATGGCATAGAATATTTATACAGGATGTCCAGTAAATAGCACGACATACTGCAGGGGGTGAGAGCTTGGGTCAATACCTACCAAAAAAACACAATATATGTTCAGCAAAATCTTACGGATTTACAGTAGTACAAAATTTTCGATAAGAAAATTGTACTGTGAAAATTTAAATAAAAATTTTATTCCTTGAAATCATTTTAGTTTTTAATTGAATAAAGAATTATCAGTAAGTAAAGTAACTATTCACAAATAATTCGAGGTAAAATAAAAACTAGATTCCCTTTCTATACTCTATTTTTTTTCATTACGAGATGCTTAAAAATCTGTGTCAAGGTAGAGATTTTTCGATATTTCGGAAAATTTTGTACTACTGTAAATCCGTAAGATTTTGCTGAACATATATTGTGTTTTTTGGTAGGTATTGACCTAAGCTCTCACTCCCTGCAGTATGTCGTGCTATTTACTGGGCACCCTGAATACGCGATGACTGTAAGCTAAAGTTTTTAACCAGTGCGTCCTACCTGATATAACTACGGAGCCAACATATGGACACTAACAGTCGGACTAGTCTACTAATTAAAAGTCACTTAGTGGGCTATGGAACGTGCTTTACTTGGAGTCTCTCTAAAGGCTATAATCCGAAACGAGGATATGCGGCAGAGAACCAAAGTGATCGACATAGCACACCGAATTAGCAAGCTGAAGTGGTAGTGGGCTGGTCACGTCTGTCGAAGGACTGATAGCGGATGGAGCAGGCGAGTGGAGACCGCGTATGGGCACACATAGTGTAGGACGCCCACTGGCTAGATGAACGGACGACCTGAAGAAGGTTTCTGAGTCCGGTGGCTGCGGAATGCTGACGACCGGGTGTTGTGGTGCACGCTGGGAGTGGGGTATGTCCAGCAGTAAGTGTAAAGCAGTCAGTGATGATGACGATAGAATATCATTTGACAACAATATCAAAATTAGTACTACATATTCAAAACGAATGAATTAGACATTGCAAGTCAAAGTATACATATTTACACAAATGACATTCTATTGTAAGTTATCTAATAAATGAAACTCCAATAAATGAACGAATATTAATAATCTTCGTAAATAATAAATTTAATTTCAAATTTGGAATTATTGAAACAATTGAATTGTCGTCGAAGAAGTCGATTCTAATGTAAAGGAATAACTGAACAGAGGAGCCAAGGACTTAATCCTACTACAAAATGTTTTTCTAAGGTTTGTTAGGGAGAGACTCCGTCACCTTCAAAGGGATGAACAAATTCTAATAAAGATTTTGTATAGAATTTTGTATAGAATAATAAAATGTAGTATTGTACCAAATAATCAGAAAACCATAGATACCAAATATGCCAAATAACCAATATGTATACATCAAATGTGTCTATCAAGATGCGTTCTCAAAACATATTTTTATTATATTCAAGTTATATATATCTTATATATATATATATATATATATATAATTCTTCTGTACGTCTGTATGTCACTGACCTCCTCCTAAACAGCTGGACCAATTTTGGTGAAATTTTACGTGTATGTTGAGTTTATGATCGGATGGCTTAGATTTACAATTATACCCGGTAGGTGGCGCTGCAATCGGGTTTGCATATACCTGCCTGTGCGAAGCTGGGGCGGGAAGATATTATATCTAAGAAAATTTATTAGGTAAAATGTTTTTCTATGTATGGCTACATCACGTTGCTGACAGCCAGTTTCCAACATCGCTAAGGCTCTGATAATTTTTCTCGGCTCAAGTGAGGTTTTCTCTCCATGATAGCGTTCGTTTGTATTTAGAACTAACTGGGACCCGCGGTTTCACACACCGGTTAATTTAACAGAAATCGGATCTTAATAACTAATTTAGAGTACTTTGGCATAGACACGACATAAAGTAAAAATATATTGGATTTCATGGGTTTTCATTTTTATGTGCGGTATCCTAATATTTTTTGCAAATAAAAGTAGCCTATGTTGTTCCTTATTACATCAGCTATCTGTCAGTGAAAGTCGCGTAGAAATCGGTCCACCCGTTTCGGAGATTAGCGGGAATAAACAGACGGACCGACAGACAGACAAAAGAGATAAAAATGATTTTTTTCTTGTTGTAGGTTCCGTATATACTTTCATATAGATTTAGTAAAAAGTTGTTATTTTGAAATTACAAACAGACAATTCAATTTTATATATTTGTATAGATTCAGAAGTGTGGCAGTAATGGTACTGATTCTGTCTCAAACTCGTTACATGATTTTATAGGAATACGAATTGACAGAAATTTTCAACTTTGAATCGAAATGTTGAAATTGATTATTTCCTCATGTCATCATTTCGGCCGAATAAAGCCCACTGCTAGATACAGGCCGCCGCCAAAGATCACTGAAACAACCAATGTTGATTTATTATGTGCTCTTTGGGGCTGAATGTACTCGAATGAGGCTGCTACCCATCCTCCGCCTAATTGCAAAGTCACCTTTTACGGCGCTCACGTTTACGATACCCGCCTTACCTTAAGTAATTTACTAAAAATAATCAACACGAGTCCAAAATCATCATAAGAACTTGCAGTAATTCACTAAAACGTACTTGAACCTTCATCATTTCGGCCGAATGAAGTCCACTGCCACAGGCCTCCCCCAAAGATCGCCACAATGACCGATATGGGTGTGTTGTGGGCTCATTGGGGGGGTTTTGCCATAATCGCCACGCTTGGCAGACGGGTTGGCGATCGCAGTTGAGTCGTTAATGTACTCGAAGGATACTGCTGCCCATCCTCCGGCTAATCCCTTAGTCGACTTTTACAACACCCGCAGGAGGAAATGGGGTGGTGGTATTCTGAGCCGGCACCACACGGCAACTTTAGTTACTTTTAATGTGTGTAGATTAAATTTAACCAACATCCGGCATCAGAATTAGTACTCGTAGATTTGAATTTATGTAAACCATTTACAAGGTCTTGTAAATGGGCGGAATTTAAAGAGTCACACGGTTACAAGTTGTCCATCCTATAGGATCGCAGGCAAGAAAAACAGGAAACTTAAAAAATACCATTAAAACATGTTCCATATTTCTAGTGGAATTTTAATAGAAGTTTAGTGGAAATTATGTTATGCCAAAATGTATAGTATATGAAGTACAATAACAATAAATTTGCATTTAATAAGATTGCAAGGCAGTAATAAATTCCCAAAAGAAGCCAGCGTAAGTTAAACTTTGCGGTTGAATATTCATTTTTATTATTTCAGGAGACAATCTCGAAAATTTGCAACCCGTTTTCAAAGGTTTCGTATGACGTAACGAGACCATTTATGTGCCCTGAATGCATCGAGGTCGGACGCATAATGCGCTCTTTTAAAGCTGTATGAGGGCGCTTGAAAGAAATCAGCATCTTTTGTTGAGACGGCTCATTTTCGTCTACACACTGAAAGGAAGTTGAAAGACAATAACTTAAGCGCAAATGCCTTTTAACTAAGGCTTCACTATCAATTAAAGTTTCTAGATTTTCAGTTTTTAAAAACGTGCAGTTCGACGATCAGTGAGGTGGAGCCGTGGACGAATGAACCTAAATTTACATCAAGACTCCCGGGGATTGGGGAGTTAGCCCACAATTCTGGACTATTAGTGTTTTGTGATAGGTATTCCGTGTGATTGTTGCAAAGAATATACAACCCTCTATCTTATATTTAAGAGGATGGGTTGCATCATCCTTCCGTGTGCTAATAACCACATATTGCGATCACCAATCCACCTGCCGAACGTGGTGATTATGGAAATATTCCCTGTGACAGCTCATTGTAGAGATCAGTGGTAGGTGTTTACGGACGGATGCGTGTGTGTGTGGTAGGTATAATTGCTTCCAGGGACGTTTCGGGGGATCCTTTACAATCTCCCCGGGGGGTGACCGCCTTACAGTCACCCTCTCTGAGGTGTGCCTATGGGCGTGGCACCAGTGGGCGGCTCTAGTGTGATCATACGAGGACCTGGAGCCCCCCTTAAGTGCCGAAGATGACCGCCCCAGTGGTTTTAGCCGGCACGGGTTCGGAATGCCCCTTCATCCTTACCCGGGGCGGAGGAAGTTCATGAAGAATTGGCTGGCCCACTGGGCCCAATAAAAAAGGTATAATTGCTTCGGGGGTGGCGTGCGTACAGATTGAGGTATCTGCGTGCCCATACTGAGCGATCCCTGGGAAGCCGAAGGTGGCAGCTCTCTTGCAAACAAGTCCCGCCATATGCACAGCATAGCGAGGCATTTGGGGGATCTTTTACAATAGTCCTGATGTGCATTGGGGGCGGTCTATTTACAGTCGCTTACCGTCTGTTAGACACGGTGACTGCTTTACAGTTATCCCCTTTAAGATGGCACAAATAGGCGGCTCCGGTACGTTCGTTCTCGAGAGGTTTTAGTCAGTAAATCATACCCCTCCACCCTTCACCGAGCGATTACGGGGTGAAGGAAGTTCAAGGAGAATATCCACCGCGGTGAAAAAAAGGTATAATTACTACACCTACATGTGGTGTCCGGATTAAGAATATAGCACCACTGTCCTCCCATGGATGTCATGAAACGACACACATATAGCAGTGTTATTCTGCAAGAACTCACTAGCAAATTCACTCGTGAATTCACTGTGAAAAGTAGTAAAAACAATACGAAATTAGAGATTTTACTTAGAATTCACAAATGAGCTTGCTAGTGAAGCAAACTCATATAAGAATCCGAAGTAAAAAGTAGCAAAAACAAGACGATATTAAAGATTTCACTGCGGATTTAGAAGTGAGTTTGCTAGTGAGTTCTTACAGAATAGCCATGCAGCATGTAACTGGTAACTCTATTTTTGTAATATTTACATTGAAATTAAATATACGTTAGGTACAATAAGGAAAGCTTAGTTTCACTAGCTGTGCCGAAAACGAGGCATAAAATAACACAGAATTTTATTCAATACCTTTTTGGTTTAGTATAACAGTTTTCAATCACGTTGTTCAAATATAAACGAAGTTATCGAATACCTTCTTTTTTATATATTTTTATTGGTGTCCAGTGGAAAATCTACATGAACTTCTTTCGCCCCGTGGAAGGGCGAACGGGTATCCTACCGGCTGAAACCATTGGAGCGGTTATCTTCGGCACCGAAGGGGGGCCCCAGGTCCTCAAAAGATCACACTAGCGCCGCCCATTGGTGCCACACATTTAGGCACATCTCGGGGGATCAAATTCCATCTTGCAACGGAAATTAATTACCTAAACCCCTTCCTTTTGGAACTAAATTGAGAAAATGTTTTGCACACAGTACACACTACTTTGTTTAAATAAACACATACATAGGAATCTAGTAATAAAGTTTGAATGAGGTCAATCTCGTATTGCGAAGCTTACTTTATCACAGATATTATAATACTCACTTTACTTAAAGTACGCATTCATTCAAAAATTGCTGAAATTAAATGAAATTTATTCGCCTTCTTATTTATTTATGCTGCTGTGAAATTTATTTGCTGTCTATGTTTCTGTATTTTAATGATCTGTATTATAATCTTTACGTTTACGCAACATGGTTACGAAACGAGGAAGTTATTCGCCTGGTGGTAAGCGTCACTTCATTTTTTATTTTCTTTTATTGATGTCCAGTGGAAATTCTACATGGAACTTCCTTCATCCCGGGTAAGGGTCAAGGGGTATGGACTCCTACCGGCTAAAACCACTAGAGCGGTCATCTTCGGCACCGAAGGGGGGCTCCAGATCCTCGTAAAATCACACTATAACACTAGAAAGCGTCACGCCTGCCCGTAACAATTGAAATGTCACTCAGGACCAGTCTCCGTGGCACCACAGTGCGCTTGCCATCTCGAGACATTAGTTATTAAGTTATTTATGCCCAGGGGTATGTGACGCAGGATTTTTAGCAATAACTGCAGGGTCAGTAAAGTGTCTATATGCGTCCAGAATAAAATTATGTCCAACTTCCTTACTTTGTATATTTATTTATTCTTTTATTCTACTTAATCACTATCCTGTGCGATAAAACTCATTTAGTGTGATACCAAATGTGCTGATTATGTCAGTGTACTCTATGATCGTTTATGCCTCAGTCTAGAAAACCACCACCTTTCTGTAAATCCTTCGTGGATTTCCTTTGCCCCAAGGCTTTGGCTTAAATCATCATCATCTTTGGCACTGCAGGAGGGTTCCAGATCCATGTTAAGATCACACTAGAGCCACCCATTGTTGCCACGCCTTTGGGCAAATCTCGAAGGAGATGGCTGTAAAGCGGTCACCCCCCTAGCAGAGAGAATGCAACTGTGGAAACCACTGCACTCTAAATTTCTTGCTCTGCCAACATAGCCGATACTACTACCGCCATAGGGAAATCTTGCCAAAGCCAATCGAACAGGATCCGACGCTCGGTAGCCCACGCAGGGCACTCCTCAAGCGTATGTTGTGCGGTATCCTGGTCGCCACCACAGTAGTGGCACCGGGCCTTGACCTCGCGTCCTATCTTGTGCAGGTGCGCACCCAAACAATCGTGACCGTTGAATACCAGCATCAGGTGGCCAATCATATATAACGTCATAGGGACTCTCGCTCCTTTTCCGCCAGAATCCGAAGAGCGAAAGGACGGCTTCGACGATGCGTTTTGTCGCCACTTCTCGAGATCGCGCCGCTGAACCATGCATCAGCTTCAGCGTGTCTGTAAGCATAGACCCACGCATACGTCTTCGCACACAGCCAACCACCTCAGTCTATCGACCGCCCCAGGCGGCGCGCTTTTGCCGCCCTGGAGCAGCTTGGTGATCTGAGCGTGTCTGCGATTGGAAGGTGGAAAGTGCGCCAGGTGCCACCTCGTAGGATATAGTTCTGTACCCGTAGTACGAGTTTATTTTTACAATCGACACTTATTAACAAAAGACAGGTTTACCGCGTGGAAAAATCTCGTATTGGGGGTACTCTCGTGCAATCCGTATAGCCACCCTGCGCTGAAAACCGTAAAATTTGCCTCTGTAACGCTGGACGTTTGACAGTTGAGCTTACCAAACAGGCCCGTAGAGGGCTACGGACCGCATGACGCTCTATTAGAGATGGTGAACTTGAAGATTGGGCAGCAGCCGGTGTAATGCACCTACTACTCATGTCGGGTGTGCGTGCATTTGAGGTATTCTTCGAAGCCCAACGGTATTCCAGGCTGAGTCCTAGGTACTCCATGCACTAGCCCACCCTGATTTGCGCGTCAGCAACGCATATCCACGAACTAGATAGTTCTCTCCTGTTCTGCCCCGCGGCAATTTGTGGAACCATAGCGCCTCGGCGCTATCCTCAGACCCAGAGCATGGATTTCGGCCTCGACAATTGCCACCGTTTACTCGACAAACCGGATGGTTCCCTGACAAGAGATTTGTTAGCGTAACATAATATGCAGACGTAAGCGGGGAGAATGACACGCAGGATCGCGTCATAGACGAGGTCTCAAAAGAGAACCGCCCCTGCGGAAACCCGCATGTCATATAAGGAACCTACACGCCAAATTTCTAGTTTATGGGCTTCGTAGTTCGGGAGACTTCTACGTCGTGAGTTAATTTTGCTTTTATGGGGCATAGAGATACATAACTGCGAAGCATCAGCTGGGTAAAAATGTATAAAATAGAACAAAGCAACATTTTAGCAATATGAGCAACCATAAAATAAATTCCTGGTTTGTTTCGCCCCGAGGGCAGACACAGTAGCAGTCTTGTTTAGGTGTATAGATAGCGATTATTGCCCGGGGCTCGAATCGGATCCCAGCTTATCCCAACCATGTATTTGTTAATTAAAACGCTTATCTAAATTACTCGTGTAAAGTTTTCTTGGTTTTGTGTGGGAGTTTTTAATTGTCGGCCATTTTAGTTTAGGTATAGAAAACAGGCAGAGGTCGTTTAGGAGACCCTTCTTTATGTTTATGTTCGTTTCATTTTGTGAAGTGGAGCTGGCGAAGTCGATTTGCTAGATTACTGCTTAGATTAATACCTTTACGGTCGCGTTCATAAGTCCAGTAGCAATCTCAAAACGCTATAGATAGCTTTGGTTTGACTTACGGCCTTCTTTTATTTAGTAGTTTCATTACTATTCATACATACTCAGGGATATCATAGGATACGGCCCACTAGCTAAGCGGATAACGTATTCCGATGCGTCTAATGGCTGAATGATTGATTGATGATTCGAATTACATTATCGTATCGGCCATTTACACGTCCACTGCTGAACAAAGGCCTCCCCCATCAATTCCACAACTGTGTCATCATTTTGGGGGGTATTTGCCAATATTCACCACGTTTGGCAGGCGGGTTGGTGAGCGCAGTATGGCTACCGCTTCACAGAAGGGACGCTGCTGCCCATCCCTCTGGTTTAGATTCCCCTAGTCGCCTTTTACGACATCCACGGGAGGAAATGGAGTGGTGCTATATTCTTAATCCGGACACCACACGGACTTCTTCACGAATCTTACACGATGTGGTGTGGTGTAGTAATTTTTTTAAATGTTTTTATAAATACTCGCAATGATTCTATAATATTTACCTAGTTCGTCTGATTCGCATAAATAGTTAAAGTTAGAAGGTGGCCACAGAAAACTTAATAAATTAATGTGATTTCTGTGAGGTAGTCAGTACAGTTACAACTCATTCAACAGACACAGAAAATATGTTAGAAATTTTGGAACGAAAATAACATTACTTCGTACGTACTTATTTTTGTTAACTTTTATGTTTTTGTTTATATTTATGTTTATATTTACGCTTATTCTAATAGTAGTTATAAATATATTTTATATTAATATTACTTTACATGAATTTAACGTCTCATACCGCGTTGTAAAGTGATGACCTGAAACACAGGTTTCAATAACCTAGTTCGGGCAAGTCGCTTTATCTAATTCTAATTCCGAGTAATATTTATGTAACCGTAATTAATATATTTTAGTTCTATACTAATTAAATCTTTATATAAGGTTCAACTATTAATATTACTGTGACTATCTGTATTATTTTTGTAATCAGTTTTAAATATTTTTTAATTATTTACTAGTATTTTATTCAATTAGATCATATAGAACATTGTTGGTTGTTTAGCGTCGTCTTGTTAAATCTATTTAGTAGCCGTGTTGTGGTTATTAATTTAAAAATTCCATCAAATGTAAATATACAGGGTGTCCAGTAAATAGCACGACTTACTGCAGGGGGTGAGAGCTTGGGTCAGTACCTACCAAAAAAACACAATATATGTTCAGCAAAATCTTACGGATTTACAGTACAGTACAGGGTTCAATTTCTTCACTTTATTTTAATATCGCAAAGGCTGATATATCTGGATATACGGTAGACTTCCTCGAAACTTCCGCTACAAGACACCCTTCGGCCAGAAGGTCTCCTGCATAAAGGATTCTAGTTGGCATGTTGGGACCTACACCACAATTTATTTGAAGTTAATGCTGTGGTTCTCAAATGGAGAAGAGAAAAGGTTCTCGAATGGAGACCGCGCACCGAAAAACGCAGCGTGGGACGACCTCCAACGAGGTGGACAGACGACCTGGTGAAGGTCGCTGGGAGTCGTTGGATGAGAGCGGCATGTGACCGCTCGTTGTGGAAATCTAAGGGAGGGGGCCTTTGTTCAGCAGTGGACGTCCTGTGGTTGATATGATGATGATGGTGAATGCTGTGGCGCGACTCCAACTTCTAAAGTTTCAAAGTCAAAGTTTTTTATTTCAAATAAACCAAATATTGACTTATGAAACGTCAGAATCTAAGTTGCACGGTTCCAAATAGTTGATCTCGTGGAGAAGAGCCGGCAAGAAACTCCATGGATACTCTTTTAAAATAATTGAGATTACAATGTTCATTGATACAAACTATTGTAAAACATATACCGAGAAAAAGGTAGGTCAATGTGTAAAGATGGAACATACCACAAAAATATAATAATAATAAATTATTTGCCGTGGCAGTTAACGGCTGACCAATCCCAACAGACGGCACCCGTTCGCGAGCATGACGCATGCATCACCATCGCTTAGCTCAACCATATTGTAGGGAACCGAACGACCCGATACACAACGCCACCGCCAGCAAGACATTTTAGTGAGCATGACAAACCAATTCAGCCAGGCAAAACACAATCAATATAAGTACTAAAAATAACATCAACGGCTACATGATGCTCACACATTTACAGTTTCGTGTATAATATTTCTCGAACCTAAAAAGGCCTGTTAGGTCTTTACCCTGATGTATTCCACGATCTCCTCAACCTTCGTGGAGTAGTGAAGATGTTCTATTCAATGTGCATCTTACTATGCGACGATGTATGCATGTATTTTTTATTATAAAATTGTCTAGTATATGTTTTTTTTTTAAAACTATTTTATACATAGCACAGAAAGCCAAGCGAATGCCACTGGGTAAAACGTCAATGCCATATTTTGTTACGTACAAAGACAATACTGCTGTCTACTCACCCGATATAACAACTTAGTTACCTTATACAACACCTGTGGGAAGATAGGGGTCACCTGACTTGGTTTCACGGTTGTCACGCTATCACCCCTCATACGCGCTGCATTAAAATTTATGGAATAGTTAATGCTGGCAATCGTGTTACCGATGACATCGCGTTTGTGGCTCTGTGGTCGCGATGCAGTCTTTTCTTCAAGTGTCAAGAACATAATACAGTATTTGACTTGCAAAAAACTTGTTATGTGTATGAAAAGTGTACTTTTATTTTCTTTTTCATACGCATTTATATCAATTATCTACGCTGCAGAATATGTATGCTAAACACTGTCCAACCAAATAGGTTTTTTTTAAACTTTGCCCCACACTATGATTTCTCCAGTGTCGTGGGTGCGTTTACAGACATGAATTCCACATACAATACACCCAAACCTTACTTTTTATACTATCAATATTGAAATAGTAGTATATTTCAATATTGATAGTATAAAAGTAAAAAAATGGATAGTAATAAAAAGTGTCAAGAACTAATTGTGAAATTATACAAATTTATATTATTTACAAGTCATCATCATCATCATCATCATATCAGCCACAAGATGGCCACTGCTGAACAAAGGCCTCCCCCTTAGATCTCCACAACGAGCGGTTACATGCCGCTCTCATCCAACGACTCCCAGCGACCTTCACCAGGTCGTCTGTTCACCTCGTTTGCTTGCACCATTTTGCCCCAATAAATAGTTTGGCTTTTTTACAAGTAAATTTATTGAATTGTTAATATATTTTTGGCGGCTTATGGAACGGGTATTAAAAATTAGAACAGGATGCCTTTGATTCGCATATTTATTCCGAATCTGCTTTGGCACTACGTGTTAGGCATAACTTTTTATGACGCAATAATACTACGACATAATATTTTTGGCATACTGTTTATATATAGATAGGATTATATCGCTGTCCGTGTGGTAGCTGGATTAAGAATTTAACACTACTCCATCTCCTCCCGCGGAGGTCGTAAAAGGCGACTAAGGGACTCTAAACCAGAGGGATGGGTAGCAGCGTTCTTTCTGTGGAACAGTAGGAATTCTGCGCTCACCAACCCGCCTGCCAAGCGTGGTGAGTACTGGCAAATTCCCCCCAATATAAAGATCACACAGTTTTGGAAATCTACGGGGGGTTTTTTCAGTAGTGGAAAAAATGTATCTTTTTTGGTTGCCACAAGATTATAAACGCATGAAAATATGAACTGATATCTAAAATCTATCTATCCAACGCATCTTAACCTACTGCCGGTCACGACATGATGATATCGATATATTAATTATTACTTATGAAAATAAGTTCAATATAATTGGAGTACTATACTGTGACAGTAGGTTAAGATGCGTTGGATAGTTAGATTTTACATATCAGTTCATATTTTCATGCGTTTATAATCTTATGGCAACCAAAAAAGATATATTTTTTCATACAACTGTCACATAAACATGATCACATTCCTATGGATACTGAATATCACCTTCCTATGAAGATAAATATTGGAGAGAGTTTAAATAGATATTGTAAAATGATGCTTAGTAATTTACACGACGCCATTTCACAGATCACAGTTCCCATTCTCTGAAACCCGCAGCAGACATGTATTTACGTCCCCAGTCCTTTTCAAACTCGACATCCATAATGGCTTCTATTGACTCGCACGTTTCAGTTTGCAGGCCTTTCAAACGTCCATACATCCACGACGCATGTTAAGGTATAGAGGTATAGGTACAACTGTTACAGGTATG
This sequence comes from Diloba caeruleocephala, assembly GCA_947459985.1. Taxonomy (NCBI): domain Eukaryota; kingdom Metazoa; phylum Arthropoda; class Insecta; order Lepidoptera; family Noctuidae; genus Diloba; species Diloba caeruleocephala. The sequence continues at coordinate 1,690,472 of OX381616.1, read as the reverse complement.
AGAGCTCGTTGTTTTGTCTATGGCCTTTTCATAGCCACGTCTATGGTTCGTTGACTGCGGCTGACTGTTAATGTGTTGCTTTGAAGTGAGTTTTGGATTAAACTGGCTAATTGTAAAGTTAGTTCTAAGATTAGATGGTATACATGAGTTGATTCTTTGTTCAAAGGATTGATAAAGCATTTTATGTCCTTCTGCAATAACTGCGTAACAGTGAAAGAATGTTCAAGATCGGAACACTTGGTTTCCTGATTACCTTCTATTTATTCTTATATATTCTAGACAAACAAACTAACACTCTATTTTTCTGATTTAGTTATTTATTATTACTCAATTTAGATTCTTACGATATACACGAAATCATTGTAAACATTATGAATTTCGGGGTCGCGGGTGCGCAGATTGGGGAGTCTGCGTGCTCACACCGAGCGAACCCCGGGAAGACGGTGGCGCGCACGTGGTCACGTGCCGCCGTGTGCGCAGCACAGCGCAAAGCGAGGCTTGGGGGGATCCTTTACACTCCTCCCCGAGAAGTGCCTGGGGGGTGACCTTTTTAGAGTCGCCTTCCCTCCGCTAGAGGGGGTGACCGCTTTTTCAGTCATCCCCTACGTGATGTGCCTAAAGGCGTGGCACCAATGGGCGGCTCTAGTGTGATCTTAGGAGAACCTGGAGCCCCCCTTAGGTGCCGAAGATGACCGCTCCAGTGGCTATAGCCGGTAGGAGTCCGGCATACCCCTTCGCCCTCCCCCGGGGCTAAGGAAGTTCCAAGTATAATTTACACTGGACATCAATAAAAAAAAGTGTTACCAAATTTATTGGTTATGGTTTCAATGCCTTTTTGGCTGAACTGCAGTTAATTTTGTAACATTGTTGATCACTCTTGACGGCACAGTTGGAGAAGTAGACGATACAGTGGGCTGCTGCGCTCCAGTTATTGTGTCTGTAAACGCAAGCACGATACACGAGAAATCCTAGAACGGGGTTTTTTTAAAACCTCTTAAAATAGCAAGAATTTAAAAGTCAATAATATTTTGTGAAAGCATATACAATCGTCATCATATCAGCCAAAGTATTGCTACTGCTGAACAAAGGCCTCCCCCGTGGATTTCCTTCAGTTGTCTTCATTTTGGGGGGATTTTATCTGTACCCACCACGCTTCACAGGCGGGTTGTTCAGCGCAGTATGGCTACTGTTCTACAGAAGGGATGTTGCTGCTCATCCCTCTGGTTTAGAGTCCCTTAGTCACCTTTTACAACATCCATGTGAGGAGATGGAGTGGTGCCATATTCTTTATCCGGACACCACACAATCATATCCTTGTTTTATTTATCATTTCGGCCGAATGAAGTCCACTGCTGGACACAGGCCTCCTCCAAAGATCACCACAACGAACGATATGGGTGAGTTCTGGGAACATTGGGGGTTTTGCCATAATCGCCACGCTCGGCAGGCGGATTTGTGATCGCAGTTGAGTTTTTCATATACTCGAAGGACGCTGCTGCCCATCTTCAAGCTCCAGCAACCCCTTAGTCGACTTTTACGACACCCACGGTAGGAGATGGGGTGGTGGTATTCTGAGCCGGTATCAAATTCAGTTATATCATTGTAATTTTGCTTTGAAACACACATCATAAAACTACATACGACCAAGATTCCGCGTCTGCGAAGTTGTCCTTTGGCTGTAATTGAATCTACAGTAATGTGGTCGGATATGTTCTCTAAAAGCTTTGTTTTCTCTCAGCATGAGGTAACTTCATACTGTTTGTTCTCTTATACTTCTGTGACGAGATAACTCGACTGTCTTAACATTTTTATGTTCGTTAACTTGATACACGGAACTTCAAGCAACTTTTATGACAGTTAATTTTTAGATAGGGTGTATTAGATATACCCATATGAGCAATACTACTGCTCACTGCCTGTAATGCTCTAAATAGATAAATTCTGCTCTTTTCTGTTTCATTCCAAGTCTTATGTTTTATTAACTATGGCACTTAATCCGTTTTGGGACAATGTACATAGAAGTATAAATAAACAAATAAAATCGAATACTTTTTTTTTATTGAAAAGAAACGTTGCACCACACTAGAATTTTTCCTGTGTCGTAGGTGTGTTTACATACACAAATTCCACACACAATATACGTGCGGGAGTCGAACCCGCGACCCGGAGTGCAGCAGCAGCTATATGAGCCACTGCACCAACCGTGCCGTACAGTGCATACTACAGTAATATAATAATAAGTACCTGGATGACCGAGCTTTGCTCGGTATTTTCGTGTTACTTAACAACGCCATCTGCTGTTGTGTCGTTAAAGCAATTAGTTGCTTACAAAAAATAGTATTATTATTCGCCAATAGATGTCAGGAAGAGTCATATTTTTCAGTTGAGACTACTCAAACGCCTATAAAATGACATTTTCTAAAAATGATTCCTAGCTAGATCGATTTATCGCCCCCGAAACCCCCTATATACCAAATTTTATGAAAATCGTTGGAGCCGATTCCGAGATTCCAATTATATATATACAAGAATTGCTCATTTAAAGATATAATAATAATAAGATAAACTAGCCATAGAACACGAATATTATACGAATAGCCATCCATTTATAATGGGCGTGTAGACGTATTTCAATTGGATGCTGTATACCACTTATTTACAGATTCGAACCGGGATCGGTTTCAATGCCCACTCATCTCTCCGCCTTTTCAGCGGAAGCGTATTGGAAACTGCAGTTTGATAATGATGATCGTATTCATAAAATCGTTCTTGAGTTGTGAACAGGCCCGTTTTGTTGAATGGGCGACCATTCTTCGACCCTCTGAAAGCTTCGGAGAGCATGTCAAGCCATCGGTCCCAGTTGTCATACGAATATCTATGACAGTCGTAACGGGAAATCAAAAGAATAAATCTGACAACCGGTCTAACGATATTATTATTGACAGAATATTGACATAGCCCAGTTCTCCCGAAACAGGAGGAAAACAAGTGGAATGTATTGTTTAAAAAATATAGGAAAGTCTAGAAAGACAATATATCCGGTAGGCGGTAGGTTGATATGGTAGCCCCCGAGAAGACGGCGGTGCGCACGTGGTCACGTGCCGCTGTGTGAGCAGCGCAGTGCAAAGCGAGGCTTGGGAGGATCCTTTACAATCCTCCCCGAGAAGTGCCTGAGGGGGCGATCTTTTTACAGTCGCCCACCCACCGCTAGAGGGGGTGACCGCTTTACAGTCATCCCCTCCGTGATGTGCCTAAAGGCGTGGCAACAATGGGCGGTTCTAGTGTGATATTACGAGGACCTGGAGTCCCCCTTCGGTGCCGAAGATGACCGCTCCAGTGGTTTTAGCCGGTAGGAGTCTGGCATACCCCTTCGCCCTTTCCCGGGGTAAAGGAAGTTCCATGAAGAATTTCCACTGGACATCAATAAAAAAAAAGGTAGATATGGTAGTATCTTATATCAATTGTAAGGCACGTCAGGAACGAAGTTCATCGCGGCTATGATAACAAAATTCTATTTTGTTTCATATTCTATTTAACTTAATGATAAAAGCATCGACTTTTACTTGTATCTTAATAAGACGTATAGGCAAAATAACGTATCAAACATTTCAGAAAGTTCAGCTTAAAAAAATAAGCTTTCAACTCAAAATAAATCACGTGCAAAACATCCGGCAAAAGCAACAAAATGTTAATCATAAATAATATATCGACGGGCTCCATATATCAGAATTCAAAGCTCACAATGGGAACAATCCAGAAGTGGCTGTCTACCTCCGTTCGGTTGAGTCGTGAGTGCATGTTTTGTTCCCAAATGGACCCTTTTTTATCAGAATGTCCCTTTTTTGTCGAGTTGGCATTCAGGCTCGCTTTGCCCGCACCCTTTGTAGATTTACGGAAAAGGTGGTTCAGCACGAATCAGTAGGTATCTATAGTAAGCCTTTGTTTAGTTTTGTCTATTACTATGTTATTACCAATTCTTGATTTATCGTATGGAAGGAACATCACGTCGTGGTGCAGTTTGTTTAGTGCTCAAGTCGGTGATCCGCGTGGAATTGGGGGTATTTATACAAAAGTAAAAAAATTGCTTGAGGTTTTAGTGAGTGACTAGGTTTAGAATACAGAGAAGAGGGCTAATCCCGAAGAAGGAAGTGACGGCACCGTGATAACAACCGCCCCGGCGCCCATGTCCTACGCCATAGCCCCCTGCCGTCGCTATTTGGTGGGGGGCCACGGAGGTCACCGGCGCGCACATTGGGGAGTCTGCGTGCTCATACCGTGGTCACCTGGAAGACGGTGATGCATACGTGGTCACGTACCGCCGTATGCACAGCACAGCGCATAGCGAGGCTTGGGGGGATCCTTTACAATCCTCCCCGAGAAGTGCTTGGGGAGGGCAGCCTTTTTACAGTCGAAAATTCATGACGAATTTCCACTGAAATCCATAACAAGAAAAAAAATACTATCATAGTGCCAGATACTGAACGACATGCAGTAGTGTTTAATTTAGAAATTACTGTGTGTGTTTCGGTTCGAAGGGCACTGTAGCTAGTGAGCATACGAGAATAAATAAAAAAAATTACCACGCTGCGCTCGTAATTTCGAGACATAATTATTTATTACACATATTATTTGTACAGGTGAATGACCTGCTCGTCCCGGTACTGAGATGTGAAAACCTTATTTCTCTAAAATGTCATATAAGTACCTATGACAAACGCCATCTATTGCTTCCTACCTACATCGAATTACTACTATAAACCTTTAAATGAAGATGTCTATGAAAACATGTCTGTCTGATGTCTGAAAATGTATTGCATGTGGCAAACCGGCCACCTATATAAACTATGGAACCTTAGAAAGAGCTCACGTACCGGTGCATTTGCTCTTAGGTTATGATAAGGCGTTTTATGTACCGTATAAACAAACATTCTTGCACATAACTCCACCGTCAAGCATGCGAGCGAGCGGACACGTATGTGAAACGTTTACATTGAGCGATGATTCACACCTCAAGTCACTCAACAACCACCATAACAGTCCATTGTTTGCGGCGTGATCGGGTCGGCCTGACACCGTCGCAAACTTGTATATACCACAGTGGACGCCACCATAAGTCACAAATCGGTGAACGGGTGAACATCTGCTGGGCCTCAACCAGGAAACCGGGTCTCACCCGGTAGGGCTGGATGCACGATTTGTGTAAAAACTACTGACGCCCCTGTAACGAAACATTAGCAACTATTCACACATTGCGATAGTCTCTAAAACCGTGGCAATGTGATAGGATTATTATCCCACTTTCTTATTACTACCACTCGCCTACATAGTAGGAATACAATTACCGGCTCATAATTTTATGAGCTGCGACCCTGTTTCTTCGGAAAAGGATCATTAATATCCGGGAACGTGTAGATAATCTCGATTGAATAAGAACCATTCACTAGCTAGACTGCTCAGAGTGCGGAAGCCACGTAGCCCACTCTGATCCCAAAGCTCTTCTTGTTAGATAGCTTAGCGGTCTTCAGGAACGAGCTAGGGAGGTTTTGAAGGGCAATAGCCACGCAGTCCACTTGCCTATTTTGCCTATTGTCAACTGTAAAAGTATTTGTATTTCATGAATAAATATCATAGAGTACCAGGGTCTTTTAAATTTTATTACCAGCAACCCTACAGTATCTTAACCGCGCTAGCAAGTCCAATCATACTATCATAACAAGACATTTGTTACGAATACGGTGTATAATATTGTGTGGGACAGAATTCCATTTGTTGCGGTCAGACTGACAGAGTGAATTATAGCTTTAAGACGGGCTAAGCACCAAAAAGAGAAGCTATAATGGAACATAATAGGATGAGTAGAAGCATTGTTTAGTAGCTCATTGCGTGTCGTAAACGAGACAATTAAAAATCTATTGTGTCTATACGGCTGCCGGCAATTACCACGCGAGGGAGCATGGTAGATAGCAGTTGATGTTAATATTCTATCTAGTACCGAAATGGATCTCCGGAGTCCGGTGGATCCGGATTAAGAATATAGCACTACTTCATTTCCTCATGTGGATGTTGTAAAAGGTAACTAAGGGCCTCTAAACCAAAGCGGTAAGCAGCAGCGTCCTTGTTATGGTACATAAATCAGCCAAAAGTGGAAAATTTGCCCCCAAAATGACGACACGTGCAACACATGAAACCGATCGTTTATGGGGCGTTAGTTCAGCAGCGGACGTCTATTGGCTGATGAGATGATATGTAATAATTTTCGTGAAATCGTGTCCGACGACACGAAATTCGATAATGAAAATCCTATTTGTGTAAAACAGACACGCCTACAATACATATAAATACTACCTTAATACCTGCAAAAAGGTCAACACAGGGCTCATGCAACGTCTGTATGTTAATTTTTACAACGTGTCTAGAGACAATGCCGCCATGACTACCTCCTATACCAGCTATAGTAGTTTATGTTGCTACCTTTTTCAAATGAGATAACTGCGCTGCTGCTTCGTTAATTAAGGATGCTTGTGATCGCGCTCGAGTATTTGAATTATTTGGCGAGAGAGTAAGCAGTACGAATTAGTACCGTCAGATAGGAAAGGGTTAAGTTAGATTTTAATCCAACCCCGGTGAGGCAACCCATCTCATCCCTTGGGTGTCGTAAAAGGCGACTATGGGATTGGGAGGATGGGTAGCAGCGTCCTTCGAGCATATTTCTAACTCAATTGCGATCACCAACCCATTTGCCAAGCGTGGTGATTGTGGCAAAACCCCCCAATAAGCACACACACCCATATTGGTCGTTGTAGTGATCTTTGAGGGAGGCCTGTGTTACACGTCATCGCGACATCCACGATAATAATATGTTACATCATCTTATATTCTGATTTATAATATTTTATGTAAAATATATTTAGCTATGATTAATTGGTATTACTGTTTTTGTTATATTTAATTATGGTGGCAACTCTGGTTTGTTAAGAAGGATATAAAATCAAACCCAAACGGGGGTGGACACACATTCTGTTCTCTGTAAAGCTACAATAAACATTGTTACTGCATCTGTGATCGCCTAATTCATTTCAATCACGTATCACGTACACCTGTGTCCAGCAGTGGACTTTATTCGGCCGAAATGATGAGACAAGTCAAAATTAGTTTATTGTAAACTATTCTGCACTCTAATCATATAGCTAGACGTGGCAGTCATTTTAATATACTCTCCAGCTCAAAAGGGCACTTTTAAAAGAGTATTTCCGCTACTACATACTTTATAGGTCCTCACTGTGGACCCCAAAGGCACTTATCTGTTTTATTACTTGGCACCAAGTATCCATAAAATTGATGACACTGGTGACCTTTGCAACCTGAAAAAGCATATCAGTTTTATTTTTATTAGATCAGTAAATAATGGGTTCCTAAAATATGTTATTAATTTGTGCCACCATCTAAATATTTATGATTATTTATGTTGAGGCGCATTATTTAGATAACGACATCAGTGGTATGATGTATATGTGATGCAGCCTATAGTGGTTGATCGTTTGCCTTCGATACAAAAGGGTCTGAATTCGACCCCAGCTCACACCTCTGATTTTTCGGATTCAAATGTGGACCCGAATTTGATGATCACTTACGATAACGTTGAAGGAAAAAAATCGTAGAGAAACTACACACCTGAGAGCGCTCTAAAATGTTCTAAATGGTGTGTGTAGTACGCCAAGCCGCACTAGGCCAGGGTGGTGGGCGAGGCTTGGGGGGATCCTTTACAATCCTCCCCGAGAAGTGACTGGGAGGGCGACCTTTTTACAGTCGCCTTCCCTCCGGGGTGACCGATTTACAGTCATCCCTTCCGAGATGTGCCTAAAGGCGTGGCACCAATGGGCGGCTCTAGTGTGATCTTACGAGGACCTGGAGCCCCCCTTCAGTGCCGAAGATCACCGCTCCAGTGGTTTTAGCCGGTAGGAGTCCAGCATACCCCTTTGCCCTTCCCCGGGGTGAAGGAAGTTCCATGTAGAATTTCCACTGGACATCAATAAAAAAAAAGGCCAGCGTGGTGGACTAAGGCCTTATCTTTCTCATCGTGAGAAGAGGCTCATGCCCAGCAGTAGGACTGTAATAGGCTGATTATATCATCATATCAGCCCTAAGACATCCACTGCTGAACAACGGCCTCCCCCATAGATTTCAACAATTGTGTCATCATTTTGGGGGGATTTTGCCAGTACTCACCACGCTTGGCAAGCGGGTTGGTGAGCGCAGTATGGCTAATGTTCCAAGGAACGCTGCTACCCATCCCTCTGATTTAGAATCCCTTAGGCGCCTTTTGCGACATCCACGGGAGGAGATGGAGTGGTGCTATATTCCTAATCCGGACACCACACGAATACATATACAGGGTGTCCAGTAAATAGCACGACATACTGCAGGGGGTGAGAGCTTGGGTCAATACCTACCAAAAAAACACAATATATGTTCAGTAAAATCTTACGGGTAATATATGTTCAGTAAAATCTTAAATTTTGTAAATCAGTAGTACAAAATTTTCCGAAATATCGAAAAATCTCTACCTTGACACAGATTTTTAAGCATCTCGTAATGAAAAATTCCTTTTCTAGTTTTTTTACCTCAAATTATTTGTGTATAGTTACTTTACTCATTGATAAGTCTTTATTACATTAAAAACTAAAATGTTTTCAAGAAATACAATATTTTTTGAAATTTTCACAATACAATTTTCTTGTCTTAAAATTTTGTACTACTGTAAATCCGTAAGATTTTGCTGAACATATATTGTGTTTTTTTGGTAGGTATTGACCCAAGCTCTCACCCCCTGCAGTATGTCGTGCTATTTACTGGACATCCTGTATATGTATATTTAGATTATGACACATTATTACTAATGATCCGTTTTTCTGATTGCTTAGGAAAGAACATTTGGTATAATGATTTAGATTCAGTCATCCTAACACAACATTATTTTATTTGCCTTCATTATCATCAACTGCTAACAAATTTTAGTCTACCGCCTCCTAGAAAATCTACCTCCAATCAGAATGAAGTGACTTTTTCAATGCTAGATATACTTTCTTATAAGCTTAGACACCACCACTGACAGTAATGAAGGGAAGCATCATTAGGAAACTGGGATCGTGTATTTTGAACTCGCCAACATGCATGAAAAAGCGTGGTGATCAAAGCTGTTTCTTTATCTGCATGAGAAGAGGCTTTTGAAATTAAATGAAATAATCAATTATTCAAAATAGACTAAACTAATTACTTCTTTTACTACTACTTTACTACTACTAATTACTAATTAGTTCTTTTTGAACGTCAACAATTCGACAGCACTCCATAAGCCCACCATTCACCGCTTCTTATTGTTTGAGATGAGGAGAAGAAACGTCGCAACAAACTTCCCAGCAACACATTAGTCTGTCATATACAATATTTTTCAATACATCGTAGACAAAAAAAATATAAATTACTAGCTGCCCGTTCCGGCTTTGCACGGGCAGGTACGTGCAAACTCGATTGCAGTGACACCTGCCGGGTCCAATCAATCCAGTCAGATGATTAATTTATACTGCCATCTGTAAGAATCTTGTCGAACTAACAGATAATTATGACTCTTTTTCAGATAATAAACAAATAATTCGCAATAAAATAATATTGCGATTATAAATTGAGATATAAACTATCCTATATTTTAAGTTGGATAAAACTGCACACAGTGTGCAGAATTTTATTAAAATCGGTTCAGTAGTTTAGGAGTCCATAGCGGACAAACAACGTGACAGGTAATTTAAATATATTAAGATAACAGTACTAAAATGTACTTACATGTCAAAAATGCAAGTAAACTAAATGTCACAGATATAAAAGTGTGTAAATAAAAAGTAAAAATAATAATATCAATTACATGTCAAAAGAAGTATAAATTCCATGTCAATAAAAAGTGTATAAAATAAAAATATCAGTTTATGTATTAAAAGAACCTTTTGCCTTGCAGTGGGACAGTTCAATGCAATCAAACTTTTAACGTAGTCATAGAAGTCAACCGATTCAAAAGTACAATATCAGTAAAGTCAAGTCCCTTATTTAGTCTTAGCAAGAGTTAATTTGTACCACTTGAAATTCTTTCGACTTTGTTAAGAAAATGGTCGAGCAAAGAAATGGAAAAAGGATTAATTTAGTTCTTTGGCGTGAGCGAGCTATTATGTTCAAGTTCGTAGAGCGAAAATTGTTTTGATTAAAATAGTTTGAAAGGCGGGCTAAATAGAGATGAGCCAGCTATTTTTAAGTTTTTCTGTTGTTTATTAGTTTCAGACGACTTTTTACTAGAATTCAGAATTTATTATACAAAGATGACAAGACTAGATAAAATAAAAAGATAACAATATTATTTATTCATTTAAAACCACTTATAGACACTTATTAACAGTCAAGATTTTAGTTGCCATGTTCCAAGATGTAGATTTCTTATGGAGAAGAACGGGGAAGAAACTCCATGGTTCATCATCATCATATCGGCCATTTATACGTCCACTGCTGAACAAAGGCCTCCCCCATAGATTTTCACAACTGTGTCATCATTTTGGGGGGTATTTGCCAATACTCACCACGCTTGGCAGGCGGGTTGGTGAGCTCCATGGTTACTCTTTTTAAATCATACTCATTTTCTTGATATGAGTTTGTAAAACGGTTTGGCTTACTAACCCCAAATGAATTAACAAAACCTGACCGCAAATAGTGCAAATTAGAAAGACTTCCCAGGGGTTTACATTCAAATCAAAGCTACTAGGATCGTATGAAATTAATTCCTTGCGATCCTGACAGAGGCGCCCTTTGGGACCACTAATTGATATGGGCCAGCCACATTTACATGACCTCAGAAAATTTGATTACGAACCGTTAAAGTAATACCGTTGTCGGCAAATTCGGTTTATAAGCGTAAGCACCCTTTGGTCTCTGAATTATTTATACTTTGAAAATTCAGTCCCTAGAACATAATAGGCTGAAGGGCGGTGCCTAATTTGAAGGTTCAGTTTATGATTGTTTTACAAGGGCTTTGAAATGACTTAGCGTTTTAGAAAGGGAAATTGTATTTTGATATTCAGTATCGAGCTACTTAAATATGTTACTTAAGTTACTTAGTTGACGGTCTAACGGCGGAATATTGAAACGGCACTTAATGTGTAAGACCCAATAAACTATTTCAGACTCCAGCTATTCTACCTAAAGCGAGCGTCTCTGATAGAGCGGGACAGCCGTAATTCAATTCATCTATTGATTTCAGCTGAAACACGTGCACTACTGGACATAGGCCGGGAGGCAAAGATCGCTACAACGACCGGCTCTGGGTTAACGCTGTAATGCTGGGTGCATTGCGGGTTTTGCCATAAGAGTCACGCAAGCGGGTTGGCGATTGCAATTGAGTTGTAAATGTACGCGAAGGACGCTACTGCCCATCCTTCGGCCCATCCCACTGTAGCCTTTTACGACACCCATGTTCTTATCATGGACGTCCTCCGCCCAGTAGAAGGTGGAGGGCATACCAGTCTCTTACAGATTAAACTGTTTTGCTGTTCCTTTGACCTTTTTGTGACCTCGGTGGAAATTCTTATAGACCTCCTCCGCTCTGAGGAGTAAAGCATCTTAGGCACCGAAGGGGGCTCCAGCTTCTTCAGAGAATGAACACACTGGAGCAGCGTAATGGTACCACGCCTTTAGGCACATCTCGGACTATAAAACCAGTCTCTCTGAGATTTGTCTAAAGTGCCGTCCACTTTACAGTTGTGCCTCCCCTCTGATAGTAGGGATGACAACTGTAAAAAGGCTGCCTTCACCAGGCACTTTTTGGGGGAGGGGAGGAGATTTTAAAGAATCCCGTTCAAGTCTCACTACGACGGCACGTGGCTAGATTCATGCCACCGTCTTCCCAAAGATCGGTCGATATGAGTGGGCCCACAATAGGCTCAGGTATGTGGAAGATTGGTGCCGGGGTGGGTGTTACCCCGGCGTCCTCTCTTCTTTCTTTAAGTGTCATTGGCCCGTTCCAATCTCGCTCTGCAATCTTCTTCTGGAGCATGGTGCTGTCACAGAAGGAGACCACAGAACTCATGTTCAAGCAAGAGAAACAAAATATCTTGCCTGACCAGATCGATTTCGATCCGCCACTCGGAAACTTATAGGGAATACCTCGGGCTATGTTGTGTAGAATCCTGGTCATCTCTACAATTGGGACTTTTAGCCGTGACGATGGCGATGGACATGGTCATGAGACTGTCCTGTGCAGGTACGCACTGAAACTACAGTGTCTGATAAACACCTGCGTCAAGCGTAGGTAACGCACTCACTTCTTCTCGTCCAGGCTCCGAAGAGCAGCAGGACCGTCTGAATGATGTATTTTTGCACGTACTACGGGAGCATAAGCTGCTTGCCACCTCAAATTTCCTCTCAACCAAAGCGCCGTTTTCGTGGAGGGAGCATGTTAGGTGATACATCTTAGCCAGGATATCGCAATGTGAAAAGCTCGACAAGAGCGTTGGCTCCTCAAAGGAAACCGTTTGGTATCCTCGTACGATCTTTATAGCCACTCTGCAGGCCAAGAATCTCGGTTCCGCAGTGCTGGATATCTAAAAGTCGAGATGACTGTTTGGTCATCTCTCGCACCACTCCAGCACAGGCGGCGAACTTCCTGTCTCTGTTCCCCAAGATTGGGCAGCAGTCGGTGCAAAGCAGTAAGCACTACCCTTTAAACCTGGAGGAAGACCTCAGTAGCCTCAACTTCCCTTTTCTTTGCCTATTCTCAACCTGTGAAGTAAAAGCAAAAGAAAGACAGCGGCTTCTGATTGTGATCAGAAATACGTCAGCAGTTGAGGTTAAGCCTGGTGGACTTATTTCCAGCTGCGGGCGAAAACAAGCTTATACGACATTGACTCATTTGAGAACATGGAATACTTTCAACCAGATTGCATCCATAAAGTATTTTGCCTTGACATCATTCTGCTATTTAGAAACCTGTCACTATCAAACATCAGTTAAACAAAAAACAAAACACTTCACAACTGTTGGTTGTCCGGAAAACCAAAAGTAGAAGGTATCTCAGTGTGGCGATATTAGTTTCCAAACTTTTTTCGTGAATTATTAATAATTGCTTTATTGGTTTTGTATCAATATTACACTTTGGGCTCCGCACTGTTTTTGAGTTGCCCATATGCTGCTCGTTTTAGTTTTTAGCATCTATATTGGCAATAACGTACTGCTCAGGAATGAAAATGCTTTGCATGGCGGAGCGGTAAAGAATTTTGATTCCGTTAGCCGCTCTCGCCTAGAATTTAGTACTGACGTAAAGTGCAATAAGGATTTCCATTATTGCCAGCGTATTTGTTGGATATTGCCTATTGGCATGTTATAGGTTTAAAGAATTTTATTTCTCATAAGAACTTACAAAACAGTTCGCTTATAATGAGATACAAAAGTACTTACAATTAAATTAAATAATTTTAGCCTCTAGAGCATTGGAAACATTACAGTGTACACACATAATTCCTGAGCTTACTTTTGAACACATTCATGTTGTCACATTTTTTTAGATCTTCTGGTAATCGATTGTACAGCTGTGTTCCTTCAAACATTATTGTTTTTTTTCCGTAATTAGTCCGCGGGTTAATTAGTTGGAGTTTATCTTTCTTCCTCAAGTTGTGCGTTATGTTTTTTTTATGTAACTGTATGTTCGATTGGATAGAATTAGTGGTGATGTTTTTTATAAGAATGCAAGTGTAATATGTGTAAAGTTGTGCGAGATTCAATATTTTAGTTTTTTCATATAATGTTTTTGTTGGAGTTAGGTAATTATAGTGAAATAATACTTTTATAATTTTGTTTTGTGTTCTTTGTAGTGGCCTTAAGTTACTTTTCGCGGCTGATCCCCATATCTCAATTAAATACTCAAGATTTGATTTTACTAGCGAGTTGTATATAATAGTCCGTACTTTTTTTGGTATGCAGTTTGCAATTTTACGTATTGCTCCCAGCAATGACGTTAGTTTTGTTCTGACCTGATCAATGTGCATTTTCCAAGTAAGTTTGTCATCTACGTGTAGTCCAAGATATTTTTCGTGATTGGAACGTTTTATTACATTATTATTTATTGTCAGAGGTGAAATTGTTGATTATTGTTTCAGTGTTTTGACCAAATATTTGTGTTGTCCAACTTTTGAGTTTCAGTTTTTCAATATGATAAAACTATGTAACAAAAAAAATACCGACTTCAAAAACCCTACATGATTTAAAATATTAAAACCACTAAAAAGAAAAGAAATAACTTTATTTATAAAGTCGGGCGGGGCCAGGTATAAAATATTACTTCTCGTTGGTCTGCATGAACCATGGTTGGGGCATACCTGCCAAAAGGCTAACAATACTTTGATCCTGGTATTCTAAACGTAAATTATAATCATCTATAAACATCACGTCTGGCCTCTGTAATCAGAGTAAATGCTTTTATTGTTGACGTAAATCTGTGGACTGCCGTCCAGGTGATGTGACTTGATATTACCAAGTTTCATTGTTCAAGCTGAGGGCAAGTGGTAATTATGTGATGAACGAAAAACGAGAGCTCCTGAACATTAATTAAGGCGAAGTTTATTCAGTATTTTCGAGAGTAATGATCGTAGTATAGTTGTGTACACATGTATGGAGGCACGCTGATCACGCGTTTTATTTATGTGCGAGACAAATGAGTCTGCTGACATTTCCATCATCTTCATATCAGCCATTTATAAGTCCACTGTGGAACAAAGGCCTCCTCTATAGACTTCTACAATTATGTCCTTGTTTTTGCCAAAACTCATCATGCTTGGCGGGTGCCCTTGTGAGCGCAGTATGGCTTCTTTTCCACGCTGCTACCCATCGCTCTGGCTTATAGTCTTTTAGACACCTTTTACGACATCAATGGGAGGAGATAGAGTGTTGTTATTCTTAATCCGGACACCACACGGAAAATTTTGCTGTCCCTATATTTACACTGCTTGTTCGTAAATGTACATGCAACATTGGAAAACCATCAACTATATGCTGGTTGTGAAGTTTCTAAGGCCTCAATAACCATCTAATATTTAATTATCAAATGGTTTGTCGAGTTTGAATAATAGCTCTCTCAATTCAGCATAACTCGTTAAAACACTTTAATCCAGTTCTATTGAGAAGAGCCGAAGTGTAAAGGGACTATTATAATACATTCTTTGTTTGCATTTAATAATATCAGGACAATGTATTGAAGATTCAAAAGCGATGCCAACTTGATTGATGTGATATATACAAATAATAGATTTAATATTTAGTTCAATTTTATTTCCATACGTTTTTTATGTATAAATCCAAAATCTTAATTCAGTCTAGTCAACTTATTAGGACCTAAAAAGAAATATACAAAAAAATTAAAAAGGTATCAATAATTTTCCGTGTGGTGCCGGCTCAGACTGCCACCACCCCATCTCCTCTCATGGGTGTCGTAAAAGACGACTAAGGAATTAGCCGGATGGGCAGCAGCGTCCTTCGAGTACATTTATAACTCAACTGCGATCTCCAACCCGTCTGCCAAGCGTGGCGACTACGGCAAAACCCCCCGATGAGCCCACAACATACCCATATCGGTCGTTGTGGTGATCTTTGGTGGAGGTCTGTGTCCAGCAGTGGACTTCATTCGGCCGAAATGATGATCAATTTCGTGGCAAAGTAGTGACAGTACTAACTACTACTACGGTATAAACTAAGACAAGTCATACTAGGACAAAAGAAAGAAAGTAGGTACTTCTAGTATAGTTATAATTAAGTAACTCACCGTATAGAATAAGCGAAAGCCATGACAGCATCTGAAACGAACTGCAGCTGCCGCTCAAACTCCGTGTTATTAACGGTGAGCCTCTCGAGCCCGGAGCATGACCTGGAGTACTGCCCGTTGTAAGGAGTCTTGGGGCTGCCAGGATAACGGCACTGAAAGTGGTCCTCCCAGAACTCTGTGGAAATAAGTTGCTGTTAGATTTCTCATATTTCTTTCGCTCAATTTCGCTTAATAAAGTATTTATTTGTTGAGGGGTGTTTTATAATTTTAACAGTGATAAATTATTTGACTTCGGTGCCAAAAGTTCTTTTGAACGATTTATTGTTCATTTTCGTAACTGCCGTATCCCCTAAGCCAAAAAGTGTGATAAAGTATTTGTGTTGTTATCTTTAAATAAAGTATAACATATTCTATTTATTACGGCGTTTCCAGTTTCATCATATCTGCCATTTATACGTCCACTAAACGTCCACTGAACAAAGGCCTCCCCCATAGATTTTTACAACTGTGTCATAATTTTTGGGGGGTATTTGCCAATACTCACCACGCTTGGCAGGCGGGTTGGTGAGAGCAGTATGGCTACCGTTTCTCAGAAGGGACGCTGCTGCCCATCCCTCTGGTTTAGATTCCCTTAGTCGCCTTTTACGACATCCACGGGAGGAGATGGAGCGGTGCTATATTCTTAATCCGGACACCACACGGAAGTTCCAGTTTACTTCGTTTTTAATTATTCAATTTTCTAAATTTTAAATTACTATTTCTTTTTTCCTAACTAGATGGCGTTACTGTCGAATAAGATCAGGCTATGGTTTCATTGGCAAAAAGTGATGTTAAGGGTCAACTCAGATTAAACGTAGAACTTCTCGAGTAATTCTTCCACTTATTTGCTTTACGGTCGAGACCATGTTCGTGCATAACCCTATCTTACTTCGATATTTTACTCATACCTGAATTATTTGACGAATTGGGGATTCTAACAGGCCTGTGTGATTAATTTTCTTTGATTTGATTGTTATTGATATCGGAATTAAACAGCTTATAAGGTATTTTAAACATGCCTCCTAGAAAGTGGACGAATCTCTTTCAAAACTCGTCGGATACTAGATGCAAGGGCTAGCTCGATCCCTCAAAACTGCTAATGATCGTGAGGCTCGGTTAGCTACTAAACGTGAGCACAACTCACAAACTGCAGAAAGCCGCACGCAGCGCTAGTCGTGGTTAGGTGCCCAACGAGTTGTCATTGCTGCCTTTCGATCACATGAAAGTAATGAAGTACGTGAAGAACGTCTCGCAAGCAATCGGTAGCGCCCTGCTCCATCACACATCTTAGAGACTTACACCCAGCGCGAATCGCAATTGAGCTCGCAGAATATCCGCACTGCGACGTCTCTATACATGATCGACATTCAACGGTCATGCATTTAGACGTCCATTTAGAGAATGGCTAGCGAATTTATTTCAATATTGAAACTGTCATAGAGCGGTTAGAAAATCCAGGTCAAACTACGCTTCTCGTATTTTTTTATCCGTGCAAAGTGGATTTGTTCGCCAAATCGCTAACAAATGGCGAGATGCTGCCATACTATACGTACGAGAAGCAAAGAGGTGTGTTTGGTCGACGTCAACTTGAGGGTACAGAGGGTTTCTTGGGAGTTATCAAAGACACCGCATTGGGTGGGTCTACACAGTGCATCCAAACAATGGCGAGTGACATTTCTTTCACCTTTTACTGCCAACAGCGTGAGGACCGTCGTCGTATGCGTTCTTAAGAATATTTTATGCCGTTAAGTTTCCCAAATATCACCCAGCCTACGGAGCGTTTCATCTACTTGAGGCTGAAATAACTCTGGGAAGATACTCTCGAGGAGGTCAGCGACAGTCCCAGTTATCTGCGCAATTTATTCGCCGTCATGATGGTCTACGCGCCGCCTGGGTTCGACTTATTGCTGTCCAGACAGCACACATTATAGCGAGTGATCTCGAACGCGTGTCTGTATAATGGACAGTACTGACCGCTTCAGCAAGCGGATCATTTGCAAGCGACGCGCTGTATGCTCGTTTGAAGCGCGCGATCTGTTCGCTTGAAATACGCTGCCTCTGGGACGGGACGATAGCAGCTGCAAGCACACTCGCGAAGTTTATCTTAATATTATAAATGTATTGTACAATATTCGGCTGAAAGCCCTAATTTAAATGACAATATGAGCGGTGTTGTTATAGCGAGTGATTGGATATACTGGGCGGCAATAGGGCTAACTACATTTTATGAAAGTTATTGATGTCACCGAGTGCCATACAGGAAACGTTTCCAAACAAAACACAATAGCGCGCCGTCTGGAACTCGGCTGCCTGGGCTGGATGCAATATGCGGCAGACCTATGGGTCCGGTCTTTCGGAGATATATCATGATCCTTCTACACCTATTGCATGTTCCTAATAAAAGTACAGTACTTTGTTGCGTGTTTTCAACAACATGATGTAGATTTCCAAACTCTATGTGTGCGAAGCCGTAGGGCAAAAGCTAGTTTATTATGTTTTTAGTAACATGTAGCGTAAGAATGACGGAGTTCTCATACGCATATCCCAAAAATAATACACACCATAGGGACGAAACTTCTTTCATTGGAGGATCGACCTTAAGTCATAAATTAGTTGGTAAAATGCTCAAGTAGAAGTTAAGTAGGTTTCTGTCAATCGCGGCAGATTTACGACCGACATCGGCTAGGGCAGTGAACTATGCACTGACTGCGCCTCAATCAGATAACTGGATTATCCGCACATTCACACTCCATTTAATTCTACTCCATGGTCATTAGTTCGGATCGGATCATTTCACTCTTTTGCGGTTTTTTATTGGTCGGCCGGTGGATATACGCCAAAATGTACTTCCTCTGATCCGAATAAAGGTGGACGGGCATACCAAAATCCTGCCGGATAACCTAAACACACTGGAGCGGTCATCCTCGGCACCAAGCGGGGCTCCAGTAACTCAATACAATCACACTAGAGGTGTCATATCGACCTACTACATACCGGATCTTTCGTTATTGATGTGGATATACTGTGAATTATATCCCATTTTACGTGCTCGGGTTACTACCGCGATGATACACAGTCTACCTATATCTAAATTCAGACAGTCGGTAGTCGCTAGCGTATCGCAGAACAATATGTGGTAGTTGGTCAAGGTAATAGTAACTTTACGTACCGAGCTGTCATACTGCATCTCGGTACATGCGCATATACATCATATTATGTGAACCAATGTGTTCTGATTTCAAAAGTTTATTTGATTTTTATTCGTATGATGTGTCTTTGATGAATATGTTGAAGACCTGGCTATCATCAAAGGTGATGAACCATTCAGTGAGTTTGCTAGTTATACTGTGGCGTTAATAGGTGATAACTGTTAATGTTTTATTTTTATTATTCGTTTATTAATTTGGGATTTTTATCCGCATGGATATATCAACCCCATCGTACCCCTAACAACTGTTAAATTCTATTACGGAATATTAGTGGAAGTTCATTTCAACTATTCTTATCCAAAATTCAAACGACAAAACTCAATAAATTAAGCAGTTGGAAATCTTCCTTTGAAAATACTAAAATAAATTATCAAAATGCATAGCACGGTTTGAATTGGACACAAAAACTTTACAAAGAAATTCGAATACTAAAGACTGGTTTGAGATTCAACTGCTTCCCAGAGTTCCAGCGGTTTCTGTTCTGAGTCTTCAAAAGAATTCAATGGGTGCATTGTCTGTATGTAAATCGGTTTTATATTCTATGTAGAAACATGAATGGAGAGATCCATTTGTCTTGGTATCTACTGTGACAAGGGACTACTAGACATTCTTTACTTGTTATACGAGATCAATCTGAGGATTGCGTACTTTGTGTGTGTGAGTGTGTACTAACACTTACTGATTGTGTGTGATTGATCGGATATTAGACTTTTTCTGCCTTTTTAGCAATAATCCTTGGAGCTCTCGTATTTTTTGTATTAACTATATTTTTATTAATAATCTCAAGGAATCTGAAGAATATAAATACAATTTTTTTGCTGTTCTAGAAGCCAAGATACTTAATACAACAGTGGAAGGCTAATCACTTTGCTACGACTAGCGAATGATCGGTAAAACTTGCCCTTTTAAAAACAATACATTGTGATGCAAAGTATTTTCGGAAATAAACTAAACAGAGAGCGAAATAAACAGAAAGAATATGTTCCTATTTACTTCATTTCTAGATCACCATAATGTCCCAGCTACACAGTCATCTCACCTGGGTTCATACCTGTACAAAGCAGTTTGGGCAGATAGGTGAGAGTGTGTGGACGTGGGCGGCAAGACGGTAGAAGGAAGGAATTAATTTTTAACTCAGTATATAGAGTTGCTTATATTTTTAGCATTATGAAATATTTTACGGCTTCGCTTATTAATTGTGTTTTGATTTTAGGGTTCCGAACGTCCCAAGGAAAAAACGGCGGAACCCTTATAGAATCACTCGAATGTCTGGCTGTCCGTCTGTCACAGCCAATTTGCTCCGAATCTACGGTACCAGTTAAGTTGAAATTTGGTTTTGCGACCCAATCACAGACGTGTAACGTAAATAATTTTATATTTGGGGGTCACTTTTGGGGGGCAATATAGAAAATTGTTTAGAGTAGCCTGCCAAGCGTGGCGATTATGGCAAAACCCCCCAATGAGCACACAATCGCAGTAGTCGATATCGGTATAAAGCACACAATACACTGATATCGGTCGTTCGTGTTCTTTGAGGGATGCCTATGTCCAACAGTGGACTTTATTGGGCCATAATTATGATGAAACATGATATTCTTACGTTATGAGATTATCACACTCTGATTGGACATTCTAGACTCTTATTAACAGCAAAAGTGATTACGCCTTGGCGTTGTCATTTTAAAGTCTAGTCGCCACTCCAGCCTTTTAATTAGCAGTCTACTCTAAATCATGAAAGTTAACTAGCACAAGACCATATAATTGGCAATACTTTGAGACTTCAAATTAAATTTTAAGCTGAGATACTAAAAGCACACTTACAAACTCGTCTTCATTACTATTCTAAAACAAGTTAGTTCTAATTACCTAATGGAAATGATTTGATAATTTACACCAATTACAAGAAAATCAAAGTTCTGTCGCAACTTGAAAGGGGCGAAACAAAGTTTCTTAAGAGAAAATTCCATCAGTGATTTTGAAGATCCACCTTCATAATAAACGCTTTATTGCGCCCAAAACAAAGTTTTTGAAGTGTTTTCAACTATTTGCAATATTATAAACGAGATAAAAGAGAATATCTTGAAGTCTTTATCTATTCATTGTTAAGTTCTGTCTTCCGTGTCTGATAACTTCTTGGAGATTGAGAATTTATATATTACTAGTTGTGTCATTTCATCATTTCGGCCGAATGAAGTCCACTGCTGGATATAGCCCTTCCCCAAAGATCACCACAACGACCGATATGGGTGTGTTGTGGGCTCATTGGGGGGTTTTGTCATAATCGCCACGCTTGGCAGGCGGGTTGGCGATCGCAGTTGAGTTGTTAATGTTCTCGAAGGATTAATGCTGCCCATCCTCCGGCTAATCCCTTAGTCGAGTTTTACGACACCCACCGGAGGGGATGGGGTGGTGTTATTCTGAGCCGGCACCACACTAGTTGGGTGTAATCGGATTATTTATAAATAATTTAGAGGACTTCTATTTTTTTTGTGCGGAACCTTAATTCGTTTTCATTTTCTAAAACAAAAGTAGCCAATTTACCCCTTATAACATCAGCTATCTGCCAGCGAAAGTCCTGTCAAAATCGGTTCAACTGTTTCGGAAATTAGGTAGAATAAACAGACAGGCACACAGACAAAAACGTTTGTGTTATAAGTACCGTATATACATTCATATGCATTTAGTAAAAAGCTTTTGTTTTGACTTTACAAACAGACATTTCAATTTGATTTATTTGTATAGATCAAACTTAACTTAGAATGTATTTATAATTCAAATTTATTAGTGCGGTTGTGTGTTGCATAATATTATACGATTTGCGATTATGGCACAATATTCGATTTGACTTGGACGTCCGGTTCGGATGCAAGACATTCAACCAAGAACATTTAAAGCATTGTATCGGTAGACTGATCTTGTGTTTCTGTCCGACTATTGGGACACGCGATGGGCAATATGGTCTTAGATAACGAAGGTAAAGAACACACCATTTTTGTAAGCCATTTTTCAATTTGAGTACACCTGCAGTTTTAAAAGTGCACCAAATATGATTGAGCTATGTTTCTATTACCAATCTACTTTTCGTTAGCAGTAATCAATTTTCTACCAGAATCATCTGTTTTACTATTTTATGTATAACTAGCTGGGACCCGCGGTTTCACCCGCGTTTAATTTAAACGAAATTTAGAGTACTTCGACATAGATCGATATATCGGTGCGACAAGAATAGTTAATCAATTATAAGGGGAAAAATAATTAATTTTAATTAATTGATTATGTTAAAATTACTTCATAAATTGTTGATTGATTACTTAATGATTATTGCAATGTAAAATTAACGTCAAACAGTATGTCCATACTTTATTCAATACTTAACCTAAGAATATTTTGTACATGTGCACGTGCGACGAGTCCTATAAATAGCACTGCACAGAGCTCGACTCATTCCCGCCTCACCGACCTCGCGGAGGCCTATCGCCGCGTCACCTTCCCGTTCAAGTTAGCACTTCTCCCTCCCGTCTCTTGCTCGCGCCGGCCCGCGCCGAGCCTGTAGCTTTAAATGTCCCTTAACACAATTTAAATAATACCGATCCAGCTGTCCCCAAAACAATAGCTTGTTATCCCCAGCAACGCCCTAAGCCGAGGTCCGTGTCCCGCAGGGGGCGCCCTTAGCGAAAGTTGCTTAGATTTTAATATTAAATTTAAGCCTGGCTGGAGGCCTCTTTTGGCTCTGCCAGAAAATGACCGATTAAGCAACCACATTTCCCAGAAATGTATGCGAGAACCCCAAAAAAAAAAAACTACTCATTCATTCACGTTCCAGCCACCGAACAGTGCTAACCTCTAAGACGTCGTTACGCTGCCGGTTTATATAAACGAAGTTTAGAAGTCACTAGTGAGCTTTATTTTGAAGATGAGTAATAATTACGAGAACAATAAAATTAGTGACGTGAGCTCAGCTGACGTCACACTTTTTAAAAACACTGAGGAGATTCTTTCTGTGTCATATATATTAGATAGATTATTACATATATTAGGTTTCAAAGGTTTAATTTTTTTTGGGCGGAGCTCTAATTATTTTTCTAAAATAAAAGCAGTCTAAGTTATCCCTTATAACATCAGCTATCTGTCAGTGAAAGTACCGTCAAAATCGGTACAGCCGTTTCGGAGATTACCCGGAACAAACAGACAGACAAAAAAATTAAAAATAGTTTTTTTTATATATGTACCGTATATACTTTCATATGCATTTAGTAAAAAGCTGTAATTTGGACATTACAAACAGTCACTTAAATTAATTCTCACTGCAGGATATCGTTATAAATACCTACAACCAAATATTTAGGCAAGAAGTTTTCTTACCAACAAACCACGGGTTCCTCTTATTATTCTTCACATTAAGTCCCAGGAAGTACTCCTTGAAGCCGCTCACATCGTTGGCTTGTGGTTGAACGCTGATGGTGCCTTCGACCGCTCGTTCATTGCCGTCAGAGACCAAGGATCGGGCGCTCCAGCCGTCAGAGCCGACCCAGCTGAACGAGCGGGTCGCGTTGACTCGCTCGACTGCTCTCATCACACCTGCTACTTCTTGGTCGGAGCCGAAGATAATAGCACCTAGGATAGAAAATAGTGCCGTTAGTTTTATGGTAGACTAGCTGGGACCTGCGGTTTCACCCGTCGTTTAATTTAAAAGAAATTGGATTATTTATATAATTTAGAGTACTTCGGCATATACCTACACTTGACATGAGAGTATATAGATTGAAAATTATGGGTTTTAATTTTATTGCGCGAAACCCTAATTATTATTCTAAAATAAAAGTAGCTTAAGTTATTCCTAATAACATCAGCTATCTGCCAGTTAAAGTCCCGTAGAAATCAGTCCAGCCGTTTCGGAGATTAGCGAGAACAAACAGACAGACCGACAGACAGACAGACAAAAAAATTTAAATATATTTTTTGTTCTTGGTACCGTATATACTTTCATATGCATATAGAAAAAAACTGTTATTTAGACATTACAAACAGACACTTTAATTATATTTATTTGTGTAGATGTATAGATGGGAAAAGGGCTATACTCGTATTCTGTATTAAATAGATAATTATTTTTACAGAAACATGAAACTTTAACTGTCAAATAGTAAAAAATGAACATGTAAGCACAGTTTTTTAGCCCAGTATCATCATATCGGCCAATGGACGTCTTCTGCTGAACAAAGGTCTCCCCCATGGATTGACACAACGTGCGGTCAGATGCCACCCGCATCCAGCGACCTTCACTAGCTCGTCCCACGCTCCGTTTTTCCAGTGCGCGGTCTCCACTCGAAAACCTTTTTACCTCAACGGCCATCAGTTCTACGAGCAATGTGGTCCAGTATATTGTAATGAAAATGACAACGGAGTTAAGCAAGCTTGTGCCGATTTGAGCATAACTTGGAGCGGAAGAGCAAGTTTTGGAGAAGAGGATAGAAGGGTAAGCAATTATAGAACAAAGTGAGCATTAGTATGGCTCATTATTCTTGCATTTTAAATAGTAATCAATTAAAGTGTTATTTTCGTGTATTGAATTAATAAACAATTATTCGTCATCATTTAATATGAATAATGAAATAAAATAATATACTTTCTTCTGATTGTGTATTTACCATATACTTATTATGTTTATGTATGAATCCAATATTCTTATGGATTATTTATATTGTATTGGATAAAGTATAGTAAAAGAAAAGAAAGAAAGAAAGAAACTATTTATTTCCGCGACACATCGACGCACAATACACATTATAAGGTTATTATATGGTTGTATATATGTATATATGGATTATTTATAATGTATTGTATAAAGTATTATATATTGTTGTATATGTGTGCATATTATTTAAGTAATTTACCTATTTATATTATATTTAATAGATTCACTATTTGACTATATTAATATAATAAGTACACCTCGGAATACCCCTTTGTCTTTGTCCATCTTTTTCTTGTCCATCCAAAGGTTGTCTGTAAGAAATCGCTAATAGCGACCGCCCATTGTACAATTACTATTCATAAAATTATTCCTAGTAGTTGTTTTTAAAAAGGTGTACAAAAAAGAATATTCTATTCTATTCTATTCTAACGCTAGCCACTAACTTTCATATTCATATCACTCAATTTTGAAGTTATCTATGTGTTTAGTTAGCTAAGCAATCAAAAAACAACTATAACAACCCAACAATATGACAAACAACTGTTTACGTCCGACTCCCAGCTCTCAGTATGGAAACTAAGTTCTACTTCGACTTCGAACCAAGCCCTACCTTGAACAAATAAGCTCGTGTATACGAAACTAATTTATTAGGCCTCAAGGGGGCGGAAATCCGAGGGCGTGTCTCGTTTTATTTAACAGTTAAGCCTCTCAAGGATTATGTAAGACGGTACATGTAAGCCATCTGATATTCAAATATAATTCGGATTATGGGAATTATAACGACTGTGTCGGGTATTTTGCATTACGACTGGTTTGTAGCTAATGTGCTGTGATAGTATCATCATTTCAGACGAAAATGTCCACTGCGGGACAGAAGCCTACCCCAAAGATTACCACAACGACCGGTATGGTTTTGTGTTCTGGGCACACGGCGGGGTTTTGCCATAATCGCCACGCTTGGCAGACGGGTTGGCGATCGCAGCTGAGTTATGTTTGTACTCGAAGGACGCTGGTGCCCATCCTCCGGTTATACTGTGATGGTATATTTTAATACATTTGTATTTTACTTCCTTTTTTTATAAATACTGTAAGGAAATTAGCTGCATCGACGAATTTTGTTCTTATTGGCTAAAAACTAGAATGAACAGGCAAACTGTGAATTGGATTCATAGATTTAATTCATCAGTGCATTACGCAATTTAAATATTTTTAACAATTTTTTTATAAATGTTGGCGACTATTTTGGATGTTATGTTTTTAGTTGGCGAGTTGTGTGATCAGTCAAGTTTAGATAAATAACTATTTACAATATAGTAGCATTCATGTAAATAGTAGTTGTAAGTCTAGGGAATTTTAATTAAAGGAAATGTAATTGTATTATGCATGTTAGGTACACTATCGTAGTAGGTTGAAGACCTGACAAGATATATGCTAAGGATAATTACTAAATAAATAAATCAGATCGGCCAAAATATATCCACTACTGGACAAAGGCTTTCCCCATAGACGACCGGTTACACGTCATGTTTCGTCATAGTGGGGGGAATTTGCCAGTACTAACCACGCTTGGCAGATGGATTGGTCAGCGCAATGGCTGCTTTTCCACAGAAGGGACGCTGCTGCCCATCCCTCCGGCTTAGAGTCCCTTAGTCGCCTTTTCGACTTCCACGGAAATTTAATCCGCACACAACAAGAAGTGAGTGGGAGAGATCTGATTAACCTCTCTATAATCGACGGCACGGCTGGTGCAGTGGATGATAATAATAATATATAATATAGCACTATAGTTAAATTGAGTTATATGTTAAATAGTAACAATAACAAGTAATATTTTAATTATTTTGAATAGCACGTTTATTATTGGATTTATTTACCTACCGACTTATCGATTCATGACAAATAATATTTTCATTATATAATAAAATTGCATGTTTATTGAATTAATGTAGTTTAAAGTTAGTAATGTGTATTTTATTTAAAGTAATATTGCTATTTTAATTAGTTTATGTATTTTTTACGAGTATACAGTTATCATTTCGGCCGAATGAAGCGCACTGCTGGACACAGGCCTCCCCCAAAGATCACCACAACGACCGATATGGCTATTTTGTGGGCTCATTGGGGGTTTTGCCATAATCGCCACGCTTGGCAGGCGGGTTGGCGATCGCAGTTGAGTTGTTAATGTACTCGAAGGACGCTGCTACTCATCCTCCGGCTAATCCCTTAGTCGACTGTTACGACACCCACGGGAAGAGATAGGGTGGTGGTATTCTATTCTTTTAGACGGCACGGTTGGTGCAGTGGCTGATACAGTCGACTGCTGCGCTCCGGGTTGTGGGTTCGATTCCCACACGGAACAAATATTTGTATGATCTGCAGATAGTTGTTCCGGGTCTGGGTGTATTGTATGTGGAATTCATGTCTGTAAACGCACCCACGACACAGGAGAAATCCTAGTGTGGGGCAAAGTTTAAAAAAAACTGAGCCGGCACCACACGGCAAGTCATCCAAATATTTGCACCAATAGCCAACATTTCCAAAATTCCAACATTCAGTTATAATACTCGTATATATTTTTTGATTATTGAATTATTTCGTTGTAGTATGTAACACGTGTATCGATTTTGATCAATTTAGAATTACATATATATTCTTTTAGGTGTTCGTTAAATAGAATGAATTTATGTTCTTCTTTCATTTTATTTTCCTCTTGTATTTAACAGGCATCTGTTTCCATCATCACCAGATGAGTATTCAAACAACACCTGTTTTAATCCCAACCAATCTGTCCCAACGCGGCAATACTCACCCATCCAAACGAGAGCAAAGTGGCGTGCTTAATGGTAATCATTTCTTATCGCCTCTAACCAATAGATTCAATTTCAGTAACCGTTTTAGCGAAAAATTGTTTCACTCGACACAGCTGCCTATCTGGAGTGCGCACAGCCACAATTTATCACGTCCCTATTGCCAATATCGTGGTGGAACCAGATAAAATTACAGTTTATACCCCTTGTTTGTCGTTTGATTGGATTCCAGGGCTGTTACGATTAGGTTTGCAGGGAATTTTGGAAATGTTGGCTATTGGCGCAAATACATGGATGACTGTGTGATTTGGGTTGACCCGAGTTCATCTTTTCGGGCGAATGAGGTCCACTGCTGGACACAGACCTCCCGCAAAGATCACCACAATGACCGACATGGGTGTGTTGTGGGCTCATTGGGGGGTGTTGCCATAATCGCCACGCTGGCAGACGGGTTGGCGATCGCAGTTGAGTTGTTAATGTTTTTGTTTTTATTTTAGAAAACGTTGCCCCACACTAGGATTTCTCCTGTGTCGTGGGTGCGTTTACATACATAAATTCCACACACAATACACCCAGACCCGGAACAAATATTTGTATGATGTGCAGGTACATCATACAAATATTTGTTCCGTGCGGGAATCGAACCCGCAACCCGGAGCGCAGCAGCCGACTGTGTCAGCCACTGCACCAACCATACCGTCATCTCGTACTCGACGGACGCTGTTGCCCATCCTCCGGCTAATCCCTTAGTCGACATTATGGGGGAGGCCGTTGTTCAGTAGTGGACATTGTATGGCCGATAGGATGGGCTTCGTTGATTTAATAATTTTTTGCATTTGGGTTAGGAAACAGTACTGAATAAGTCGAGTAATATCCAATAATCTAATGATAAAAGTAAATGTAGAATTTCGGGTTTTTAAAGAATTTTTACTATTATTTTTTGCAATTAGTTATTGGCAATGTTATTGTTTACTCGTATGTTCAGAATCCGCATTAACTAAGTTAAGATATTGATGGCAGGAAGAGTATCCAAGAAGTGCTTCATCATTTCGGCCGAATGAAGTCCACTGCTGGACACAGGCCTCCCCCAAAGATCACCACAACCACCGATATGGATGTGTTGTGGGCTCATTGGGGGGTTTTGCCATAATCGCCACGCTTGGCAGGCGGGTTGGCGATCGCAGTTGAGTTGTTAATGTACTCGAAGGGCGCTGCTGCCCATCCTCCGGCTAATCCCTTAGTCGACTTTTACGACACCCATGGGAGGAGATGGGGTGGTGGCATTCTGAGCCGGCACCACACGGCCAAGTGCTTGCGATATTCTTATTCTCATCTAGGCAGTGATAGCCTACTTTGTTTTTTTACTATCCCGACGGAAATCGATTCTTATTCTTATTCTTTATTGTACAACATAAAACAGAAAATACAGATTGTTAAATAAAATAAAACATGATGTACAAAGGCGAGCTTGACTCAAGACTTGACTTGACTCACATTGAGTTTTCTTCCAGCAAACCTTTGAATGGTAAAAGAAATAGAACCAAAGATGAGAGTATGAAGTGTACAACCAGGAAGAAAACAACAGTTAAGAATGATGATAAAATACCCAACTATACAGCATAGATATAATATATACTTAAATAAATACATACCTATATAAATAAATATATACCTTAAATACATACTTATAAGTTATACTGAAAGGAAATGCTTTTTGAGTCCTTTCTTGAAAACGTCCAGAGAAGAGCTGTCGCGTAGTGAGTGTGGAAAAGAATTCCAGAGACGCACTCCGCGTACTGTAAATGAGAATCCATCATCACGGTTTGAGGTGTGATGATGATTTACTTCCTCCATCCCGGGGAAAGGCGGGGGGCATGCCGGACTCATACTGGCTGAAACCACTACAGTGGTCAGCTTCGGCACCGAAGGGGGCTCCAGGTCCTCGATACAATCACACTAGAGCCGCCCTTTGGTGCCACGCCTTTAGGCGCATCTCGGAGGGAATGACTGTAAAACGGTTAATTAGTCATTTATAAGCAGTGATAGCTTTGTGGTTGACCGCTTGCCTTCCAAACAAGAGGACCTGAGTTCAATCCCAGCCCGCACCTCTGAGTTTTCGGTTTCATGTGCGGACCAGGAATTTGGATATCACTTGTATTAACGGTGAAGAAAAACAGTCTCTATCATGCTTACGATATTTCAACTTAGCAATGTGTTACAATTGGGCTTATATGATGATGCTTTTTGAATCACATAATAGTCAGTTAGAAATCGTCCCTTCTGTGGAACAGTAGCGATACTGCGCTCACCAACCCATCTGATAAGTACGGTGAGTATTGGCAAATACCCCCCAAAATTATGACACAGTTGTGGAAATATATGGGGGAGGCCTTTGTTCAGCAGTGGATGTATAAATGGCTGAAATGGTGATGATGATGAAAAGATGGAGTTTTTTCTTACCTCTCGCCCTCGGCTTAGTGAGTAGTTTGGACACGATCTCATCATACGCCCCTTCGTGAGCCACCCCCGAGTCTTTCACCAGCTTCTCTTTCACAGCTATGCAGATATTATTCTTCGCTAGCAATGCTTCCAGCTCTTCGAACGCCTGTTACAATTGAATTTGATTAGTTTTTTAATGTTCAGTGTTATATTGTACGTAAATGAGTATAGTCTGTTTTTGTCAAAAAAAGAAATTACGTGAGTCTGAGTACTGTAACATAAGACATAGGATATCAACGGGATAATAACATACCCCCCACTTTAAATTGTGTTTCAACATCTGCCAACAACATAGTAGCAAGCTCCAAGACCATTTATTGTAGCAATCTGTGAGGGCGGATTATGTGTATAGTACCGTAGCACGACGTAGCTGACTCGATGATCGTAGGCGTAGCAGATGATCAGTCCACTATATTATAGTAAGGTGTGATCCGTGTGGTGCCGGATTAAGAATATAGCACCACTCCATCTCCTCCCGTGGATGTCGTAAAAGGCGACTAAGGGAATCTAAACCAGGGAGATGGGCAGCAGCGTCGCTTCTGTGAAACGGTAGCCATACTGCGCTCACCAACCCGCCTGCCAAGCGTGGTGAGTATTGGCAAATACCCCCCAAAATGATGACACGTTGTGAAAATCTATGGGGGAGGCTTTTGTTCAGCAGTGGACGTATGAATGGCCGATATGATGATGACGATTATAGTAAGTGTCGCAGAGAAATGATGAAAAAGGAGATTTGATCGAATCCTTACGGTAGATGATCAATTCACGGAAGATGTTAAAATAGCAAATTAAACTCCATTCCACCGCGGATAATTTAGGTTAGAAGGCTTAGGCGGAACTTGCAGTGCAGTGAAGTGCAGCGGAGCTGCCACGTTGGCCTTCATGGTTATTTTTATGCAGTCACTTAATTTCTTTAGGGAAATCACCTCACAGAGTTGTAATTCTAACATCTTCCGTGAACTGATCATCTACGGGATTGGGGATTTGATCTAACCTCCGGTTTATCATCTCCCTGCAACATATACGAACTATGTACAAATATTTTATGTTATTTTATTTCTTCTTTCTTATTTCTATCCGTGCATTAGCCGATTGTGACGGCTGCACAGGTATCGAGCGGGTATGGCATGCACGACGAACCCCATGAATATCGCACGGGGCACATAAAATTACCTCTAAGAAGTTTGACGCAGTTTATATTCCGCGAGTATTCAATGACAAACCTTATTAAAATTTTAAAATCAGTATATCATCATCATCATATCGGCCATTTATACGTCCACTGCTGAACAAAGGCCTCCCCATAGATTTTCACAACTGTGTCATAATTGTGGGGGGTATTTGCCAATACTCACCACGCTTGACAGGCGGGTTGGTGAGCGCAGTATGGCTACCGTTTCACAGAAGGGACGCTGCTGCCCATCCCTCTGGTTTAGATTCCCTTAGTCGCCTTTCACGACATCCACGGAAAGAGATGGAGTGGTGCTATATTCTTAATCCGGACACCACACCGATGAAATCAGTATATAATTTAAATTAATTTCACTGTTACAACAAAATTTTAGGTAGTTTTATCCGCCCATATTAGTGCTAATTTGAGCATTTCGACCCACTGAGCGCAACAATCATTGTGAACATGAGATAGGCTTATTAATTTAATAATTGAGCCTGTCTATATAATAAGGCAGTTGTTATTAACATTTGAATTTGTAGCTATAGTATTAGAATATTTTATTTTAGAATTAGTTAGATTTAGTTTAGAATATTGTTTATGGAGTGGTTTTATATCAGAATTGATTTTTTAATAATAAGATGATAACGCAATAGATAAGTATTCTCTCTTGCGTCGGATTTACAGTCTTTTTACAACGATCGTGGGTAATGCCGTCAATTTGTGTTACTATGTTTGGATTCTTCTATCAATATCTACTTTTTTTTAAATCCAGATAAGTATACTGTAGATTAAAAACATTTTTTTTTGTTTAAAAACGTTGCCCCACACTAGGATTTCTCCTGTGTCGTGGGTTCGTTTACAGACATGAATTTTACACACAATACACCCAGACCCGGAACAACTACCTGCAGATCACACAAATATTTGTTCCGTGTGGGAATCGAACCCGCAACCCGGAGCGCAGCAGCCGACTGTAACAGCCGTGATAAAAGAATTTTCTGTACTTTTCTGGCAGCCAAAGAGCCGGTAATGTTAGAATTACACCGTGTCAGTCTTGTTATTACAGCTTCCTACATGCCCATGTACATATGTTGTCTATACACCATCAAATCCACCACAGGTAGCATTAACACTTAATATTATCTGCAAGGAAGAACTCGGTCTTTTGATTAGCTTACGTGTGGATATGGGTCTAATACGTAGAGGCCTGTTGCTTATAGCACATCTCAATAACTCGGAAAGTTTCTTCGTGCCATTAATCCACAGTCCACACCCAGCTCAGGCCAGTCGTGCAGTCCATGGCTTTCCATGAGGTGCCTGTCTAGTTATTCGTCGTTTCATAATCATTATAATCGATATTTGGGCATCTAGCGCTACAGGACCAAGATTCACGGTCTGCAGCACAGAGCGGCTATACGTGTCACACGTTAATACCGAACTGTGTCCTTCAAAGGTAAAGTTGCTGCTCTGTTAGCGCGCTTTCCGCCTTTCGATATCCTGGCGGAGATGAATGCGTAGGTATATTACCAAATAGGAGGCTCCAGAGACTTATCCCGACGATCGAGGAGTGCTCTGCGTGGGCGGCCGAGCGGCGGATCCTGGTCAATCAGATCGGGCAAGATCTCTCTCTGCCAGCAGTAGTGTCGGCAATGTTGGCATGTTGGCAGAGCATGAGAATTGGAGTGCAGTGGTCTCCTTCGGCGAAAGCGTCATGCTGCAGAAGGAGACTGCAGAGCGGGATCGGGAGAGGGCCGATCCCGCACGGAGAAGGACGAGACGGTGCCGGGCAACAACCGTCCCGGCTCCCAAGTCCAACACGCCTGGGCCCCCTGCCGTCACTTCATGGTGGAGGGCCTCGGGGGTCGCGGGTGCGCAGATTGGGGAGTCTGCGTGCTCACACCGAGTGACCCCCGGGAAGACGGTGGCGCGCACGTGGTCACGTGCCGCCGTGTGCGCAGCACAGCGCAAAGCCAGGCTTGGGGGGATTTACAATCCTCTCCGAGAAGTGCCTGGCGACCTTTTTACAGTCGCCTTCCCTCCGCTAGAGGGGGTGACTGCTAGAAATGAATAAAAAAATAAAAAAAGAGGCTTCTCCCTCTTTGACATGGCTGATTCAGCAGTGTGCACTGGAGCTGTATGTAGCACAAGTGGCACATGCTACAAAAGCGCGTCGTCGAGGCCGTCTTGTGGCTTTTCAGAGCCTGGCTCCAAAGGAGCAAGCGCATGGGATTCCGCCAAATGCAGGTGAATACCTGCGTCAATAAAGTGGCTTAATATAACCCTGCTGAGCTGATTAATCGAGTCAATCAATCAATCAATCAATCAGCCAATCATAGTCCACTGCTGGACATAGGCCTCTCCCAATTTACGCCACAACACCCGGTCCTCCGCCTTCCGCATCCAGTCCCCTCCAGCGACCTTTCTCAGGTCATCGGTCCACCTGGCGGGCGGGCGTCCTACCTTACGGTTGCCGAGCCGCGGTCTCCATTCTAGGACTCGTCTGCTCCAGCGGCTATCGGTCCTTCGACAGACATGGCCAGCCCATTGCCACTTCAGCAAGCTAATTCTACGAGCTATGTCGGTTACCTTGGTTCTTTGTCGGATGACCTCATTTCGAATTTTATCCTTCAAAGAGACTCCGAGCATAGCTCGCTCCATAGCCCGCTGTGCAACTTTAAATTTGTGGACTAGTCCAACCGTTAATGTACACGTTTCGGCACCGTAAGTCATAACAGGTAGGACGCACTGGTTGTATGCTTTCGTCTTCAGGCATTGCGGTATAGGCGAAGAAAAGACTCGACGAAGTTTGCTAAACGCTGCCCAGCCCAACTGAATTCTCCGATCGATTTCCCGCTCGAAGTTGTTTCTACCAAGCTTAATGACCTGCCCTAGGTAGATATACTCTTGAACAACTTCGAGCAACGATCCTTCGACATATATCGGTCTCGGCCTGACATGTTCATTGAACATGATCTTGGTTTTATCCAAGTTCATGCCAAGACCGACCAGTCGTGAAGCTTCATTTAGGCCATGCAGCATCTCGCTTAGCTGGTCCAGCGACTCTGCTACTATGACGATGTCATCGGCAAATCGAAGGTCCGAGATGTGCTCACCGTTCACATTTATACCCCGTCCAGTCCAATCCAGAGTTTTGAAGACATCCTCGAGCGCGTTGGTGAACAGCTTTGGGGATATAACATCCCCCTGTCTCACCCCCCGTCGCAGCTCGATCGGATTCGTCTTACGGTCATGGAGCTGGACAGTCATGGTGGCGGTGTCATATAAGCATCTCAGCACCTCGATGTAGCGCCAGTCAATACGACATCGTTGCAGGGCATCCAGAACCGCCCAAGTTTCGATGGAGTCGAAGGCTTTCTCGTAGTCCACAAAGGCCAAACACAGCGGCTGATTGTACTCTTTGGTTTTCTGCACAATCTGCCGAACAGTATGGATGTGGTCTACGGTGCTAAAGCCTTTTCGAAACCCAGCTTGTTCTGGTGGCTGGAACTCGTCGAGTCTTGTAGCGAGGCGGTTAGTGACTACTCTCGAGAACAACTTGTAAATGTGGCTCAGGAGTGAGATAGGTCTGTAATTCTTCAGCAAGGTTTTGTCTCCTTTCTTGAAGAACAGAACCACCGCACTCCCACTCCACGCTTGTGGTGTTAAGCCTTGGTGAATGACGGAATTAAAGAGACTCGCTAGCTCTTTCAGGACTGTGGTCCCACCAGCCTTAAGGAGCTCGGTTGTAATTCCGTCATCACCCGGCGCCTTGTTGTTCTTTAGTTGTCTGAGAGCTGCCTCTACCTCGCCCGGGTCGACATCCGGGATGTCCTCGGTGTAATGGCGCGTGAGTGGGGCTCTGTGGTCATCTACGCCTTGTCTCGGTGGTTTAGTCGTCCGTGATGCGTATAGGTGTCTATAGAAACTCTCAATTTCCTCCAGAATCTCGAACTTAGAGGTGACGGTCCTGCCATCCCCGGTCCTCAGTTTCGCCAGATGGGGTCTGCCTAATTGCTGAGCGAAGACTTTGGTGCCTCTATTTCGCTCAATCGCAGCCTCGATCTTACGAGTGCTGCAGCGTCGGAGGTCACGTCGCGTCAGTTTCCTGATTTTCAGGTTTAGGGACCGCCTATCTGACGAAGACATCTGGGCATCTGGCGTTTCTCGTCTTTCCTTCATAAGTTCGAGAGTCTCTGGTGAGAGTTTGGACTCCCTATTACCGCGTTTTCCGGGGAACAACCTTCGAGACACACTCTGTAGCGTTTTGACCACTGTGTCGGTTTTTTCGTCAACATTGTCCGTGGTTTCCAGCAGTGCGAAACGATTTTGGAGTTCCAACTGGAACTTATCGGAACCTAAAGCTATTTGGGGCAGCGTGGGTCGGAGAGTAGATCTCATCATCCTAACTCTTTCAGCCTTAAGGTTGATATTTAGAGAGCCTCGGACGAGTCTATGATCACTACCGGTATTAAACCTATTGATCACCGAGACGTCTCTAAATATATGCCGCTTGTCCGTGATGATGAAATCTATCTCGTTCCTCGTCACATTATCGGGGCTTCGCCATGTCCACTTTCTGTGGGGCTTCTTCTTAAAGAAGGAATTCATTAAGAAGAGCCCCTGGGACTCTAGAAAGTTTACCAACATTTGGCCCCTGTGATTTCGGCGCCCCACGCCGTTAGGTCCGATTTTCGTTTCGCCGCGTTCTTGTACTCCCACCTTGGCATTAAAATCTCCCATAACAACGTTGTAGTGAGCCTTCCTGGTACCATGTAGTGCCTTCGCTATGTCTTCGTACATGGTTTCGGCTATCTCATCAGAGTATGTCGAGGTCGGCGCATATACCTGCACCACCTTCAGGAACTTCCTGTCGGTGATTTTCAATAAGAGGTACGCTACCCTTGTCGACACACTACTGATTTCCACAACGCTGCTTGTGAGACACTTGTTGACCAAGAAACCGACACCACCCTGGGAGGGCCTATCACCTTCTCGGTAGTAGAACAGGTCACCTGAATCAAGGGTTATCGTGTCCTCCCCCTGTCTTCGGACTTCAGATAACCCCAAAATGTGCCAGTTTATGCGACCTAATTCTACTTCGAGTTCGGTGAGGTGTTGGTCCAGCCGTAGACTTCGTCCGTTATACGTCGCCAGGGTCAGTTTTTTGAGGTGGTGGTAGCCTCCCGTAGCCCGGAGATTCTTAGCACCCCCTGTCCCGCCGTTACCGCGACCGCTACCTTGGCCGGGAATAGCGGGACTACCGGGAACTGGGGGCCGTTCTGTGAGGTGTGGCTCCATAAGAGGTTTCGGCCTACTAATGCCACGCTGGCCAGACGGGTTGGCATAGGGTTTGGTCTCGAGTTTTCCTTCTCTAAGCAGTGATTATTGGCTCTGCTCAATTTTCCCCTAGTCGCCTTCTACGACACCCACGGGATGAGATGGGGTGGTGACCTTCGTATTCTTTAGGTCCGTCACCACACGGACAATTAATTAATCGAGTGTTTATTGTGAAACATTTTTGAAATTATATATGTGGAGAAACCTTATTAAATGTGCCGTCTGGAGTTGAGTTTGTCTCATGGTGAGATAACGACTGTGTCAGACGGGGTTCAACTAATTACAATTAATGTTGTTCTAGCGCATATATCCAAATCCAATTTAAAATCAGTCACTCATTTTAAAAATATGTTCGGACTATTTGCCTCTATCGCATCAGCCCAGCTTACCACAGATTAAACGGTCGACAACGGGTGCATTCATATTCATGACGCCGCGTCAATTTATCTGGACCTAATATGGTTTATTTATGCACGCCACCCGACACGCTCTGTTGGTTTCCGTGTTGTGCAGTTAATCTTGAATTATGGTCAGTTAAATATATTTGAATCAGATTTGTTGTTGCATTTTAGTATAGACTTGAAAAGAACTCAGAAATGTAATGTACCAATCGCTCAGTATTCAGCCATCCTAATATATTATCAAGGCAAATCTTAAGAACTAGATTTTATACATAATTGCGAAGGTCAGATTTTTTAAAATATCAGACAATCGCCTTAACATTGCTTAAGAAGTCATTTAACAAATTACCGGAAAAAATTGGATTGCTGGTGGTGCTTCTCTAGGCCCAGCTAGAGTGTATGATACAGTATAATGCCTCCATTTACGTAGTAAGGGACAGGCAGAAGTTCAGTATTCTATATGTACGCTTACAGTTCGTCAACGACGGTATAAGGTGCCATAATGGGTTAGCCTATTGCCATTTTTGCGCTTGCGTCTATTAGACCGGTGAGACAGTTTAGTGCTTAAATATAAGTTAATATTTCCTTACCTTGATCCCATAGCTGGACTCCTCATAGATGATGGATACGTAGCTCCACTCTAACCTCTTGACGATCTCCACCATGGCTCGCACCTGGTGGTGGTCGGAGGGGATGGTCCGCGTGAAGTACTCAAAACGAGCTTTGTTCGACAGCTCCGGGGAGGTGGAGAAGAATGACACCTGGCATAAACAAATAAGGTTTTATTGTTTCATTAGATTAAATAAAGTTTTGCTGTCTTTGACTTTCTGTCATTTTGGGGGGAATTTGCCAGTAACCACTACGCATGTCAGATGGGTTACTGAGTGCAGAATACCTGCTGTTTCACAGAAGACACACTGCTGCCCATCCCTCTGGTTAAGAGCTCCTTAGTCGCTTTTTAAGTCATCCACGGGAATAGCTGGAGTGGTACTATATTCTTAATCTAGGCACTATACAGTCATTTTATATTTTTACACATTTTGTGTGTATTTAAGCCAGTGGTCACTCACTATGGGCCTCGTAAGAAAGCTTCAGGTCACTCAGTGAGCTATGGATAGGGCTATGCTTGGTATTTCTCTACAAGATCGAATCAGAAATGAAGAGATCCGTAGAAGAACTAATGTTGCCGACATAGCTGAAAGGATGAGTAAACTGAAGTGGCAATAGACGGGGCACATTGCTCGTAGAACTGATGGCCGTTGACGCAAAAATATTCTTAAGTGGAGACTGCGCACTGAAAAACGCAGCGTGGGACGATGTCCAACGAGATGAACAGACGACTTGGTGAGGTCACTGGGAGTCGTTGGACGGTATTTAACCGTCGTTGTGGGAATCTATGCGTGAGGCCTTTGTTCAGCAGTGGACGTTCTTTGGCTGACACGATGAACTCAGAAAGTAATATTTTTATAATATTTAATATAGAGCAAATCTTGTTTACCTGAGGTATCTTGAACAGCCGCAACAGATTGGCAACTTGCACGGAGGTGACGCTAGAAGCAGCGCCAACCACGCCGGATATTACTTTGCGTACAGCTGTCGCGTTGCAGGCGTATTCCGCGTCATCTATGTTGCTTATTGAGCCTGATAAAAGAAAATAAACGTATGTTGAGGAAGGCTTCACCGACGTCGCGGAGGCCTATCGCCGCGTCACCTTCCCGTTCAAGTTAGCACTTCTCCCTCCCGTCTCTTGCTCGCGCCGGCCCGTGCCGAGCCTGTAGCTTTAAATGTCCCCTAATACAGGGGTCCCCTAATACCCTGCAGGGGGTGCCCTTAGCGAAAGTTGCTTAGTTTTTAATATTAAATTTAAGCCTGTCTGGAGGCCTCTTTTGGCTTCGCCAGAAAGTGACCGGTTAAGCAACCACATTTCCCTGAAATGTACGCAAGAAGCTCAACAAAAAAAAAAGTTGAGGAAGGTTGCTGACTTGGAAACTTTGTCTGAAGTTCTGTAAGTCTGTGTGTCTGTTTACTTAACAGCTGAATAACAAATGTTACTATAGACTCAAGAATTATAGGAAGTCAACTTTGTGTCAGAGGTGGTCAAGGCGGCCAAAGGCCTCCGTCTTGGCTTAACGACTGCCGTCTAATGAGAACAACCGGGACCAAATACCACTATGCGATCACCCGTCCATAGGTTGACCACGCTGAGCATGGTTAACTTCACCAATCGTTTACTTACCAATGAGTGCAACTGGCTATGAGAGCCTTCTTTAAATCTATATACGTACCTTTAATAAAATCTACAGCCATCTCAAGCCCATAAGTATCTTTATCACAATCATCCAAAATATGAGCTCCAATCGTCACGCCAGGTATCAGTCTCAACTCGTTATTTATAATATCCAAAGTATACAACATGGTTTCCAATGCCTGCACACCTCCCTGTGGCATGACCGGCCCACACGTCATGTTTTCTGACCTTTCATGAACCATCATCAGACCGCCAATCACCAAATCCCCTTCAATAACAGCTTCCCTCTTAATAGGCCAATGCTGGTGCTTCTTATCTTTCATCTCCCCAACTTGGTCATTAGACATATTTGCCCAATCACTTTTGGTGTCATGTTTAGGTGCTATTTCGTAATCGATCAAATGCATGCCATCGTTTAAATTCAATATTGGGTAAAATTCTTCAGGTCCATCGGCAAAAAATGTGGGGTCATACACGACTTGGCCAGGTTTGTGTTTGTGTCTGTGATGGTGCCTATTTCTCTTGTGGAAGAATGAGTCATCGATGTTCAAGGAGTCTCCAGAACTCCTCATTTCCGTGTGGTGGATCGTGCTGATGAGTAGACAGGCCGCCAACCACCGCTGACCGGGACGCATGTTAAAGATGTATATATCATACCATTATGGCGGAATATCCAATCCATGTTGAACGGTCTGTATTCATTTTAATCTGTAACAATATAATAATTCATGTTAATTTCACCGTCACTAAGCTTTTTTAATTTGAAGAGAAACTAATTCCAATACAGCAAGAATTGGGATCATAAATTGGCTTAAATTATATTAAAGTGCTTTGAGAAGTTGACGTAACAAATTATATAAAAATTTAAGATCAAATAAAATAGGGTAAGTACACATTCTTATTGAATTAACCAATTACGCGTGTTAAGTTATGTAACCTCCAGTAAATTAAATTAACTGAGCGAATATAATTGATCCGTCCAATTGTAAACTCTTCCCTAATGTGGTCGGACAGAGTAATACATGAAATTGTGTGAGGCTTCACACAATATCATGTATTACTCGGTCTTATTTCCAGGCAAGCCAGGCCAGCAAAGCTTGCCAGGAAATCTTTATTTTCATTGTTTATATTGTATAGCTGGAAAATAATTTGCAATGAATTTAATAAAGTTGTCTTAATTATTTTGCAACCACAGAATTGTAAAACAATATTCATTTTATACACAAAAATGTATGTAAAAGAAAAATAGCAACCGTGAATTTCCCCGGAGGTATAAAACTATTGTATGAAATGGAATCTATAGGTATAAAGTCTATTGTAATGGGTGCTTAATGGATTTAATACTAAGAAAAACGGAAAAACGGCGTCTGCCTTTCAACCTTTAAAGTGAAATTCTGTTCTGAAATGCCATTCCAACCGACCAATAAAGGCAAGCCGGAGACGAGGCCCTAACCGACTCTCTGGAGCATTCGGGTACGCAGCGTCACCACTCACGTTCAGCTCGCCACAAACTGCCCTGCGTTCTTATTATCATTATTACAGATTTCCACAATTGTGTCACTATTTTGGGGGCCAATTTACCAGTATTCACCACGCTTAGCAGACAGGTTGGTGAGTGCAATATGGCTACTGTTCCACAGAAGGGACGCTCTGGTCTAGAGTCTCTTAGTTGACCTAACCTTTTATATCATCTACGGTAGTAGATGGAGTGGTGCTATATTCTTAACACCGCATGGATGAATTTATGGCAGCAAAACAAAATTCCTGAATCATAAATAAAATAATAAATGCGATAACATGAATCTCTAAACTGTAAAGCCATCAAAGTACATAATCTCTCCATTTTAAGGCAAGGCGGAAACAAAGTGGAGAGATGAAAATCCATTACTCGAAACCGAAAATTTGATACTAAAATTGCTGGGAGTCTTAAAATTTTAGTGGTTTTTAAAAGTTTGCAAACAAGCGACAGGGTCCCTCGACGAGCGTCAAATTTAAAATGAAAACAAACCATTTCAGTAGAAACTTTCAAAATTTGTTTACGTTTACAAATTTGATTTGGCCGTCTGGATTTTTGAAGTGAAAACTTCTTTTAGCGCGGTACGCATATTTTTAGATGAGATAAAATCTCTGGACTCGCGACTCCGTTACGAGACGCAGCTATAGTGTGTGCATATATGCATGTACATATAGCAGACCGCGAATGCGTCTAGATAAATAAAAATAAAAAAAAATTCACTTCTGTCGGCACTCCCGGAGTGCAACCCGTATATTTTCTTGTTCCGTTTTAGAAAATTTAGTCTTTGATTCAGAAATGAACAAGTCATATTGTCGTTCTTAGGTATATTTGAAAATGTTGAGCTTCATCTCTCTGGCTTAATATTTAAAATGTATTCTATGAACGATTAAAGTATTTTATCTCATAGGTATAAAATATGTAGAATAAACCATAAACTAAGAAAGAATAATGATGATTAATTGGAAAAGAAATTGGCCTGGTATCCTTGTTTAGATTGTTCACCCGAACCTTAACACGCTATTAATTTAATACATCCTTGACAAATAACTAATATAGACAATACCAGAGTGGCTAAGGTACGGAGTTAGAATATATGGAGCGCTATACAAAGGTAAGGCTATGGATTTCCAATCAAGTACTTTGTTCAAATCCCAGCTGTTGTACACAGGGCTATATATGAAGCTATACAAATCCAGTTTGCGCTGATCGTTCATTGCATAGAAAGCCTATACAACGCGAGATCAGCTTATA
Organism: Diloba caeruleocephala; assembly: GCA_947459985.1. Classification (NCBI taxonomy): domain Eukaryota; kingdom Metazoa; phylum Arthropoda; class Insecta; order Lepidoptera; family Noctuidae; genus Diloba; species Diloba caeruleocephala. Next base: position 1,648,455 of record OX381616.1, on the reverse strand, counting down.
CTGGAAATATATAGCTTGATATGTACATTGCTCATTGCACATTGCTCGTAGAACTGATGGCCGTTGGGCCACAAAGGTTCTCGAATGGAGACCGCGCACCGGAAAACGCAGCGTGAGACGACCTCCAACGAGGTGGCCAGACGACCTGGTGAAGGTCGCTGGGTGTCGTTGGATGAGAGCGGCATGTGACCGCTCGTTGTGGAAATCTAAGAGGGAGGCCTTTGTTCAGCAGTGGACGTCCTGTGGCTGATATGATGAACATTATTTGATCGAAACAATTGATTTTAATGTGTTTATATTTTACTATTTAAATTAATTTGCACTTTATTATTTAAATATTTGCACAACTCCAATGTTGAATAAAGTAAAATCTAAGCGTAATCTAAATTTAAAAAAGCTGTAACCTATACTCAAGCAAATAAAGTTACCATTCAATTACTCATTCATGTAACATTTTAAAAGAGAAAGTACTTTGTTTAAACCATCTTAAATCTAAAATAATCTACTAATATTATTCAAGTATTTTGACTGAAAACTTAACAAGACAGGTTTCACCGAAATCATTCTTTACTTGTCATTGTTAAATATCTTGTATTTCAAGTTGAGGATTTAGAACGAGCTTTGTCATTAAACATTGAGACAGACATTGATAAAGACTGAGAAAATCTCGAATTTGTAAACTCACTACTCACTCATTTTTTTTTAAGCATTGCCCCACTGTAGTATTTCTCCTGTATCGTGGGTGCGTTTACAGGCATGAATTCTACATACAATACACCCAGACCCGGAACAACTACCTGCAGATCATATAAATGTTGGTTCCGTGCGGGAATCGGGCCCACGACCTGGAACGCAGCAGCCACTGTATCAGCCACTGCACCAACTGAGCCGTCAAATTTAGCTTACGAATTGTGTGCCGTTTTAATCAGTTCATTTTCAATATATAATATGGTATACGACAGCAATGGCATCTGATTTAACAGACCGACTACTATTTTCGCCTTCAGTTGAATATTTATATTTTTTATAATGTGAAAAATTCAATAAGGCCCGTTTTCGAAGGTAAACTGCACTGCTATTCTGTAAGAACGCACTAGCAAACTTACTCGTGAATCCGCAGTGAAAAGCAATACAACATTAGAGATTTTACTTCGGATTCAGAAGTGAGCTTGCTGGTGAAGCAAACTCATATAAGAATCCGAAGTAAAAAGCAGCATTAACAAGATGATTTTAGAGATTTCACCGCGGATTTAGAAGTGAGTTCTTACAGAATAGCCACGCTGTTCTTCAAACCGATTTCATTTCCTTTACATATACACGCGAGTATATGTAAAGGAAATGAAAATATATCCGTGTGGTGTCCGGATTAAGAATATAGCACCACTCCATCTTCTCCCGTGGATGTCGTAAAAGGCGACTAAGGGAATCTAAACCAGAGGGATGGGCAGCAGCGTCCCTTTTGTGAACCGGTAGCTTACTGCGCTCACCAATCCGCCTGCCAAGCGTGGTGAGTATTGGCATATACCCCCCAAAATGACGCCACAATTGTGGAAATCTTTGGGGGAGGCCTTTGTTCAGCAGTGGACGTATAAATGGCCGATATGATACACGCGAGTCTTAATAAAACAGGCGAGATTTTGTTCAAGCCTAATTTCTACATAAACATCGCAATCCCTAAGCCTTTCCAAGAGATTGCTAACCATAGCTTTTAAGCTAAAAACTAAGAACAAATAAAAAAGTTGAAGAAAATTCTGTAACTAAGCCATGGATTACTGTTCCCATTTTCAATTTATTTTGTGTACATTGTCTGTCTCCCGAGTGTGTATCATCGTAAATCTGGGCGGCTTAGCAACGATAATCTTTAACTTTTAGACTTGTGGAGGGAAAAGGGACGCATCATTTTACTGCGGGTTTTGTACCAAGTGTTAAGCTTAGTTCGGAAGTCGCTTAGCGTGATTTAGTAACGCGTATTAGAAGACTGACCGTATCATTATGGCCGAATAAAGTCCACTGCTAGACACAGGCCCCTCAAAGATCACCACAACGACTGACATCGGTGTTTGTGCTCATTGGGGGTTTGCCATAATCGCCACGCTTGGCAGGCGGGTTGGCGTTTGCAGTTGAGTTGTTAATGTATTCGGAGGATGCTGCTACTCATCCTCCGGCTAATCCCTTAGTCGACTTTCACGACACCCACGGGAGGAAATGGGGTGGTGATATTCTGAGCCGGCACCACACGACTTAATTATTAGTTATTAACCATTAAATAAGTCTTTGTTGAATGTAACTGAGTAATTTTTAAACACGAAAATTTAATGGTTTACTAGCAAACTTCGCTTTTTTCCAAACTTTATTCAGTAAAAGACCTTTTTACCGCTAAACATACTTTTCCAAAAGGCTTCAAATTGTCTTCTGAATTTGCGTTAGTAAGCGAGTCATCTGAACACAACCCTAAGAGCATGCATTATGGTGATACTTTGTTAAGTGCTTCCGCCATATTGAGTGCGGTCTATGAGAATAGCGCGGTTTTATGGGCGTGAGAGGATGTTAAAAGTAATGTTCCTTGGTACTTATTATTTGTGATGCGAATGCTGTGAGAATGAGTTTAAACGAAAAGCACTGCGATGTTTCTTTGACCTACATTACGCCGAGGGTGCAGGATTCGATAAGTCTCAGCTCACCACTCTTTCTAGCAGCCCCGTTGCCCTAGGCCTATGAGTGCCTTCGCTACGGCCATCCTGCCGCTCTTCGGTGCCTGGCTCAGAAGGAGCGAGCGCGTCACCTACCGTCTGACGCAGGTATTCACCGGTCACGGTTGTTTTGGTGCGTACCTGCACAAAATAGGACGCGAGGTTATGGCACAGTGCCACCATTGTGGAAGCGACCAGGATACGGCACAGCACACGCTCGAGTAGTGCTCTGCGTTGGCGGCCGAACGGATCGGGCAAGTTCTCTCTCTGCTGGCAGTAGCGTCGGCTATGTTGGCTGAGCATGAAAATTGGAGGAAGCGTCATGCTCCAGAAGGAGACTGCAGAGTGGGATCGGGAGAAGGCCGATTCCGTACGGAGAAGGACGAGACAGCGCCGAGGTAACAACCGCCCCGGTGCCCAGGTCCAACACACCTGAGCCCCCTGCCATAATTTAATGGTGGGGGGCCTTGGGGGTCAGGGGGCGCAGATTGGGGAGTCTGCATGCTCATACCGAATTACCCCCGGGAAGACGGTGGCGCGCACGTGGTCACGTACCGCCGTATGCGCAGCACAGCGCACAGCGAGACTTGGGTGGATCCTTTACAATCCTCCCCGAGAGGTGCCTGGGGGGCGGCCTTCTTACAGTCACCTTCCCTCCACTAGAGGTGCGACAACTTTACAGTCATCCCCTCCAAGATGTGCCTAAAGGTGTGGCCCCAATAGGCGGCTGTAGTGTGATCTTACGAAGACCTGGAGCCCCCTTCGGTGCCGAAGATCACCGCTCCAGTGGTTTCCCCGGGGCGAAGGAAGTTCCATGTAGAATTTCCACTGGACACCAATAAAAAAAAGGCCTATGGGTGTCTGGCCAGGTGCACAACACTCAGAGAGACGAGCGTGGCACACAGCGTCACGCCGTTTCAGGCCATCTCTGATCTGCCATCCGCAGGCCATAACTCAGGAAGAGCGAAGATCGGAATAGAGTGCCAGCGTATGGCGATACTATAGATATATACAAGCACACTGTTTTGGCGGCACGGTTGGTGCAGTGGCTGATACATTCGGCTGCTGCGCTCTGGGTCGTGGGTTCGATTCCCGCACGGAACAAATATTTGTATAATCTGCAGGTAGTTGTTCCGGGTCTGGGTGTATTGTATGTGGAATTCATGTCTGTAAACGTACCCACGACACAGGAGAAGTACTACTGAGGGGCAAAGTAAAAAAAAAAGTGGCAGAATCAAAAATATATTCATGATAATCTCTTCTCTCAGTAAGCTACATACATGGAGTGAAGCCTTAGATCAGTTCAGAAATTAAGATTCTTTGTGTTGAAGATAGCCACTTTCATTTCGTTTCAAACTACAGAGATAAACAACAATCCTGAAAAGCAAATCTGCGTGTGTGAGTGCGTGCGTGTGTGTGTATGTAAATATCCAGTTTCAAATTGGGAATCAGAAATCTCGGGCCATAAAAAGGTGGTTTTTAAACAGGTATGCCTATTTATTAATGTAGGTCAGTTGGTCACATGAGGTCAACATGCGACTCCTTTATCATAATCATACCGTCCACTCCATCTTAATTAAGTTCACGTAGGCGATGATAATGAGAATTAATTAAATTACAGACATTAGTGATAAGTGTTTTTTACTTGAAGCTGAATATATGGCGTTATATATTTACAACAGCGAAGCAAAACAATATTATCATTGATAATTATCAAGTAAATATTATTTTTGAGCAGCTAATGACGGAAATTGTGAGGACAATTGCATTATGACCACGTTTTTCATCGTTTGAGCTCATGTAATCAATAATTATAAGTCATTGGGAAACGACAAAGCTGCCAAAATGTTCATTTATTAGTAATCTCTTAGGTTTCGCGATTATTACACATTGTAATAAAACAATTTTAAAACGGATTAAATCGCGTGTATTACTGATTTTTGTTTTTCCTGACGTGTCAAATACTTTGAAGGGTTCCACGATGATAATGTTCATTTATTATTAAATACTACCATCAAACCTATAAAATTAGATTTTGAATCCACAATCTTCAGATACAGGCAATACACATCCAGTTGAGCAGTTTTAAATATCTGTAAAATCTGATTTGTAAAAGAATGATTAAAAAAGGAAATGATAACCAGAAACAATCTAGCCCGGAGCTTCTATCGGTATTTCTTTTCAAAGGTTGTCGTGTAGTGAAATGCCCTCTGTTATTTTAATATGACATGTACGTGTATGTTACGATAGGGCTGCCATACATCCCGGTGCACCGGGACAAGTCGGTTCACAGCGTTGTCCCCGTGTCAGTAAGTCAGTTGTCTCGGTTTATGACTTGTAGTTAGAGTAGGAAGGTAGGCACGATTTGTACGTGGCCAGAAACGAGAGCGAGATAAGCAAATTGTAAAATTACATGCATTCAATTGTTTTAAATTATGATAAGATGAGATGAGTTGACTACTCACTTTCAAAATCAGTTTCAGAGAAATATGAGTTGATAAAGAATAGTGGCACCGAGGACGAGGAAAAACTCTAAGAAAATTCGGATTTAGATTTTTTGATTGATTTATCACATTTTAAGTTTCAAGAACATCTATTTTTAAAGAAAAAGTTCCATACCTAAGTCTAATTTAATTTAAAATAAAAATTTATATACGAGTAACAAGTCTAATTTAAATTTAAATTAAATAAAAATATAAAGCTTGAGCATTGAGCTATTTATTGTATATTATATCCCCATAATAGCTCTAATAAAGATACTATAATAATATTAAACGAGTTTTTTAATTATCCATGGCATACTCTATTCCTTTTTCAAATGTCCTGGTAGCGATTCAACATTTATGGGTTATTTATGCCATAACTAACTGAATATTGTTTTATTTCACAGATTAACGTAAGTAATAATTATACTCTCCAAATACTTATCACATTTGTATTGGAAATTATTTTCAAATAGTATCCGGAACCGTACATCTTTAATTCTTGATATATAAGATTTTTATTTTTAGATCCGTATACGTCCCAAGTTTACACGACCACATATCAAGCTACACATTTCTAGTATAAGCTGATCTCGCATTTGTAGGCTTTCCGTACGATCCGGGTGTTCTACTGAGTGAGCCGAAAAGGGTGTACTATGCCAAAAGGGTATTATAACAATTTGTCCTATTTCCATGTGGTGCCGGCTACGAATAGAAACACTCATACCGGATTAACCGGAGGATGGGCAGCAGCATCCTTCTAGTACAGTAACAACTCTACTGCGATCGCCAACCTGCCTGCCAAGCCTGGCAATTATGGCAAAATCCCCCAAACAAGCACACAACACACCTAAAGCGGTCATTACAGTGATCTTTGGGGGAGGCTTGTGTGCAGCAGTGGAATTAATTTGGCTGAAATGATGACTGCTACATACACCAAAAAGCCGTTAATTCGGAAAAAAATAAAGATACAGCTGGTCAAAGTTTTCATGAAAAATATACTCACAGAACCTTATCATCATAATATATACATGTAATGTCATATTTGGTTTCATAAACTACTAGCCACGTAAGTATAAAATGGCTGAAATCATCTGTCACCATTGTGAAATGAATAAAATTCAGTGAAAGAATTCGTCAAAGGTACCACCGTGCTCGTCCTAGTCGCCATTGCCTTTGGCACATCCTCTTTGATGCTCTTTGTTTACGCCACTGAATATTTTTTTAGACGATAAAACATCAGCCGGTTACCGTGTTTTCTGGCATCGAATCGATTTCTGATTACACAAGCGAGTTGTGCTTGGCCATTGTTGCTGTTAACTTCAACTCTTATTGTTTCTTTTATATTTGTGCTTATATCCTTACGTTATCGAGTATTACAAAAATTCCGACTGAGTACACTAACGCTGCGTTTCCACCAGAGCTGTATGGGGTAACTTAGCAGGATGCGGGGAAAAAAATACCAACAGGTCAATTTATTTTCGAAGCCGCGCTCAGCGAAACTCTGGTGAAAAAAGGTTTAGCGTAGCCACGTCTTTGTAAGCGACAAAACAAGCGAGAGATCTGTGCGAGGGATGGCGAGTGAGGAATGTGTTTGAGGCGGTGTGGCATTATATAATATAGCATTAGGGAAAATAATTCGCTACGCTTCTTCGCACCGCTCACGTTCCTTGTACAGCTTTAGTGGAAACGCAAGCCAACGCCAAGTGTTGGTAGATGTAATGGAATTCTCGTCTCAGCGTGAGAACTGTGTCCTCAACGAAATACAACCATGCTGTTCTATTGCATCGATGTTTACGTGGTATCATAATCATTTATTTCATCGGCCATTTTCTACGTTGATGATCCAGCCGTCGCGTTATGGAGGCAAACCTGCGCCTTTGGGTATTACACGCATTATTAGTGAGTCTGTCTGAGTCTAAATGAGCGCTCGTACATTTCGTGTCAGTAATTGTTTTGGTGGAGTAGTAGGTTACATACAATAATAATACCTAAGCAATTACGAGGGTCACACCGAATGTTTTTAGAATTGGCCAGTAAGAAAAGCGGCCGATTAAAAATTTATTCAAATTTCGAATAAAAAACTCTTTGGAAAGATGCAGATGTATTTTTACAAAATTGCGGCAATTTAAATCGTGCGTCGAAATGATTTTGATTCGAGAAAATTCTCGCTCTATGATTTATTACGACTTTTTGCGGTCTTAATCAACAACTGTTATGATGGACTTTGATTGGCATTTCAAGATGAAGCCCCATCTTGTGCCACTGTTTGTAACTGGTTTAATGAATTTAAACGTGGTCGAAGCAATCTCACTGATGACTTGCGCGAAGGACGTCGTTCTACCGCGACCACTGAAGATAACGTGAGTGTTGTGTGGTTAGTGATAGATTTGATAAAATAGTGACATATCAACAGATCCGGACAAGTTTAGGCATTGGTATGAGTCAAAATTAAAAGTCTTATACGAACATTTAGGTGTCTGAAAACTTTGCACAAGACGGGTACTTTATAATATAGGTAACGGAAGATTAAAAACGCCATCGTTTGGATTGGTGCCATGAAATGGTTCAAAAATATAACGGAGGTGACTCGAATGCTGTGTTTGACATCGTCACAGGTGTCAAAGCATTGAAGATGAAGATACATTGTCACGAGCCCACAACCAAAAGATGATCTTCCCAATGGATTTAACTATTTGAAGATTTGCCACCGGAATAAAGAAGGCCGAAAGTCAACGGGAAAATAGGAATAGGAAAGCTCCAATTTCAAATCGTGCTTCAAAATGAATTAATAAAGCCTATGTTTTCTCTTGTATTTCTCAAATTCTTTGTGGTTACCCACATGTTTGTTTTGGGTTTTCTTGTTTAGTCAAATATCCTTTATTCTCCTTTATATTTCGCCAGGCTATTTCGTCAGTTTGAGAAGCTCGGAACAAATGCCAGTTTTCATTTGCAAGTACCGCACCAATGGGTTTGGGTCCAATTCAAAAGGAATCCTCTTATTTAATTTCTTATTTGTTTACTTTGAGTTGTGTGTGATACGGAATAGTAATTTTAGACAAGAGTTTATTTATTATTTATTAATAAAGGTACACCAACAGCTTCTGTATATAAAATATCAAATAACAGTGGGTAACAATAAGTTTTGGGCTTATACAGTTGCCAATGACAGGTGAAGCAACATTCCCAAATACAAGTGATAATTTAAGGTATAACGAGATGTACTATAAATTTTGTGGTAATAAACTCTAAAAGTATAACAAAACTAATAGAGTAGTAGTATTATATAATATAAGAAGCAGAAACATACTAACATAATAATAGAATGAATTGTTTTGATTTAGTGCTTTAGGATTTTAGAATTTTAAATTTTAAATTCATAATTTGGGTCTTAAAGATGTTCATGGAGTCATGATATATGTCAACATCTGGAGTGGATTTTATATAAGAATTCATCTCCTTGCTGAGCCTATTGAGAGGTGAGTTTTCTTCTATATTTGTGTTGGATACTTTAATGTGAAATAAATGGGTAATGGGATGTTTCAGTTTTTTATAGGGGACTTTTATTCCAATTTTTTCTATTAATTTATCACAGTCTAATTTACTGTTAACCAATCTGAAAAAGAACATGAGATCTTGAACCAGTCGACGGTCGCGCAGAGTTATCATTTTGTAATATTGAATACGTTGTTCGTATGGACACCGAGGAGAAATATCCCCCAAGGTATATGCTGTTTGATACAATATTTCGTATAATATTCAGCATTCTGAGGCTTAATGGAACTATGTAGAATTAACGTCATGGTAGGCTGTGACAAGTTCAACAAAGGGCACTCCGATGTGTTTATTATTTCTGGTTGGTCTATCACACACCTCCCGAGTACCGAGACTTTAACGTAAGTGTTAACGTGTGGTAGTTGAACATGTACTTCGCCGCTTTGTCTAGCTTCAGAGGTTTACATATAGGTCTCGAGGTATCAATTGAAGGCAACTCCGCTTTAGACTTTAAATTGCTTTATTGGGATACTGTTACAAGTTCTATCGAAAATCTAAAAATGGTTGGATTTAATTTTGCGTTTAGATAAATATCAAACTGTAATATCACCGAACCGAGAAAGTTGGTGGGAACCCGTTAACTCTTTGGCTGTTTCAGTGATGTTCCCACGTCGCAATTTCGGACCGATGGCGTTGATGGTGGTGCCGACACCGAGTAAATTGTATATATTCCTGTACCGTATAGTTGTTATCTTGTTATCCCATGGGACAAGTGTAATCCTGGAGGATAGATTAAAACAGTATCCTTACCAATTTGATACAAAAAAGCATATGATAAGGGGATCTCTATTAAGAAGCATACGTACCGCAGAGTAGCTAACAGCGAGCTGTATGTGGGTGGTGACACTTCGTACCGTACTCGACAGAGTCCGCCATGGCCAGCTTTTACTGACTGACTGGAATTGACCTCATGAGTGGTCTTAGGACTCTTAACTCTGGCTTGCCTTAGTTGCTGGTCTGACGGGGGTAAGCAGAGCTATATGCTTGGGCGTGGAAGTGTCTAACGGCACAGTAAAGGGGAAATCCGCTTCGAGACTACGAGACGCGCGATGGTGTTGCTCCCTATCTCCTGTAGTGGTGGTAATTTACTCATGTGTCTCCTCATGTGTGTCTCAATCATGTGGCTCCCATTCAGAAGATGGGTTTCTGAATGGAAGTCACCGTCTACGACAGAATTTAAGTTAGAGGTTGAAAGGCAGACGCATTTTCCCCAGTTTTTATTCAAAGTTTTCATTCCATATAACATCCATTGCAATAGACCTTAACGTTAAAATTTTCATCGTGTTATAATCTGATACGTGACTGAATTTTTATAGAGCAGTTGACATACAGTTGGTGCTTAAGCCCAAAGCTGTTCGGTGGCTCTCTCCTCTAGACTTAAATTGTTACAATATATTGAATCAAAGAAGCAGATTTTAAGAATTAAGAATGGTAAAAAATAGATATTATCATTTTGATAGCCACCATGAAAAAGTAAATTGACGGGTTTCGGAGCTTTTTAACAATATTTGTAAAATACAGTTACAGACAAAGAAAAGGGCATTTTCTCTCTTTCAATGGGTATTGTTAAAATTTACTAGGAATCATAGTTAGGTGAGCAGTTGGGCATCTTGTTAAAAAATCAGCATGCCCAGCGTAGTGACGATGGCAATATTCCATCACGACAGATCATTACAGTAAGTAGAGCATGAAAATACTAATATAATAGTAACTAGTATAATTATAACCCAGAGCTTAACTAAGTAATGAAGTACTCCCTAAAGATGCTGAGGTGATAGAAGATATCCAGCTCAGTTTATCGAAGTATAAATATATAAATCAACGCTAGTTACTAAAACTTCATTTATGTAAGAAGAAAGTTCTGGAAGTTTCTATCAAGAAACGAGAAGTTCGGGAGCCATGACAGCGCGTTCAACTAGATTAATAATTCCAGTTATAAGGTAATTGTTGAATGTTTTATAATTTTTTTTGTTTGTGTCATGCATGATTGTGGTTCCGGCTTAGAATAGCACCGACTCATCTCATTCCATGGGTGTCGTGAGAGGCGACTATGGGATTAGCTAGAGGATGGGCAACAGCGTCCTTCGAATATATTTACAACTCAACTGCGGTCGCCAACCCGCCTGCCAAGCATGGCGATTATGGCAAAACTTTATTCGGCCGAAATGATGATAATAAAGGACGTCAAGTCATCATCATCATCTTATAAGGACGTCAACTGCTGTACAAATGCTTCTCTTATAGATTCCCACAATTGTGTTGTCGTTTTGAGGGGAATTTACCAGAACTCGTCACGATTGGCAGCTGGGTTGGTGAGTATCGTATGGCTGCTGTTCCACAAAATCGATGATGCTGCCCATCCCTCTAGTTTAGAGTCCCCTACGCGCGTCTTACGATACCCATGAGAGGAGATGGAGTGAGAACATCAGATGATTACCCTGTTCAATTAGAAAATTATAAGATACACATAATTAATTAAATTCTTAGAGATTTTCATAACTCGGAGCAGTAGATATAGGTACTCTGTAGTACAATTCCTAATCTAAAACATCCATACCTCCTTGAATACAGAATTGAAATAACGGTGAAAAACGAATTTGGTATTCGGTGAGCCATGAGGACAAGTCTTAGCAAATACCAAAATGGGTTGACACCGTTATTTCAATTCCATATTCAAGGATGTATAGATCTGTATATCTATGAGCTTAGGGAATTGCACTACTGTTCTTTGTTTGCTATTAAATGAGCAGATACTACATTGTTATGTTATTTAAAAAACAATTCATGTTACATCCGTAACGAATCGACGACAGTTAGCTAACATTAATACGTGGAACGTATATTCTTTCCTACTCCTCCATTTTCTTTTCTGATTAATTTCGTTGCGGGTTCCAAGACAGTTCTTCATTTCTCTGGGACACACCGACCTTCATTGGTCGGTGTTCTTTTCGGTGGTCGCCATTGTAGATCCTGGATTACAGGAGTTGCAGTGGTTGGCAATGTGCGGCGGGCTTGTCCCAAAAAAAAATAACATTAATTTATTAAGTAAAAACTTTCACTATGTTAGAGATGCCAACGGAAAAGTTTCAAAGTGTCTTTTAGTTTCATCCCTATATTTGCTACGGTAATTAGCAGGCTTAAGAATGAAAGTAAACTGACTTCAACTTGAGGATTCTCCTGAGATGTCAGTTATGTAGCGGCATAAAAATTTGCCTAAACATTTTCACCCCCTCATTTGTTGTGGTAAGTAGCTTCGTTGAGGTTTGATTGTACCAGAAATGACTAATCGCCCAGTTATATGATCAGACTTTTAGGGTTCCGTATGTCGGTTGAAAAAACGGTAGAAGCCTTATAAAATCATTCGTGTTTGTCTGTCTGTCCATATGTCGCAGCCCATTTGCTCCGAATCTACTGGGCCTATTAAGTTGAAATTTGGTGCACAAAGGAATTTCTGCGACCCAAATATTGACGTGTGACGTAACTAAATTCATTTTGAATATGCAAGTCACTTATGGAGGCCAAATTAGCAAATAGAGAAAAGGTTTGCAAACTGTACCGTATAATGTATGAGGTTTTGTTGGGAGAGTGTTAAATTTTTTATAATTTTAAAACTAAAAGTTATAAAATTATTTATGAAAATTGATGAAAAAATTCACTATTATCTCCCGAAACTACGAGACAATTTTTTTTAAAAAGACACTTAAAATTGTTTTTTACTTAGAGATTACAGAAAAACCTATAAGAGGGTTTTAAAATAATCTTTCAATATTGTGCGTACAAACTTACGTTTGCAGTTGGAATGTACCATTTTTTTATTGGTATCCAGTGGAAATTCTACATGTATTTCCTCCTCCCCGGGGAAGGGTGAAGGGGCGTGCCGAAGTCCTACCTGCTAAAACCACTAGAGCGGTTATCTTCGGCACCGAAGGAGGGCTCCAGGTCCTCGTAAGATAATGTTGGAATATAACTATGGGAACACATTTTTTTCGACAACAATGTTAAGTTTGGATCAAGGAAAAATTATTGGTACAAGCACAGATAATATAAGACAAGATACAATTCGACAATAGATAATATAGTGGCGGAGTCATTCGCATCGTCAATCTCAGTGTTTCTATTTAAATATGCCACTTCAATTGGATCTGATATCACCGGCAGACCGCTTGCATTTTATTGGTCTATATTAATAAACTCAAACTGTGCCGCTCACGGCTTTTTAACAGTAAGTAACATTGTTATTTATAAAAGGACTTCTAGGACACCTTCAATAATGTCCTAGAAGCCCTTCTACCTCAGACACTCGCGGTTAAGCCAGACAATGCCTAATTACTTCATAAAATTTTCCACTAAAATATACAACAATTTGTAACACTGAACACAAGTCATGATTTACGACACAAGCACTAAACGCACAGACTTGGGTCTGGCCATTTTTAATTACCAAAACGTGGCGAAAAATACTTGGCACTTTCAGTTTCGGCTGAAAATGTTCCCTGTACATTTTGAGGCCTACTAGTAATTAATCAAGGCTGCTGTTTAGGTACCAAATTCGAGTGAAAGCCGTATTTTTAAGCTGAATTTTTTGCTTCCCCGGAGTTCTAATGACCTGGGTTGAGGTTGACGCACATTGTGCGGTTTGTGGCACTTGTAAATAATGCGTGAGCTGCCATTAATTATATTGGTTATATAAATCTAAAATGTTTTTGTAGCAACGACCGAGGCTCTTCCTTGGTAAAATATTTGATGTCCGGGATGAAAAAGGTCTTACGTTCCATGCTGGTTTCATGTTAACTGCTGGTTCATGTCAGCCGTGAAGATGTAAAAAAAACAGACGTAGTAAATTTTTCATTTATTCAATGTTTAGTGTAGATAGAAATAAGTCGAATTTTGAATTTTTTATTTTAAAACGTTGCAAAAGTGTGGGATATTGCTCCACACTAGAATTTCTCCTGTGTCGTGGGTGCGTTTACAGACACAAATTCCACACACAATGCAACCGGAACAACTACCTGCAGATCGTACAAATATTTGTTCCGTGCGGGAATCACCCGCGACCCAGAGCGCAGCAGTCGACTGTATCGGCCACTGCACAAACCGTGCATTCTTGTTCATCATCTTCATCTTAACAGCCACAGAATGTCCTTTGCCGAATGTCAATTTATTTTAGAGGCTATTTGGTAAATGTAAATATTCGCAAATTGAAAAATGTTTACTCTTTTACTGTACCTTTTATCACGTTTCCCTATTTTTTATCGATCATTGTATAAATCGATGGCAGTTCTTATGTATCGATAATCACTGCGCTTTTATGCCAGCCACAACAAGTTTTCCGGATTTGTTCACCTACTTTGTTTTCTGATGATTCTGTTTTAGAATCAATATACATATAAACATTATACATATTTATTCTGTGTTTTCATAAGACAGTTATAATAAAAATGTTATCCACAAAAAGTTATGCTTGATGTAGGGTATTTAATTTAGGTAGATATTATCTCCCTAATAATGATAGAAAGATGTGTAAGTATGCCTCTGACAACTGTACAGTGAACTATCTGTGTGTATATCCTATGACAGGGTCAACAAAACCACTCTTAGATAAATAATTGTTTTTTTTCGTAAGGGATATCGCTCAGGGTCCTACCTGCCTTATAGTATACCTCCACCATCAGCGACCTGTTACAGGCCGTCTGTCGTCATTTTGTGGGGAATTTGCCAGTAGTCACCACGTTTGGCAGGCTGGTTGGAGAGCGCAAAATAGCTGCTGTTCCACAGAAAAGGTGCTGTTGACCACTCCTCTGGCTTAAAGAACCTTAGTCGCCTCTTAAAACATCCATGGAAGGACATGGAGTGGTGCTATATTCTTAATCCGGACACCACATGGACTGGAATTCTTGTTAAAGCTAGACAAACAACACACAAGACAACGAAACAATTTATTTAAGTAATAACACTTACACAACAATTTATTTAAGTAATAAATTGTTTCGTGTAGACTTTTTAAGAAGTTTAGTCTTTTGTCCTGAATTGTCCTCACATTACCATCATTTCGAGAACATTGTACCAATATGATTTAAAAAGAGTAACCATGGAGTTTCTTGCCCGTTCTTCTCCATGGGAAATCTACTCCTTGGAACAAGGCAACTAAAGTCTTGACTATTCATAAGTGCCTCTAAATGGTTTTACATGAATAAAAATATTTTTATCTTTATCTTTTGTCTAATAAAGTTATTTTAGATTGCTTCCATCAACCTTATACAAAAGGCCTCTTATTATAACATAAAATATTCAAATGTTTTATATTCATCCATATTCAAAACCGGTTGCAGTGGAAGCGAAGTCGATAAATTAGTGGAACTTTAAGTATTTTATGCTTTAAGCCTTATTTATTTAAATACGACGTCACAGTTAAACGCAACGAATCTTTGGTACTGCAAAAACCAACTTTATTTTGAAAACAAGCTAATGAAATAGTACATGCAGTAAACAAAACAGTCATCCCTTTTCATAAACCTTTCATTTTGAATTTGAAGAAACCCAGTCTTTAGATTTGTAAATCTCGTGCATACTGAAGAAATTTCAGGCTCTTTTTGAAATAAATTCAAACCAGAGAAATCTCTCGTTGGTGGAGTGAAGGAATGAAGCTCTGAGATTTCGGTATCAAAGCTTAACGAAACGTAAATTAATATTGTTTAAGAACAGAATAATTTTCTCTCTGAAGTTAGAGCTCTAATTTGTTGTGTTTTTAAACATTTTTTTTATGGAATTTAAATTAATTGAATTCATGCTTGGATCTAGGACATGTAGCGGTATGTATAATGCTTTCGATTTGCAGAAAACTAGTAAAATATCGTTAACTTTTTTATTTATTTTGTCCCTTGTTAGCGAAAATAATTGGTTGTGCAATTTGAGAGGTTGTCCTGTTTTATAACACTGATCTTCGATCTTCTGAGCGCACAACCACCATGAAAAGGTACAAGGTTTTTATAAACCGGTTTAGATTTTGGCGATCAAAACGTGCAGGAATTAAAATTCCGACGAAAAAGGTTGTCAATTGTCCTGCGATAGAAATTATATCGAAAGATATATGCTAAGAAAACATAGCGGAAGTCGATCGTAAACATTTTCCCGATATTTAATCATGAGGGTGCAAAGAGTGATGAAAAACAGAGAAAAATAGAACACCAGTTTGTTAAAACGTAGAATAATATTTAATAAGAAGATTATTTAATAAGAAATACATGTTACCTTTATATTTATTGATCATCTTTGTTTACAGTAAGACAAAGACGATTACAGATTCCCAATATACAAGCTCGGGAACACGAGATTCAGCCCTAGGTCAAATGACAATGTTGGTAGGAAAAATCAACGAATAAAATGTAGCAAGTCAATTTACTCTGTATGATAATAATTATGGCAGTATTAGATCGCAATCAATAGAAATGTAATTAAGGTCGGGACAACACATCAAATTATTTTTGCGATTGTCTAATCAAACTATCACTAGGATTTCGCCTGTGTCATGGGTACAGTTTACAGACATAAATCTTACATACACAAACACCCAGACCCGTAACAACTTTCTGTAAATCATACAAATATTTGTTTCGTGCGGTAATTGAACCCGCGACATGTCGCGCAGAAAGCTTAGCCACTGGGCAAACCGTGCTGTCAAATTTTATTATTATTATTACATATTTGCTATGCATACTCCATATTATATTTTTCTAGCAAATGGAAAGAAAGAAAAGCAATTTATTATCACAACAAAACGCGCATCGGTACATTCATATTAATTAGACTAAAATCTACACTAAACTTGCAATAAAAAACCACATGTCAAAAAGGTTCATCATTTTTGGCCAAATGAAGTCCACTGCTGGACACAGGCCTCTCCCAAAGATCACCACAACGACCGATATGGGTGTGTTGTGTGCTCACTGGGGGGTCTTGCCATAATCGCCACGCTTGGCAGGCGGGTTGGCGATTGCAGTTGAGTTGTTAATGTACTCGAAGGACGCTGCTGCCCATCCTCCGGTTAATCCCTTAGTCGACTTTTACGACACCCACAGGATGAAATTGGGTGTTGGCTTTCTGAGCCGGCACCACACGGCAAAGCCGGCATCAAAAAGGTTGAGCGTAGAAATAAAAGTGATACAAAAGAATATAATCATATTAAAATAACAGTTTGCTGATGCACGTCTTAAAAAGTGGCAAACAGGTCGACACTCAGCATAACACTGCGTTGTTACGTTAGCCGCAACACAGCGCTGTTTTTCAGTGCTAACCTTATATGACGGACGGATATTGAGCCAACATGCGTATCGGCCATTTATACGTCCACTGCTGAACAAAGGCCACCCCCAAAGATTTTCACAACTGTGTCATCATTTTGGGGGGTATTTGCCAATACTCACCACGCTTGGCAGGCGGGTTGATGAGCGCAGTATTGCTACCATTTCACAGAAGGGACGCTGCTGCCCATCCCTCTGATTTAGATTCCCTTAGTCGCCTTTTACGACATCCACGGGAGGAGATGGAGTGGTACTATATTCTTAATCCGGACACCACACGGAATAGCCAACATACATAACTTAAATAACAGAGCTATAAAAAAAACATAAAACAGCATAAGGTAAGTGGAAAACTATCATTATACATACATATATACTATCAGTTATCAAACACTAAGCATTAAACGTGTTCTCAGGCTTCATGCCTTGTCTTGCTTTGCTCCCGCACCCCCAGCGTTTTTCTACACCGAAATAAGCCGTTCTGTGTCATCATTTTCCTCTATTGCCCCAAGCAACTAGAACTATGCGTTTATTCGGTGTTTGTGCTATAATCAACAGCGAATCGGAGAGAGGAACCGGACATCTGTTTTGTTGCTATCCAAAAGTATGCAGAGTGTGCCTTCAGACAATCGGAAAGGCAATACAATCATGAACCTCTTGACGCTGTTTCCGACTCGGATTTATGATCCGACTATCGGTTTGGACGTGCACTGAGTGTTCGAATAAATATATGGCGCGAACGCCTTCTGGGAGTTCAGACTATCGGATCCGACTATCGTATGGAAAAATATTACGTCTATTCTCGGCCTTATGGGAATAACAATTTTGAATAACGTCAAAGTTTGACAGTTTATTTCATTGGATATCAAAATTATATGCGACTCGATAAGCAAATTGTTATGGTCAGTTTAGTTTATTTAATTTAAAATCAGACCACAACAACTACAGATAAAAAGAAAATGGCCGCTCGTTTCGGCGCTGGATTATTTGACATTTGTTTGAGCGTGACAGCGCGAATGCGTATGAGGCAATGATATTATACCATAGATATGTTAAGTTCATAATAAATGTCGCGCATAATTCAGTCTCGCTGTATGTAGGTATAAACTTATAAAAGTGCACACCTATTCTGTAAGAAAGAAGATACAACAACTAAGAGAGTAAAAGAGATAGCTATCTAAAATGACAACACGTGTACTCGATGTCTCTGTCGCACCTGTGATAGAATATTTGTGTCGTCTATTTCTTTGCTTGGCCTGTGTTTTCTTCGAGAACATTATTCTATAAATGATTTCAATAGTATTTTTACTCCAATTTTTATATAGTTACTGACGTGTGGTATGAGATCCCTTGTTCTTTATTTATTTTTACTTGACAGTTTGTTATTTTCTATATACGCACGACGGCGTAATTATATAAAACAATACAGATTGTGACAGTGTGTGCTCTTTGTCCTGTTTTGGACGACTGATTGCGAGGTGCTACAATTGAGGGAGTCTTGATTCTTACTTTTGACGCGTATGTAACATATCTACTTCTTTTAATATATAATGTCATTGTATGGAATAATATTCTCGAACTAAACACAGTCCAAGCAAAGAAAAGAGACAACACATATATTCTATCAGATATCTATGCGACAAAGACGTCGAGTACACATGTTGTCATTTTAGATAGCTATGTCTATCTCTTTTACTCTCGTATTATACAACTTTTTGCTTAGCGCCAGTATAAGTAATGTATTTCTTTTATGTTAAGGAGATTTTATGATTTTATGTAATACCGGACGACGTCAATACGTCATAAACAAGGATGTCGCACAATATCTGGGGTGCAATTCTCTAATCTCAAACATCCATACATCCTTGAATACAGAATCGAAATAACGGTATAAACCATTGTAGTATTCGCTAAGACATGATTGAAGCTATTCAAGGACATATTGCAGAAGGTAGCCATGAGGACCAGTCTTAGCGAATA
Organism: Diloba caeruleocephala; assembly: GCA_947459985.1. Taxonomy (NCBI): domain Eukaryota; kingdom Metazoa; phylum Arthropoda; class Insecta; order Lepidoptera; family Noctuidae; genus Diloba; species Diloba caeruleocephala. The sequence continues at coordinate 1,629,450 of OX381616.1, read as the reverse complement.
CCTAACAGAGTTATCACCGTTATTTCAATTCTGGGGTGCAATTCCTTAAGCTCAATCATTCATACATCCTTGAATACAGAATCGAAATAACGATGTCAAACCAATTCGGTATTCACTAAGACATAATTGAAGCTATTCAAGGACACGTTGCAGAAGCTAAGCCATGAGGACCAGTCTTAGCGAATACAAAATTGGGTTATCACCGTTATTTCCGTTCTGTATTCAAGGATGTATAGACGTTTGAGCTTAAGGAATTGCACCCCTGTATTCAAGGATGTGTGGATGTTTGAGATTAAGGAATTGCACCCCAGCGCAGTGGTTTTGCGACGCCACTGCATCAAGCTGAGCGATATACCGATTTCTGTTTGTGCGGACGGGACGCACACTTTTGCATTGTCATTGATTATGTTTTATATTACTTTTATTGTTCGGCTATGCGTTATGTCCGTGTCAGATAAGAAATAAATATTTTTCTTTCTTTCTGTCATTTAATTCATCATTTCAATCGAAAAACATCTACTACTGGCCAGAAGTCCACACTAAAATTGCTACAAAGACCCGGCGCGCTGTGTGCTCGTGGGGGGTTTTACTATAATCGCCACGCTTGGCAGACGGTTTGGTTATTGTAGTTGTGTTATAAATGTACTCGAATGACGCTGCTGCCCATCCGCCGCTTATCTCATAGTCGCCTTTTACGACACCCATGGGATGAAATGGGGTGGTGGTATTCTTTGCTGGCACCAGACGACATTTAATTGTGCCATGAACTAAAATTGGAATTGGAACATCTGATTGTCACTTGAATTGCTTGTCAATCGGAGATTGTAATCTTTTTTAAGGAAGCCGGTCCGTTCATAATCACTTTACACAGGGTGGTATGCCACTCATTCGATATATTCGTCTAACGTTCATTTGATCAAAAAAAATATGATTATTTTATCAATTGAATTAGTGAATCTCTTCATTTTAACAGATATTTCATTACTTTCAATCAAACAAAACAAAATGGATGTGGAAGCAATCTTTTATGAGAACGAAAACAAATACTTTTTAGTATCACAAGGCGCTGAAGTAATAAATTATAGTAAAACGTTTGGAAATTGCTTTCTTTGCGTTGGATACTAGAATTTCTCCTGTGTCATGGGTTCGTTTACAAACACAATTTTTTTTATATTTTGCCCCTCTATAGGATTCCTCCTGTGTCGTGGGTGCATTTACAGACATGAATTCCACATACAATACACCCAGACCCGGAACAACTACCTGCAGATCATTCAAATAATTGTTTCGTATGGTAATCGAACCCATGACCCAGAGCGCAGCAGCCCACTGTATCAGCCAATGCACGAAACATGCTGCAAAAAAAACTTAAACATTAAATCTTAGACAACGATCTAATCCAAACTCTTTGGATTTAGGGTCGAGGATTAGTATGTTGTTGTGTTAACAACAGATAAAGTTCATACCTTTACCTTTACCTTTTCATAATTTCGGCCAAATAAAGTCCACTGCTGGACACAGGCCTCCCTCAAAGATCACCACAACGACCATATCGGTGTGTTGTGTGCTCATTTGCCATAATCGCCACGCTTGGCGGGCGGGTTGACGATCGCAGTTGAGTTGTTAACGTATTCGAAGGACGCTGCTGCCCATCCTCCGGATAATCCATTAGTCGCCTTTTACGATACCCGCGGGATGAGATGGGTTGGCGCTATTCGTAAACGTACAGTGGGAGGGCCCTCCCACTATACGTTCTCCCATCCGTGGTCTCCACTCCAGAACCTTTTTGCCTCAATGGCTATCAGTTCTTCTACGAACTACCAACCCTGCGCATTGCGACCTAAGGTTACTATTCATTTGTACCCTGCGCGGACGGCCGAGCTGCGGGTCCTGGTCGATCGGATCGGGCAAGATATCTCTCTGCCGGCAGTAGTGTCAGCTATGCTGGCAGAGCATGAAAATTCGAGTGTAGTGGTGTCCTTCTGCGAGAGCGTCATGCTCCAGAAGGAGACTGCAGAACGGGATCGGAAGAGGGCTGATCCCGCACGGAGAAGGACGAGACGGTGCCGAGGCAACAACCGCTCCGGCGCCCAGGTCCAACACGCTTGAGCCCCCTGCCTCCAGTTAATGGTGGGGGAGTCTGCGTGCTCACACCAAGTGACCCCCGGGAAGACGGTGGCATGCACGTGCGCAGCACAACGCATAGCGAGACTTGGGGGATCCTTTACAATCCTCCCCGAGAAGTGCAAACCACCATTCTGTACTCACCAACCCGCCAGCCAAGCGTGGTGAGTACTGGTAAAGTCCCACAAAAATGACAACACAATGAATGTGGGAGAGTATGCGGGAGGCTTTTGTTCAGCAGTGGACGTCCTTTGATGAGACGAAGAAGCACAACATTGCATCTCCCCAATGAATAATTATACGAGTATATGAGCATCTATTGTAGAACCATGGAACGAAGTAATAACTTTATTAATGAACCAACCACACACTATGAGAAGAAAGCTTATCTATGTTTTTCATTATGAAAACTGTATTGTCTAGACAACTTCCAAATTGTAATAACCGTGGCGCTTAAAGAAAATATAATTTCAGTATGAATTTAATCAAGTAAATGCGGCCACACTATACTATTTTAGATGTTTAATTGTTTGTGTTAATGGCAACTTATATAGCACACTTAAGCATTGTTTGTTATATACGAACATTAGCACGTTTTTAAAGCATTGTTAGTATGCTAATTATATGATTAAACTTAACGATATAATTAATAAATGCCTGTGGGTTTCTGTACTTTTGCGTAATGTTATATCTTTTTGGACAATGTAATAAACAGTTAGCACTTTCGGTAAAATTACGTATAAATTTCATTTGAAATAGTAATAATATACGTTTGAATATACGTAAATATTTAGTATTTATTGTAATAATGTACAAAGACTCAGTTACTTTATCGAATATAATCCATTCTACTGTCTACTATGAACTATAGAAAGAGTAAAAAAAAATGCGCTCGGTATTATTTAATAAATAAAAAACAGAACGCAGTGCAGTCAAGAAAAATACCTACAAAATAAAAGAAATATTATGTAGTATTTTTCTGCCCCACTGTAAGAGTCGACAAAACATAGTTAAGCAGTATTTGACGCTGTTACTTCACACAACATAAATCCTACTTAGTATTTTATCAGAACGTCAGAGGTTTGCGTACGAAACTAGATACATGTAAATTATCTATTCTCAATGAATCAGCTGATATATTTGCGCTAACTGAAACGTTTTTAGTAAGTAGTGTCCACGACTCTGAAGTATTTCCTGACGGGTACACTGTCATACGCCGTGACCGTGCTAACGACGCCGGTTGGGGTGGAGTGTTGTTAGCAGTGCACACACGGTACCCTGTCCAGCAAATAGTTGACATCGATACCTACACAGATGACATAGAAGTTGTGATGGCCATAGTTAGCTTTAAATACAAACGTATGATGTTATGCGTAGTTTACATTCCACCTAACTCTAATGACTGGAAATATATAAATATGTTTCTAGTTTTGGAGAATGCCATAGCAAAATATTCAAAGTTAGATGTGCTTATTCTAGGAGACTTTAATTTAAACTCTGGTAGCATAAATGTAAACATGCATTTTTCTTATTTGTTATCGTTTTGTAAATTGAAACAATATAATGTAATTAAAAACAAGTACGGTAATATGTTAGATCTGGTGTTGAGCAATATGGGTAGCGAGTTTTTGCATATGTTAAAGGACGCAGAGCCTCTAGTGATAGCGGACGCGCATCACCCGGCGCTCGGTGTCCAACTGAGTGAGCCGCGGCCAGCTGCGCGTGTAGATCAGCGACGCCAATCCACGATACCGTTATCATATCACAACCCCCAACCGCAATGGAATTTTAGGAAAGCGAATTACTTCTCACTGTATGAATCCCTTGCATCTTTAAGTTGGAGTCAGATACTTGTTTCTACTAATGTTGACGACGCTGTTCATAATTTCTATACCCAATTGCAATCATGTTTTAATTCTAATATTCCAATTATAATCCTGAATAATTCTCCTAAATATCTGTATCCTTTATGGTATACCCCAAAAAAATATAAATAATATAAAAATGAAATACTTCCATTTAAAAAAATTCAAGCAATTTAATAACGAATTCAACAATGAAATGTTCAAATTTTACAGACAGCGTATAAAGGAACTGACTAAATTAGCCTACAGTAAATTTATTGAGCGGGCAGAGACGGACATAAAGAAGGCCCCAAAGACCTTTTGGAATTTTGTGAGGGATCAGCGGTCCTCACGGCGCTCGTGTTCTGAATTCGTGTATAATGGTGACATTGTGTCAGGATTGGATGCTGCAAATGCTTTTGCTCACTATTTTAAATCAGTGTTTTTGTCAGATCAGCCCACTCTGTCAGCGAATCAAATATCAAATGGTCATTTGTGCTCATCTCGAGTTGCAATTGACTATATTAGTTCCTCTGACATTTTATTTGCTGTTAAGCGCCTTAAAGCTCAATCGTCGATTGGGCCTGATGGCAAACCAGCTTACATTATAAAAGATTGTATTGCAGTATTTGAAGAACCTCTGTTGCATATTCTGAATTTAGCTCTAAAAACCTCCTCCTATCCAGCGTTATGGAAAATCTCATGAGTTATACCTATTCCTAAGGATGGCTCCAGATCTGAAATTGTTAACTTCAGGCCTATTGCCGTGCTTTCAGCGTTTGGCAAGATATTTGAATCTATTCTGAACCGTCATATTACTAGGCAAATCAAATCACAATTGAGCGAGTGCCAACATGGGTTTAGAGCCGGTAAGTCGACTACTACCAATCTCGTTAATTTTGTCGACCACACAGTTACTGAGATGGATTGTGGTGGCCAAGTTGACGCAGCATATTTTGATTTTAAAAAAGCTTTTGACGGCGTACTGTTACAGAAGTTTGCTTCCATAGGATTCACACCTAAATTACAAATTTTTTTTGCTAGCTATTTTGCCAATCGTTACCAATATGTCCAATTATCCAAATATCGATCCGAAATATACGAGACCCGCTCTGGCGTCAGTCAGGGTAGTATTTTGGGTCCGACGCAATTCCTAATAATGATAAACGACTTGCCAACCGTCGTAAGAACGGCAAGGTGCCTCATGTTTGCAGACGATTTGAAATTATTCTTGGGTATCGGATGTGTTCAAGACTGTGAAGCACTCCAGAGCGATATTGACAGTGTTGTTGCGTGGGGTGAGCGCAACTACTTAGAGTTTAATGCATCAAAATGCAAAACAATTACTTTTACTCGCTCTCGCTCACCTCATGCGTACATTTATAAACTTTCAGGTCAGCCTCTTGAGCGTGTTGAACAGATACGAGACTTGGGTTTGGATCTTGATGCCGGTCTCACCTTTAACATGCACATTTCTACCATCTGCAGGCGAGCTTATAAGTCACTCGGCTTTATTATGAGACAATCTGCTCGATTTCAGGATAGGAGCGCTGTCATTATGTTATACTTCTCTTTTGTTCGCAGCATCCTTGAATATAACTCTATAGTCTGGGATCCGCACGAGGCTAAGTATAGTATAATGTTGGAGCGTGTTCAGCGAAAATTCGCACGATGTTTATATAAAAAACTCTACGGCTACTACCCTTATTTGTATCCGTCTTTGTTTGTAACAGGTATGGTAGGTATCAACACCCTTGAGCTACGGCGTAAATGTGCTTTGATGATGCACTATTACCAACTGCTAAATAGTAAAATCGACAACCCAACCGCTCTGTCGCGCTGTTCCTTATCGGTACCAGACCAGTACACAAGGCTACGCTCGCGCCGCTTACTGGCGGTACCTCCAGTACGCACGCGTACTGCACAGTTCGCCCCTACAAGTCGGGTAGTAGCACTACTTAATGCCCTTATAGCTCAATATCCGGACACTGACAATGGGGAAATTTATACCTTTGTTTAGCAGTGGACGTCCTTTGGCCGATATGATAATGATGTTATATCCGCTGCGGTTTAGCAGATTGTAACGAAAGAAAGCAAACTGAAACGATCGCCTAACAATAAGCACACTAAGATTGGTTTGCTCGTTTGTAGATTCAGCTGATCTACAATTTTACCTCCACAAGTTGCTTGATTTATTGGTTTTCGTTTGTTGTTGTGTTTTATTTGTGCCTATGCTAATTGTGAAATTCACTCTGTGGTGCTGACTAAGAATACCACCACCCCATCTCATCCCATGGGTGTCGTAAGATGTGATTATAAGATTAGCCGGAGGATGGGCAGCAGCATCCTTCGAGTACAATTATATCGTAACTGCGATCGCCAACCCGCCTGCCAAGCGTGGTGATTATGGCGAACCACCCCAATGAGCACACAACACAAACTCATGCCGGTCGTTATGCCAATCAATGGGGGAGGCAGTGGACGTCTGTCGGCTGAAGTGATGAAACACACCATATTGGAAGATGCCACTTCCTTTAGCATAGAGATAAACTATGTCGTGGAATTTATTCATTCCTTCATCATTCATCTCAGTTGAAACACGGCCACTGCTAAATATAGGTCTCCCCCAAAGATTCCCACAACGACTGGTCCTGCACTACTCACATCCAGCGGATGCCTGCAACCTTCACCTATTCGTCAGTCCAACTCGTGGTCGGTCAACCCTGGTTGCATCTTCCGGTACGCGGTCGCCACTCGAGAACTTCTCGGCCCGATTGACCATTCATTTTACGAGCAACATGCTCCACCCACTGCCACTTAATTTTAGCAATTCTTCGGGCTATGTTACATACATGGGTCTTTTGCGGATCTCCTCATTTTGACTCGATCTCGCAGGGAAACTTCACGCATAGCCGTTTCCATTGCCCTTCGGGTGGCCATGAGTCTTTATGAGGTGGTGAGCGACCAAGTATCAGAACCATAAGTTATTACTAGAAACGCACACTGGTCAAAGACCTTCGTTATTCGTCGTATGGGATTTTGGACGAGAAGTTATTGCGCAGTTTCTGGAATGCTGTCCATTCCCGGCGTGGAATTTGCGATACTATTTATAAGAATTATAAAAAAATACAACATACTTTCAGTTTACGTACAGAGAAAGGGGCGGGTAGCGGCTAGCAATTAAAAAAACCTATTTGCCTTGGCCTATTTTAAGCATGCAACATACACCATATAGTTTTCGTCAAAATTAAATGTTACCCATTATAAAACATGGAAAAACGAGTAGTAAATTATGGAAATTGCTGTTGGTATATAATGCGTTCAGCTAAGTGGAAACCAACTGGCGGCATTCAGCATAAATGCATACAAATTAAGCCCTAAGTCCCGAGGTCATATTCTGATGTAATATGAACAAGATTTGTTTGGTTGTAAGGTTTAATATTGAAAAACTGATTATTGTTTTCATTTCGATATATAAATTGATAATAGTTTAGAAATGAAAAAAAAGAGAAGCTTTGCTCCACTGTCCACCACCCGAATCCATCCTCAGACCCTCGTCACCAAGTGTAATGTATGGGACTTGTTAAAACCAACCGAATGAGCCCAAACTCGAGGAGTGTACTAGTAGCCATTGAAAAGTCCCGCTATCCACTTCCTAGCTCCATCATCAGGTCAGTTCAACGGTACCAGATTATTGTATTGTCATCCAGATTACATATACTTGTTAAGTTTCAAATCAATACGACAATAAGACGTAGGTTAAAATCGACTCCCAAGATTTTCTTACAGTATGTTAGTTACAGTTACAAGTGAAGCTAATAAAATCGTGTTAAAACTGGGGAAATCGACAGAAGCAAGGCTTAATTTTCGCTCATAATATGCGCTCACACGCCACTGTTGCGTTCGCGTTCGCTAGTCTGATCGTCTTACATTCAAAAATATTAAAGCCTGCAGCAGCCTACAATATTAGAGACTATAATGTAATAATTCACTTAGACTTGGGGCCACGAACCACTATTGAATTTTATCAAACGCCTGTGTTTTCCCGATGGAAAAGCAGGAAGTTGCGTTTTAAATTAATAGCAATAAACGAACATTTCGTTTATTGCTATTAATTTGAAACACAATCTGACGCTGTTACCGAGAATTTAATTTAGAATTTAATCGACTGAAATTTTTCGAATTTATGCCCGTACGTTACCTGGGCCTCCTATCGAAAACCAGCGCTGGAATACTGCCTACGCAGTATTTTAGCAAATAGCTAAATGGAAGACCCGTTGTTGGCACAATGTGTAGTTTGTTGTAAGAATGTATGTAACTATGTATATTGTGTGCCAATAATAAAATCTTTCTTTCTTTCTTAATAAAAAAACCTAAAACACCTTTCTCGACTTGGAAATCACACTCAGAAACAACTTAGTGACCGCAAAATTAAATCAATGAGAAACTCATGTCAATGACCATTAAGAAATACATCTGTCACGTTTTCAGTTTTAGTGTATTAAGTAACATTTTATCTGAGCCCTGAAACCTTGAATATTGCGTGATAAAATTCATAAACAGCAAAAAAATACCATTTATCGCCTAGAAGAGGCCTGCGACATTTTAAAATCGAAGCACAAATATTGTGTCGAAAATTGCAATACTTATAAATAGTTGGAAAATCCAAAAGTGCACGCCTCATAATCTTTATTTTATTAAATAATAATAAAACAACATCGAATTATACCGTGAAAAGTAATAGGCCTTCTTCTTCTTCTATTCCTCAAAATACTGAAGCCTATAAAAAAAAAAACAACTCCATAAGTGAAGTATTTCGCTCGTTATCGTGACCACAAGATACGGGATCCGCACATACAGACACACGGACGTCCAAGACAGAACTTTTTAAATAATAAAAAGAGATTTAAAAATATCATGAGTGTTAAAAATAGTGTTTTTTCTCAACATTTGTCTATTTATATTCACTTATAAAAGCAATAAAGAATAAAAAAAGTGACATTTTAAGTTGGAGAATCACTCGGTGTGCGTAAACTGACAGTAATACCCACCTCAACGCTTCGCTTATGAGCCGTGCAAAAGGAAATGAGAACGTGTGTGTATGAGGTTGCATAATTCTTCAGAAGCACCTTAACGTCCACTGCCACTAGACCGCTAAGGCGATGAGGAAATTCTCATGTACACTCAATCTTTGGGGCGGTTCCATGATTTTCCAACTACTCCATCCAAATCTCTGGAGTACCCTGAAGGCATCTCTTTCCAATCAAATGATAATCATTCAAATTGATTTATATATAAATATAAAGCACTATTTCACCAGGTCGTCTGTTGGAGTTAGTTGGAGGGCGTCCCACTCTGCGTTTTCCGGTGTACGATCTCTATTCGAGGATCTTTTTGCCGCAACGGCCATCAATTCTACGAGCAATGTGCCCCACCCATTGAAACTTCTGTTTACTAATCCTTTCAACTATGTCAGCAACTTTAGTTCTTTTATGGATCTCCTTATTTCTGATTCGATCTCGTAGAGAAATACCAAGCATAGCTCTCTCCATAGCTCGCTGAGTGACGTTGAGCTATCTTATGAGGCCCATTGTGAGTGATCAGGTCTCTGTTCCATATGTCATCACTGGTGAAATACACTTGTTAAAGACTTTCGTCTTGAGGCATTGCAGTATTGTTGACGAAAAGACGTTATGAAGTTTTCCAAACGCTGCCCAGCCGAGTAGGATTCGACGACTGACCTCTTTCTCGAAGTTGGACCTACCTTACTGGACAATTTGTCTCAGAGCACAATTTATTTCGAGAATAGAGCTCCCAACGGATATTGGGATGGGCACGACATAGGCATTTGGGCCGAGATAACAAGAATGAAATAGAAAATTAAAAGTAAAACTTCGGTCAAAGGGGAGTTTTTTTTAAAGAAATCAATGACGGTACTTATCCATATGATTGTAAATAATGAAACTCTATAGCAATCCTTTGGCACCATACAATTAAACCGTCTTAGTTTTACAACTGAAATAAGAATCTCTGCAGCGCCGACAATTTATCTTATGCGAAAGCCTTTCTAACTCCATACAACTCTTCCTCATTAATCACTTCTAAATTACCCTGTTTAATGTTACCTGAGAACTTTAAACAAAATACTTAATCCTTGGTTATTTGAAAATAATAACAAAATTACCCTATTTAATGTTACCTGAGAACTTAAAACAAAATACTTAATCCTTGGTGATTTAAATATTTCATACCCAGCATTTATTTTAATGTAGGATACAGGTTTCAACAATAATCGGTCGGTTCGGTCGAACTGCCCCAACTAACAAATTAGTGTTTTATAATGGTCAAGTAGACGTAGCCGTGTGGTGCCGGCTCAGAATACCACCACTCCATTTCCTTCCGTGGGTGTCGTAAAAGTCGGCTAAGGGATTAGCCGGAGGATGGGCAGCAGCGTCCTTCGAGTACATTAACAACTCAACTGCGATCGCCAACACGTCTGCCAAGCGTGGCGATTTTGGAAAAACCCCCCAATGAGCCCACAACACATCCATATCGATCATTGTGGTGATCTTTCGGGGAGGCCTGTGTCCAGCAGTGGACTTCATTCGGCCGAAATGACGAAGTAGACGTTTTACACTTTCAGTTAGTCTTTTAAGATTGATCGTTTAAACGTAAGTCCATTTTCTTGGTGGCGTCTCCGTCTGCCACAGAACTTCATTTAAGGGTGGAAAGGCAGCCGTTGATATTTTGCGTTTTTCAAAGTATTAAATCTATTTAGCACCTATTGCAATAAACCTTATAATTGTAGTTTCCATTTCATACAATAATTTTACACCTTTTTTTTATTGATGTCCACTGGAAATTCTACATGGAACTTCCTCCACCCCGGGGAAGGGCGAAGGGGTATGCCGGACTCCTACCAGCTAAAACCACTGGAGCGGTCATCTTCGGCACTGAAGGGAGCCTGGTCCTCGTAAGATCACACTAGAGACAATAATTTTACACTTACTGGACAATCCGAGACTGCATTTTACAGTGCAGCCATGGAGAGTTAGTGTCCATTTTAGATTCAAATTCTCTAAAGGGCCTTTGCGTGTTGGACCCATGTCACCGCGTAAGCCTATCAAAAGACCGGGTTCCATTTCGTTTCAGTAAAGTTGATCTTATGGCCAGCAATAATAAACACACTATTACTTCTGTAATACAATCAGAAATTGATAGTTATTAACGCACAGTTAGCACTGGCACGTGTCAACGAAGTTCTCACATTTGATTTTGTGGTCCTATGGTTGCCAAGGCAAGGAGTCCCATATATGCTGTCGTTTAAGCCTTCGTTTAGGCAATAGGTCACTTAAGACTGCTGCAAGCTGGACTTTGAGTGTTCTAATTCTCTCTTTGTATGACATGATCATATGTTTGACTTCCTTGTTTACAGAAGGCATTTCCAAGTAGTCGCGCAATTCAGCGCTTTTTGTGAACCATGGTGGATTTGTAATGGTCTTTAAGACATTGTTTTGGAATCTTTGTAAGATTTGTATATTGCTGAGCCCCAGATCTGTATCTCATTGGTCCATACTGGTATAAGAATTGCTTTGTATATCAGTACTTTATTATTTAGTGAAATTTTAGAATTTCTACCCGGTAGCCGTTGCAGTGGCCGGAACCTGTGGTTCAATTCATCACGTTTTTTTGGATATGGTATTTCCATGTTCGTCTGCGATAAAGATGAAATTCAAGATACTTCACAAGTCTTGTGTGGGAGAGTATTTTCGCCTAGTTTGACTGCGACGAGCTATGTGCCCCGGCCATTGCAAAATCCTTTCAGCTATGTCGGCAACTTGAGTTCTTTTAAGAGTCCCTCCCTCCTCATATCTGATTCGATCTCGTAGAGAAATACCAAGCATAGGTCTCTCCGTAGCCCGCTGAGTGTGGCGCAGGCAAAACCCACCACCACCACCACCACTTACTCATCCCGTGGATGTCATATAAGGTAACTATGAGTTTAGCTAGTGCTCGGCAGCGTCTTTCGAGTATATTTAAAACTCAACAGCAATCATCAACCCGCCTGCCAAGCGTGGCGATTCTAACAGTAATCGCCAACCCGCCTGCCAAGCGTGACGATTCTGCCATAACTCCTTGACGAGCACACAACGGACGTATTTCGGCTGTAATTATGATAATCTAGTTTTCAACAATTTTCGAATACTTTGCAGCGTTCGTAGTTATGGAAGAGATTCAAACGAGAGAATGCGTAAATAAAACAGATATCATCTTGTGAATTTAAAAAAGTATTAACGTTTACTTCTTAGACATACATAATGAAGTGAGGCAATTTTCTTTTTGGAATTCTTGAATGCAATCTTGTAATGTAACGTACATATTCGGGCTCAACTGCATTACATTACACAGATCGTATGAATAATGCGAAAAGAGAGGGCGCCCCGCTTTCGTTCTTTCGTTTTTATTTCCATTTTTGTGTATATGAGATTCTCTTGTTATAGCAATTATTCATATTTAGTATATTCATTATTTCAGTCGACTGTCTATTAGTGAAGTCGACTTAACACAGGCCCCTCCCAAATATCACCACAACCGCTGGTTTGGGATTGTGTTGTGTGGTCATTGGGCGGTTTTGTCATAATCATCATCATCATATCGGCCATACAACGTCCACTACTGAACAAAGGCTTCCCCCATAGATTTCCACAACTGTGTCATCATATTAGGGGGAATTTGCCAGTACTAACCACGCTCGGCAGGCGGATTGGTGAGCGCAGAATGGCTACTGTTCCACAGAAAGGACGCTGCTGCCCATCCCTCTGGTTTAGAGTCCCTTAGCCGCCTTTTACGACCTCCACGGGAGGAGATAGAGTGGTGCTATATTCTTAATCGGGACACCACACGGATAATAATCATGCTAAACAATAAACGTCACGTTTGGCAGGCGGGTTGGCGATCGCAGTTTTAGTTGTAAATGTAATCGAAAAACGCTGCCGCCCATCCTGCGATTTATCCCTTAGTCGCCTTTTACGAAACCCACAGGATCAGTTTTTGCTTTTCTTAGCCGGCACCACACGATTTTATTATATTTTATACTAGCTGGGACCAGCGGTTTCTCCCGCCGTTTAACTCAAAAGAAATTGGATTCTATATAAATAATTTAGATTACTTCGGCACTTGAGATAGAGTATATATATTGGATTTCATGGGTTTATTTTTTTGCGCAGAATCCTGATTATGTTTCTAAAATAAAAGTAGCCTAAGTAATTCCTTATAACATCAGCTATCTGCTAGTGAAATTCGCGTCAAAACTGGTTCCGCCGTTTCGAAGATTAGCGGGAACAAACATACAGACAAAAAAAAAGTTGTTTTGTGTATGTACGGTATATCATCATCTCGGCCGAATGAAGTCCACTGCTGGACACAGGCCTCCCCCAAAGATCACCACAACGACCGATATGGGTATGTTGTGGGCTCATTGGGAGGTTTTGCCATAATCGCCACGCTTGGCAGACGGGTTGGCGATCGCAGTTGAGTTGTTAATGTACTCGAAGGACGCTGCTGCCCATCCTCCGGCTAATCCCTTAGTCGACTTTTACGACACCCACGGGAGGAAATGGGGTGGTGGTATTCTGAGCCGGCACCACACGGTACGGTATATACTTTCATATAAAATTACAGCGTTTAACTAAATGTTAAACGCTGTAATTTTGACATTACAAACAGACACTTCAATTTTATATATTTGTATAGTTATTAAAAAAATCGAGTGTAACATAGTGGATGATTTTTTTTTTACGGCTGAAATTAATAATCGAACTAATCCAAAATATTCAGATTTAAGATACTGAAATTCAGGCGTTGTTGTATTACGATCACATTTAACTCAAAAAACAGACATATCCGTAATCCGAAATCCAAAGATTTTGGATTAGATTGATTATTAATTTCGGCCGTTAGTCGCCTTTTACAAATTGAAGTGAAAGTGGGAGTGGTCTGTGGGAGGAGATGGAATGGTGCTATATTCTTGATCCGGACATCACGCGAAACGTGGACAATGGATGCTAGGTACTACCAATCACCCTTCGAGAGATGCCTGAGGGGGTGGCCTCTTTACAGTCGCCTTCCCTCCACTAGGGGGGAAGACCACTTTACAGTCATCCCCTCCGAGATGTGCCAAAAGGCGGGGCACCAACGGGTGGCTCTAGATGGAGATTATTCGAGTTCCTGGAGCCTTGGTGGTTTTAGTTAGTTTTTTATGATCACTCCGGTGGTTTTAGTCGGTAGGAGTCCGGCATGCCCCTTCACCCGTTCCCGGGGTGAGGTATTTCCACCGGATCAATAAAAAAAAGGTACTACCAATCAAATTCTGGAATCCTTCGTTCACTCTTATCCCTTGCATATTCCGTTTTTTTTAAATAATATCATTACTTATAAACATATCTTCATAAGTAGACCCTTAATTACATAACTTTTATCATTTATAGTCATGACAGCAACCCTTTTTTAAACGAACATATTGTATCCTGATGGGTATAGTTACAATTAACCCGAACTCTTTGCGTGGTTTTGACAGTGTAATTAAAAGTCCCGATCTAGTGCTTTCACCCCGTAAAAACATTATGCTATTATAAATCTTATACTGTGCACCGAAAGAGTATAATAGCGTATTATATCTATAGTATGATGGCTTGATATCAATATGAAGTTTGGCTACTCAGTTGTATATCATTATTTATTTTCAAGTTTTTTTTGTTTATGATCTGCAGGTAGTTGTTCCGGGTCTGGGTGTATTGTGTGTGTAATATATGTCGGTAAACGCACCCACGGCACAGGAGAAACCCTAGTGCAGGGCAAGGTTTATAAAAAAAATACAACAAAAGAAACTAGATATTTAATATCCAAATTCAGTGTTACGGAAATAAAACTAAACATTATTTTGTTGAAATTACCGGTTTGTGGCGTGTTTTTTAGCAGTTTTGGAGTGCATATGACACGATTTCAAACACACTCAATTATACTTGTTTTGACTCAGTTGTAACGCAGAATAAGGAACAGTAGGTTAACAAAACAAGGTAACTATAAGAAATTCGCAATTCAATTCTCACATGAGACTTTTCCTCCCTGTGTGTGTTCTACCGCTTGTATGTACAACGGGCAATATTCTGAGGAATTGTTCAATATGATGCTAACAGCTAATTTCTACCATTACACCTCCCACCATCGGCAGGGAGTTCATCCACATACTTGTTACATCCAGATAATGGTTGGTCGTGTATAAGATTCGATAAATCATTATTAACTCGTAGCTGTTGCAAATGATTTAAGTAATTGTGTCCATATAACAGGCAGCATCTTTCTGTCCTCTAATAAAAACGAGTTCAATCACCAATCCATGTTGCCAAGAGGATGATGATGGCAATATATCCATTTGTTATTGGTGTGGAAATTCTACATGAACTTCCTTCATCCCGGGGAAAGGCGAAGGAGTATGCCGGAATTCCTACCGGCTAAAACCACTGGAGCGGTCATCTTCGGCACTGAAGGGGGGCTCCAGGTCCTCGTAAGATCACACTAGAGCCGCCCATCGGTGCCACGCCTTCAGCACATCTCGCTAGCGGAGGGGCAGGCGGCTCTAAAAAGGCCGCCCCCCAGGCACTTCTCGGGGAGGATTGTAAACGATCCCTTAAGGCTCACTGTGCGCTGTGCTACTCACACGGCGGCACGTAACTACGTGCCCGCCACCGTCATTCCAGGGGTCGCTCGGTGTGAACACGTGGACTCCCCAATCTGCGCGCCCGCGACCTGAGGCCCCCCAATGGCAATATATCCTAGCGACCACCTGAATAGTTTGCAAGCCCGTGTTATTCAGAGGGTAGTCAAAGATTCTATAGAGTGGACCTTCTGGCTTATTTAAATATCGTGGTTAAACGGACGATTATAGTGACGGAAATAACTTAAACTTGTGGTGAAGATAAGGGATTTATGTCCTTAGCATGTTCAGGAGTTAAATTGATAAGTCGATTTAGTAATTTTTCCTATTGTGAACTTTTATAGTTCCTGTGGGCGTCGCACAGGGAACTGGAATATATTATCATTTATCCAGTAATGTTCAGTGTAGGGGAAGGAATGTTTATCAGACATTTTAGGGCTGAAAGAATATAAAAGTGTAACTTATTTATCAACCTAGCCTTTTTTATACTTTTGTAATAATGGCTGCATTCCCGTGGATGGCGTAAAAGATGACGAAGGGACTGTAAATCAGAGGGATGGGTAGCAGCGTACATTCTGTGAAATTGCAGCCTGCCTTCTGCGCTCAACCCCCCTGCCAAGCATGGTGTGTCCTTGCTAATTCCTCCCAAAATGGCAACACAGTAGTAGAAATCTATGGGTGAGGTCTTAGGTTCAGTAGTAAATATTCTAAGGCTGATCTATGTATATGTGGCTATTCTAAGAACTCACCTTGTTACCCGCTACATGTGGGTACGAGTAACCCACAGTGCTTAATGGTACACACCAGGGTCTAACTCGGTTATTTGCCTTCTACGGAACCCATGGGATGAGAGGGGTAACTGGATCCGTGACCAGAGCTACATGGTTAAAGGTACATGCTACAATGATATTATAATAAAATATTTGCCATGGCAGATAACGGCTGACCTGATTCGATACACGGCATTTGTGCACAGCAACACGCATGCATCAGAATCGTTTAGCTCAACCATATTGTAGGGAACCCAACAAACCGATGCAGCGCCAGGATGACATTTAATTAAACAACATTCCATCAGCCCGTCTGCTCAATTGAAAGGGGCTTGATAAGGCTAAGGCTTTAGAGTGAGGAAACTTGGAACAAATAGTCTGGAATCGTCAACATGCAGTAAGCAAGCATGTTGATAAAGATAAGATAAAAATAACGTCTAATTTACAGACACTTGATGAGTAGTAGAAGCACTAGCAAGAAACTCCACGGTTAATCTTTCTAAATCATAATGGTAAAGTATTTAGTTTTCGAAATGAAGGTACTGTGACAATGCAGAAGAAAAGGAGAGATGAGATGCAGATGCAGGAGAGTCTAAACTTCTTAAAAAGTACACTAAACTATCCTGATTTACTAAAGTTTACGATTCAATTGTCATACCAGAATTAACATAACCAATCCTAACAGACGACACACACTTTACGAGCATGACGCATTGGTTTTCCCTTCTCTGTATGGGAAGAGGCTTTTTTTCTGCAGTTGGACAGTTACAGGCTAATATTACATTTAGAATAATTATTCAAAATCATTGCAATATTAGTTGGTTTCAAATACCAATAAATAAAAACATATATGAAATAAATTCCTTCGAAAACCATGGACGAATTGAAAAAGCACTAGTGTTAAGAATTTGCGAAACTGTGGGGCGCTTTCCTAGATATTCTACTTTCTCGTAAGAAAATATAAACACAAATATTCTAACAGCATAAGCCTCAAAGCGTGTATCAAATAAAATGCCGCTCACTTGTAGACTAAGATATTTTCTTTCAGTTATTCCTACGACCGAAATAGGACTTTATACATTTATTTCTAGATACAAAATGTCGTGTGGTACCATTTTTATCTAGCTTCTGATAAATTGTGGCTGCCATGAAGATGTTTATAAAAAGTGATTCCAATATGTTACTAGGAATGAGAGTAGTTTATGATTTATATGTAACTTCATATCGAAAAGTCTTTGTCTATCTGTTGCCCACGACTGGCAAATACGTCTGCCAAAAATAATAATAACAGTTCGTTCATTGCGGTTTTTTATGGGCAAAGTGGCGAAACAAAAGCTCGGAGTTAAAATTCGTGATTTAACAAGGATAAATTGGAAAACCAACCGGTCTTTAGTAAATTTAAATACGATAAATTCAAGGTAATTGCCGTGTGGTGCCGGCCCAGAATACTACCACCCCATCTCCTCCCATGGGTGTCGTAAAAGTCGACTAAGGGATTAGCCGGAGGATGGGCAGCAGCGTCCTTCGAGTATATTAACAACTCAACTGCGATCGCCAACCCGCCTGCCAAGCGTGGCGATTATGGCAAAACCCCCCAATGAGCCCACAACGCATCCATATCAGTCGTTGTGGTGATCTTTGGGGGAGGCCTGTGTCCAGCAGTGGACTTCATTCGGCCGAAATTAATGAATGAAAATGAATGAATGAAGGTAAATGCAGGCAAAGAACATTAGCGTACTAGCCAACGACCGTACATTTGCCGTGATCAGCATTTTACCTACATTGCAGCATTTGTACGCGTCACGGGCAGTTCACCGTCAGCAAGCGTATGGTGCACTCGCCTAACACTAGCATTTAATTATTATATCAAAATTAGTATTATTAATCACATCATTTATTTTTACATTTTGTTAGATATTCATCATATCAGCCACAGGTCGTCCACTGCTGAACAAAGGCCCCTTAGATCTCCACCACGAGCGGTCACACGCCGCTCTCATCCAACGACTCCCAGCGACCTTCACCAGATCGTCTGTCCACCTCGTTGGAGGCCGTCCCACGCTGCGTTTTCCGGTGCGCGGTCTCCATTCGAGAACCTTTTTGCCCCAACGGCCATCAGTTCTACGAGCAATGTGCCCTGCCCATTGCCACTTCAGTTTACTTATCCTTGCAGCTATGTCGATAACTTTAGTTCTTCTACGGATCTCCTCATTTCTGATTCGATCTCGTAGAGAAGTACCAAGCATAGCTCTCTCCATAGCTCGCTGAGTGACCTTGAGCTTTCTGATGAGTTAGATATTACATAGTAATAAACAGTATCAAAAACCTCCTCGTATCATTTAGCAATCAATGTACCTAACCCGTACAGTTAGAGAAAAGAAAAGATTATAAACATAAAGTAATATGCTTTATTGTACACACTTAAATGTAAAAAGAAAATAATATTTTGCAGGCATGTACAATGGTTACCGTGTGGTGCCGGCTCAGAATGCCACCACCCCATCTCCTCCCATGGGTGTCGTAAAAGTCGACTAAGGGATTAGCCGGAGGATGGGCAGCAGCGTCCTTCGAGTACATTAACAACTCAACTGCGATCGCCAACCCGTCTGCCAAGCGTGGCGATTATGGCAAAACCCCCGCAATGAGCCCACAACACATCCATATCGGTGGTTGTGGTGATCTTTCGGGGAGGCCTGTGTCCAGCAGTGGACGTCATTCGGCCGAAATGAAGATGTACAATGGACTGTCTTACGGCTATTAGCGGTCACTACCAGACAACCTTGGCATGAACAAGACTCATTTAAGATAGGTATCGAAAAATGATTGTAATTTGAAATAAATACAAAAACGGATTGTACTTTATGCACACGCGTTAGAAGTTGTATTTCTTTGGGGTAACAGCATTTTTTTTATCCGCATACCGGTCATTTAGGTAAGTGGAAAAACAATAGAATTATCGAAGAAAGATATGAAATACAATTAATAAAGTTTTGATTATAGAATTATATATTATATCTGTGGCGACACCTACATCGCCAGCAGCATAACTACAACTTACAACGACATCTACATGAATATAAATGCAACTCTCCGATGACGTCAAAGAATCCTGAATCACGCTATTAGAGTTTTCGCGCAACGCAGCATATATACAGTCGTCCAACATCGGACATTCGGCCCGCCAGGCATACCATCCACCTGGCTGGAGGATCCTCCCTTTTCTATGGAGGAACACCACACCTTGTTCCCCATATATCAAATAACAGTATTATAGACAAGTAAGTACAATTTATCTGTAGCGGAAACTGTTTCTCCTAACTCCCTGGTTTCGGAGACTCCTGAATTGATGTTGTTTCATTTAGTTTGTATTTACTTTTACAGTAACTTTATTTCACATTGATATATGTCTGTTTCTCGCTCTTTGTTAGTGGGTAATACTTCGCAATTTATATACTAGAAGTTTGCTAATTGCACCCTTAGTGCAGTGGCTAATGGATTGACTGTCTGCGCTACGTGTCACAGATTTAATCCCTACGCGTTACAAACAGTGTATGATCTAGGGATAGTCCTTTCGGTTCATGTTTGTGTATGTTAAATTGATTTCTGTTAGCTGTAGTCGACGACTGGGGGAATATTAGCGTTGGGCATAGTTCTTAAAAACAATATTTTACAATCAAAATGCGAGGTGGAAAGCAAACGCCAGATTTTCCAAATTTGGGAGGTTCAGAATATTGATATGGAATAGATATCGAATGGAGATGTCACAGTAATGACGAATGACAGAAAATTATGATGAGGTTTTATAGCGAGGTAGCTTTACCTAAGTGATTTATTTATTTTACTCGTTGTCTGTTGCTCTCTTGCTGTTCTCGAGTGGAGACCGCGCACCGGAAAATAAGTACATCATCAAATCAACTAAAGCAAACGTCCACTGCTGAACAAAGCCCTTCCTATGGTTTCGTCCCGAAGATCGGGCTCCCAAAGATCGTTACAATGAGCTGTCTGGGTGTGTTTTTTACTGCTCATTGGGCGGTTTTGCCATAATCACCACGCTAGGCAGGCGAGTTACCGATCGCTGTTAATGTACTCAAAGGACGCTGCAGGCCATCCTCCGGCTAATGTTATAGGCGCCTTTTAAAACACCTGTGAGATTCCTGGCCCACTCTATAGATTTCAACAATTGTGTCGTAATTTTGGGGGGTAAATTTGCTGGCACTCTCCGCGCTTGGCAGGCGGATTGGTATGTGCAGAATGGCTACCGTTCCACAGAACCGGTGCTGCTGCCTATCTTTCTGGTTGAGAGTCCATTGCTCGCTGTTTACAACATCCACGGCAGAAGGAGTAACGGTAACATGTGGGAAGTATCTACATAAGTAACAATTTTTTTATAGGCAAAGTTAGTTTTTAAAGTAAGCAAATGCATTTATACTCTTTGAAGTTATTCAATCATAATATTCATAATTAATAGTATTCCTATTATTATTGTTAACAAAAATCAAAAAATATTTTTATAAAAAAAAAAAAATGTACAATCCCTAGCTCAATTTAAATCTGAGTTTTCTTCCAGCAAAACTTAGTGTGAAAATGAAATTTTCTGATGTTGCGAAAAAATAAATAATAATAAACGAAAAAATAATATCGCATAATAAAATAAAGAACAAATCAAAGCCAGAAATGATTGAAAAGCATCTCTGAACCTGAATAGTATAAGAAAGTATTGTTTTATCTAAATCGGAAACAATGAAAAACCATTTTATGATAGAAAATCACGAACATTCATGTGACTGTAACAAAAGCAGACCCCAAAAAATAAATACAAAAGCGACGCCATTCATTTTCAGTGATCAAGTTTGAATGGCCCGCGTTTAGTTTTTTTTTCTATATCAGTACGTTTACGAGTCAGCAGTTTTATGCTGTTGTGTGGCAGACACTTTCTGTTAGTTCAATGAAATAAATGACATGTCTCGTTATGGTCTTGGCGTTGGAGATAAGAAGGTTTGGTGTCAAGCTGTCAATTATGAATTATATTTTCCTGTCTCCATAGATTTAAGTCAATAGAGGTGTCGCGCTACCCGGAGTAATAAGAAAATAATGTTATGGCTAGTAATAAGAATGGCTGAAAGTTTTCATTGATCACACTTTCAAACGCTTTCGTACACAGTATGTTAAAAAACGAAGCAGGAGCGCAGCGGAGATTGAAACGTTGCTGATTTGGGCACTGTGCATCGACTTTAAAAAATACTGTGAACATAAAAAATCTCGCACACAAAAGACATCCATGTTTAAAAACGAAGCAGTGGAGATTGAAACGTTGCTGACTTGGGCACTGTGCATCGACTTTAAAACATACTGTGGATATAAAAATAACTAGCACACAAAAGACATACTATGTTTAAGAACGAAGCAGTGGATATTGAAACGTTGCTGACTTGGGAACTGTGCATCGACTTTAAAACATACTGTGGATATAAAATAACTCGCACACAAAAGACATACTATGTTTAAAAACGAAGCAGTGGAGATTGAAACGTTGCTGAATTGAGCACTGTGCATCGACTTTAAAACATACTGTGGATATAAAATAACTCGCACACAAAATACATACTATCTTTAAAAACGAAGCAGTGGAGATTGAAACGTTGCTGACTTGCGCACTGGGCATCGACTTTAAAACATACTGTGAACATAAAAAAACTGGCACATAAAAGACATACTATGTTTAAAAACGAAGCAGTGGAGATTGAAACGTTGCTGACTTGGGCACTGTGCATCGACTTTAAAACATACTGTGAACATAAAAAAACTCGCACACAAAAGACATACTATGTTTAAAAACGAAGCAGTAGAGATTGAAACTTTGCTGGATTGGGCACTGTGCATCGACTTTAAAACATAATGTGGACATAAGCAAACTCGCACATAAAATACATACATACAAGTACATATGAGCCTCACAGACAATATACTACATGATCACGCTCACTCACACTCTCACAAACATAAAAAGTGCGGTTAAAACAGTCAGGTATTGCCTTGCCAGTATTGCCTTGCCAGTATGGCGTTGGAAATATTGTCGCATCTTCCATCGCCCTTGGGGAATAGGGAGAGGCCTTTGTTCTTTCAGTCTGGGCCTTGACAACTCTAAACATAATTACCTAATTGATCATCTTTGGTACCAAAGAGGAGCTCCGGGATCTCGAGAACGAATACTCCGGAGCACCTATTGGTGTCACGCTTACGAGTACATCTCAGAGTGGGTGACTGTAAACACAAAATAGAAGAATAAAGATAATATAAAAGGCGGCTTTGTAAAGGATTCCCACAAAATGCCTTGAAATGCACTGTTTTTTATTTTACTATAATCAACCCGGTCACGAGATCAGCAAGTCATTCCCGTGGTGGTAAGTGTCACGTCTGTCCTGTAACAATTGTACTAGTACTGTGTGGTACACGTTAGTTACACAATAGTTATTTAGTTTTTTAATAAGCTGTACATAATTTCATTCGCTATAGTGCCCTTTAAACACACATACACAAACACACAGTAATGTAATGCAGTAATGTCTAAAGTTTAAACACTTCTGCTTGGTGGCGAATACCTGGCACTGCGGTCATACTGTAGAGACGAGGTTGGTTATGAGTCTCAAAGGAGTTATGGTTTCCAACCTCCCAATTTATTGTATGATTTAACAGTATACGATTGATTTCAGAATAAATATTTGGTATGATTCAAATCGTCTGACAACTGAAAAATGTCTTCAAGGAATCTTAATTCTGTGTCTTGTCTTACCACTGGTTTGAGCAGTAGTTACCGCGAGTATTTTATACCTATTATAATATTTCAAAGATGCCTCAAACTCCCCGGTAAGAACAGTATCTACCTTTTTTTTCATTGATGTCCAGTGGAAATTCTACATGAACTTTCTTTGCCGCGGGCAAGGGCGAAGATGTATGCTGGACTCTTACCGGCTAAAAGCACTGGGGCTGTCATTGTCGGCACCAAAGATGGGCTCCAGGTCCTCGTAAGATCATACTACAGCACCCCATTGATGCCACGTCCTTAGGCCTTCTCCTTCTGGAGCACGACACTCTCTCAGATCTCGACCAGCGCATGACTTACCCAGACTAATAATATTCTATTTATTTTAATATACTTTATCAAAGGTTTTCCAATAAATATATTTCTATCACCAATTTTGCTGAATAATACTATCGACTCATTTTATGTTTACATTACCGTTTGAAAGAGCATACGTGAAAGCTTATATCACACACAGCTGATTTGAAAATTCCCTAGTAAAGTACTCATAAAACATACATTATAGACCACTAGTTACCATTTTATTCGAAAATCGTCACTCCCTGAAATTGGTTTTCTGCTGGAGTAAAACAAGATTTTACAAAATTTTTTTTCTTCTTGCACATTTAGTCCGATGAGAATTTCAAGATTCTTTAGCTTCACAACGGTATTACGGCGATGATGAAAAATATTTTTTTCTCTAATCCAACTATGATATGATATGATCCAGAGTAATGGCCTATTACCATTTACGAGTCACAATCCCAAACTTTGAACTGTCATCAAGAGTTTCTTAACAGCAAAGACATTAACTAATCTAAGAGAAGAACGTCCAAATTCTGTTAACCTTGGAAATTTAACCCAGTAATTGTTGTGCTTTGCTCAAGTCACCGAAATGTTTGAATTTTGAAAGAAATAGTAAATTATGTACTACCCTGACGAAGATGAGTCTCTATGTCATTTATTAAAAAAACGGTTGGAAAATATTGAGTCGAATATTATTTTACATACGCTCATAGCCAGTTGCACTCACTGATTGGTAAACGATTGGTGAGGTTAAGCAACGCTTGGAGTGGTCCATCTATGGATGGGTCATCGCATCGCGTATTTGAACAGAGCTTTTTCTGAGGCTTTTAGGTGGCCTAAACAACTCTGACACAAGGTCGGCCACTAAACATAGGAATAAATGTATAAAAAGCCGAATATTTCAGTTGGTTGTATTTCTCACTGACTTACTGACAGCCCTGAGGCTCGTCTTTCGTTCAATCTTTTTGTTTTACCGGGTCGTCAATATACTCAAATCTCAGCCAACTGGCTCATTAGCCTTCGTACACAATCATCATCATCGTCATCATCTCAGTCATCCCAAGTTGCGTTTTAAGGTGCGCGGTCTCCAAAAAAAGTTTCTAGTCTGTTAGTAATGTCAACACATACGAGTATATAATATTAGTAATAACGCAGACACCGGTGTTGCTCCTTGTCGCCTGTAGTGGTGGCCATTTAGGAGGTCCATCTTGTGAGTGGCGAGTCACCGTCTGCCAGAGAATTTCACTTTAAAGGTTAAAAGGCAGACGCCGTTTTTTCCTATTTTTAAGAAAATAATAAATATAAAATATAAATAAATATTAAATCCATTTAGCACCCATTTCAATAGACGTAAACTTGTAGTTTCCATTTCATACTATAGTTTTATACCTCCGAGGGCCACCCTGCATTTTATAGTGCAGCCATGGAGAGTCCCCGGTTAGTGTCCCATTACATTTTAGATTAAAATTCTCTAAAGGGCATCTGCGTGTTTGACCCATGTCCCAGCGTAAGTCTATCAAAAGACCGGGTTCCCCCTCACAGGGGATATAAACCCGTGAAAAGAGAGACATAATAATAAGTTTATATGACCAAAAGAAAAAGTAACACATATACATTATAATCTAAACAAACAATTAGTAAAATTGAAATGTCTGTTTTTAATGTCAAAATAACAGCTTTTTACTAAATGCATAAAAAAGTATATACGGTACTCATAACAAAAAAAAAATGACTGTCTGTCTATTTATTTCGGCTAATCTCCGGAACGGCGCGACCGATTTTGATGGGACTTTCACTGGCAGATAGCTGATATTATAAAGAGTAACTTAGGCTACTTATATTTAAGATTTTTTCAAATATAATTTTGGTACCGCGCAAAAAATGAAACCCCATGAAATCTAATATAATCCTATTTATTTGTAAATTAAACGGTGGGTGAAACCACGGGACACAGCTAGTTGCTAATAAAATTGCAGCATACTCGGTATAACGAACAGCATTAGTGAAATAATAGATGACAGTAACTGTATTTTTTTATAAAATTGTCGTAATCACTAAATCTCTGTTATTTAAAAACCCCAGTAGATGAAAATTTATTATTACGAAATAAATTAAATTACAACAAATATCTACACTACTCTGCTACCACACTACATAATATAAACTAATTTATTCCTGACCGTGTTACAAAGATATACAGATATCTAATACAACGATATCGGAATTTTAAGCAAATTTACTTTTATAAAAGCAATCTATCATTCGTGACCCGCTTACAACTCTCTTCGCTGTATTTATGAATGTTTGCCGCTTGTTGATACGAATTATGTTTTGTGAATGTATAATCAGGGTGTACAGCACCCTTCTCATCCCCTCAATGTTTATCTTTGCAATGTCCAACCATTACATATTCATCAAAGTGCGTGAAGTTGGACGGTGGACCCCATTTTTTGTTTTTGCGTTACCTTTAGTGTTCATTCATATTTTAATATACAGGATGTCCAGTAAATAGCACGACATACTGCAAGAGATGAGAGCTTGGGTCAATACTTACCAAAAAAACACAATATATGTTCAGCAAAATCTTACGGATTTACAGTAGTACAAAATTTTCCGAAATATCGAAAAATCTCGACCATGACACAGATTTTTAAGCGTCTCGTAATGAAAAATTCCTTTTCTAGTTTTTTTTTACCTCAAATTATTTGTGAATAGCTACTTTACTCTTTGATAAGTCTTTATTCTATTAAAAACTAAAATGTTTTCAAGAAATACAATTTTTATTTAAATTTTCACAATACAATTTTCTTATCGCTTATCTTACAACTACTGTAAATCCGTAAGATTTTGCTGAACATATATTGTGTTTTTTTGGTAGGTATTGACCCAAGCTCTCACCCCCTGCAGTATGTTGTGCTATTTACTGGACAACCTGTATATCAAAAGGGTATTCGATATTTAATTCACAGGTTTTGTTTTTAAACAACATATTTACGTGACAAGATAGTTATTCACCTGGTGGTAAGTGTCATGCCTGTCCATAACAATTGTGTTGTTTCTGAGGACAGGTCCTGCGTGGCACCACACTACACTCGTTACCTCGAGACATAAAGTTATGTAGTATCTTATGCCTATTCATTTCACTAGCTACGGATTTTATCTGCTAAAGCAAAATACCTGTCATTACATATGGCACATGGCCGTGTGTGTGGTGCCGGCTCATCGCCGTGTGGTGCCAGCTCAGAATGCCACCACCCCATCTCCTCCCATGGGTATCGTAAAAGTCAACTAAGGGATTAACCGGAGGATGGGCAGCAGCGTCCTTCGAGTACATTAACAACTTCACTGCGATCGCCAACCCGTCTGCCAAGCGTGGCAATTATGGCAAAATCCCCCAATGAGCCTACAGCACATCCATATCGGTCGTTGTGGTGATATTTGGGGGAGGTCTGTGTCCAGCAGTGGACTTCATTCGGCCGAAATGATGGCATATGGCACAGAAACGTGTTAACA
Organism: Diloba caeruleocephala; assembly: GCA_947459985.1. Classification (NCBI taxonomy): domain Eukaryota; kingdom Metazoa; phylum Arthropoda; class Insecta; order Lepidoptera; family Noctuidae; genus Diloba; species Diloba caeruleocephala. The sequence continues at coordinate 1,602,381 of OX381616.1, read as the reverse complement.
CACTATGGGCCTCATGAGAAAGCTTAAGGTCACTAAGCGAGTTATGGAAAGAGCTATACTCGTTATTTAATACCGGGATAATAGGAGATCTGTAGAAAAACTGAAGTTGCCGATATGGCTGAAAGAATTTGTAAGCTGTAGTGGTAACGGGCAGGACAATAAGCTCGTAGACCGGGTTGGGCAGAGATTGTCGAGTGAAGACCACTCACTATAAAATGCAGCATAGGACGGCCTTCAATGAGACTGACGACCTGGTGATGATAGCTAAGAGATGGCGGAAGCTGGCAGCATGTAACCGGTCATTGTGTAAATCTATGGGGGACGCCTCACGTCCTCACTTGTTGAGCAATGCACGTCAATTGGCTGATATGATGATGATAATGATAAAAGCAAAATGGAAGAAATGAGTTTGAAGTCAATGTTTGCGACATCGTGCCTTCCTAAAGAGTATTTCGATTTTGATGATCTTTTTTACCAAATGCATGATTAATACAGATCTGATAATAACAAAGTCTATGTGGAACGCGCATTATTGAAGCAGTACTATAATATAGCAAATATATAGTGTATACATTCAACTAATACACGGTTTCATTTCTTACATAAAAAAAATCCTAAAATCAATCTACGTGACAACTAACCACTAGGAGAGTTTATATATCGTGCCTGATCTCGGCAAAATGAAATTAATTTTGATAACTATATGGATAAGCATTTATTAGTAATTGGATTTATGACTGATTAGTATTCGAGTGTCTTGATGTGTGTGCTCTGAGACTTATTTGAGAGGGCTCTTAGTTCGTGATTAGTTTTCAAGCTGTTTGGAAAATATTTGCTGCTAAGATTATATAAAGATGTATTTGAGCCCAAACGAGAGGACATCTAGCTTGTCGGTCACCAACTTTCCCAGCGTGTTGACTCCGATTAGATTTTCTTTTAAAAGATCCTACGGTTCTTCAAGAAGTATCTAAATGCGTCATTTAATTTCTCTACGAGTTCGAATAAAAATGTGGAGATCCGTAAAAGAACTAAATTTGCTGATATAGGTGAAAGGACAACTGAGCTGAAGCGGCGATAAGCGGAGCAACTAGCTCGTAGAACTGATAGCAGTTGGGGCACAAAAGTTTTCAAGTGGAGACGGTACGACGTACCGAAAAGTGCAGCGTGGGTGATGGACAAAAACATATTATCACAAAAGATGACATTTTAGGCGATTATGAAAATACACCTAAATGAGCACACAGCAAACCCATATCGGTCGTTGTGGTGATCTTTGGGGAAGCCTGTGTCCAATAGTCGACTTTATTAGGCCGAAATGATGAAGTCTAGCCAGGCTTCGTCTGTGACCTTGTTGAAGTCTTCAATGGTGCAGGCGAACGATCCTCAGGGCAGAGGCGTAAGCTTTCTACGCTACGTGTCGCGGGTTCGATCTCCGTACGGAACTTATATTTGTACAATCCACAGACCGTTGTTTAAGGTCTGGGCTTATGGATGTGAGATTCATGTATGTAATCTGTACCCAGGGCACAGGAGAACCTCAGGTGTGAGACAATGTATTAAAAATATTGGACGGTAACGCCCACTGTGCACGGCTAAAGAGGGTTGTGGTGGGAGGGTTGATCATTTTGCCACGTTGCCTGTAATAGATGACAGGGAGTACAACGCAGAAGCTACGCTGTGCTACGTGTCACAGGTTCAATTCCTACATGGAATAAATATCTATGAAGCCTGTTGATACTTGTTTCGGGGCTGGCTGTTTGTGCGTGCGGGATTTATAGTAGTATTTTGGCCAAATAGTCTGTAGTCTGTCTGTATTACATTTGCACTTAAAGTATTACAAAATATGGCTATATGCTGGTACAGAATCAAAATCAACGTTTTATATTTCAAACTAGCTGGGACCCGCGGTTTCACCCGCGTTTAATTTAAAAGAAATTTAGAGTACTTCGACATAGACACTTGACACAATATATATATTGGATTTCAAGGGTTTTATTTTTTTACGCAGAACTCTAATTCTTTATCTAAAATAAAATTAGCCTAACTTATTCCTTATAACATCAGCTATCTGCTGTGAAGGTCCCGTCAAAATCGGTCCAACCGTTTTGGAGATTACCCGGAACAAACATACAGGACGGACAGACAGACAGACAAAAAATTAAAAAATAGTGTTTTTGTTATATGTAACGTACATACTTTCATATGCATTTAGTAAAAAGCTGTTATTTTGACATTACAAACAGACACTCCAATTTTATTTATTTGTATAGTTTAACCAATTACTGGCACTTATCAAACGTCAGAATTTAAGTTGCACGGTTCCAATTGGTTGAGCCACATCCGTAACCTGTCTAATTTTCCTAACGAAAAAATCAGAGCTCAGTTTGCCTGAAAGTACCCTTATAATGTCCCCCATTGCAATTTTGTGCCCAAAACACAGTTGAGTTTTACTTGAATACGCATATGGGCCACAGTTGCCGTTGAAAATTTTACACATAAGCCAATCGGGTATCTTACGTAGTATATCATTGGGTTCTACAACAAGTCTATCTTTTCTGTTTACCTTAAATATAAGTGATGTATCGTCGGCAAATAATAGTATTGTTTTACATTGTATTATATTATTTTTATTATGTATTACATTGTATTGTTTACCGATCAGCAAGTGTACTTCGCTATGAGCACCTGTAACTGACCCCTGGTTGGGTATAAATGATGTTATCTAGAGCTTGCGAAGGTACATTAATAAGAGAAATATTAACAGACTAAATAGGAATTTATGTCTACAGCTACTACTACAGCTTGTACTTGCGATGCAGGAATAATGAAGTAAACCTTTGGTCAAAAGGCTATTACAGACATTACTCTACATTTCTCTCACATAATATTGTACCATAAAATGTCTCTGGACTATAAAACAAAACTTTTGAGTTTGTTTTGGCATTTCTTATCAGAGGCCATCAGTAGGAAATGCCGGCATCGTCTCAATTTATTGATAAGTGGAAATGTTTTTTGAAACCTGCTTGTTAAATAACTATTGGTAATTCATGAGCGCGGTGATTATTACATTGCAATAATCACCGCATTTGGTAGAATTAAATCTTCCGGTTCGTTGATTTTAACACGCAGAAATACGCTGCTGCTTATCTTCAGCATAGATGGGCTAGGTAGAAGAGACATTCCGGAAAGACGGCAGCGCGTACGTGGTCACGTGCCGCTGTGTGCGCAGTACAGAGAGGCTGGGGGGGGGGGGGGGGTCCTTTAAAATCCTCCCCAAGAAGTGCCTAGGAGGCGACCTTTTTACAGTCGCCGCTCCTCCGCTAGAGGGGGTGATCGATCTACAGTCATCCCCTTCGTGATGTGCCTAAAGGCGTGGCACCAATCCGCGGCTCTAGTGTGATCTTACGAGAACCTGGAGCCCCCCGTCGGTGCTGAAGTTGACCGCTCCAGTGGTTTTAGCTGGCAGGAGTCTGGCATACCCCTTCGCCATTCCCCGGGGCGGAAGTTCATGATGAATTTCTGCTGGGGACCAATAAAAAAAAGATAGAGTAGAGTTAGATCTACTCTTCTTCGAAAAACACCAATTCAAATCAACGACCATGTCGTATTTGCAGCAAAAATAAGTTAATCCAGCTGGCTTTACGACGTCCTTTTAACACGAAATTAAGTACATGGACCAAAACTTATTTACATAAGACATAACATATGTTTCAAGTTTTCCCTTAAGACGAACGTTAACTTTGATATATTATATAATACGCCTTATTATATCTCAAAAGTCGGCTCCTGACTGAAGTGTGATAATTTTCAAGTAAAACAGACTTGTAAAATACGACCTTACATAAATTTTATGCTTAGCATGTGATATTTAGATGTCTTATGAGAAGACGGATATGTTGTATATTTCCACGACGTTTATTTTACGGATGAAGCACATTTTCCAGCGATGTGAAAGTTATATGCGACGGTATTGATTGAGTTTTTTTTTTTTCATTATTTTGTCGCATTATTATCCGTGTGGTGTCCGGATTAAGGGTGCTATACACCACTCCATCTCCTCCCGTGGAGGTCGTAAAAGCCGACTAAGGGACTCTAACCCAGAGGGATGGGCAGCAGCGTCCTTTCTGTGGCACAGTAGCCATTTTGCGCTCACCAACCCGCCTGCCAAGCGTGGTGAGTACTGGCAAATTCCCCCCAATATTATGACACAGTTGTGGAAATATATGGGGGAGGCCTTTGTTCAGTAGTGGACGTTGTATGGCCGATATGATGATGATGATGTCTCATTATCTCGAAAAATGGTTTTCTTCTATACCATGTGCTGTGGCCCTATGCAGGCCATTAAACAGCATCATCATCATCATTATTTCAACTGAAAAACGTTTATTGCTGAACATATGTCTCCCCCAAAGATTGCCACATCGACCGGTCTGGGTTTATGTTGCTTGCTCATTGAAGGGTTTTGTCATAATTGCCGCGCTTGACACAACTGCCAAGCGTGTAACCCAACGGTTACTACACCCACGGGAAGAGATGGGGTGTTGCTATTCTTAGCCAGGTCCTCGTAAGATCACACTAGTGCCGTCCATTGATGCCACGCCTTTAGGCACATCTCGGAGATGACTGTAAAACGGTCGCTGCTTCTAGCGACAGCAAAAGCCACCAACCCAGGCATTTCTCGAAGGGATTGCCGTTACCGTCAGCTATGAATGCTTGAAACACTAGAGGTACATTTCATGCGTTGCCATCCTGTAAACATTTGTTCTCGCCCTTTGATTTCAACTAACCTCAATGGAGCCAAGCCTCAAGTCACCTTACCTGAAAGTACTTTGATCGCAAGTAGAATAAAATGTAGTGCTCTCGCCCACGCAAAAGCTTTCATTCACAAAGCACTCCAAGTCTGTAGGTTAAAATGTCAGATCTTAAGTTAAGCAAAATTTTGTAGAATGGTATTTACGTTGCACAGGGATATTGTTCGGCGCTTATGTCATTACACGCACAGTTTATATTTTAATGCAACTAAAAAAAGGTTTCATATCATATCAGCCACAGGATGTCCACTGCTGAACTAAGGCCTCCTCTTTAGATTTCCACAACGAGCGGTCACATACCGCTCTCATCCAACGACTCCCAGCGACCTTCACCAGGTCGTCTGTCCACCTCGTTGGAGGTCATCCCACGCTGCGTTTTCCGGTGCGCGGTATTAAATCGAGAACCTTTGTACCCCAACGGCCATCAATTCTACGAGCAATGTGCCCAGCCCATTGCCACTTCAGTTTACTAATCTTTTCAGCTATGTCAACAAAAAAGGTTTGCAACCCCAATAATATAATAAAATTGAACGCGCTAAACAAGGGCACTAACAGTCGGATAAAAAAAAAAACTGCTTTTGATATCTTGAGAAAGGTATAGGGTAGGCTATTTAACATCACGCTACGATCCTTAGGAGCCGAGCAAAAAGAAAAAAGTTAGAAAGGACCCTAAGTGAAAACAAAGTAATAACGTGGGCGGGCGGTGCAACGCGGTGAGTCAGGGGCTGAGGGCTGCCTGCCCAACGAAAATCGAGCATTACAATGAAGAGCCAGACGTAGACGTTTGCATAGACGCTGAAGTACTCTGTTCTTTATATACTAGCTGGGTCCCGCGGTTTCACCTGCCGTTTAATTTAATGTTGGATTATTTATAAATAATTTAGAGTACTTCGGCATAGAGACTTGACATAGAGTATATATATATATATATTGAATTTCACGGGATTTCATTTTTTTGCGCCGATATCTAATTATTTTTCTAAAATAAAAGTAACCTAAGTTATGCCTCATAACATCAGCTATCTGCCAGTGAAAATAAGAAAACCCATAGAAATCGGTCCAGCCGTTTTGGAGATTAGCGGGAACAAACAGACAGACAGACAGACCGACAGACAGACAGACAATTTTTTTTGTAGTATGTACCGTATATACTTTCGTATGAATTTAGTAAAAAGCTGTTATTTTGACATTAAAAACAGATACTTCAACTTTATTTATTAGTATAGATTAAATATACCCGGATTTATTTTAAATAAAACGGTGGGTGAAACCGCAGAGCACTGCTAGTGTCACCATAACATGTTTAACATGAAGATATTAAATACATTGAGTGATTTGGGGATGAAAGCATCAAAGCAAAGTAAGAGCGTGTAGTGAGTAAAACTTAGCTCTACATGTTTTCTCAATGAGACACGAAACTTGGATATACTTATATTAAATAAAATGTTACACTTTTAAAATTGCTAATAAACTAAACGTTTTTCCACTTTCTAGAAATACGCGATCCTTTATATCTATTGAAAAAAATAACTCAGTCTGCGTCCCTCACTTTGAGGAATTGGAGGGCAAAAGTCGTAAACTATGAATTTTGTCGTTACTTATACACTGAATCTAGCTGAACAAATTCTAGCTAACAGCTAGCAACGAGTAGCCATCAGTTAGTATTATTCTCTACTACTTATATTGCGGGAAGCTTCAGAAAGAGTTTCATTGTCTTTCATGATTCAGTGAGTAAAAAAATCTACGAAATTTTGTTATAAAAGATATTAAAGTAACAGGGGTATAAAAAGTAGTTTCATTTCGGCCGAATGGAGTCCACTGCTGGACACAGGCCTCCCTCAAAGATCACCACAACGACCGATATGGGTGTGTTGGGTGCTCATTGAGGGGTCTTGCCATAATCGCCACGCTTGGCAGACGGGTTGAGTTGAGTTGTTAATGTACTCGAAGGACGCTGCTGCCCATCCTCCGGCTAAACCCTTAGTCGACTTTTACGACACCCACGGGATGAAATGGGGTGGTGGGATTCTGAGCCGGCACCACACGGCAAAAAAAAAGTAGTTTAGTAAGTACATAAATTAGGTTTGAGTCTAGGACGATGTTATGGTGATGTTAACAACATTCTATACAGCTTCCTTCAAAAGTTATGAAGATCCGAAAATACGACCAGAATCTTCGAGAATAGGTTACGCTGACGCTTTTCGAAGTCAACTTGGCAGAGACATTACCATACCCCCTGATTTAGTAAAATGAAATAAGACAAACCAAACATCATAAAATATTATATGCTGAAATATGTTTCCTGTTGGTAGATCTCTTATTGCAAGAGGCTGCTAGGTAGGTATCACCGAGTCTGCGTGCTCACACCGAGCGGCCCCGGGAAGACGGCGTTGCGCACGTCATCACGTGCCGCCCTGTGCGCAGCACAGCGCAAAGCGAAGCTAGGGGGGATCCTTTACAATCCTCCCCGAGAAGTACCTGGGGGAGGCGACCTTTTTACAGTCACCTTTCCTCCGCTAGAGGGGGTGACCGCTTTACAGTCATCCTCTCCGTGATGTACCTAAAGGCGAGCCACCAATGGGTGGCGCTAGTGTGAGCTTACCAGGATCTGGAGCCCCCCTTCGGTGCCGAAGATTACCGCTCCAGTGGTTTTAGCCGGTAGGAGTCCGGCATACCCCTTCGCCCTTCCCCAGGGCGAAGGAAGTTCCACTAAAACGTTTAAAGAGATATAGTAAAAAAAGGTAGGTACCACCGCAGTGCCAGATATTCGCCGCTAAGAAGTAGTATTAAGTAAACTGAAATGGCAAAAGGAGGGGCGCGTTGCTCGTAGAGGAAAAAGCCGTTGGCCGTTGGGGAAAAAGGTTCTCGGGTGGAGACCGCACACCAAAAAGCGCAGCGCGGGACGACCTCCAACGAGATGGACAAACGACATGGTGAAGGTCGCATGGGGAAATCTATGGGGGAGGACTTTGTTCAACAGTGGACGTCCTATGGCTGCTACGATAATGAAGCAGTAGTATTTAAACTTATGACATTACTGTGCAAGGCATATAGGACAGTAAGTACTGAAGCTCTGCCTGTGCTAGCAGGTGTTTTGCCAGTCGATCTTGAGATACAGCGACGTGCTGCAATGTACTACTCAACTAGAGAAAACATGGACGCGGAATTTCTGCTACAACGCGATCGTGTTAGGATCTGCAGATTGTTTAAACCACAGACTGGTGTTTGGGAGGAACTCTTGGCCGAATGGCAATGCAGGTGGGACACGTCTATTAAGGGCCGTCACCTGTACCAGTACTTTCCATCCATTCGTGAGCGGCTGGCAAGTGCATGGTTGGAAGTTGATCATTGCGTGGCTCAATTTCTCACCGGTCATGATAACTTTAAGAGTAAATTATTTAGCTTCAAGCTTGTTACCTCACCATTCTGCAAATGTTCAACACCGGACTGTGAATATGAACAGTCTGCACATCATATCCTGTGGGAGTGTATTCTTTGGCAAGATGAACGCAACATTATGTTTGACAGCATGCAAGTTACATCCGGGGTTGTTTACTATACAGACCTTGTTGCGACTAGGACGAATTTCCGTGCGTTCAAGTGTTTTTGCCATACCTACTATTGGAATCAGTCACAATAGCTCACAACATAGGACCCGTAAATAAAAAAATTGTACCCGTGGTGCTTGGCAACTGGGCTTAACCCTGTTGTAAACTCCCATTTATTGTGCATATTATGGCCTATCGTTTTTCTCTGTCTCCTGCTTGCTACGGAGGGAAGTGGAACGTATATTCTTTCCTACTCCTCCTTTTTCTTTTCTGATTAATTTCGGTGCGGGTTCCAAGACAGTTATTCATTTCTCTGGGACACACCGAGCTTCATTGATCGGTGTTCTTTTCGGTGGTCGCCATTGTAGATCCTGGCTTACAGGAGTTGCAGTGGTTGGGAATGTGTGGCGGGCTTGTCCCAAAATAAAAAAAAATTACTGTGCTCCGGTTAGAAAGGCACTAGCTACTGAAATTACTGGGCAAAAGAGACTAAATAACTTTCGACTCAAAGTGACGAGCGCAGTGTGGTGCTTCACAGGGCTATTCCTGGGTAGCATTTTAATTGTTATGGGTAGGCAAGTCACTTGACACCAGGCGAATGTCTTGTTAGCCTCATCTCTAAGATGTATAAAAAATGTATCTAATATATTCCGAAGTTTCAAATTTACCAGAGTGCTATGTTAACCACGCCAATTGACAGATATTTCTAACATATTCAAAGAGATATAGTAAATTGACACTGTAAAATAATTAATCAGTTCTGAGCACAGTTCCAATAACTTGCTTACTCTTGAATAATATGCTGGTGCAGCTTAATTGGCTGATTCTGGTCAGAACAGTCTACATTATGAGCTTGGTAATAGCGTTGCCGTTGGTAACAATGAAGCACTGAAAGTTTGCTTGCAAATATTTCATATAAATGAGGTTGCTCCACATTTGATGTCTTCAGTATTGTCAGTACAGTTGTCAGACATAAAAGTCACATCTAAAAAAACGTAGACCTAGAGCAATTATCAATAGGGAGTGATCGAACCCGCAATCCATAGCGCGAAAAACAATAAACGGAAACTGCAACAAACCTTCAATGGAAACTTAAGCCTCCAATAGGCCAATCTTCCAAACTGGATCTAAACTCTCTGTATCCTGAAACTAGATTCGAAAAACTCTACTCACACTGCTTTTATAAAACACTTCAAACATTTTCATTCAACAAATCATTCGCAAAGTCATATCGGAAACGCTTTATTTCACAAAATGAAAACGTCACTCGACTATGACGAATGGCTCTAACAAAATTCACATTTCAAAATCAGCCGGTTGTGTAAACGTGATGGAAGCGTGACGACAGCGTGATGTGTCTGAAATGATAACGACGCCTGTGTCTGATGGTAGCGGTAAACGAGAAATGAACAACGAAACGATTTTGATATGCTAATTGTAATTAGGGTTCTCTTAGTTTTCTGTACTATACATGATTAATGTTGCAGTGTAAAAGTTGGGCAATATGTTATTGTTACAAAGTAAGTGAATAAAGGTTTGTTAGAAGCGAAGGGCGCCCTTCAATACATGGTGTTGAAAACAGTAATCAATATTTATTTTCAGTCGCATAAATAGGGCTAGCTAGAAGCCATCCAAATACTCTTGGAACAAGGCTTAATATCCTGTAGACCGGGATATGATCTGAATATTGGCTGAATAGGTCGACACATAAGGGGATCACAATAATTTATTTTAGACAATCAAAAACGGAATGATGTGGGATCTTGTAAATATTTTTGTTTTTCGAAGTAGTCTCCAGTCTAGTCACATGCGATAGAACCATTGACTGAAGCAGTGAACCCACTCTTTTTTAAGGATCTCTTCCACGTTTTTTTTTGAGCGCAGTCATGACATCTTCGGGTTTAAATAAGCGATTTCCTTTGAGTTTATCTTTTATTTTGTGGGTAATAAATATAAATCGTAAGGTGCAATGTCGGGACCACGAATGCTGCAAAGTATTCGAAACGTCAGGAAAATAAAAAATCTAAAATATACGCGATAGAATCCGTTTAAAAGTATTTTATTATAATTATATATCGTTATCAGAAATGAGGAGATCCGTAGAAGAACTAAAGTTGTCGACATAGCTGAAAGGATTAGTAAGCTGAAGTGGCAATGGGCGGGGCACATTGCTCGTAGAACTGATGGCTGTTGGGGCACAAAGGTTCTCAAATGGAGACCGCGCACCGGAAAACGCAGCGTGGGACTACCATCGACGAGGTGGACAGACGACCTGGTGAAGGTCGCTGGGAGTCATTGGATGAGAGCGGCATGTGACTGCTCGTTGCGGAAATCTAAGGGGCAGGTCTTTGTTCAGCAGTGGACATCCTGTGGCTGATATGACGATATTTATGTGAGTTTTGGACGGCTTTTGTGACGCTGATGTGGTGCTCTTAAATTGTTACGTTGAAGCACTTCCTTCACGTCAGGAAAAACGAAATTCTAGAATATACGTGATGTAATCCGTTTAAAAGTGTTCTGTTATAATGAGTGATAATCGCGAAAACTTAAGCGATTACTATAGGATTGATGTAAAACATGTGGAATGGAACGTAAAGGTGCGAGTGAATGAAAAAAGAAAGAAACAAATAAAAATGTTTTATTTTGGGCTCGCACAGGAAGTTACAAATAACATAAAGTAAAAAAATGATAACAATATTGAGGCAACCTGGACGATGCCAAAATAGGGCCCTATGCAGCATAATTCTGTGAAATTTAGATAAATAAATAAAAAAAATAGGTGAGAAAGGGAGGGAAGAAAGGACGTGAAGTATGGCGGCAACGTATAATGGTGGAGTGTGTGCGGGTAAATTGAATGGACTAAAAATAAGATTTGATTCAATAGTATAATATCTCTGTAATCTTAAAGCAAAATATTAAAATTATAAAGTTTGTGTTTAAGGATTTTTATTGCACACGATCCCGAATCTCCATAACTATATTTTTCTACATTTGGTTTGCTGTGCAAATCCGAAACAGTTATATTAAATTTATTCAATTCCCTTAAATTCCATTGTTAAATATCCTCATGGAATTTAAATTTCTATAAATAAAGTTAATTCGCGTTCATCTAAAGAACTTGAACAACTTCCAAGTAATATTCAAGTTTCAATGGTATTTTAATCTCTGTGAAAATTCGTTAATGAATTTACGAAAGTTAGGAGTTTGGCAACTGGTAATCGAGTACTAAACTTAAGTTGTTTATGACACTCCAGGGTTCTATTCTTATTCCATTGGGTCTTGTTCCAGGAAAGAATAGGCCAACCCCACCCCTATGAGTGTCCTTAAAGGTGTCAAGAAGATGGAGAGCGGCATCCTTTTGTGGGTAGCCAAAAATTGCGATCTAAGTCAGCTAAGCGTGGGTATTATGGCAATATATGGCCCTATAACTTTGCGTTGTTCATTTCACTACATATGAATTCTTGTTCTCACACCGTATCGAATCGAACCGATATTTTTTCTTTGCATTTTTATCAAGCATATATTTATCGTGTCACATTGAGTTTACCGAGGTCGAGCTTAGTTGAAAAGGTTAACACGATCAATATTATTTAATAGGCAAGTCTAGTTAAGCTTACTTGAAGCATAATCTTAGTAACTAGTAACGTTGTAAATAGAACAATACTTGTTTTATTAAAGAAAATCGTTGTCCAACACAAAAAAATCTCCTGTATCGTGGGCATAGTTTACAGATATAATTCTCACATGCACAAACATCCAGACCCGAAACAACGATTGGCGTACAAAAACAAATATTTCTTCCTTGCACTATTTGATCCTTGAACCGTGACATAGTGCGCTAACCATATCGTCATTACTATGAGCCAAACGAGGCTGTGTGCCTATTCATACAACGGGATTTTATTCGGCAAGAGAACATTTGTGTGCCATAGAAGCATCGCACTATTATCTTGATTAAATACAATTCGTATTAAAAAGTTTATATTAATATCAACATAAAGTAGCCACGGTCAGAGTCAGACCAGGAAACGCATGTCACGATCGCCTAATGCACAAGTCGTAATTGCATAGCGCTCTCTTCACCTCGACACCTTGCTTCTGCTTACGTAACCGCAATGCAGACAGATCGTGATTCTACGAGAGTTTCATGGAAAGTATATTAATATAGGGCCTATTCAAAGTTTATACTCTGAGCGGGCGCGACGCAGGTTTGACTCAGATGCGACTTAGAGATAATTCGCTATCACGTTCAATGAGTGCAGTCTCATACATACATACGCCAATTTTCCTAAAGATGTTATTTGATTACAATTATCCACGAGAAAAAAAAAAACATCAAGCCACATGAACTCAAATGGTAAGATCAATGCACTATCAGGGTCACTGCAGGACGTATAGCTGTCCTAAGTTACGCTTCAAGTTACGAGGGATATGTAATCCTTGAAGAATAATTGCGGTTTCCCGACACTTGAACAAACGGGAAACTTGAAGAGCTTGAAAGTTAAGACTTAGCTCGTAAGACGTAAAGTATACGAGGAGAAATAAATTTCTTGCAAAAGAAAACGGATAAAAATGGTTGTGGACATATTGGAGGATCATATCACACGAGTAATTTTTGAGCGTAGGTGACGACGTAACTGCAGTACCATGTCGTTGCAACTAAATTATTATCATCGTCATCATCATCATTACCATAGCAGCGGAGGATGCTTACAGGCTGGAAATTATGAACAGTTAAAAAGATATTGCCATATTCACCATGCTTGGTGGGCGGGTTGATGATTGTAGTATCTTGCTGATTATCAGCACACCGCTCTTGAGACAAACCTTTCTCACTCTTAAAATCACTGCAACTTCTTTAAGCTAGGGGCTGCAATGGTCAATAACGGAAAAACACCGGTGTGTCCCAGGGTAATGAGCCAAGTCACCATCATCATCATTTCAGCCGAAAACCGTCCACTGTTGGACAAAAGCCTCTTCCAAAGGTTGCCACAACGACCAGAATGGTTTTGTGTTAAAAGTGAGCAAAGCAACGTAACGAAATTAACGAGACAAGAAAAGGAGTTGTGAAGAAAGTATACTTTCCGCAAGTAAGAGATAGAAAAATGGAGGCTTACAATTTGAATAAATCTACGCCAACATCTCTATGATCACACTTCAAAGCCACCCATTGGTGGCACGCCTATAGGCACATCTTGGAGGGGATGACTGTAAGGCGTTCACCCCCTCTAGCGGAGGGGAGTGACTGTAAAAAGGCCGCCCCCAGGCATTTCTCTGGGGGATTGTAAAGGATCCCCCCAAGCCTCGCTGTGCGCTGTGCTGCGTACACGGTGGCACGTGACCATGTGCGCGCCATCGTCTTCCCGGGGGCCACTCGGTATGAGCACGCAGACTACCCAATTCACACACCCGTGACCCCCGTGGCCATGCCATTTACGGTAATAAAGTAGTCGCCGAATATGTTGGCCTTATGGGGCCGGCTACGAATAGCAACAACCCATCTCATTCCGTGGGTGTCGTAGCGAATATGGGATTAGCAGCAGGAAGGGTAGCAGTATCCTAATTAATACTAATTATGATCGCCCACCCACCTGCCAAGCGTAGCGATACGACACACCCAGACCGGTCGTTGTAGAGATCTTTGGGGGAGGCCTGTGTCCAGCAGTGGACTTTACTCTGCTGAAATGATGAATTTGTTGAGGACCTTTTTAAGTTTTCGGTGGTTCTTCTTGATCCCTAACACGGATCCCGAAGTTTTGTTTTTTTAACTCTGCAATCGGCCACTGCGGCAACCATGTCATCACTCGTTGTCTCTCGTCATCATATTAGTCAAAGGGCGGCCACTGCTGAACAAAGGCCTCCCCCATAGATTTCCACAACAATTGGTCAGCTCATCGGCAGTAAGGATAAACACTCGTAGAATATAAAACCAATTAGTACGTAAATAGCAGTAAATACTACACAGATTGTAACAGCTTAAACACTAGGAAGCGGTGAAGGGTGGGCTTATATGGTGCTGTGTAATGTTGACATTAAAAAATAATTAATAATTTTAGTCTATTTTGAATAAAAGAATATTTAGAAAGAAAGAAATAAATAATTGTATTCTGATCGCACAAAACAAGAAAATTATTGTAAGTAACAACACAGAATATTGCAAAATAAAATAAAAAGCATGCAAACAGATTTTTGTGTGAGACATCAGAATAGGCTCCTATCTCAGCATTGCGCTGGTCTTCCGATAGGATCATAGATAAAAGAAGTCAAATCACGCACAGTTACCAATATATTATTAATATCAATAATGTATTTATACAACATATTATACTTTAAGTCATTACATAGAAATCAAAGTTACAAATATACAGACGTAACGGAAGAAGGAATATCAAATGTGATGATAAATAAAATTATGAACGTAATCGACTACCAATCGATTACCCAATCCATTTAGTACTTCACTAGATAGGTGGCCTCTACTTAATTTGTCTATGACAAAAACAAAAAAATAGTTCGTACTTTGATAAACTTTAGATAACAATAATATTGTATAAAATTATTAGTTATCATGTGAATTGTGTGCCTTATAATTATTTATTTAAATTAAATTAATTTGTGGTGCATTGGTAGTATTTTATTATTCAGTACGTAAAACTAAATGTGATTATGTATGCTATGAATGAATATTTCATTCATTTCGTTTCATTTCATACCATTTCGTGGGATAATAATTTTTGGCGGGATAATTAATCACGAAAATTAATTGAAATGACGTCGAACCTAAATGTAATGGTTAAAATATTGATGAATTTGCGCCTCGTAATGACAGTATGTCAGTTAATGCAGGTCTGGTGTTACCAATTGGAAAATTTGGTATAATTTATGTGATAAATTATGTGGGGATAACTGACCATTTTCGAAAATAAATAGGTATTCTATATCCGTGTGGTGTCCGGATTAAGTATATAGCATCACTCCATCTCCTCCCGTGAATGTCGTAAACGGTGACTAAGGGAATCTAAATCAGAGGGATGGGTAGCACCGTCCCTTCTGTGATACAGTAGCCATACTGCGCTCACCAACCCGCCTGCCAAGCGTGATGAGTATTGCCAATACAGGGGGTATGAAAAATGATGACACAGTTGTGGAAATCTATGGGGGAGGCCTTTGTTAAGCAGTGGACGTATAAATGGCCGATATGATGATATGACGATTCTATATTTCATCATATCAGCCACAGGACGTCCACTGCTGAACAAAGGCCTCCCTTAGATTTCCACAACGAGCGGTCGCATGCCGCTCTCATCCAACGACTCCCAGCGACCTTCACCAGATCGTCTGTCCACCTCGTTGGAGGTCGTCCCACGCTGCATTTTCCGGTGCGCGGTCTCCATTCGAGAACCTTTGTGCCCCAACGGCCATCAGTTCTACGAGCAATGTGCCCTGCCCATTGCCACTTCAGTTTACTAATCCTTTCAGCTATGTCGACAACTTTAGTTCTTCTACGGATCTCCTCATTTCTGATTCGATCTCGTAGAGAAATACCAAGCATAGCTCTCTCCATAGCTCGCTGAGTGACCTTGAGCATTCTTATGAGGCCCATTGTGAGTGACCACGTCTCTGTTCCATATGTCATCACTGGTAACACACACCAAAATTCTATATTTATGCAACACAAAAGATCCTGAGTATAAAAATATTGTCCAGAAAACGCTAACGCCTAGAAAAAATTAGGCTGTGATTTGTATCAACCCACATCGTACAACGGAATATACTAAAAGTATTTTAGGCAAGGCTCCAAGAATCTACAATAAGCTCCCAAGACCGATCAAAGATCAAAATGACATTAACTGCTTTAAAAAAACTTTGTATCCGCTACTAAATGGAAAAATATATTGTTCCGTGGTGGTGGTCCGTGGTAAAACATGTCGTTATTACTAATTAAAAAACAAGAAAAGTATTCACATAATTTGTATTGACCTTGTTGTGTTTTTGGATGAATCTAATTATAGGTATTTAATTTTTTTATTTTATGATATCAGATTATTTTGTATAAGAAAACATTTGTACACCGTTGACAATAAGACATGGCGGCTACTGTATTGCAATTATCTATAACATCTTTATCACCTATGTTCTACAAATAAATCTTTTGAATTTGAATTTGAATCTGAATTCGTCATGCTCGTGAACGATTGCCGTCTGCTGGGACTGGTCAGCCTTATGCTGCCATGACAATTTAATCATAACATTTATTAAATATTACAAACAACCGTCTTTAGTGTAGACTTCTTAAGAAGGTTAGACTGTTCTCTTACATTGTCTTCATTCATCATTCATTTTCATCATTTCGGCCGAATGGACTTCATCTGCTGGACACAGGCCTCCCCCAAAGATCCTACAACGACCGATATGGTGTTATTGGGGGGTTTTGCCATAATCGCCACGCTTGGCAGGCGGGTTGGCGATCGCAGTTAAGTTGTTAATGTACTCGAAGGACGCTGCTGCCCATCCTCCGGCTAATCCCTTAGTCGACTTTTACGACACCCACGGGAGGAGATGGGGTGGTTACATTGTCTTCACATAACCTCAATCTGTAGAACAATGTACTCGGAAATATTGCAATTTGATATAAAAGAGTAACCGAGAGTTTCTTGCCCGTTCTTCTCCATAGGAAATCTACATATTGCAGCCAGCCACCTAAAGCCTCATATTCTCCTCAATTCATAAGTTCATAAATGGTTTATATGTTTTTTAAGTATATATAAAAATAATATAATTTGGAGAGTACCTCAGGGGCTTTACATTCGTCAATTAGTGTGAACATGTATAAACTTCAAGGACAGCTCGTTCAGTTAGCAGCCCTGCTGTACTGAGCAACTCTCCCTTGCTTTCCTGTAATTAGTATAGTATTGCTGGGTAGCTGTATATAAGGCCTATTTTAATAGTCCACGATATTTTGCATGGCGCCTTAATGAACGCTAAAGATAATGTGGGTATCACTAAAAAAATAGTAGTGATATATTTGTTTTTATTTTTGTCACATTTTATTTTATAAATCAATAATTTCATGACTTACTTATTCCCGTAGTAGTAATAATATCCACATGCATCTAGTAAGAAAATGGCAGACACGACCGGCTGACCGAATTAGGCAGTCGGCAACGTCTAACAAAACAGGCGGCGGCAGAAAGAACCGAATTTATACCATCAGATTAATTGATTTGTGGGAGATACATAATCTTTAGCATTTACTAAGGCAGCATGCAAAATATCGTGGATTATTAAAATAAGACCTTGTATACTCGTATGTACCTACTGTTACGTGGATGTTTATATTAAGTTAACTGTCTTAACACATTGACCTAAATTTTTCTGGGTATATGTTTTACAATAAATTGTATCAATCAACATTGTATTCTCAATTATTTTAAAAGAGTATCCATGGAGTTTCTTGCTGGCTCTTCTCCACAAGATAAACTATTTGGAACCGTGCTACTTAGATTCTGACGTTTCATAAGTGCCAATATTTGGTTTATTTGAAATAAAAACTTTGAACTTTGTGTATGTTCAATTAAGATTTGCTAACCGCTTGAAGCAGATTTTACGCGGCTTCAACGCTACGACGTCGTAGCTGCCGTAGCTTTAACGCGTAGCTACCACATAACTACGATGTAGCGTGTCGGGAACTCATTCTTGGTATGTAACTTTTACAATGTAATGTAAAAACAAAACAAAATACATTACAAATACACATGCTTTACAGAATCATCCGTGTTTGAAAGGATGATATCGCGTTTCCTATCCGATAAATTTACACATTGTAAATAAAATTGTCGTTTACATTCATACACCAATCATTTTTAGCGAGGGTTGTCCGCTTATTTGTATTATCTGTTTATCATGTATATGTAGCTATTTGTTGACATTGATTGAGTTTGGGACGGGACTTTTAATTGCAATTGATGGGAGACAATATAGGAGTGTTGATTTTAAAATCCATAAAATTAATAACCAAAGTAATTAATTACATAAAAACTAATCTACATTTCACTTAGTCGAAAATACCTATAAATCTTTATGGTTGAATGCCTGGCAAGAGCGGCAGTGTGATTCCCGTAGCTCAACATCCATACATCCTTAAATACAGCATTGAAATAACAGTGAGAAGCCAATTTGTATTGCTAAGACACGATTGAAGCTATCCAGCTTACAGACGGTGAGCCATGATCTTTAGCGAATGCTAAATTGATTTCTGACAGTTGTTTCGATGTTGTATTCAAGGATGTATAGATGTTTGAACTTAGTAAATTGAACTGCTGAACTTAAACCACCTGCCTGTGTGTCTATCTGCCTAGTTGGTGCAGTGCTGATACAGTCGGCTGCTGCGCTCCGGGTCGTGGGTTCGATTCCCGCATGAAACAAATATATGTATGATTAGCAGGTAGTTCTTCCGGATGTATTGTGGGTAGAATTTGTGTCTGTAAAATGCACCTACGACACAGGAGAAATTCTAGTGTGTGGCAAAATTGAAAAAAAAAACACCTTTATGTAAAAGTTTGACATGTTCTTGTCATCCCTCTCTGTTTTCAACGATAAATTCAATTAATTACGGCACGGGCCTTTTCTTACGATGAGAAGGGAATTAGACCTTAGTCCAGTACGCTGGCGTAGTGCGGGTTGGGGAACAATGGGTGCATTGAGAACATTTTCAGCCCTCTCCACGATTTTTTCCTTCACCGGTAATTCAAGCGATAATGAAATCATTGATTCGCATATGAATCCGAAAACTCAGAGACTCGGGCTGGGATCGAACTCTGACCCTCCAATATGAAAGATAAGCGTTCAAATTCTTTCTTTTTTTTGCTTTCATAATATTTTATGAAAAATCGGCATCAAGACTGGCCGACCACGTTTTAGGTGCGAATTTAAATTTCCGTGTGGTGCCCGGATGAAGAATATAGCACCACCCTATCTCTTCCGGTGGATTTTGTAAATGGCGAATAAGGGACACCTTTTTTTTTTTTTTTTATTGGTGCCCAGTGGAAATTCATCATGAACTTCCTTCGCCCCGGGGAAGGGCGAAGGGGTATGCCGGACTCCTACCGGCTAAAACCACTGGAGCGGTCATCTTCGGCACGTAAGGGAGGCTCCAGGTCCTCGTATGATCACACTAGAGCCGCCCACTAGTGCCACGCCTATTGGCACATCTCGGAGAGGGTGACTGTAAAGCGGTCACCCCCCCAGGGGGATTGTAAAGGATCCCCCAAAGCGTCCCACGGCAGCGCGTGACCACATGCGTGCTACCGTCTTCTCTTGGGTCGCTTGGTGTGGGCACGCAGATTCCCCAATCCACGCACCCGCGAACCCAGAGGTCCCCCACCTTATAGCAACGGCAGGGGTTTTCAGGCGTATCGGAATTAGGCGCCAGGGCGGTCGTTACCCCGGCGCCGTCTCCTTCTTCTTCGAGCGGGATCGGCCCTCTCCCGATCCCGCTCTGCGGTCTCCTTCTGGAGCATGACGCTCTCACAGAAGGAGACCACTGCATTCCAGTTTTCGTGCTCTGCCAACATAGACGACACTACTGCTGGCAGAGAGAGATCTTGCCCGATCCGATCGACCAGGATCCGCCGCTCGGCGGCCCACGCAGGGCACGCCTCGAGCGTGTGCTGTGCGGTGTCCTGGTCGCGAATAAGGGACACCTACACGGAGGGATGGACAGCAGCATCCCTTCTGTGAAACAGTACTACACTCGCCTATCCACCTGCCAAGCGTGGTGAGTACTGACAGACCCCTCCCAAAATTACAACACAATTGTGGAAATATATGGGGGCTGCCTTTGTTCAGCGGTCATTCTTTGGCTGATATGATTATAAAGATGATGACATTGTTTATTACTCTAATTATGGAGCCTTAAGTGCGTGTCTGATACGAATTTGACTTTCTTTGAGTTTTCAATCTGCAAATCTGTAATTCAATGTGTGTCGCAAACATGAGCATTATCTGTATCTTAATTATTTCAAATAACTATTTGGGCAAACCAAGTTAGCATCATTACAATAACTTTTGATGAACAATTTGAAATATAAAGTAGGGCTTCAATTGTATTTAAAATTAAAATAAAAACAATCCAGGCGCTTCTAGAAATGATTCTTATAGTTGAAACTACAGTCAGTTTTAATGAAAATTTTAGTTTTTCTGCTTCATTACTTTGCATTTATTTTTATTTTCTTCTTGCTCAATGCT
Source organism: Diloba caeruleocephala (assembly GCA_947459985.1). NCBI lineage: Eukaryota > Metazoa > Arthropoda > Insecta > Lepidoptera > Noctuidae > Diloba > Diloba caeruleocephala. The sequence continues at coordinate 1,581,776 of OX381616.1, read as the reverse complement.
ATCATTAAATTAAGTACTAAATCGTTGATTTTTACATTACTCTCGTGTAGCATTATTGTTCAAATTTTTCATAATAGTTAGTACAACGGCGTACGCAGAGCAATATTTACTTTAGGAAAGATCTGACATCGTATATCTACAGTTATTTAAATGGCAAGCTTGGGCTGGAACTGAGAATTCTTCATTGTACTTGAGTATTGCCAACTATCTTCTGAAGACATTTCAATCCAAACAGACGGGATTGAACAAGAAAGTATTAATAAGTCCTCTTCTGGGCAAAGATGATCAGGAGGGGTTTCGATGTGTAAAAATGACCACTCATGGACTAGCTTAACCTTGAAAATCATTCTGTCTGTAGCAGTTCTGTCTAAATCAAAAACGGACATTAAAATATGTCCTTAAATTGGAAAGAACTTTACAGTTTGCAGCCAAGCTTTCAACCGCTAAACTTGCAGCAGTTTGAGGCAATTTTGGAAGTACCCTGGTGTGAAAACACATTTATAAAGAAACCCCTTAAAGGTAATTTTTCAGGTGTTTTATAGCCCTCGGAGCTGGAAATTATGATAATTAGCGGAGTACAAAGGAGCAATAAATATCAAACACCCAGTATTGGTTATCTTCGTAAAAAGGATTCTCACCTGACAGTAAAAGTATAAATGTTTTAATAGCGCTGTGACATTGCACGCTAGCTGAATTTAATAGAAATATTTCTAGCGACAATAGTTTATATGTTAAGTTGATTTTGGTAGAGAAATACTGAAACCAAAATACTGGTTGCAGCTGAAAAATCGCCGAATCTTCGGCTCGGCCAAAACTAGCATTCGTGTCATATCGGACGATATGAAATATGTTCGAAACTGATTTGAGCTTGTGAGTAGATTTGCAGGTCATCGGCATAAAGGTGGAAAGATGAGAGAAGTTGATCAGGAATTAAATTAATAAATAGTGAGAAAAGTAGAGTAGAGAGCACATCCCCATGTGAGACGCCGGCAGAAATATTACGCTGTTAGTGTCCGCACAGATAACTACGAAACCAATCAATCACCCCTTGTATCATCATCATCATCATATCAGCTAAAGGACGTCCACTGCTGAACAAAGGCCTCCACCTTAGATTTCCACAACGAGCGGTTACATGCCGCCCGCATCTAACGACTGCCAGAAACCTTCACCAGGTCATCTGTCCACCTCGTTGGAGGATGTCCTACGCTGCGATTTCCGGTGCGTGGTCTCTACTCGAGAACCTTTTTGCGCCAAAGGCCACCAGTTCTGAGACCAATGTGCCCCGCCAATTGTGACTTTAGTTTACTAATCCTTTCAGCTATGTTGGCAAGTTTAAGTCTTCTACGGATCTCCTCATTTCTGATTCGATGTTGTAGAGAAATACCAAGCATACCTCTATCCATAGCTTGCTGAGTGACCTTGAGCTTTCTTATGAGGCTCATTGTGAGTGACCATGTCTCTTTCGCATCACTGGTTACACACTGTATGTATGTAACCATGTATACAGGGTGTCCAGTAAATAGCACGACATTCTGCAGGGGGTGAGAGCTTGGGTCAATACCTACCAAAAAACACAATATATGTTCAGCAAAATCTTACGGATTTACAGTAGTACAACATTTTCCGAAACATCGAAAAATCTCTACCTTGACACAGATTTTTAAGCATCTCGTAATGAAAAATTCCTTTTTTAGTTTTTTTTTTTGCCTCAAATTATTTGTGAATACTTTACTCAATGATAAGTCTTTATTATATTAAAAACTAAAATGTTTACAAGAAATATAATTTTTATTTAAATTTTCACAGTACAATTTTGTACTACTAAAATTTTGAACTACTGTAAATCCGTAAGATTTTGCTTAACATATATTGTATTTTTTTGGTAGGTATTGACCCAAGCTCTCACCCCCTGCAGTATGTCGTGCTATTTACTGGACACCCTAGATATCATATAAAGTGACCCCACGAAATTATAGTCTCGGGCAACGTCTTTTTCTAATAATAAAAAAACATAAGTTCGTTATACAATTACAGATATTATCATCCTTACTGGATGATGGTATACGGAGGATGGTAATAACCGTGCAAACATGATATTTAGCTCTAACCCACATTATTACTTGTTTCAACTTTTCCTTATTTGTTTACCAAAAATGTTTACTTCAAATCCCGAAACCATTTAATTTCGCTCGCCGCATAAATGGGGGTTGGCTAATTAAAACATTAGTGTACATTGGGGGAAACCGACATTTTTGGGTTATTTACGATGCTAAGTTTCAATTTGGGGTTAATTACCTTTTAGTATTCAATGTTCATTGTAAAACTAGTGAATGTGGCTTTTGTATTCATAGTATTATGATTGAATGCTTTCTTTGTATGAATTATTCCTATGATGAATTCAAATGATGTAGAGAATAGCTATGAATGCTACGAGTCTCTGGAAAAAAAACAAGTATGTTAATAAATGATGCGTTATTTTTTTTTACATTTCCCACATTTAATTCTGAATTCTCCTGTGTGTATTCTTTTTTATTGGTCCCCAGTGGATTGTCTTCATGATTCGTCCACCCAGGGGAAGGGCGAAGGGGCATGCCGGACTCCTACCGGCTAAAAACACTGGAGCGGTCATCTTCAGCATCGAAGGGGGGTTCCAAGTCCTCGCAAGATCATACTAGAGCCATTGGTGCCACGCCTTTAGGCATATCTTGGAGGAGATGACCCTCTAGCGGAGGGAAGGTGACTGTAAAAAGGTCGTCCCCAGGCACTTCTTGGGGAGGATTGTAAAGGTTCCCACCAAGCCTCGCTGTACGCTGTGCTGCGCACACGGCGGCACGTGACTACGTGCGCACCACCGTCTTCCCAGAGGTCGCTCGGTATGAGCACGCGAATTCCCAATCTGTACGCCTGTGGCTTCCGATGACCCCCACCATGTAGCAACGGCAGGAGGCTCAGGTGAGTTGGATCTGGGAGCCTGGACGGTTGTTACCCCGGCGCCGTCTCTTCCTTCTGCGTGCCTGATCGGCCCTCTCCCGATCTCACACTGGAGTCTCCTTCTGCGTGACGCTTTCGCAGAAGGAGACCACTAAACTCCAACTTTTTTTTGGCCAACATAGCCGACACTACTTCTGGTAGAGAGGGAGCTTGCCAGATCCGATCGACCAGATTCCGCCACTCAGCAGCCAACGCAGGACACTCCTCGACCTCGAGCGTATGCAGTGAGTTATCCTGATCGCTTCTACAATAGTGGCACTGTGCAGTAACCACGTGTCCTATTCTGTGCAGGTACGTACCGAAACAACCGTGATCGGTGAACACCTGCGTCAGGCAGTAAGTGACGCGCTAGCTCCTTCTAAGCCATGTTCCGAAGAGTGGCAGGATGGCCTGAACGAAGCGCTTGGTCGCAAACTGCAACTGTAGGCACACCTCGAGTGCGTGCCGTTGAACCAGCCACCTCCCTCTGTCAAACGCCCCTAAAGGCACGCTTTCGCCGCTTTGGTGAAGGGAGCGTGTCTGATCATAGACCCACGCACCCGTCTCCATCTGGATGTCAAAAGGCAGAAAGCGCCCCAGGAGAGTCGCCGCCTCGTAGATGCACAAACACCTAGACTCAAAACAACCATAATTGTAGATCATACAAATATATGTACCGTGCGAGGTTCGAACTCACGATAAGTAAAGCAGAGAGCTGATTCATTAGCAACTGTGATAACAATGCTGACTGCTAGTAAGAATATAGCACTGGAACAGTAGCCATACTGCGCTTGCCGACCAATCTGCCAAGTGTGGTGAGTACTGGCAAATAACCCCCAATACGACATGACATCACATGGCATGTAATTGGTCGTCTTTGGGGGAATCCTTTGTTCAGCAGTGGACGTCTTTTGGCTGATATGATGAGTTCTGTTGTGGCAAGAGGCCGTTTAGGTAGGTACGACCGCTGTGCCAGATATTCGATGCTAAACAGTAGTGTCTCAACTAAACACTACTGTGCTCCGGTTAGAAGGACACTGTAGCTTATGAAATTTCTGGGCTAATTAAGATACTAAATAGCTTCACGTCTTAAGGTGACGAGCGCAGTGTGTTGTCACGCAGGACAGGTCCTGGGTAGCATGACAATTGTTATAGGCACGCGTGATGCTTACACAACCCGAATGAGTTGCTGGTGTCGTCACCACTTTGTATATACTGGGTTACTAAACCATTTTGCCGTGTGGTGCCGGCTCAGAATGCCACCACCCATCTCCACCTATGGGTGTCGTACAAGTCGACTAAGGGATTAGCCGGAGGATGGGCAGCAGCGTCCTTCGAGTACATTAACAACTCAACTGCGATCGCCAACCCGCCTGCCAAGCGTGGCGATTATGGCAAAACCCCCCAATGAGCCCACAACACATCCATATCGGTGGTTGTGGTGATCTTTGGGGGAGGCCTGTGTCCAGCAGTGGACTTCGTGCGGCCGAAATGATGACTAAACACCCTTTCCGACTAGACCGACCGAGAGGGTGTAATACTATGGGTGGTAAAGAGCAACTTTTGTTCTACGACTTTCCCCAAAAAGTCAATGGTTACAGAGTTATAGCTGTTCAAACTTTTCGTAAAAAAGAAAATCAATGCTGATACAATCCTATCATCCACTGTGTTTAACATCGTATTTGGGTTCCGCCTATGCGCTAGGTAACTAAAATCGTGAGCGACGCCATTTTCAGAATTGTTGTATGTTATATATGTAAATATTATCTTACTTTTGTATGAAAAGAAAAATACACGTTCTACAAAATGAAGCATTTACGGTGAAACAGTCAGTGTGACAATTTAAATTGGCCTCGGCGCAGCACACTCTTTCTGACTAGCCCGGTATATATAAAATCAATGTTTATGCATAACATGCAAATTCTTACTCATTTCCAGAATCAGCTACAGCACACATAATACGGAGCCACAAAAAACAGTCATAAATCTGAATCAGCATTTATTGATACAAAATGGTTTGAGGTCAGGACTACCGATACATCAGGCTTTATTCAAATATACTCCCGTACATCTGCATATATAATACTAGCTGGGACCCGCGGTTTCACCCGCGTTTAATTTAAAAGAAATTTAGAGTACTTCGACATAGACACTTGACATAGAATATATATGTTGGATTTCAAGGGTTTTATTGTTTTCGCGCGGAACCCTAAATAGTTTTCTAAAATAAAAGTAGCCTAAGTTATTCCTTATAACGTCAGCTATCTGCCAGTGAAAGTCCCGTCAAAATCGGTCCAGCCGTTTCGGAGATTACCCGGAACAAACAGACAGACAGAAAGACAGACAGACAGACAAAAAATTTAAAAATAGTTTTTTTGTTATAGGTACCGTATATACTTTCATATGCATTTAGTAAAAAGCTGTTATTTTGACATTACAAACAGACACTTCAATTTTATTTATTTGTATAGATAATTCTACGAACCGCTTTTGTTTGGCCTGTCATGTACAGCTGAATACAAAAGTATGAACCCTCTTAATAAAACACCCATTTTTTGAGATAAGCGGGCTTTTTCCTTTTGTGGAACAGATTACGTAGACATCGTTATTATCAAGTAAGCTTATCGTTGTTTACTGTTTGCTTATCACTGTGTTTTACATAGTTTCCGGTACAGAATAGACCACCCCTCTCTACTCATAATCTTCATCATATAAGCCAGAGCACGTCCACCGCTGAAAAAAGGCTTTCCCCTATTTGTTTTATTGTGTACTCATTTGGGGGAGGGGTTTGCCAGTACTCACCACGCTCGGCAGGTGGGTTGGTGAGCGCAGAATGATGCTGTTCCACAAAAGGGATGCTGCTGCCCATCCCCCTGGCTTAGAGTCCCTTAGTCGTCTTTTACGACACACGGGAGGAGGTGGAGTGTTGCTATATTCTTAATCACGAATTATAGATAACCACTTTCCTCTTCACTCATGGTTGTCGTTAAAGGTGACTTATAGTTGGCATCAAGAGGATGGGCAGCAGTAAGTATCCCCCCTGTGCTAATAAAACTTACGGTGATAACAATATGCCTTATGACCGCTTAATCATTGGGAGGACCATGTTCAGACATGCTGGCTGATATATGTGATATATATGTGTGTGTTACACGATAACTCCTAGTTGCAGGGCATGGTTGGCGCAGTGGCTTAGCAATTAGCTTTCAACGCTACGTGTCGCAGTGACAGTCGGACAGACGTGTCGTGTGACCTCTTTTATTGGTGTCCAGTAGAAATTCTACATGGAACTTCCTTCGCCCCGGGGAAGGGTTAACGGGTATGAACTCCTGCCGGCTAAAACCACTGGAGCGGTCAAGTTCAGCACCGAATGGGGGCTCCAGCCATCTTGGAGAGGATGACTGTAAAGCAGTCTCCCCACTAGTGAAAAGAAGGTGACTGTATAAAGGCCACCTGCCCAGGCACATCTCGAGGGTGCTGTAAAGGACCCTCTGTGCGGTATGCTGCGGCACACTGTACTTGATATAAGCATGCAGGTTCCCCATTCTCTGCGCCCGCGATCCCCGAAAGATCGCGACTCCTAACTACTCGCACTTGACTGACTTTTTTCTTTTTAAAAAGCTATCAAAGAGACCATGTTCTATCGTAAACATTTATGAACTTTCATGAAACGAACATATCCGGATTGCTGACTTGCTGTATTTTATCTTTATTCGATACACCATTCATAAATCTGTCACATCCTTCATAAATACAACGTCATATCACGAATGTTGGATACGAACGTGATCGAAAAACTTAATATGTTTTGACGTGTTCAAGGAGCATCCCGGGGTCTTTGACCCTGGTTTATTACTGGCGGTTGGTGTATCTAAATGCTTGCCCGATTAATGGTAGCACAGTTGGTGCAGTGCCTACGCGATTGGCTTACTGCGTATCAGGGTTTGATCTCCGCTCGAAACTATTTGTATGGTCTACAAATAGGTAGTTGTTCCAGCTCAGGGTGTTGTCGGTAAACTCTATAGACTGTACACACAGTGCAGAAACAATCTTAGCAAAGGATTTCTAAAGAAAATAACTGAAACATTAAAATTATGTCCTAGGTTTTCCGCGATTATTACTCAAATTTATTCGATTATTTATTTATTAGATTACTAATAAAATAGTGTTTAACGAATTACATTTGGTATTGAAATCTGTATCGACGCCTATGTTAGTCATCCTGCGAGTATAAACGCTGCAAAGCGTTGAAATGTTAGGAAAACAAAAATCTATAATGTACGCGATGTAATCAGTTTAGAAGGGTTTTTATCTTTTTCGTGTCACAGTGTCTGTTTGTAATGTCAAAATAACAGCTTTTTTACTAAATGCATATAAAATTATATACGGTACGTATAATAAAATAAAAAAATAAAATGTTTAGTTTGTTTGTCTGTCTGTCTGTTTGTTTCGGCTAATCTTCGAAACGGCTTGAACTATTTTGACGGGACTTTTACACGTATATTGAAACAACAGTGAATGTTAGGCCTAACGAACTTTATATATAAAAAAATAACTAAAAAAATATATATTAGACGTTGTTATGTGTAACAGATTTCATGGAAACTGTTCTATTTGCATGAAACTCAAAAACTACATTTAGATGATGTTTTACTTTCAAGATTATCTAGACAGATGTTTGAGAAAATTAGTTTTCACAGAAAAAATGTTATACCGATCTAACAATTGTTTGCCGCTGGGAAAAAGTATCGCATTACCACGGCAAATCGAAAGACGCTAAACCAAGCTCGGTTACCTAGGTACTTAATTGTTGTAAGAGTACTGAAGACACTATGTATCATTGCATTTGAATTCATACACATACTTGTTATGATGAGGTAAATAGATAGGACAGTAGTATAGCCAGTGAGCCAATAACTTAAAATGTATATCAAAAATGGGAACGTTACTCTAAGGTAAGGACTGAAAAACAGCTCTGTGTTGCGGCGAACGTCACAACACAGTATTATGCTGAGTATTGACCTGTTTGCCACTTTTAAGACGTGCATCAACAAACTGCAATTTTTTATGATTGTTTTCTTTTGTATCTCATTTATTATTTCTATTTTGCGATCAATCTTTCTGTCATATGGTTTTTTATAGCAAGTTTAGTGTAGTTTTTAGATTCATTAATATGAATGTACCGATGCGCGTTTGCGATGCCCGAAGGCCTCCGACTTGGCTTAACGACTGCCGTCTAATGACAACAACCAGTGACGATTTTACGTACCCTCCGAAGCACGGAGATGCTCAATTCAAATGCCATTATGCATCCACCCATCCATAGACTGACCGCGCCAAGCATTGCTTATTTTCACAAAGGGCTATGAGCGCCCTCCGTTTTCCTCATTTTAAATTTTCTCAAAGTAAATGTTATTTTAAGAAACTAGCTTATACTATTTGAAAAAATCTAATTTCCCACAAAACTAAGATTACTAATCCGTTACAAAATATGATAAGATGAGTAAGTAAAGCTTACTTGTAATATTTTTAGAAATTACCAACGAAAATATTTTAGCGAATTCGAGACGTTCATCAAGAATTACGTTGATGTCGATTGAGATTAAGATTGGCAGATAGAGGCCGTGTTCGCGTTGAAATCGATTGATTTCACCAACAATGTAATACGAAGATTGTACGCCGATTTCCAAAAATGGGTCAAGCTAAGATTGTCAGATTTACTAAAAACTGCCAGGATAATCCGAGGGTAAAAAATAATAATTTGGAATCCAAGCTGTGGCGCGGCTCTGCCGTGATAAATTGAGCAGAGTTTATCCTCAGCCATCGCATCAGATGTGTTAATTTGCAGGGATATTGCAAATCTCGAAATGAAAGAAATATCTAAATTTCCAGCAGAAAACCAGCGCTGGGTGCCTCGCGCCCAGCAAATGCTGAATTGGTGACCTTTTCGGCACGGGCTCGACAGCAATAAATACTGTCAATTAGTTGGTTAAGGGTAATCTTGTTTTTATTTTATATAATTTTTATTCTTTTATAATTTGATTAATGCTGTCATTATGTATGTATTATTATAAAACCGTATTATAAATCCAAAAACACGAATATACTGATGGATAGGATGTATTATACACGAACGTGTACAAAATTCCCAAAAATCTTTACGTAGTATATTGCTTCATAACCTTCAAAAGACAGCTATGTAAATAAATTGTTAGAATATATAAAATAATGAGAAGATTTACAACAAATTGGTACTTATCTAGGGTCGCGCTTTTATGTTGCGGGGAAAATAGAAAATGCTTTGATAAATAGCTTATGACGGTCCTAAGAACGTGTTCTTGGAGTCAAATTTAATAAGTTGGCATAATAGTAATTTCATTGAATCATATCAATCCGATTACGTCCACTATTGAACATGGGATTCCCAAAGTCTTATGGGCCATAATCACCACACCAGTTTTTATTTTTATAAGACTTTGCCCCACACCAAGATTTCTCCTGTGTCGTGGGTCCGTTTACAGGCATAAATTCCACACACAATAACACCCAGACCCGGAACAAACTACCTGCAGATCATTTGCTCCGTGCGAGGATCGAACCCACGACCCAGAGCGCAGCAGCCGACTGTATCAGCCGTGCCGTTAAAGTTGAACGCAATATGTTGTTTTCAGCAACGAAAGAACTCTGCTGCCCATCTCAATATTTGTTACTTTTTCTGCCACCCAGACACGGAGAGGACTTGCGTAATTCTTTGCTAGGAACTACAATGCCGACATTGACTAGACCTGCCCTAGTATCTTGCTAAAAGCTTGCTTGCGCTTTGCTCAGAACATTATATTTTCGGTCGCCCTATATATATGCCTACCATTCCTAATCTCCCTTTTTCCATATTTTCGCAAAATATGGAGCTATCAACCACGTCAAAGAGTCATTAGAGTAAAATATTTGCTCAACCGAAAGTTCTAACCTCCATTACGCGCGGCCGAAGGCTTAAAAGGTAAAAAAAATGAGGCCAATGTATCATAGCGACGTGATTTCCCACGGGAGTTTTTAACGTACATTTTTTAAAGCCATCTTGTTCTTCCGCTGTTTTGTCAGGGAGAATACTTTGAAAAACTCTTCTACCAAAGTAATTTATAATTTGCGACTGATTGTAATATATTTTTTGTCTTTTCTTTAAGTCATTTCATATTTTGCTTTCACGTCTCATTAAGAAGAAAATGGCAATGACAGGAGGCTTTTAGACTATTTTATTGAGGTTTCATGTTCACTTGCTGCTTAACAAAGCTCTGTAGAAGACATATAATTATTTTTAAGAAAAGACTATTTCGATTCAAGTTAAGAAGAATTATAGCACAATAGTGAAATTACCAAGAAACGATAATTGTTAAAGGAAAGCACTTTCTGCTCACATTTAATAAACGAATAATAAAAATATTATAATAAAACACCGAAACGCAGATGATTACTCGCAAATTAAGCAACGAAATAAGATAGAAGCCTCTCAAAGAAAATAAGATGGCCTCTTAAGATAATATAGGCTGAGATCAAAAGCATTTGGACGAACATCTGAGAGTAATAAAAGAGCTTGAAATACTTCGTAAGTTAGATAATAGTCGTCATAACCATCAGGTGGGGTGGTAGGAATATCTTGGAAGTAAAGACGGTCGTCAGACGATGTGTGACATATTAACCTTGGAGTTTGTCGATCAGACAGAAGCATAATTTTACTATGCTGTGAAATCAAAGTCAAAGTTTTTTAATTCAAATAAACCAAATATTGGCACTTATGAAACGTCAGAATCTAAGTTGCACGGTTCCAAATAGTTGATCTCATGGAGAAGAGCCGGCAAGAAACTCCATGGATACTCTTTTAAAATAATTGAGATTACAATGTTGATTGATACAAATTATTGTAAAAAATATACCGAGAAAAATGGAGGACATGTAAAGATGGAACATACCACAATGATATAATAGTAATTAATTATAAGCCGTGCCGTGCCGTATAAATCGATACCCTTGACATGAGTAGTTATGTTAGTACAAGGCACCGCGGAATATCTAGCGATTGTGATACGCCAAGCACATCGTCAATAAAATTTGTGTTTGAAACCACTGTGAATATCTAGCTGTATGGTTCCCAGCAGAGAATAGACCACCTCTTGCCACCCATGGGTGTCGTTATAACGGTTTTATCACTCACACCGAAGCCTACCACTAACTCTGTGGTTTGCGATGGATTCGCTCCCACGGTTAGTTCATTATATCGGCCATTCATACGCCCACTGCTGAACAAAGGCCTCCCCCATAGATTTTCACAACTGTGTCATCATTCTGGGGGGTTTTTTCCAATACTCACCACGCTTGGCAGGCGGGTTGGTGAGCGCAGTATGGCTACCGTTTCACAGAAGGGACGCTGCTGCCCATCCCTCTGGTTTAGATTCCCTTAGTCGCCTTTTACGACATCCACGGGAGGAGATGGGGTGGCTATATTCTTAATCCGGACACCACACGGAATCGGTTAGTTTTAATTTACTTGAATTCTTCGTTATTAACTTGGATCTCCGGCCAACCACGGGACTTGTTCTATAGATCGAAATTTCCAGAACGAAGACGTTCGAACCAAAAACTTACTGTGTTTTATTTTGCAGTAGCTGCCCTATAAAATCCTTAAATCCTTCGAGCTGTTTCTGCAGGGCCGGTGTCACGGTGGAACTCGTATTCGTAAATTAAGCGATATTTTAAGGTCTCCATGTTGGGAACGGACTGGTATCAAAAAAAACAAATGAATAACTAATTTCGAAACACAAATACACGATCTTAAATTTAAAATAAACTTGAATTTGGAATTATTAACCAAACGATAGATATTTGAGACCAAATTGTCCAGTTTGACAAAACGCAAATGTAACAATTTAATATTAAGTCCCGATTTAACCACCCGGTTTCCTACCGAAACCAGGTTTCTCGAATAGTTAAAGCGGTAATACTAACTGGGTTTCAGTATTCGGCTGAAGGAATAATATCCAGAGGATGGGCATTTGCCTCCTCCCGTGTGCTAATTACAACACACTGCGATCAACAATGGCAATATCCCCCTATGACTGCTCATTGTAGTAATCATTGACAGGCCCATGCTTTAATAGGCTGATTTATGGGTGTGTATATGGTTGTGGGTATTCGCGTGTATCCACATACTCCCAATTTAAAAAACACAGGCCGTTGACAAGTTTTTGTACTCACCTTCCCGTCGTCGCCTACATCAGAATTTTTTTACGGCCGTAAATTCGTCTACTTTGAAGCTCCCTTGCGTGATAAACAGTGAATTTTTCCCCTAAAAATTTTAAACAGAGATAAAATTAGAAGCAAATTGGTTCTCTTTACAGGTGTTAAAAATAAACAGGATGGTGAAAAAAAAATTTTCACACCTTTGAACTGTAAAATTTTCGTATCCGAACCGTGTACAAGCAAAATACAACGTATTTTCTTCTCTGTGAATAAACTTCCACGCAATTAAATTCTGCGCACATTGGGTCTATTTGAGTTCACTTGGTGTTTATATTGTTAAGGCTACCGGACTGGGTAATTAGATATTTGACACAAGTTATTTATTCCTAGGTTTCGTCTAGTAAAGTTTTAAGTCCTAATTAAGGGTTCAAGTGTTTCTAAAGCATTTGAGTGTTTTACGTTGTGTCACGAAATTAATTGTGTCAAAGATAAATAGACACTGGCCTTAGTATTTAGTTGTGCTGAATGTACACTTAACCCTTTATCTACCTATGTTATATACAGTACACTAAACACGTTCCTTAAATACAACGAAACTGTTTATCTTAATTAGTACACTATAATCGTTACATACAGTTTTTTCCGAGGACAAATTACCCAGATTTTATATCCGTCTGAAAATAGCTAATCCTTAGCGCTAATGACACTGCTTTGCTAAGTCCTGACTTAGCTATGTGAAATTATTTAGTTTATTTCTGAGTTAGCAACACTGGTGGAATTAACATTATAGGGGTGCCCATTGTGCTACTATGGGCCCAGAAGTGGACGATAAAATATTCTACATATGTGTAGTTCCATAAATGATGATGTATGATATATGAGAAAAAATCATCAAAAAGTTCGCCACACTAATACAATGAATAGAAATTGCTATTGAAATAAATATGCCGTTGCGTTCTGATTTACTAAAGCTTCAGCAAGTGTTGAGACCCTAGTAATATCATAGATCGTAAAACATATAATCAACTACCTTAAATCTAATATATAAAATTCTCGTGTCACAGTGTTAGTTAGCATACTCCTCCGAAACGGCTTAACCGATTTTTATGAAATTTTATATGCATATTCAGTAGGTCTGAGAATCGGCTACTATCTATTTTTCATACCCCTAAGTGATAAGGGTTGTCCACCCCCAATTTTTTTTAATTTTTTGGGCGAACATTTTTATTTTTATTTTTTTATAATATGGCATTAAAAATACATACAACTTTAAAATTTCACTCTTCTATCACCAACCCCTATTTTTTAATAGCTGTTTTAGTAATTTTTCATCCCGCTCGATAACTGATCAATTATCACTTGGTGAGTGATCCCCCCCCAGGCGTCGCAACCCAGGCTTTAGGGATACTTTTAAATTACCCAGTAATATTACTTCAACTTACTTTATCATAAGCTGAAGTGGCAATGGGCGGAGCACATTGCTCTTACAACTGATCGCCTTTGGGGCGAAAAGGTTCTCAAGTGGAGACCGTTTACCGGCAGATGCAGCGTAGGACGTCCTCCAGCGAGATGGACAGGCGACTTGTTGAAGGTCGCTGGGAGTGCTTGGATGCAGGAATCATGTAATCGGTTATCGTGGAAATCTGTGCCTATGTTTAATTTTGTTCGGCGAATAAAAATACTTATATAACGTTGGGCCAAATATTGTCAGAGTAGGTTAAGTGTCTGGATTCCGAGTGGTGTCCAGATTAGGAATATAACACCACTCCATCGCCTCCCGTGGATGTCGTAAAAGGCGACTAATGGACTCTCCAGAAGGATGGGCAGCAGCGTTCCTCCTGTAGAACAGTAGCTATACTGCGCTCACCAACCCACCTGCCAAGCGTGGTGAGTACTGGCATGTCCCTCCAAAATGACGACACAATTATGGAAATCTATGGAGGAGACCTATGTTCAGCAGTTGACGTTCTTTAGCTGAATGGTGATGGCGTTAAAGTTAAGTTATTCCTAGGGCCCTTGAGCCTGGAGAGTGCCCTGCGTGGACTGCCGAGCGGTGGATCCGATGATCTTTTTTACCAGCATCGGCTTTACTGGCAGAGCATGAAAGTCGGAGTGACGTGGTCTCCTTCTGTGAGAGCGTAATGTTCGAGAAAGTCGCAGGGCGGGATCGGGAGAGGGCCGATCCTACTCGGAGGAGGCGGACATGGAGCCGGGGTAACAACCGCCGTGGCGCCCGTGTCCAACACGCCTGAGCCCTGTCGTCTTCATATGGCAAATTTGCCAAATGAATACGACGCGCGCGCTTATTGGAAAATTTGTGTGCTCATACCGAGCGACCCCCGGGATTACAGCAGTATGCATGTGGTCACGTACCGCTGTGTGCGCAGCACAGCACATAGTGAGGCTTCGGGGGATTTTTTTACAATCCTCTCGAGAAATGCCTCGCGGGGTGGCCTCTTTACAGTCGCCTTTCCTCAGCTAGAGGGGATGACCGCTTTACAGTCATCACCTCCGAGATGTGCCAAGAGCGTGGCACCAATGGGTCGCTCTAGAGGGAGATTATTCGAGTTCCTGGAGCCTCCCTTCGGTGCCGAAGATGACCGCTCCGGTGGTTTTAGCCGTTAGGAGTAAGGCATGCCCCTTCGCCCTTTCCCGGGGCGAAGGAAGAACATCAGGAACTTCCACCGAATCAATAAAAAATGGGCCCTTGAGCCCAATACCGTAAACATGAGGTTAACCTTTGTAATCATTTACTGTTTTTGGCAACCAAAGGTATTTTTTCTGGCGGTCAGTTAAACATAAACTGAAAATTATGTGTAAGAAAGAAAAATGAAGTGGTTTCAAAACTTATTGTACCGCGGCTATCTTGTACTAAACCTATTTTTTTTTTTTTTTCTTTAAAAAAACTTTGCCTCGCACTAGGATTTCTCCTGTGTCGTGGATGCGTTTACAGACATGAATTCCACATACAATACACCATATATTAATAGCTTTAAAAAAAATCAGTGTGCCACTTTAAAACTTATGTCAAATTGAATTTAAAATCAGTTTACAGAATACTTGACGGTTATTAAAATGAACACGTCGATGCTCCGAAATACTCTGTCAATTTATTACTGACAACGCGAGACAGGCTCATAAGACACACTCAATCACTATGGATGCTCGCCTTCTGAGATAAGGGTATAATGAATTGCTGAATAAGCTACCATCAAATTATAATTTAATTTTTTTAAATAGGTGAACTGGTAACCATATTATATACAAAGATCGTATGATCGCACTAGAGCCGCCCACTAGTGCCACGCCTATAGGCATGTCGGCGACTGTAAAGCCCGTTATGAAACTTATGTTTTCGTGCTCGATTTTTTTGCATTTTGCAGCAATATTATAGTAACTGCAATAAAAAAGACATTTTACTAAAACACGAGTTATAATATTATGCCATACTAATAAACAGGGCAACGCAGAAGTGCAAAAATATTTAAACAGTTTTTACCTGTTTCAAAACCAAAATGGCCCCCAGAACGAATCTCGGGGCTAGGCTAAAAACTATACGAATGAAATGATAACATTGGCTATTCAGATTGTGAAAACAAAAAGTATATCTCTTTACGAGGTCAGAATAATAATTTTTAATATTTATTTTGATTAAACATGACCTATTCTGGTGGAAAAAGTAAACTGAAGATGGTTTTTGTTAACTTCGTAACGTGTTTTCTTAAAAAATATATGTTAACTATAATTTGGCCCGTTTTTGTTTTATTACGACCCTGAGCGTACAAAAATATTTATATGTCAATTTTCCCAATCCCTTCGCAACTTTACCTTTTTTCTTTTTTTGGTGCCCAGTTCTTCATGAACTTCCTTCGCCCCGGGGAAGGGCGAAGGGGTATGCCAGACTCCTACCGGCTAAAACCACTGGAGCGGTCATCTTCGGCACCCAAGGGAGGCTCCAGGTCCTCGTATGATCACACTAGAGCTGGCAACTTTACCTAATATCATTGTTGCCAATGGAGGCATTTATTTCATATTTTCCTTATCGCATAGTCATCGCAATAGGTCATCTTTGCCTCACATACTATCCTAAATGCTTTACTTTATGAAATACCGTGTGTAGGTAACGTTGGCATGCCCTGCGTGAGCTGCCGAGCGGCGGATCCTGGTCGATCGGGTCGGGCAATATCTCTCACTCTGCCGGCAGTAGTGTCGGCTATGTTGGAAGAGCATGAAAATTGGAGTGCTGTGGTCTCTTTCTGCGAGAGCGTCATGCTCCAGAAGGAGACCGCAGAGCGGGATCGGGAGAGGGCCGATCCCGCACGGAAAAGGACGAGACGGCGCCGGGGTAACGACCGCCCCAGCGCCCAGGTCCAACACGCCTGAGCCTCCTGCCGTCGTTACATGGTGGGGGCCTCGGGGGTCATGGGCGCGCAGTTTGGGGAGACTGCGTGCCCACACCGAGTGACCCTTAGGAAGATGGTGGTACGCACGTGGTCACGTGCCACCGTGTACGTAGCAGCGCACAGCGAGGCTTGGAGGGATCCTTTACAATCTTCCCCGAGAAGTGCCTGGGTCGCTTTCCCTCCGCTAGAGGAGTTGACCGCTTTACAGTCATACCCTCCATGATGTGTCTAAAGGCGTGGCATCAATGGGCGGCTCTAGTGTGATCTTACGAGGACCTGGAGCCTGGATGATTATGAGATGCTTGTACTCAAAAGAAAAATATTGAAATAAAACTTCCAAACTGGAGAATTAACAATCGATAGCGGGTGGACAGTATATAATTATATATAAGATAAGATGTTCTGACATAGGTGAAAAAGTAATTGGCTATCCAAAATCCGTCCACACAACCGACACTCCCAATTCAGTCCAGCTGAGCATAGGCAGACAGCACAGTATTGCGCTTCTGCCAAATGGAATTGGATAACTCTGTAGTCCAACCCGTCATTAACTGTAATCGCATATATCAAGATTTTTGGCTATTAGCGTCCACATAATAAACATGTAATTAAAATATCCGTGTCATCATAATTTCGGCTGAATAAAGTCCACTGCTGGAAACAGGCCTCCCTCAAAGACCACCACAACGACCAATATCGGTATGTTGTGTGCTCATTGGGGGGTTTTGCCATAATCGCCACGCTTTGCAGGCGGGTTGGCGATCGCAGTTGAGTTGTTAATGTATTCGAAGGACGCTGCTGCCCATCCTCCGTCTAATCCCTTAGTCGCCTTTTAAAACACCCATGGGATGAGATGGGTTGGTGCTATTCGTAGCCGGCACCACATGGCAACAAATATCCGTGTGGTGCCAGCTAACAATACTACAACCCCATCCCATCCCGTGGTGGTGGCCATTACCACACCCATACCAGTCGTTGTGGGAATCTAGCAGTGGACATTCCTTGGCTGAAATCACATCAACAATCAACATCAATCACTATGTAGAAATTGGGACTAGGTCCCGTTTTTTTAATTATCTAGAACTGCAGACTCTTTGTAAGCTTAGGACTTGAACAAAGCAGAACGATAACTAGACTTGTGTTTCATTATGTGGAACGTTTTGAAGTTAAAAAGTTATCTTTAGTGTTAAGATATAAAAAGCTTTTGTTCAATTTTACAATGTGTTGCTTTAAACAATGTTCTCTTCTTTATTTTCACAGTTGTTTTAATATTCAGGTTTAGATTTAATGAATTGATTACTCATAAAGAACATAGTTCACTTACAATGAGCTTAAATTACTAATTTATAACTAATAATAGCTATTACAATGTTTAAACTTATTACAGAGATTGAACGGTTCTACGTTTTTTTCAATAGAGTTGATAGCCATAGCCAGTTGCACTCACTAATCGGTAAACGATTGGTGAGGTTAAACAACGCTTGGCGCGGTCAGTCTCTGGATGGGTGACCGCATAGTGGTATTTCAACTGAGCGTCTCCGTGCTTCGGAGGGCACGTTAAATCGCCGGTCCTGGTTGTTGTCATTAGACAGCAGTCGTTAAGCCAAGTCGGAGGTCTTTGAGCGGCATGAACAACTCTGACACAAAGGTGGCCACTAACCATACGAAATACATATATATATAATAGAGTTGACACAGAAATTGATTGACATTCCTTAATATTACTTGGTAGATTATTATATAACTGAGCCCCTTCATACATAATGTTTCTCTTACCGTAATTCGTTTTATTTTATGGGATATGTTTTGTGTAAGTATAATTATTTTGGTCTTATCAGGAAAGATGAGTTACTATCACACAAACTACACGCGTTGTGACTCTAACGAACCACCAAGTCGAATATCTCCGTGTAAGATACAAGAATGACTGACGTAATATAATAATAAAATATAAATAACAAATAAAAGGGAGTGATGTTTCTCAGATTCGTCAAATAAAATCATAATTTAACGGAAATTTAATCAAGCAAGCAGAATAAAGTGTGGAAATGGGGTCGGGAACATCCGTGCTCGATTCAATTAGTGTCGCCACCACCCCAGTCGGGGGATATTTGGGGGCAGCATCAACGATTTAGAGGGTTCACATATTTTATGAGTCAATAGTAAAAATTATCTTTTAGGGAAAATTCCCATTTGCCGTTAGTGTCGTAATTTTAATGTCTGCGTCAATTTTTATTTGGTTAGGGTGTAGTTTTAAGCTTATTCCCATTTTATATGGGCAAAAATTTGTCACTTGTGGTTTAAAACTCGTTTACTACATTTAGACTAATTTCTTTAAGCAGGTGTCTAGGATTTGGCAGAGCATGAAAACTGGAATGCAGTGGTCTCCTTCTGTGAGAACGTCATGCTCCAGAAAGAGAAGACGGTAGCACGCATGTGGTCATGCGCTGCCATGGGACGCTTTGGGGGATCCTTTACAATCCCCCCTGGGGGTGACCGCTTTACAGTCACCCTCTACGAGATGTGCCTATAGGCGTGGCACCAGTGGGCGGCTCTAGTGTGATCATACGAGGACCTGGAGCCACCCTTCGGTGCCGAAGATGACCGCTCCAGTGGTTTTAGCCGGTAGGAGTCTGCGAAGTTCGGCGAAGGGGTATGCCGATACCTCTTCGCCCTTCTCCGGGGTGAAGGAAGTTCCATGTAGAATTTCCACTGGACACCAATAAAAAAAAATAAAAAAGGTGTCTAGGATTATAGTTAATATATTTGATTACTCTAGCTAAGATTGATATGGTTTATAATATATTTCATGAAGTTTGGTTGTGACATGTACAGCTTTTTCTTTAATTATTGATATGATGAAAGAAAAACAGACACGAAAGAAAACTTAACATGAGTAGATAGATCATCGTAATAAAAATTATTGTTTTAAACGGATCTTAAAGGTATCCTTACCTAGTTGTCTCTTATGATAGCAAAATAAAGTCCTTCACAATTCTCTCAGTATTGTTACAATAACATTTAGAACAAGTTATTCTACCTAAGGACCAAAACAAAGCGATTTCTAACTCGATCAGAAATTCAAATATGTGCGGAAATGCGAATTCAATAACATTGCTAACAAAATAAATGTGTCGTGAATTGTTATTACACATAATACGGAAGTGGAGAGGTGAGCCTGAACTTTCCTTAACAGGTTTGTTGTAGATGTATGTAAATTTATACGTGGACGTTACGTTGGATATTCCTGGTCTAGTAGTTTAACTCTTGTCTTGTAGTTATCTTCTTCTTCTGCTTTTCAGTCAATATGCTGCTTTTTTTTCTAAAAGTAGTTTCTATATCTGAGCCAAGTTTTTACGTCATCATATCAGCCATAGGACGTCCACTGCTGAACAAAGGCCTCCCCCTTAGATTTCCACAACGAGCGGTCACATGCCGCTCTCATCCAACGACTCCCAGCGACCTTCACCAGGTCGTCTGTCCACCTCGTTGGAGGTCGTCCCACGCTGCGTTTTCCGGTGCGCGGTCTCCATTCGAGAACCTTTGTGCCCCAACGGCCATCAGTTCTACGAGCAATGTTCCCTGCCCATTGCCACTTCATTTTACTTTACTAATCCTTTCAGCTATATCGACAACTTTAGTTCTTCTACGGATCTCCTCATTTCTGATTCGATCTCGTAGAGAAATACCAAGCATAGCTCTCCATAGCTCGCTGAGTGACCTTGAGCTTTCTTATGAGGCCCATTGTGAGTGACCACGTCTCTGTTCCATATGTCATCACTGGTAACACACACTGGTTAAAGACTTGCGTCTTGAGGCATTGCGGTATTGTTGACGAAAAGACGTTGCGAAGTTTCCCAAACGCTGCCCAGCTGAGTCAGATTCGACGATTGACTTCTTTTTCGAAGTTGGACCTACCTAACTGGACAGTTTGTCCTCGATAGACATACTCGTCAACAACTTCGAGAACAGAGCTCCCTACGGATATTGGGATGGGCACGACATGGGCATTTGACATGACTTTTGTTTTGCCCATGTTCATTTTAAGGCCCACCTGTTGGGAAACTCTGTTGAGATCATCGAGCATTGTGCTGAGCTCTTGCAGCGATTCTGCCATAACTACGATGTCATCGGCAAATCGAAGGTGAGTGATATACCCGCCATTGATGTTAATGCCGAATCCTTTCCACTCCAGTAGCTTGAAGGCATCCTCCATTGCAGCGGTGAACAGTTTCGGGGAAATGACGTCCCCCTGTCTCACACCTCTCTACAATGGAATTGCCCCCGTGCTCTGTTCATGTACTTCAATGTACCGATAGTCAATCTGGCACCGCTGCAGAGATTGCAGCACTGCCCATGTTTCAATCGAATCGAAGGCTTTCTCATAGTCCACAAACGCCAAGCATAGTGGCAGATTATACTCCTCGGTCTTCTGTATAACCTGCCGCAGCGTATGGATGTAGTCTATGGTACTGAAACCTTTTCGGAAACCGGCTTGTTCGGGAGGCTGGAAGTCATCAAACCTGCGCTCGAGACGATTCGTGATGGCCCTTGAAAACAGCTTATAAACATGGCTCAGAAGTGAGACGGGTCTATAATTCTTCAATAGGGTGTTATCACCCTTTTTGAAAAAGAGCACCACCTCACCTTTGTTCTACGCTTTCGGCGTTGTGCCCTCGAGTAAGACGGAATTGAATAGCTTCTGAAGGACTTTAAGTACCGGTGTGTCACCCACTTTCAGAAGCTCTGTCGTAAATCCGTCTCCATCTGGCGCCTTCTTATTTTTAAGTATCATTAACTATTTTATTTCCTTTGACACTTCAATCGACTAGTGTAATTATCTTTTCCTCTTAGATCAATTTAGTCTGAAATTAACTGTGTTTCCAAAATAGCAATAATAACCTGAAACCTCGTTCCTACATATACGTAGGTATCCTCTGGCTACTTCTTCAAGGGATTAATTTAAAGACTGCAGGTTTCTTGTCTTGGCAGACATGAACTTCTTCAAATACTTCTCCAAGGATTGAAGGTTTTTTATACAACTCTGTGTTATGTCGTCTTTTATAAGTCATTTCATTATCTACAACACCTTTCAAACCTGAACACAGTAACATCAATACAGTTAAGACAATGAATAAGAATTTCTCTTCTTTATTCAGTTATTCAAACTCTACTGCCTGACAACGATTAACTGGCACTGCGGTGGTGTCTACCTTTTTTCACCTGTTTGCAATCCATCGTGAACTTTATCCGCCCCGGGGAAGGGTGGAGGAGTCGGACTCTTACCAGCTAAAACCACCTGAGTGTTTATCATTGGCACCAAAGGGGACTCCAGGATCTTGAGAATAATAGCACTGGAGCCGGCTGTTGGTGCCGCACCTTTTTGTGGAGTGAAAGCAACTATAAATAGGCCACCGCCTCAGGCATATTCTAGGGCATCACGCAGGATCCTCTGAAGCCTTGCTGTGCGGCACAGGCCACGTACGAGCCGCCGTCTTTTAAAGATTTGCTAGTCATGGCCTGCAGATTCCCCAATCTGCACGTTCGCGACTTCCGAGGCCCCGCCATAGAGCGAAGGCAGGAGACTCCGTCATGCTGGTATGACTTAAGGACTGTAGAGTACTAGGGACTCAGGGTGTGGTAATAAGTACCCCTAGACCCTAAGTCCCTAGCCCTACTATTTTGTAGTTTTGATGGCAGGGAAATCTATTACCAGGAGACCAAAGGTAATAGGCAGAAGGTGGGTGAGATCTGGCAGTGTGGACGCTCTCACAGTTCTCTCAAATTTTCATCCGTAAGATTTTGCTGAACATATATTGTGTTTTTTTGGTAGGTATTGCTACCCAAGCTCTCACCCCCTGCAGAATTTGTTTAATTAGAGGCTCTCGTGACTATGAAACCATCGTTGGATTAAATTTTAACAACTAATGTATGCATATAATATATGAAATCACCTGCTTTCTCAATGTGATAGAATTCTGGAGTATATCAGATGAGGCATGAATTCTCTTTGTTAGAATAAACTCACAGAGGTACGGATAGGTAGGTAAAGATGTCACTCAGAGAAAATTAATATTTGATTTCTACATACTTGTTGTGACATTTTGGGCCTCATATAATTCACAGTGACAAAAATAAAAACATAAGTTTTAAACTAACGCGAATTTCACTTATATTAGACTATGATTTCGGTACTTTTTAATGCCAAGTTGCATCGACATGTGACGAGAAGACTTCAAGTGAAAAGTCCAAAAATAATAGTCTAAAAATAAAGATATAGTTTATAACAAGCGTTAAGGATCGCAGGGTGAATTCCTAGGTTTGAGTTTGTTTATGTCATTATGATATATTATAATATAATAAAACCTAAAAATGCAAAAGAAACAATTAATGTCTGATTACAATATACATGCCAGCATGATTCCTTCCTCATCAATTCCGATATTAATCTACATTTCTACCTAAGAGTGAAAACGACGCAGGGAGATAGGAATCTAAAAATGAATGAGCTGCCAGTTGCAAAACCCGCTGAAACTCATTTTGCTCCTATCTCATCCCTATTGAGAACAAAAGAATACCGCGGATACCATAATGAATCTGCATACAATCGCTTCACCACTTTTGTTGGAACCATTTTATCACCGCAGTCTGTGAGTCTAATTCGAGCCATACCTGGGTTAAACATGACAACCCAAAAAGGTGAAATGCTTTGCTTTTTTCCATTTTCCGAAAACATTGTAATTATATACTAATTTTTATATTTTGTGCTGGCTCCGAGATTTACGGACTCGTTACTTAACCACAAGGCTTTCAAAACCTAGCATGTATGACACGGGTGGCCGTATATAGGCTTTCTTTACGACGAGAGATCAGCTTAAACTACATAAATATAGCTTGATATCCACATAATAATACTGGATCAGCATATGCTGGAACATAAAGCTATTTATAATATGTAGTCGTGCATACCAATGTGGGTCTTTTATTGTATGTATTAACAGTACTATGACCGTTACTACTTTTTAGTACTTTTCTAAAATACCAATTATTCTGACGGTGAAGGAAAACATCGAGATAACGATTTAATTCGATTAAAAAGAAACCTGAATATATTAATAGTCTGAATTAGCTAACACACAGTCAGCAAGCGTATGATCAATGGTCGTAATATGATATCTTTACAAATGAATAAAATTGAAGTGTCTGTTTGTAATGTCAAATTAACAGCTTTTTACAAAATGCTTAAAAAAGTATACGTGGAACTTATAACAAAAAAAGAAGCCTAAGTTATTCCTTACATGATCAATACTATCGGTCCAACACTTCGGAGATTAGGCGGACAGAAAGACAGACAAACAAATTAAAATTAAAATTTGTTATTTTATACGGTACTTATATACCGTGTATTCATTTTTATGCATTTGGTACAAAGCTGTTACTTTGATATTACAAACAGACAATTCAATTTTATTTAGTTGTTTATATAACATTATTCTAAAGTAGAAATAGGTAATAATATAGCCATTAATTTTAGTAACATTGGTCACATTCATGCAAAATGTGTGGATACTGTGGGCAATGCTTCCGTGAATGTTTGGCATTCATAGAATTTATGTCATTTGTTACTAGCTATAAAATGGCGTTTAAATCGTCGTAAGGAGGCGTTGAATAATAAAATGGTACGTGTTTATTGCCTTTAGAATAGCAATTGCAGCGGCTGATACAGTCGGCTGCTGCGCTCCGGGTCGTGGGTTCGATTCCCGCACGGAACAAATATTTGTATGATCTGCAGGTAGTTGTTCCGGGTGTGAGTGTATTGTATATGGAATTCATGTCTGTAAACGCACCCACGACACAGGTGAAAATCTAGTGTGGGGCAATGTTTAAAAAAAAAGAAAAAAATGTACTTATGGCCAAACATTATAAACAAAATGTTGTTACTTTACGGCACTTAATGTACCATTGCTTTCAAAAGCAAAAGATCTGGTTATTTACTAAAAAGACCAGAACCGGGGCAACTACCCAGGTAATACAAATATTGTTGTTGTTCCGGGTCTGGGTGTATTGGTATTGTATGTGGAATTCATGTCTGTAAACGCACCCACGACACATGAGAAATTCTAGTGTGGGGCACGCTTAAAAAAAAAAAAAAAGAATAGCAAGTTCTAACTGTCTCAATGGATGATACTGTTTTTATAAACAAAATTAGGTATATTGCTGAGCGCGACCGTACTAAACATATATTCTGTAAGATCTTTAAAAATATCGTTTGGGATTCGTTTTACCACCTTCATCTCATTATCATCATATCAGTTGAAGAATGTCCACTGTTGAACAACGGTCACCCCTTAGATTTCCACAACTGTGTCATAATTTTGGGGGGAGTAGCCACGCTTGGCAGGCGGGTTGGTGGGCGTAGAATGACTACTACTCCACGGAAGGTATGCTGCTGCCCATCCCTCTGGTTTAGAGTCACTTAGTCACCTTTTACGACATCCACGGGAGAAGGTGGAGTGGTGCTATATTCTTAATCTGGACACTACCCGGAATTAATTTCCTAAACTTTCAAGGTGGCGAAACCACTATCAAAACCTGAGATTTTGAAGTTGATTTTTGTAACGAATGGGCTCGAATGAAGCATCGTGTGAGCTGTTAATGCTACAGAATAGCAGCCTTTGGAAATTTTACCCCAATTACAGGAGTGTCGAAAGTACAGCCTTTACTTATAGGGTCGTGTTAATCACATATAAATTAACCGCAAGGGTGAAATGTGGATGACGTAAAAGTGAATTTAGCCTAGAAATTTATCATTTTGTGACGAGGTATCTCGCCCAAACACCCACGTTGTCATTATAAAGGACTTCATTCATTACGTAATGTGGGACGCCAGGTTTAAGGCGAGTGTTATTAATTTTCTCACGTAGATGACAAAGAACGCTACACGCCTTTGGCGATGCTAATGCTAGGAATATAGTTACGACTATTTTCTAAGGTTCTGTATTGATTAGGTTCCCATGATTATGTATATTTGATTCAATATGTTGTATATGAGATTTGACTCTTATCATCATTTCGGCCGAACCACTGCTGGACACAGGCCTCCCCCAAAGATCAACGCAATGACCGATATATATATTGTTTTTTTTTTTTAAACGTTGCCCCACACTAGGATTTCCCCTGTGTCGTAGGTGCGTTTACATACATGAATTCTACATACAATACACCCAGACCCGGAACAACTACCTGCAGATCATACAAATATTTGTTCCGTGCGGGAATCGAACCCACGACCCGGAGCGCAGCAGTCGACTGTGTCAGCCACTGCACCAACCGTATAGGTGTGTTGTGTGCTCATTGGGGGGTTTTGCAAAAATCGCCACGATTGGCAGTCAGGTTAGCGATCGCAGTTGAGTTGTTAATGTGCTCGAAGGACGCTGCTGCCCATCCTCCATTTAATCCCATAGTCGCCTTTTACGACACCCACGGGAGGAGATGGGGTGGTGCTATTCGTTACCGGGACCACACGGTAAACTCTTTTGAGTTTTGATTAATATTATCCTATTATATTGCAATATCTGTCGTGTGGTGCCGACTAAGAATACCACCACCCCATCACCATCGCGTGGGTGTCGTAAGAGGTGACCATGGGATTAGGCGAAGGATGGGCCGCAGTGTCCTTCGTACCTACGTACCTTATTACAATTATAACACCACAGCAATCGCCAACCTGTCTGCCAAGCGTGGTGATTATGGCAAGACTCCCTAATGAGCACACAACACAAACCCATACCGGTCGTTGTCGCAATCTTTAAGGGTGACTTCTGTCCAGTAGTGGACGTTTTTCGACTGAAATGATGATGAATATTGCTATATCGTCTTGTATTTTAACCATCTGAACTCCATTTTTCTTTATTGCCTTGGTATTTTCTTGCCTTCTCATTCAATAACGAATTTAATAAAATCTTTTGATTTTTACTCAACACTAAATAGTAAATAATTCCCTCACGCCGACGTGTATTTTGTCGATTTCAGAAACTAGGTTTCACTTTGAATTCTTAAAAGATGTATTTGGAAACTTCCCAGACACACCCAGAAAAACATTTCAAGCCGAATTCAATAGCACTATTAGAAACAAGCAGTAGTTTGTAGTCGAGAAAATTAATTTTATACTCGTCCAAAAGTAGGTTAATTTATTTGGGTGGGACCCCGAGAAATTGCTCGAAAATCACTCGATTCTTGATACAAATTTTGCTTTTTCAGGTATTAATGCAGACCATAAAATTAATTCAAACATAAGATTGTAGTGTTACTTGCAGGGAAGTTCGGAATTTTCTATACTTGACCCGTGATTACAAGTTGTGACGACAACTACATCGCCAGCAATACAACTACAACTTACAACGACATCTACTTGGCTATTCAGTGCAACTCTCCGATGACGTCAAAGAATCCTGAATCACGCTATTAAAGTATTCGCGCAACGCAGCATATATACAGTCGCCCAACATCAATCGTTGGGCTTCGGCCCGCCAGGCATACCACCCGCCTGGCTGGAGGATCCTCCCTTATCTATGGAGGAACACCACACCTTGTTCCCCATAAAGTGGTACTTTCAATCTTCATTATAATTATTATAGTCATATAAGCCCGTGAATGCGTTCTTTTTTAGACATATTTATGCCGTAAGTCCAACGTGTGAAAAAATTACTTAAGCTTAGAAAAAAACTACTACCTTAAATTTTTAAGAAACTTACGGCCGAAGTTAATAATTATTTTATATTATTTAATCCAAAATCTTTGGATTTGAGATTGAAGTTTTTCTGTTAACAGATGAAGTAAAATCTTAAATCCAAAGATTTTGGATTGAAATAATTATTGATTTTGGCCGTTAGTCTGTTGTATTATGGATTAGACTTCACGCTTTAACAATATTACTTTTTCTGTAAGCAAGTGAGCAAACAGATTATTTTTCTGAAGTATTTAATTCAAAATTAATATATCCACTTCTGGATTATATTTGCCATATACAATTTAGTCTTACAACAATTGGAATTTCTGTTGCCCCTACTCTGGTCTAAGATAAATAGGTTGAACAGAATTTAATGGTCAAGTATCTCAATATCATATCCTAACTCAAATAGGATCGGTCCTCTGGCCACTTATGGACTAAGCGGCAAATTGTGTAAGTTATGTTTTGTTGACAGATAGATAACTTAGCTATATATATATATATAGCGTATTGTTGTTAGTGTGGTTTTAGTTTAGAGCCGGTTTAATAAAGGGTACAAAGTTGCTGCCTTTTTAGGGTAAATATGATTCATTTATATGGTATCACCTGAACCGAAAATGTCATAAAATACATAAGCAGATTCACCACACATGATTTTGCCCTTGAAGTGTATCTCTGTAACCGTCTCTCTCGCAATAAGATAATTTCTATTTCTAAAATAAGCATGGAAATAAAAAGCTAATAAACATACATACCAAATATATTGTTTCCATCCCAAAACCCGCATGAAAAACAAAGGACAGATAACAAAAATGTACAAAGAAATCACTAATATCGTACTAATCTTCAAACGCTGATAGACATGTGCCAAAACGATTACCATAATCAAATGCTAATACGAAATAATATAATACGGTAGGGAAGGGAAATCTTATCCGAATCGAAATTAGATATCCGAAACTCTAGTGACCTTTGAAACCGTATCTATAATAATAATTTCAGAATACTGACGGCTATTTGCTATTGATGTTGTACAAAAGGGAATAACGTAATACCATTATATTGTTCCTCTGTTGAGTAAAGGTGGCGTTTTGGTAACAAAATTGATATATGATATACAAAATTGCCATGAAAGGGTGTCCAATATATACCTCTTCTTGTTTGTATTAATGCATACTGTTCATCGCATATACGCTTTTGTTAGGTCCTTTAATTTTTCTCGTAATGAAAGCCACTGTTGCCTTTTCATGGTATGAACCATTTAAATTTTAATCGGGGAGTGTAGTGATATGGTGATCATTTTTATTTGTTATTCGGCAAATGCTCGTCAGAACGCAGTAATATGTTATCTAGGTATTGACCGCTTTACATTCACCCCTTCCAAGATGTGCCTAAAGGCGTGGCACCAATGGGCGGCTCTAGTGTGATCATACGAGGACCTGGAGCCCCCTTTAGATGCGGAAGATGACCGCCCCAGTAGCCTTAGCCACTAGGAGTCCGGCCCCCGGACCGGCCGGCCGGATACCCCTCCGTCCTTCCCCGGGCGGAGGTACTTCATGTAGAATTTACACAGGCCCAATAAAAACAAGGTATCCAGGTAAGCGCCTCATTTGGAGATTAAACACAATAAACGTATTTAAGGCGATAAAACGTTACACAATTTGAAATTTAATAGCGCTGAAGTTTGTAAAGTTATCAGATATTTTATGTTGTTATTTCTCTCAACTCTGGCCGTACGAGGAAAGTGTGATAAGCAAAGTGAGGGGTTCCAGTATCCACGTTCCGACGTAGTCTTTAGTACCGTAACTTTATATTGTCATCCAACGTAAGTCAACGTCTTGGGAAATAAGACCTTAATTTGGTTGAAGTGAAAGAAATACGATAGCAGGCTGGGAAAAACGTTAGAGGGACAACATTATAAAAGTCATTGAGATGTCTGAAAACTAAACCAATTTAAAGATATCTCTAAGCTAATGAATTATAATTATTTTTTAACCGACTTTATAAAGGACTTCTCAATTCGATGTGTATATCTTTTTATTTATTTATGTATTTACATCTATTACTCCGAGATTTGTAAACCGATATGAGCAATTCTTTCTTTAACTGTTGCAAAAGGCCCAACTCGAAAGGGCCCACATAAATTTCATGACATTTGATTTCATAGTTTTTTAACCAGATTCAATAAACAGGTTAATTTTACTGCGCTTATCTAGATGACGTCTTAATAGTTTCTATTCCTCTCAGATTAGAAAAACGATTTGAGTCATTCTTATTTTTAGTGTTAAATACTGATACTAATTGGAAAAAGTGCTTAAATTTATTTACGCTAAAAAGAAAACAAATAACATTTTTTAAACAAAATAAAATACGTCGGTATTTCAAAAACCCTTCACGATATAAAAATATTAAAAGCACTGAAAAGGAAAAATATACTTTATTTATGAAGTCGGGCGGGGCCAGTTATGCTCCAATCATGTTTCATGCAGACCAATGTGAAGTTAGATTTTATACCTAGTATTTTCATTAATAAGAATCTACAAAAAGAATAAAGACGGAATATAAGTCTCACCAACACTAGCGTATGGAGATATCGATGAGTGTTGAATGAAAATCCACATTAACATAGAAATAGGACGCGATCGGGTGGCGCACTTGGCCGTCAATGGTAACGGCGAGATGAAAATATACACTGGCGACCAAAATTATATTGTCATACAAATATGGGAAAATGTATTATTTTCGTGATAAAATTTGGTAGAAAAAAGGTTTATTCGATTGATATTAAATCTCCGCATCCGATTTCTCAAAGGTTATGTTGTGTTTTCTTTGCGTAAAGATAAAGCCCAATGATGCCCTTGCTTCGATGTGATGTTTTTTATTTTACTGCAGCAACAGTATAAATTATTCATTTATTTATTTGCAAACATGGGTAGGGGAGACCGGGGATAGTTGACTAGTTTTTTTACGTTTTGACTTATAACTGACGAACTAAATAAGATACAAAATTATATAAAACTGATCTGGGTAGGGCGTTTTATTGATTATTAATACAGCTTATTTGAAACTAAAAACGGGATATTTACCATGTTTTTTATTACTTTTGAGTTCCCGATATTTCGGCGCTGTTGCAAGCGCCATGTTCACGGATAAGTTTATCCGGTCATGGTAAATATCCCGTTTTTAGTTCCAATAATCGTGTTAGTGACCATGTCAGTTTAAAAACTTCTAGCTTATTTGAAGTTTGTCAGTAAATAAGAAGATGATTAATTTTCGTTTTTTCGTAACATGTCTAGTAAGTCAACCAACCCCGACAGCGGGGTTGGTCGCCTCACTATATGGGGTACGTTGACCATGCTAAAAATCAACTGATAAATAAAACAAAACTTCACAAATCAACGTTTTTACATTGTTATTAAACAATACAATAACAATGGTAATATAACAAACTATGTACACATTTTTCTTCGTCATCCAGTAAGGTGGGACATTCTTACCCAGTTGGACACCATATTTGTAAGCTAGCTTACGCAATTCATAGGGCGC
The DNA here is from genome assembly GCA_947459985.1 of Diloba caeruleocephala. Taxonomy (NCBI): domain Eukaryota; kingdom Metazoa; phylum Arthropoda; class Insecta; order Lepidoptera; family Noctuidae; genus Diloba; species Diloba caeruleocephala. The sequence goes on along the minus strand of OX381616.1, from coordinate 1,550,894 downwards.
CAAGCCATAATAGATATCAGCGCAGTTTTTACATATTCAGAAAGGTTTAATTCTTCAATATGTGTTAATCGTTGACGTTTTTTTAAATATCCTGAATGGTCAAAATGCAACTCTTGATCCTCAATGGATTGAGACCGCAAATGACGCATTTTTGCCATATGTCGGTATAATGTTTCGTATGGTATTTCATAGTCAATAGTCATCGAGCGTATGCTTTTATTCCCTGTAATTATTTTTCTACTTTGCGTTATTCGTTCCCTCCGTGTTTCCTTCCCGGTTAGCTCAACTAGGGGGCTCTCTCTATGGCAGCAAGTAACGGATTACAGTTAATGTGATCAATGAAACGTAATATATGTATTTTGTTATATTGGTATATTATCATTCACAAGTTCAATTATGACTTATGTTTATACTTTTAAACATAGCTTACTATCACAATTTAAGCTAGTTAAAAATTAGTAATTGTAATATTGCTGGCAGACTATTTGTCAGAGCGACAGCTGTGTGTCGAACCACTAGCGTTCAGAATCGAATGGAAAGTGATAATTATCAAAATATGAAGAACGATTCGACACCACATACTAAATTCGAATTTTGATTTGAATAAAGAATGAATGTCTACCTGGGACAAACTGCCCAGTTAGGTAGGTGCAACTTCGAGAAGGAGGTCAATCGTCGATTCCGACTCGGCTAGGCAGCGTTCGGGAAACTTCGCAACGTCTTTTCGTCAACAATACCGCAATGCCTCAAGACGCAAGTCTTTAACCAGTGATGACATATGGAACAGAGACGTGGTCACTCACATAAGGTCTCATAAGAAAGCTCAAGGTCACTCAGCGAGCTATGGAGAGAGCTATGCTTCGTCGCTGGGAGTCGTTGCCGCTCGTTGTAGAAATCTAAGGGGGAGGCCTTTGTTCAGCAGTGGACGTCCTGTGGCTGATATGATGAAAGAATGAATCATGAGGTGGACAGTGATGGAGATAAAAGGTATGAAGTCATGAAAGAGGTTGATTGAAATGAAGATGAAGGATGACTTCGTCACAAGTTTAGACTCGACTTCCAACGAGATATCAGACCTACAAGCTTGAAACTGCCTGTAATGCCTGTCATAGATATTCGTACGATGCAAAATTAATAATGGTACACACATTGCTTTACATTACATACTTGGTGCATTAATAAATCTGCTGTATCTACTCCATATGGCTTTTTTAACCTCGCGAGTGTCTCAATTCGTAATTTCCCCTAACGGCACGTTTCAGATGCGTACGTAAATAGCATGCCATAAATGCTTCACTTTATTTCCGTAGGGAACCAATATTTTTTTACGAGTTGGGGGGATAGTCATTTGCCCTCAGTAAAGGAATCTCTGATCTGAAATGATATTTTACTGAGTCGCGCGCCGCTAAAATTTGCATATTTAGTTGGATATATTGTTGGATTTTATACCATAACATTTTTGGAGTTTGTTGGAGATTACCCCTAATGAATATATTTATATAAAAAAGCCCCCAGTATGTATATTGATATTTATAATTATTATAATTCATTATTAATAGGCAGTGGGGTGAATAAAAAAAATGGAATACCTAGTTTAAGTGACAGTAGAAAATCCAACGAACACGTGGATGCAGTTAGGTTGTAATTAATTTTTATATATGATATATATTGTATATATAAACATCCAGGGTTATTATTTTTTAACCCTCACTGCCTATTGATTACTGAGATAATTGTACTTTCGGAGTAAACTCCAGTCGGTGCCAAACTCCAGTGCTGACACAACCACTGTTTTAGAAAAATAGTAATTGAACGAGTTTTTGCTACCAATTAGACATATTTTAGAAACCATAACATTTTACATTATCAAAACACAATCAAGCAGTTTTTTGTTTTTTCTGCATTAATAATATCTTTTCTGCAACAATTATGTGATGTTACTAGAAACATAATCAAATGTGTTCGCCAATTACTTCTGAACGCCAGTGTATCCCATTTACGGTTACTGAGAAATATTCTCTTATTGAATTCTCCGGATTTTGCACGTTATATTAAATTAAAAGTTTATTTGTCTGCTAGGATATTGAGCAATATTGTTGTGTTGTGATATTTCAGTATTTTTATAAGGCAATCTCTTCGAATGATATTAAAGGATATTGGTGGTGTAATATTCTTTGATGTTATCCCTATAATGGTATTGTCTTTTTATCCCTAAAACGTGGGAAGGGGTGCTGAGAGAAATCGTTTGTGTTGAAATTGGTATGAACTTTTCGAGTCAAATTCATTCAGGTAATAAACACAGAATATATTTTCAATGATAAAATATATAGGCAAGAATCGTTTCTTCCCTGTTTCATCACGCACATCCTGAATATGATTTTCGTCATAAGTCAAAGTCAAAATGTTTTATTCAAAATAGACTATAAAATAGTTCTTTTTGAATGTCAACATTAGACAGCACCCATTAAGCCCACCCTTCACAGCTTCCTAGTGTTCAAGCTGGGGGAGAAGAAACGGTGCAACAAACTCCCCAGCAACACGTTTGTCTGTCATACTCATATACATTTTCTTATTTTGAACTAACTAGGACCAGCGGTTTCACCCGCCGTTTAGTTTTATATGAAATTCATTGGAATGATAGTGGCGCCATCTGTCAGAGATTGGTCGTACCAACTTAGAAACCTTTGTGGGCTCATGCAAAACACTTTGCTAAAGATCATGACATGATCAAATGCATAGTTTACGATTCCATAAAGGACATACACACAAACATTCATTTTTATATGTATAGAAGATAGATAGATTATCCACATTTATATAAAATAATAAAGGGGATGATTACTACTGGTAATGTTTTCATAGCTACTTGTCCGCTAGCACACACCATTACGCAATCAAATTAATATGTCAATAGTTCAGTTGTGAACGTTTATTGGTATAATCGCGCTCGGTAAACTACCATTACAAAAGTGGGTGGACGTCATCATCATCATATCAGACAAAGGATGTCCACTGCTGAACAAAAGCCTCCCCCATGGATTTCCACGATTTTGTCAAAATTTTGGGGGGGATTTGCCAATACTCACTACGCAGGTTGATTGGTTACTGCTGTACAGATTCCTCGCTGCTGGCCATCCTAGAGTTGTACTTTATTATTATTTATTTATTATTGTTTATTCTTAATTCGGACATCACACGGAAAATATATATAACTAGCTTTACCCTACCAAGCGTTGCTGTGGCTTGATGGACATATTTACAAAATGATTTTAATTATGAATAAATTAATAAAATATGAGTCCCCTGATTTAATAAAAACAACAAACAAAAAAGTTAAAAGTGCAAAAGTTTCAGAACGATCGGTAAAGAACTTTAGGAGATTTGCGATTTTGAACAAACGAACATTACGTTAATATATATATCTATATATAGATATATTATGAGACTCCTGATTTAATAAAAACATGCGCGTATGTGAATACAACGATGTGTAAAACGCTTAACGTTTGCCGTCTAATGACAACCAGGATTGGACAGGACAGGAATTGGATATGAGAAAAAAATTGAAATAATGGCAATTAAGGACCAAAAACATACGTAACATCATTTGTTAGATGACACTTGACGATTTGACATGATTTTTAACTTTTGAATTTAATGACCTCAACAAGAGAACATTCACCTTGTATATTTCATACAACTCATAGTATTGTAGTAGGTTTTCGCGATTATTACACATTGTAATAAAACAATTTTAAACGGATTAAATCGCTGTGTGCCGGCTACGAATAACACCAATCCATCTCCTCCCGTGTGTGTCGTAAAAGTCGACTAAGGGATTAGCCGGAGGATGGACAGCAGCATCCTTCGAGTACATTAACAACTCAATTGCGATCGCCAACCCGCCTGCCAAGCGTGACGATTATGGCACAACCCCCCAATGAGCACACAGCACACCCATATCGGTCGTTGTAGTGATCTTTGGGGGAGGCCTGTGTCCAGCAGTGGACTTCAAAATGATGATGATGATGAGGCGGGTTGGTGAGCACGGTATGGCTACTGCTACACAGAAGGCTCGCTGCTGGCCGTTAGTGTTTAGTACGACATCCATGAGAGGGAATGGAGTTGGACTATATTCTTAATCTGGACATCACACGGAAAATACATATAATTTTGTAACCAATCATTATGACATTTTAAAATGAAATAGTAAACGTTACGAGGCGAGCAAGTCTTTCACCTGATGGTAAGCGTCACGTTTGCCTATACCAATTGTAGTGCTAGTCAACCCAGAACCAGCCGTGAGTGATATTATACTGCGCTCGTCACCTCGAGATATCGGTAGGAGCCCGGCATACCCCTTCGTCCTTCCCCGGGGCGAAGGAAGTTCATGAAGAATTTCCACTGGGCACCAATAAAAATAAAAAAAGTTTATTTAGGCATATGAATGCCCAGTAATTTCACTAGCTACAGGTGACTGTCAAGCAGAGCGAAGGGGATCATAGATGAGCCCCCCGAAGCCGCCCTGAGCACTGTGCTGTGCTGTCCACTAGCGATGGAAAGGGGTTCAGTGGTACCTACATAGTCGGACTTAGGTTTTACTTGATGTGTAGTAGGTACCGCAAGAGCAGTACCAATAAATGTGTGAACATAATATCATCATCAATAGCCATTAATGTTATATGTTTAGTACTTATTTTGTTTCTTTTTATTTATTTATTTTATTTATTAACATATGTATTATTATATGTATTATATATGTCTTTTGACAGGCTTACGCGGGGACATAGGTCCAACACGCAGAGGCCCTTTAGAGAATTTTAATCTAAAATGTAATGGGACACCAACCGGGGACTCTCCATAGCTGCACTATAAAATGAAGTCATGGATTGTCCCCGGTGGTGTAAGACTATTGTATGAGATGGAAACTATAACGATAAGGTCTATTGCAATGGGTGTTACATGGAATAAAAAGACTAATAAATACGGGAACAACGGCGTCTGCCTTTCAACTTTGATCGTGAAATTCTGTGGCAGACGGTGACTCGCCACTCACAAGATGGGCCCCCAAAATGGCCACCACTACAGGCGACAAGGAGCAACACCGGTGTAAGCGGCTAGGGGTGTAGAGAGGTGCGGCACCGGTTTCACCATCGCGCGTCTCGAAGACTCGGAGCGGGTTTCCCCGTTATTACGCCATTAGACACTTCCACCCCCGAGCATATAGCTCTGGCGGCCCCCCTCTGATCGGCCAACTAAGGCAAGCCAGAGTTGAAAATCCTGCGGGCACTCATGGGGTTCCACTCCAACCAACCAATAAAGGCAAGCGGAGACGAGGCCCTGACCGACTCTCTGGAGCATTTGGGTACGCAGTGTCGCCACTCACATTCAGCTCGCCACAAACTGCCCTGCGTTCTGTAAGCTACTTAATATACTTTTTTTTTTTTTCTTATGACATACTTTTTCTTTTTATCATAAGGTATGAAGAAATCAAGCAGCTACTTTAATCTGCCCTCCAGGATTACCTTATCCCATGGTGAGATAACGTTTGCCCAGAGGGGTAGTATTATATGTATTATTATAAAGTTTGTCCACAAAACCGTGTTGTCGGTTTGACTGTGGGATCGAGTCTCCGTACATAACTACATAATATATTAAAATATACTTATATCTAACACTTATTCAAGTAATATTTTTTTAGTTTAAGTTTAAAAATGCGTTTGTTACTTTCATGCCTTATGACCTCCGACAAACTGTTCAATAGATAAGGCAAGCGTTTTTTCAATGTTCTATCCCCATAATTGTCTTTTGCCTGGCTGTATCGGTCTGTCATGCTCACTAAAATGTCTTGCTGACGGTGGCGTTGTGTATCGGGGCGTTCGGTTCCCTACAATATGGTTGAGCTAAGCGATGCTGATGCATGCGTCATGCTCGTGAACGGGTGCCGTCTGTTGGGACTGGTCAGCCGTTAACTGCCACGGCAAATTCATTATTATAATATTATTGTGATATGTTTCATCTTTACACATTAACCTACATTTTTCTCTGTATATGTTTTACAATCATGTGTACCTATACAATCAACATTGTAATCCCCAACTATTTTAAAAGAGTATCCATGGAGTTTCTTGCCGGCTCTTCTCCATGAGATCAAATATTTGGAACCGTGCAACTTAAATTCTGACGTTTCATAAGTGCCAATATTTGGTTTATTTGAAATAAAAACCTTTGACTTTGAACTTGCATTAATATTCTCAAAGTTCTTAGTCAAAAGTACTGCAATTTGTCTGAGTCAAAATAGAGATTTGATCATTTCTACCGTACCATGACTTTTATTTATATACATAATCTACCCATTACTGTCCCAATGCTGGGCATGGGCCTTTTTCTCACGATGAGAAAAAGTTAGTCGTTAGTTAGTCTTCAGTCCACCACGCTGGCCTAGTGCGGGTTGGCGGACTACATTAGCCCTCTCAGGTGTGCAGGTTTGTTCAAGATGTTTTCGTTCACCGTTAAAGCAAGTGATAATCAAAGTCTGGTCCGAACATGAATCTGAAAACTCAGAGGTGCGGGCCGGAATCGAACTCAAACCTGTATGAAAGGCAAGCGTTCGACCACTGGGCTATCGTTGCTACATTGTTTATAAACGAAGATACATTGTAGTCCGGCCGAGCTGTAGTATTGTCGATCTTGTGCAATACTTTGAGAAAATGTTGATTTTCAAACTTCTATAAAGCTGTTCTAAGTCGTTTGTTTGTAAAACGCCTTCAAACGATACTAAAGTGAGGCCCATACAATTTATTTCCATCTAATGATCTCAGAATCTACTTCGAAAGCTTTTCCTCATGTGTAAGCTGTTTTAAATAAAGCTTTTTTCTTGTAATGTATTTATTTATTTATTTATGTACACACAGAAATATTTTTACATAATTACATAGGAAACTGTATAAATGTGGTTGAGGATGTACATCATTTGCTTATGGACTGTGTTAGGAACCAAAATGAAAGGCAAATTTTAATAAATGATTTTAAATTAAACATGTTAGACGTAGGTTTAATTCAAACCATTTTAGCACAACCAAAATCTGATGTTGCAAAAAGATTATGTCAGTTGGTATACTTCATTGACCTTTCCTTGAATAGTACTAGACCTAATATTTGTTTAATATATATCGTATAAGGCATGATGGGGTTGACGTATCCATGTGGATAAAAACCCCGAAATAAATAAAGACAAAAAAAAAAAAACTTATTTCTTCAAGAAATCTCTTCCAGCAGACCTGCGAGAGGAGAGTTTGAAGAAAAGATACAATAAATATAATTATACACACATACATATAGACTAATATACATACATACTACATACATGTAGCTTTTTTCTGTGAATGAGGTTGCCATAGTACGAGGTTTTTGCATAAATCTTTCGACCCTAAATGTATGCTGAATATGGGCTTCCAAATCATCGGCAATAATGGTCATATTCCGATAACTGAACGGGAACGGAAATCCGTTGAATGCAAGTAGCGCAGGACCGGTCGTTCTGGCGATCTTTGAGGTGGCCTATGTCCCAGCCAAAGATATTGGAAGAAAGGAGATATGCCATGTAGATCAAAATGTATGCGAGCCTAGAAATCATAAAATCACACTAATGCACACAGTTAAAAGGTCTCATCTAATGAACTGAATAAACACAACATTATAATTGGCTTCTCATACTAAAACACACCCACGACTTTGTAGGTAGCCAATCATACCGAGCGTACAAACCGCAAACGAGACCATACCACGCAACACGTAACTTTATTGGGAGTACCATTCGCTGTTCTATTCATTGTTTGTTATTCACCGATTGCTAGTTAAAAGTGGTAGATAAGAAGCATTGTACTTTGTACAAAAATAATAATGTCGTGGTGCTCCATCAATCTAAATGTAACAATAAAGAAAACAATAATTTTTAATTCATTCTTTTTATTGACAAATACAAGAATATTCCTTCACTTGCATATTGTACATGATTCCTTTCTTGATAAAGTTATTATTTTCGCTTCGGTTTTTGCACGTTATCCCCGAAAAACACAACAATTTAACAAAGTTTCACTTACGCGATCGTATCTCAACTGATGTTATAAAACGGCCATTTTTTCCGGATGGCCCAAATTGATCCAGTCGCGGTGGCGCGGTTACGCCCCAGTACCATTTCTCCTTATTTCCTATTTCTGTGGTCCCAGCAGTGGACGTCTTTCGGCTAAGATGATGAAGTTTTAGGTATACTAGAAAATCGTTTAATTAACCGTATATTTTGGCATGGCGCGTTTTTTTTTATGTGTATGTAACATAAAAAAAAATCGCGCCATGCCAACATTAACGACATTATTCGTCGTGCTCTTGCCACCGCCGGCGTGCCAGCTGTGTTAGAACCCAGTGGCTTGGCACGCGACGATGGCAAAAGACCGGACGGTATATCGTTACTGCCTTGGAAAATGGGTAGGCCTCTGGTGTAGGACGCAACTTGTGTCGACACCCTTGCTCTTTCCCATCTTCCAAGCACGGCTGGCTGTGCTGGTGCTGCCACTTCTGCAGCAGAAAACCTCAAACGGCGCAAATATAATAATCTCATCGGAAATTATTGTTTTGAGCCGTTTGGGGTCGAAACGCTTGGGTCATGGGGTCCGAGTGCACGTCTACTTTTCAAAGACATAGCTAGATGGTTGGTCGACACTTTACGTGATCAGAGGGCTGGCCTTTTTTTTGGCCAAAGAATAAGCATTGCCATTCAACCTGGCAATGCTGCCAGTCTTCTGGGAACATTACCGGCTGACAGCGATGGGGAGGAGTACTTTGACGCCTAAATGTCTCCTTTTTTTAGGGTTTTTATTTATTGCTATTTATTTAAGGCATACATATTGTGTATATTTTTTATTTATATGTATATATAAGTTTTATCTTTAGTTATATTGTATATATTTGTTTGTTATCGTTAGTTTAATCATAAATAGTGTATATGTAATTAGTTTTAATGTGTATATCAACATTATAATAAGTTATTATTACATAAAGTTATATACACATAAAATACATACATTTATCGACACTTTACCCAGTCTGATCCACTTTCAATAATTCTTCTTCAGTGCCGCCATCTTACTAAAAATATATCCAATTTGTTCTGAAATACTGCTTTCAAAGTTTACGTCGGTCCTGGTACCCAGTTCGCTAATATAATCGACCTTTGGTCGGGCCCGAGAGAAAATAATTTGCCCTCTGAACGGACGATTTGAAGTAACTTGAAAGGGTCTTCATTCAGCTATACCTGTGTTTTAACTTCCTAAATTATCTGCTTATTCGCAACTTGCAAATTAAATAAAAATATATTTGAGTATGATGGAGTTCTAATTATCCTATTAATTAGCGCTTTTAATCCCCAAAGGGGGACATCTGTGTTAATGGCGACGGCACGATTGGTGCGGTGGCTAAGCTACTGGCAGTACACGCTACGTGTCGCAGGTTCGATCCCCGCGCGGAAATATTTGTATTATCTACATATAGTTGTTTCGGGTCTGGGTGTTTGCGCATGTCAGATATTTTGTTGGGTTGACAGCGTACCAGCGCACTTTAGAATGTGTTTTGTAGCTTTCATTTTATTTTATGCACTGACAAATATCTTATTGCGTGTTGTAAAACGAGACACATCATCATCATTTCGGCCGAGTGAAGTCCACTGCTGGACACGGGCCTCGCCCAAAGATCACGACCGATATGGGTGTGTTGTGTGCTCATTGGGGGGTGTTGCCATAATCGCCACGCTTGGCAGGCGGGTTGGCGATCGCAGTTGAGTTGTTAATGTACTCGAAGGACGCTGCTGCCCATCCTCCGGCTAATCCCGTAGTCGACTTTTACGACACCCATGGAGGAGATGGGGTGGTGGCATTCTGAGCCGGCACCACACGGCAATGAGCCGGCACCACACGGCAAAAACGAGACACAATTAAAAAACTATTCCTTCTTTATTTCTCAGTTGTTTTACCCAGTCGTCTTTTACGACAAGACTGCGGGCAGAAATGGGGTGGTGCAATTCTTAGCCAGCACCACAGTGTGGCGGATTTGTGTATGTACGTCATTAATCATGCGTGTAATTCGGGTTCAAAACGCAAACTTAGACTACTGGCCGCAAAAATGTTCACCCATTCCTTTTGTTTTTTTTTTTAATCATTGCCCCACACTAGGATTTCTGTCGTGGGTGCGTTTACAGACATGAATTCCACATACAATACACCCAGACCCGTAACAACTACCTGCAGATCATACAAATATTTGTTCCGTGTGGGAATCGAACCCACGACCCTCGGCGCAGCAACCGACTGTATCAGCCACTGCACCAACCGTGCCATCTTTGTTGCACACTTAAATAAATATTTCTGCCTATCAACCACCGCCGGTTCTATACATCGACAGAGAAAAGTTTTGCTAATTTCCCAACAGTTGATCCCAATTAAGCTTCGAGGCGTCAGCAGGTGCAATTGATTGAAAGCGCTCAAACCAGACCCGCCAGGTCGATATGATTCCCCACTCACGTCACTGCCAAAGCTAGCTCTGTGTAGACGAATTTCAAGTTCATCACAAAATAATAATAGTGTAGAAGTTCCACCATTAAAATAGTGGACTATCACACCTCATGTTAGTGAATAGCAAAGCAAATGGCGTCTTCCGCCAGCATCGCTCTTGTTGTGGGTGTCCTGTGGAAGTGGACTAAGGAATTACAGAAAGATTACGAGCAGCAATATCTTGCGGTCTCATAACAATATACTGTGAGCACCAATTCGCCTGCCAACCCATAAAAATATGGCAGACATACGACATAGGGCTTTCAAGCAAGTATGTCAACTGTATGTCAGCCTAAGGGCCGATTTCACCGTCGCAACTAAACGCGATTAGTTGAAGCTAAAGCTAAAGTTCAGTATAAGCGCTTAACTGAGTTTAGAGCTCCAATATGCATTTCACCAACATCAACTAAACGCGTTTAAAGCATAACTGAGACTAAATTCTGAACGCCCAATTTTCTACGTTTAGCTCGTTTAAACGCGTATAGGGCTGTGATTATTGTTCGTTTTAATTCCCAATAATGACTGCGTATATTTTGCGGAGCTTTGTTTGTTTATGAGTGTTGGTTGGATTATTATCTCGATGAATATGCGACTATATTTATAACCAACATCATCATCATTTGAGGCCGAAAGATGTCCACTGCTGGACAGAAGCCTCCCTAAAGATTGCCACAACGACAGGTAAGGTTTTGTGCTCTGTGCTCATTGGGGGGTTGTGCCATAATTACCACACTTGGCAGTCAGGTTAGCGATCGCAGTTGAGTTATAAATGTGCTCGATGGACGCTGCTGCCCATCCTTCGGCTAATCTCATAATCGCCTATTATGGCACCCACGTGATGATTAGGGGTGGTGGTATTCTTTCCCGGCCATATATATATATAATTATGGGTTTCACCCGCTTCCCACAGGAATTATACATGTTTCAAGCAATGAAAGTAAGTAAAGTAAAGAAGCCTATTTCACTATCTTATTAAATATTTTTCTTTCTTTCTTTCTATCCCGCCCATAAACTACGTCACAGTAGTTCGCTGTTACATACAATGCATGACGCACCGCAATTTTGTTTCAAATTATGACGATATTTACAATATATGACACATGGTTTTCGTGAACGCGATCAAAATGTGCCTGGTGAAATCAGAAGGCCAATTCTCGTAATTTAAAAATGTTCAAAATATAGTTCCGATCTAGTCTCAGTGTCATAAATGTCACAAATGGTATTCTCCTAAACTAACAAACAACGTCAAACGTGAAATTACACTGTGATGAGATCGAAAATGGATCGAAAGTTGATCGAAGTCAAAACGGTATTCTGCTAACATTTCGAACTGTCACATGTACTAAATTGTCATTAGATAAACGTCAAAATTGAGATCGAAATGAGACTAGATCGAGATTATACCGAAATCCGACTGAACTTTAAGAGTAGCAGAATACCATTTTTTCGGTCAATTCATAATTTAATCTCAGTTCGGTCAAGTTTCAGTCACAGTGTCAATTAATTACGAGAATTGGCCCTCAGATTGACGTAAACTGAGATCGAACTCAACGTTTGAACTCAGATAAACAAAACTTAGTTTTATTGAACTCGGTTTTTAATGCGAACAGTGAAATCGGCCCTAAATTTCGGCAACACATGCACAACTCCTCTGATGTTCCGGTTGAATACGGACGGCGGTGATTACTTAGGCGACCCGCGTGTTCGGTTGCCATAGTATATCATTTAAAAAAAAACTTGATTTGACCATTGTCTGGTCTATATTGTGAATTTGCATGGTATCTATTTGTGCGTCAGTTTGACAAGTTTGGACCTTCTGTTACTAGCTTAACTATAAAGAGAGTTAGTGGTTTTTTTCTCAAGTACCTAAACATAATTATTGAATGCTAGAAAGTAAACTGGAACTTAAGTTCTATAAATCTTTTGGTACTAACAGTTTCATGCACGAAATTTCTTGGAAAATATTTTGTACTAGCTGGGACACGCGGTTATACCCGCCGTTTAATTAAAAAGAAAAAGAGTTCTTCGGCATAGACACTTGACATAGTGTATGTATCTATATTGGATTTCATGGTTGTGTATTTTTGCGCTGATCCCTAATTATTTTTCTAAAATAAAAGTAGCTTAAATTATTCCTTGTAACATCACCTATCTGTCAGTGAAAGTCCCTTAGAAATCGGTTCAGCCGTTTTGGAGATTAGCGGGAATAAACATACAGACAGACTGACAGACAGACAGACAGGCAAAAAAACTTTTTTTTGTTGTAAGTACCGTATATACTATAATAAAACACTTTTAAACGGATTCTATCGCGTATATTTTAGATTTTTGTTTTTCCTGACGTTCCGAACACTTTGCAGGGTTCGTGGTCGCAGGATGACTAAGGTGACAGGCGTCGTTACAGATTTTAAATAGTTATTTTATTTTATCTACCATACAATTATAATCAAAAATGATTTCGATGCACGCAGTAATCACTCACAGTGTCTTGATGTTTTTTAATGTAGTATTTGGTTTGGGACTTTATTATTTTAATAACAGGATTCCAAACCGGTGGCACTTGCCAGCCATCTTCTCTATTAAAATTAGGATGCTTTTTAATTTCAATAGCCTCACGAAACATTCTTGGTACATATCGGTTCTCTTTCGCGAGGACTTGAGGTTGATCGAAACGAAGAAAATGTTTGGGTTTGTCTGAGGCATGTTCACACACTGCAGACTGTGTGGAGCGTTTATGCTTTACGTCAGCTATATGTTCTTTTATTCCGGTGGCTATATTACGCTTTGTTTGCCCTATGCATGACAAACCACAAACACAGGCAATCTTGTAGGCCCCTGCATCTTATAAAGATATGTGACATTTCACTGATTTGAGAAGTTGGCTGATCTTATGCGGCTTGAAATAAGTTTTCATGGAAACACGCTTCAAGATATGACCAATTCTGTCGGTGATACCCTTAATGAATTGTAAAACAGCAGGTCTTCGATCAACCGTGGTGGGTTTCGGGCGGCTTCTGCGAAGGGGATGAGGTGCTTTCAAATTGTCATGTTGAAGTACTTCAGCAGAGGAGCTTTACTCCTCAGCCAGATGGTCGGTGTCGTAGATGCCGTGTGCTCTCTGTAACAAAGATTTGGCCACGGTAGCTAACTGACAAGGATGGTGGTTAGATGCACCCTTAACGTACCTGTCTGTATGGGTAGGCTAGAAATCTACACACGGTGTGACTTACAGAATATAATCCGTTTAAAAGAGTTTTATTATAACGAGTTATAATCACGAAACCCTAAGACATTACCATCATTCATCACAATCTGTTTTTTTATGAATTTATTATAGATATATTGTTAGTACAATTATACCTATACTTGACATTGGCAGAATCATCGTCAAAACGATGGAGCTATTAAACTGAAATTGGAATTGCTATAGAGATTCTGCGGGGCTAGAAGAGCAATCTGCTATACATTTATATCTCCAAGATGGTATGTTTACTTAACACATAAATGAAAGTATACATAGAGATGTAGAAGCTCAGAATGCCACCACCCCATCTCCTCCCATGGGTGTCGTAAAAGTCGACTAAGGGATTAGCCGGAGGATGGGCAGCAGCGTCCTTCGAGTACATTAACAACTCAACTGCGATCGCCAACCCGCCCGTCAAGCGTGGCGATTATGGCAAAACCCCCCAATGAGCCCACAACACATCCATATCGGTGGTTGTGGTGATCTTTGGGGGAGGCCTGTCCAGCAGTGGACTTCATTCGGCCGAAATGATGAAACATACCATCTCTCATCTCATCTCTGTCTCTACAGAGAGTACAATGAAAGGCGTTGAATGTCAACTTTACAAATATCACTAAGAGTTTTCTTAATAAAGTAATCCTACACTTTTTTTACCGGAACTCAACGTTAGTGTGACTACGCAAGCAATGTGATCGCTATCTTGATAAATATAATCCTCGTTTCCAGCTGACGTGTTTTTCAGAGGCCTGGAGAGGACCGATAGTCTTTATAAGCAGGATGGAGGAAGATAATGCGAACAACGTTACCCGAAGGAGATTTAATAAGCTCAAGGACATCCCGTTGAAAGTAAGAGGGTTCGACGACCACTCTGGACTGTTAAAAGAAAGAAAGGCATTGGAAAATTATCCACTAGAATCTCAAGGGAGGATAAAATAAAATAACTTTGAATTGACTGTCGATTGCTAATGGTTTTGGTTGTGATTTCCATGAATTAATAGGCTATCCCGTATATTTTTGTGGATTTCATAGAAGACCACTAAGTATTTATGACCTGAGGGCGGAAGCAGCAGTATTCTACATAGTGATTACTTTGACGGCAATGTTGGTGCAGTGGCTGATACAGTCGACTGCTGCGCTCTGGGTCGCTAGTTCGATTCCCACACGGAACACGGAACAAATATTTGTATGATCTGCATGTAGTTCCAGGTCTGGGTGTACAGTCTGTGGAATTTATGTCTGTAAACGCACCCACGACGCAGGAGAAATCCTAGTGTGGGGCAACGTTTCAAAAAACAATATATTGCGATCAGTAATAGATTTGCCGATCGTGGTGATTACGGCAACAGTTCCTTATAACCAGTCGGTCAGTCTACATTCATGAAGGTTTTTTAATACCAACTAATGTGTCAAACAGGCATCGGCCTGCCTGATATTGAGCAGTTACCATAACCTTTGAACGCTTGCTACACCCAATGTATTATTCGTGCGTTGGCGACCCGGTTGCATGCCCGTGTTGAAGAGCTGCATGCTATCTCATAGGAAAAGCTAGGTAGATGATTACACAACTTGAACGTATGCGGGAGACAGTTCTTCTGATACCGTACGGTACGAGACAATTTTGGCTTTAGGGTATGTGGGTAAACTCCTCGCTTATGGCGAGAGGTGCGATGGCAGAAAGTAGTCGTTGGCATCATTTTGATCAAACCCTCAGAAAAGTGACCGCAATACGAGAGTGGTAGAGCACACACAGGGAGGTAGAAACTCCCCTCAGATTTAGGGGTCTATACCACTTGTGAGCTTGGGATCGTCGACAATCGCAACTGCACGTTTCTGTACCGATTAAAAATGCACATAAATGGACTGATAAGATGTCATAATAAAGAAATTTAAATAGCTAAATACCTCAACAAACTCAGCAGATTTTTTTTTTGTTGGGCTTCTCGCATACATTTCTGGGAAATGTGGTTGCTTAAACGATCATTTTCTGGTGAAGCCAAAAGAGGCCTCCAGCCAGGTTTAAATTTAGTATTAAAAACTAAGCGACTTTCGCTAAGGGCGCCCCCTGTGGGACACGGACCTCGGCTTAGGGCGTTGCTGGGGATAACAAGCTATTGTTTTGGGGACAGCTGGATCGGTATTATTTAAATATTTTAAGGGACATTTAAAGCTACAGGCTCGGCGCGGGCCGGTGCGAGCAAGAGACGGGAGGAAGAAGTGCTAACTTGAACGGGAAGGTGACGCGGCGATAGGCCTCCGCGACGTCGGTGAGGCGGGCATCCTCGGCGGCGAGGGCGGTACAACGGTCGGGTGTTGAGTGAACGAGACAACGCGAGTCTCTTTAGATCGACCAGAACGTGCCTCGGGCGGCAAACTCAGCAGACGCAAAAGTCTTCTTTATAAAGCACACTGCATGTTATTGTGCTCCTCTTAAACACTTCAAGTAAATGAACCTAACCATAGAGGCACTCATAGTTCGTATAAATCACTGCTTGGTAAACGATCGATGAGGATAATGAGGTTAAGTAACACTCGGCGCATTTAGTCTATGGATAGGTGATCGCATAATAGTTTTTGAAATGAACGTCTATGTGTTTAGAGGGAGACGTAAAATCGTTGGTCCCGATTGATGTAATACGACGAAAGTAGTAGAGTCAAGTCAGAAGCTCTTGACCGGTTTGAACAACTCTAACACAAGGTTGGTCACTGACCAGACAAAGACAGCATAATATATGACGAAGTCATCCTTCATCTTCATTTCAATCAACCTCTTTCGTGACTTCATACCTTTTATCTCCATCACTGTCCACCTCATGATTCATACTTTATTCAAATGTGGTGTCGAATCGTTCTTCAAATTTTGATAATTATCACTTTCCATTCGATTCTGAACGCTAGTGTTGTTAGTAAGCTATAATTAAAAAATATTATCATGAGCATAAGTGATAATTGAACTTGTGAATGACAATATAACATATATATATCTTACGTTTCATTGATCACATTAACTGAACTCCGTTACTTTCTGCCGTGGAGAGAGCCTCCTAGTTGAGCTAACCAGGGAAGAACCACGGAGGGAGGCACTCCGCGGCAAATATAATATTATCAGCCAAAGGACATCCACTGCTGAATAAAGGCCTCCCCATAGATTTTTACAACTGTGTTGTCATTTTGCGGGCAATTTGCCAGTACTCACCACGTTTGGCAGGAGGGTTGGTGAGCGTAGAATGGCCGCTGTTACACAGTGGGGGGGCGACTGCTCATCCTCTTCGTTTATAGTCCCTCCGTTTGCGTTTTACGACATGTACTGTAGGAGATGAAGTGGTGCTATATTATTCATCTGGACACATCTGGATTTAGTACTTATACTAGTTGTGTCTTTTGCCTGACTGTATTGATCTGTCATGCTCACTAAAATGGCTCGCTGGCGGTGGCGTTGTGTATTGGATCGTTCGGTTCCCTACAATATGGATGAGCTAAGCGATGCTGATGCATGCGTCATGCTCGCGAATGGGTGCCGTCTGTTGGGACTGGTCAGCCGTTAACCGCCACGGCAAAATAAATTATTATTATTATATTATTGTGGTATGTTCCATCTTTACCTATTGACCTAAATTTTTATCGGTATATGTTTTACAACAATTTGTATCAATTAACATTGTAATCTATAATTATTTTAAACGAGTATCCATGGAGGTTCCATTTGCTGGCTCTTCTCCACGAGATCAACTATTTGGTAATTGTGATAACTGTGCAATTTAGATTCTCACATCTCATAACTTTTTTTTAAATAAGAATCTGACTTTGAGATAACACGGAAAAAATAATTATGAATAAGAAAGAGTTAATTGAACTTTATGTCAAACATTTAAATCTTTATGAAGTTACAAGATGCTGTAGATTGGATCTCATAATAAGCCAAATTGCATTGCTGTACTTCTTTTGATTATTAAGGAAACAAAACGTGGATGTTGCTGCATTATATGTCTTATTTCTCATTACCTATAACTGCATCACAATAATACCAAATGGCTCCACCAAAGTAAGTCCCGACAGCTCCGCTCGGCTCGCTGTCAAACCTCCCGCACTTCACCCACAGAGTGGACTCTATTATGCCGGGAGGGCGTTGAGTAATTGCTTTCCAGTACTAGCTCCCTCTCAAACTGCGAGAGTCCTTCAAAGTTAACAAAATTCCAATTCCCGCACCCTTATCGAACTGATCGTTCTAATATAAATGAAAGGATTGGTGACCGAAGGAGGGAAAATATTAAAAGTAGGGTTTTCGTTGTCAATTAATTTGCAGTACTTAATTGAAGAAGTTCATCGGAATGAAGATTTAGAAGTATCGTTTGTTTTGTAAGATGTTTCTTAATCATTCTGCTTTCTTCTAAAAGCGACTATGGGATTGGCCGGAGGATGTACAGTAGTATTCTTTGAGTATATTTATATCCTCACTATATTCACTAACCTACGTGCCAAGCCTGGCAATTATGACAAAACCATGGAGGGTTTTGTCATATCAAGCACACACCACACTCCCAGACCGATTGATCTTTGGGGAAGCTGTGTCCAGCAGTGGACATCTTTCGGCTGAATTATGATATATGATATATAAACACTTAACACACACATGCCGTTTGGTGCCGGCTAAGAATACCACCACCCCATCTCATTCCGTGGGTATCGTAAAAGTCGACTAAGGGTTTAGCCGCTGGTCATCTTCGGCACCTAAGGATTAACTGCCTCCTAACAGCCGAATACTGAAATGCCACTTAATATGAAGTCCAACTTTAACTTGAGCCACCCAGTTTCCTACCGAAAACGGATTTCTCGAATAGTTAAAACGGGACTTAATATTAAGTAGCGTTTCAGTTTTAAACCATTAGAGCCACAAAACATGGGACTCACTTATATGAGAAAATATGGCCTCGAGTGAAACCGTATAACAATCACACCACTGTAAACTCTGCTTTATTGGTAAAATAAACCGTTTGCAGTACGGCTTATGGTCCATAATCTGCTTATGGAAAAACATTAATTATAAAGCTGTTTGCTGTTGCTGTCCACAAAATAATTCTCTGTGCAGTCACATAAAAACAAAATCGTCAAGTAAGGATTTCCCAAAGGAGCTCTTACACGACAAACAAAACTACTAGCTTTATTAAATGTGGCTCTGTCGAATAATAGACCCAATCCAGAACAAAACAGACATCAAATTAGAACGAAACAGTGTAATTAAGGTTTTGTATGTTTCCATGGTCCACTTATTTTAGTAGATTTGTTTATGAGTTCTAGGTATTTGATGTATAAACAGTATGGTGACTTACTTATATATATATTTATTTTCCGCTTATTTCTCATTATTCTTTAGTCTGAGATTTACTCAGTATACAGGCTGTGAGTGACAACACACCGAAAACTTTTTTTTTTAAAAACCCTTGCCCCACTCTAGGATTTCTCCTGTGTCGTAGGTGCGTTTATAAACACAAATTCCACACACAATACACCCAGACCCGAAAAAACTACCTGCAGATCATTAAAAAAAACAGCTTTTAGTTTTTGTCATTTGGGTACGCAATGTATCGTAAACAACACGATTAAAACGCTATGTGAGTATTTTACTATTATATTATTATGCTACGAGCGATGACGTTGCCGTGAACTGGTAGCGAAACAACTGTGGTTTCGCTCGCAATGTAAATAAATAGTTTATTGTGTTTTAATAGACGAAAATAATTGCTTTATACTGAAATCTGTTAAATAAACTGAAACATTCATGTTTCTTATTATATATAGCTTGTAAGATATACTTATTTCAGTCTAGTATTTAATGATAAATTATAAGAGTCGCATGATTAGTCATCCCCATCTCCTCCTCCTGGGTGTCGTAAAAGCCGACTAAGGAATTAGCCGGAGGATGGGCAGCAGCGTCCTTCGAGTACACCAACAACTCAACTGCGATCGCCAACCCGTCTGCCAAGCGTGGCGATTATGGCAAAACCCCCCCAATGAGCACACAACATACCGATGTCGGTCGTTGTGGTGATCTTTGGGGGAGGCCTGTGTCCAGCAGTGGATTACATTCGGCCGAAATGATGATGATTAGTCAGGTTATACATATTTGATAGACGTTATTTGGGACTTCAAACATATATATATATATATATTTCGTATGGTTAGTGGCCACCCTTGTGTCAGAGTTGTTCAAGCCGCCCAAAGGCCTCCGACTTGGCTTAACGACTGCCGTCTAATGACAACAACCGGGACCGACGATTTAACGTGCCCTCCGAAGCACGGAGACGCTCAGTTGAAATACCACTACGCGGTCACCCATCCAGAGACTGACCGCGCCAAGCGTTGCTTAACCTCGCCAATCGTTTACCGATCAGTGAGTGCAACTGGCTATGAGCGCCTCAACACAAATATATATAACTAGTATAGTTAGTTGTAAGGTGCCTATGGCGCCCGTTGAAAAAGCAAAAGAGGGTATCATCAATAGAATTAAACATATTACAGCGTGACAGACTCAGTCAGTAAGTCAGTCATTGAGTCAGTCAATAAGGACGGCACGGTTGGTGCAGTAGCTGATACAGTCGGCTGCTGCGCACCGGGTCGTGGGTTCGATTCCCGCACGGAACAAATATATGTATGATCTGCAGGTAGTTGTTCCGGGTCTGGATGTATTGTATGTGGAATTCATGTCTGTAAACGCACCCACGATACAGAAGAAAACCTAGTGTGGGGCAAAGTTCTTAAAAAAAGGAATTCAATAAACCAGTCAGTAAGTCAGTCAATAAGTAAGTCAGTGAGTCAGTGATGAGCGTGAATATCTGTATCAATAATGTTATAACAATGACATACAATTGCATACAACACATTACATGTGACAGAAGTAAAACTTGCCCGCGCATCCGTCCGCTTAACGTTCCACACGAAACGCTAAATGTAAAACTATGCACTCTTTGACCTTGAAATTTCACTCTCATCGAGCCCAAAGAAGTTTAACTTAAAATATAAACGCCTTAATTTTGTGTCATCATCATATCAACCATTTATAACTGCTGAACAAAGGCCTCCCCCATAGATTTCCACAACTGTGTCGTCATTTTGGGGGGCATTTGCCAATACTCACCACGCTTGGTAGGCGGGTTGGTAAGCGCAGTATGGCTACTTTTCCACAGAAGGGACGTATATTTGTGTGTTAGTTTACAGTATTATTCAAGTTTATTGTGAGAGACTGGTGCCTAAGCTAGGCCGAAGCCTGTGTTTCAGGTCATCAGGCCTCCACCCCAGAAGTCATTTTTGCTCTTGCATAAACTGCCAAGTGAAATGTGTCCATTTTCTTCTTCTTCGTGTATCTGATTCTATCAAGTTGTATTTTCTTTTTAAAGTTCTCTTGATGTATACTCTCTAATACTTTGCTATAACTTTATAAGGCCCCGATATTGGTTGATTTTGTCCTTTATAACCCAGTTATCATCTTGCATCCCATGAATATAATAGCAAATTGATATCTAAGGTACCCCTAGATGTAATTAAGTATGACATTCATATCACATTGATCGAAGTTATAAAAATGACTCTCCTCTCTCCTACCTTTTTGCCGTGCCCGACAGGGCCCACGTTTGATTCCTATACTATACTGTAACACAAAGTAACTTGTGGAGTGCAATAAATGTATTGAGTATTGAATGTACTTTCGCTGCAGACAACATCTTGATATAACAATAAACTCACTGTTCTAATAAAATGTGCATATTATGGCTTTGATACACCCAATATTAACGATTTATCAAAATGCATTTTCAATTTTTCTCATCTTTATTTTCCCTTGACGCTTGACGTTTACAATAATATACTTCAGACTCTCCGAACAATGGAAATATCAGTATCTCCTGCAGGCCCAGAATATTTTCTTATAATACTCACGATTAGGTACACAAAGACCCTGCAATAAAAACCTTATATGCCAAGGTCTCTTACCCCAATTCCGAGATTCTCATTGTCGCTACAAGATCTCCAGTTACCTCACTGATGACAATTTAACTTTCCAAAGGATTTCGGAAATCGTTCAGTGAGCAATAGAAAGGATTCTGAGATCTCTTTAATGTTGTCTGAGTTACTTTTTGGGATCCGACCAGGGACCTACCTAGGCTTAGATAAGTATATTTTTTTGGCACATAACGAGCAGTTCTTTTGTTTTTAGTATGTTAAGGAAGTTATAGCTTGTAAAGGGAACGGTGTCTACTTAGTTTTATTTGAGACTAGCTGGGACCCGCGGTTTCACCCGCCATTTAGTTTAAAAGAAATCGGATTATTTATAAATAATTTAGAGTACTTCGTTATAGACACTTGACATAGAGTATATATATTGAATTTAATGGGATTTAATTTTTTTGCGCGGAACCTTAATTATTTTTCTAATATCAAAGTAGCCTAAGTTATTCCTTATAACATCAGCTATCTGCAAGTGAAAGGCCCGTAGGAATCGACCCAGCCGTTTCGGAGATTAGCGGGAACAAACAGACAGACAGACAAAAAAATATGTTTTAGGTACCGTATATACTTTCATTTGCATTGAGTAAAAATCTGTTATTTTTACATTACAAACAGACACTTCAATTTTATTTATTTGTATAGATTTTTTACTTGTGGAATAAGTAAAATTATCACGCGAAGGAGCCAATGAGGACCGCTTGGTTGATGATGTTTTTGCGGTGTGGTGCCGGCATGATGTTCCTCACCCCATCTCTTCACGTGGGTGTCGTAAAAGGTGACTATGGGATTAGACGTAGGACGGGCAATTTACAACTCAACTGCGATCGCTAACCCGCCTGCTAAGCTTGGTGATTCTGGCAGAATCTCCAATGAATAAACATCATAAACCCAGACCGGTCATTGTGACAATCTTTGGGGGAGATTTATTTGCAGCAGAGTAAGTTTTTTCAGCTGAAATGATGATGATGCTCGGGTGTAGAGATAAATACTCAACACATATTTAATTCCATTTTCTATGTTAAATAAGGTGGCAGGTGGATAAACTATTATTAAACCATAATAAACCTCGTAGGCCACATCAAATTAGGAGACAAAAAGTACTGTATAAATACAGTATTACGGTTTAGCCTTCACTCTGATTATTATTATTATAAAAATCAGTCTTTGTAATTTTTGATTAGGTATTTTACAGTATTTTATTATTGGTATTTTAAGTAATTGCAATATGAACAAGTCAAAGTCAAGTCAAAGTTTTTATTTCATATTAGCCCTAATAGGCACTTAAGAAAAGTCGAAAGTTAAGGTGCACCGTACCCCGAACCGTATTACTTATCTAGAATCAAATTTAAATTCAAGTCAAGATTGAGTTAGTCAAATATGACCCCTATTTCATAGATCTAGAATTTATATTCAATTGACGGAATCTTGACTCAAGTTTTACTTGATTTTTGATTCTCGTTCTGTGATAGGACCCTAAGATCTTTAAAAGAAAAATGATTACAGTTTGGATACAGCCTTACACTACAGAGGACAATCTGTGACTTCATTTTATAGTGCAGCTATGGAGAGTCCCCGGTTAGTGTCCTCTGCGTGTTGGACCTATACTCCCGCGTAGGCCTATCAAAAGACAAAAGATGAATAAGAATACATTCTACCTTTGAAACTTCGTATTTTCGATTTGTTACTACTTTTGATAGTATCAAGGGTTCAAATAAACAATAAAAAATATAAGATAACATGAATTACACTGACACAGAATTTAGAACCCTTCGGTTTAATCTACGTCATAAAACGAAGAGAGACGAAGCATTTTTGCTTTATTTTTATGAAAGGACTTAAAAATACGACGTTATTTACACTTGGCATTTTATTGTATGTTTATATCTCTTGCTACCAAAAATACTGTGACTCATAATTTTTATTATATTTGGCAATAAGACATTCAATAAATCCGTTTTACTGCGAAGTAAGCTTCTATATCAGGGTCCAAATTCCTGCCGTTATTTTAACATTTCGCATGTCATCAAATGTTTTTGGCATAATATTTTAAATCATTCGAGACAATGTTTTGATCAGGAAAAAAAAAAACAATTGGACCGTACGACGTTGCCGACATATTTTTTAGAATTTTTTTCATTTTTGAGAAATAGTTTATGAATATGTAAAGATTCATTAATCTAAACACCGTACGACGTTGCCTTATACTTGACATTGGCGAAATTGTGGAAGATTTTCTACAGAAGCCATAATCTAAGAGAAGAAGAAAAAGACAATGTTTTGTCATATCGGTGCCCCGGGCGGTGATCCATGTTTTGGTTATTTGGTTCGAGTTCATTTATATTAATTTTTAGATCATTAAAGTGAGAAAAATGAGTAGTAAGTTGCGAAAAATGAGCATTTTCGACACCTTATTTTTGCTTCTAATTAAGGTTAAAAGGCCGCAAATGCTGTTCGCGATATGTGTGCTGGTCCGATAGCAGAAAAAACTGCCAGTGACTGGTATGCTAAGTTCAAAAACGGAGATTTTTACCTCAACGATGCACCTCGTAGTGACCTAGCCGACAAGGGAACTTGCAGAGGAAATGAAATGCACCCAAAGAAATATTGACAACAAAATGGTAGTAACTGTGTAGCCAACCCAACAATAACGATTATGCAGACCATATCGTCGTCCATATTAGACTATGATTTCGGGACTTTTCGCGCACAGATAAATCAAAACACGAGTTGCATTGACTGAAACGTCGAGGTTAGTCAAAATATTGTTTTGATTTATCTGTGCGCGAAAAGTCCCGACATCATAGTCTAATATGAGTGAAATTCGCGATAGTTTAAAAACTTGCATATCGTCGTCCATTAGTTACTAAGTCAGTTAACAATCAACTCATTAAAAACTCTATCTGCGCAGTAGAGTCCGAAGTTTGTTTATAAACGTTTATAGAACACAGATCAAATCTAAACGCGTTTATAGGAATTCGCAAGTTTTACCTTTTGATCAGCATGCCACTCTGTGGAAATCACTTCGGAGAAAAGCTTTACAGAACTGCGTACGTACCTGCAGACAAAGAATGAAGACATTGAACTGTTAATAATTGATACTGTGATTGAAGGTAAAAACTCAGAGAAGATGGACACAATTATTTTTACCTCTAAATACGTATAGATACAGGATCATCAAACGGCAGAGGTGAGAAATCGTTAATCAAAATATCATAACCACTGCTGAACAAAGGCCTCCCGCACAGATTTCTATATTTGTGTCTTCATTTTGGGGGGAATTTGCCAATAGTCACCACGCTTGGCAGCCGGGTTGGTGAGTGCAGCATAGCTACTGTTTAGCTGTTGAGCTGGTTTAGCGTCCCTTAGTCGACATACACGGGAGGAGATGGAGTGGATATATTTATACGGACACCACACAGAAAGTCAAAATCAAAATATATATTTTAGGTAATAAAAAAATGAGGGGGTTTGACATATTCGCCACGCTTGGCGATTATGAGTAAGAGGACTTTTCTCTATTTCTCATAGTATTGGATTTGGCCATACAATCTCATCTCAAAAATACATCCTGTATACAGATTGTCCAGTAAATAGCACGACATACTGCAGGGGGTGAGAGCTTGGGTCAATACCTACCAAAAAACACAATATATGTTCAGCAAAAGCTTACGGATTTACAGTAGTAATTTTTTTTCCGGAATAACGAAAAATCTCTACCTTGACACATATTTTTAAACATTTCGTAACGAAAAATTCCTTTTCTAGTTTTTTTTTTAACCTCAAATAATTTGTGAATAGTTACTTTACTCATTGATAAGTCTTTATTTGATTAAAAACTAAAATGTTTTCAAGAAATACAATTTTTATTTAAATTTTCACAGTACAATTTTCTTATCTATAAAATTCTGTACTACTGTAAATCCGTAAGATTTTGCTGAACATATATTGTGTTTTTTTGGTAGGTATTGACCCAAGCTCTCACCCGATGCAGTATGTCGTGCTATTTACTGGACAGCCTGTAGGTATGCCGTGTGGTGCCGGCTTAGAATACCACCACCCCGTTTCCTCCCGTGGGTGTCGTAAAAGTCGACTAAGAGATTAGCCGGAGGATGGACAGCAGCGTCCTTCGAGTACATTAACAAATCAACTGCGATCGCCAACCCATTTGCCAAGCGTGGCGATTATGGCAAAACCCCCCAATGAGCCCACAACACATCCATATCGGTCGTTGTGGTGATCTTTGGGGGAGGCCTGTGTCCAGCAATGGACTTCATTCGGCCGAAACGATGAGGTATGGAGTGGCCTCCAGGTAGACGGCGGTGTGCACGTGGTCACGTGATGAATTTCCACAGGGATAAATAAAAAATAAAAATAAAGGGCATACATGACGTGTGTCGTCATTTTGGGGGGAATTTGCCAGTCACCACGCTTCGCAGGCAGGTTGATCCCACTAAATTTTAGATTAAAATTCTCTAAAGGGCCACTGGGTGTTGGCCGCGTGTCCCCGCGTAAGCATATCAAAAGACTGGTTTCCCCATTATAGGAGATATAAACCCGTGAAGGTAGATATATGTAGATACGTTCGGGCCGTTGGTGGCAAATGCCGACGTGATTCATCACAGCTTCTTACCACACGGGATGAACATTACTGCCGATGTCAACTGTGAAGAATTGAACACTAAGATGGAGAAGCTCGAACATCTGCAACTAGCTTTGATCAATCGCTGGTCCGTGCTACTCCTCCACGACAACGCGCGACCCCATACTGCACAACAGACGGTATCCAACCTGCAAGGGCTGGCGTCTGAAGCTCTCCGTCATCCCCCATACTCACCAGACCTTGCATCTACAGACTTCTACTTTTTCCAGAATTTGGATGATATTATTTGGATAATTGGCGGGAATAAAATTCAATACCCAAGATGTAGTACAAAATGCCTTTGAAGAGTTTGTCGCCTCTTGCATCCTGGCATCGATGTACTGCTACTGCTTTGGTAAAGAAGTATCGATTGCATGGGTGATTATTTTGATTAAAATAAATAAAAAAGATAGGAATAAAATTACTAAACTTTATTTCGTACAAAACGGTAATTTCATAGGTATGTAGGTATAATATAAATGGTGGGCCGGTACATGAAATACCTGGGGCTCACCCTGGACAGTCGTTGGGGCTTCGAAGAGCACTTTCAGCGCCTCGTTCCCTGAGTCGAGAGGGTAGTGGGTGCATTACACCGGCTGCTGCCCAATCTCGGGGGACCATGTGAGGAAGTTCGCCGTCTCTACGGAGGGGTTGTGCGATCCATGGCCCTCTATGGAGCGCCTGTATGGTCAACTCGACTGTCAGGTGCCCAGCGCTGCAGAACCAAAATTCACGGTCTGCAGCGCAGAGTGGCTATCCGGATCGCACGAAGATACCGAACGGTGTCCTACGAGGCGGCAACTCTCCTGGCGCGTTATCCACCTTTCGACATCCTGGCGGAGATGGATGCGTGGATCTACGATCAGACACGCTCCCTCCGCCAGAGCGGCGAAAACGCGTCTCCAGGGGCGTTGGACAGGCTGCGGCGGCTGGCTCGCTGACGCGCACTTGTAAAGTGGCGTCACCACCTGCGGATGCAATTTGCGACCAAGCGCGACGTCGAGGCCGTCCTGCCGCTCTTCGGAGCCTGGCTCAGAAGGAGCGAGCGCGTCACCTATCGCCTGACGCAGGTGCTCACCGGGCATGGTTGTTTCGGTGCGTACCTGCACAGGATAGGACGCGAGGCCACGGCACAATGCCACCATTGTGATAGCGACCAGGACACCGCACAGCACACGCTCGAGGCGTGCCCTGCGTGGGCCGCCGAGCGGCGGATCCTGGTCGATCGGATCGGGCAAGATCTCTCTCTGCCAACAGTAGTGTCGGCTATGTTGGCGGAGCACGAAAACTGGAATGCAGTGGTCTCCTTCTGTGAGAGCGTCATGCTCCAGAAGGAGACTGCAGAGCGGGACCGGGAGAGGGCCGACCCCGCTCGAAGAAGAAGGAGACGGCGCCGGGGTAACAACCGCCCTGGCGCCTAATTCCGATACGCCTGAAAACCCCTGCCGTTACTATAAGGTGGGGGACCTCGGGGTTCGCGGGTGCGTAGATTGGGGAATCAGCGTGCCCACACCAAGCGACCCAAGAGAAGACGGTAGCACGCATGTGGTCACGCGCTGCCGTAGGACGCTTTGGGGGATCCTTAACAATCCCCCTGGGGGACGCTTTACAGTCACCCTCTCCGAGATGTGCCAATAGGCGTGGCACCAGTGGGCGGCTCTAGTGTGATCATACGAGGACCTGGAGCCTCCCTTACGCGCCGAAGATGACCGCTCCAGTGGTTTTAGCCGGTAGGAGTCCGGCATACCCCTTCGCCCTTCCCCAGGGCGAAGGAAGTTCATGAAGAATTTCCACTGGGCACCAATAAAAATAAAATAAAGGTATAATATAAATATGATCAATCACGGACTGAAACTGAATATCACTTTAACGGATCTGACAGCGCTTTTAATACATCTCGCATAGAGACTATATTATAATCATACTTGATTGCCCTACTATACTATACATTTACTTCTAATTTCCAGATCAGCATGACACCGACATTGTTAGATTACCTACATCAATCATATTCATCAGCAAATGTCGCCTAGCTTTGACGTCGCTAATACGAAACATAATTATATGTACAGTAGTTCCTCTTCATACAATACATGCCAACAAACTAAAGGCTATACTGTATAGGCAAAACGCTTTTTATTTTTGACAACTGTCCTCCTCTACTTGTATTTCTAAATGTCAATTTACCTGTTTCCAATCTTGAATTGAGCGCAACTACTATTACAAATTTTTATTGAGTTTTGGCCTTTGATTGAGTCGAGTTGAGTTTTGGTTTTGGTACTTGAGGCCTTTTAAATATGGCTATGACAAACACAATCATATTATCCAAAGGACGTCCACTGCTGTACAAAAGCCTCCCATACACTTTTATAACCACCTGATACATGCCGTGTGTCGTCATTTTGGCGAAGAATTTTCCAATACTCACCATGCTTCGCAGGCGGGTTGGTGAGCACAGTATGGCTGTAGTTCCAAAAAAGGGACGCTGTTTCCATCCCTCTGGTTTATAGCCCCTTAGTTACCTTTTATGACATCCACGAGATAAGATGAAGTGGTGCTACATTCTTAATCCGGACACCGCACGGGAATTACACTAACTTGGCTGTTTGAACGATACGATTCACAAACATTGTAAACATGGACACGCTATTCGAAACGTGTAAACGGGGCTTTCCATTCTTCTCTAAACAAGTGTCTTAGCTGGAAATTATATTGGGAAACCAAGCAAAATATCCTTCATTAAAAAAATTAAATTGTCTACCTGTTTTTTTTTTTTTTTTTTTAAATTCGTTCAAGGATAGCAAAAATTGTCTATTACACACTACTACAGAGGTTTGAAATTGTACCGTTATAAATACTTTTGCGACTAACTGGAATATCTATACTACCAAATTGACAAATTTCATATACTATTGACTTGACTTACTACACTACTGATTTGGTTTACTACTTTTCTGGCTTGACTTACTACTCTTCTGACTTGACTACACGAGTGACTTGCTATACCG
The DNA here is from genome assembly GCA_947459985.1 of Diloba caeruleocephala. Taxonomy (NCBI): domain Eukaryota; kingdom Metazoa; phylum Arthropoda; class Insecta; order Lepidoptera; family Noctuidae; genus Diloba; species Diloba caeruleocephala. Next base: position 1,521,407 of record OX381616.1, on the reverse strand, counting down.
AAGTGAGTAATTATGTTACAGTATATTTAGCAATATAGGTCTTCTGCATTTTATTTATTCTGATGTCATAACATATAAGGACCGGTACCTCATGTAGTAAACGCCAATCTACTTGAGTAAATGCGTTCGTGCACCGTGCAGTGAGCCACTTCTGTGAGTGTATTATAATAATGTAAGTAGCGTAATTGAGTTACGGATAAGTTGTGCATTGGGAATGAAGGCATAGATAAGTGTGGGTTACATTTTAAATAAAATTTATATTTTATAGAATACAAGTTTTTATATCGCGGGTATGAGAAATTATTTAATCTGGAAGAACAATTTTAGAAGTATTTTAAATGAATGACAAACAATAAAAAATAATCAGCTTATTGAACTGCTTACTGATATAATAATAATAATAACGTTTAATTCCAGATAATACAATCCATTTTTGTTAGTATCACTCACCTCATATATATACTTTTTTTTTAATACGTTGCCCCACACTAGGATTTCTCTAATGTCGTGGGTGCGTTTACAGTTTACAGACACAAATTCCACACACAATACACCCAGACCCGGAACAACTAGCTGCAGATCATACATATGTTTGTTCCGTGCGGGAATCGAACCCACGCCCCGGTGCGCAGCAGCCAACTGTATCAGCCACTGCATCAATCTATTTCAAAATATTTAGTCATTAATATTACACTAACCATTTCACAATATATAAATTATAAATTATTATTATTTTATTTGGCGAAACGGTTAGATGGCGTCACATGCATTTTGGTCCAGTGTCTCAGTATCGGGCCATCCACCTTATCCGCCACAGTAACTAAGAGGCTGTTGGCGCTGCCACGCACCCGCCGCATCAGTGAGGCAACACGCTTCCGCATGATGGCGTAGAAGTCATCTATATGCGCCTCTGCGAACATTCCTGACGCACTGTATCGTCGTGGCAACCCTAACAGCTCCCTAAGCGTGTTATTGTACTGGACACGAATATATAGGGTCTTACTTTAATAATGGAAAATATTTTAGGAGGTAAATAAAAGCAATAATGCGTTTTAGCAAAATAAATAAACGTAACATCAACCTTTATTTTATCAAATAGTACAGAGTAAGTAAATCTTTCGCTAGTCGAATGTTTGAATTTTGATTTATTTATTATCAGTAAAACCGATGCTTGATATTTGAAATGAATTCTATACCATTCATAGAGCCTAGCCTTAAAATATTTTCCATTATTAATGTCATCATATCGGCCATTTATACGTCCCCTGCTGGACAAAGGCCTCCCCCATAGATTTCCACGACTGTATCATCATTTTGGGGGGAATTGGCCAATACTCACCACGCTTGGCAGGCGGGTTGGTAAGCGCAGTATGGCTACCGTTTCCCAGAAGGGACGCTGCTGCCCATCCCTCTGGTTTATATTTCCTTAGTCGCCTTTTACGACATCCACGGGATGAGATGGAGTGGTGCTATATTCATAGTCCGGACACCACACGGATTAATGTAAGACCCTATATACACGATATAATTACGTATTAAATGTTTTTGTAAAGAATCTCATAGGTATGTAACATGAGATAAAAAAAGAAAAAGAGGTTTTATACTACACACAACAGTTGCCTAAAGCTTCAAAATAACCTAGATCCTACACCCTTTAGTACCACACTCTTAAGAAAAAATGAGAACCGATATCTTACATAACATCAGAATCTATTTCTATGTAATATGGTCGCAAAAAATCGAATTATGATAACCAGGGGGATGGGCGATCATTTATCAGCCCAAGGCTAACCGGCGAAGAAATTGAAAAAGATTAATATCACACGAGTTTCAGGAAAAAATATTCCGTCACTGAGAAAATATTTCTAGGAACAATAAATATTATTGGAGCTGCAATATTGAATTTTTATTTGCTAGAAAAAAACATGTATCTATACTATAGTAAATTTTCAGTGTGGTCCCTTCTCATGTGATTTTTCATGGGTGTTTTAAAAGGTGACTTAGAATTGATATCAAGAGGATGTGCAGAAGACCACCACTCCATCTCCTCCCGTGGGTGTCGTAAAAGTCGACTAAGGAATTAGCAGGATGATGGGCAGCAGCGTTCTTCGAGTACATTAACAACTCAACTGCGATCGCCAACCCGTCTGCCAAGCGTGGCGATTATGGCAAAACCCCCCAATGAGAGTTGTACACCCATATCGGTCATTGTGGTGATCTTTAGGGGAAGGCCTGTGTCCAGCAGTGGACTTCATTCGGCTAAAATGATGTGCAGCAGCATACCGCCATGTACTAATAAAATAATTACTGGGATTAGCAATCACCTTGCCAGTCGTGGTGATTATGGCAATGTACCTTATAACTACTCATTGATACTGAATACTCATCAATGAGAAGCCTATGTTCGAAGGTGTATCATCATTTCGGCCGAATGAAGTCCACTGCTGGACACAGGCCTCCCCCAAAGATCACCAAAACGACCGATATGGGTGTTGTGGGCTCTGGGGGGTTTTGCCATAATCGCCACGCTTGGCAGATGGGTTGGCAATCGCAGTTGACTTGTTAATGTACTCGAAGGACGCTGCTGCCCATCCTCCAGCTTATCCCTTAGTCAACTTTTACGACACCCACGGGAGGAGATGGGGTGGTGGTATTCTGAGCCAGCACCACACGGCATATTGCGTGTGTGTGCGAAGGCGTATGTGTGTATAAAATAGATTTGCTTAACAAAATGAATGGATTGGGATTAAAGATGAGCATACATAAATAACTACAATAAAATACGCTACGTACTTACGTTGCGTTTTGTATAATTGTACTGGTAGCTACCACAGAAAAAGGAAATAAGGAGAAGTGGTCCGTAACCAGAAGGATGGGCAGCAGCGTTCCTCCTGTGAAGCGGTAGCCATCCTGCGCTCACCAACCCGCCTGCCAAGCGTGATGAGTATTGGCAAATACCCCCCAAAATACACAAACACAGTTGTGAAAATCTATGGGGGAGGCCTTCGTTCAGCAGTGGACGTATAAATGGCCGATATGCGGTGCGTAACCATGCCATCGCGACATGCACAATCTGGACAATTCGGAAAAATGGCCGATTTATAACATCAGTTGAGATTCGATCGCGTAAGTGAAAATTTGTTAAATTGTCGTTTTCTTCCGGGATAATATGCAAAAACCGAAACGAAAATAATAACTTTACCAAGGAAGGAATCATATAACACATGCAAGTGAAAGAATTTTCTTGTATTTGTCTATAAAAATTAAAAATTGTTGTTTTCTTTATTATGATACATTTGGATTGATGGAGCGGAACTATATTATTATTTTTGTACAAAATACAATGCTTTTTATCTACCATTTTTAACTGGCAATTGGTCAATAACAAACGCAGTGAATAGAACAGCGAACGGTACTCCTATTCCTACTCCTTGCCATAATTGGCTGCCTACAAAGTCGTGAGTGTGTATTAGTAAGTAGCCAATTATAATGTTATGTTTATTCAGTTTATTGGATGAGAACTTGCAACTGTGTGTTTTGGTGTTGTCCGGTGTCAATATTAATATATATTACACTATTTACTATAACAAAACATAACAACGCCAAATTTTAAATGTGCCAAGCCAAGTTTAATACCATTTTCCAATTTTCTTTGGTACAATTCCGCGTCACTTCTCATACCAAAGACAAAAGGAACAGAGCTTATAGGGATGTGCTAAGAAACAAGTGGAAAAAAAAAAGTTTAGTCGATTTTCACACAGTACACTTAGTTAATATTTGTTTCGTATTATTACTTATTGTTTAACCTACAATTGAATTTATGTTATTTCCGAGGTCGCGATTGTCCGTGACTCCTTATAAGGTGTCCTATCAGAAAATCAGCGCTGTAACTTCGTTGCAGCATGTGCTGAGATAGGATCCATTTTTGGTCTTGCATGTAATTGAACAATAATTTCTTTTAATAATGTTATTGTATTTTTTGTTAATTTATAATGTTAATTTGTCATAACTATTATTTTATGATTAATTTATTACATTTTGTTTATATTTTTATTATTGATTTATGCCTATTAGATGGATGTAATGCAAAGCCAAAATAAGTTATTTGTCTCTTTCTTTTTTCTTTGGTGTGTTTTTATGATTAATGCTAGGGAAAACAGGATTTCGAGGCTCGCATACATTTTGAACTACATGGAATATCTCCTTTCTTCCAATATCTTTGGTAGCTACTAATCTGAGAGAGTGTTAATCTCTCACCATAAAACCTTCAGGAGTCAATATACCTTCCGTACAAATGTGTTCACAATATAGCTTTTACTAGACGATCGTAAAATTTGCTCCAATACGTATAAATGTCAGTTGTCTGACTTTATCTGCTAAGCGAGCTTTATTGCTTTGATTTTATTATGTTGTACTATCTTCATGCTTCGTTGGATTTATGTAGAGTACTGAAGTGAGACTCTAAAACGTTTTGTTGGATAATTCTCAGGATTTGTAACGCTAATATTTGTGATTGAATTTGTGGTTGGCGTCGATTACAGTAACATAAAAAAAAAGTGCCAAGCAGCACCCGCGTCGATGATATTAGAACAGGCTGCGTCCACGCATGTGAAGGAGAAAACCCTGCTTTTAGTTCTAAGCTAGATATTTCATATAGAATGTGGTTTATGAATCGAGTGTTTTTTTAAACATTGCCCCACTCTTGGATTTCTTCTGTGTCGTGGGTTACAGACACAAATTCCACACAAAATAACACCCAGACCCGGAACAACTACCTGCCAATCATAAAAATATTTGTTCCGTGCGAGAATCGAAACCACCACCCAGAGCGCAGCAATCGACTGTATCAACCACAGCACCAACCATGCCATCAATAGTGATACACTTCGTTGGAGGTCATCCCACGTTACGTTTTCTGGTATGCGGTCTCCACTCGAGAACCTTTTTACCCCAACGGCCATCAGTTCTACGAGCAATGTGCCCTGCCACTTGCCACTTCAGTTTACTAATTCTTCGGAATTGTCAACTGGGGGGTAATTACGATGATCACAGTTTCGTAAAAGATAAAAACTCCTTGGGTAAAAAGCTTTTTGCCTATTGTGTATACCTCACTCGCAAATCTAGATCTACTTTATATCTTATATGAGGAAGATTAGAATTGCCCATATACATATAGGTTACCTAAAGGTTTTACGAGTAAAGCAGAGATAAAGGGTACGATTGCGTTTCGATTCCGCGTGATGTATTGACATTGCCATGTAGATTGGAATTAATTGGGTATTATGGATTTGCGTCTTTTTAGTAATGGAAATGAAAAATCAAACATTTGTTTTTAAGAAATAAATATGAAACAGAACGAACTGCAGTCTCTTAAGTATTTTCCGAATTATGATCGCGTCTGCCTCTCCGTTTTATGGAAGTCAGCTACTTTTATTTTCAGTCATCTTTGGCTGACAATCCGAATCATTATATGTAAAAATAAAACATATACATTCCGTACTTAAAGCTAAACAATAAAAATAATTAAACAGTTTCTGCGTAGTGTCCGTGCAAAAAAAGGTTGTCACGCAGCATAATGCAGAGATGTTAAACAGGTCCATCGACTCGATCGATTTTCAGTGACAACGTCCGTGACGCAGTGACGTAAAAGAAAGTAGTTGTGTAACTATTAAAATTAAAGTTTTCATTTTAATAGTAACACAAGTACTTTCTTTCTATAATTGAATGGTGTGTAATTTATTAATAAAATGAAATAGCAGGCACCGCTGTCACGGCAGTATCAACATCTATTATGTAACAAAACAATAATTAGCAGAGGGCACCCAGCAGCCATTACTGCGTCGTTAGTATTATCGGCACAAATTGTTGATTGTATTATGTAATATTATATTTTAGTTATTTTTAGGGCCCCGAACGTCCGAAGGCAAAAACGGCCGGAACCCTTATAGGATCACTCGTATGTCTGGCTGTCCGTCTGTCACAGCCAATTTGCTCCGAATTTACGAGACCGATTAAGTTGAAATTTAGTACACGTATGTGTGACCCACACACGTGCGTGTAACGTAAATAAATGAACTTTGAATACGGGGGTCTTTTTCGGGGGCAAAGAGAAAATTAAAGAATAAAAATTTTGCAAACTTTACTGTCTAAAGTGAAATGGAAGTGAGGGTCTCAAATGTATCTATTTTATAATTTTAAAATATCTAGTTTCAAAGTTATTTAAGAAAATAGACGGAAATTGACCCCCCCTCTAACTTAACTCCGAAACTACTGAACCTAAAATTCTGAAAAAATACAGGTAATAATAGCTCTTTACCTACAGCTTAAAGGAAAACCTATAAGAAGTCTATGGTCTGAAAATAATATGGTAAATCTTTCAATATTGTGCGTACAACGTCCGCTTACGGTTGGAATGAATCGGAAAACATTTTTCAACTACGATGTTACGTTTGTTCTTGGGATAAGTTTTAGATTAGTAAAGGACCAAATCCAACAACAGACAATATCAGCAATCTCGGAACCCACCACGCGAGTTCAACTCGCATGGGTCCGGTTTTTTACTTTCTGATTGTTTCTCCTTCCCACTGTTTTGTAGTAAGTGAAGTAATAAATCATTTCGGCCACATGAAGTCCACTGCTGGACACAGGCCTCCCCCAAAGATCACCACAACGAACGATATGGGTGTGTTGTGGGCTCGTTGGGGGGTTTTGCCATAATCGCCACGCTTGGCAGACGGGTTGGCGATAGTAGTTGAGTCGAAGGACGCTGCTGCCCATCCTCCGGCTAATCCCTGAGTTGACTTTTACGACACCCACGGGAGGAGATGGGGCGGTGGTATTCTGAGCCGGCACCGCTGGCTAACAGAATGTTAACAAGCAAACAAAATCAATTTCTTTCCTTCTATTTCCGAATTTCTTGTAACAGATCGTAAATCATTTACCACATAGCGAAAATCGCTAGTTTATGTAACATGTAAGGTGCACGGAAACCAATTAGTGGAGTCGAGTTTTGTTACGTATTTTATTGTTAACGTGCGAAACGTGGCCTCAGGCGAATGGAATATGCCTTTTAGGCAAAAGTCAGGAAACTTAGCTGACTTAACTACATAAGTAATAATTGATAATTAAGGGTAAGATTTGTGTGACTTCGACCCTAATTTGAATCCATTGATCAATAGACTATTTGATATGAATACATTCAGTCAAAAAAGTATCGGAAATTGATGATTTGTTTATGGTTCCAAACTCAAATTTTTGTTTTTATTGTTGTTGTTAGATTGGCACAACTGTTTTCCATTTTGGCGCGGCGTTTGAGTTGCATCTGTTATTTATATTAAATACAGTGCTGTTTTTAGTTATATCACATCTAGTGTGTATAGCGAATTTCATTATGGACAAAAACACCGAACAAAGAGTTCGTCTTAAATGTGGCATCGCCAATGGAATTTCGTGTTCGGAGTCACTGAAAATGTTACAGAAGGCTTACGGTGAATCGACTTTATCGTGTGGTGTCCGGATAAAGAAAATAGCACCTCCTCTCGTGGATGTCGTAAAAGGCGACTTAGGGATTCTAACCCAGAGGGATGGGCAGCAGCGTCCATTCTGTGGAACAGTAGCCATTCTGCGCTCACCAACCCGCCTGCCAAGCGTGGTAAGTACTGGCAAATTCCCTCCAATATGATGACACAGATGTGGAAATCTATGGGGGAGGTCTTTATTCAGCAGTGGATATTGTGTGGCCGATTTGATTGATTGATGATGATGAAGATGATGAATTTATGGCATAGTTGACGATGTCCAACATTACTTGATATAATGTGACTGGAGTCGTAGCAGCCGGGAACAATTTTTCTAGAGGTTTAAAGTAAGCAGACAAAGTATTGGTCTGTTTCCAAGCATTTTAGCTTTAGGCAGCTATCTATCTATGAAATGTGTAAAGAACTAGTTATGTAAAGGCCTGTCAAACAGGGAGCGCGTTGTCGGCGCGACAGCAATGCGGCGTGTTTATTGCTGTTGTAATGTAGCAAAATATACCAGGGAGGAGCTCCATAAAACTGGCAGTGCCAGTTTTATGGAGCTGATCCGATTTCCAGTTCTATATTTTTTTGAAGCTGATCCGATTTCCAGTTCTATATTTTTTTGAAGCTGATCCGATTTCCAGTTCTATATTTTTTTGCTGACTCTCCAGGCGTAAATATAAATTGCCCCGTGGAGCAACAAAATCAAATTATTGATTTATTGCGGCAAAGTCGAAAGTTAAGCTGGCATGACCGGTTTATAAGGAAACCGGTCAGAAGCTGATCCAATTTCCGGTTCTATATTTTGTTGCTGACTCTACAGGCGAAAAGAATCATTGCCACTAGCAGCAACAAATTCAAAGTATTTATCTATAACGGAGAAATCGAGAGTTAAGCTGGCATGCCTTGTTAAAATTTTATAGGCCAATTTTTTTTATAATTTAATTACATTTTTATCGTTTTGTACAGCAACATATTTCAGCCTCTTTGTTTATCCGATTATTCAAAATTTAACTATATTCCCTGCTATCTTTATGTAAAGCTGGCATTAATGTCGATTTCTCGGAATCGGTGTGAGCAACAAAATCGATATTTTAGCAACTAATTAGCAACAAAAAAGCTACAAATTCTGAGCTTCATTTTTTTAATTTTTTGCCCCTTTGGCACTGCCAGTTTTATGGAGCTCCAGGGAGGTCAAACAGGGAGCACGTCGCACTGACGCCGCGCTGCGGTCAGCCTGTTTAAGGTACTAACCGTGATAACGTGAATTTATCGCTTTATCGCGATGTGGGTAGCCAAATCTTCGCGAAGAGTTCGGCGCTTCGGGGGAAGCCAAAGACACTTTGCTCTGCTGTCGGTGAACTTTGACACATAAAAATTTTCGATATAGAATTCAAATAGATTTTCTCGCGATGAACTTCGCTTGCGCGGCCGCACTTTAGCCGTCGCACAGTCATTGAACGTAGTGGATACGTCAGCGTAAATTAGGTTACACGACGTATGTTTAAAATATGTATTGAAGTAACGAGATTTTTTGGAGTCATTTGCAAAAAGCATTAAGTGGCGGAACCGATATATATGTCTCTTAATTTTTGATAAGACTAAAATGTAACAATTATTTGCCGCCATAAAATATACAGCGACCGCTGCGGCCATTTTGCTTTTGGCAACGTTATCGCGAAAAATCACGACGACAATGTGGCTACGCACATTCCACGTAGGCCGAAGACGAAGTTTTCTCGCACGAATATCATCGCGATGAATTAATAAATATATTTATTAGATATAGATAAAAAATAGATACATACTATGACAAAATAAACTAAATATTGATGTGAATTGCCAGCAAACATACAATCCAAGCATATGTACGAGACGCCGTTCTGATAGAGTATATGAGATACAATCACGCAGAACTGTAGCCGCTAGTCGGCATTTTAAATACATAAGTTCCAAAATATATAATAAAATTAATAAAACCTTAAATATCTACTCGCTAAACAGTAATAAACTCAAAAATAAACTAGACCTCTGGTTAAAAACACTTGATTATGATGCAACAGAAAAACTTGTGGAAACATAACATCTACACATACATGAACACACAAACATACACTGCCATACCATTCAAAACACATATTTGCACACACTCACACACACACACATAGTCTTACATTTACTTTTAATCTCGTTTTTGTTAAATTTATTTGTTAATACTTTGTCTGGAACAACCAACATTCCTACCAGGAGAGGGGCGTTGATGGCTGCGCCACAGTTTCATACTTTTGTAGCTATCATCGTTTCAGTTTTATTTTAGTATTGTATTGTTTTTGTTCCAAATAAATGATTATGATTATGAAAAAAAAAAAATTTATAGTTATCAAAATTACACTACTACTTAAAATTTGCCAAGACTCTAGAGTTGTACCGTCATCGTGTTATAACCTATAGCTGGGATAATTTATTGCGGATAGGGCGTGGCAGGTTGTTAAGGCCAAGCTGTCCGTCAAAGGCGCGGCAATCTAATGTTTGTTTACTTTGTATGTTGTAACGTATATAAGGAGACACTGTCTTGAAGATTTTATTGCACTCGGGGTTAGAGATTTCCTAAGTAATTTCTGAATGAATTCATGTAATTTATGGTGTCAGCGGGTCTTTAGTTACGAGCAGTTACATTTATTTTATTTAGTTGCTTTTTATAATATTTTTGGATGATAGTAACAGAAGACAATGTACCGTTGACATAAAGAAAAAAAAGCAATATATTTATTTCTGTAAACTATTAAAAGACAGTTGTGAAGTATACATAGTGAAGCCACAAATAACAGGTAGTATATGAAGTTTCTTGCCCGTTCTTCTCCATAAGAAATCAACATCTTGGAACGCGGCAACTAAAGTCTTGACTATTCATAAGTGCCTGCATATGGTTTTATATGAAGAAACAATTTTTTTATCTTTATCTTTATAACGCTTATTCTCTAAAAGATCTTCCGTAGTAAACATTAAATGTCATCCCTTAGAACATTGAAGCTGGGCTTGTTTCAGTTGTATATAGTTACAAGGTTTTACAAGCACGACATAAAATTAACAACTTTTTGTAAGCGTATTAAGGCTTGTAATAAAGTTAAGTACAAGCTGAACCAGGCATAGACTACTACATAGTGCCAAAAATCAAGCACGAATCTAATTAAATTCAAAATTACACGTGACATATCTGTAAAGTTATAGACGTTGAAACAATTTAAAACCATTTTTAGACCATTATAAAACATTGTCAGCGTTTTTAAAGATTTTTTTAATACCACTGACGTAAACAAGCATACGGCCCGCCTGATGGTAAGCGGTGACGTAACCTATGTACGATTGAAACATCAGAGGTCGTACTCGCACGTTGGCGACCATATAAATATAAAAACCACGCCCTTTTTGAAGCTGTAGCTGTCATCATATCATATCGGCCTATGGACGTCCACACTGAAAATTTCCGCAATTGTGTCATCATTTTGAGGGGAATTTGCCAGGTTGATGAGCGCAGAATGGCTGTTGTTTCACAGACGGGACACTGCTGCCCATCCCTCTGGTTTTAAGTCCCTTAGTCACCGTTTACGACCCCCACGGGAGTAGATGGAGTGGAGCTTTATTCTTAATCCGGACACCATACGGCTGTAGCTGTAATTTGGGAAAACCTCGGTAGGAAGCTGATTTCCTCCCATGCGAGGAAGTTCATCACAGGACTCAGGAGTTCATGACTGAAGGTTGACCGAACTGGTGATATATAAGTGTATATTTAATCTTGTTTAGGAGAAATACAATTTTTGACATTTACGACACCAAGAATAATTCAGAACTATATTTTGACCATTTTTTCATGACGATTATTGACCTTGTGAAATCTCTGTCCCAAAAAGATATAACACACAGAGAGACAATTGGACGACTGGAGGGACATCCTTGTGTTAATACGGAAGTCGAAAATGAAAGGGAAAAGATTCCGTCAAAAAATAGATAAGACCACCTTTCCTTTGTTTTAATTTAATATAAAAACTTTAACCAAGGGACCGAGTTGGGTCCTTATCGAACGACAGAGAAAGAAAGTTTATTAATCAGTCCATTTTATTGCATGCTCCAGGGACATTTCAGCAGGATACCTTACTTAATAATTATTATCTTTTATTTTTATGCTTCAGTTAGAATTTGAGCGCTATTCCTGAAAGATAAGGTTGGGATTTAAATGGCTGTAGTGTATATTGGCTGAAATGAGAATTTGCGAGAATTAATAGAGATTTAAAGCGAGTCTTCGTTTAATAATAGGATAGAATTTATTTTTGGCTGGACTTTTTGTATCTATATAATAATATACTATCTGAATCTAAGGTATCTTCTCATGGAAGAAGAAAAAAGAAGAATAAATATTTATTTATGCAGAAAACAAAAATATATATTTAATTTAAATTATAATTATACGTATAAAACTACAAAGTTAAGCATTTATACGATATTAACATACGTAGGTAGCTATGTGGTAAAATTCAGCGTAGGACGGTCTTCAGCTGGCAGTTTGGAGTCATTAAATAAGGGCCACATGTAACCGATCGTTGTGGAAATCTATCTATAGGGGAGGGATTTGTTCAGCAGTGGACGTCATTTGGCTGATGTGATGAATCTAATTCCGTATTGGTTGCTATGGTAATCAAAGGATATGATCGTGTGATCTATCATTTACATAATTAGCTGTAATCCAGTACAAACCAGTGCCAAATTATACCAAAATTCAAGCCTATTTTATGCAAATTGATGATCTTATTAACCAATCTGAATAATGTAAACCGGATCGTAATCTCGTTAATTAATGTAAACACGCTTGTATCGACCCCGGGCGTGGCTCAGCGTGAAGATATTAGGGGGTAACAAATGCCCCGGGGCGGTTCACAATACAGCACTTTGGGAGCCGGGTTACGCGGCAGTGCCTACTGGTATATTTATAGATATTTATAGTATACACCTATTTATTGGAAAACTGTCGTTGTTTTGATGGGAACTGAAATGATTGAGATTTGTGTTTTCAGAATGGACGCATAACCGAAAGAACTCTATCATTACAGCTCAAAGGCAGCCTGTTCACATTACATAGTTTCCTCAATCCAGATTCCTGTAAGAGCGTAAAACGCGAAAATTTATTTATTTATTTCACATATACATGCACAACATTACAGATTATACTAATTCGATGTACAGTTATAATGATTACAGAACATAACAAGTAAAAATAAACATCTTGGCTATGTAAAGCAATATATATAAAAATATGGCAAATAAATCAATGAATAAAATGATGAGATAATCGCCGCTTGTTGCAGTGTTGATTGAGATGACCTTGTTTGTTGATATCACCGACTTAGGAACAATCGCTTTATAGCTCCAAACTGATATCCTTTTTACAGGGACTCGGCTTTATTTTTGTTGATTACTGATTTGTCAGATGTGGTGCCGGCTCAGAATACCACCACCCCATTTCCTCCCGTGGGTGTCGTAAAAGTCGACTAAGGGATTAGCCGGAGGATGGGAAGCAGCGTCCTTCGAGTACATTAACAACTCAACTGCGATCGCCAACCCGTCTGCCAAGCGTGGCGATTATGGCAAAACCCCCCAATGAGCCCACAACACACCCATATCGGTCGTTGTGGTGATCTTGGGGGAGGCCTGTGTCCAGCAGTGGACTTCATTCGGCCGAAATGATGATGATGATGATGATGACCTACTATATATGTCCGTGTAATTTGTCGTCTTCTGTAATTTGCAAACATGTCGCTGTGGTGTGAGGAGCAGGAATACTCGTACATTGTTTTATTTCTGGTTTGATTAGTTTCTGGAACGAGTGTCGTCTGTCGGGATTCGTCAGTTTAACGCTGCCACGATAATTTAATCCTGCCACGATAATTTAATCCTGCTACGATAATTTAATCCTGCCACGATAATTTAATCCTGCCACGATAATTTTATCCTGCCACGATAATTTAATACTACCACGATAATTTAATGCTGCCACGATAATTTAATCATAAAATTTCATAAATTCCTCATTTCATCTACATCCTCGCACAACCTTCATTTCGAAAACAATGTAGTTATAAATATTGTAACATAATATTATGTTTTAAAAAGAGTAACCAGGGACATTCTTGTCCATTGTTCTCCTTAAGAATACCATGTATGCCTGTAAGTTATTTTAGATGAATAAATATATTTGTAGCTTATCTTAGAAAACCAAAAACGTTTTTCTATACAAATAAATAAAGTGTCTGTTTGTAATGTCAAAATCACAGCGTTTTACTAAATGCACCACCCATTTCCTCCCATGGGTGTTGTAAAAGTCGACTAAGGGATTAGCCGGAGGATGGGCAGCAGCGTCCTTCGAGTACATTAACAACTCAACTGCGATCGCCAACCCGTCTGCCAAGCGTGGCGATTATGGCAAAACCCCCTAATGAGCCCACAAAATTCCCATATTGATCGTTGTGGTGATCTTTGGGGAGGCCTGTGTCCAGCAGTGGACTTCATTTAGCCGAAATGATGATGATGATGATGGTGACCTACTATTTATGTCCGTGTAATTTGTCGTCTTCTGTAATTTGTAAATATAATATAAAGAATTATTTACAATAGTTAGCGTGGCACAATCGGCGGTCTTATCACTAAAAGCGATCTTTTACAGACAATATATACGATACCTACAACAAAAAAACTATTTTGAAGTTTTTTGTCTGTCTGTCTGTCTGTCGGTTTGTCGCACCGATTTCTACGGGACTGTCACTGGCAGATAGCCGAAGTCATAAGGAATAACTTAGACTACTTTTGTTTTATAAAAAAATTAGGATTAGGATTCCGCGCAAAAAAAAAAACCCGTGTAATCCAATATATACACACTCTATGTCAAGTGTCTATGCCGAAGTACTCCAAATAATAATCCAAATTCTTTTCAAATAAACGGCGGTTGAAACTGCGGGTCCCGGCTAGTTTTAAATAAAATCCCTGTCCATAACAAGGACCCCGGACCAGTTACCCTGCTATCCAGAACTAGTTCTGCGTGGCACGGCACAGCGCTCATCGAGGCATTATTTATGTAGTTTCTTATGCCCAGTAAATTCACTAGGTACAGTGTTCTTCAAACTGGACAGCAGGATTGTTATTGTTTGACTGCATCAACCGCAAACAACCGCAGTCCGCTGTTACTAACGGACTGCAAGTAACTAGTTCTAGAAGGCCATCAAAGGTCACCACATTTTTACCTTTCTTAGACACCCGAACCGATTTTGTCTTGTTCTTTAAAATATAAAACAAAACAGAACGCTAAAGGGAATGTACTACCATTAGTACAATACCTCCAAGCTATCTACATAAATCTTGCCTCTCATTTGGAAAGATATATGCCCCGCCTCGCATCATTTTGTGTTCGGTTGTGAGGTAATTGCCCCCATTCTGATTTTGAGTTCCATTTCGCCAGAAATACAGTTTTCTAGCTGATCTGGCGCGTCAAGAGAATTATAGAAATACGGTGTATGTTGTTATGTAAGGGCGTTAGAATTTATACTTCTGTAGGGCATCAGTTTATTTTATTTCGCTTCATAATTGATAAAATGAATGAATAAAGATATTTAATATAATTAATAACGGTTTGATTATAAAACATATATTTAAATTAAAATGATATTAACTTTTATACAGTCATAAAACATTAGAATATTTATTTTCGTATAAACCAGTCAAATATATTTAAATTCAATTCATTATTTATTTTGACGGCATGGTTGGTGCAGTGGCTGATACAGTCGGCTGCTGCGCTCCGGGTCGTGGGCTCGATTCCCACACGGAACACATATTTGTATGATCTGCAGATAGTTGTTCCGGGTCTGGGTGTATTGTGTGTTGAATTTATGTCTGTAAACGCACCCACGACACAGGGAAAATCCTAGAGGGGCAAAGATTTTTAAAAAAGATAAAAAAATATTATTACGTTGAATTTTTCGTTTTGTTAATGTTGCATAACGCAATCCATTATCCTAATATCAATCCCTATAATGACTTCGTTAGAAAACAATGGGACGGTTTTATGCATATTTCAAAGCCGCACTTTCATTACACAGTAAACTATGCCTTTACCGAAACTCATATCAAAACCCATAAACAAACATGGGAGAGAAAATGATCGTGGATTTTCAGTGTCGTCTCCGCCAATGACATTCTTCCGCAGGCACTAAACCTTTCCAAAGGGTTTTATATGTCACATTACCATATTTATATCTACCTTCGGGAGTGTCCAAAATTGTTTTTTTATTTGGAGAAACGTAAAAGGATTTGTTGTGATATTAGGTGACGTCTAGACGGGGTCCCGATCTCATTGAGAGTTTTTACGACTGGTTATAAGTTTTTAATCTGCATGATTTATGAGTAATGACATGACTGTACGTGTCACATTATCAGCCGATTACTGACCTACTGCTGAGCATGGGCCTTTTTTCACAGTGAGAAAGGTTAGGCCTTAATCTACCACGCTAGCCTTTTTTTTTATTTTTTTTTTATTGGTGCCCAGTGGAAATTCATCATGAACTTCCTTCGCCCCGGGGAAGGACGAAGGGGTATGCCGGACTCCTACCGGCTAAAACAACTGGAGCGGTCATCTTCGGCACCTAAGGGAGGCTCCAGGTCCTCGTATGATCACACTAGAGCCACCCACTGGTGCCACGCCTATTGGCACATCTCGGAGAGGGTGACTGTAAAGCGGTCACCCCCCCAGGGGGATTTTAAAGGATCCCCCAAAGCGTCCCACGGCAGCGCGTGACCACATGCGTGCTACCGTCTTCTCTTGGGTCGCTTGGTGTGGGCACGCAGATTCCCCAATCTACGCACCCGCGAACCACGCTAGCCTAGTGCTGGATGGCGGACTACACACACTATTGAAAACATTTTGGAGCCCTCCTAGGTGTGCAGGTTTTCTCACGGTGTTTTCCTTCGCCGTTAAAGCAAGTGATAATAAATTTCTGATCCGCACAAGAATCCAAAATGTCAGAGGTGCGGGTCGGTATCGAACTCTTGTATAGCAACGTTCAACCACCAGGTTATCACTGCTTCTACTGACTTTACGTATATTCGTGCATAACTGAAATACCGTACAGCTACAGCCAGAACTCTGCATGCGAATAAAATTTTGTATAAAATGTTTTGTCTTCTGATAAATAACATTATAGGAGCCTCTAACTCTCCCAGTGACCTCTTTCTATCCAGAAAAGGATCGAGCATGGAATACAGTGCTTTTCCACGGCTTGCTATCCGATTTCAGAACATAATTCGATCCAGGTTTCCTTCTGATGATGATGATGATCATTCTGTCTGAGATGTTTTCCTACACCTAAAATCAGTGGTGTCTCAGATTAACTGCAATCTCGTGCTTAAAGAGCGAGTCCGTAACCTTCTGGCCACTTGACCTCTTTGGTGTAAAAGAATTGTTGGTGGCACTACTGTAAAAAGATTTGTGTTTCCTTCACTAGGTCGTATTTTATCACAGACAAGTTAATTATACTATTTTTGTAAAGCAGAAGAAGCACCATTTGATTATCAAATACCTCCTCCTACGCTCTCGCTTTTTTTTGGTAATTTCACTCTTGCTTTTCTCATCTAAAAAAGATAAGCCATTTTGATAGTCACCCTGCGGAAAGTATATGTTTCATTTTCAAAAAGGAAAAAATACCACGAACGGAGGAATAATATATTTTCATGCATTTAAGCCTAAATACCTGGGCACGAAAAACAATAGTTTTTCAATTATTGCCTTAATGTATTCAATATGGCGTTTCCTAGTTTGCATAATTTGCTTTCGTTCTGAAATCATATCACATTAAAATATAATATCACGTTGACGTTAATTATATAAATATGAAAGGAATGGATTCATGTACTACTGATATATAAATTAGACGTCTTTTTCAACTATGTATAAGCAAGGGTAACTAGGCATTCTAACATTACCTAGTCTAGTCATATATCAGGTCGCATTGAATGTAAGTATGAACCTGGAACTGTACCCTAGGATTGGTAGCGGTCTCTAGTGTGATCTTACGAGGACCTGGAGCCCCCCTTCGGTGCCGAAGACGACCGCTCCAGTGGTTTTAGCCGGTAGGAGTCCGGCATACCCCTTCGCCCTTCCCCGGGGTGAAGGAAGTTCCAAATAGAATTTCCACTGGACATCAATAAATAAAATAAAAAAAGATTGGTAGCGGTCATTCCTACTGCACTAGAAACAGAGAGAAGCTAGCAATAGTCTAAAGGACGCTCATGAAGTCATCCAAGACGACTTGTGTCATAGGCCCAACAGTTTAAATCAACTACCAGTATCCATCACGAATGACCCAAGCATAGCTAGCTTTAAGTATAGATAAAAAAAAATGGCTTGTCGAGCAGGCGTTCTACACGTACGAAAAAAATTCATCATCATCATCATTTCGGCCGAATGATGTCCACTGCTGGACACAGGCCTCCCCCAAAGATCACCACAGCGACCGATATGGGTGTGTTGTGGGCTCATTGGGAGGGTTTTGCCATAATCGCCACGCTTGGCAGACGGGTTGGCGATCGCAGTTGAGTTGTTAATATACTCGAAGGACGCTGCTGCCCATCCTCCGGCTAATTCCTTAGTCGACTTTTACGACACCCACGGGAGGAGATGGGGTGGTGGTATTTAAATTTAAATTTAAATTATAAAAATGAAATGTTGACTTCTTGTTTTTGATTATGTGTATTTGTATTATTTTAATTATAACTGACATTTTTTATTTATGCACCATAATGATATATGATTAAAATAATCCTTTAATTAAATAATCCCTTATCAATATACTACTATGACTATGAATATAACAAAATAATAATATAAATACATATGTAGATATATACAATATCCAATTATGTTATTTAGAAAGAAGATGCTTCTTAATTCTGCTCTTGAAAACGTCCAGAGAAGGGCTATCGCAAAGAGGATGTGAAAGAGAAGCCCATAGCTGCACTGCACGAATTGGAAAGGATTCGTCATAATGGCTTGAGGAGTGACGCGGAGTTCGAAGGAGAAGAGAAGAAGCTGTGTGACATGGTTTGCCTCTAGGGACTAAATATTCAAAGCGTTCACGAAGATGTGCGGGAGAATTAGGGTTATGAAGAATAGAATAAAGAGAAGACAGAATGTGTGAATCACGACGCTGCCGAATTGGCAACCACATTTAAAATGTGTTATATGTACTATCTTTGAAACCTGGATGCAATGGTCCGAAATCGTCAATGTTCATTTCTTCAGTATTGGTCTTCACTTCTATGTACGAGAAATGGTCTTCGTTCACTCGTGGAATTGTTATGGACTGATATTATCACATACTGTCTTAGTTGATTCAAAATTTTATTAATCATATGCGTACTATAACCAAGACCTATAAAAACTTGGACTGAAATTTGTTAGCTTAGAATAAGTACATTTGATTTTACATGATACAAATATTCAAATCAGAATTTCTACTGACCACAAAAGTGCAGCGTTAGCCTAAACTATCGAATCTCAAAGCGACCACTAAAATGTCAAGGTCAGTAGTCAAGGGACACGTTTAGCATTCGACCTTGAAGCCACAGAATGGAGTGTAGCTTTGAAGTTGTGAAGTGCGCGTACTGCGTGCGAAGTGATTTGATGTATTAGTTAACTGTGATCTTGGATGCACTCTCACACTCTTCACGCGTGAGTGTTGTAACAGTTTACTAAAAGTCTATCCAGAGGATGAGAGGAGGAAAACAGCATATTGTGATTACCAATCCACTTGCCAAGCATGTTGGTTGATATGGTAATATATGATCTATTAATGGAAGTGCCAATTTCTGCATTAGAGGGTCTAGTGGTTGATTTGATGATATTGTATTGTTTGTTGAAGGAAGAATTATAAAAGGCCTTATAATTCTTAATGCTACTGCTCAAATTTTTAATAAACTTACAGCTCCATTTGGCTTAAAAAATTACATCACAAGTCGAAGTCTGGATTTAGGTGCAATCATTTCTATAAACTGTAAAGAATTATGCCTCTATCCATGTCCATCAAAAAGAATCTAATAATAGATTTTGGATTTCATGTTACCGTTCTTCCAAATTTAATTGGTTTGGCAATTTTGGTGTATATACGTAACAAACAGACGGACAGCAAAATCGCTGTCATAGATTAAATAATTATTACAGTAAGAATCATGACAATTTCTATATGTTGTATTAAAATGCACAAAAAGTGCTTTGACGGTGTAATACAGAATAATTAAAATAATCACGAACAAATAAAAACGATTACTACAAAGCAACTAATAATTTGCTAACTTTTAATCTTAATTAAAAGCTGGACTGTGTTAACAGTCCACTTGTAACAAAAGTGGAACTAACAAAAGCTGGGCACGGCATTGACAGTCCAACAAAACTAAGTTTTCGTCAAGTAATTCCCTATAATTGAGTGGGTGCCTTTAAAGGGGGAGAACCGGCTCGAACAAATTGCCCGACCTTCTCATTGTGCGAATTTTTCCGACAAGAAATAGGTTCCATAATAATTTATGGAAGAAATAAACGATAGCTGTAATTTTTCACGGTAAAGTAAACATGAGAAATCACTTTTCTTTGAAACAGGAGTTCGGAATGAGTTTTTTTTTCCTTGGGCTTTGTTCTTTGATAACTAACAATGGAATGGTTGAAGTTTGCCATACGTGTAAACCTTCTTCTTTTTCTTTTTCGTGTGGATAGTGGCTAATCTTGTATCAAAGTTGTTCAAGCCGTCCAAAGGCCTTCAACTTGGCCTTCGTTTGGGGGAGATTTGCCAATACTCACCACGCTTTTACGACCTCCATGGGAGGAGATAGAGTGGTGTTATATTTTTAGTCCAGACACCACACAGACTCCGAAGCACGTAGACGCTCATTTCAAGTGCCACTACGTGGTCACCCATCTATAGATTCACCACGCTGAGCCTTGCTTAATCTCGCCGACCGTTTACCGATCAATGAGTGCAACTAGCTATGAGTATATATGTTAACCTATAATGACGACAACCAAATCCGAGTCGATTTTTCCAACCGCTGTTTCAATAATCGACACAGAGACTTATTTCGTCAAGGTAGAACATAATTTCCCATTTCATTCAAATCTAACTCGGGCTAAGTACAACGAGTACTGGGTTAAATTTTCAAGACAGACAAAGTTTAAACGTTTCTATCTTAGGTTAGTTATGTTCTTTGCTGTTAAGAAACTCTTAATGACAGCTCAAAGTTTGATATTGTGCTTCATAAATGGTACGCCCTCTCGTCATCAGCGAGTTGCTTGTTTAAAATAGGAAACCTCTACTCTTTCATTCAGGGACTATAGTTGTGGTTTCGTGAAGGTTTACTATCTATACAAATAAATAAAATTGAAGTGTCTGTGTGTAATGCCAAAATAACAGCTTTTTACTAAATGCTTATGAAAGTATATACGGTAACTATAGCAAAAAATTTGTTGTCTGTCTGTTTATTCCAACTAATCTCCGAAACGGCTAGACCAATTATGACGGGACATTTACTGGTAGATAGCTGATGTTATAAGGAGTATAGGCTACGGTTACTTTAGAAAGAGAATTAGGGATCCGCACAAAAAAGGAAAATACCCATGAAATCCAATGCATATACTCTACGTCAAGTATCTATGCCGAATTACTCTAATTTATTATAAATAATCCGGGGTATTTTAAATTAAACGACGGGTGACGCCGCGGGGCACAGCTCATATAAAATAAATCAAAAGTTTATCTTGGCGACTTGACTTGACATGATTGCTGAGTACTCAATTGATTCATGTTGTTGAATTGAAATGGTAGAGAGTTGTAATGGCGCTATATTCTCAATCCGGATACCACATGCAAAGTAGGGCTGATAAGATGATATAAATGGTGATTAGATTAGTCCGGACAAAAAATACATCACCAATCAATCTCTTGTGGGTGACTTAAAGGCAACTAAGTGACTCTAAACTAGAGGGTTAGGCAGCAGCGTCCCTTCTGTGTCACCAACCCACCTGCCAAACAAAGTGAGTAGGCTGTGAAATTCCCCTAAAAAATACGACACCGTTGTGGAAAATCTATGGGGGAGGAGTTTGTTCAGTTGTGGATATCTCTTTGCTGATAAGACGATATGACTACACCTAAAAAAATCCTAAAGGCGAATTGAACTACAGCAGAGACAGTCTGCAAAATGTACCCTTTATTATTACAGTAGGTAATAATTTACGGTTCAATATTTGAACACATTTTTACATAAATTTCACAGGCATAAACACTCAGAATCATGGCAACTACCTGAAAGCCATACAAACAATTTTTTGCGTGCGAGAATCAAACCCGCCACCAAAGGTCAATCGCGTAGCCGCTGCGCCAACCGTGTTCTTAATTTGAGTGTAGTAGCACTACGACAGATATAAAATCGGTTTTTGACGCATTCGATCATAACGACTCTGTCGACCACGGAACAGAAAACTATTCTTTGCCGTCAACCAACGAGCGATTCATAAATACGTGCGGGTTCGCCAAAAATTCGACGCGGACTAAAGCTGCACATCCACCAGATCGTCATCGGAGCTTACGGATTTACTTAGTTGGTATTGATTCTTTTGTAATTGCGTTCACTAAATTGGCAAATCCACACCAGTCGTTGGCATTTTTGTAAGGCAAAAGTACCAACGCTCCTGATTCCGACGCTTCGTATTCTCCGATGCCGAGCCAGTGGATTTGCAGCTTACCTGCCACACTTGTACCGAGCAGTGGGACGCCGCACCGCTCCGCTCATCACTGGCCTCCCTTGAATGTGTTAAAACATCACACAGCTCACACACAAAGCTTGGGACGGATATACCGCGCATTATAACATTATAGTTTTCTGCGTACTCTTTATTTATATAACATATGAGTCTATATAAGGAAGCATTGAACTAATAAATGAGACATATCATTACCCGAATTTCATTGGCAATTATCTCCTGAATGAGATTAGCTCACAAATATAAACAGCTTTACACGAATATAGAATTAATGGTTCAAACGTGATATATTTACCGATCGAGCCATCCCCGCACTTTCGTCCCCCAACAAGGCCCTAAACCAAGGTATGGGTGCCGCATGGGCGCCCTTAGCTGCACTTGGTTAGTTTTGTAAGTAATTATGCATGGCTGGAGGATTTTCGGCTTCGGCTTCGGCAGATTGGCAGGTTAAGCCCACTGCTTATATTTATGTTTCATGATACAAGAAAGGAAAAAAGTTATATATAATATTTTCAGTTATTTCTATTCAATGGATGCTAGTCTCGTAAATTGTAGATATCCTATATTTCCATAAAAACAAAGTAATAAAATAAAAACAAAAGATTGTCAATAATAGTTATTCATCTCAACACCTCATCATATCGGCCATACAACGTCCACTACTGAAAAAAGGCCTCCCCATAGATTTCCACAACTGTGTCATCATATTGGGGTGAATTTGCCAGTACTCACCACGCTTGGCAGGCGGGTTGGTGACCGCAGAATGGCTGCTGTTCCACATAAAGGACGCTGCTGCTCATCACTCTGGTTTAGTCCCTTAGTCGCCTTTTACAACCTCCACGGGAGGAGATGGAGTGGTGCTATATTTTTAATCCGGACACCACACGGATATCTCAACACCTACAACTTGTAAATAATATAAATCCTTACGGTGTACATTTTCAAAGACTGTCGTATGGTGCCAAAAATCCTGAATTCGAAACTCGTTTATTATTTGGATGTCCTTTGAGACAGAACGGTTTCGCCGTGTGAACATTCCACGAAATAAACTGTACGTGGGTGGATAGAAACCTGTGTAAAAATTCATGAAAGACTTCGCACAAAACGGATTTAGGAAAATACAGCAAAACCTTGATTTTAGTTCAGAGGTGTCACGTACTCTTGTGTATAAATAACGTATGATCCTTTGTCCTTTTCAGTTTCAGAGTTTAAAATAGTCTACATATTTTTCCCACGAGTGTTGTGTGAGGTGACGAGGAGATATCGTATTAAGGGTCTCTTATTGCATGAACAGTGACCAAACGTGAACGTGAATAAGTGACCGGCTACACAGGTTCCACCGCAGTGCCAGTTATTCTGCTACCAAGCAGTAGTGTTCAAACTTTAGACATTACTGTATTCCGGTTTGCAAGGCACTGCAGCCAGTGAAAGAAATTACTGGGAATGAGAGACTAAATATCGAATGTCTCGTGGTATTGAGCACACAGCAACGGGAGCACTCTTTTTCGATGTTTCGAAAGCATTTGACGAAGTCTGACACAACGACTTATTATATAATTAGTACAAACTAGGAGTGCCTGAACGTCTCATACTCATCATTTGAGACTACTTATCAAATCGCTGTTTTCGCTATCAAATCACAGCCGTTCTCTCATCCTCTTATTCCATTAGAGCCGGAGTCCCACAAGGATCCGTGCTAGCCCCACTATTGTTCTCACTGTGTATATATATATATAGTTAAGATCCTCCAAGCTACAGCCAATGCCTACTGCACATGATAAGAAAATGGCGAATCGAAGTAAATCCCACCAAAAGCAAAGCCGTCCTTTATTGCAAACTCGGAGACTAGCATGCTCGCTTCAGACAGATGTTAGGCTAATCGATTCCTTGGCAACCGCAAGCCAATCTTAGAGTCACTCTTGACAAAAATCTGTCCTTCCAAGAACACACAAATACGTTGCGTACCCGCGCACTTCGCCTTCGTGTCGCTTGCACTGCCTGCTGTCTCGTTGGAAGTCATGTCACGCTGCATTTTCTGGTTTGTAGTCTGCCAGCAAGAACCTTTCTGCCCATTGCGCCATTCGTTCTAGGAGCTGTGTGCCCCAGCCATTACCATTTTAGCTTACTAATCCTTTCAGCTATGTCGGGTGCATTACGAAACTGCCCATTAACATCAATTGCTGAACATATCCATTCTATATATCACGTATACACCAACCGTTTTGAACCAAACATTTGGCTTTCGATCTCCATTAAGGGAAGTTTACATGCTTATGATTATGTATAAATTTTATTTTTTTATATAATATATTCCAATTATGATTTACTAATTATTAAGTAATATATATTTCTTAGCCAATTTTGTTTATAGACACACACTTACAATTATTATAATCATGGGTCTTGGTCATTTAATTCGTAGCAATATTTAACAAATACATCTGAAATATCATTTAAATATTTGTTAATTATGGTAAATACGTATTACAATATTCATTATTTATTAAATTAATATAAAATAATTCATCAATAATAACCAATAATACAATTTATTTTATGACAGATTAATTCAACCAATTTCATTGCCGGTCAATACATACCACTACACTGAGTGTATCACATATAACACCAGTACCAAAACGGGTAAATGTTCCTGATTGACATCCGTGGAGCACAAAGGTTCCAGATGAAAACCAGCGTCAAGTGCTTGCACTTGCCATTAAGCTGATCTGGACACCTATTTGGACCAGGTTTGTACCGAGTAATTCATTACTTGCACTCAAAGTTAAATTCAAATCTAAAGTTATGGAATAGTTTCTAGTCTGGTTCACAAGTTTATTTGAATCGAAACATTTATATACGAGTATATAAAACAAAAAGAATTTATTATCAGAAAAAGAGTCCATAGTCAACGTTCTTGGTAATAAAGCTTATATACTATATTAGTAACATTTGACACTATTAAAATTTAGTATAATATACAAATCAGATCGCCTTATTCCATATAGCAGGCTCTCTCGACTCCTGATGAATAGACTTCCGTAAACCTACTTCGAAGAACGGTATCGGATCTGTCACCCACTATCCTCAGCAGGCCGATTGACTTTCTTGCCCTTGTCACAGTAGTGACACCACTTTCTGTCTGTAATCCACATCAGTGCACTGCAGAATCGGGGAAGCCTGAACAGCGCTCTGAACTCTTTTGTTATACTGGACGCGCAAGGTATTGTAAGCTTTTGTGTAAAATTTGCCCACAAATTGCCGGTGTCGTATGATTATAGTATTTTGTGCCGTCCTCTAAAAACATAGTTCATCTAAAAGTATAACTCATTCGATTCCTGACAAACAGAACAACGAATACAAAGAATTCCAGATATATATACTACAAAATTTATATAAAAAGAAATTTAATATTTACTCGCAGGTCTAACTAGGATTCTAAGTCCGTGTTGTGACGGATTAAGAATATAGTACCACTCCATCTCCTCTCGTGGATGTCGTAAAAGACGACTAAGGGATTATAAACCAGAGGGATGAGCAGCAATGTCCCTTCTGCGAAACGGTAGCCATACTGTGCGCACCAATCCGCTTGCCAAGCTTGGTGAGTATTTTCAAATACCACCCAAAATGATGACACAATTGTTGAAATCAATGGGAAGGCCTTTGTCCAACAGTGGACGTATAAATGACCGATATGAGTATAACTACGTTAAAGTTGAGTTTTTTAGTTATTTCTCCGGAAAAGTGTATGTTCTATTTGCTATTACGTATCGAATGAGACCATATTTCTTGAAGACGCTAAACTTATTTCTGATATAAATAGTCTTGTACGAATACCAGAAAACTAATCCTTAACTATGTGTCATCACAATTACGTGATGATTTATGAATAATCATAATAACATTCCAAATCCATTGTGACGTGAATAAAATTAAATGATTTATGTAAATGTTTATTTATATTATTATACAGACTCAGCTTTGAGCGCATGATTCTTCGTATTTGAGGGGCTCCGTCAACGAATCATTTACCATAATTGTATATCACCAAACTTAACATAGATACTCGAAACGAAGTCATTGTGAGTGAGCACTTCTGGCTCTGATCACTGGTCAGTAGCTCTTTTCAATAGCGTCACGTAGTCGGACAAACTTCGAGCCGTCAGACACGTATAATGTTACACGAGGGACGAATTCTGTGGCTCGTTTAATAGCCGTTTTGGATCCGGGTCCGACTGTTTGTCATTTGTAATGGAAAATCCGAGCCACCATAATGAACAACGGTTGACCATAGTGGAAATCAATTTTGTGGTCACGTATACTGCCTAATTTGTTATGAATTAATAAAGAAAGAAAATAATACTACTGCATTTATTAAAAAAGTAAAACAATTCTTGATAGATATATTACACAGAGCTATTACGCAATAAATTAATATTTAAATGATAAATTATTATAATTAAGGTGTATCTATTATGAGTCTATTATTATTAAATGTGGTGCCGGCTCAGAATACCACCACCCCATCTCCTCCCGTGGGTGTCGTAGAAGTCGACTAAGGGATTAGACGGAGGATGGGCAGCAGCGTCCTTCGAGTACATTGAAAACTCAACTGCGATCGCCAACCCGTCTGCCAAGCGTGGCGATTATGGCAAAACCCCCCAATGAGCCCACAACACACCCATATCGGTCATTGTGGTGATCTTTGGGGGAGGCCTATGTCCAGCAGTGGACTTCATTCGGCCGAAATGATGATGATGATTATTAAATTAGTGTGGTGTCCGAATTAAGAATATAACTCCACTCCATCTCCTCCCGTGGATGTCGTAAAAGCCGACTAAGGGACTCTATACCAGAGGGATGCAGCCATGGATGCAGCCAAGTCTTCTTCTTCTATGGTACAGCAGCCATACTGCGCTCACAAACCCGCCTGCCAAGCGCGGTGAGTACTGTGTACTACTGAGTAGATATTTTTTGGTGTGGTACTTAGTTTGGGACTTTATTATTTTAATAACAGGATTCCAAACTGGTGGCACCTGCCAGCCATCTTCTCTATTGGAATACGGATGTTTTTGAACTTCAATAGCCTCACGAAACATTATTGGTACATATCGGTTCTCTTTCGCAAGGACTTGAGGTTGATCAAAACTAAAAAAAAAAACAACCCGAAGCAGACTGAATGAAATAAGATTTTCCTGTAATACAATAATGAATTCGTGGGATTCCACAAAGCCAACAAAGCAGTCAATCGAATGATTAGTTTATAATCATCTTATTGAACCAATTTGAACGCCTAATTGGCGAATTGCTGGTTAACTCTCCTTCGGAACGGTATCGTTCTTGAGGTTTTGGGGTCGGAATCTTGGGTCAACAGCTTAATTGGGGATTTTCATTTCAACGTTGATTTATCAATGAAAGAAAAATAATGACTGGATTCATCTATTAACAACATTTTTTTTTATTTTTTTTCATCATTAAAAATAGTCACAGATTTTTATTTCAAAATTCTCCTATGCTGATTTTCTTTTATCGTGACTACAGTTTACAAACACAATTCTCACTTGCACAAACAATTAGATCAAGAACATCTTTAGGCTATACAAATGTTTTTCAGTGCGTGAATTGAACTCGTGACGGATAGAAAGCCAATTGCTTATCTATGCGCTAGTTAAGCTGTCAAACATTTTTTACTTATATTCCATTGTTTTAAATATGTAGCGACTAGGTATGATAAATGAATCAAACTAGTAGTCGAGCGTACAAGGAATAATGTATTCAGTTTTTTTTGTGGGCTTCTCGCATACATTTGTGGGAAATGTAGTTGCTTAACCGGTCATTTCTGGAAAAGCCAAAACAGGGCTCCAGCCAGGCTTAAAATTAATTTTAAAAACTAAGCAACTTTCGCTTATGGCGCCCCCTGCGGGACACGGACCTCGGCTTAGGGCGTTGCTGGGGATAACAGGCTATTGTTTTGGGGACAGCTGGATCGGTAATATTTATAATGTATTAGGGGACATTTAAAAATACAGGCTCGGCACGGGCCGGCGCGAGCAAGAGCCGGGAGCAAGAAGTGCTAACTTGAACGGGAAGGTGACGCGGCGATAAGCCTCTGGGACGTCGGTGAGAGATTTATTCAGAAATGTATGCCTAGTTATAAATACAGTTTTTGATCTTAAAGTATCGGTAGTCAGATGAATAAACTATTTACTCGTACAATGGCCAATCAGAGCAAAGCTATCGCAAACAAGATTGTGTGAGAGTGACAGGCGACTATGCGGATGAGATGGCACGAACGTAAATATGTCGAGAAATCCTTGTGCAATCCACAGTTGTGGACAATGTCCATACGGCATATGATGGTCGTTGATGCGTAAGCACTCACAAATACATTGTTAAAAAATTCAGTCTGAATTATTTATCACTTCATATAATACTCATATTAGGATGATGAGTATTTGAGGAGTATCGTATCATAAACACATCAACCCGTACTGTTAACCATGTGGCTCCTAAAATCACTACAATATGTGGTCATATATTGCCATAATCGCAAGGCTTGGCTGGTGGATTGGCGATCGCAGTACATTGTTTTTAGCATATGGGAGGATGGTGCTCCCCATCCTCTTGTCATCTACCCTTAGTCGCGCTGTACGCCACACATGGGATTAGGGAGATGTAGTTTTTTCTTGAATAAGAACCACTCGGATTCATGATTTCCTATTTGTAAACGACATTCATGTTTAATATCAAACACAATATATGTCGAACTCAAAGGCTTGATATCGTTCACAAAAGATTTGAAGCCTCATTTATTCGCTAGCAAATTTTTCGAATGTTCTGTGCCAGTTTCGAGCGATTCAAATACTTATATTGCTTCTGTAAATTCTATTCCAATTGTATTTACATTTTAAATAACTTCGAATAACACTTAAAGTTACGTGTGGCAAACTTCATAAAGATTTTATGACGGAAGATTTTGGAGTTTTCAATAATACGGAGAGGAAGTGTATGATATCCAATTATTGTATACTAGCTGGGACCCGCGGTTTCAACCCCGTTTTATTTAAAAGAAACTTAGAGTACTTCGACATAGACACTTGACATAGAATATGTATATTGGATTTCAAGGGTTTTTTGTTTTTTGCGCGGAACCCTAATGATTTTTCTAAAATAAAAGTAGCCTAAGTTATTCCTTATAACATCAGCTATCTGCCAGTGCCAGTCCCGTCAAAATCGGTCCAGCCGTTTCGGAGATTACCCGGAACAAACAGACAGACAAAAAAATTAAATATGTTTTTTTTGTTATAAGTACCGTATATACTTTCATATGCATTAAGTAAAAAGCTGTTATTTTGACATTACAAACAGACACTTCAATTTTATTTATTTGTATAGATGTGGAGCTCGATGTGCGCCCATGGCTATGATTGAGGTCATACAATCATTTCTTTATCATCGTTCGTTAACGCCATAGAAGGATGTGAGTATATCAGGCGAAAAGATAAGAGTCTCGATCATCAGATCAGTGTGGCTCGTCTGGCTCGAGCACTTTTCTACTCATCTTCTGATTAGCTATGTAACAGTGGTATCAAAGGGTTTTTAACTAAATACATTTTTTCTGTCTTTTAATAAAACGTTGCCCCACACTAGGATTTGTGTTGGGGGTGCGTTTACAGACACAAATTTCACACACAATACACCCAAACCCGGAACAACTACCTGCTGACCATAAAAATATTTGTTACGTGCGGGAAACGCACCCACGACCCGGAGCGTAGCAGTCGACTGTATCAGCCACTGAACCAACTAATTATTACATAATTAATTATGTTTGATGACACAATCATATTAAGATAAAAACATTCTGATGAAAATGTAATGATTCACATTAATCCGAGATGAGTGACCCGCGCGAATCTGACCGTGTCCCTTTTCGATACCTCTATCCGATAGATGGGTCAGTGACAGCTAACCGCTACTAAAGATTAGACTGAGTTGGGTTAACTGAGGTGCAAATCAAGTTCGCCTTGCGAGTAATCGGGTGACCTGGGTTGAATGGACCAGCCCGTATCTTTGTAAAATGGCTGTCTGCCAATCATTCGCTTATTATGAATGAAGATAATCAGCATGGGGAGATTATGGTCTTAAAGAGACAATCAAATGATTATAACATCATACTAATGTAAGAGCTCCAAATGCAGCAATCTCAGACAGCAGCGGGCTGGTCTAAAAGGGAATCTGCAAAAACATGAAAGACACAAATAGTAGCACTAAGCACTGCCAAGACATTTATTTTCAAAGTATTGCTGTATTATTTTTCATAAGTAATCAAAATCAAAAATTGTTTCGATTAGTTTTGTATGGTAGATAAAATAACTTTTTAAATCTGTAACGACGCTTATCACCTTAGTCATCCTGCGACCACAAACCCTGCAGTGTTCGAAACGTCGGGAAAAACAAAAATCAATAATACACGCAATTTAATCCGTTTAAAATTGTTTTATTATAATGTGTAATAATCGCGAAAACCAAAGACATTACTAAGTAAAATATATCATCAACTATTTATAGCCAAAATATTTCAAAAGAATGAAGCTCAAGACAACTCATTGACAGAGAAATGGCCACCGGAATTCGAAGTATTGGATATAAAGTATCGGACTCCTTTTTTATCTCTACAGGTGTTTACATGTAGAAAATGAACGAACATTTTCCTGTAGCATCAGACATTTGAGTAGGGTTTGGTTCTCTGGTGGCGAATTAGTTTTAGGTTTTCAGGAAAATTGATCTGTGAAAATAATGAATTGCCGTTCACTATGGGTCTCATAAAAAGCTCAAAACGTCACTCAGCGGGCTGTAGAAAGAGCTATGCTAAGAATTTGTCTATGATATCCAATCAGAAATGAGGAGATCCGTAGAAGAACTAAAGTTGTTGGCATTGTTAAAAAGATAAGTACTAAAGTGGCAACGGGCGGGGCACATCGTAGAACTTAATGGCCGTTGGCGCAGAAAGGTTCTCGATTGGAGACCACGCATCGGAAAATTAGGAGCTGGAAAGGTGAGGGTCATTGGATACGGGTAATACGTTACCGCTCGTTGTAGAGATCTATGGGGGAGGCCTTTGTTCAACAGTAATATATAATATAATAATATAATATATTTTATTTATTCTCTCTTCACAAACAGTGGCCGTTCTTCAGGTGATATCATAATGATGATCACCACAGTATTTTTTTTTTTTACTTTTCTCCACATTAGGATTTCTCTTGTGTCGCGGGTGAGTTTATCGTACAAATATTTGTTCCGTGCGGGAATCGAACCCACGACCCGGTGCGCAGCAGTTGACTGTATCAGCCACTACACCAACCGTGCCGTCTTGTATATATAACATCTAGAATCCTACTTAGGACGCAAGTAAATAGAAACATAATTACTCTTGCATTACCTCATCGTCATCATCAAATCAGCCAAAGGATGTCCACTGCTGAACAAGGGGCCTCCCTACCTCGTTTCAGCCAAATAAAGTCCACTGCTGGACACAAGCCTCCCCCAAAAATCGCTACAACTACCGGTCGGGCTATGTTGTGAGCTTATTGGGGGGTTTTGCCATATTCGCCACGCTTGGCAGGAGGGTCGGCGATCATAGTTGAATTGTTAATGTACTCGAAGGACCGGTTAATCTCCGGTTAATCCCATAATCGACTTTTACGATACCCACGGGATGAGATGGGTTGGTGCTATTAGTAGCTGGCACCACACTGCAATGTGCACGGGGGGCCGGCCTCCCCATAGATTTCCACAACGAGCGGTTACGTGCCGCCCGCATCCAACGACTTCCAGTAACGTTTACCAGGTGGTCTGTCTACTTCGTTGGAGGTCATCCCAACTGCGCTTTCCAGTGCGCGGTCTCCACTCAAGAAACTTTTTATCCGCCCATTGCCACTTCAGTTTACTGATCCTTTGAGCTATGTCGACAACTTTAGTTCTTCTCCTCATTTCTGATTCGATCTCGTAGAGAAATACCAAGCATAGCTCTCTCCATAGCTCGCTGAGTGACCTCGAGCTTTCTTATGAGGCCCATTGTGTGTGACCACGTCTCTGTTCCATATGTCATCACTGGTAACACACACTGGTTAAAGACTTTCGTCTTGAGGCATTGCGGTATTGTTGACGAAAAGACGTTGCGAAGTTTCCCGAACGCTGCCCAGCCGAGTCGGATTCGACGATTGACCTCTTTCTCGAAGTTGGACCTATCTAACTCGTCAAAAACTTCAAGAATTACGTAGGTAATCATTTTATTATACTGTGTGAGAATCGCAGACCACCCAGCCTCTTGAATACTATAATCTCATAATCGCTACTCTTGGCAGGTAGATTGGTGACTAAATTATGTCATAATTTACTAGCACACTGAAGGATTTTGCTTTCAACCCTCTAGATATAGATAGCTTTTTGCAACCCCCACCAGTATCTACCAGTAGACCACCCACCAGGGTGATCTACTCGTTGCCAGGTACCATACAGGTCCCGGGGGGTGACTGCTTTACAGTCACCCTCTCCGAGATATGCCTATAGGCGTGGCGCCAGTGGGCAGCTCTAGTGTGATCATGCGATGACCTGGAGCTTCCCTTAGGTGCCGAAGATGACCGCTCCAGTAGTTTTAGCCGGTAGGAGTCTGGCATACCCCTTCGCCCTTCCCCGGGGTGAAGGAAGTTCATGAAGAATTTCCACTGGGCACCAATAAAAAAGGTACCATACAGGTATTGTGTAAGTATCTGAAGTTAATTAAATCCTTATCAACTTTTTCATAAATCCAACAGTGGTTAATGAAAAGTTAATTATACTTCCTCTAGCCTAAAATAACGATAATTTAAATATGATTGGTAATGGTATGATTAATTTTAAGATTTAAATTGAATCTCTTTGATCTAATTGAATCTCTATATCTCAAGAGGTTTTCCTCGAAGACGAGTCCCTATATTAAAACCAGAAAATCGTGAACGTATTACATAAATAATTTCAGGCAAATCATATCACACGCTCGAACGACCAAAGTACTACTTATGTACTTACAAACTTGTGAAGTATACATTAATTTGGCGAGTCACTGATGTGTACGGCCCTATTTATTTTGTAAGCAAGTAAGTACAGGTAAAGTGGTATGTTATTTAAATACCAATAAGTCTTTTCGTCAACAATACCGCAATGCCTCAAGACGAAAGTCTTTAACCAGTGTGTGTTACCAGTGATGACATATGGAACAGAGACGTGGTCACGCACAATGGGCCTCATAAGGAAGCTCAAGGACACTCAGCGAGCTATGGAGAGAGCTATGCTTGGTATTTCTCTACGAGATGGAATCAGAAATGAGGAGATCCGTAGAAGAACTAAAGTTATCGACAAAGCTGAAAGGATTAGTAAACTGAAGTGGCAATGGGCAGGGCACATTGTTCGTACAACTGATGGCCATTGGGGCACAAAGGTTCTCGAATGGAGACCGCGCACCGGAAAACGTAGCGTGGAACGACCTCCAACAAGGTGGACAGATGACCTGGTTAAAGGGGAGGCCTTTGTTCAGCAATGGACGTCCTGTGGCTGATATGAAGTTAAGACGGGAAAAGTAATAGACTTTTTTATTTTTTTTATTCGTGCCCGGTGGAAATTCTTCATGAACTTCCTTCGCCCCGGGGAAGGGCGAAGGGGTATGCCGGACTCCTACCGGCTAAAACCACTGGGGTAGTCATCTTCGGCACCTAAGGGAGGCTCCAGGTCCTCATATGATCACACTGGAGCCGCCCACTGGTGCCTTGCCTATAGGCACATCTCGGAGAGGGTGACTGTAAAGCGGTCACCCCCCGGGGGGTTTGTAAAGGATCCCCCAAAGCGTCCCAGGCCAGCGCGTGACCAAATGCGTGCTACCGTCTTCTCTTGGGTCGCTTGGTGTGAGCACGCAGATTCCCCAATCTACGCACCGGCGAACCCAGAGGTCCCGGTAGCTACGGCAGGGGTTTCAGGCGTATGGGAATTAAGCGCCAGGGCGGTTGTTACCCTTGCGCCGTCTCCTCCTTCTTCAAGCGGGATCGGCCCTCTCCCGATCCCGCTCTAGAAGTAATAGACTAGTGGTTGAACTTTTCATACAGGAAAGTCTGAGTTCGATCCCGGCCCGCACCTCTGACTTTTCGTATTCATATTCGCATCAGAATTTGATTATCATTTGCGTTAATAGTAAGGAAAACACCGTGAAGAAACCTGTATATCTAAGTGTTCCAGAATGTTCTCAATGGTGTGTGTAGTCTGCCAACCCGCACTAGGTCAACGTGCAGGATAAAAGGCTCTTATTTGTTATTATTTATACTTTTATGCACAGTGGTGGTACACAAGGCGGACTTAATGCCGTATGGCATCCTCTACCAGTCACCTTTTCTACCAGTCAACCTTTTGTTGGTACCCAGTGGAAATTCTGATCCTATAAGTACACTTTCAACAACTTTCGGAACCCTAAAACCGTTGCGAAGTTTCCCGAACGCTGCCCAGCCCATTCGGATTCGACGATTTGACCTCTTTCTAGAAGTTGGACCTACCTAACTGGACAGATTGTCTATCAATAAAATTTGTTTATTGAGGCTTTTTCATCGTAAATGCTTAAGATATGCTGTCTGAGGACAATTAAAGTCACATTTGAAATCGTTTATCGTTTTAATTCTAAGAAATTTAAATAGAATGTTATTTTCAAATATAAATTGCCACGAACAATAAACTGCATTTTATTAAAGTTTAAATTCATTCAGCTGTCAGTTACCATGATAAGTTAATTTGAAACGTTCTAAACACTCACTGACACAAAAAGCTGGTTACACCAGCCAATAAGCAGCCTGTCAACAGAAACAGTTTAAAGTATTAAAGTTTTTGATGACATAAGTACAGTCGCAAGCAAAAAATGTGAACGAGTAGCGAAATTGAATAGTTTGTATTTCGAAAATTAAATACAAGTAGTGAAAATGAATCGTTTATATTTCGAAAGTTATTTTTTTTACACCAAATCTTATTCTTTTGTATTCTGTATTATGTTTCAGGATTTCAATGACTACTCGTTATGAAATTCATTTTTTAATAACGCTACATGTAAACGTATTTATGCTCCTGACTTGGTACAAATCTTTTTTTTAATAACTTATAAGTCTTTGCATTTTCTCTCATAACTTTCCTGCACTCAGCCTTGAAACAAATATTAAGCAGGCTATATTAATATCTACTTATTTGTTCATAGGGGATTATGATTAATGAAATGAAATTACATATTATTATATTGGGCCGCTATTAAGTCACTCAGAGGTTCTTGTTGAAAACCAGCTGGCATTAGGTCCGTCCAGTGTCACAGCATTATGCAGAACAATAAGCTGTTTCTGCTCACATACGATGTACAGACACGTTTAACCTGATTGTATTTGTAACTTGCCTTCTAATGATAATTATTGTTAAAATAACGTGGGTAACTCGTTTATAACATGTTGTTTTGATGACGTCGGTGATAGATAACTTATATACGTTCATAGGCCAGGATCATACAGTGACCATAGAGAACAATTATCCTGAATCGATTAATTTTAAACAGTAGTCATACTGCGCTCACAGCCCTGCCAATCGTGTGCCTGGAAGGCGGCCTTTTTACAGCCACCTGCCCTCCTCTAGAGGGGGTGGCCGCTTTACAGTAATTCCCACCGAGATGTGCTAATGGGCGGCTCTTGTGTGATCTTACGAGGGCTTGGAGCTCCTCTTCAGTACCGAAGATGACCGCTCCAGTGGTTTTAGTTGGTAGGAGTCCGGCATACCCCTTCGCCCTTTACCGGGGCGAAGGAAGTTCATGTAGAATTTCCACTGGATACCAATAAAAGTAAAAAAAGGGTTCGTCGTCGCAGGATTTTATTGTAGTGTGTAATAATCGCGAAAATCTAAGATATACCTACATTTTTAATTTCAGCCACGGAAAGTAATTTTTTTTCACTGGAACGTCAAATATGGTCCGAAAATAGTGAGAAAGATATAGGAATCACATTTGGTTAATGGGTGATTACACGAGGCATTTGGCATCTCACTTAATTTAATCCATAATGAATGTAATTTAGTTTGATTTAATTTAGTTTAATTTAATTTACTTTGATTAACTAATTTAATTCTATTTCAATTAAATTAAATTTTGTATTTTATTTATTTACGATTGATATCTTTTACTTAATGATGAATGTTTTTTTTAATATGTTGTCTGATTTAATACTAGCTAGGATCTCCTATAATTGAGGAAGCACAAGGCTTTAATGTTTATTGTTATTATTATTTATAATGAAATGTGTATTATTTGTTGGAGATACTAACAAAATAAATAAGAATAAAATATGTAATCATGGTCACATTAATATCCTCATTAATACAAATACGTGACGTGAAATGTCACAGTTAACAGAACTTCCTTAAGTGTCCTCGCTCAGCAGTCAATCGATTATACATAGAGTGCTTTTTATTGGCCTTTAAAGAGCTCTGGGTATTACACAAAAATTATGTAAGAAGTGCTTTGATCTCAATGTAAAGGCAAAAGCTTTTCAATAAACTTAAGTGGTAATTATAATTTTACCAATAATTTAATGCTATTTGACAATCGGGTAGATGTAGTGGGAGTAAAGGGTCGCAGCTCATAAATGTCCACTGCTGAACTTGGGCCTACTTTTTCTCGATTCTTCCCTTAATCCCCTAGTGATATCGGCCGTTAATTACCGAATCTCCAGTATCAGCAGCGTTTCATTTAATTAAATTTACAAAAAACGTTGCCCCACACTAGGATTTCTCCCGTGTCGTGGGTGCGTTTACAGACACAAATTCCACACACAATACATCCAGACCCGAAACAAATATTTGTATGATCTGCAGGTAGCAGTAGCAAATATTTGTTCCGTGCGGGAATCGAACCCGCGACCCGGTGCGCAGCAGTCGACTGTATCAGCCACTGCACAAACCATGCCGTCAAAGCGTAGGCCACCCAGATGACAAAATCAAGTTAGATCATATGAAGAGACTCGCGCTGTCTCGTTCACTAAATAGAGCGGTTTACCGCCCTCGCCGGAGAAGTTGCCCGCCTCTCCAATGTCACGGAGGCCTGTCGCCGCGACACCACCATCCCGTTGTTCAGTAACTCCCCCCCCCCCCCCTTTTTTTTGTTGTGTCGACCTGTGCCGTGCTTGTAGTCTTAAATGTCCCCTTAAATATATTGAATCATACCAATCCAGCTGTCTCCTAAATTACTTGTACCACTCAGCTATGCCCTAAGCCAAGGTTCAAGTCCCACAGGAGGCACCCTTAGCTGCAGTTGCTTAGTATATAATACTAATTTTAAACCTGGAGGCTAACTTCGCCAGAAATTTTCCGGTTAAGCAGCTACATTTCCATGAAATTTATCCGTGAAGCTCTACATAAAAAAACATGGGTCTCCCAATGATCACTAAAATGAAGGGTCAAAGGGGATATGTTCATAGGCAATAATCGTCACATAAAAGTGAAGCCATCATCGGAAGTGGTGATCGATACATTTGCTTTGATTATCAGTTACATTAACGGTGAAGGAAAATATCGTGAAGAAACCTACACACCTGAGAGGGCTCCAAAATATGTTCTCAATAGTGTGTGGAGTCCGCCAACCCACACTAGGCCCGCGAGGAAGCCAGCAGTAGTGTCGGCTATGGTGGCAGAGCATAAAAATTGGAGTGCTGTGGTCTCCTTCAGTGAGAGCGTAATGCTCCAGAAGGAGGTCGCGGAGCGGGATCGGGAGCGACCCCCGGGAAAACAGCGGTGTGCATGTGGTCACGTACCGCTGTGTGCGCAGTACATAGTGTGGCTTCAGGGAAATCTTACAATCCTCTCGAGAGATGCCTGGGGGGGTGGCCTCTTTACAGTCGCCTTTCCTCCACTAGAGGGGATGACTGTAAAGCAGTGCCCAGCCCTCCGAGATGTGCCTAAAGGCGTGGCACCAATGGGTGGCACTAGATGGAGATCTTTCGAGGTCCTGGAGCCTCCCTTCGGTGCCGACGATGATCACTCCGGTGGTTCTAGCCGGTAGGAGTCCGGCATGCCCCCTCGCCCTTTCCCAGGGCGAAGGAAGTACATGAGGAATTTCCACCGGATCAATAAAAAAATAAAAAACGCCCGCTAGGAAGACTAAGGCCTAACCTTTCTCATCGTGAGAAAATTCCCGTGCCCAGCAGTGGGATTATGATGTGTCAATTGCCATTATGGCATGTCGGGTGTAGGATACAAATAGGCATTAAGAACCATGGCAGAATTATGACTGTCACGGCCGGGTGTGACAAACAGTGTACTCATTATAGAACAAGAGAAAAGAGAAGGCCAAGCATTTTGCCTGGACATTAACACTCAGTTTCTTCCCAATTCATGCATGTGTACATGCCTAATCTGAAGAGATCTAATCTAATAAGAAGTTGGACGTTGCTACAACTTGATGCAGATCCACTATTGCACTTTGATGGCTAAACTTAGATTTTAAGTGGGCTGCCGACATTACTTCTGGGATGTGGAGAAACTTTAGATTTGTAACACTGTTAACAGCATGATTGCCAACAAAGATCTCAGAGTGGTTTGATGCACTGTATAATTACGTGTTGTAAAATTTGCGAAGCTCCCACATCACGAGCTGTTTTTTTTGTGTGGTGGAATTTCTTTTATTGCTGCTTGGTAGGTACCACCGCAAGGCCAGTTATTTTGCTGTGAAGCAGTAGTGTATGAACTTTAGACCTTACTTATTTATTTATTCGTAATGGACAAAAGTGTACAAAGGCTGTGGCATTAACCATAGAGTGAGAAGTATAGAGATATAGAGATGGCATTTATTACACAAACATACCGCAAACAGATTACACAAAACATTAATACTTGCAAAGAAAATAACCATCCAATTCATTCCGACCCCGCAATGAAAATACCAATGTTATCATAAATATATTCAGAACCTGAATCATATACTCATAATACGGTCACGTGATGTTTAATAAGTTAGAGTTAACAAAAGTATTATACGCATTTGATTCTTCTTTATTTGCTTTGAGAAAGTTGTTAGATATTCCACCGAGGTCACGACTCCGTTGTTAAGTCTTCATGTTACCATAATAACGAGTACTAACTTACTAAGAAATCCTATAAAATAAACTTTGGGAATTCTTTTGGGACGCCCAGATAACTTACAAACATCTTGGGGTTTCCAAATAAAAAAAATAATGGCCAAAAGGTTTTACGATCCCAGCCCGACATTGCTCCGAAAATAACTTATGACGAAGTGATTTGAGAAAATGGATCATTTACGGTGTATTTCTAATTTGAGAGCATATTGACATTCTTACTAATTTGGCAAAGAAAGAAGCTATGATAATGTATAAAGCTACTAACTAATTATTGTTCGATGTGATAATAATTTGTTTTATGTGTTGTTGTATCGAATTATACTCAGCTATGCAATGCATTGGGTCACTAAACTAGATTCTCAGTAGCCTCATCGTCCGACTCAGTTGTCTCGCTGAAAGTATCTAGTTCCAGATTACGTTTACTGAATCGCTGTCTCCACTAAACGTGATCGATCCTTCAGCCTTAATTAGATGAGACAGCTATCATTTTGCCATGTAGTGCCGGCTACGAATAGTACCAACCCATCCCGTGTCGTAAAAGCCGACTACTGAATTATTGGGACAAGCTCGCCACACATTCCCAACCACTGCAACTCCTGTAATCCAGGATCTACAATGGCGACCACCGAAAAGAACACCGACCAATGAAGGTCGGTGTGTCCCAGAGAAATGAAGAACTGTCTTGGAACCCGCAACGAAATTAATCAGAAAAGAAAATGGAGGAGTAGGAAAGAATATACGTTCCACTTCCCTCCGTAGCAAGCAGGAGACAGAGAAAATACTATAGGCCTATAGGCCATAGGCACAATAATTGGGAGTGTACAACTAGGATAAGCCTAGTTGCCAAGCACCACGGGTACAAAAATGTTTATAAATATTTAATTACGGGTCCTATGTTGTGAGCTATTGTGACTGATTCCAATAGTAGGTATGGCAAAAACGCCTGAACGCACGGAAATTCGTCCTTGTTGCAACAAGGTCTGTATAGTAAACAACTCCGGATGTAACTTGCAAGCTGTCAAACATAATATTGCGTTCATCTTGCCAAAGAATACACTCCCACAGAACATGATGTGCAGACTGTTCATATTCACAGTCCGGTGTTGAACATTTGCAGAATAGTGAGACAACAAGCTTGAAGCTAAATAATTTACCCTTAAAGTTACCATGACCGGTGAGAAATTGAGCCACGCAATGATCGACTTCCAACCATGCACTTGCCAGCCGCTCACGAACGGATGGAAAGAACTGGTATAAGTGACGGCCCTTAATGAATTAGTCGGAAGATGGGCAGCAGCGTCTTTCGAGTACGTTAACAACTCAACTGCGATCGCCAACCCGCCTGCTAAGCATGGCGATTATGCCTAAACCCCGAATGCCACATGCCTATTAGGCCACAACATACCCAAACCTTTCGTTGTGGCGATCGTTCGGGAAGGCTTGTGTTCAGGAGTGGACTTTATTCGGCTGAAATAAGCAAAAGCAGAGCTAAATTTGACTTGACTTGAATTTGACTTAAAAAAAGAAAGGTTTTGAATTTCCCCTGTATAAATATGTGTTTGTTTGTGCACCATTTTTTCGGATAATTTACTACCGATTGTTATTATTCTTTAACTGGAGTTAATTATATAGTTAGGAGAAGGTTCTTGTATATAAAATGTTAAGGCACCGTTCTTGTGTAAAAACTCATAACGTTATATCAGCCGAATGACGGCCAATGCTGAAAAAAGAGAGTCCGGTACGAAGTAAAAAAAATGCAAATGATATAATATCAAAATCATAACTCGAAAATGTAGTTATAATATTTCGCATACGCAATTCGCAACAATAACAATGAGACTAATAAATCTAAATCGAACCGAAATTGTTACACAATTCAAACGGCACGTGGTCTTGTATGTAAAGACATTGAAGTAGCTCAGGAATTTGAGGCGTTTTTTACTAAGATTCCCAAAATAACAACTGCGTTTTTAAACTCTTCACCCTTGCATTCTCTTGCCTTACTGAAACGGAATGTAGTGGCCTGTATTGTAGATTTTACATTCACGCATATAATGCCCCAGGCTATTACAAAAGCTTTTAAAAAAATAAAAATTAAATCAACTGAAGACTTGTGGGGATTATCGGTAAAAGTATGTAAAGGTATAATTAACACTATAGCACCCTACTTAGCAGTAATATTTAACAGGTGCGTTGACCAGGGTACTTTTCCGGATTTAATGAAATATAGCAAAGTGATACCTTTGTTTAAATCCGGTAATATTCAAGATCCTGGAAATTTTAGGCCGGTATCCGTTCTGCCTGTATTTAGCAAAGTATTTGAAAAAATTATGTTAAATCAAATGCTATTGCATTTTAATGTTAACAAGCTTTTTCACGACAAGCAATACGGCTTCACCAAAGGGCGTAATACAACTGACGCAGGTATCTCATTGATCAAGCAAATCTTCGATGCTTGGGAAGGGTCTCAGGATGCGATTGGTATCTTCTGTGACCTTTCAAAGGCAT
Organism: Diloba caeruleocephala; assembly: GCA_947459985.1. Lineage (NCBI taxonomy): Eukaryota > Metazoa > Arthropoda > Insecta > Lepidoptera > Noctuidae > Diloba > Diloba caeruleocephala. The sequence continues at coordinate 1,479,363 of OX381616.1, read as the reverse complement.
TTGATTGTGTAGATCACGAGACTCTTCTGCTGAAACTAGAGTATTATGGGATTAGGCAAAAGTCTTTAAAAATCTTAAAATCCTATTTGCAGAACAGGCAACAAAAAGTTCAGATAAATGGGGTTAATTCATCTGGCTCTGAAGTGATAATGGGTGTGCCCCAGGGTTCGATACTAGGTCCTTTCTTATTTCTGGTGTACATTAATGACTTGCCTTATGTGATTCAGGATCCATCCAGGATGGTGTTATTTGCTGATGGTACTTCTTTGATTTTTAAAATTGATAGACATTTACCAAATCTTGACGATGTAAATAACGCTCTTCTTAAGGTCCATGAATGGTTCACAGTTAATAATTTAGTATTAAATGGGCAGAAAACTAAATGCATAAAGTTTACTTTGCCAAATGTAGTAAGTAGGGATTGCGATATCATAATAGATAGCGAGAAACTTGAATTTGTCGATCAAACAGTTTTCTTAGGAATCACACTTGATTCAAAACTTCAATGGGGTCCCCATATTACATCTCTAGCAGGACGGTTGAGTTCGGCTGCTTATGCTGTGAGAAAAGACACCTTACAGATGTAGCTACTGCAAGACTGGTTTACTTTAGCTACTTTCATAGCATAATGTCCTATGGTATTTTACTTTGGGGTCGGGCTGCCAATATAGAATCAATTTTTATATTGCAGAAGAGAGCTATCAAGGCTACTTACAACCTTGGTAGTCGTGATTCCTTGAGAGAACTGTTTAAAAACATTAACATAATGACAGTGCCTTGTCAGTATATTTATGAAAATATCATGTACGTTAGGAAGAACATTCATCTTTTTACAAAAAATGTGATCAGCATAACTATAATACAAGATATAAATCTAAACTAGTATCTAAACAGCCAAAATTTCACTTAGCTAAAGTCCATACTTCTTTTATGGGTTATAGTATAAAATTTTATAATAAAATACCGGAGACCGTGCTGCAATTACCGCAAAATAAATTTAAAATATTTGTAAAAAATACTCTGTGCAAACAAGCATATTATACGTTAGAGGATTACCTTAGAGATATAAATGTTTGGCAGAGTGCTTGTCCAGCTCCGCAAGACCACTATAAGAAATGATTCAAATTTTTTATTTTTGACTTATTGACATGCCATCTTGTTGTTGCATGTTTTGTGACATCAATTTATTCAGATTTACTTTTCTGACATTTCAATTATTATTTTTTGACATGACATTATTATTATTAATTATTTACACCTGAATTTATTATTGTATATTTTTTTTTAATATTCAACTGGTTTATGATTTGATATTGACACTTTTAAGAGGTTTAAGAGGTTAGACTTTACTATGTTTAATGTAGGAACATTGTCTTTATATAACCTGAATTTTCGAGAACATTGTACACATAAATATTGTAACATGATTTTAAAAGAGTAACCATGGAGTTTCTTGCCCGTTCTTCTCCATAGGAAATCTATATCTTGGAACGTGGCAACTAAAGTCTTGACGATTCATAAGTGCTATTAATGGTTTAAATGAATAAAAATCTTTTTTATCTTTTATCTTTATCTTATCGCAAATTCTTATCAAATTTACTAAATTCTCACGGCTGTTTTCCCATACTATTTGAACAGTAATCCAATTATTTTATCACTTAAAATCACATCAGGCTAAATCGATGGCAAAGCGACATTAACAGTGAGCGCTGAATTAAAATCACAGTAGCACGAAGTGGTGGCAAGTTAATAACCTACCGTTCGCGAGGTTTTCAGCGGCTTTGTTGACGCAGGGGACACGTGGGCGCAGCAAATGAACCATGTAGGTAGTAAATAGCGCAAGTAATTAACGGAAAAGCTCTTAAACTCTACTGAGAATCCAAATTAGTTTCTCGGTAATAAGTTAAATTTGGTGTTGGAACGGTTATGTTAAAATTTATTCCTAATTGCCACGCTTTGCAAACGAGTCGTTTAACATAGTATGTTGTTATTATCATAAAAGAGGATAGTTCTACCAATTCTCCTGACAAGGTTCTTTCTTGTATGGCATAATTATTTTTTGCCAGAAAGCGTAAACCTTTTTTTGTTGTTTAAGCTTCAACAAAATGCGGTATGTATTTACATAATTACTAATTTCGTTCGTGCTTGTGTTAAATCACTTTATTTTGCATACATAGATCTCGAATCAGCCAAAGGAAATCCACTGCTGAAGAAGGGCCTTCCCCATATATCTCCACAATCATGTCGTCATTTTGGGGGGTGCTCGCCAGTTTCCAACTTGCACCGATCCAATTGGTGAGCGCAGAATGGATGCCACACAAGTGTCAATGCAGTCCATTTCTGTGAATAAGAGTCCTTTAAGCGCCTTTTACGAAAATGTAAACGGGGGGACATGAAGTGGTGCTATGTTCTCAAACCGGACACCACACGGAATTCTTGTGCAGAACTAGATTTTATTTTATGTCAAAACTGTCTTCATATTTGTGGGAACTTTATTTGAACATAGTTTCATCAAAAGCTTTAATCGTACTTGCTACCCTAAAATCTGCCTACATTTATTATTCATGCAAATTCATGTAGTATTTCACCTTCTAGGCCAAAATTTCGGTAGATTTTTGTCCATAAAAGTTAATGGACTCACAAATTCTTCATTATCAAAAATCATGCTATGTCTTTTAGAGGTTCATAATGTCACTTACACAAAATTCATATACAGATGCGAATTGCAAGCCGAGAATTCGGTGTTCCTGCAGGGAATCTAAGTAGAGGTTTTCATGTATGAGGAGATGCATGAATATTTAGGATGTAGTTGCCGAGGGATCCTGTTGAAATTGAGTTTTTTCATTATGTTTTTTTCAAATTCAAATTCTATTAGAAGATGATGATTATTATGGGCGGTTAAAAAATTGGTATTATGTAGACCAATTCTTTTTTAGCTTATTGGATTATAGTATGCAAAATCGAGTCATGACATTATAATATCGTAGATTGCTGTCTTAGAGTTATGTGCATTCAGCCATTCATACAATTTTTCCTTAACAAATTAGTGTTTATCGTTCCAAATTCGCTAGGTATCGACTTATTTTTTTTCATTTTTTCCTTCTACTTACTTAACTCTTACACTGAATATCAGACAACTTACAGCTTAGGCCAGCGGATCTAGAAGCATAAAACTGCACAGGAGTTCCTTATATAAGTAGTTCCTTATGTAAGTATTAAAAAACGTTTTAAATAAGACGTTCCCACATCTAGTCGTATGATAAATTCGTACACACAAAGTAACAGCTATTATAGTATTTTAATATATTGGAGTGTCAGGAACATAAGCCTATTTCATCATTATCATCATCATATTAGCCGAAGAACGTCCACTGCTGAACAAGGCCTCCCTCATTCATATCAGCCACAGGACGTCCACTGCTGAACAAGGCCTCCCTCATAAATTTCCACAATTGTGTCATTATTTGGGGGGAAGCCTATTTGAGTTTAGCCCATTCCTTGGATTTATTTGAAACGATTTATAAACAATCCCTTAAGCTTACACACAGCCATCGACACTTCAGAAATATAAAGATCCGGTAGCGGTAATAAACGAAGTTTTTTTTAAATCATAAAACATATTTTAGCTGCATTTTGTTCACTTTCCAAAGTGATTATTAAAAGTATTGCAATATAGAAATAAAAATAGATTAACTACTATAGTATATTTCATACAAAAATAAGTAGGCTAATATAAGAAACAGTAATTCATACCAATTCAGCTTTATCAAAACGAGTATTTAAAATCATTTCAACCAAAATGTCTAAAGCTTTTCAACGATGGATATTCCAAGATAACCTCAAGATTTTAAGTAAAAGTTCTCAAAAGATTACCGCCAAAGCTTATTTTATTAAGCAAACGTCTTTTCAAGGATACTTCGTCTTTATTTGAATAGAAATGTTTGGTGAGACAGGCGGTGGAGAGAGACCGAAAGTGTTTACAGAGACGAAAATTAAATTAATATCAAACTAGAACATCTGCTGATTCGGAAATACCGTTGAATAATGAAGCACCTCTTAGTAGTAAGTTAGAAGAAGATAACTCCATTTTCTCCCGTGACTGTCCTAGGATACCTTTTATTGATGATGATCAAACAGATACTAGTGTGGCAGCAGCATTATTAATCATCATCAGTCTTGCTACTACAGTGAACTGTAAAAGTCTGGCTTTATCATGAATGTGCAGCTCGTAAACGACAGGCAGGATAGAGGGACGGCCCTTTGCCCGATTGTTACAGCGACCAGACGTGAAAAATATTTCCATAATCATAGTATCAGAATAACCGTCGTGGGTTTGACAAACTGTAGCCTCTAATGTAATGTTATAACATATACACTGGCCGTATATCGTCGGGCAGTATGAATTTGTCATGCTGACTAAACTGTTTTATTAAGGATTTTGAATACTTATAAGTAGCAAATAGTTAACTTCAATAACAAGGTTTGACTTTGACTCAACGCGCCGCTAGGAATAAAAGCTGGAAACGTAAAATATCTTCTGTTTGCAAATAACATTTCAACTAGCCAAAACGAACAGGAATGGTTGACGAATAATCGATAACACTAACCATATCACTAATCATCATATCGGCCATCATACGTCCACTGCTGAACAAAGGCCTCCCCCATAGATTGTTATCATTTTGGGGGGTATTTGCCAATACTCACCACGCTTGGCAGGCGGGTTGGTGAGCGCAGTATGGCTACCGTTTCACAGAAGCGACGCTGCTGCCCATCCTTCTGGTTTAGATTCCCTTAGTCGCCTTTTACGACATCCACGGGAGGAGATGGAGTGGTGCTATATTCTTAATCCGGACACCACACGAATATAATAAATAATAATATCACTAATAGACGCACCAAATTCTTGTAGGATTGTATCTAATTACTACGTAGATGATTAACACAAATATATTCGTAACCATGGAACAACATAAATTATTATGTGTACACAGAAGAATACTACTTAGGTATCATCCAACTAACATAATCTTTTAGTCACTTTTTATGACACACAGGGGGAGAAAGGATCTGGTTTACTTATGGCTACAATCATTGATTTTATCTAAGAACATCGTAGTCTTCATTAATTCCTATTTAAGATTAAAACGGGTATATAAAGTCAAAGGAGTATTAAACAAAAGTTTATGAAGAAGCATTGAGTGTCAATGCAATATTTTCAAAATAAAACAAAAGTATTAATTTGATTTGGATTTGAATATGCTGGTCGCAAATAATCCTCAGTGTTTTTCATTTATATTGTAATATATTTTATAAGAGTACGGTATTACATTTTTAATCGTAATTTAACAGGGCTTTGTTCTATTATCGTTCGACTTAGTATTCTCGTGTTGAGCCAATTTATATACTAACCACTTACTACTAATTCTGAAGCATCAAAGTTACAAAAATGTAATTAATTTTCATATGTGACATCCAGACAGTGTATTCCGTTTCCGTATATTTTTCCAACTATCTAGAATTACGGCGACGTCGGTTGGAAATGAATACAGTCCCCGATGTTGCAAAGCTTTACTGAATATTGTTGAGAACTCCGCAGATTCATTGGATTGCATTCTCTATGTGTACTATACATACCTGTTTTGGAATAAAATTTAATGTATATTAAGATTAGTAATTAGTTTCGTTTCTTTATCAGAAAATAATGAGTCGTAAACCACGTTAACAGCTTGTCCAGATGACGCAATTTACGCGCGTTCCGAGAAGCTCTGGTTTCGCGTGAATCAATAACAACAAGCTAGTTGACATTTTGGCATAAATAAACTAAATCGTGCTATTTACATACCTCGGTGATGAAACTAGGACATCAGAAGCGTTAGTAGTCGTCTTCGTTGCTACTAGGTAAGGCCTCTGTTTAGTTTGACTAAAAGTGACAATCCACGTTGACCTGAAACAACAAAAGAAAATTGGTCAAACACGCACAGAGTTCCATAAATAAATTATAACATAGGATATCTTCTGTGATTATTAATTACTTTGACCACCCAAAATTTTAAGTTGTTGCAAGTATCATGATCGCGGAATTTAATTATCCGGATAGTTTAATTCAGTAAAAAGCTTTGAGTTTGATTAAACGCGCCGCTTGGAATAAAAATCAGAAATGTCAAATATCTTCTGTATTGTAAATGTCATTTCAACAATCCAAAACGTACAGAAATGGTTTAACGAATAATCGATAGCACTGTATAAAAAGAGCTATCGTCATAAATCTATTAGAATTCGTAAACTGTATATATATACTAGCTGGCTTAATAAACGTTATACCACCTGTCCAGCATCTGCAGCAGGTCTATCTATATGGTTTCCAGATTAAGAATATATCACCACTCCATCTGCTACCGTGGATGTCGTAAAACGTGACTAAGGGACTATGTCTAAACCAGAGGGATGAGCAGCAGCGTCCCTTTCTTGGAAAAGCGTCCATTCAAACTCAAACTTAAGTTTTTTTATTTCATTTAGGCCCTAATAGATACAAGAAAAGGCCGAGTATTGAGCCCTAGAGTACAACCGTAGACCCCAAAGAGGTAGCCCCACCTATATCTATTTTTTGCAGTTAAAATATAAATAAGAAAATTCTGCGCTCACCAACCCGCCTGCCAAGTGTGATGAGTACTGGCATATTCCCCCCAAAATTACACATGGCATGTAGCCGGCTTATTGGGAGGCATTTGTTCAGCAATGGACGTCTCATGGCGGATATGATGATGACAAAGTGCAATGTACATAAAAGTTTAAATAAATAAATAAATAATTTAAATGTTATGCAAAATCGTGAAGGTTTAAAACAGCGATGAGCAGTATAACTTGAAACCTCACCTTTAATATCAAACTATGACTCACGTAAGAGGTTTAAGTACCTTTCGTAAGGTTCTTGCAAGTAATTTTATTTGGCCATTAGTTGATCTAGAATGAGTAATTTACAGATTTCGATATTCGTAATTTAAACACGTTACACACAGATTTTACGTGACTGAGAAACACAATGTTTAATAAGCTAAATAAATATCAATAAACCAGCCAAGTGTGAATTGAATTGCTCACCGAAAGTAACTAACTTAAAGCGACTTGCATAACTCGATATATTGTGAACTAGCGTCCTATCTTGATTTGGAACGAAACACATAACATGGTATTTAACAAACTGTTTGTACAATTGTCTACGGATCTCAATAAGAGAGATTTAAACATTGCACGTTTGTAGTCAAGTAGTTGCCGTTCTCTCACACTATGATTTTTCCTGTATCGTAGTTACAGCTTACAACGGATCGGGCAAGATCTCTCTCTGCCGGCAGTAGTGACGGCTATGTTGGCAGAGCATGAAAATTGGAGTGCAGTGGTCTCCTTCTGAGAGAGCGTCATGATCCAGAAGGAGACTGCAGAGCGGGATCGGGAGAGGGCCGATCCCGCACGGAGAAGGACGAGACGGCGCCGGGGCAACAACCGTCCCGGCACCCAAGTCCAAAACGCCTGAGCCCCCTGCCGTCACTACATGGTGGGGGGCCTCGGGGATCGCGGGTGCGCAGATTGGGGAGTCTGCGTGCTCACACCGAGCGACCCCCGGGAAGACAGCGGTGCGCACTTGGTCACGTGCCACCGTGTGCGTAGCACAGCACAAAACGTGGTCTGGGGGATCCTTTACAATCCTCCCCGAGAACCTTTTTACAGTCGCCTTCCTTCCGCTAGAGAGGGTGACCGCTTTACAGTCATCCCCTCCGTGATGTGCCTGAAGGCGTGGCACCAATGGGCGGCTTTAGTGGGATCTTACGAGGACTTGGAGCCCCCCTTCGGTGCCAAAGATGACCGCTCCAGTGGTTTTAGCCAGTAGTCGGCATACCCCTTTGCCCTTCCTCGGGCCGGAAGAAGTTCCATGTGGAATTTCCACTGGACACAAATAAGAAATGGTACAGTTTACAAACATACATTTCACATGCAATACCCAGACCCGAAACAACTATTTGTAGATCATATAAATATATGTTGATAAAGCCTATTGCTCGCCTGTATTTAAATTACGATATACAAATCGACAACTCATCATATCACCTCAAAAACATCCACTATCGAACATGGATCGTTATTAATGAACGAACAATAAACTAATGGTTGAATAAGCTCGAGTGGATAACCTAAACTCTGACGATGACACATTTGAAACATGTCATGGTGAACATTTCATAGTTAACATTGAAGAACCTAGTCGGTCGCAGTTCCCATAGCATCCAAGCTTAGGTTCATTAATAATCATAAAAGCTGGGCAACACAGATTTGAATTTTCGAACCATCGGAGACCGTTAATCATGGGCGTTGCTTTTCACAGAATTGCACAATCACCTTGTAGTACCTACTTAAGATGAAATTAATTAATCCTTATATTCTGTAGACTAAGCGTTGGTTCGGAGATATGTGTAAGATATTTATGAATATTGTATACTACATGTTTGTCGCACTGCGAGGACACGTGAGAAGGACAATCGTAATTAGTATAAAGTTAGCCCTTGAAAGTCACCGAATAATAAATCTGTGGGGTATTTAATTTTCTTTTCATAATTACAAACTGTATACTGATATCTCCAGTTTTTGTTATGTTTCACAAAACGCGCCAAGTACACAAACTCATGAGTTCATATTTATTTGGTTAAATTATTTATTTATTCAAGTACAGTCACATCACTTTCATTAAAGTTATTGCTGCTCAATATGAAACAGTATTTTGCCTGATTTAAATGACAATAACGGCATACATAACAGTTTCTAATTAGTTGGCTATGTTGGTAACATGACCAATAAGAATGCGAAATAATAATAATGTAAATTTAGTTAATTATTATCGATTGAAATAAATTCCAACTCGAACCAAACTAAAACAAAATAGTAAATTAATAAAGGAAAGAAAAAATCAAGACTAGCCCTCGAGCTACAAACATTTGATTCTCTTTTTGAAGCTATAGAGTATATCATGGAATACCTCCGATTCAGGCATATCTGTAACTAAAGCATGATATTTATTGTATATCTAGGTCCACAGTCACCCGACTGTGGACCTAGATTTGTTTTCATAGCTGGGAGATAAGATAAGTTTTATGATTCTGCTTCGAAGGTAATTGACGGGGATCTTAATGGAAAATTTCTGCAAGAAGTAACTGCATTGTCTTTGACCATTCAGGACTTGATAGGACTAAAAAAACATAGATCCAGCAGAATTCACTGTTTGCGGAGACTACACATTGTAATGTTTTTTAGTCGTGTGTCCCTTGTGTTCCTGTGCGAAAATCCAACTGCGATGAAGCTAAATTTCTTGTGAACGCCCTTTGTATGCTCTCAGTTCGTTGTGACTGTACCGCAAGGAAAGGGTTCCATACAGCGCTAGCATATTCGAGTGCGCTTCGTACTAACGTAGTGTAGGGTAGGATTTTGGTTTGTACGTGTTTAAAGCCTCTGATGTTACGTTTTAAAAATCCCAAAATTTGTGCCGCTTGTGTTACAATTTTATTTACATGTGAGGATCATCATATCAGCCACAGGACGTCCACTGCTGAACAAAGGCCTCCCCCATAGATTTCCACAATGAGCGGTTACATGCCGCCCTCATCCAACGACTCCCAGCGACCTTCACTAGGTCGTCTGTCCACCTCGTTGGAGGTCGTCTCACGCTGCGTTTTCCGGTGCGCGGTCTCCATTCTAGAACCTTTGTACCCCAGCGGGCAGCTTCTACGAGCAATGTGCCCTGCCCATTTTAGTTAGTAGCAGTTTACTCATCCTTTCAGCTATGTCGACAACTTTAGTTCTTCTACGGATCTCCTCATTTCTGATTCGATCACGTAGAGAAATACCAAGCATAGGTCTTTCCATAGCTCGCTGAGTGACCTTGAGCTTTCTTATGAGGCTTATTGTGAGTGACCACGTCTCTGTTCCATATGTCATCACTGGTAACACACACTGGAGTTGGACTTGAGTCTTGAGGCACTGCGGTATCGTTGACGAAAAGATGTTGCGAAGTTTCCCAAACGCTGCCCAGCCGAGTCGGATTCGCCGATTTATCTCTTTCTCGAAGTTGGCCCTACCTAACTGGACAGTTTGTCCCAGGTAGACATACTCGTCAATAACTTCGAGAACAGAGCTCCCAACGGATATTGGGATGGGCACGACGTGGGCATTTGACATGACTTTTGTCTTGCCCATATTCATTTTAAGGCCCACCTGTTGGGAAACTCTGTTGAGATCATTGAGCATTGTGCTGAGCTCTTGCAGCGATTCTGCCATGACTACGATGTCATCGGCAAATCGAAGGTGAGTGATATACTCGCCATTGATGTTAATGCCGTGTGAGGATAATTTTAGTTAATTGTAAATAATCACACCCAGATGTCGGATTTCCTGAACTTCTTTCAGTTTTACGCTGCCATGCTCGTACCCTGTAACAAATGGTATTGTTTTCCTAGCGAATTTGATATGAAAGCATATACTAGCATTTAGTACCATGCTGTTACACCGACACCAATATGAGATCATGTCCAAGTTTTTCTGTTAAGAAGTAGGAATCAACGTGAGACTTTACAGTTTTGTATACTTTTAGATCCTCGGCAAATAATGAGACCTTAGTGTATTTAATGTGACTAGCAACAGCATTTATAGGGAAAATAAGCGACCCCAGATGCGATCCCAGGGGTACAACTGATTTCGCAAAATAGGTATTCGAATTGAAGCCGTTGACTACTACTGATTGCGATCGTATCGCATCTACTTGCATGCCTTTGTTGAACTCATTAGAAATATCAGACACAAAAGGAACTAGATTAGTAAGTGTTGAGCGACCATGTCTAAAATCATTCTGAGTATCCATTACATTATTATTTACGAGTCGTAAAATTACAGGATATAGGATAGATTCAAACAGTTTCGCAAAGCATGACAGAGTAGATACGAGTATAGGGCGATAATTTCGGGTATCAGATTCGTCTCCAGGTCCACAACTTTTTAAATATTGGCGGAAGGTCATCGCGCCAGCAAAATCCAGGTAATCCTTTTGCTGGATCTATTTTATTAATTACTTTGAGGATTTCAGATTCTTTAATTTTCAGGGAGCAAAATATTTGTGATATTATATATACACATTATGCTGGAGCATCTAAAAGTCACGTTATGCAGATGGCGTTGTATCTGGTAGATAGATTGAAGCAAATAATTTTTCAAATAAATTTACTGTTTCAGGGCCTGACTTTGCAACTTCGTCCTGTAATTTCGCACTTACACTCACTCTTCATACCTGATAGATGAACATCCACATCATTCGTGTTTGACGTAGTTCCAGAAAATTTTAGGGTTCTTAAGGATATTAGATTCTATTTAGATTTTTTATTGAGAGAGGCAGGTATTATACAGTGCATGACATCTAGTATACAGTATTCTATTTCGTCTCTAGGGTTATTGCTTTAGTTTTCCCCGTTTTATTCCTTTTCTGAATGCTTGCATTTAATAAGTTTGTTGCTGAACCACGCAGGAAATTAAGATCTTTTGGCAATTAATTTTGGTACACCATTCATCATTATCATTTCAGCTGAATAAAGTCTTCTGCTGGACACAGGCCTCCCCCAAAGATCGCCACAACGACCGGTCTGGGTGTGTTGTTAGCTCATTGGAGGGTTTTGCCATAATCGCCACGCTTGGCAGGTGGGTTGGCGATCGCGGTTGAGTTATTAATGTACTCGAAGGACGGTGCTGCCCATCTGGCGGAATTTTGGTACAAACCTTATTACACCTCTTAGTATCGTGTTAAATTTTAAAAGCATTGAGTCTATATAGCCACATCTTAAAAACTCGTCCTGCCATTTTTACATTTTTGCAATAATTACCCACAGCTGTATAATAGGCCTTGTAAAATTAAAATTTTATATCACACTTTAGACATGGATAGTAATATCTTTAAACGGATAGTTTATTAATACGTTAGGGTGGTACTGATAATATTTTCTTAAACAGCTTTAAGACTTATGCGTTGATGGAGTTAGTAATAACTAAGTCTAAAAATCTTTCATCACTATTTCAAATACAATTGACTTGGTAGTGATTATTCATATAGCAGAAGTTTGTAAGGGAATGTCCAAGTGGAGAGTTGTGATTAGAAGATACCATGTAATCACTTGTCCTTCGTGTTCCAATTGATGAAACTTAGGTTGAAATCACCTTGAATTACAAGATCATCAGTCAGGTTAGTAATGTTATCTGCGTTGTTTAGAAATAACACTAGAGTTTCCAATTTAACGGGTAGCTGCAGATAAACAACACAAATTATGAGTTTTCCTCCCTCTTTTACCCACAAATCCTCCATGCTAGTTTCCCAACTCTCAACACGAAAGGATGACCTCCATATTTTTTTGAACTATGACTTCATTGATCGGTATCGGTCCCTGCGAAGTTTGTTGAAAATGTAAGAGTTAAGCCTTCCCTCCACTAGAGGGGATGACCGCTTTACAGTCATCCCCTCCGAGATGTGCCTAAAGGCGTGGCACCAATGGGTGGCTCTAGATGGAGATCTTTCGAGTTCCTGGAGCCTCCCTTCGGTGCCGACGATGATCACTCCGGGGGTTTTAGCCGGTAGGAGTCCGGCATGCCCCTTCGCCCTTTCCCAGGACGAAGGAAGTACATGAGGAATTTCCACCGGATCAATAAAAAAAAAAATTAAAAAAAAAAAATTAAACAAATTGTAATTGGATATCTGGAGATTTTAAAGTTCATTTGTTTAGTTCCTAAGACCTTGTACATTCTAGTAATATATATACCAAGCATTATTATTAGCTTGGGATGCCTCCAACGGGATAGACAGACGACCTTGTAATAGTAGCTCAGAGCTGTTGGCTGATGGCATGTGACTGTAAGCAGCGAATGATCTTCGGCTATATATAATGATAATGAAGTTGGTGATAAGTGAATCAATAAAGTGATTTACAATTTTCAAGCAAACTAATTTCTACGGTTGATATTGGCGGTTCGATAATTGTAATTTCCTCTTTATTTTACAAAAAAGTTTGCCCCACACTAGGATTTCTCCTGTGTCGTGGGTGCGTTTACAACAACACAAATTTCACAAACAATACCTCAGACCCGGAACAATTACTTGCAGATCATACAAATATTTGGGAACGGGAATCCAACTCGCGACCCAGAGTGCAGCAGTCGACTGTATCAGCCACTGCACCAACCGTGCCGTCAAAATTGTCCAAAAACGTAAAGTTGATGTGTAAGTGACGGATTTATAAATAATGTTTTGGACCACCGTACCTAGCCTGTTACAACCATAACTAGAAGTAATCTCTGAATATTTGGATAAAACTTTCTACAGCCAAATCTTTGACGCAACATTCCATTCACTGTTATACGATAACATCATATGCCACTGAAGCTCAACGCATTGCTTATTCAAAGGGTAAACGCTAATATTCACACTGAATGAATCAATTGCTGCCGTTTAATAATTCATTCACACATGTCACAGTGACTATTGAAACCGTTCATTTGTTGACTGAGCACAAATTAAGATCATCTCGGTTTCTATGAGAACGCTGCTGATATATCAAATTTTAATACATGGGCATCAGATTATGCTAATTAATTTTGAAGTGAATGCATGAATAGGGAATTAGTTTTGTTTTTGATACAATGGTGTTAGTTGTACTAGATTAGTTTGGTAGAATTTCATACTAACTTGTAAAATATATTCATAAAAAAAGATGGCTAAACGAAGGAGTAATGAAAAAACTAAGGAAAATGATGAATGACATTGTTTTTCTCTATTAAATTGCTATTGAAAAATAAAAGTGGTGATCACTCAATTTCTAATGTTGATTTATTGCTAATTTATATTAAATAAGCAACCGCGTGTCGATCTAAGGTACTCAATAGTAACAACATATCGTAATAGCGCATAAAGCTTAACACAAGCAATTCGAAAGCATAAGCTTACCTAACTCGATTACACCGGGATTTGAAACTTGGATGGACCATGGAAAGGTGTGTAGGGATTCTGCGTGGATTACAAAGTTTCGGTTAGCGAAAACAGTAAGCTAAATGTTGCATCAACACCTGAAAAGGGATTAAAAGTTGAAGTTAATCGAATCCGAAGTGAATATTGAACATGAAAACCAGAAGTACACAGCGAAACGATTTTGGAAACCTGTCGTTGTTTTTGTTGAATTTTCTATGAAAACAATGGTAGAACAGAAAGGAAAGTATCACAAATTATAATAAAACACATTTTAATGGATTACATCACACACTTTGTAAAGTGTTCGAAAAGTCAAAACGAAACAAATCTATAACATAGGCGATGTGCGCGACTTTGCGAAGTGTTCGAAAAGTCAGGAAAAACAAAAATCTGAACATACGCGATGTAATCCGTTTAAAAGTAATAATCGCGAAAACCTAAGACATTACTAAAGTATCACTTTTTTCGGTGTGATTTGGGAGTATCAAAGCTAATCTCACAGAAACATAGCTGTATCAGCTAACGCAATATTAGTAGCAGCCGTCGAACTTTTTCGAAATTATTGTGTCAGAAAAGTGGCATTTAATCAGACTTGTATTTTTTTATTTTATTTATTAATTGAACAGGTGAATGAGTTTGTGTATCTGGGTTCAAAGTTTACAAGAGATGGAAAGTGTGAGAGTGATATTGAAAGAAGAGTGAATGCAGGAAACATGGTGAATGGAGCTTTGCACTCCTTTATGAACAGTCGGAAGGTGTCTAACAAGGCTCGTTTGGCTGTGCATGAGGGGGTGTTGGTTCCGTCACTCATGTACGGAAGTGAAAGTTGGGTATGGCAGAAGAAACATGAAAGCAGAATAAATGCAGTTGAGATGAGAGCGTTAAGAAGTATGATAGGAGTTAAACTGAGTGACAGGATAAGGAATAGTGAGATAAGAAAACGTTGTGGTCTGAAAGAAGATGTAGTGACAAAAATTGAGAAAGGTATGCTGAGATGGTTTGGCCATGTTGAGAGAATGAATGAAGAACGATTGACGAAAAAAGTGTATAAGGCGAGTGTGAATGAAAGTGCTGGAAGGGGTAGACCTAGGCGGACGTTTCAAGACCAAATCAGGGACGTCTTGGAAAAAGGCCAGGTCAAGAGTACCCTAAACCGAAGAGCATGTATGAAGGGAATAATGAAAGTGGACGAAGCGAAACAAGTATGTAAGGATCGTAGCAAGTGGAAAGAAGTGGTCTCTGCCTACCCCTACGGGAGAGAGGCGTGATTATATGTATGTATGTATGCATATTCAGTTACTTCTGGTTAGAATGAAAGTCAGCCCCAATAATTATTACAAAACTCAAAACTTAAACTCTAAGTTATTATCTCATTTAGGCCCTAACATGCACTTAAGATAAGTCAACAGTTAAGGTGCATGGTTCGGAATTATCGTAGAAGAGCCTACCATAAAAACCACCGATGAAATTGTCCGTCCGTTCAATCTCATATTATCTTTTCCTCACTTCTAAGGCCTGGGGCCTTAGAAGTGAGGAAAAGATAATATATATTTTGTACAATCTCATTCGGAATTTATCCAAATTAAAACCATACCTAATTTGTGAGCAAACCACGTACCGCTTTTACAAAATTTTATTGAAGTTTTAATTTCCTCGTTTTAATTTAATTGCTAGGGTCGGCATTAGCATTATGTACATCTTTATGACTACCAGTACTCCATAAGTGCTCACATAAAATGTTTATAGCTTCCTGGGTACGTTCAAAATGAGACCTGAACGGATTTCCTTTTATTATTCTTTAAACTCTCACTTTGCAATGTAAGCTGATTTTCAATCCAAAAACAAACTGCTTGTTTTGAGATGGAATTATTTAAAGTGCATATAAGGTTCAATGAATATAAATGTGTGTCGATTTATACCCACAGGATGTAAGACATATCGTATCGTGACTTGATGTTAAACTGTAATAAACGACAGTCACGAATCAACTGAGAGTAGACCTGGTACCCAATTCCAGTCAATTAATTGTTTCAGGCTGTAGACACTAATATACCTATTGCTTACCGAAGCTGACGTGCAAATGCCATTTTATCATTTTCGTAAATTGAGAAAAGTAGAACTACCTTTATGACCTCGTACAGCTAGTACAAATCGTATTTGTAAATGAGAGTTGTGACTGAAAACCAGTACTGTCGGTGTTGCCTGTCGCAAAATCGCAGCGTCATGCTGAGCTACAACCCTTTTGACGCACATACTCCCGTATATAGATAGACACCAGGGAACTTAATGGCTTATTTTTTTTTTTATCTTTTTGTCCTAGCTGGGTGCAATGTGCATGGTACACTCGCATGCTTGCGTGTTTTGCGTTCTAGCGCCACGTTGCGCTTACATATATAGGTAGGATAAACTTGTATGGCCAATTATAATAAAACACTTTTAAACGGATTCTATCGCGTATATTTTAGTTTTTTTTTTTTTGTTTTTCCTGACGTTTCGAACACTTTGCAGGGTTCGTGGTCGCAGGAAATCTAAAATATACGCGATAGAATCCGTTTAAAAGTGTTTTATTATAATGTGTAATACTCACGAAAACCTAAGACATTATTGTATGGCCAATTTGCCTTTTTTATTTATTTAATACTTTATGCATTAAAACTGTAAAACTGTAGACAAAGGCGGAATTAATGCCATTAGACACCATTTTCTACCAGTCGACTTTAGGGTGCTGCAGAGAAAAATATATGGTAAAATTATGTGTTTTAATTATGTTTTTTACGTTTTTATATAATATTGTCTCTATATTCTGCGCGTCCTTGTTTATGTAAAAAATACATTTTCTTTCTTTCTTTTCTATTATATTTGTAATATTTGAGTAGTTTACGATTGTGTATGTATGTCCGAGTCTAAAATAATTGATTTGCTTTCTTTCTTTCTTACTCATAATATTTTCATAACGCTGCACGTTTTACTTTTTAACCTACTTCAAAAAGGAGGAGGTTCTTGTCTCACCCACAACCACAGAGGAAGTAAATTATACTCCCTCAGTAACCTCCTCAATTTTGACATCATCGCCCCGATGTATCCCACTCACTACCCCAGCAATGTTAATCATCGCCCGGATATACTCGACATAGCACTTCTAATGAATGTCAACCTCAAGTTGCATTCCATTGAAGTACTACAAGAGCTAGACTCCGATCACCGTCCTGTGATCCTTCACCTCACCTCCCGCTTTGGCCCCACGGACACAGGGCTACCCCCTCAGACCATTGTGACGACGGACTGGAGGAAAGTTAGGCAATGCCTCAACGACCCCTCGTCCGCTCAGTTAGATAGAATTCCCGAATGCATAACGTCAGTCGCAGACACGCTAGGCGCGATCGACTCCCTCACCGGGCATGTACAGTCCGTCGTGGACGAGTGTTCACGGCGAGTTCCTGCGATGGAAGACCATCGCATGAAACTCCCTGACGATGTACGTGCACTGATGACGGAGAAGAACGCAGCCCTTAGAGCGTACTCATCTTTTCCCAGCGAACCCAATCGCCTCTTTATGCGCCACCTGCAGCGTGCTGTCAAGGAACGTATCAAGGAGTGCCGAGAGGCTAACTGGGATAAGATGTTGGGCGACTTAGAGCCAACCCACCTTGCGTTCTGGCATCTGCAACGGAAACTCAAATCCGAAACATCCAATGCTGTCCCCCCCCTCAACCGTCCCAACCAAAGGCCGGCCTTTGATGACGACGAAAAATCCGAATGCCTAGCTGACAGTCTAGAAGCGCAATGTTCCCCAAGCACTCTACCTGTAGACCAAGCTCACCTCAAAAAGGTTGACGCTGAAGTCGAACGTAGAGCAGCTATTCCGCCTGCCGAGGACCCTGACGACCCCCTCCCTCCGGTCACGGCAGACGAGGTCAGAAATCTCGTGAAAAAGATTCACCCTCGCAAAGCCCCCGGCTCTGACGGTATCACCAACAAGGTGATTAAACTCTTCCCCGAACGTCTTATCGCCTTAATGACCGTCATCTTCAATGCGGCATTAAACAATAACCTATTTCCGCATACGTGGAAACAGGCCACCGTTATCGGTATTCCCAAACCCGGTAAGCCCAAGTGCGAGCCTTCCAGCTATCGCCCCATAAGCCTTCTCAATTCTCTTGCGAAGATTTATGAGCGGATTATCTATTCCCGATTAAAGGATTATGCCGATTCCAAGAAACTCATTCCCGACGAACAGTTTGGTTTTAGAACCAAACACTCGTGTGTACAACAAGTCCACCGACTAGTTGAACACATCACGTTCGGATTCTCACGCGGCCTGATGACGGGAGTCCTCTTTTTCGATGTTGCGAAAGCATTTGACAAAGTCTGGCACAATGGCTTATTATATAAGTTGTACCAACTCGGAGTGCCTGACCGTCTCGTTCTCATCATACGAGACTTCTTGTCAAATCGCAGTTTCCGATATCGAATCACGGGCGCTCTCTCTTCCCCTCACCCCATTAGAGCCGGAGTCCCACAAGGATCCGTGCTAGCCCCATTATTGTTCACACTGTACACCAGTGACCTCCCCAAAAGACCTGCTAATACGACCCAATTAGCACTGTTCGCAGATGACACGGCCATATTCTACTCTGGTAGCAGTCCCGATAGTATAACTAAGATCCTCCAAACCACAGCCAACGTCTACGGTAAATGGTTTAGGAAATGGCGGATCGAAGTTAACCCTATCAAAAGTAAAGCCGTCCTATTTTGCAAATTAGGCGACGACCACCCACGCTTCAGGGAGATCTCGATGCTGGGCCAATCGGTTCCTTGGGAACCGCACGCTAAGTATCTTGGAGTCACCCTAGACAAAAAACTGACCTTCATTCCCCACACAAAGATGGTGCGTGCCCGCGCTGCCTTTGTGCTCGGTCGCCTTCACTATATTCTGAACGCTCGTAGTAAATTATCCCTTAGAAATAAGGTGAGAATTTACACCACATGCATTCGACCCATCATGACCTATGCCAGCCCAGTGTTCGCACACGCCGAATCATACCCACTCCGTAGATTAGAAACCCTCCAAACCCGTTTCATGCGCAAGGCCACCGGAGCGCCTCTGTACATGCGAAACGACCAACTCCATTTCGACCTTAACTTGCCGACCATCAGGCAATTTATGAAACAAGCGTCCAAACGCTATCTCGATTCTGCCCTGTCCCACCCAAATCCCCTTGTGGTATCAGCCGCCGACTACGAACCCTCCCGTATCAGTAGAGTACGCCGCCCGAGGCACGTTCTGGTCGATCCAGACGATAAAATCACGTTAGATCACATGAAGAGACTCGCGTTGTCTCGTTCACTGAACACCCGACCGTTGTACCGCCCTCGCCGCCGAGGATGCCCGCCTCACCGACGTCGCGGAGGCCTATCGCCGCGTCACCTTCCCGTTCAAGTTAGCACTTCTCCCTCCCGTCTCTTGCTCGCGCCGGCCCGTGCCGAGCCTGTAGCTTTAAATGTCCCTTAATACAATTTAAATAATACCGATCCAGCTGTCCCCAAAACAATAGCTTGATATCCCCAGCAACGCCCTAAGCCGAGGTCCGTGTCCCACAGGGGGCGGCCTTAGCGAAAGTTGCTTAGTTTTTAATAATTAATTTAAGCCTGGCTGGAGGCCTCTTTTGGCTTCGCCAGCAAATGACCGGTTAAGCAACCACATTTCCCAGAAATGTATGCGAGAAGCCCAACAAAAAAAAAAAAAAAAAAAAAAAAAAAAAAAAAAAAAGGAGGAGGTTCTCAATTCGATGTGTATTTTTTATGTATGAACACCGATTGCTCAGAGATTTGTAGACCGATTTGAGCAATCATTTTTTTAACTGGTGCAACATGCTTTCGAGTTGGTCCCATATACATTTTATTACATTTGATCAAGTGGTTTTTTAATCAGCTTTAATAAACAGGTTAATTTGACTGCGCTTATCTAGATGATGTCTTAATAGTTTCGATTCCACTGAGATCACAGAACCGATTAGAGTCATTCTTATTTTTAGTGTTAAATATATGATGATACCAAATTGAAAATAGTTCTTACATTTATTTACACTAAAAAGAAACAAACAAAACAACATAAAAAATACCGATTTCGAAAACCCTACACGATCTAAAAATATTAAAACCACTGAAAACCGCCACCATGGTTCATACAGACCAACGACAAATTACATTTTATACCTGGCCCCGCCCAACTTCAAAAATAAAGTATTTTTCCTTTTCGGTATTTTTTTTGTTAAAACCTTTTTACATATTATATTTCTTTTATATTACACTTAATGTAACTGTCAATTTTATCACATGGGTTTTCGAGCAGAATACTCTACATTGTGAACATGAGATTGGCTTCCAAATCGCAAAAGAAAATACCGAGAGAAAACGCACACGGTGGCAATAAAATCTAACGTGCGTAATCTCATAAAAGTGGCGGTAAATAGCCACCTGGTACAAGAGGAACGGGTGGAGCGACCTAAACTGTTTCAGAGACAGTTACTTACGATAATTAAATTTATTTAGAGGCACTTATAGCCATGTGCTCTTACTGATTGGTAAACTATCGGGAAGGGTAAGCTACGCTTGGCACGGTCAGTCTATAGATGGATGTCTGCATAGTGGTATTTGAACTGAGCATCTCAGTGATTCTGAGGCCACGTAAATACGTCGGTCCTGGTTGTTGTTATCAGACAACAGTCGTTAAGTCAAGTTGGAGGCTTTTGGGTGGCCTGGATTACTGACCACGTGAAATAAAAAAAATATACGCATCGAATTGAGAACCTCCTCCTTTTTGAAGTCGGTTAAAAAGTAGGAAGACTACAATTAAAAGTAAACTATATTTTTAGGAATTTTTTGCGATGTTACGTATTTTAAAATTCCGAAATGTATCAATTTAATCTTTTAAGTGTTTATGGATTGACGAAATTGTTAAGAATATCAGCCAGTTTTATTTCATAGTGTCAAACAGTAAATGCAATTTAAATTAAAGTATCTTACTGTATTGTACAGTACTATATTGTAGTATAGTATTTGACAGCACAAACATTTTTCTAACCCACATCAACTAAGTTAGAAGCATCAAACGCATTCTAGTAAACTCCAATCTCACGATCAGAAACAGACAGAGGTAGAAACCAACATTCTAATGTTGAACCCTTCCTAAAATATTCACGGCAAGAATCCCGCCATTTCATCAACACGCCCCTAAAACAAGGGTTGTATCTCATATTCCATTTGCAATAGTTAAGGAGTTCCAATTTACGGCGCACCAGGTGTTCTGTAGCAGGCCTTTGTTCCAATTTGCTACATCCATATTGCGAGGAGCAATCATGGCAAAAGAATATATTGGAAAAAATTCGCTCGGCGTTCCCTTTGTGACAAATATTTGGAGTCTTGAGAGAATGGCGCCAATCACTTTTGGTTGGATGTAACAGAAGTGAGGATTTAGGGATAAGTTTGGTTTTGGTATTTATCCCTAAATCCTCACTAGGTCTATAGAAAAAGCACATATTACATGAATTTTACACTGAGACGTTCGTTTCTACTGCTGGACCTAAGCCTTCCAAATAACGCTACGATGGTCGCAGTATGCAAAGGAAGGATTCTGCTGTCCATCCTCTAGAAAGATGCTAAATTTTACTGTATCACACACAAAGCCAGTTAAGCAGTGGTTGTTCATAGAGAAGCAAGAATCAGGTTAATACCCAATAGTCTTCTTCTCATTATTGTGAATAAAGAATGAATGGTGTCTGTTGGCGACGAACAATGAAGTGATTGAAAAATGATTATAGTGATTAAATCAGTTAAAGTGATTGTGTGTGTGATAATCGGACTGTAGTAAAGTTTAATCGTTGTCTATCATGAACATTAAGTAAATTACAGTTTGTTTATTTATTGTTTGTTTAGTTAGATTATATTTCAAATATTGTTTCATAAAAAGTTTAAATTATATAAATTAATATTAGGGGATTGTGTAGCTAGCTATGTTCATGTACTAAAACTATTAATGATTGTGTAATTCTGGCCTAAAGTACTAAGCTGGACTAAAAACCCTAAGTTTTGGTCATAAAATCGTTTTAATCTGTAAGATAGCTTAACTTTTATTGAATAGCTTTACATAAATACGTAAATCAAGTCGCTCTGCATAACTTACAAACTTAACTTATTAGATTAACACTATTAGTAATTATGTAAAATGAGAAAATGTGATATATGGATAGTAAAAATTGTGTACAAATTATGTAATAGACTAATGGCTCTCGTGCCAGTAAAGATCTCCTATGGCTAAGCGATCCAAATCAGTGTAAAAAGTGGAACCTCAAGTTCCCGAAAATAAAAGATCAATTATTATACAACCAGGTGTTTCTTTGGAAGATCCCTACAGTGTCAATTATGCAATTTTGGTGAAATAATGTTAGCTCTTTAAACCATCATAATAATCAGAGTTGAAGAGGAAAGATAAAGCAAGACAGACTTGAAGAAGTGCACAGACAAAGAAGCAACTGTTTCTGTATATTCCATCTTAACGCACCTATTATGTTAAAAACTGTACCGCGATAAATAGCACGACGTTCTTGCAGGAGTCCTTGAGTGTTATCGCGCTAAATTGATGACTTGTATAATATCCACTTACATAGCTGCTTTTGACGCGGCATCATAACGTGTGACGTCATAGCCCTGCCATCAATCATGGCCTATTTTCCGCCTTCGTATGTTACTAGTAGTGGGTTGTGCAAAGCGTAAAAAATTGTTTTGGTTAAATTTTTTGACGCTTTTTACAATGGTGCCGAATATAACTTACGCTCGCATATCGCAGTATTGGATTTCTGAGGTACTGGGGAATTTATCATGCTATTTGGGTATCCTTCTAGCGCTGGGGCATAACGGAGACTTGCGTCTGAAGCAAAACTAAATGTATTTTGTGACCTGGAACTCGAATCCAAAATCTCAATATCTGCAACTGTACCGATTAGTATCAGTGTCATAGTCTAGTGACTGTTAAATATCTGTTGAGTACAATAGAAGTATTGTATATACTGAAGGAATTATCATTTTTGAAGAATATCTTTAAGACAACTTCATCATAACAATCTCTGAGAGCTGATGAAAATGGAAATCCCATTTATTTTTAAACTTTGCTCTACGCTAGGATTTGTTTGTCCTGTGTCGTGGGTGCGTTACAGACATAAATTCCACACAAAATACACCCAGACGGGAAAAACTACCTGCAGATGATACCAATATTTGTTCCGTGCGGGAACGGAACCCGCGACCCGGAGCGCAGCAGCCGGCTGTGTCAGCCACTGCACCAACCGTGCCGTCTTAGTTTATTACCATAGTGTTAGGCGAATGAACAGTTCTATACGATCTAAGTCACAAATGCTAATGAATTTGGCTTAGTATTTATGTATTTTTAAAACCTGACTGTGCTGTAACCATGCCCTCGAAACTGAGAGTAGAGACTCCGTTATTGCAATTCAGGTTCACCTAAATATTTTTTTAATTTTCCCATTATGCTCGAGAATCAAATCTACATAATGTTTATTCATATTTTCATAACAGAAAGTAAATACTATAGCGCCTGCTTAATATGTAGGCTTCGCTTTAATTAAACAGTAAATGTATTAATAATGTTTTGTGCGTGTAGTGTGTGCCAGCCATGGCATGAATACAGAGATTGGGTTCTTTATGTAAAGTAAAAAAAAATGCCTCCGTCCTTATACGTCGCCCTGTGTCAAGTAATTATTTAAGAAAATTGTTACTACGAACACAGTTTCTGATTCAAAATATATCTCCTTTGATTTCATCGTCGGTTTCAGATCCATCTGATATCCACCAACGCTGTTGCCCAATATCTTTTGTACCTTCATCATATCAGCCACAGGAAGTCCACTGCTGAACAAAGGCATATTAGATACTAGCATAAATAAGAACATTGTTTCTATAACACTGTATTGACACAAATATGCAGTAACATTAATTATGAAATCATGAGGTGGCAAGTTTGGCGCAGTGGGAAATTGTTTGACCAATACATGTCTCAATAAAATGACTTGATTGCCAAAAAGTACAAGCTTACTGGTTCTTAGGGTTCCGAACGTCCAAAGGAAAAAACCCTTATAGGATCACTCGTGTGTCTGTCTGTCCGTCTGTCACAGCCAATTTGCTCCGAATCTATTGGACCGATTAAATTGAAATTTGGTGCACATATGAATTTCTGCACCCCAAACACGGACATGTAACGTAAATAAATGAATTTTATTTTGAATATTCTATCTACCACATAATATTATATCATAATATTATCATATCTACCACTTATTATATTAAATCTAAGAATAAAGTTTCGCAAACTGTACCGTGTAATATATTATATGGAAGGGCTTGTTGTGAGGGTCTCAAATATATTTATTTAGTAATTTAAAAATATCTCGCATTTAAGTTATTTAGGAACAAAGTTGACCAGTTTGTTATTTAAATTATTGGTACTACTCGTTCGCGTTAACTAGGCCAGGCATCAATAACTTCTCGTACTTAAAGATAAAACATTCATCGTACGGAACCCTTTCCACGCTTTAACTCCTACTTGTCCGGTATGTTTTTCTATATTTACAGTATTCGATTACACGCACATATAAAACTGTATGCTGACATAATTTTGGTAACTTAAATCCATTCGTCCGAGCATTACAAACCATCGTATTCGTAAATTGAATCAGATAGACATTTTCTTTTCATAAAATTATCGTCCTAGAAAAATCAACGACATAAAACGTATTCCCAAATCCTCATCACAAAACATCTATAACATAAGCCGATGAATCCCAACAGTGCTTGAGTATGCTTAGTATTACCTAATAATTATGTATATAGGAGTTAACAATACCTGAATATGAAAGTTTATGTTCAGGCTGTGTTTAAAGAGAGTTTTGATAAAGCTGTTAGTCGGTGGTAAAGGTTATATTGAGGTTGCTTTGAGGTTCTGCCTTTTGTTACCAATTTTGGGGAGCGGTTCTTTTTTCTGCTACATCCACTTCTTTTTTAATCTTAGAATAGAATAGAATATTCTTTATTGTACACCATTTTAAAAACAACTACTAGGAATAATTTAATGAATAGTAATTGTACAATGGGCGGTCTTATCGCTATTAGCGATTTCTTACAGACAACCTTTGGATGGACAAGAAAAAGATGGACAAAGACAAAGGGGTATTCCGAGGTGTACTTATTATAGTCATATAGTCAAATAGTAAATCTATTAAATATAATATAAATAGGTATTTATTTCATAAATTACTTAAATAATATGCACACAGATACAACAATATATAATACTTTATACAATACATTATAAGTAATCCATATATACAACCATATACTATACTTTATCCAATACAATATATATAATCCATAAGAATATTGGATTCATACATAAACATAATAAGTATATGGTAAATACAACAAACAATTAAACAGACAAGTAATATTCTTTTACTAGTTTTTTAAAAGTAACCAATGACTGGGCA
Organism: Diloba caeruleocephala; assembly: GCA_947459985.1. Lineage (NCBI taxonomy): Eukaryota > Metazoa > Arthropoda > Insecta > Lepidoptera > Noctuidae > Diloba > Diloba caeruleocephala. The sequence continues at coordinate 1,453,770 of OX381616.1, read as the reverse complement.
CGCTGGATTGACACAGGCAGTGCATTCCATAATCGGACAGCCTGAATGGTGAAGGATTTATCACAAAATTTGGTAGAATGCATTGGCATCTCAAGTCTCAGATTCTCTGACGATCTCAAGAATCCTAAGGAAATAAGAAATCTTATTTTATTTTAGGGCTTTTTATCCATTAAGGACATGTCAACCCCATCATACCTATTAACAAAATAATCCACAGCTTAAAAAATAAAAATCTTATTTGTAGTTACTAACTTTAATGAAACGAATCACTGCTGAATGACTGTTACCAAACGACAAAGTTTTTTAGCTGCCTCCGATTTTCATCATATCATCATCATCATTTCAGCCACAGGACGTCCACTGCTGAACAAAGGCCTCCCCCTTAGATTTCCACAACGAGCGGTCACATGCCGCTCTCATCCAACGACTCCCAGCGACCTTCACCAGATCGTCTATCCACCTCGTTGGAGGTCGTCCCACGCTGCGTTTTCCGGTGTGCGGTCTCCATTCGAGAACTTTTGTGCCCCAACGGCCATCAGTTCTACGAGCAATGTGCCCTGCCCATTGCCACTTCAGTTTACTAATCCTTTCAGCTATGTCGACAACTTTAGTTCTTCTACGGATCTCCTCATTTCTGATTCGATCTCGTAGAGAAATAAGAAATACCAAGCATAGCTCTCTCCATAGCTCGCAGAGTGACCTTGAGCTTTCTTATGAGGCCCATTGTGAGTGACCACGTCTCTGTTCCATATGTCATCACTGGTAACATCCTCCGATTTTGGCCTTAATAAAACATCCACTATAGTTTTAGATAAGATTATGCCTCTGATCAAAAGTAAATATTTCGTCTCTGCTCTTTACCATCCGAATCCCTTCGTAGTAGCGGCCGCTTGGCCGCGGGATAGCCCATCTCATATTAGCACATGCCACCGAAAAAGCCCCATCGATTCGGACGATGATATGAAAACGCACTCTACCTAGTAGCACACAAGAAGAGACTCGCGCAGTCTCATTCAAACAGGTCGGCATTCCGATCTCGCCACTGAGGCCCGTGTCTACGCCGTCGCAGCCCGCATCTACGACGTCGTAGACGCCTAACGTCACGACCACTGGATTAACGTAAATCTTCCTCTGGAATCTTGCTCGCGCCGGCCTGGCCGAGTCGATAGTAACAAGAACACCCTTTTCATCATATCAGCCAAAGGACGTCTACTGCTGAACAAAGGCTTTCCCCATAGATTTCCACATTTGTTTCACCATTTTGGGGGAATATTCCAGTACTTACCACACTTGACAGGCGGGTTGGTGAGCGCAGAATGCCAATGTTTCACAGAAGACACGCTAATGCCCATCCCTCTGCTCCTAAGTCGTCTTTTACGACATCCATGGATGGAGATGAAGAGGTGCTATATTCTTAATCCGGACACCGTACGGAATAACAAAAAAGCCTTTTAAACCACTATTAATATCGATCCAGCCGTTCCAACGCCCTAAGCCGAGTTCCGTGTCCCGGAGAACGCCTTTAGATGCAGTTGCTTAGTATATGGTATTAAGCCAGGCTGGCGGATATTTTATGCTTCGCCAATTGTCCGGTCAAGCAAGCAGATCTCCCTTGAAACATATGCGACGAGTCCATCATAAAAAAAAAACAAGTAAAGCAATATTGCAACAGTCGAGTTTCAGATAGATGACCGTTTAGTACTTGCCCACCTCGCCAGGTTCAGGAGTATCGAGAAATTAAACATCTTCATAGCGAAACTGAATACTGAACTGCTAGTAAATACGTTTATTATATGAGACCACGTATTTTTATTGGTCCCAGAGGAAATTCATCTAGAACTTCCTTCGCCCTGGGGAAGGCCTAAGGGCCATGCTGGATTTTTACCGGCTATAACCACTGAGCCGATCATCTTTGGCACCTAAAAGGGGCTCCAGGTCCTCATATGAGACCACCTAGCCATTGTGATTAGGTTATACCAACGGAGAATATGTTATAAGCTTATAAGTTAAAGAATTGGGTGAGATCATATGGCAATTTTTTGAAGGCGCCTAATTCCAGATGCACTCTGCAACTGCACTGATCGATAAACGACGGTGAGGTTAAGCAATGTTCGGCGCGGTCAGTATATTGATGGCAGTGATAGGTGGCAGCATAGTGGTATTTGTACTGAGCGTCTCCGTGTTTCGGAGGGCACGTAAAATAGTCGGCCCCGGTTGTCGTCATTAGATGGCAGTCGCTAAGCCAAGTCTGAGGCCATTCGGTGGCTTGAACCAATCTGACGCAAGGTTGACCCACTCACCAAATGAAAAAAGTAGAAATTAATAGTATTATGGATTGAAAAAAAATATGTTCTCAAAAAAAATACTCATTACTCTTAGAGTAAATAACCTTGACATAGAGACTAGAGTAGAGCAATGAAAAGCATGTGAAAAGACTATTATTTTCTTCTTTAACCATATTTTTGCATAACCACGAACACGGATGTACCAACCGAACTTAAATGATCGGCTTGTGGCGTAAACTAATGTTGTGTAGCTGTGTGTGTGTGTAGTGTTGAGTAGCTTAAGATCTCGTCCCTTTTTGTCCTTCGGAAAGTTCACCTGCACTTCCTCCACCATGGTGAGGGTGTAGTGGCACTCTACTCTTACCGGCTAAGCGCGCATATAGCGCTGGAGTCATGAGTGGCGCTCTTGCAATTATTCACGACCCTGGCAGTGCCCCTCATTTATGGTTAAATACCATTAACCATAAATGAGGGGCACTGCTACTCTATGGTGGTTATATGGCCAGTCATTGCATCTAACTAAAGTACGGCCGAAATCATCTGAGTCGTAATCATAAGCGTATATGCCATTCTGTAAGTATAGACAAAAATCACATCGTTAATAACTCATCGACATCCACTCGCTGCTATTGAGCATATCACTGTAGCGCTCCCTAAGCCCAATGAGATGCGAGCGAGACTGATAAAAATATTTATAACCCGACGAGTGAGATGTGTATGATGATGTATACCGTGTGGTGCCGGCTCAGCATACCACCACCCCAGTTCCTTCCGTGGGTGTCGTAAAAGTTGACTAAGGGATTGGCCGAAGGATGGGCAGCAGCGTCCTTCGAGTACATTAACAACTCAACTGCGATCGCCAACCCGTCTGCCAAGCGTGGCGATTATGGCATAACCCCCCAATGAGCCCACAACACATCCATATCGGTGGTTGTAGTGATCTTTGGGGGAGGCCTGTGTCCAGCAGTGGACTTCATTCAGCCAAAATAATGAGTGAGATGTTAACTACAAATACTGTACTGTAGTAGTTTTAAGGTAGGTACCTAAAATTTAATCAGCAATACGGAAGTCAGTGAAATGATGATATTTATGTGGAAAAACCAAAGCGACGCTGACGTGCCCGCATTACATCCTTATCGTGTTGACGCGACATTTCCTTTGTGTAAATCGCGCCTTAGAGATACGATGTTTTATCCCCCACGACGTGAATGGGACATTTGGTTATACATTATTTTTTCCAGCCGGAAATAGGTCACATGAACTGCTGTCTGAGACAGATCAGAATCAGAAGCTCGTTAGTGGCAAAACGAACATAATTTATGACGAGTTCGACCAATGAGCGAATCACCATTAACCATACGTTGAAGCTACGGCTTCTAGAGAGTGGTGCCACTATTTCATCTTTTTTTTCATGATTTCGACCGCATGAAGTCCGCTGTTGGACACAGGCCTCCCCCAAAGATCACCACAACGATAAATAAGCCATTTATTGCGGGGTTTTGCCAGAATCGCCACTTTTAGCAGTTGTTAGCATACTGGCTAATTCCCCCCAAAATGACGACACACGCCATGTAACCAATCGTCTTAGGGTAAGCGTTTGCTCAACAGAGGACATATTTGGCTGATATGATGATGAAGATGGAGGTATAGTCTCAATAGAAAGACAATTGTATATTTCATCTTTCAAGTCCATGAAATAGTTTTATCAAGGTCTTGGTGGGTCGCTAGACTTTTTAATACTTGTAAAGGGGTGCGTGTTCTAGAAGTACACTGATGTACGGTATTAGATAGAAAGGAAGAGAAAGAAGAAGAAAGAAAACCATTTATTTTTGTACCAGTAACGACGCACAACTAAAATTAAGTACATAACATTTTTAAGCAAATAAGCGGCACGGTTGGTGCAGTGACTGATACAGTCGGCTGCTGCGCTCCGGGTCGTGGGTTCGATTCCCGCACGGAACAAATATTTGTATGATCTGCAGGTAGTTGTTCCGGGTCTGGTTATATTGTGTGTGGAATTCATGTCTGTAAACGCACTCACGACACAGGAGAAATCCTAGTGTGGGGCAAAGATTTTTTAAACAAAAAAAAAAAAAAAAAAATGAGAAACACAAAAACAAACATACAGAATGCAATAAAATGGCAACACAAAATTATAATAAGGGTACAGTGCCAAAAGACTCAGAGTCCAGGCCAAACATAAAATATAAACTACATTACCAGTTTTATGTTGGTTAAAGAATGACAACATTAAAAATCAAATAATAAATGCGTCGTGCCCGTGCAAAAAAAGGTTGTCACTCAGCATAATGCTGTGACGTTGAAAAGATCCATCGACAACAGCGCTGGTTTTCAGTGACAACCTTCGTGACGTAGTGACGTCCTCCAGCAGTGGTGCCACAATTATATATTTATAATGGCAGTATGGTATTACTACCTTCGCCTGTCCGTATGGACGAATAAATTACTACTATGTATTTGTAAATATAAAAAATCTAAATATGAAAATAAAATAAATATACGATAAAATGGTAAGGAAAACAACAAATAAGTGGCACGTTACGCAATCCCTCACATACCTACACATAAACGACCCTCGATTTAACTTTCGCATGACGCCATTACTTTTTGCTCCAACACAAAACTCGCAACTACGTATTTAGGAGTCACACTCGAATATAAGTACGAAGTGGTCCAAGTTCATAACAAGGTAGACACAGAACTTGCTCATCACAGAAGTTGCAGAGAACTTCATTTATACATTTGTTTTAGAATCAATCTCTGAACTGTCTTATTGGTGTTAGTCGAAACTGTGGCTGCAGAGCTTGAGGTCAGGCTAAGTACTATTGGATTTTTCCGTTTGGAATGTTCCCAGTAGCCCGGATTTTGGAACTGTGCCTGGTAACTGGCAATAAACTCGCCCCCTATTAGACACTTCATACGGTCATTGGTGAAATGGAATTCGTATTTCGAATTATAGATACGAATTAACGCTTGCATTTAAACTCCCTCCGTGTTGCAGTTGTACAATAATACATCTGTTCAATTATGTTTTGCATAACTGTTCAATCACAGTATTAACAAACGACAACGCGATTATTTATTTATTTATTTATTCTTGATGTACAAAAGTGTACAAAGGCGGTTTTAATGCAGTAGGCATTTTCTGCCAGACGACCTTTGGGTGATGCAGAGAAGAGACAAAAAGGTAGATGCACCAACAAAATAAAAGTGAGACTTTAATATACATACTATGTATACTTACATAATACTGATATGTAAACTTACATAAACATTACATGTATATATTTACATATACTCAATAAACATATATACATATATAATAAATATGTGTAACTAGGACAAAAAGAAACAAAGTCAGAGCGGAGATTATGTAGAACTGTAGAACAAACTCTTTTCAGCCATAATAATATGTTACTATTATATGTTTACTCCGTGTGGTGTCCGGATTAAGAATATAGCAACACTCCATATCTCCTCCCGTGGATGTCGTAAAATGCGACTAAAGGAATCTAAACCAGATGGATGGGCAGCAGCGTCCCTTCTGAGAAAAGGTAGCCATACTGCGCTCACCAACCCGCCTGCCACGCGAGGTATTGGCAAATACCCCCCAAACTGATGACACAGTTGTGAAAATCTACGGGGGAGGCTATTGTTCAGCAATGGACGTATAAATGGCCGATATGATGATTATATGTTTTGTTTTTATCGTTGCCCAACCAGGATTTCTTCTTTCTCGTGGGTACAGTTTACGGATATAAATTTCACATACACAAACACCCAGAGCTGAAACAGCTATCTGTAGATCATACAAATATTGGCGGTATTGCTACGTCTACGGTCTGTATGTTCAGATAAGATAAGATAAAATATAAAAATATTTTTATTCATGTAAACCATATACAGGCACTTACGAATCGTCGAGACTTTAATTGCCACGTTCCAAGATGTGGATTTCTGCCATTTTTATTGGTGACGTCATTTAGTACATTAGGCCAAAACAAAGAAATATAAAACAATATCATACCTAGATCTAATGGACCTTGACTGAGTGTTCGCTAAATGTATTACATTGATTTAATGTTGTCGAATTTGTATTAAAGTTGTTTTAACCGTGTGGTGCCGGCTCAGAATGCCACCACCCCATCTCCTCCCATGAGTGTCGTAAAAGTCGACTAAGGGATCAGCCGGAGGATGGGCAGCAGCGTCCTTCGAGTACATTAACAACTGAACTGCGATCGTCAACCCGCCTGCCAAGCGTGGCGATTATGGCAAATCCCCCCAATGAACCCACAACACATCCATATCGGTGGTTGTGGTGATCTTTGGGGGAGGCCTGTGTCCAGCAGTGGACTTCATTCGGCCGAAATTATTATATTTATTATTATATTGTTTTAACCTCAATCCGTGTCAGCCGCTGGCAAAAATATCATGGCAAAGAACAAGCTCTTTCCGCCCATCATATAAGCCAAAATACGCCCACTACTGAACAAAGGCTTCCCCCATAAACGACCTGTTACATCCCGCATGTTGGGGGAATTTGCCAGTACTCCCCATGCTTAGCAGGCGGGTTGGTGGGCGCAGTATGACTTGACTATGACACCCACCCACCCACTCATGCCACGCCTATAGACACCCCCTGGGAGGATTGTAAAGGATCCCCTAAAGCGTTCCTGTGCGCTGCGCTGTGCTGTGCACACGGCAGCGCGTGACCACATGCACGCCACCGTCTTCTCTTGGGTCGCTTGGTGTGGGCACGCAGATTCCCCAATCTACGCACCCGTGAACCCAGAGGCCTCATATAGCCACGGCAGGGGGTTTGAGATGTATAGGAATTAGGTGCCAGGGCGGTTGTTAACCCGGTGCCTTCTCCTCCCTCTTCGAGCAGGATCGTCCTTCTCCCGATCTCACTCTGCTGTCTTCCTCTAGAGCAATGGTAATATCCCCTGTGACCACTCATTGAAGCCCATGTTCAGCTCAACTCAGCTTCAGTTAATGCTTACGAGATGATGAGTATTGACATAACAATAAAATCCAATTCGTCTTAAATTTCGAGAGCTAGCAAAGCCGTCGAAGAAAATTTCAAGAAATCATCGAAACAATTATTAATATTTTATCCTATTCTGTTAGTAATTTCCAGGAACTTATTGTAGAGATTATTCATCGCTCTACGTTACAAATTGAAAACGATTCTGGTAAAATATAATTATATATTACATTTTTTAAGCTTCAACTTGTGATGAATACTTAGGTACTATTGAAAAATAAATTGAAGACTGAGATAATAAAATGAACTAAGCAGCTTTATGTCGAACCTTTAATTAACTTATTAGGCCTTTATCAATTTAATATTTTAGTCAGAAACGTTTAAATTATAACGTTTACAAGTTTTTACAACACATAAAACCTTTATATAGTAAATAAATAACGATTTTAAGAAAATGTGATGTGCGAAAATGTGCCTTTATCACCTGAAGTCTTCAATTACGACATGTCTAGTGCAAAATTATAAAAGGAACAGCAAACACATTATAAAAAGTTAGCTAAAAGAAAACTTAGCTTCTGTTCAACTATTTTTAAGTCCACTGCCATATTAGTGTATTTAGATATTTTAAACATTTGGTACTGTTTCGAAGGGTTATGAACTTGCTTCCTAAGCACCGAGTTATGGGTTCGAAAACTAGTATGTACCGATGTGACTTTTTCGTTATCATATGTACTTGCTATGTTAGTTAAGATACTATCGCTTTATCGTAATGAGACCTGAGGGCCAACACGAATATTTTGACATATAGTATCGTAATCATAATGTTAATGAGAGTGAATTTTTTTTATTGAATATACAACTATCCTATAGCATTTTCGTTAATGTACTGGAATGACGCTGCTGCCCATCCTCCGGCTAATCCATTAGTCGACCTTAATGACACCTACGGGAGGAGATGAGGTGGTGGTATTCTGAACCGGCACTGCATGGCATACTGGCTGATTTCCCTCCAAACTGAGGACACACGCCATGTAACCAATCGTCTTAGGGTAAGCTTTTGCTCAACAGACGACATTTTTGGCTGATATGATGATGAAGATGGAGGTATAGTCTCAATAGAAAAAAAATCTTTCAAGTCACTGAAATAGTTTTATTAACGTCATGGTAGACTTTTCGCTAGACTTTTTAATACTTGTAAAGGGGTCCAGTGTTCCAGAAGGTTGATATATGCTGATGTAGGGTATGATATACGATAAAATGGTGAAGAAAATAACAGATAAGTATTTTCGAATTAAGTTATACGATAAATACAATTAGTCTCATATATATATTAAATACTTTTATGCACAATGATGATACCAGTCAACCTTTGGGTTAAAAAAAGAAATGCATCGAACATTTTAACAAAAGAGATATAATACATTTTTTTTATAATAAGATATACAGACATAAATACCTACATACTATATTAAATACATAGGTTTAAAATATACTACAACCATTATGTACTATTTATCATTTTAACTATATCCGTAATTGTCAATTAGGATGCGAATTCAAATACCCGATACGGTGGGAAGGAAACTGAAGAATCAAATTCTCGGCAGAACGCAAGAGGAGATAAAAAGATCTTAGTGATCTTCTCTTACGGATAGGCAGCCATTTACGCTGGGAACGGTATAAAGAGATGTGGTCATAGTTCCGAAGTTCTAAAATGAAGCGAATGTAGTTATTGATAAGTCGATCCAATTTTTTGAGAAGGTCTTCGGATAAATCCGAGTGACAAACATCCGCATAATAAATTGCAGGCAGCACAAAGGACTGGACCAGAAGGGTTTTAATTTTAGATAATCCTCAAATCTTTAGAGCGATCGCAGTATGGTGGTAACATAACGGCTAACCTAACAGACTTGCTTCTTCCAACTTAGCTTATCATCAATATGCAAACCCAAATCCTTTAAGTCAGGTGATAACGGAATAATGTAAGTAGATGTAATAATAATATTTAAAATAAATATATATAGGTATGAATAAATTCTTCAGTTTAAATAAAATATATGTGCAAATCAAGTATTTTCAATTCAAAATTGACTCACATTAACTTACGATTACGATACTATACGTCAAAATATTCGTGCTAAGCTCTCTGGATCTTATGGTCGAAAATTTCCATCCCGCAGTGAGCTAGCGTGAAAATCAATTCTCCTTCCATCTCTGTCCGAGAAGAGACTTTTTCCCGGCGGGACAGTTAGTAAGCAAATTCTATGGTGTATCTTGCCAGCTCTTTTCCTTAAGACCAATTTTTCCGCACCGTGCACCTTAACTGTTGACTTTTCTTAAGTGCCTATTAGGGCCTATATGAAATAACTGAGTTTGAGTTGAGTTTAGATGAAACTATTATACTAACTATCCGTGTGGTATCCGGAGAATATTGCACCACACCATATCCTCCGGTTGATGTCGCAAAAGGTGACTAAGGGACACTAAACGGGAATTTGCCAGTAGGTACTCACCACGCTTGGCAGGCGGGTTGGTGAGCGCAGAAAAGCTGCTGTTTCACAGAATTGACTCAACTTCCTACCTTCATTCGCCTTTTACCATCTCCACGGGAGGAGATGGAGGGGTCATCATTTCGGCCGAATGAAGTCCACTGCTGGACACAGGCCTCCCACAAAGATGTCCACAACGACCGATATGGATGTGTTGTGGGCTCATTGGGGGGTTTTGCCATAATCGCCACGCTTGGCAGACGGGTTGGCGATCGCAGTTGAGTTGGTAATGTACTCGAAGGACGCTGCTGCCCATCCTCCGGCTAATCCCTTAGTCGACTTTTACGACACCCATGGGAGGACATGGGGTGGTGGCATTCTGAGCTGGAGGGGTAATAAATAATAAATAAATAAATCTTTATTTCAGACATTCATATAGTCCATAACGGTCATATATAAGTTAACTATAGTAAAATAATCACTAATAAGCATAATCATCGTACCAAATTAATAAGCAGTCAATAATAATTACGAATTACATTAGATATAAAAGATTGAGAAACAATGAGATCATTTATTTATTAATTAAGTGACGGAACTTATAGCTCTAGTGATTTCTTATTCCCCGGCCGAATCCTGGACTTAGGCCATAAACGTGCAGCTCAGTGAACCGGCTGATTATCGCGCTATCAAGTCGTGCTGCAAATACTTTCATTAAACTGTTGGAGCCTCTCCACAGCCTGTGTACGACTGAGGCCACTTTCTTTCTTATTATGGCGTAGAAATCATCAGTTGTTGCCTGGGCAAACATATCAGCAAGCAAGCAAGCACTACAGTACCGGGGAAGCCCCACCAACGCCCTGAATGCGTTATTATATTGAATACGCAGTTTGTTATACGCTCTCTGAGTAAAGTTGACCCACAAGCTGCTAGTGTAAAAAGTTTGACAAAACGCCTTAAATAGTGTAACGTTTACATCCACTGAGCAGTTTGCGAACCTGCGCGCCAACATATTACCCCTTACAGCTAGCGCCCTGCGTTCTCTTTCAATATCCATATCATCTTTCAAATCTTCTGTGACAATATGCCCTAAATATTTATAATGCTTCACTCTTGTCAAGACTGAACCACCAATTGTCACCGGAGGAACATGGTGTGGGCTCTTGTTGTTACCAATAAAAACTAGCATTTCGCTCTTAACAGAGTTATACCGTAGGCCATGTTTTTCAGCATACTTCTCACATATAGCCACCATCTTTCTAAGACTACTGATCGACGGGCTAAGCAACACCATGTCGTCTGCATAACTGATGTTATTAACACTTGTATCATCAATGCGACACCCAACATAAGTGTTGCTCAGCTCTATCTCTCCTCTATCAGCTCATTCACATAAATGTTAAATGTAATGTAATATATTTTTCATCCCGACATCTGGATCCAATAACTGTACATAAAAAATTAAATATCACGTTCAGTTCGTAGAATTATTTCACATGGCGTAGCGACTAAGAGCCTTAATGTGAGATTCATTTATTTAAACTTAATTATTCATGATAGTTAGAGATATAAGTATCTAGATTGAGGGCAACTGTATTTTGGCTATGTATATAATAAGGTTTCTTACGTATCGGTAGGACATATTTACATCTATCAACTATCCGAATATACCAAATACATAAATTAGTTTCTTGTCTGAAGTTTAGACATAGCAATATTCAGAAAGCCCCTCCAAACCGAGTCTTGATAAACACAAATGGTTAATTTTGTACCATCTGGTTACGGACAACACCCTCCTCGTTGTAAATGAGAATACTATGTAGGCTGGTTACAAAAGCTTTAGGTGGTAAGGTATGCCAAGCGAACATGATAGCAAAAAATTTAACAATAAATATTTACAAACAAAAAGTTAATGAATAATGTGTGATAACATAGATAGAAGCTAAAATGGGTTCGGCCGAGAAAGACGTTCTTGACGTTCGAATTTACTTTTCTAACAAAAAAAAAAAAAACAACTACCGTACTCGCGTTAGACTAAATCTACAGCAAGATACGCGTATCAGTTCTATAAAAACAATGTATTATGTTTATTCTAATTTATATTAGTTATTACTTTTACAATACATACTAATTTATATACCGAAATACGGAGGTGTTATTGCCGACGATTAAATACAGAGACTGCTGCCAGAAACGTCTGCAATGTTGGAAAGCAACGGTGGAATAAACATTTTTCTCTCCCTGCAGGTGAACACGGAAATATTTTCAATTCGTCTCGTAACATGTTAGTCTGGTTTTGTTTAGCCTAACATTTAGGTAATACGTTGTATTTTGTTAGAAAAATATGTTAGGGCCCATTATATGGAAAAACAACGGTCGCAGCAGGTCGAGCTTTAGATCTCGTATATTTGTTTGGTGGTCTTGCATATTTAGATGCTCTAGAGATTTGATGCTGGAGAAGAATGCTTCGAGTATCGTAAGGAACTTGCCTTATCAATGTCTCCATACTGCAAGAACTCGGCATCGAGCAACGTCTGTCACCTATAGACCAAACTTGTATCCTGAAATTCTTTGAACATGATTCAATTTGTGAGCATGGCTCCATAGAATGTCTTCATTCAAGGTAAAGCGGAAGGCACCAGACCACGTGGAAGATCACCCATATGATGGGACGACTATATAAAATCTTGCGTGGATGGCCCCTTGGATGAATTAGGAGAATTTGTTCTAACAAGGAGAGATCGCGTCATGCTGTGAAGCGAATTACATCTGCCCCTGACGGTACTACATGACGACCACAATGAGTCTGTCAATAGTGAAATAATACAGACGTTAGAAAAGTTGTAGGCGATGGATATTTGAGCTCCCTAATATAGGGTTCTGCTACAAGATTACTAAATCATGCTTGCAGTCTGCCAGGGCAGTTCATCTTAAAAGGCCATTTGAGATGTAAATAAAACTTTATAAAAGATACCTTTGAGTTGGTTTAGGCATTTCTTGTGAGAGGCAATCCGTAGGAAATACAAGGTCCATCAACATTTATAAACAAGTGAAAGAATTTCTTAAATCATACTTATTAAATAAAGATCATTTATCGTTTGTCAATGTCAGAACTTCTACCAGCACTAACACACTTGTCCATAATTGTTCCTGGGAAGTAAGTTTTTATTTGGTAAGTTTCCAAAAAAAATTCATCTAAACTTTCAAGTGGAATGTCTAGATTAGTTTTATCTCCTGGGTTGCCTGACAACATTTTCCACTCCGTTTTTTCTTCATCATCTACTTAAACTACGACATTATGTAACCCGGATATTTCCTGTTCGTTACAAGTCCCTCAATTTTATTCATCTCCACATTTTCAACTACCATGACAATGAGAAAAAATATAAAAATACAACACACGAAAATACAGTACTATGTTCCTAATTGGCCCTTAAAATTTGTAAACAAAACAGAATTAAGTCGAAGTGCGACAGACAAAGCTGAAATTAATTTACCTAATTTATATAATTATTATTGGTTTTACGATTTAAGGTGTATGTGCGATCAGGGAGTGCTGGTGGAAAAACTCATCTACTTCAATGTTGGCGGTGAAATGAAAGGCATTTAAAGTAAAACCAAAAACTTATGCCAGATCTAGGTTAGATTGGCTTATTTAAATACTCGTATAACATATGGGAAGCACTTCGTTTGGTGTTTGGATTAATAATATAGCAGTGATGTACTCTTCCCGTGAATGTCGTAAAATGCGACTAAGGGACTCTAAACTAAAGAAAATAGATTCCCTTCTGTAGAATAGCAGCAATTCTGTGCTGATAAACTCACTTCATCATCATCATCATCATACTAGCCGAAAGACGTCCACTGGTAAACAAAGGCCTCCTCCATAGATTTCTACAACGACCAGATACATGCCGCCCGCATTCAACGACTCCCAGCCATCTTTACCAGGTTGTCTGTCCATCTCATTGGAGGCCATCCCACGCTGCATTTTCCGATGCGTGGCCTCCAATCGAGAATTTGCCCCTATGGACATCAGTTCTACGAGCTATGTGTCCTGCACATTGCCACTTCGGCTTACTTATACTTTCCGCTATGTCAGTAATTTTACTGATTTCCACATTTCTGGTTCAATCTCGTAAAGTACCAAGCATAGCTTTCTCCATAGCTCGCTGAGTGAATTTGAGCTTTCTTATGAAGCCCATAGTGAGCGACAACATCTCCGTGCCATATGCCATTTACACATGAGTCGTCGATCTCCTATTAATGATTATCATCTTTATTCCACCCAATCAATCTCACAATCATTGCTTGACGCCACGCAAGAAAAAGACAATAATCTAAAATTCGCACTTTACACTCTTCTCCTTTTCATACGGTTAGTGGCCAACTTTATGTCAGAGTTGTTCAAGCTGCCTTTAAGCCTCCGACTTGGCTTAACGACTGTCGTTTAATGACAACAACCGTGACTGACAATTTTAGGTTTCTTTTGTTTGTTTCGAGACGAGCAAGTCATTCGTCTGGTGGTGAGCGATATGCCTGTCCATAGCAATTAGAATGCTACCCAGGACTGGTCCTGCGAGTCATCATCAGCTCGTCACCTCGAGACGTAAAGTTATTTAGTCTCTTATGCCCAGTAATTTTACGAGCTACAATGCCCTTGCAACTAGAGCACAGTAATGTCTAAAGTTTAAACACTACTGTTTTGTGGTAAATATCTGGCACTGCGGTGGTACCTACCTAGCCAGCCTCTTGCAATAAGAGACCTTTTTTTTATTGGTGCCCAGTGGAAATTCTTCATGAACTTCCTTCGCCCCGGGGAAGGGCGAAGGGGTATGCCGGGCTCCTACCGGCTAAAACCACTGGATCGGTCATCTTCGGCACCTAAGGGAGGCTCTAGGTCCTCGTTTGATCACACTAGAGCTGCAATAAGAGACCTACCATCAGTAATACCCTCAGAAGCATGGAGACGCTCAATTTAAATAGACTGACCGTGCCAAGCATTGCTTAACCTCGCTGATCGTTGACAGATCAGTGAGTGCAACTGACTATGAGTACCTAAGATAAACTTAACAACGTTTAACAAGTGTTAAATTATTCAGTCCTTACCAATTTTACATTAAAATCTTTAAACGTAAGCAGCCTAAGTTTGTTTAGCATGTTCTCTTATTCTTGCGTACCACCTTCCATTAAGGCTTCAACATTGTTGCCATGTTCCATACATATTAATGGGAAAGTTCCCATCGGTGTGTGTTTACCCCTTGTAAATATTTATTACCCACCCTATCCACACAAAATAAAAAGTGCAGAAGTGCAAGCAATACATGTAGGATCGAAGGGTGAACCAAGACAATCTTCAACGCAATCAAATGCAACGCGAGTGTTGTTGAAAAATGAATATTTTTTAACAACACCCGCATTTACGCAGATTTGTCGCGGAGTGCCTCCCTCCGTGTTTCCTTCCCTGTTAGCTCAACTAGGAGGCTCTCTCCACGGCAGCAAAAAACGGAGATCGGTTACCGAGATCAATGTAACGTAACATATATGTTGTTATAATGGTATGCCGTGTGGTGCCGGCTCAGAATGCCACCACCCCATCTCTTCCCATGGGTGTCGTAAAAGTCGACTAAGGGATTAGCCGGAGGATGGGCAGCAGCGTCCTTCGAGTACATTAACAACTCAACTGCGATCGCCAACCCGCCTGCCAAGCGTGGCGATTATGGCAAAACCCCCCAATGAGCCCACAACACATCCATATCGGTGGTTGTGGTGATCTTTGGGGGAGGCCTGTGTCCAGCAGTGGACTTCATTCGGCCGAAATGAATGAATGAATGAATAATGGTAAATTGATATTCACAACTTCAACACTTCATGCTGATTATACAAATTTTAAAATATAGCTTAATATCACAATTTAAGCTAGTTAAAAATGAGTAATTGAAATATTGCAGGAGACTATTTTTGGTCAGAGCGACAGCTGTGTGTCGAACCACTAGCGTTCAGGATCGAATGTGTAACGATGATGATCAAAATGTGAACGATTCGACACCACAATACTAAATTCGAATTTTGATTTGAATAAAGAATAAATCATGAAGTGGACAGTGATGGAGATAAAAGGTATGAAGTCATGAAAGAGGTTGCTTGAAATGAAGATGAAGGATGATTTCGTCACAGATTCAGTTCGAACGTAGTGTCTAATCTTACTAAAAATCATACATAAAATCTCGAAAAATTATGGCAACAGGGATGTACATATATCGGGCGGTTACCGTCGATCGTATTCTATCGGATTCACATCAGTGTACAAGCGCATTAAATTGTTTGGTTTCTTTTATCTTTGTATAGCAAATGAAGTGAATCTTCTGAATTTATTTGTTTTGTGTTTCCAAGGTGATTGTTACAAATGTTGTTTGCAAAGATATTGGTTTAAGTTTATCATCGTGTTGATAGTCTTTTCTTTTGTTGAGGCATTTGTTGGCTATGTAAATGATTTTTAGAATTCGGGGAGTTTATAGGCGAATGGTTATTTTAGGAATAAGTCACCCAGTCACCCAGTCGCCTCTTTTACGATACCCGCGGGATGAGATAGGTTGGCGCTATTCGTAGCCATATGTGATCATATTTATGTAATCCTTAACTGAAATTAAGACTATCAAAAAATAAATAGATTGTAATAAAATCAAAGTACAAATTTTATCAATTTATCGCTGTATGAAATTTCGTTTATATTTATGTGATTTTGTATTTAGAAATTACATTCACATTCGTGATAACTGTTAACCCAAATCGAAATTGAATGGAACGCCCTAACGAATTCCTATTACAATGGAATACATAACAACTGAAAGCGAGCTGAATATAAATATATTCGCCAACTAAACGCCTACAAAAGATACGGTACTTCACAAATTGATCGTATTTACCCATAACACATACATACATAAGTACACATTTTTACGTAATTCGTTCGGTAAAAACGCGAAAAATGTATTTTATTTTCACAGGAAATATTTTTTGTGAGGGAGTAACGGTATGGCCCCTAAACGAGTGGTTTTATCGGCGTTATGAGAAGGAAATATATCACTACTTTTATTTTAATGGAAAGGTAGCGGGGTTTTCTTTGTTATTTGTAATATTGATCGAAATTATTAGTGAAATCGAAATCGACCCAGGAGTATATTTTCGTGTTTTTAGAACAATACGAAAAAAAATTAACAACTTCATTCGTTTAGTAGTTTCAATCTCAGCCGGGTTCTATTCTCGATCAGGTAAAGTTCAATTTTCTGTTTGAAAATTCTTAGTAGTATCTTGGAGCTTGGAATCTACTGCTGTACAAAGGCCAGAATAAGAAAAATCTATTAATGGGACTTAAAACTTCGACCAGCATTTTGTAAACTACAGTTGCCATTTAGGGTAAACAGCATGAAGACAAAAATAAGAGTGGGGTTCCTTAATTAGCAAGAAGTTTATTCGCCCTTTCTTATTTACTTTGCTTGAGGAAACGATATACTGGAATGCGTTGCCATGCTGTGTACTACTCGGTATAATAATAGAATGAATGCATTATTGAAATGTAAGTTGAATTCATGAAATCATCGATTAGTCTAAGTAAGGCACGGCTGGCGCAATGACTAAGCGTTTGGTGGGTTCTTCCCCCGAACTGTGCAAATATTTGTAAGATCTACAGATAATCGTTCCGGGTCTGGATATTTGTGGATGCAAGATTTATTTTTGTATACTGTAACCACGACACTGGGGAAACCCAGAAACTCATATGAGTGAGGCATCTTTTTTTAAACAAATAGACAATATATTTAAAATTAAAACGCTAAAATAGCAATTATAGCGGGTTGTTCTAATTAAACTTGAGTTTTTTTACAACCATGTATTGTTAGTTTTTTTTAGTTTGACACAAGCATCAGTCACAATTACAGAACAGACTTAGATTCCGAATATTTTTTGTATGAAAACGTCACGCAGACAGAGTTCTCCACACGCATGCGTTTTCTAACCAACCAGTGAGTTAGTGAATAGTTTGCTTCAGCGAACTTCTAAGCCACGTTACACAATTCATTATTTCATTTTTGTTTTATTCGGTAGATTTCTTCCGCGTTAAGAGTTTTATTCGTAATTTACATACCTATTAAAAAAAAATGGTTACGAGACTTTGTTCGTTTTTGTATATCACATAGCTCGTAGAACTGATGGCCGTTGGGGTAAAAAGGTTCTCGAGTGGAGACCGCGCACCACAGATGACCTGTACAGTAGACGCGACAGCAGCTATCGTGCAGGAAACGATCCACCGGTGGCAAATCGCTTGAAATTGAAAGGCGAGGATGCAATTTATAGGTAATTGATCAACCGACAGTGTGCCAGAGGTCTTCGCTTGTATAATCGCTATTGCCAAATACGTACTAACAAAATGACAGCGGCGTCCACACGATTTGCGCCTGTCGCAAACCCTCTGCGACATACTTAACCAGCCCGTCAGTGAAGGTCGCTGAGAGTCACTGCAAGCGGGCAACATATGACCACTCGTCTTGGAAAAGTATAGGGGAGGCCTTTGTTCAGCAGTGGACGTCCTTTGGCCGATATGATGATGTTTACTTTTTTGTACCAACCGTAATTCCAAAATACGCACTATACATACCTTTAATACATTTGGAATAAAGTTCTAAAGGTCAATCTAAAAGCATGACCAGAAAATAAGGTCAGGTAAAAAGTTAAGTCTATCAGCCACATACTGTGATGCTACTTAATATTAAATCCCGCTTTAACTAGCCGAGAAACCCATTTTCGGTACTAAACCGGGCGGCGGGATGGCTTAGAACATTCTCCTGAAATCAATACTTCTTTCTTAACATCAATAACCCCCCATACTAAAATATCGCGACTGTGGCTTCCTCTATAAAAGCACCATAAAACACAGGCCTATAAATCACAAGTTTAACCTAATAAAATACCTTTATCGCTGGTTTATTGGCCCTTCGCAAAATCGCTTGGCTCTCGATCTGAGCGCTGCCTATCACAATATAAGTAGGCTAAGAAAGTCCACTCATAACGGGCGATGAGGACTGTTGCATGAACAGTTGCTTAGATATTAATAAAAATGTAGCAGTCTTAAAGAGATTCACAGGATTTCTTGAGACCACGGATAAGCATGTATCTTTTATCTTTGCTGTAAATTTTTCTTTGGATGATTTTTTTTATTGTTGAAAAGAGCAAGTCATTCGTATGATGGTAATCATGGTGATGGTAAAATGGTGGTGTCATGCCTGCCCATAACAATTGTCATGCTAGCTGCAGGACTAGTCCTGCGTGTCATCACACTGCGGTCGTCACCACGAAACATTAGTTATTTAGTCTCTTATTCCCAGTCATTTCCCTAGCTGCTCTTCAATCCTGAATGCGGTCATATTTTAAGTTTAAACACTGCTGCTCGGCGGTAAAGTATCTGGCATCGCGGTGGTACCTACTTAGCTGGACTCTTGCAGTATACGTGGTGGCAGCCCTACGTACGCGTATCGCTACCCATAAATATATGCTTGACGTCATCAGACGGATAGAGGTGACCTTAGTGGGGACGTGCGTACGGCAGCTCTCAAGAAACAAGCCCTTCGCGATTAGCGATTCTTCACGCAGCAAGCCTAGGCTCCCGCTAGAAGTTGTTCAGTGGCCCTGGACTCAGCTGTTGGCGTCTTTCATCATCATCACCATTAGTGTCGTCATTGTCGTACCCCGCTTGGCAGGCGGGTTGATGAGCGCAGTATGGCTACTGTTCCAAACAAGAAGCTGACCATCCCTCTGATAAAAGTCCCTTAGACGCCTCTTACGACATCTATCCCGATGCCATATCGAGTGTATGTACAGGTAAGGCCATTCGCGCACGTGTTAACACTTCGTACTTATTCTTTACTAGCTGTGTACCGTGGTTTCACCCGCCGTTTAATTTAAAAGAAATTCATGGGTTTAAATTTTTTGTCGCGGAAAAATAAAGTAGTCTGAGTTACACTTAATAA
The DNA here is from genome assembly GCA_947459985.1 of Diloba caeruleocephala. Lineage (NCBI taxonomy): Eukaryota > Metazoa > Arthropoda > Insecta > Lepidoptera > Noctuidae > Diloba > Diloba caeruleocephala. Next base: position 1,433,966 of record OX381616.1, on the reverse strand, counting down.
TATCAGCTATCTGCCAGTGAAAGTTCCGTCAAAATCGGTCCAGCCGTTTCTGAGACTAGCCGGAACACGTTTTTATAGAGTTATCAATATTTAAGAATGTTTCTATATAACTTGGTAAACGTGCTATTCGGAATAAGTTAAGGTTTATTATTGTCAGCGAAATAAAGGAATAAATGTTCTATAACTTAAATATCACGCCTGTTTCGTGAAAAGTTTCCTGTCCCAGTAAATATATAAGCGATAAGTTGGCATTGGCATTACGTAAATATAATAACAAATAATAATAAATTTAAATAAACCTTCTAAATTTACCATCTTGCCTCACAATAGGGTCTCTGCATTTTTACAACATCTAAATTCAATACACAGTAAAATTCAGTTTACTATGGAATTGGAGGAAAACAAATCCTTGGCCTTTCTTGACATACTTCTTATCCATAATCCTGATCATTCAGTTAGTCACACTGTGTATAGAAAGCCTACCCATACAGACAGGTACCTTAACGGTGAATCTCACCACCACCCTTGTCAGTTAGCTACCGTGGCTAAATCTTTGTTACAGAGAGCACACGGCATCTGCGACGCCGACCACCTGCCAGGGGAGCTTAACCATGTGAAACAAGTTCTTCGAAATAACAATTTAAGAGCGCCACATCCCCGTCGCAGAAGCCGCCCGAAACCCACCACGGTTGATCGGAGACCTGCAGTCTTACCATTCATCAAGGGAGTCACGGACAGAATTGGTCATATCTTGAAGCGTGCTTCTATTAAAACCTATTTCAAGCCACATAAAAAGATAAGCCAACTTCTCAAACCCGTGAAGTGTCACATTCCTCTACAAGATGCAGGGGTCTACAAGATTGACTGTGATTGTGGGTTGTCATACATAGGGCAAACAAAGCGTAGGCGTAGTATAGCCACCAGAATTAAAGAACACATAGCTGACGTCAAGCATAGACGCATCACAAAGTCCGCAGTGTGTGAACATGCCTTAGGCAAACCCAACCATTTTCTTCGATTTGATCATCCTCAAGTCCTCGCGAAAGAAAACCGTTATGTACCAAGAATGTTTCGAGAGGCTATTGAAATTAAAAAACATCCTAATTTTAATAGAGAAGATGGTTGGCAGGTACCACCTGTTTGGAATCCGGTTATTAAATTAATAAAATCCCAAACAACACACCAAACTAAAAAACATCAAGACACTGTGAGTGATTACTGCGTGCATCGAAACAATTTTTGATTAGTTTTGTACGGTAGATAAAATAACTTTTTAAATCTGTAACGACGCTTGTCACCTTAGTCATCCTGCGACCACGAACCCTGCAAAGTGTTCGAAACGTCAGGAAAAACAAAAATCAATAATACACGCGATTTAATCCGTTTAAAATTGTTTTATTATAATATAATAATAAGTAAGTGGCGAGTCAGTCTGCCACAAAATTTAACTTAAAAGTTTTAAGGCAGACACCGTTTTTTCCGTTTATTACTTTAAGATGTCATGTCTTATAACACCCATTATAATAGACCTTACTGTTTAAAGCTTCCATCTCAAACAACATTCCTACATCACCGGGGATGATTCGTGTCTGTATTTCTATATGTATTCAGATAGTGTCTATTTATATTTAAGATAAAAATTATCTAAAGTGTCTCTGCGTGTTAGACTCGTGTCCCCGCGTAAGCCCATGAATAGACCGGCTTGCGCCTTGCAGAAGTAACCCGTGAATAAGAGACATAATAATAGACGGCACAGTTGGTGCAGTGGCTGATACAGTCGGCTGCTGCGCTCTGGGTCGCGGATTCGATTCCCGCACGGAACAATTATTTGTATGATCTGCAGGTAGTTGTTCTGGGTCCAGGTGTATGGTGTGCGGAATTGGTGTCTGTAAATGGGTGCACGACACAGAAGAAACACTAGTGTGGGGCAAAGTTAAAAAAGAAAAACTGGGAGTTTTTTTTTATAATTTTAGAATCATGCCATTGGCAGAAAACGTTTAGGCATGCACATGAATACATGAATGTTAAAAATATTACAATATTTGTTAAAATCAATCAGAACTTAAGAGATCGAGAAGCTTCGTTAAGAATGTCTGGGTTCTTGTACCGTTTAATGATCTTGTTGCATAAGTTGTTATTGGAATTCTAAAGACCCTACCAAATAATCTCGCTATGTTTCAGAAGCAAATATGATTTTGTACATCTAATGGAAACCTCAAGGGAACTGAATATCATCATAGAAATAAAAAAAACGTTTTTCAGTAATGGACAACCTTCCACGGTATGTCTGAGAATTTTTTACTTGCGGTATGAGGTAAAAGGAGCTAACATAAGGAAAAATCCGAAGCACGCTGGTCACACACTCAAGTAAAATAAATATAAACCAGCCTGACCTAGATTGTATGTGTGGTTGTTCTTAATTGCAACGGCAAAGCTCGGGATAGTGTTCGATTTTCGAACAATAGAAATTTAACAAAGGGAATGTTGTAAATGCACAATCTTTCTAAAGAGGCCTACTCAAAGCCCTACCTACAAAGCCCTGCACGTAGCTCTTGCCGCAGGGTGTGTTGCTCCACATGACCCTGCATGAAAAAAAAATTACGCATGAAAAAAAAATTGTTTCTATTGTAATGATCTCTGATACTTATTTAATGGCTTTGATGCGAGCGAAGCCGCGGGTAAAAGCTAGTAATCAATATTTTTAAAACACGCGCCGCAATGATTGACATTTCATATTTGGCTTTATACAAACAACATGGCGGCGCGCGGCGTAAATCGGCCCGATTGCATTACACACGGTACTACTTGCAGTGTGAGTGGTGGGGAGACCGCCTTGTCATCTCGCAGAACGATACTGCAGCCCTGCCGCAGGGAACAGATTATAAATATCAGCTCTGCAAACATCCACACTGTACAATCTGGCAGAGATACTGCATGCAGGGCCCTGCAGGCAGGGCTTTGAGTAGGCCCCCCAGTGGATTATTTTTATATGAGTACAACGTTATCAATGCTTCACTTGCCTGACGCAACGGTTGACAGTCTAACAAGCCTGTTTCATTTCGTTAACTGTTTGAATAATCAATGTAACTGAATTATCGTCGTCCTGATTTTAATAGATGAGTAAATCTTATTGTCTGTTATTGCTTGCAATATGTCTCTTTATTCATGGGTTACTTGTCTGCAAGGATGTACCCGGTCTTTTGATAGGCTTACGCGGGATTTGAGACACAAAGGCCCTTTAGAGAAGTTTAATCTAAAATGTAATGGAACACTAACCTGAACTCTCCATGGTTGGACTATAGGAATACATGGCTGGCTGGCTACGGCCAGACTTGTATATTTTGCGTATTTCCACAGCATAATGTCATATGGCATTATATTGTGGGGAGCAGCGGCTAATGTAGGTTCAATATTTATATTACAGAAAAGGACCATCCGCGCCATCTATGATATGGGTCCTTGTGAATCACTTAAAGAGATCTTTAAAAATATTAATATACTGACAGTGGCCTCCCTTTACATTTTTGAAAATATTATGTTTGTCCGTAAAAACCCGCTTATGTTTAATGTAAAGAGTGACATTCATTGTATAAATACTAGAAATGAACATAAAATTGTTATTCCTAAATTTAGATTGTCAAAAACCAATAACGCATTCTTAGAACTGTATTAGATTTTATGTATTTATTTATATACTCTTTATTGTACGCCACATAATACAAAGAGATAAATATTTAAAAAGATACATGTACAATGGGCGGTCTTATCGCACAGGGCGATCTCTTCCAGACAACCTTTGGATGGACAGGAAGAAAGGAGAGAGATATTGGGCTGTCCAGTGTACAATATATCATACACAATATTACTTAGACATATAAAATGCATAACCAATAAATATTATATATATAAAACGATGATAAAATGTACTAATAAACATCAAATATAACGGGGAAAGGAGAAGAAAAATGAGAGAGAAAGGTAATGCTCCTTCACCATTTTCTTAAAAATGGGTATTGTTTAAGCACGTCTTATTTCAATAGGTAATGCATTCCACAAGCGAGCCGCTTGAATAGTAAATGAATTCTCGAAGATGGAAGTAGAATGCAAACGTATACTTAATTTTAGATTTTCTGATGATCTCAAGAAACTAGAATGTGTCTCACAAATGAACTGAAAGCGTTCTTTAAGATAAAAAGGGGTAGAAGGTTTAAAGAGCACATTATAAAGCAAAGAAAGAATATGAGTATTTCGGCGAAAGCGAATGGGAAGCCATTTGAGCTTAGTTCGAAATTCAGAAACGTGATCATATTTGCGTAGGCCAAATATAAATCTGATACAAAGATTTTGAAGTCGCTCAAGCTTGTCAAATTGGTCTTGCGTGAGATCGAGATAGGTGGCATCAGTATAGTCAAGAATCGAGAGTAGAAGAGATTGTGCTAACGCAATTTTGGTATCAATGGGGAGAAAATTACGAAGACGTCTCAAGGAGCCTGCTGCTACAAATAATTTACGACTGACTTCCTGAAGTTGTTTAGTCCAGGAAAGAGTACTGTCGATATAAATCCCCAAGTTCTTAACGTTGTGGGATATAGGAATAACAGTGTTACCAAGAGAAACTTGGGGAAGTGTAGACCAGACAATCTTAGAGACAGTTCGAGAGCCACCAACAACAGTCACTTGAGTTTTTGTTGGGTCGATCTTTAGTCCAAACTTCGTGCTCCGTTCATCTATACGAAACAGGTCAATATTGATAGTTTCAATAGCATCAGACAGCTCTCCGAGAGTGGCCTGAGTGTAAATTTGGAGATCATCTGCATAAAGGTGGAAGGAAGAAGACAGTCGAAGAGTGATAGAATTAATAAAAATTGCGAAAAGTAGTGGGGATAAAACGCCACCCTGAGGCACACCAGTAGAGGTACACCAAGTACCGATGGAGATATGTTAAGAGAGTATTCCAAGCAAAATATCGTGATCGACGGAACTAAAAGCGTTGCTAAAGTCAAGCAGTGCAAGTACAGTTAACTTACCCATTTCCATGCCTGACGTGATATCGTCTGTAATATTCACAAGGGCTGAGGTAGTGCTATGTCCAGGCCAAAAACCAGACTGAAAAGGATTAAGCAGATTGTGTTTGAAAAGGAACATACTAAGTTGATGGTGGATAAGCTTTTCAAGAACTTTGGACAGGAACGGAAGAATGGATATGGGTCGGTAGTCAGAAAAGGAAGCAGGATTAGATTTTTTGGGTAAAGGAATAACTTGAGCATCTTTCCACACTTGTGGAAAGACACTACTCGTAACTGAGAAATTGAGGATGTAAACAATGACAAGAAGAATGACTTCAAGGATAGGAATAATCATTTTACGGCCAAAACAGTCACAACCAACAGCGTTGGATGTAATCGATACAATGCTCTTTTTAACATCACATGCGGATAATTGACTAATGACAAAAGGGGAAAAATCTGGTATCGGTAAGTTTGAAAGATAACTTAATGTAGCAGCTTAGGTGGCCCTGTCCAAAATGGGCGAAGAAGAGAAATGATTATTAAATAAGTTTAAGTTCAAATTTTTAGGAAACGTTTCATCAGATGATTTTCCGATACCCATTGATTTAAGAAATTTCCAAACTTTAGCTGGATCACCATTTTGAACAGATTTATGGATGTGTTGGCGTTTTGCATTCCTACATACCTTGTTGCAGTGATTTCTGATAGAGACGTATTTTTTTTTAAAACAAGGTACCTAAAGCAATTACTGAGCTCACAGATAGGAAGTTTAAAGCACACGTTAAAGCAATTCTCATAAAAAATGCCTACTATAGGGTTAGGGACTATGTTGACGATAGGGACATATGGCGTTAGCTACTTTCTGCACATGTGGCTTCCCTGGTAATCAATTATATATTCTCAAACCTATCTTTACAACCACTTTTTGGAAATCTAATCGAAGCCGCCAATGCTACTGGAAATGTAAATATTAAAACTAGTTCTCTCTATTTCCAGAATAGTTTTCAGGACTTAAAGCTCCTGTCTATGCGTGGGTGTCATAAATAGCAACAGAGTGATCATGGCTAGATGATACAAAGCAGGCAGTAGTAATACCATCGTCATTTTGATATGGTTATTAGTAGCTATGGTGATATACCCCGTGTCCGTTCTTCGTAACGAGACAGTAGTAGGCAAATGATCAGCATTGGACGTCTTTGGCTTTGGCTGATAAGAAATAAAACAGATAAAACTTCACCAAAAATCGATAAATTATTCACTTATCGCCTTTCGACTTGTGCCTGCTACTGTCTGAACGTGAATATAATACAGTAACCTATTTTATTTACATCAAAGTATTCTAACGGATCTCTTCTTTTTAGCTTTTTATAATGGAAATGAAAGTGTTTTTACGTATCAGTAATTGGATTAACAGCCAGGAGTTAATGAATTGTGCATGGAAACTTGTTTTAAATATTTGCTTTATAGTAGATCCGGCCGATTTAATTTTTCATATCCTTGAAAAAAACAAACCTAACAATAAATTCATGATGTCTATATATGATTCTTTTATACACACTTTCTTAAAAAACCAGGTTAGTTTTTACCGATTGCTGTAAAAAATATTTTTTTTTGTCTGTCCTAACGCTATTTTGAATGGAAGTATAAAGAACTATTTATTTTCACATAAAAGTGCAATGTAAATAAAAACTAAACGTTTATTGTTTCGATGCAGTTCACGGTTGAGGTCATCGCTAACAGTAGCATAATAATATCATGTCATAGTAAAATAATCAAGTAGCGATTTCATCGCGTCGTTAACAATACACCACGTGCTCAAAAATTTCGAAGACTGTAAAGTATTATTTCCTAGATAAATTTCTTTCCTATTTTTCATCCAAAGTTTTTGGTACGTTGTCACTAACAGTCTGTATCACTTCCAAATCTTTGTATTAGATAAAATATCAAATAATCGTGTTTCATTGCTATCTATGTCTGCATTTTACATCCATATTGTGCACTAGAATTTACATCTGAAAGACATTTCCCCTACCCATCAGAGGGTCAACAAGGCCATCTTTTCACCCGGCTGGAAAAAGTTTGTCTCATTACATATAAAACTTAGGACTTCGAGAAGTTTGTGCAGATCCATTGACCTACGAGGCCACTTTGGTTGAAACATGTCTTGGTTGGATATGTCGAGACTTGGAGTAGTTAAGGGCAGTCGAAAGCTCGAATGCTTAAACGGTGTCACCTGACGAAATCAGTACTTCTCCGTAATTAAATTGCAGTCTATGACAACCGCTCTTCTACGTGACAATGAGTTTTTTTTACGCATGTAATCCGAACTCAGCACAGCTGGCACAAGTCTAAGCTAATGTATGAAATATGATTTTATTACGTACTCTCGAACAAATTGTATTCAAAAATATGCCAAAATCTTCGATAGCTTATTATGAATAATTCATGACAAAGTAATAAATTTTATATTCTATTTGTACAATTATTTGATTATGTACTTCAAAGGCATTTTATAAATAAATAATAAATTGTTATGTAGGCTAATGGACGACTCAAAGCGATGTAACTGGAGGGCGCTCTAAAATGTAAATACACAATGTAATACGTTGTATAAAAGGTTCTTCTGTTTTTATTAAGTTGTTACGATTATTCTAAATTGAATTGGTATGAAATGCGTTTTGTGAAAATACTTCTGAAAATATTGTTATTAATTTAAAAGCATTTTAAAGGAGCAAAGGCATTTTTAGAAGCTAATTCCTTTGGCCAAAGCAGCACTAGCTATCTAGCTAGCTATATTTTGAAGGCCTTGTGTATATAGATATATAATTTGAACTCATACATCACTAAAATCATGAATTCAATTCACGAAAGTTTAAGATTTACTTAACTAACAAGTACTCGCATAATGTGGTTTGCCGTACCTTCATTATTTAAAAAATACATTAACATAACGACGCGCGACGTCAAGTAACGCAATTTATTGCACAGCACATATGAAAATAAAACTTTTAACAAAAAAAAAATTCAAAATTTAATACGATATTAAAACCATTGAAAAGAATAAAAAAATCCTTTAACTATGAAGTCGGGCAGGGCCCATAAATATAACTGGTTGGTCTGCATGAACCATGGTTGTGACATAATTGGCCCCGCCCGACGACTAAAAATAATTCTAAGAATCGAAACTATTATGACATCATCTAGGTAAGCGCAGTCCAATTAAACCTGTTTATTGAAGCTGGTTAAAAAACGACTAAATCAACTGTAATTAAATGTATATGGGACCAATTCGAAAGCACTTTGCACCTATTAAAAAAATAATCGCTCAAATCGGTCTACGAATCTCGGAGTAATCGGTGTACATACATACATATATATATATATACGCATCGAATTTGAAGTCTGTAATAATTATATCGACACCAATTCATACAATGACAAGTGGTCAATTCACGAATACTCTAGTATGCAAATTCTAACTACAATTTGCAAAAAGAACATTGATTCAAACTTTTTCGTACGGAATTTCATTCGTACGAAAATCCGTTTTCCGATTCCGATTTCACATTACTTTTTGGTGTTCTCAATTGAGAATCCATTCCCTTTGTAGTGGACATTTTGTTAAAGAATATCGATAAACATTTTGTTACAAAGGATCTCACGTTTCGTAACAGCTATATTGTTTTATTAACGCTGAAAATATTTCTGCGCAGATTATCAATTTATGTTCTATCTGATCTTGGAGAAAAAAGTACACAGAGATTTTATCGGTTTTATCTTTGCTTTGTCGTAAAAATGAAGGTACATTTTATTTAGTACATTACTGGTATGTTCTTATTAATTTTATTACCTACAGATCCATTTTTCTTTTGATATTTTCATCATCCGTAAGTAGCAATTGGGTCTTGTTCATGTTATTATTAATTTCCTTCGTTCATTGATTGAATTGATTGAAAAGAAAGTGAGTTTACAGAATTACGATTAAGATCTGCACATAGTTAGATGATATATTGAAGCATTTTAATACGGACTTCTCCTTTATCGCGACGCAAGAACAGAAGGGAAAGCGATAGGTCAGCTAATCATTGTAGTGTGGCACCATTAATGTTGTGCCCGCTTAAAATTCGCGAGGTAAATTTTACGTCACAGAATCGCATAGCAGTTAGGTTTCACCCGACCCTGAGGTCCACATATATTTCTGCCAACTATTACAAAATGTATTACAATACCTATACTCTTTACCATAGACCAGAAGATACTATACATATCATGCAAACAGATAATGACCATCAGCGGTGTTATCGCAGTCAGCGATTTCTACCAGACAACCTTAAGTAAAACAAAAATTGAAAACAGAGATAAATTATCTCATGTATGTTCTAAAAATACATAATAACTAAATGAACCATTTAGGAGATATTATTTTGATATAAAAACTATGTTTCGTACTGGCCATGCACTGAAATTCTTCAGTTAGGCTAAAATAGACACCAGCATTTCGTTTACAGGGACCATAATACAATAACTGAAATTCTTACACTCCTAAATCCTCAATTCTCACATCCATCCCAGAACCAAAAAAATATATTATTAATCACTACAGCATTAAGGAGACGAAGACTCGTAACCAAAGTAATTAACGCAGAAATGGCGTCAAACGTGTGGCCCCGACAAAATATGAATGAGTGTCGTTAATCACGCCTCAATGGCTTGAATCTACGGAACTGTATTGGTAACTTATCTGCCGTGGTTATTTAGTGACCCAGCATAATTCATTTTAAATAGGTTTTGTGTTGAAGGTAAGATAGGTTTCTGCTATTTCTAGGTTTGTACAATGAAGCTTAAATTGGCTTATTGCTCGCCGTTGCCGTTTGGATAAAAAGATTCTTGAGTGGAGACCGCGCACCAGAAAACGCAGAGTGGGACTACCTCCAACGAGGTGGACAAACGACCTGGTGAAGGACGCTGGGAGTCGTTGGATGAGGGTGGCATGTAACCACTCGTTGTGGAAATCTATGGAGGCCTTTGTTTAGCAGTAGACGTCCTTTGGCTGATATGATGATGATGATGAAAGACACCTATTAGTATACGTATAACTTACCAAATATAGGTATTTACAAAGACTTTAATCGGTCATTTATAAGACGTAGGCATCGCCATTATATAAAAGTTTATTTTACCGTAATTGAGAGTCTTAGTCTTTGGAAGGATCCCCGTGTCAATGTGTCTAACTGAAAGTGTCCTATGTTGGTTCCTGTCAAGTCTTAAGACTGTGAAACTTTGTGATACTATTCCTTGGGCGCTTCCTACAAACGTCCATAATTATTAGAAACTAGTATAATATTCGAAATTAAATTAATTATCACTTACTTTTTAAACACCAATGAGAAAGCAGATACATATAAGCCAGTAGGCTTCACCGATTCTTAGTGTTAAAGCTGGAGAGAAAAACCGTCATTACGCAATTGAACTAAGATATACTAATAACATTATGTAATATATATTCAGCCTCCAGTCTAGAAGGCAACAAGCGTGCCTGCTTACGTGTGAATTAACATATTATCATATTCTTGGTAAACAGATGTTACCAAGAATTGTTATGCAAGTTTAATCAGCACGCCTTTATTTTTCATATTTAATAGCGCTACTTTAAATTGTACATTCATCAAATTTCTACGTGTCTATATGTAGGTTGTACTTGCAAATTTCCTAGTAAGGCACCGAGCCATATCATGCTTTACTATGTTTGCATCAGCTTGAAGTTGTCCGACATTCAGAAGGCCAATTCAAAAAAATGTTCAAAATATAGTTCCGATCTAGTCTCAATGACAAAAACGTCACAAATGGTATTCTCCTAAACTAACAAAACTAACAAACAACGTCGAACGTGAATTTACACTGTGGTGAGATCGAAAGTTGATCGAAGTCAAAACGGTATTCTGCTAACATTTCAAACTGTCACATGTACTGAATTTTCATTGAATAAACGTCAAAATTGAGATTGAAATGAGACTAGATTTAGTTTAGGTATACTGAAATCCGACTGAAGTTTAAGAGTAGCAGAATGCCATTGTTTCGTTCAATTCATAATTTAATCTCAGTTCGGTCAAGTTTCAGTCATAGTGCAAATTAATTACGAGAATTGGCCCTCAGGTCAGCCAGACATGAATAGTAGTCAATTTCCTTTAGCAAGTCCAATATGTATGCATCATGCATTTTTGTAGGGAACTAAAACCTAGCTAGCTGTATTGAAGTGAATGTATATAAATATTGCTCTAGATGCGGTGTATGAAAACGATTTATGGATTTAAAGCAATTGCGTTCACAAGGTTGAACTAATATTTAAAGTTAAGGTCTATTTAGACGTACCACAACCACACCACACCGCAAAAATGTGGCACAAGTGCAAACGTGTGAGTGCCGTGAGAGGATAACCTCATGTTCGTGACAGCCGTTGGATGCGACTGCAAATTATTGTACGTGAGAATGGAATTACACGTTTCCATTAAATTTTGTGCCTGGCTATATTTTTACTGTGATTTACTGTGATGTGGTTGTGGTTGTCGCGCGTCGGAATGTACCCTCATCAGATAATAAGATACTGCAACAATTTATCTCACTTTGCTTGCTGAAATCGAAATCACAGTTTGTATCTACAAATCAAATGTTATGTACAATTATTGCTCCACAAAGATCAACAGCTGCAGTATGTATTTCAATCTTCCAATTTCTTGATATCGATAGAAAGTAAATAACATATTTACTAACAAGATATATATTGCCTGCGCCTGTCCATCAAACAATGTATCAAGCCTTGTTTAAATTGAAAGTAAGAATCTCTCAACAAACAATAGATACGGAAAATATTTCATTTACCATAGGTATTTATTAATTATTTATTTTGTAAAAGTTTTGTTTTGATTTTAATTTCTTCTTTTTAAAAGTTTCTTTGTATTTTATTTTTCTGTAGAACCCGCAGTCTTTCTTGTTGCTTTTTATTCGTAATAAAGGGGACGGACTGAATACCTGCGTTGACCCGTGCGTGGTTTAATCACTGCGCACTGCCTACATTGCTGAGTCCGTTCCTTTTACCATACAATACCATAAAAAAATTTTCAAACCGATCTCTATTGTTTTGCATTGAACGAATTATGTTTAGTTTGGTCAATCAATTTATCTTTAGCTTTAAATGTTCATTTTAAAATATTCCTGACGAGCTTAGAAAATGTTTCAATAGAACCAAACAGGTCACCTTATAGCCGACCTAGTTATTATATAAATTATTGCGAACTAATAATTATCTGAAGCAAGATCGATAGACTATTACGCTTAATCCGTTGACCCTGAATTGGGAAACACGATAGACAAGCAACTAAGTTTAATAGAAACGCTCCCGAGATTTCAGGATTAAATTCTACTTATAAAATCAATTTGGTGAGCCAAGAGACGCTCAGAGCCACAGTTTATCTTTAAGGAAGATGTATTTATTTTCATGATGAGTTTCTTGTATTTTGCTTGTATTTTCTTGTTTGTTGTATGTTTAATAACACGTGAAGTGCCTGTTTGCATAAACATTGTATATGATATCTATATAGTTAACTAGAGTACTAAAGGTAATGCCAGTAGGAGCATAATCAATTAACTGGACTGATCTGCACTTTAGTAACATTCTGATTGCGTGATTATTTACGAAAAATTACAATAACACAAAAAAAAGTATAATAATCCACATTACATTATACAACAAAGCATTCTGTGGCTCTGAGGACGAGGAAGACTATCTGTTCGTGATACAGTTTTTTACTAGTACAGGTGATAGTGTGAATCAGTCTAAAGACAACCAAAGACTTATTAATATTAAAACGAGACAGACCGTTCCCACTTTAAATTTAATTTAAAGTGGCAACGGATAACAGATAACATTAAATTCACACTTGTCTCTTTTATTGCGACAATATCAAGAAAAGATCAAGAACAAAGATCTCCCCATAGATTTTCTCAATTAGTCCGTCATTTTGTGGACAACTTGCCAGTATTTATTACGCTTAGCTGGTGGGTTGGTGAGCGTAGTATGGGTACTGTTCCACTGAAGGGATGCTACTACATATCCCTTTGAAATAGAATCCTTTATCACTTTTGACGAGAGGAGATAGAGTGGTGCTATAGTCTAATTCCGGACACCATAGAACGTTCACTACTGAACACAGGTCTCCTCCATTGATTTGCATAATTGTGTCGTCATTTAAGGGGGAAATTGCCAATGCTCACCACGCTTGGCAGGCGGGTTAGTGAGCGCAGTATGGCTACTCTTCCACAAAAGGGACGCTGCTGCCCATTCCTCTGGTTCTTACCACATCCACGGGAGGAAATGGAGTGGTGTTATATTCTTAATCCGGACATAAATACCAACAGACTAAATAACTTATTTCTGGGCATAATAGTCGAAGTCGACGAGCGCAGTGTCGTGCACGCAGCGCACGCGTCCTGGGTAGCATTACAATTGTTATGGGCGGGCAAGATGCTTACCACCAAGCGATTGACTATAGCCTTATTCAAGGATTTTTGTTAATATCTTCGGGAATTTTGTAATCTATGGTATACAAATAATCTTGGAACTTTATCTAGGACCAATTTATTTGGTTTTCTGACATTAGACACCTGAGTAGGGATTTTCGGTTGCTTAAAAATACTGTTGTTTTGTTTAATAAATTTACCAACCTCTTATATATATATATATATATATAGTAAAGTTAGAGGCAGTATATGACGTTTACTATATGAGCGAGAACATACATTTGGAGCACTATTGTATTTTGACCGTATGTAGCGTTTTTAGAACAGTAAATGTAATATTTCTATCCATGCCATTACCCGAGTTTGGAAATCAATATGCACAAATTCCACGTTCGCAAAATAGGAAAGTGATTGCCGTACTTCTATTTACTATTCTTGCTTGTGTATGAAGGGCAAATGAATATTCATCAATTTTATTGCACAATCTGTCTAGTTATTGATTATTTTCAGTTGAATGCGGTAATTCTAAGTGAGTTCGAGGAACGACCAAGATACCGCATAGCACACGCTCGAGGAGTACCCTACGTGGGTTGCCGAGCGGCCGATCCTGGTCAATTGGAAGATCTGTCTCTGCTGGTAGTAGTTTCGGCTATGTTGGCAGAGTATGAAAATTGGAGCGCAGTGGTCTCCTTCTGCGAGGGCATCAGCTACAGAAGGAGACTGCAGTGCGGGATCGGGAGAAGACCGATCCGACTGCCAGTTGAGCCCCCTGCCATCGCTACACGGTGGGGGGCCTCAAGAGTAGTGGGCGCGCAGATTGGGTGTGCGCAGCAAAGCGCACAGCGAGGCTTGGGGGGGGGATCCTTTTCAATAATAATATAGACCTTTTTACAGTCGCCTTCCTTCCGCTATAGCTTACCGTCATCGCCTACGACATGTGCCTAAAGGCGTGACATTAATGGGGGGCTCTAGTGTGATCTTGCGAGAACCTGGAGCCCTCCTTCGGTGCAAAACCGCTCGAGTGGTTTTAGCCGGCAGGAGGCCGGCATGCCCCTTCATCCTACCCCGGGGAGGAGGAAGCTCATGTAGAATTCCAACTGGACACCAATAAACTAAAATAAAAAGGCACACTCAGTACATACTTTTTAGATACATCAGTATTTTCGTTTGGTATTTTTTTTAAACGGTGCCGTACCCTTCGATTTTTCCTGTGTCGTTGGTACAGTTTACACACACTTCACATGCCTAAACACCCAGATCTGGTGCAGTGGCTGATACAGTCGGCTACTGCGTACCGGGTCTAGGGTTCGATTCCCACACGGAACAAATATTTGTACGATCTGCAATTAGTTGTTCCGGGTCTGGGTGTATTGTGTGTGGAATTTGTGTCTGTAAACACATCCACGACACAGGAGAAACCCTTTTCTTTTTATTGATCCGGTGGGAATACCTCATGTACTTCCTTCGCCCCGGGAAAGGGCGAAGGGGCATGCCGGACTCCTACCGGCTAAAACCACCGGAGTGATCATCGTCGGCACCGAAGGGAGGCTCCAGGAACTCGAATAATTTCCATCTAGAGCCACCCGTTGGTGCCACGCCTTTAGGCTCATCTCGGAGGGGATGACTGTAAAGTGGTCATCCCCTCTAGTCAGGAGAAACCCTAGTGTGGGGCAACGTTTAAAAAAAAATGAACTATCTGTAGTACAAATAACTATACAAATACTGATCATACAAATATTTATTCCGTGCGATTATTTATTTATTTGAACTACCGACATGTTGCGCAGAAAGCGAATCCCTTAATCACGGTGCTATGCCGTCGCTGTATGATAATGCTTTTCGTACGTTGCGGATTTAATAAAGCAAGTTGTCTGGTAAATGCCAGCTGAATGTTCTAAATCCGCTGTGAACAATTTGCATAAAGGGGATTCCAAGCAGTTCTAGCTGTATATGCAATATAGCTGCGCTCAAGAGCGTTTGTAAAATTATAGTTTAAAAAACATATAGAAGAAGAAAGAAAGAAAGAAAGAAAATATTTTTATTTCTGCATTACGAGCGCAGGTAAAACAATAATAAAAAAGACAATTTAAAATATATAACTAAGTCACAAGTAACACCTACATAAAAATAAAAACTTATCAAATAGACACATAACATTTTTTTTAAAGTGGCAATAGAATGTTCGAAACTAAATATAGTTATAGGCTCAAATTTAAATTAAATAAACAGAAATAAAGTGCGACAAAGTGTGCAGAAACTGGTTGACAACATTGGTTTAACTATAATATACAAATTACACTTATAATCTTGTAAAAACATAAACCAGTTATATAACTATATGTATAATCTTCATCAGCAGAAAAAACAACTCAACGTTTATGTAAAATTATTATATCAATTTATTTATCTTCTTCTTATTAGTTCTAAGTGATTGGCATCCGTGTGTTACTATGGGCTCCAGCTGAAAATCAGCGCCCGGCACCACTGCTCAGCATTATGCTGAGTTGGATACCTATTTGATACGGACATGGGACACACCATGAAACATATAAGTAGGTTTAAGGTATACACAATTAAATTATAAGGCAAGTTACATTTTATTTGGATCTATTATTATTTTAAATAACATAGTGTCACATGTATCTGTGGTCAAATAAATGTCTTTTATCTATCTTTATCTAATAAAGACACTCATTATTACATTAACAAACGGGAATAAACGCGAAATTAGCGTTGAATAGCTTGACGTTTCGACCGGGTTGCACCGATCGTGGTCACAAGCAGACTGACCATAGATTATACACTAATATTGAAAATAGATGTGCAACTCTGAGAAAATACATTGATGTTGTGGTTACGTAAAAAATAGATGGCGCTGATACATACTAGATGATCCGTTCTATTTGCCACTAGATGGCAGTACACGTTGTTTCAAATCTATACAGGTAGGTATATATACTGTAATAAAATATTTTTTGTTTATGAAAGGGAATAATAGAAATAAAAAAGCAAAATATTATAGACATACAATTTTTTTTATTTTTTTATAACAATGTACCTTAAAATACCTTCTTCATCTCTTAGATTATGGCTTCTGTAGAGTATCTTCCACAATTTCACCATGTCAAGTATAAGGCAACGTTGTACGGTGTTTAGATTCATTAATCTTTACATATTCAAATCAATCAAGATCAAGATGGTAAAATATTTAACAAAAATGAAAACATTATAAAAAAATACGTCGGCAACGTCGTACGATTCAATTGTTATTTTTTCTTAAAATACCTTAATACTTTTGAATTGGCTGTCAAGTATCTTTTTTTTTGTTATTATTTTGGCCTGGAGTCTAAGTCCTTTGACCAAGTCAAGTATCATCATAATCTATGATTGCACTTATTATTAAATTTTCAATCATGTACTTTTTTAAATATGTTTAATTTTTCATTTATATATATGAACTGATGTTTTTATTAAGATAAAAAAGGCATAAAACCTATTTGGCATTGTTTCATGCTATCAGAAACAATTTTATACCACTGTTTTGTTTAGCAGCCTTTGCTCACTGGTAGATTTAGATCTATAATTATTTTTTTTAAGTAATATGGCAACACTTATTTATACTGATGACAGCTTGCGCCATCTATTAAGAACTGTATGTAAACTATTTAATAAGTTTTGAAAAGTGAACTATAGATGTCGTTACCTTCCATACATTAAATTTTAACTGTCACATATATGAAAGTTTCACCCCCTGAGACTGACGCAAGTGATCTCGCATCACTCCGTTTGTGAGATAGATGAGTATGATGATTGAGTTCATCTACCCCCGTATTTTCTTCATTTGTTTTAAGGCCGCAACACACTACACAAACTTTGTCCTTAAAACTTACCATTTCTTAGTGTAATAAGTTAGTAAAGACACGCATGTTTTGTCTCATCTTTTTATTTTTGATAGTAAAGTAGTAGTAGTAGTGGTAATAGTAACAATAGTTAAAACTCTATTAGATTTACTATCTTCACTTATAACTAAATATTTAATGAAGTCTGTCAAATTTTGTAATTCAATTATTACCCATATTTTTAAGTTGTTTCAACGTGGGTTAGGAAGCTAAGAACAGCACCTACCCATCTCATCTCCAGGGTGTCGTAAAAGGCGACTGCAATTAGCCAGCAGATGGGCAGCAGCATCTTTTGAGTACATTAACAGCTCAACTGCGATCGCCCATCCGCTTTTCAAGCGTGGTGAATATGACAAAACTACACAGTGAGCACACAACACGTCTATACAAGTTGTTGTGGTGATCTTTGGGGAGGCATGTTTCCAACAGTGGACTTTATTCGGCTGAAATGATGGTGATGAAATGATGAAACTTTGCAGCCATATAATATGAATTTCGTGATAAGACAATAAAACATTCTGTAATAATGAAATGGATACCTATTTTATAACCTTCAAACCTGGATGTATAACTCGAATAGCCCAACTTAACCGTATGAGATAAGAAGCTGCTGGTTCTTTAAAAGCTATTTAAAACACGAAGTTCTTTCTATAAATGAGAAAAAGTTATCGTACTACAATTGTTTATTTTTAGGATTCCGAACGTCCCAAGTAAAGGCGGCGGCACCCTATAGGATCACTCAAATGTCGGTCCGTCTGTTGAATTACAACACAACTGTTATGGTCACTAGATTAAATAATTCAAAATATAAATTATCCTAATTTTTTCCAATAGGTTGTATAAAACACTTTCAATCGTCAATAAATCTAGACATAGGAGATGTAATCAGTAACATTATCATGTTCACTAGTAGCGTAATCCTTTGAAAGCCCTGGTTTCCCTAAAGTAGTAGTCCAAAAGGTAGTCACACATCAAGAGGAAAGAGCTTAAAACCAGCACAGACGAATAATGGGTGTGTAGACCAAAATGAACCGTGGCAATATGCCAGAAAAAGCAGATGCTGAATCTGCTTATGAAAGTGGCACTAGCAATTGTAGGACGCCATATGTTTCCAACCGTTAATATAATATTATCACTTATCCGAGATCGACAGACCGTGTCATATTTACGACGCCATTTTCGCTAATCTCGCACACTTGCACGACCTATTCACAAAGACACTCAAAAACTCAACATATTTCAGCATTCGGGGAATATTGCCTAAATGCATGTTAAAATCCATAACTGCTTTCGTGACGGATTGTATTAAGTACGCAATGTTAACCTTACTTTTTTGTTTTTGAGCGACATTCCTTGTGTCGTTCCATATCTTGCCCAGTGTTTTAGTCACCTGTCTTACATAGTAGTATCGAATGTTAGGAATACGTATTTTTATTATCCTTCTTTAAAGTTTTTGTGGGAGAATTTCCCAAAAAACGGGTATTGTTTTTTAGTACATGTTTATGTTTACCACCACCACTTCTATTTACATTTTCCTTTGCTATATCACCATTCATAGTTATTAATGATGCACAGCCACACAATACATCAATTTAAATTAGGTCGGTACCTTAATATAGCGCCTCCCCACTGTATTATATTCCCCATACTTTATTATGAACATCATTTATCATCAGATATACATTGTGAAGGGCCATTTGCACGGAAACCTATAGTGTCACGGTGAAATTGAACGAATAATTTCCATAAGAACTGCGATCGGTCACGTTTCCTGACAAGTTGTGCACATACAAATACAGTGTTATATTTGTATAAATAATATGGCTGCGTTCAAATTCCCAAAAACGGGAATTTCGCTTGAGGTGGTTTAGCGACGTTGCTTGCAGACACTGAATGTAGGGTTGAAATGAGTAACTGGGAAGAAATCTGAACTTGAATAGGCGATCATCATCATCATATCAGGCAATGGACGTCCACTGCGGAACAAAGCCCTGCAGCCCCCCAATAGATTTCCACAATAAGTGGTTACAAAAGCCAAATGTTTATTTGTGTCATCATTAAGGGGAATTTGCCAGAACTCAGTTAGCAGGCAGGTTAGTGACTCTAGTGTGATCATACGAGGACCTGGAGCCTCCCTTAGGTGCCGAAGATGACCGCCCCAGTGGCATCATTTCGGCCGAATGAAGTCCACTGCTGGACACAGGCCTCCCTCAAAGATCACCACAACCACCGATATGGATGTGTTGAGATTGCACACAGTATAATCGCCACGCTTGGCAGGCGGGTTGGCGATCGCAGTTGAGTTGTTAATGTACTCGAAGAACGCTGCTGCCCATCCTCCGGCTAATCCCTTAGTCGACTTTTACGACACCCATAGGAGGAGATGGGGTGGTGGCATTCTGAGCCAGCACCACACGGCAGAGAAGGAATGCCGCTCTCTATCCCACTGGGTTACAGTTCCTTAGTCATCCTTCTACGAAACGACATCTACGGAAGGAGATAGACTGGAGCTAAATTCCTTATCCGGATACTACACACCCCACGGAATATTACATTACCCTAATGATAATAAATTCACAATTCAAATAATATTTTTTAATCGAGCGGGCAACTCTTCGTATAAAGCGAAGTGTGCAGCAATTGCAGCGTTCATGCAAATTGCGCTGAATATTGCGAGCCCAGTAATAGATTTCGTTCAAGACTGGGAAGCAGGCATTTCTGCCACCGCTACGTGAATAAACTTGAAAGTCGTCTCAACGTTGTTTATTTTATTGGTGTGGATGATTTTGAGTGATATTAACATTGTGTGAACATAAGTTGATGACATCGCTGTAAATACACGTAATGCTACTTTGTAATCCAGAATTCTACCAGGGTCTGAGGATATTGTTTTCTATTGCTTTGGTAGGAAAGCTACATATCATTATAATAGTGAACCCATCATCATCATAATTTCAGCCGGAAAAACGTCCACTGCTGGATATAAGCCTCTCCCAAAAATCGCCATAACTACCGGTTTGGGTTTGTGTTGTGTGCTCATTGGGTGTTTTTGCCATAATCCCCACGCTAGGCAGGTCAGATGTCGATAATTTTAAAATTTACTCTAAGGGCGCTGCTGCCCATCCTCTGGCTAATCCCTTAGTTGCCTTTTACGATACCCACAGAATGAGATGGGTTGGTGCTATTCTTAGCCGGCACCACACGAAAGAACTCATCATACCATTTTTTTAAACTATACAATATCAGCATTCTCATATACTCTGGTGCGTTCATACTAACTTAAGTAGAAAATTAGTCATTGTAGTATGAGAAAAACTGCGTCGCTTGTGCGGAGCTATTGAAGATTTACACCATTTATTGGTGAAGTGTGTCCGCTGTAAATAATTGAGGAAGAATCTGACAGAAACCTTAAAGTTGAACAAATTCGACATAACTATATTCAATAGCCTTTTGCCCGAACCAAACTGTAAAATACTGAAGAGCAAAAAATCCGCAAACATACACGCTGTTAGTAAGACTGAAATAGATATTAGATAAGTTAAATGTAGTCGTTATATAAGGATACGATGGGACTGTCATGCACATTCTGTGTAAAAGATCCTTAGAAATAAATAAGGTTTCCTTGTTTTGGCTGTTAATGTACCATCAAATGTAAGCTATGGTTTGGCAAATCAACATTAACATTAGTCAAAACAATATTTTTGTTGTATCATAGTTTTAAGTGTTATAAATAACATTCCAGTTTAATAACAATGCTGTAATATGCGGCGCAATTCCGCAAATCTGTTTACTCGAGCAGTTTCCTAGAAACAAATGGGAATGTAACACAATTAATGTTATTTACGAACGCTCACTTTTATATGAAAGGAACTTCTTGTTACTATTGTCATAATATTGTATGACATAACCCCTGGTTATTGTATCCAAAATATTATTATTATATGTATATAAAATATTATATTTATCTAGAATCTAGACGGTATGAAGAATATTTGGATCATCATATCAGCTACAGGACGTCCACTGCAGAACAAAGGCCTCCCCCTTAGATTTCCACAACGAGCGGTTACATGCCGCCCTCATCCAACGACTCCCAGCGACCTTCATCAGGTCGTCTGTCCACCTCGTTGGAGGTCGTCCTACGCTGCGTTTTCCGGTGCGCGGTCTCCATTCGAGAACCTTTGTGCCCCAATGGCCATCAGTTCTACGAGCAATGTGCCCTGCCACTTCATTTTTTTTCATTTTTTGCTAATCCTTTCACCTACGTTGAGAACTTTAGTTCTTCTACGTATCTCCTCATTTCTGATTCGATCTCGTAGAGAAATACCAAGCATAGCTCTCTCCATAGCTCACTGAGTGACCTTGAGCTTTCTTATGAGGCCCATTGTGAGTGACCACGTCTCTGTTGCATATGTCATCACTGGTAACACACACTGGTTAAAGACTTTCGTCTTGAGGCATTGCGGTATTGTTGACGAAAAGACGTTGCGAAGTTTCCCAAAAGCCGAGTCGGTTTCGACGAATCGAATATTTGGATATTACTTGAAAAAATTATATAACGGGTTTAGTAATATCGTAACTAAAACTGATATCACGGATTTAGTACATGATTTTGAAACCCTCAGCGTTAGAATTTTGCGTTGGTCTTTTTATGAATCTTCAGAGGATGATGGGCAGCAGCGTCCTTCGAGTACATTCAAAATTCAACTGCGATCGCCAATCCGTCTGCTAAGCGTGGCGATTATGGCAAGACTCCCCAATGAGCACACAACACACCATATCGGTCGTTGTGGGGATCTTTGGGGGAGGCCTGTATCCAGCAGTGGATTTCATTCGGCCGGAGTGAGTGTGTGAAGTGTATGAGATTTTTCAAGATCATCTAACTGATTTTAGTATAAAATAATTGTTCTTGTCTATCCTAAAGTTATTTTGTATAAAAACGCAATAAACCAGCTATTTTCACATAAACTGCAATCTAAATAAATCTAATATATTAATATATAATATTGCAGTCTGTTTAAAATTGCTTCTGTTATGAGTAAATATAGACGTACGAATTTAAAGAGAATATTTTACTGCTAAGGAGATAGTCTTAAGAGTTGGTTCATTATTTCGGAAGTCTTTGATTATGAGGAAGTTACAGCAATTTATAATTATTTCACTTTTCATGCATTTCAAAATATAATAAGGGACTTTGTAAAATAATCTTCATCGAAAATAAATATAGAACAAAGAAGTAATACTCCGAATCAATGATATACCCAAGCACAAACTGCAGATCATAGAAATTTAGAGTTTCATAAAAAATATTTGCATCATTCATCATCAAATAATGTCATCATAAAATTTCATCTTTATCGAAAATAAATATAGAACAAAGAAGTAATACTCCGAATCAATGATCAATCTAAATAAACCTTTTTTTTTTTTTTTTTGATAAAAACGTTGCCCCACACTAGAATTTCTCCTGTGTCGTGGGTGCGTTTACAGACACAAATTCCACACACAATACACCCAGACCCGGAACAACTACCTGCAGATCGTACAAATATTTGTTCCGAGCGGGAATCTAACCCACGACCCGGTGCGCAGCAGCCGACTGTATCAGCCACTGCACCAACCGTGCCGTCTAATTCTATTATATCTAAACGTCTATTTCACTATAGTTCACGGATAACGTCATCTTTTGCATTAGTATAATAATATCATATCATAGTACAATAATTACGTAGCGTTCTGATCGCGTTGTTTACGATACATTGCGTGTTTCAAAATTACAAAACCATAACCTATTATTTCCGAGATAAATGCCTATCTATTTTTATTACAAGATGAAGTGTGACCTCTTCTCAAAGTTTTCGGTACGTTGTCACTCACACCCTGTATAAGTATGAGCGCGGTTAATTCTCTTATCAGCTGCCGCCACAGTCATATTTTGCATCGATCCTGGAAGATTCTGGTTTGCAAAATTAAGCTTCGAGCGAGAACTCTTTGAATAGGCAACATCGAATCAGCGTTTCTTGTAGGGGTGGCTCGCTGTTTTAAGCTGTCAATATAATAGCTAATAATTTGATGTTAAAGATTAAAAGATATCGAAATAGAGAAATCTAACACATAAAGTGTGCGTAAAATACCCAAAGAAACTTGATTTTCACATGAGTAAACGAACATCATTTCATAACTTCATTTTAATTTTTTTCTCGATACAACGAAAACAATATTTCACGTCAATGCCTGGCTCAGAATGTTAATTCTGTGTACTTATGCCATGTGGGCTCTAGTTTGAAACATTTAAAATAACAACAGATTAATTCCAAAATAAAGATACTCCAAAACAAAATCCGAGAAGACAATCTACATCATCCAGAGAAAAGGAAAAATTGGGAGCATTACAATTTAAAGGAACGCTTGACAAATGAAACGTCAGAGTTTTCGTCATAATCCTCGGAGTGATGTCCGCTAATATTGCAGTCTGTTTAAAATTGCTTCTGTTAAGAGTAAATATAGGCGTACGAATTTAAAGAGAATATTTTACTGCTAAGGAGATAGTCTTAAGAATTGGCTCATTATGAGGAAGTCTTTGATTATGAGGAAGTTACAGCAATTTATAATTATTTCACTTTTCATGCTTTTCAAAATATAATAAGGGACTTTGTAAAATAATCTTCATCGAAAATAAATATAGAACAAAGAAGTAATACTCCGAATCAATGATATACCCAAGCACAAACTGCAGATCATAGAACGTTAGAGTTTCATAAAAAATATTTGCATCATTGCATGCATCATCAGGCTGAGTTGATCCTCAGTAAAAAAAACCTCATTTCTCAAATCAAGCAAAATAACCTTTTAAGTGACTCTGAGCATCATTTCGGCCAAGTGAAGTCCACTGCTGGACACAGGCCTCCCGCAAAGATCACCACAACGACCGATATGGGTGTGTTGTGGGCTCATTGGGGGTTTTTGCCATAATCGCCACGCTTGGCAGACGGGTTGGCGAGCGCAGTTGAGTTGTTAATGTACTCGAAGGACGCTGCTGCCCATCCTCCGGCTAATCCCTTAGTCGACTTTTACGACACCCACGGGAGGAGATAGGGTGGTGGTATTCTTAGCCAGCACCACACGGCGCGACGCGCGACTCTGTGCAGATAATATAAAATTTTGTCTGATATAACTTTTCAAAGAAGCAAAGAAATAATGTCTAAAATGTTTTTGGGATACCTCAAGAACGTTATCTGATTCCATATCCCAAATGTATCGTTACATACATTAATGAAATGACTGCATCACAGCGCTGAAGAAATAACGACTAAAGTATTTTTTAGCGACACTCAAAAACGATATCCGAGTCAATATCCAAAATCATCACAGTTGTGGTGCCAGCTGCGAATAGCGCCAACCCATCTCATCCCGTGGGTGTCGTAAAAGGCGACTAAGGGACTAACCGGAGAATGGGCAGCAGCGTCCTTCGAGTACATATATAACGCAATTGCGATCACAAACCCATACCAGTCATTGTCGCAATCTTTGGGGAAGGCTTCTGTCCAGTAGTGGACAATTTTCGGCTGAAATTATGAAGGCATGATCATTGTGCTTACGTGTATATTTGTCATACACACTGGCATGCATTATCCTCATATAACTTTTCAAGATTCTGTAATAAAACTGTGTTACTTACTTTCACATATTATAAAAGAGTATACGTTTTGATGCCAGTTTTTCTCCATACGACCAACGACTTTTTTTTTTGTTACAATAAAACACTTTTATACGGATTCTATCGCGTATATTTTAGGTTTTTGTTTTTCCTGACGTTTCGAACCCTGCAGGGTTCGTGGTCACAGGATGACTAAGGTGACGGGCGTCGTTACAGATTTAAAAAGTTATTTTATTTTATCTACCGTACAATTATAATCAAGAATTATTTCGATGCACGCAGTGATCACACAGTGTCTTTTTTTTATTTTAACTTTGCCCCACCCTGCTATTTCTCTTGTGTCGTGGGTGCGTTTACAGACACAAATTCCACACACAATACACCCAGACCCGGAACAACTACCTGCAGATTGTACAAATATTTGTTCCATGCGGGAATCGAACCCACGACCCGGGACGCAGCAGCCGACTGTATCAGCCACTGCACCAACCGTGCCGTCAACTTGAGACCGTACAACTATTTAAATCTTGACTATTTGTAAGTATACCCCATTTATGGTATAAAAGAAAAAAACTATACTTATTTCCAAATAAGTGTGTATTCAGACGTGAAACAAAGCTCTACATCAGAGTGCTATGTATTGGGGGTGCATGAAAAGAGCCTTCAAGAGTGACGATACCGAAGTACGTCAAGCGTACCCTGGGCAGTTAACGCCGTTACCAAATTTGCTGACTTGCTAATCCATTCAAAATGGCATGTGCCATTTCCATTTGCAATTTAGCTCGAGCTGACGGGACAGAAGTGTTACGTATTTTCAGTATTGTTATATTTTTTAATCGATGGAAAATAGTAACGGTACAGTCTCCAACCTCATCATCATCATCATCATCATATCGGTCGATAGGCTTCCACTGCTTAACAAAGACCTCCCCTATACATTTCTACAAGAACCAGTTAAATGCGGGCCACATCGAATGACTCCCAATGACCTTCACCAGGTCGTCTGTCCATCTCATTGGAGGCCATCCTACCCTGTGTTTTCCCATGCGCGGTCGCTACTCGCGAACCCACAACAGCCATCAGTTTTAGAATCTATATGTCTTACCCATTATTACTTCAGGTTAGTAATTCTGTTGTTTATCGTTATTTATATTATGTTCTGTCGGCAACTTGATGATTCCATCTCATAAAGAGATACCAAGCAAAGCATAAAATAATCATAAGTTCTGCAATCTAAACATGATATAATTTTCCTTGCAACTAAATATTTATGTTTATGTATATGCTATAAGCTATAAAGTTGTAATATATCAAAGATAAAAATTTCATTCAAAGTAAAATTGCAATAACATAATCTATTTTAAATTAATTCGTTTGTATTTTCGTTTCAATAATTACGTTCTTCCTTTGTTGTTTTTAAGTGAGGTCCCTTCAAAGAATTTTACGCCGAGAATTATAATAACACAGGAGCAAAGTTAACAATTTAGATACTACAACGGTATTAACATTTTATAAATATAGAATAATCGTATCATTATGATACCGCATGTAGTCCAATAAACAGAGAAAAGGCCGTCGATTTCCATGTCTTCTTTTCAAGCAGTGACCTTACTTTCTAGCATTTCTTCTCATTACTAACACACACTTCATTCTGTAGTGTAACTACCCCTCTGAAAAGTCGTTATCTCACCATGGGCAAAGGTAATTCTGAAGGGGAAAATTAAAGCAGCTGCTTGATTTCTTCCTACCTTTGGATATAAAAAGAAAATATATCACAAGGAGATGTATTAAGAAGCTTACATAACGCAGGGCAGTTTGTGGCGAGCTGAATGTGAGTGGCGACACTGCGTACCCGAATGCCCCAGAGAGTCGATCAAGGCCTCGCCTTTATTGGTCGGCTGGAGTGGGATCCCATGAGCACCCACAGGATTTTCAAGTCCGGCTTATCTTAGCCGATCAGAGGGGGGCCACCAGGGATATGCTCAGGGATGGAAGTGTCTAACACTGATATAGAATCGGGTACTAATTCACATCCCAAACGGCTGTATGTGAATAAATCGTTACCTAGTATAAAGAGTATAAGTACACATATTAACACATAATCATCATTTCAGCCAAAAAACCTCCACTGCTGGACAGAAGCCGGCCAAAGATTGTGTTGTGAGCTCATTGGGGGGTTTTGCTATAACCGCCACGCTTGGCAGACGGGTTGGCGGTCGCAGTTAGGTTATAAATGTACTCGAAGGACGCTGCTGCCCATCCTACGACTAATACCATAGTCGCCTTTTACGACACCCACGGGATGAGATGGGATGGTGGTATTCTTAGCCGATTCCACATAATACCTATACCTAAACATATAACTGTATCCGTACTTACACAGAAACTAGCCTCAAAGATAACCTTCTATCATCTCCTCCAAATAAATCATGTCGGTCCAATATACCTTTATAGGCACCCCCGGCATTAGGCGCGTACTTGAGCGATTTTTCTTCATTATTATTCACGGCAGTATCTAGCTACCGCAGCAACCCTCACTACTCTACATTGGTATTCTGGATGTGGGTAGACAAATAAGTTAAATAAGTTTATGCGAGGATGGCGCACTCAATGTGGTTTACGATGAGCTGTCAAATATTTGAGATAAAGGTGGTCGGAAAACGCTGAGGCAATCGATTTGTGGTCGGGAAGTTCGGTCGATAAAACATTTCTTAGTTATCAGGCATTTCTTTTGTGTTGATCCTGCAATGCCGTGTGGTTCATCATCATCATCATTTCGGCCGAATGAAGTCCACTGCTGGACACAGGCCTCCCCCAAAGTTCACCACAACGACCCATATGGGTGTGTTGTGTGCTCATTGGGGGGTCTTGCCATTATCGCCACGCTTGGCAGACGGGTTGGCGATCGCAGTTAAGTTGTGAATGTACTCGAAGGACGCTGCTGCCCATCCTCCGGTTTAATCCCTTAGTTGATTTTTACGACTCCCACGGGATGAAATGGGGTGGTGGCATTCTGAGCTGGCACCACACGACACGTTGCCGTGTGGTTGCTGGCACAGAATAGACCACCCGTCGCAACCCATAGGTATCCTAAAAGGCGACTAAGGGTTGATATCAAGAGGACTTTGACTTTGAAGGCTCATGTTTGTCAGTGGACGTTTACAGGGTGATCTGTGTGTGTGTGTCTTAAAGAATTTGAATGCTATTATAGCTTTGCACAGAGTTCCATTTGACTTATACAGCAGTGTAGACGTAGTAATTAACCTACCTATATCCAAACATCTTGACATAATATACAAGGTGAAAGAGACAACGTACCGAAAGCTTTGGAAAAAGTCACGCCTATACTAAAACAAGCAATGTCTCGGAAATAATAGGTTACAGTGTATGCCATTTTTGAGCACGAAATGGATCGTAAACAACGCAATAAAAACGCTACGTGATTATTGTACTGTAATATGATGATATTATTTTGCGAGCAATGACTTCGTACGTGAACTGTAGCGAAACAACAGCCGTATAGTTTTTATTTCACAATCATCAATTCAGCCGAAATACGTCCACTGCTGGACAGAACCCTCCCCCAAAGAACGCAACGACCGGTATGGGTTGGTATTGTGTGCTCATTAGGGGGTTTTGCCATAATCGCCGTGTGGTGCCGGCTCAGAATGCCACCACCCCATCTCCTCCTATGGGTGTCGTAAAAGTCGACTAAGGGATTAGCCGGAGGATGGGCAGCAGCGTTCTTCGAGTACATTAACAACTCAACTGCGATCGCCAACCCGCCTGCCAAGCGTGGCGATTATGGCAATACCCCCCAATGAGCCCACAACACATCCATATCGGTGGTTGTGCATCTTTGGGGGAGGCCTGTGTCCAGCAGTGGACTTCATTCGGCCGAAATGATGAATGAAATGATGATGCCATAATCGCCACGCTTGGCAGATGGGTTGGTGATCGCAGTTAGGTTATAAATGTACTCGAAGGACGGTGCTGTTCATCCTCCGGCAAATCCCTTAGTCGCCTTTACGACACCCATAGGATGAGATGCAGTGGGGGTATTCTTAACTGGCACCACACAGCATTAATGTTTTTCGCGAATATTACACATTATAATAAAACACTATTAAACGTAGTATCCTGTACTCGTCTATCATAGATTTATGTTTTTCCTGACTGAAAAATGGATTGAAACCATTTACACGCATGAATCACTCACAGTGTCTTAATGTTTTTAGTGTGGAATGTTGTTTACTGCATGTATCGTTTTTTTTTCATTTGTTTTGTACGGTAGATAAAATTACTTTTAAAATCTTTAACGACACTTGTCACCTTAGTCATCCTGCGACCACGAACCCTCCAAAGTGTTCGAAAGGTCAGGAAAATCTAAAATCTATATTATATCTACCCGGAGTCACCCGTTTAAAAGTGTTTTATTATAACTTCTACAATCACTTGTTCCTCTTAGAAGGTATATCGTTACACAAAACATACCCGCCCTGACCATAAGCCAATACGTTTTACGAAACCGACCAAACCAAATCAAAGCTCATGAAAAATTTAACTGTCCTATCAATCGGGCAGACCTTTTCCCTTCGGAAGTATCAGAACTCAAAGACGTGGGTAGATCATGTTTATAGCTGTATCGTTATTTGGGTTGCAAAAGGTAATTTTAGATAAAATAAAAGTGAAATCTCATGAAATTTGACTGCTTGACTTACATAACTTTGGTTATTTGATGCGTGTGTCATATATCTGGTCGTTGAAAAAATGTATAGGGGAGGCCTTTATTCAGCAGTGGACGGCCACTCAAGCAGTCAAATTGATTAAATTTAATTCAGGAAACATATATGCAATTTTCAACAAAATAATCCGGAATTACTATTTTTGACCAACACTTCACGTTACACACAGAAATATCCAAATGTTCTTAATGGTGTGTGTAGCTCACCAACCCGCACCAGGCCTGCGTGGTGAACTAAGACCTAAAACCTTTCTCATCTTGAGAAAAGGCCGGTGCGCAGGAGGTTAGTAATGTTCTGATTATGCATGTATACTAACAGCAAAAATAATTAGGTATGTTCGATCCTTGTCTAGTTTAAGGTAGTTTTTAAGCTCTATTTAATATTATGCCTTCTACCCTCACTTCTGGTGAAGTGACGGAGATGAGCAGCCATTTTGGCACAAGGGAGTCGACGTTCGACTACCGAAAGCTGTGTTGCGGTGCCGTGCACGCCTTTGTGTCTGAAATCACATTGTACAGCTTGACTTTTCTTCACCTAGTGAATAGTGCTTACTGATCGTATCAGAACAAAACTTAACATTCAAATGTGTGTGCCTACGATTTGGATTCCGTGAGACTTTTCTAGAAACTTATAGTGACGTCACATCCATCCCCGAGGAAGCGAGCTGTCTCAGCAAGCCTGATCCGATCCGGGATAAGGGAGAAGCTTAAGGTTGGTGGAGTTGGGATTACTTTATTCTAGACAAGGATCTAAATTGTAGTCATAGTATCGTAATTCAAAAGTCTTCAAAAGTTCCTCATACAGTCCACTACCTCTTTAGGTCCACGTGCTACAAGGTACATACACTTGGTTTAGTAAAAATAATTAGGTACATACGTGTGGTGCGGGCTACGAATATCACCAACCCATCTCATCCCGTGGGTGTCGTAAAAGCCGGTTAATTAAACAAAAACAACAACAACAATTATTATGATTTAAAAAGAGTAACCATGGAGTTTCTTGCCCGTTCTTCTCCATAGGAAATCAACATCTTGGAACGCGGCAACTAAAGCCATGACGAATCATAAGTGGCTGTATATGGTTTAACATGAATAAAAATATTTTTATCTTATCTTATCTTAAACGTTGGATGGGCTGCAGTGTCCTTCGAATACATTAACTACTCAACTGCGATTGCCAATCCGCCTGCCAAGCGTGGCGATTATGGCAAAACCCGCCAATGAGCACACAACACACCAATATCGGTTATTGTGGCGATCTTCGAGGGAGGCTTGTGACCAGCAGTGGACTTTATTTGGCCGAAATGATGACTTGGTTTAACCGGAAAACCGGAAACATTACCCTTCTATTAGAATATTAATCTGTTGTACTTACAGCCAGTATTATATACGACGTAATATAGTTTTTAATCCCAAAACATTTTACCGAAATAAGTCTTTATAATCAGCCTGATTCCTAATTAAGAATGGCAAGCTTTTAGTCTAAGTACTCACAATTTTAGTAAAACACGACAAACACTGAATATTATTAGAGAAAAGGAGTTAAATGGCATTTTGCCGTCTGTCTAACAAGAGGAAAATTAATATTGTAATAGTTGTAAGAAGCCAAGTTCTTCCCTGTTAACTGTAGTGGTGGTCATTTAGGGGCCCGTCTTGTGAGCGACGAGTAATTTTTTTGGACCTTAGTCTCCAAAAACGCTCATCCGACCTAAAAAACCTCCTGAATTTCTTTGAGGATAAATGGGTGAAGATAATTTCGGAATGGTAGTGGTTTTTGATAGCATGACTGTTTCTTCATACTGTTCATTAGAAATATTTGTTTCACTTGTATTATTTCCCCCTTTTTTTTTATTGGTGCCCAGTGGAAATTCTTCATGAACTTCCTTGGCCCCGGGGAAGGGCAAAGGGGTATGCCGGACTCCTACCGGCTTAAACCACTGGAAAGGTCATCTTTGGCACCTAAGGGAGGCCCTAGGTCCTCGTATGATCACACTAGAGGCGCCCACTGGTGCTACGCCTATAGGCACATCTCGGAGAGGGTGACTGTAAAGTGGTCACCCCCCCGGAGGGATTGTAAAGGATCCCTCAAAGCATCCCACGGCAGCGCGTGACCACATGCGTGCCACCGTCTTCTCTTGGGTCGCTCAGTGTGGGCACGCAGATTCCCCAATCTACGCACCCGCGAACCCAGAGGTCCCCCACCTTATAGCAACGGCAGGGGTTTTCAGGCGTATCGGAATTAGGCGCCAGGGCGGTTGTTACCCCGGCGCCGTCTCCTCCTTCTTCGAGCGGGATCGGCCCTCTCCCGATCCCGCTCTACTGTCTCCTTCTGGAGCATGACGCTCTCACAGAAGGAGACCACTGCATTCCAGTTTTCATGCTCTGCCAACATAGCCGACACTACTGCTGGCAGAGAGAGATCTTGCCCGATCCGATCGACCAGGATACGCCGCTCGGCGGCCCAAGCAGGGCACGCCTCGAGCGTCTGCTGTGCGGTATCCTGGTCGCTATCACAATGGTGGCATTGTGCCGTGGCTTCACGTCCTATCCTGTGCCGGTACGCACCGAAACAGCCGTGGCCGGTGAGCACCTGCGTCAGGCGGTAGGTAACGCGCTCGCTCCTTTTGAGCCAGGCTCCAAAGAGCGGCAGGACGGCCTCCACGACGTGCTTGGTCGCAAACTGCATCCGCAGGCGGTGACGCCACTTGCCAAGTGCGCGCCGCCGAGCTAGACGCCTCAGCCTGTCCAACGCCCCTGGAGGTGTGCCTTCGCCGCTCTGGCGGAGGGAGCGTGTCTGGTCGTAGACCCACGCATCCATCTCCGCCAGGATGTCGAAAGGCGGAAAACGCGCCAGGAGAGTTGCCGCCTCGTAGGACACTGTTCGGTATCCTCGTGCGATCCGGATAGCCACTCTGCGCTGCAGACCATGTATTTTGGTTCTGCAGCGCTGAGCGCCTGATAGTCGAGCCGACCATACAGGTGCCCCATATAGAACCACGGACCGCACGACGTACCCCGTAGAGACGGCGAACTTCCTCACATGGTCCCCCGAGATTGGGCAGTAGCCGGTGTAGTGCACCCACTACCCTCTCGACTCGGGGGACGAGGTGCTGGAAATGCTCTTCGAAACCCCAACGACTGTCCAGGGTGAGCCCCAGGTATTTCATGTACCGGCCCACCCCGATTCGCGCGTCACCAACGCGTATCCACGTACTGGGTGGTTCTCTGCTCCTCGGCAGTTTGTGGAACCATAGCGCCTCGGTTTTTTGAGGCGCTATCCGCAGACCCAGGGCGTGGATTTTGGCCACGACAATTGCCACCGCTTGCTCCGCAAGCCGGATGGTTCCCTCGAAGGACTCCCTGCTGGCCAACACCAGAGTGTCGTCAGCGTAACAGACTAAGCTGACGCCAGCAGGGAGAACGACACGCAGGACCGCATCGTAGGCGAGGTTCCATAAGAGGGGGCCGAGAACTGACCACTGCGGAACCCCACACGTAATCTCCCTCCGCTTTACGCTACCGTCCCTGCCCACGTAGCGAATGTACCTATCACGCAGATAGGGCCTCTATGATGCCCTGCAGGTAGGGTGGACACCGATGATAGACTAGTGCCGCCCTAATAGCGCCCCACGGGATGGAGTTGAAGGCGTTGACAATGTCTAGACTGACCGCCAACGCCACCCCACCCCGCCGGGACACTGCCTGTTCCGACAACGAGCGGGCGCGAAGAATCGCGTCGATGGTGGACCGCCGCTGCCGGAAGCCATACTGACTTTCAGCCAGGTCGGGGCCAACTCGCGACAGGTGCTCAACGAGTCTTCGGGTAATTATTCTTTCGAGTAGCTTCGAAGCCTCGTCGAGCAGGCAAATGGGACGGTATGCAGAGGGAGACTCTGCAGCCCTTCCTTCCTTCTTCAGGAGAACCAATCCGGCTTCCTTCCAGCCGGACGGGAACACGCCAATACGGAGGCAACTGGTGAACAGCCGCCTCAAGCGGTCCCCAAGAGACTGTAGTGCATACACCCAAGCACGGCCCGGAATGCCGTCCGGACCCGGTGCGGTGTTGCGGCTCTTCAGGCGGCCAATGGCTCGGCCCAGCTCCCCTTCCGTAACCCCCAACTCCTCGGCCCAGACCAAGGCAATCGAGGGTGGAGAGGGACCAGGATGGTCCCGAACCGCCGGAAAGAGCGTTGAAAGTACTCCCTCCAGCAAATCCGGGGCCATGGTTTCGGTTACCGGGGGGACATATGGGCGCAATTTGCCCACTACCAATCGGTAGGGTCTCCCCCACGGATTCCTATCCAGTCCCTCAAGGAGTTCGCTCCAGGACCGAGCCTTCGCATCACTGATGGTGGTCTCTTACACCTGCGTGGCCGCCCGGTAGGCCATATAGGCCTCGTCAGTCTCTCCGGCTGTAAGCACTGCGCCGGCGGCGGCATCGTTGGTACCGGCGGCGGGATGCCAGGCAGACCGCGCGTAAATGCGCGATCTCATCTGACCACCAGTATACAGCCGTACGCCGGGAGCGCCTGGCCCGGGGCATGGATGCGTCGCATATTGACGTCATCGTCTCCCGGAACCAAGACGCTTCCTGTTCTGCATCGGGCAAGATCCCTTGATTGACCTCTGGTATTATTTCTCCCTGGCCCTGAGATTATGAAGAAATGCTTTTGAAGGAATTTAATAATCATTGAGGAAATTGTAATTAAATTTGAAGCAACCTTTGGAATTAACAAACGAACAAACGACCGACTACATGGGCTGTAGGTAGTCATTTTGAGGGGAATTTACCAGTTCTTAACCACGCTGGGCAGGCAGGTTAGTGGGCGCAGAATGGCTGCTGTTCCATCCTCTGATTTAGAGTCCTTCAGTCGTCTTTTACGACATCCACGGGAGGAGATGGAGTGGTGCTATTTCGGAATACACAGGGAAAACAACGAAGTTAAAATTACATATTTACTAGTTTGTGCATTAAATATGGAAAAGAGCGTTGTTGGATATAACGTGACAAACATTTTTTCTATTAAGTATCATTATGCAAAATTTCTGCGAACCAAATCATTTTGTGGCCTGGCCGTGTGTTGCCTTGCATATAATAGGCACTCTCTCTCATCTCAAGGGTGTATGAAGAGTGATTGAAGGATCGTTACAAAAGATCCCTTTTGATGAGGCCAGCAGCATTTACCCTCTCTCTTATACTTGGCTAAAATAGAGAGAGAACATAAAAATATGTTTTGCAATCGAAAAACAAAATTAAAGACCAAGAGATTTTCACAGTCGTCGATTTATACTACACTAGGATTTCTCCCGTGTCGTGGGTACAGTTTAGACATAAATTCATGCATAAATACACAGACCTGGATCAACCTGTAGACTATAGAAATATTGGCCTACAAGTATCGAACTCACTATGTGTTTCGCAGTAAGCCAATCGCTTAGCCACATCACCAACCTTGTCGTAACAAAATATACTATACAATTACTGGACAATAATCGTGCAAACAAAATTAAAAAGGCGAACACCCCCAGCCATAGGTAAGTGGAAGAAACACTAACCACAGCTGTGGTATCTTATTCAGTAAAAGCCCGGAATGCCCCTCCGCCCCTAAGGCGGTGGAAAGCCATGAGAATATCCCCACGACAAAAAAAGGTTCTACTGGCGCAAAAATGATATCAAAATAATATTTTGGGTAACCTTGACGTTTCGATCAAGTTACGAATTTTGATGTCTACTCGTGACCACGGTCGATGCCACTTAATCAAAGCCGAGGGTAGTCAAAATATTATTTTGATATTAATCTTTGTGTGAATAGAACCGACATTGTCTTCAAATAATGTATTCAATTTGCGAAAGTTAAGGAGTAATTATATCATTAAAATCCAGGAAGCAAAAACCTTAATAGTATCTATAAAACCTTATAAACCACCAAATTCTCAAATGAAAATTTAGTATTTCGAAGAAATTCGAGCGTACGTTATCGTGTGTATAATGAAAGATGTAAGGAGCGAAATAATGAAAGCGTATTAGGTACGTTTGTTTGTTGTGATCCTCTTACCTCCAGAGAAGATTAATGCTGAGTAAAGTTAGTATGGTTTTTAACCTGTATTAAAAATCGTAAAACATAATACAAGGGTCACACTGAATGTCTTTAGAATTGACTACTAAAAAAAAAATTGCCCGTGAAAAGTGTACCTAAATTTCGAATAAAGAACTCTCTGGTAAGCTGTAGATGTTCATTGAATTCATATGTCATTTGCTTTTATAAATTAGGGGCAATGTAATAAGTGCATCTCGTGCGTCGACATGATTGTGACTAGAGAAAACTTTCGCCGCATAATATATTACGACTTTGGTTACGGTCTTAATCAACAACTATGGTGTAATAGACTTCGATTAGCATTTCATGATGAAGCCCTATCTCGTGCCACTATTTATAACTGGTTTAATTAATTTAAACGTGCTCGAAGAAGTGAGATTGAGTAATCTAAAGTAAAGCGAGTGCTTATGATTTGCGCGAAGGACGTCCTTCTATGGCGATCACTGAAGATAACGTGAGTTCTGTGCGGCTAATGATAGAAGCTGATAAAAGAGTGACATGACAGATCTGGGTAAGTTTAGTCACTGGTATGAGTCAACTGCAAAACGTCTTACACGAACTTTTAGGCTTCGGAAAGCTTTGTACCAGATGGATAGATCATAATTTGAAGGAAGATCAAAAACGCCGTCGTTTGTTTTGGTGCCGTTAAATGCTTGAAAAACATAACGCCCCTCCGTTATGTTTTTCAAGCATTTAACCCAAATGCTGTGTTTGACATTGTCACAGGTGATGAAAGCTACAATTGGGTCAGATTTTAAAAATAAATTGGTGGATTTCATTTTCATGGTACGTAGCCCTCTTCACGCGAGTTCAACACGCACATGTCCGGTTTGTTTAAACAATTTGAATTATCTCTTGTACTACAGCCCCTAAAACATTCACTGCTTGAACATGAGTCTGCCAATAATCACTACAATATCACATAACATAATTCATATTTTTAAGATAATGTGAACTACCTCTTGCATTACATCTTGTACTCAATTGATAAAATAAAACGTTGTTTAATACACACATACACACAAGCCCCAAAAATATCCACGGCTTGTACACGATCCTCCCAGTGACCATTACAATGGGTGGTCATGTATGTCACTAATACCTTGAATTCAGTACATTATTCTGGAACCCTCAGAGTAAAAATTTAACTGATTTCGGTATAAAATTATTGTTTTTGCCTATGTTAACGCTATTTTGAATAAAAACAATATTAATTATATGCTTTCACGTAAAACTGCAATGTGAATAAAAATAAACGGCTGTTAGGCCACAGTTCATCGCTCGTAGTAGCATAATAAAATCGTAGCACTGTAAGTACAATATAACGTAGCGTTCAGGGGTGCAATTCTCTAAGCTCAAACATCCATACATCCTTAAATACAGGGGTGCAATTCTCTAAGCTCAAACATCCATACATCCTTAAATACAGGGGTGCAATTCCTTAAGCTTAAACATCCATACATCCTTAAATGCAGAATCGAAATAACGGTGTAAAATCAATTTGTTGTTCGCTAAGACATGATTGAAGCTATTCAAGGATACCTTACAGACAGTAGGCCATGAGGATCAATCTTAGCGAATACCAAATTGGGTTATCACAGTTATTTAAATTCTGTGTTCAAGGATGTATGGATGTTTCAGCTTAGAGAATTGCACCCCAGAATTAAAATAACGGTGATAACCCAACTTGGTATTTGCTAAGTTGGTCCTCATGGCTTAGCTTTTGCAACGTGTCCTTGAATAGCTTCAATCATGTCTTAGCGAATACCAAATTGGTTTTACACCGTTATTTAGATTCTGTCTTCACGGATGTATGGATGTTTGAGCTTAAGGAATTGCACCCCTGATCGCGCTGTTTATGATATATTGCGTGCTCAAAAATGACAAAAGCTACAACCTATTACTTCCGAGATAAATGGCTTTCATTTCCTATTTTTATTATAAGCCTGAGTGTAACCTCTTTCTAAAGTGTTTGGTAGTTGTCACCGTATATACACCTATACCGGATGTAAATTAAAAATATTAACAATCTAAAATATGTTTCATGTAAGTGGAAGGTGCGAAGTGGAATGAATTAAATGAAATGTTAACTTAAGCTGCTTATCCTTTTTTTCTTTTTTGAAAACTTTGCCCCACAATAGGATTTCTCCAGTGTCGTGGGTGTGTTTACAGATATGAATTCCATACTCAGACCCGGGACAACTACCTGCAGACCATACAAATATTTGTTTCGTGCGGGAATCGAACCCGACGACCCGGAGCGCAGCAGACGACTGTATCAGCCACTACACCAACCGTGCCGTCGGTCTTGAATTATCATCATCATTTCAGTTGAAGGACGTCCACTACTGAACAAAAACCTCCCTCATATAGTTCCACTTCAACCGGCTACATGCCACCCGCATCAAATAACTCAAGTTATTTGAGTCAGGCAGTCAACTTTCATCAATTTTATTTACGTTTTACGTGAACAAATACCTTTTGTGACCAAAGTAACGATTCCTACAGTTATAAACATGATCTACCCACAACGTGTCACTGTACCTTTGAGTTCTGATACTTCCAAAGGGAAAAGGCCTGGTCAATTGACGGGTCTTTGAAATGTTTAATGTGTTCGATTTGGTTTTTCTTAAAACGTGTTGGCTTGTGGCCAGGGCAGGTATGTTTTGTGTAACGATAGACCTTCCGAAAGGGATGAGAAATTGAGGAAATAATTAAATGTTTGATTTATTGAAATGCGGAAGTATAGATTATCAATCTTTGTAGATTATATTTAATTACTAGCTGGGACCCGCGGTTTCACCCGCGTTTAATTTGAAATACATTTAGCTTTGACATAGGCACTTGACATAGAATATATACATTGAATTTAAAGGGATTTGTTTTTTTGCGCGGAATCCTAATTATTTTTCTAAAATAAAAGTAGCCTAAGTTATTCCTTATAACACCAGCTATCTGCCAGTGAAAGTCTCGTCAAAATCGGTCTAGCCGTTTCGGAGATTACCCGGAACAAACAGACAGACAAAAAAAAATTAAAATGCTTTTTTTGTTATATGTTCCGTATACACTTTCATATGCATTTAGTAAAAAGCTGTTATTTTGACATTACAAACAGACACTTCAATTTTATTTATTTGTATAGATAATAAGTGTTGATGTAGTGAAGAAATATGATTTGATGGCTGTATATCGATTATTAACATGTTTTTGTATTGGTTTGTTACCACGCCTAATTGTTTAATAACTCTAGTGAAATTTATTTATTTACTTGTATATTTATATTATATACATTTTTGCATAATCGTGGTACACAAGGCGGACTAAATGCTCTAAGTATCAGTAATTTATTGGGTTAAAAAAGAAATGCATCGCAAGATATTTTCAAAACATTGTGTAGTCGGAAATTCACGTGTAGGCAAAAATTAAAGTTCAAACGGCTTTTAAAATCGGGTTAAAATTTAGTGCAAGATCATCCATACACGGTTAGTTATTTACTTACAAGGGAAGCTAATAAAACTGGTACAATAAGGTTATTATTTATTGTCAACAACGTGAGACCCATAACATTTCACACCTTCATAAAAATTGGTGTGAAAGTACTTACACACTACATTATTAAGTTTAGAGTAAAGTGTTATATATTCTTAACAAAAGTTGTTCTCCCTCGGGCGTCCACATTTTCCTGTGACCAACTTTCACAGCCTATAAACACCTACTTGCATACATAGGTATATAAAAGTTATCATGTGGACTTTTTCAACTTTATATAGGTCAACTGCTGTCGCGCAGTTCCGTAATTATTTTTACTTTAAACATTTCTGCTGTAATTAATAACAGAGATTTGAGTACCTTGAATGTCGTGGTGGTTCGGAGGTTTACAGACTCGCTTGTTACGTACAGAGTTGTGGGTTCAAATCCTGGTACATATAACTTTTTCGATGTCATATTATGTACTTTCGATGGCACGGTTGGCGTGGTGACTATTCTATTCTATTCTTTTGTTGGCTCTCACGGGCTCAACATCAGCCGAACGCACTTTGACCCTATTGGGTCCATTGTGCTGCCCAAAGCCCTGCACTACTCCTCCGCTGGCAAATCAAAAAGTCCCTGTAGGTACTTCGCAATCATACCTGCCTGGAGCCGCGCAAAATCATCAGGCAATGGATAAGCCATTCCTAGATGTTTTGCCCTACGTCTTCCCAGAGCGTCACAGCTGCACAAAATGTGCTGCATAGACTCTTGATTGTCCATACAGAATCTGCATGTATCCGTTGTGCTAAGCTTCATCCTACGGAGCTGCTCCTTGGTGCCGAAGTGGCCTGTCATTGCGCCTATATAGTGCCTTAAATGGGTTCTGGTAAGATTTAATAGTCTCTTAAACCCATTTAGTCTTGTGCTGCAGAAAGTCTTGGAATGGTTTAGGCCTGGCGTGGTGACTAAGCGATTAGCTTTCTGCGCAACGTGTCGCGGGTTCGATCCCCGCTCTGAACAAATGTGTGTATGATCTACAAATAGTAGTTTCGGGTATGGCTGTTTGTGCGTGTGACATGTATGTGTGTAAAAAAGGGCGTAGGGGTATGCCAGATCCCTACCGGCTAAAACCACTGGAGCGGTCATCTTTGGCACCTAAGGGAGGCTCCAGGTCCTCGTATGATCTCACTAGAGCCGCCCACTGGTGCCACGCCTATAGGCACATCTCGGAGAGGGTGACTGTAAAGCGGTCACCCCCCGGGGGAATTGTAAAGGATTGACGGCACGGTTGGTGCAGTGGCTGATGCAGTCGGCTGCTGCGCTCCGGGTCGTGGGTTCGATTCCCGCACGGAACAAATATTTGTATGATCTGCAGGTAGTTGTTCCGGGTCTGGGTGTATTGTATGTGGAATTCATGTTTGTAAACGCACCCACGATACAGGAGAAATCCTAGTGTGGGGGCAACGTTTTATAAAAATAAAAAAAAAACCCCAAAGCGTCCCACGACAGCGCTTGACCACATGCGTGCTGCCGTCTTCTCTTGGGTCGCTCGGTGTGGGCATGCAGATTCCCCAAACTACGCAGAGGTCCCCCGCCTTATAGCAACGGCAGAGGGTTTCAGGCGTATGGGAATTAGGCGCCAGGGCAGTTGTTACCCCAGCACCGTCTCCTCCTTCTTCGAGCGGGATCGGCCCTCTCCCGATGCCGCTCTGCATTCTAGTTTTCGTGCTCTGCCAACATAGCCGACGCTACTGCTGGCAGAGAGAGATCTTGCCCGATCCGATCGACCAGGATCCGCCGCTCGGCGGCCAACGCGGGGCACGCCTCGAGCGTGTGCTGCGCGGTGTCCTGGTCGCTTTCACAATGGTGGCATTGTGCCGTGGCCTCGCGTCCTATCCTGTGCAGGTATGCACCGAAACAACCGTGCCCGGTGAGCACTTGCGGTAAGTGACGCGCTCGCTCCTTCTGAGCTGTGAACTGTACTTACGACACAGGAGAAATGCTAGTGTGCGATAATGTTTAAAAACACAGTTACCTAAGATACCACTTACTTTAACTGTGAAGGAAAACATCTTGAGGATACCTAAATCTAATGGTCTGGCCAACAAGCTGCTTGCCAATGCTAACCAGTGTTCCTTCTCAGTATGTTTGTATTGTGTTTATCAAAAAAATGGCGATGTAACGGTACTTGGGTGAAGTGAAGCTTTAAAATAGGGTTAGAACTTTCTAGAGACTATATAGTCAGTGCGCTTCGTTTGTACTCTTAATGAATGGCTGCTCCGCAGGTCGTTTGATTTACGATGTTGAAGTATTATTTACATAGCCCCGTGTTGGATCTTGGTTGTATACTTTGTTGGTAACATTTCTATTTTTAACCAATTTCAACATTGGTAACATTTATATTTTTAACCAATTTCAACAAAGGAAGTCATCTGAAGTCAAATCCATTTTAAAAAGGAAGCTGTTTATAAAGTGTTTCTATAGTCTACTATATGGTACGATAAGAAATCTTGGGATTGATCTGCTCTAATGTTCTAGGGTTATATTAATATTTCTGTATATAAAATAACATCAAATATATATACATATTAATGTTCATCTTGACATTAATTTTTTTATAAATACATTGCCCCACACTATAATTTTTCCTGTGTCATGGGTGCGTTTACAGATATAAATACCACACACAATACCCAGACCCGGAACAACTACCCGTAGATTAGACAAATATTTGTTCCGTGCGGGAATCGAACCCACGACTCGGAGCGCAGCAGCTGACTATATCAGCCACTGCACCAACCGTGCCGTCATTATTACATCATCATTTCTTACAATGGAATGTATTCATTCTTATAATGACTTTTGAATATACTATATTTGCTTAAATTATAATAATTACTTAATTTCTTATATTCACTCTATTTATTTAGATTTGATACTATATGCGCGAGTATCATGTGGTTTATTTATTTATTTCGTTTTATTGACGTGATAGATGTCTAGCAGAATAAGTATGTAATGCAGTGAGCAAGTG
The DNA here is from genome assembly GCA_947459985.1 of Diloba caeruleocephala. Classification (NCBI taxonomy): domain Eukaryota; kingdom Metazoa; phylum Arthropoda; class Insecta; order Lepidoptera; family Noctuidae; genus Diloba; species Diloba caeruleocephala. The sequence goes on along the minus strand of OX381616.1, from coordinate 1,391,540 downwards.
GCACGGTGGCAACATGTATCGGGTTGAAAAAAAACACACTTTTTCTCTCTCTGGCAAAGTCTATTTTCCTTCCTTTTTGCATCAGAAACGTTACACAGGACGTTGCAATCAAATTAGAACTTGAAATAATCTCTCATCTTACCCAAAAAAAAAAACAATTCAGTAAATAAACATTTATCGGTTCCAATTACAATCAACGAGAATTTGTTACATTTTTACATATCAGTGCAAAACGGGCGAACAAATTGTATTTTTTTTGTTTATATCTTTTATTCTGAACCATAAGTTAAAGACGCAAATAACATTATCTGTGTTAATAATTATATAGTGTGTCATAAAATCTACTTTCTCATTAATAAAATGGCAAAGGTTTTCCTTACATATAAACTTGTCGTGCCGCAAAAAATTTTCCAGCCCTTTTCATGAATATTTCCGCATTGCTCTCGCTAAGGTAGAGCTCGCTTCCTGGTTATCAAATTGCAATCTTTAGCCTTCATTACTATTAATGTTAAGCGTCTTAGCTGAAAGTTTCCCTGTAGCACTTCCATTATAGTGAAACTAAGTGAATGGGGTCTGCTAATGGTACATTGTATTATACTGGGATTAGAAAGCTCACTGATAACAGTAATGATATGGGCTTAGCATCTGATAACGGAAATAATGGCTCTGATCTGTAGTATGTTTTGAAATTAGGTAGGTAGGTATTTGAACATCGAATAATTTGATGTGATTATGTTATGTATGTTCCGTGTTGTGGTTTCCTGCAAATGATAGACTACCCCTCTCCACAAATGGTTGTCGTGAAATGCTACTACGATTTCATACCAAGAGGATGAGCAGCAGCATTCCCTCGTGTGCTAATAACACCAAACTGTCCGCCAAGCCTGGTGATTATGGCAATACCACTTATGACTACTCTTTGTAGTGATAATTGGGAAGCCCACGTTCAACAGTGGACACAAGCTGATGTATATGGTCCAAGTATGTTATGCAAAAATACGAAGAAAACTAATTTGCAAAGGACAAATAGCGCTGATTCATTTGATCGACTTAAAATAACCATGAGTATTGGAATTTTGTTGAAGCACATTTTATGATTTGATGGCGGTTGGTGCAGTGGCTGATACAGTCGACTGCTACGCTCCGAGTCGTGGGTTGGATTCCCGCACGGAACAAATATTTGTATGATCTGCAGGTAGTTGTTCCGGTTCTGGGTGTATTATGTGTGGTATTTATGTCTGTAAACGCACCCACGACACAGGAGAAATAAATCCTAGTGTGAGGCAAAGTAAAAAAAAAGAAATATGTGTTTTGAAGATTGATTACATTATAATATTATTGGGTTGTAAATTATAAGGTGCAAATTTCTTTGCCAGCAGATTTTTGTAACTGAAATTTATGACAGGAAACCACTGGTATTATTTTTATTCACACTGAGATTAGCGTAAATCTTAATACATATAAAATTACGTGTCACGTTGTTTGTCCGCTGTGGACTCCTAAACTACTGAACCGATTTTAATAAAATTTTGCATATTGTGTGCAGTTTTATCCAACTTAAAAGATAGGATAGTTTATATCTCAATTTATAATCGCAATGTTATTTAATTGCGAATTATTTGTTTATTCTCTGACAAAGAGTCATAATTATCTATTAGTTTGATAAGATTCTAAGATTTTGACGGCACGGTTGGTGCAGTGGCTGATACAGTCGACTGCTGCGCTCCGGGTCGTGGGTTCGATGCCCGCACGGAACAAATATTTGTATGATCTGCAGGTAGTTGTTCCGGGTCTGGGTGTATTGTATGTGGGATTAATGTCTGTAAACGTACCCACGACACAGGAGCAAGCCGTAGCCGTAGTGTGGGACAAGGTTTAAAAAAAAAAAAAGATGGCCGTAAAAGGTAGTTGTGAGCTGGATTGATTGGACCCGGCAGGTGTCACTGCAATCGGGTTTGCATGTACCTGCCCGTGCGAAGCCGGGGCGGGCAGCTAGCAATATTATAAATAATACTTTTAATGTTAAGATATTTGGATATGTGTTAAGATATTTGATATGTGTCACTCAATCACGCTAAACGACTGAACGTATCCAAATGAAATTTGACACAGATAGACGATAACATGGATTGAAATTGACAGGCTACTTTTTTATCCCGGGAAAATACAAAGTTCCCGAGGGATGCGCGATAAATCATTCCGAAGCCGGGGCAAAGTCTAGTATGTAAAAATAATACTTATTATTTGCAATAATATTGACCTAAACAAAATATGCTACCACAGGTAGTGTCGGCTATTTCACCACCCCGTCTCATCTCGTGGAGGTCGTAAAAGGCGACTATGGGATTAGCCAGAGGTTGGGCAGCAGCGTCCTTCGAGTACATTTATAAACTCAACTGTGATCGCCAACCCGTCTGCCAAGCGTGGCGATTAAGGCGAAGCCCCCCAATGAATACACAACAGAAACTGATACCGGTCGCTGTGCCAATCATTGGGGAGGCTTCAGTCCAGCTATAGACGTAATTTAAAACAAAATACTATAGGACATCTCAAGGTTAAAGCTTCTCGCACCCAAGTTAAGATTAAACAAACATTATGGGTGCTAAATGATCATTAAAATAAATTTTACAATTATGATATTTTCATTGCTCCTTTCTGCTTTAAAAAAAACGTTGCCCCACACTAGGATTTCTCCTGTGTCGTGGGTGCGTTTACAGACCCAGAACAACTACCTACAGATCATACAAATATTTGTTCCGTGTGGGAATTGAAACCGCGACCCGGAGCGCACCAGTCGACTATTTCAGCCACTGCACCAGACGTGCCGTATTAAAAGTTTTCGAGTGGCAACCGCGTCCCGGAAGGCGCAGCGAGGGCAGGTCTATCACAAAGTGCACCGGCGTCCTGGTGAAGGTTGCGAGAGCATAAGACTGATCGTGGGGAAGGCTTATCTTTCGGTTGAAATGATGATGATGATGATGAATCCATTATCTAATAATATAATACTTCTATACAAATAAATAAAAACGAAGTGTCTGTTTGTAATGTCAAAATAACAGCCTTTTACTAAATGCATATGAAAGTATACACGGTACAGATAACAAAAAAACAATTTTTATTTTTTTGTCTGTATGTCTGTCTGTTTGTTTCGGTTAATCCCTGAAACGGCTGAACCGATTTTGACGGGACTTTCACTGGCAGATAGCTGATGTTATAACAATAATAAAAATAATAATATAATAACATCTTTAATTCAAGTACAAGACTCATATAGGGTTAGTAACAATTTACTTATACCTAAGTGTTAGTAATATATACATTTTGACACATGTAACTGACAGCAGCGAACTATGTATGGACAATCCGCTCTGTCAGCTATCATGTTCAGGACCCTGTTGGAGCTGGCCCTAACTTCTCTCACCAGTGCTGCAGCGCGTTTGCGCATTGTAGTATTAAAGCAGTCTACATGTGCTGCTGCAAACATCCCTGACGCACTGCAACGCCAAGGCAATCCCATCAGTTTTCTGAACGCGTTATTGTATTGGACACGGGGGGCTCCATATGATGTCGGCGAATATTTCTCCCACAGGCTGCAGGTGTAAAATTATGTACAAAAGGCTCTAAAGAGAGTCACTTTTACTTCCTTAGTGCAACGAGCAAACCTGCGGACTATCATATTCGCCCGTACAGACAGTGCCCTCCATTCCCTTTCAATGTCAGCATTGTCTCTAAGGTTAGTGGTGACCAGATGACCGAGATATCTAAATTATATAAATTACTGTTATAAGGAATAACTTAGGCTACTTTTATTTTAGAAAAAGAATAAGGGATCCGCACAAAAAAAAATCTAAAAAAAGTTCTTGAAATCCAATATATGTATTCTATATCAAGTCTATGTCGAAGTACTCTAAATTTCTTTTAAATTAAACGCGGGTGAAACCGCGGTTCCCAGCTTGTCTAAGATATAACATTAGAATCATGATTCAGCCCATTAACAGCCATTGTTTAAAATAGGTCTGCCTCCAAAACCACAAAAGTAGTCTACAAATCAACCGACCCTAACGCAATAGTAAATACGTGATCCTGATGAAATCGCCACGATTTAATAGCGATAGTCACAGAACAGATGGCGCCAAATATCCACATGCAAACGAATCCAAACTGTGTTTGAGATAATTACATTTTGATTTCAGAGCTAGATTTAGAGAAGCTTTAGTCATATGTAGAAAAGTCGTTATAGTTTTTCTGCGATAGCCTTGGAATGTAAAATAAGGATTTAATTTAAGTTACTTTACGAGTTTTAATTCTGAATTTGTAAATATTCTAAAAACATATTGTCCTTTACCTATAGTCATATGACTATAGATAAAGGAAAATATTGTTTGGAAAATGAACTCAATATTATGTTTGATAGTTTTCAAGTTACATCCAGAGTTGTTTACTATATAGACCTTGTTACAACTAGGATGAATATCCGCGCGTTCAAGCATCTTTACCGTACTGTTGGAACCAATAAAAAAAAAAAAAATGCAGCCATTATGCTTGTCTACAGGGCTTGTCCTAGTTATAAACCTTCAGCGTTGTGCCCGAGGCCGTTAGCTTTTTATTTTCTACTTGCTGTGGAGGGAAGTGAAACGTATGTTCTTTGTGATGTCTCAGTTGGTATCTAAATAAATTTATTTTCTTTCTTTCTGTCTTTTCTGCTCGTCCTTGTTCTTTTCTTATTCATTTCTTTGGGACACATCGAGCTTAATTGATGTGTGTGTTCTTTCCGGCGGTCGCCATTGTAGATTTTGGCTTACAGGAGCGGCAGTGGTAAAGAGCAGATGGTGGACTTGACCCATAAAAGAAACAGTTCCTGTCTAACCTTAGTAATTGAGTGTTGGTGATAAGGTAGGAGACGCTGCTGATATGAAGCCGATTTAGGAATTAATTAAAAATAAAATCATCAACAATTTCAAGCGAAGGAAATCTCAGACCACTCTTCACCAGGTAGTATCGCATAGAATTACTTGCTACTTTAACTACTCTCAGATACTTCACAGGGCATTCATCCCGGGTTTCAATAAAAGTAAGTTTATTTCGCTCAAGTAACTTTTAGTATTTTTCACTTCCTCACTTCTCTTTCAGTATAAAAACTTGTAAGTTTGAGTGCAAAGTTGGAAGCTAGAAGCTAGGGGCAGGCAAAATAAAACACAAGAAAAAATGTACCAAGCGTTGCTACTTTAAATGCGCTGTAGTTAGTTCTAGTCATGTATGAGCTTCCACTCCGCATGGTGGTGGTGCCCGTTTGAGCGTGGACTGTGTATTTGTGGTTCGTAATAAAAGTGGTTGTGGTATGTACGGACAGTTTATTGACGCCTATGTCGAACTAAACTAATTTATATACAATAGGAAAAAATGGCACTTCTACAATACTTAGAGAGCACACGGAAGGGCCGCCTTATTTTTATGTGATGTATTGGACAGTGTTGCCAGTAAAACTATTACTGTAAACAATATATAATGTAGGTTTCCTACAGTGCTCCGGGCACAGAGTAAAGAGTAAGACTACGAGTAAAACACCACTCTATATTCTTCCGTAGATGCCATAAAATGTGACAAAGGGATTATAATAAAACAATTTTAAACGGATTAAATCGCGTATATTATTGATTTTTGTTTTTCCTGACGTTTCGAACACTTTGCAGGGTTTGTGGTCTCAGGATGACTAAGGTGACTCTCGGAATAAAAGTTAATTCTTGGCGCTTTTAGTTTAACGACTGATTAACCATAGACTAGCTGTGTTACATATTTTGGCAATTTGTAATTTATGCCAACTACCGCACGTTACTACTATACGCACGTTTGTTTTGTTAATTCGTATGCTTTCGAGTCGTTAATCGTGAAACGAGATGGATAGAGATTATTACATTGACGATTTGAGGGTGATAGCTGAAATTAATGAGGTTAGAATAGTTGGAAGAAGCTGAATTTAAAACTAAGTACAGATTTTCTCGGTCTACTGTCATTTCCATTATTGACATGGTGAAAACTTATTTAGCTGGTGATGCAAGCGGTGGCTTTATACCACCCTATCTGAAAGTTTTGACTACAATAACAACATGGGCCGTGGAGAGGTAAATATAAATTAATATTTATGCTCATATTCTGGAAGACGGCGGTGCTTACGTAGTCACGTACCACCGTGTGCGCAGCACAGCGCAACCTGAGGACCTGCACCCCCCCTTAGGTGCCGAAGATGACCGCCCCAGTGGTTTAAGCCGGTAGGAGTCCGATGCCCCTTCGTCCTTCCCCGGGGCGGAGAAAGTTCATGAAGAATTTAAACTGGGCTAAGTAAAAAAAAATGCAAAAAAAGGTACAACGTTCGGAAAACAAACTCTGGCAATGATTTCCTCTCCTTAGTAGTACGCATGAAAAATGTGGAAGCAAAGGAAGAGAGAAAAGAATCATCCGTATGGGTGGGACATCCACCATATAACGGTGGCGCAATGCCATTCGTCTGGTTGTCGACAATTCCAATGCACACTCGCCGAAATGTATATAAATGTACATACTAAACCATTGTATAGCCGGCAGATAGTTTTAATTGGCTGTTTAAAATCCTTCGGTAGGCACTAATGGCGGTGCCGTACCACCGTTAACCGTTTTAACTTCCTCACAGAAATCTATTAATTAGTGGGAACATAACTGTATAGCTCCGCAGATTCGCTGCAATATTAGACAGATTCAAGCTCAGTAAATGCTACAGTTTAAAGCCACAGCTGTTAGTATTAGGCTTACGATTAGTTCTAAAGTACGATAATATAGTTAAGCTTATTTAGCAAAACTCAATTTACAGAACTAGCTTGCAAAATGAAAGGCAAAACTAAGGTAACCTAAATTCAATTTCGCAAATTGAAATTACCGCAAACAATAGTCAGTGGAATATTGTTTTAAATTATGCCATCATTTGAACAAGATATTTAAATTACTGATTTTAAATTTGGAACTGCCAAGTTTTCTTTTTCGATTATTATATATTTAAGACCTCCAGCTTGATTAAATGTCCGATTATTAAAATGTCGTGTTGTTCCCGGCAAAGAGACGATCCCTGTGTACCCGTGTGTCGTATAAGGCAACTAAGAGCTGATATCAGGGGAATGTACAGCAACATCGTCTAGTGTGCTAATAACATACCGCATTCAGCTATCAGCTTGCCAAGGTGAGGATTTCTCCTGTATCGATCCATTTACAGACATGAATTCCACATACAATACACCCAGACCCGGAAAAACTAACTGCAGATCATACAAATATTTGTTCCGTGCGGGAATCGAACCCACGACCCGGAGCGCAGCAGCCGACTGCACCAACCGTGCCGTCGGTGTGTTGTTTATTAGTAGAATTAGTGGAATGTGTTAGCATTTTCACCGTTAAATTTTCTGATGACTTTAAGAATCTTGTGTGTATTAAATATGAAAATCGAAGTTGGTCCTTTTTTATTGATCCGGTGGAAATTCATCATATATTGCCTCCGCATCGGGGATAAGTGGAGGGACATATTGGATTCCTACTGGCTAAAGTGGCTGGCTGGCGTGGTGATCTTAATCCCCAAAGGGAGGCTCCAGGAACTGGAATAATCTCTATCTAGAGCCACCTATTGGTGCTACATCTTTAGGCACATCTCGGAGTGGATGACTATAAAGCGGTCAACCTCTCTCGCGGAGGGAAGGTGACTGTAAAAAGGCCGGACCCCCAGGCACCTCTTGGATTGGGGGATTGTAAAGGATTCCCCAGAAGCCTCGCTATGCGGTGTGCTGCGCAAACAGTGGCAGGTGACCACACCGCCGTATTCCCGGAGTTCGCTCGGTATGAGCACGCAGATTTCCCAATAGGCGAGCTCGCGATCCCCAAGCCCCCCATCATAAAATTGGCCCTATCGGCGTTGGTTGACATTAGCCTATCTTCAAAGATAGTTGGAAAAATGTGTAGCTCTTTTTTAATAGAAAAAAAATACGCATAGAATTGAGAACCTCCTCCTTTTCGAAGTCGGTAAAAAGGTGCGTCCTCAAGGACATCCTCCACCCTGAGCAGATGGCGCAGATTGCCGGTCTCTCACCGACTATAAAGGACAGGACAGTTATCGCAGTGGTTATGTGACTGGCATCCTGCGCTACAGTATCGCCGTGCTGCTTCCCATCTCTGTGACACATCCTCGGGAGATGGAGTAGTGGTGTATTCTTGTTCCGGATACTACATAAATTCCGCATCACACGGATTCTGGATACACACGCATTTGATCCCCACACAAAGCAAATATTTGCATGAACTACGGATAGTTGTTCTCAGTCTGGCAGTCTGTGCATGTGACAATTATGTCTGTAAACTGTACCCACAGCACGTGAGAAATCGTAGTGTGGGGCACTTGAAATCGTAGTGTGGGGCACTTGACCACGTAGAGTGGGCACTTGAAATCGTAGTGTGGGGCACTAGAAATCTTGGTGTGGGGCACTTGAAATCGTAGCACACTACGATGTGGGGCACTTGAAATCGTAATAAAGATTAGATTTTTATATTTACTTATCCATTTCAATTGCTCCACGCATGACTCTTGAATAGAAGTGCCGTTTGGTGAAGATGACTTGTAGGGAATAAAACTTGATTCAGTGATTTGTACATGATTGTAATATTATGTTCGGCATTACTGATTTTATAGTCTATATAGTATAGTAGTTTTATAGTTTCTAGATCCGTTCATCATAGTCTTAGTCTTCGTTTCTCTTAGTTCATACAGAACTATCGCAGCTACAATTTAGGCTATAGACACCCGGTGTTTGAAATGGCATACATTAGGAGCGAAAATATTCCTCTTTATTATCGAACTGAGAGTTAACCGCCCGCTTCATCATCATCATATCAGCCAAAGGACGTCCACTACTGAACAAGGGCCTCCCCCTTAAATATCCACAATGAGTGGTTACATGCCGCCCTCATCCAACGACTCCCAGCGACCTTCACCAGGTCGTCTGTCTACCGTGTTGGAGGTTCCCATGCAGCGTTTTCCGATGTGAAGTCTCGAGAACCTTTTTGCCCCAACGGCAATCAGTTCTACGAGCATTGTGCCCCGCCCATTGCCACTTCAGTTTACTAATCCTTTCAGCTATGTCGACAACTTTAGTGCTACTACGGATCTCCGTATTTCTGATTCGATCTTGTAGAGCTTGAATCAGAAATAAGGCTTTGCTAGGCATTTGTATTATATTTATATTCATATCTTCTGTACCCTGCAAGATGTTCAAATGGAACATACAATAACAAACATTACAGTTTCTGTTATAATTATTGAAATTTTCATTGAAATCCGTTGAGCCGTTTCGCAGCCTATTTCGAAACAAACTTTCAGACAGACAGACAAAAAGGCTAAAAACGGTAAGTTACGATTAAGCACCGTAACAGCCCATTCTTTTTTTTTTTAATTACAGGTAAGTACTTCATTGTCAATAAATAGATAACAACAAAACAAAATAAAATCATCGCCAACCATGTCGGAGAGCAATCCTGACTAAATTTGAAACATTGTTTTGTATCGTATCAAGACGACAAATTGGGCGACCCTTAATCTCAAACAAAATCCTTAATTAGGTCAGAAACGAATTTGTGAAGAACAATCAAATTATTTGTTAGTATAATGAAATGTAATTGAACGAAATAAAATGTAATCTCATGCCTACTGCAAGATTAAACATTAATAACAAAGTTACAATTAAAATATATTAATGTCGTTCTATTGAAATTAATTTTTCATTTATTAACAGAAGTATTTGGATTTTAGTTCTACATGAACTTCCTTCGCTCCGGGGAAGGGCGAAGGGGTACGCCGGACTCCTACCGGCTAAAACCACTGGAGCGGTCATATTCCGCACTGAAGGGGGGCTCCAGGTCCTCATAATATCGCACTAGAGCCGCCCATTGGTGCCACGCCTTTAGGCACATTACGAAGGAGATGACTGTAAAGCAGTCACCCCCTCTAGCGGAGGGAAGGCGACTGTAAAAAGGTCACCCCCCAGGCACTTTCTTGGGGAGGATTGTAAAGGATCCCCCCCAAGCTTCGCTGTGCGCTGTGCTACGCACACGACGGCACGTGTAAGTAGTAAGAACTTTTTCCAAGTTAGGTATCAATTCAAATCGTAACCAACCCGGGATACCCATTTATCTAAGTTTATAGGTAGTAACAGATGACAGAGCTGATGTCATAAGAAATACTTGAAAAAGCATATTTTTTTACACTAAATTAAATAAGAATGTCTCGGACGGTCTCTGATCGAAAATTGGTTCTCTGATCTCCGAGGAATCGGTAAACTATTTAGACATCATCTGGATAATCGCAATCCAAGTAAACCTGTTTCTTGAAGCTGGTTAGTAAAAATGGGACACTGAGTGATTACTGCGTGCATCGAAACAGGTTTTGGTTATAATTATAGGTTAGATAAAATTACTTTTAAAATATGTAACTACGCCTGTCACCTTAGTCATCCTGCGACTACAAACGCTGTAAAATATACGAAACGTCAGTAAATCAAATATTTATAATATATTCCATGTAATCCATTTTACAGTGTTTTAAAAAAACCTAAAACATTACAATGAAGGAATACATTTACGTACATTATTATAATGGATCAGGCGCCATACGACCTCCCCTCAGTCCAACGCCTTAGCAATTAAATCGATTATTATTATCGATTATTTATGAAAACAAAATTACGTATTTAAAGGACATTGTTAGAAACGTTCGTGTTCTAGTTTTATGATACTTTTAATATTAATTATTAAAATCGAACGGACACTTCAGAATCAAAAGTGTTATCACGACTTTATTTTCTATCTTATCCCCCGAGGCCATATTTGGAGGAATATAATAATAAAATTGTCCGTGTGGTGTCCGGATTAAGAAAATAGCACCACTCCATCTCCTCCCATGGATGTCCTAAAAGACGACTAAGGGACGCTAAGCCAGGGGGGATGGGCAGCAGCGTCCCTCCTGTGGAACTGTAACCATACTGCGCTCACCAACCCGCCTGCCAAGCGTGCTCACCACGCCAATGGCCAATGTCTCCCAAAATGACAATACGGTTGTGGAGGTCTATGAGGCAGGCCGATGTTCAGCTGTGGATGTATAAATGGCCGATATGATGATGTAACAAAAGCACACGGAAATATTAATATTTACGTGTACTTGATTCTCTCCTCCCATTGGTGTCGTAAAAGTCGACTAAGGGATTAGCCGGAGGATGGGCAGCAGCGTCCTTCGAGTACATTAACAACTCAACTGCGATCGCCAACCCGTCTGCCAAGCGTGGCGATTATGGCAAATCCCCTGAATGAGCCCACAACACACCCATATTTGTTGTTGTGGTTTACTTTGGGGGAGGCCTGTGTCCAGCAGTGGACTTCATTCGGCCGAAATGATGAAATGATAACTCGCAAGATATTTTATCGATAGTGCGTGGAAGTTCGTTTGACACAGACCCATCGTTGACAATGGTCAGTATCAGACTAAGGTGGGACTTGCTGCATACAAAGCCGTGCGTGAACTTGCTTGTATCGTAAAGTCGTATGCGTCAAAATCGTATTTTTCGTTTAAAATAAAGACTCTACATCTACAGTTTTGAAGTGTGTGGTTAGATTATTCTATACAGAAAGTTTAAACACTTAAATTGGTCTCGTTTGCCTGTAAAATTAACATCTCTGTTTTTAAAGAGTAGTATTTGCTATTTTTTCTCTGCTGTAAAAGTTAACCAATCATGTAACAATTACAAAAGTCAAGCCAAGGACATGGTAAATGAAATACAAAAATATCAGCTCCGCATGTTTTATAATTCATCATTTTTTTCATAATTTCGGCCGAATGATGTCCACTGGTGGACACAGACCTCTCCCAAAGATCACCACAACGACCGATATCGGTGTGTTGTGTGCTCATTGGGGGGTATTGCCATAATCGCCAGGCTTGGCAGACGGGTTGGCGATCGCAGTTGAGTTGTTAATGTACCTACTCGAAGGACGCTGCTGCCCATCCTCCGGTTTATCCCATAGTCGACTTTTACGACACCCACGGGATGAAATAGGGTGGTGGCATTCTGAGCCGGCACCAACCACCACACGGCAAGTGTTTTATAATTACTGAGAAATATTGACATCCCTGACGCCAACATTTTCAGTTCATCGCCTTAAAGATACAACTCATAATATGAGGCATATATATAACCTCAAAACTGGAAACTCCTTTGGACTCTAAAAAATTCATAGGAGTATCTGCAGTAATATAATTTAGTTTCGAATGTAGTCGTCATTTAGTACACAGAAAGTAATTTACGTGCCTGTTGACTCTTAGGCGAACAATGTATGGCCACAGAACAATGACTTTAAGTAACTAACATATAAATGGTAAATCAACAAACCGAATTTTGTAATGACATATCATTACGTAACGACATATCTTAGGGAAATCCTCGTGGACTTCCTTCGCCTTAGGAAGGGCGGAAGGGCAAGCCTCTTACCAGCTAAAACCCAACGGTGTCCTTCCATCTAAGAGCACCTATCTCCTGCACCAGGTCCGTTTTCTGCGGCGGGGATCAGTGGTGATCTGCTCACGTCCCCGCTCGGCCACCTCTATTGCTTGCATCACGTCCTTGTAAAAGGACGCGACGGTATCTCTCGCGCTCTCACTCCAGACGATGGACTAAATCACGTCTGGAAGCGAGAGATCGCTTCTTCGACCATCGCGATGAGAGCGCGGCGCTGCATTGCCCAAACTGGGCATTCCTCCAGCGTGTGCTGCGCCGTGTCCTCTGGGTAGTCTCCATAGTGGTGATAACCGGGCGTTCCTTATCAGCCTTCAACACAGATACTTCCCGAAACACCCATACTTCGAGAGTACTTCCGTCATCTAGAAGGTGAGGGTTCCATGCCACCTCTACAACGATTCTTCCATGATGGTTCTTACCGCCGCTATCACGCCGTGCCCTGCAGTGGGCTGCACCAGTTATTCCACCATCAGGATTCGTCGAACCTCGGATCGTCGTACCACGGTTTCACGAGGTATTGGCAGTTCGTCCCGACTTAGCGCATCTCCATGCCACTGATAAAGCGACGCGAGGGCCCCTTGCTTCCAGATCTCAGGGCGGTGATACGGCAAGGCAGCTCCCCGTCTTATAGAAGCCCATATGGTATCCCCCTTATAACCTTGAGATCCATTGGTTTTCGCAGCACAGCGATGCTGATTGTCATCAGGAAGCTCGCCCAAACTGGAGCCCCTTACAAGGCCAGTGTGATGGAGCCTCAAACTCAAACAAACAATGTTACTGGTAGCAACTTACTGCAAAAGTTCGGCTAAGTAGGTTCCACCACAATCTATTTCAATCCCCTCGGGGAGCAATGATTGCTTTACAGTCACTCTCCCCGTGATGTGTCTATAGGCATGGCACCAGTGGGTGGTTTTAGTGTGATCATACGAGGAACTGGTGCCTCCCTTAGGTCCCGAAGATGATTGCCCTATTTCTTTCAGCGGGTATGAGTCTGGCATACCTCTTCACCCTTTCTCGGGGTGGAGGTAGTTCATGTGGGATTTCCACTGGAGACTAGCTGCAATGCCAAATAATCGCCACTGAGCAAATAGTCTTTAAACTTTAGAAATTACTTTGTTTCGGTTTAAAGGGTACTGTAGCTATATATAGAAATTACAGAGCACGAGAGACTAAATAACTCATATCTCAAGGTGACAAGCGCAGTGTGGTGCCCCACGGAACTAGTCCTGGGTAGCATTACAATAGTTATGGCAGGCAGGACGTTTCCCGAGAAGTGCCTGGGGGGCGGCCTTTTTACAGCCGCTTGCTCTCCGCTAGAGGTGACCGCTTTACAATCATCCCCTCCGAGATGTGCCTAAAGGCGTGGCACCATAGGCGGCTGCTAGTGTGATCTTACGAGGACCTGGAGCCGCCCTTCAGTGCCGAAGATGACCGCTCCAGTGGTTTTAGCCGGTAGGAGTCCGGCATACCCCTTCACCCTTCCCCGGGGTGGAGGAAGTTCCATGTATAATTTCCACTGGACATCAAAAAAAAAAAAGGCAGGACATTTACCACCACGCAATTGACTTGCTCATCTCGTCACTGGGCCAAAATAAAAAAAATAATCTTGTTCCGTAGTCATAGACCCTTGCCAAAACACACGTCACCTAATGAGTTTAGGTAGTATGTCGGGTATAAATAAGATACTTTTACTCGAGAAGAAAGTCATTATTTTTCGAACATTGGCAGCCACGTCCACCTGTGTACTAATAATATTATACGGAGCAATATATACTCGTACATAATGTATGTTATAATATTACATATTTTCCCTAAAGCTTCCTTAAGCCCAGGGTCGGATTTAGAGGTGTGGAGGCCCTGGGGCAACAAAGTAGTGGGAGGCTATTAATTATTTTTCGATTAGGTTAAACTATTTTTTTCTTTCAAGTGTTTCAATAGTTACTTGAGGTGCTCATAACTTGTATCGCTCACTGATTAGTAAACGATCGAGGTTAAGCAACGCTTGACGAGGTGAGTCTATGGATGGGTGACCGCATAGTGGTATTTCAACGGAGCGTCTCTGTGCTTCGGGCACGTTAAATTGTTGGTTCTGGCTGTTGTCGTTAGACAGAAGTCGTTAGCCAAGTTGGATGCCTTTGGGTAGCTTGAACGACTATGACATAAGGTTGACCAGTAACCAGACGAAAAGAAAGAAAGCATAGGTAATTTATTGCGCACGTGCCGCCGTGTGCGCAGCACAGCGCAAAGCGAGGCTTGGGGGATCCTTTACAATCCTCCCCGAGAAGTGCCTGGGGGGGCGACCTTTTTACAGTCGTCCCCTCCGTGATGTGCCTAAAGGTGTGGCACCAATGGGCGGCTCTAGTGTGATCTTACGAGGACCTGGAGCCCCCCTTCGGTGCCGAAGATGACCGCTCCAGTAGTTTTAGCCGGTAGGAGTCCGGCATGTCCCTTCGCCCTTCCCCGGGGTGAAGGAAGTTCCATGTAGATTTCCAATGGACCTCAATAAAAAAATAAAAAATAAAAATATTGCGAGACAAACCAAAATCTTTTAAGAGACATATTAGATAAAGTTTTCGTTTCGGCCGAATGAAGTCCACTGCTGGACACAGGCCTCCCCCAAAGATCACCACAACCACCGATATGGGTGTGTTGTGGGCTCATTGGGGGGGTTTTGCCATAATCGCCACGCTTGGCAGGCGGGTTGGCGACCGCAGTTGAGTTGTTAATGTACTCGAAGGACGCTGCTGCCCATCCTCCGGCTAATCCCTTAGTCGACTTTTACGACACCCATGGGAGGAGATGGGGTGGTGGCATTCTGAGCCGGCACCACACGGATAAAGTAAAATCATACTGTCAGATAAAGTAAAATACAAGAAATAAACCAATTTAAACTATAGCGGGACTGAGTGGAGTTTCTCAGCTTTTTGTCACGAAATCATTGTTGATTTTCCTAAAATCCAGCTCTCGAAGTAAATTACTTTCAATGCTCAGTAGGTAAATGTTATCTACAAATTTCTATGGTTGGGCCCCTCTCTTGTGGAGGCCCCGGGGCTGTTGATCCTGTCGCCCTTCCCTAAATCAGGCTCTGCTTAAGGCGGATCGATTCCAAGTATCGGTTACATTTTAAAGTATACTAGTACTGTGAGGGTTTTTTTAATGAGAGGCTATGTAAGTCGAGTCGGTAGTTAAAATAATTACCAGAACTGCAATTTTTCTGTTTCATTTATTTTTCTCCTAGTCACAGTTTTCAGTTAGATATAGCACCTCATTTATCCTACCTCGGTTCAAGGTATTTTCTCACTATGCCATGTGAAACTTGTGGACTTACCACACACGGAAAGTAATCGTGACGTCAGCGTCACGTTTTGTAAATATAAAACTGTATAATTTAAATGCCATGTGGTGCCGGCTCAGAATACCACCTCCCCATCTCCTCCCGTGGGTGTCGTAAAAGTCGACTAAGGGATTAGCCGGAGGATGGGCAGCAGCGTCCTTCGAGTACATTAACAACTCAACTGCGATCGCCAACCCGCCTGCCAAGCGTGGCGATTATGGCAAAACCCCCCAATGTGTTCACAACACATCCATATTGGTGGTTGTGGTGATCTTTGGGGGAGAACTGTGTCCAGCAGTGGACTTCATTCGGCCGAAATGATGATGATGATGATGATAATTTATAAAACGCGTTCTGTGCGTGGAATTATTTCATATCGCGTAGCAAATAAGGCACCAGTATTATTAGCCTGGAGTAAAGTGCCTTGTAGCATGTGACACCAACTAATCGGTCAACGATTGGCGAGGTCCGACCAAAGATCAATAAATGAATAAAGATTTAGATCGTTAGATAGGCCCTCATGAATAAACTACGTGGCAATTTATTTAGACGTGTGCGTACATTACTCACACAAGTTTTTCGTAAGACTATATTCAATAGCATAAACACTGAAAACATTGTGTCGATGACTAGCGATCTCACGCATACTGATTTCCGCACGGTGTCAATAAATGGAAAACATGTAGTTCGGACAGTGAAGCATAGCGCATAGTGAGGCCTCGGGGGAATCTTTTACAATCCCCTCGAGAGATGCCTGGGGGGGGGGGGGGTGGCCTCTTTACAGTCGCCTTCCCTCCACTAGAGGGAATGACCACTTTACAGTCATCCCCTCCGAGATGTGCCTAAAGGCGTGGCGCCAATGGGTGGCTCTAGACGGAGATCTTTCGAGTTCCTGGAGCCTCCCTTCGGTGCCGACGACGACGAGTTCGGACAGTGAATTATCGTTGTATTCTTGACGCAGTACAAAACTATCTTTGTCACTGTCCTTTTCATAAGTATTTCAAATAGTTCATTCTCTACCGCTACTGTCAGCGTTTGTGATGACAATAATGAAAATCGCATTATGAATTGTGATCATCATTTCGGCCGAATGAAGTCCACTGCTGGACACAGGCCTCCCCCAAAGATCACCACAACCACC
The DNA here is from genome assembly GCA_947459985.1 of Diloba caeruleocephala. NCBI lineage: Eukaryota > Metazoa > Arthropoda > Insecta > Lepidoptera > Noctuidae > Diloba > Diloba caeruleocephala. The sequence goes on along the minus strand of OX381616.1, from coordinate 1,374,496 downwards.
GATATGGGTGTGTTGTGGGCTCATTGGGGGGGTTTTGCCATAATCGCCACGCTTGGCAGGCGGGTTGGCGACCGCAGTTGAGTTGTTAATGTACTCGAAGGACGCTGCTGCCCATCCTCCGGCTAATCCCTTAGTCGACTTTTACGACACCCATGGGAGGAGATGGGGTGGTGGCATTCTGAGCCGGCACCACACGGATAAAGTAAAATCATACTGTCAGATAAAGTAAAATACAAGAAATAAACCAATTTAAACTATAGCGGGACTGAGTGGAGTTTCTCAGCTTTTTGTCACGAAATCATTGTTGATTTTCCTAAAATCCAGCTCTCGAAGTAAATTACTTTCAATGCTCAGTAGGTAAATGTTATCTACAAATTTCTATGGTTGGGCCCCTCTCTTGTGGAGGCCCCGGGGCTGTTGATCCTGTCGCCCTTCCCTAAATCAGGCTCTGCTTAAGGCGGATCGATTCCAAGTATCGGTTACATTTTAAAGTATACTAGTACTGTGAGGGTTTTTTTAATGAGAGGCTATGTAAGTCGAGTCGGTAGTTAAAATAATTACCAGAACTGCAATTTTTCTGTTTCATTTATTTTTCTCCTAGTCACAGTTTTCAGTTAGATATAGCACCTCATTTATCCTACCTCGGTTCAAGGTATTTTCTCACTATGCCATGTGAAACTTGTGGACTTACCACACACGGAAAGTAATCGTGACGTCAGCGTCACGTTTTGTAAATATAAAACTGTATAATTTAAATGCCATGTGGTGCCGGCTCAGAATACCACCTCCCCATCTCCTCCCGTGGGTGTCGTAAAAGTCGACTAAGGGATTAGCCGGAGGATGGGCAGCAGCGTCCTTCGAGTACATTAACAACTCAACTGCGATCGCCAACCCGCCTGCCAAGCGTGGCGATTATGGCAAAACCCCCCAATGTGTTCACAACACATCCATATCGGTGGTTGTGGTGATCTTTGGGGGAGAACTGTGTCCAGCAGTGGACTTCATTCGGCCGAAATGATGATGATGATGATGATAATTTATAAAACGCGTTCTGTGCGTGGAATTATTTCATATCGCGTAGCAAATAAGGCACCAGTATTATTAGCCTGGAGTAAAGTGCCTTGTAGCATGTGACACCAACTAATCGGTCAACGATTGGCGAGGTCCGACCAAAGATCAATAAATGAATAAAGATTTAGATCGTTAGATAGGCCCTCATGAATAAACTACGTGGCAATTTATTTAGACGTGTGCGTACATTACTCACACAAGTTTTTCGTAAGACTATATTCAATAGCATAAACACTGAAAACATTGTGTCGATGACTAGCGATCTCACGCATACTGATTTCCGCACGGTGTCAATAAATGGAAAACATGTAGTTCGGACAGTGAAGCATAGCGCATAGTGAGGCCTCGGGGGAATCTTTTACAATCCCCTCGAGAGATGCCTGGGGGGGGGGGGGTGGCCTCTTTACAGTCGCCTTCCCTCCACTAGAGGGAATGACCACTTTACAGTCATCCCCTCCGAGATGTGCCTAAAGGCGTGGCGCCAATGGGTGGCTCTAGACGGAGATCTTTCGAGTTCCTGGAGCCTCCCTTCGGTGCCGACGACGACGAGTTCGGACAGTGAATTATCGTTGTATTCTTGACGCAGTACAAAACTATCTTTGTCACTGTCCTTTTCATAAGTATTTCAAATAGTTCATTCTCTACCGCTACTGTCAGCGTTTGTGATGACAATAATGAAAATCGCATTATGAATTGTGATCATCATTTCGGCCGAATGAAGTCCACTGCTGGACACAGGCCTCCCTCAAGGATCACCACAACCACCGATATGGATGTGTTGTGGGCTCATTGGGGGGTTTTGCCATAATCGCCACGCTTGGCAGGCGGGTTGGCGATCGCAGTTGAGTTGTTAATGTACTCGAAGGACGCTGCTGCCCATCCTCCGGCTAATCCCTTAGTCGACTTTTACGACACCCATGGGAAGAGATGGGGTGGTGGCATTTTGAGCCGGCACCACACGGTTTTTATTGTGATAGATTGTGACATTTATCTAACATTACCTGTGTTAATTAAATTACAAGTGAAATATAGCGCCTTCATCCTTGCACCTATTTCTAGTGATATAAGTACACATATTTACATTTCTTTCGCATGACGTCGTACTTTATATTATTTTTCGTTATCGTAATCCACGTTCTCAGACGGGAACTTGAGCGCGTCTGAAGTCAAATGCACTCATGTACTCGTTTGGGTGATAATCCATGCAATGTATGGCAAGGGCCTTTTTTATTCGTGGTTTTTCAGTGGAAATTCTTCATGAACTTCCTTCGCCCCGGGGAAAGGCGAAGTGGTATGCCGTACTCCTACCGGCTAAAACCACTGGAGCGGTGATCTTTGGCACCAACGGGAGACTCCAGGTCCTCGTATGATCACACTAGAGCTTGGCAAGGGCCTACCTAACGATTTAAATCTTTGGGTTAGGCATTGCTTGGCACAGTCAGTCTCTGGATGGATGACCGCATACTGGTATTTGACCTGAGCATTCCGTGCTTTGAAAGGTACGTAAAACCGTCGTTATGCCAAGTTGGAGACCTTTCTGTGGCTTGAACATATCTGGCACACGGTTGGCCACTAAGCACATGAAAGAAGAAAGAAGAAGAAGGCGTAAATTTCCCATTAAATTCACATTAGAGCCTCAAAGACCATATGCCAGTGCGTAACACTGGAAATCCCCTTAGGTCTAAGCTGAAGAAGGTTTGATCTGAAGGTCACCTTGTAGTTTTGGTTTTGCAGAAGTTCAACATAACTCTCCATCCTTACCCGGTAGAGCGGTATTCATGAAGCATTTTCACATGCTATAAAAAGTCTTAGAAGGTAAAACGAGACTTCTTTAAGTGGACAACTTTTTGGTGCATACAGAGACTGTTTCAATAGTCAACTTACATGTAAAATACACGCATGCCAAATATAGACACGGAATCCAATCACTGATTAAGATGACGTGACTAATTAGCTGATTAGCTAAAAATAACAGCTACAGGAGACTTGACAGCAGCTATCGCGAAGCTAAGGATCCACCAGTGGCAAATCGCTTGAAATTGAAAGGCGAGGGTGCAATTTTTAGTTCACTGGTCGTCCGACAGAGTGTGCGTCAGAGATCTTCGTTTGTTTAACCGCCATCGGCAAATACGTAATTCTAAAACTACATTTGACCACGGCGTCTGTGCAATTTACGCCTGTCGCAAATTGTAACCGTAATAAGTCCGCGGTTAGTTAGAAAATATAAGACATTCAATTAGAAACACAAATTAACTTCCGACCGAAAATAAAAATCATTAGGAATTAAATGAAGTTTAATTTATGATCTTTAATCTAACCGTTTAATGTAATTACGTTTTATCACGAATATTACCATTTCTAATGGTGCCCTCAGATTTGCCGCGTGGTGCCGGCTACGAATAACACCACGCCATCTTATCCCGTGGGTGTCGTAAAAGGCGATTATGGGATTAGCCGAAGGCTGGGCAGCAGTGTCAAGGCCAAAGTTTTCAGTACGTTCTTACTTATACCTTAGATATTGTTTTTTATTTCATATATCGTAACTGTCCGTGTGGTGTCCGGATTAAGAATGTAGGACCACTCCATCTCCTCCCGTGGATGTCGTAAAAGGCGACTAAGGGAATCTAAACCAGAGGGATGGGCAGCAGCGTCCCTTCTGTGAAACGGTAGCCATACTGCGCTCACCAACCCGCCTGCCAAGCGTGGTGAGTATTGGCAAATACCCCCCAAAATGATGACACAGTTATGTAAATCTATGGGGGAGGCCTTTGTTCAGCAGTGGACGTATAAATGGCCGATATTATATCGTAACAATTTTAACACAATATGTGAAACAACATTTGTAGAGAGTATGCCATGCAATTTGCAATTCAGCGGACATTGTATGTAGATACCTAATAAAAAAGGAAATCTTCCAGTAAGATAATTAAAATCTATAGAAATAAATAAAATTGTAAAATTGTGTCTGTTTGTAATGTCAAAATAACAGCTTTTCACTAAATGCATATGAAATACGGTACCTACAACAAAACAAATGATTTTTAAATTTTTGTCTGTCTGTCTGGCTGTCGGTCTATCCGTCTATTTGTTCCAGCTAGTCTCCGAAACGCCTGGACCGATTTCTATGAAATTTTCCCTGACAGATAGTAGATGTTAAAAGGAATAACTTAGGCTACTTTTATTTTCGAAAAATAATGAGTGTTCCGCGCAAAAATATTAAAACCCATGAAATCCAATATGTATACCATACTCTATGTCAAGAGTCTGTGCCGAAGTTCTCCATCATTTCGGCCGAATCAAGTCCACTGCTGGACACAGGCCTCCCTCAAAGATCACCACAACCACCGATATGGATGTTGTGGGCTCATTGGGGGGTTTTGCCATAATCGCCACGCTTGGCAGGCGGGTTGGCGATCGCAGTTAAGTTGTTAATGTACTCGAAGGACGCTGCTGCCCATCCTCCGGCTAATCCCTTAGTCGACTTTTACGACACCCATGGGAGGAGATGGGGTGGTGGCAAGTTCTCCAAGTTATATATAAATAATCCAATTTCATTTAGATCAAATGGCGCATGGCACCGCGGCTCCCAGCTAGTTAAAAATATTTAAAGAGATTTCAATCTTAAAGGCAAAAATATTTTTTTAATAACGTCATCTGAACTTAGCTGAGATAGAAGCTTCATTTTAAGACGAGATGACAAAAGGCTTTAGTATTAACTCCTTATCAATTCAAGATTATTGGAAGTGAACGTTTTCTTATAGAAATGATAAATTATTTTGATTAATTCGTTTATACATGATGGATTTACAGTTGAATGTTTTAATAATATGTTGAACAACTGAACAAGTCTTCGTGTAAAAATACATTGCTTTTCCGTACGGTGTCCGAATTAAAAATATAGAGTCACTAGATCTCCATCCATGGATGCTGTAAAAGGAACTCCAAGCCAGAGGGATGGGCAGCAGCATCCCTTCTGTAAAACAGCAACCATACTGCGTTCACCAATCCACGTGCCAAGCATGGTATTGGCAAATTGACGCAAAATGACGTCATTACATATATAGTGGAAATCTATGGGACCCCCCATTGTTGTTGGGCAATGGACGTGTTATAGCTGATATGATGGTGTTGATGTCATGGGTATTCTTAATTTCTAAAACAATATTTTTTGTGTACACTTGATTGGTATATTATGAGTTGTTTTGTAATAGGTATGTCTTATATAGATGTTGCCGTGTGGTGCCGGTTCAGAATACCACCACCCCATCTCCTCCCGTGGGTGTCGTACAAGTTGACAGTCGAAGGGATTAGTCGGAGGATGGGCAGCAGCGTCCTTAAAGTACATTAATAACTCCACTGCGAACGCCAACCCGTCTGCCAAGCGTGGCGATTATGGCAAAATCCCCCAATTAGCCCACAACACACCCATATCGGTCGTTGTGGTGATCTTTGGGGGAGGCCTGTGTCCAGCAGTGGACTTCATTCGGCCGAAATGATGATGATATAGGTGTTATCTTGACTATGTTAAGCCCATTATTACCAAAAAGTCGTGTGGTTCTTAACAAAGAATAGACCATCCCTCTCCATCCATTGGTATCGTAAAAGGTGACTAAGAGTCTATATCAAAAGGATAGGCAGCAGCATCGTCCTGTGCTAATAACAACATACTGCGATCACCAATCCGCCTGCCAAGCGTGGTGATTATGGCAATATTGTCGCTCATTGAAGTGATCATTGGGAGACATATGTTCAACAGTCTACGTTTATACTCTGATGTGATGACCACCAACCAGGTATGTAATCAGAACAATCTTTTCATTTGCTAGTGACGAAAAAATTTGTACGTATAAGGTTCAATTAACAGACGAATGTCTTCTAACTCATCATATTCATCATTACAGCAGTAAAAATGTCCACTGCTGGACAGAAGCCTACCTACAAGATTGCCACAAAAATTGGTAGCGGTTTGTGTGGTGTGCTCATTGGGGGATATTGCCATAATCGCCACGCTTGGCAGGCGGATTGGTGATCGCAGTTGAGTTACAAATATACTCTAAGAATGCTGCTGCCCATCCTCCGGCTAATCCTATAGTCGCATTTTACGACACCCACGGGTTGAGATGGGGTGGTGGTATTCTTATTCTTTTGACTAACGTTTCAAAATGTTATCAATATGTCCTTCATGTTGGGAACTGATTGGTGTGAACAGCAGACAAACCTATGCTTTAATTACAAAATAAACTGGTACACACAATGAATTTCATCACCACAATAGAAATAAAACTGAAAAGACCGTCAAAGAAATTCTGACGCTGTAACTAGCCCCGGAAGGAATCTGGCGCGTCAACTGGTAATCCGAAATGATTTTCTAGTTCTCAAAAAAATTAATCACGCCTTTAATACGTCGCGCCCCTAGACTCTACACTATTCATCCCTTATGGTATATTTAGCCCCTTTTTTATTTATTTCTTTGGGCCCAATGGAAATTCTTCACGAACTTCCTCCGCCCCTGGGAAGAACCAAGGGGCATGCCGAACTCCTACCAGCTAAAACCATTGGGATGGTCATCTTCGACACTTAGGACACCTACTGGATGAGATGGGTTGGTGCTATTCGTAGCTAGTACCACACGGCTATTCTTTTTTTATTTTATATAAAAAAGTTATTGATTGATCCGATAAACATTTTGCTCTTATGCAAATCTATTAGTAAAGTAAATTGTGTATATTATCTATACAAATAAATAAAATTGAAGTGTCTGTTTGCAATGTCAAAATAACAGCTTTTTACTAAATGCATATGAAAGTATATACGGTACCTATAACAAAAAAAAACATTTTAAATTTTTTGTCTGTCTGTCTGTCTGTTTGTTCCGGGTAATCTCCGAAACGGCTTGACCGATTTTGACGGGACTTTCACTGGCAGATAGCTGATGTTATAAGGAATAACTTAGGCTACTTTTATTTTAGAAAAATCATTAGGGTTCCGCGCAAAAAATAAAAAAACCCTTGAAATCCAATATATATATATATATTCTATGTCAAGTGTCTATGTCGAAGTACTCTAAGTTTCTTTTAAATAAAACGCGGGTGAAACCGTGGGTCCCAGCTAGTATGCAATATAATTTCATAAATAAAAGTGAACTTACTGGGCCATAAGAGACTACTCATGCTACTGAGGACTTATCCAGGGAAGCATTACAATTGTTATGGGCAGGTGTAACACCTATAAGCAGGCGTCGCTCGTCTCGTGTCCAGGGTAGAATAATATATTAAAAAATATTGTTTATATCTAAATCCTGTATTAAACACAACTAAACGAAACAAAACTACATATTAAAAGAAATAACTCGATGAAGCACCACACTAGTGGTCCTTGAAGGGAATAAGTGTAAAAAAATTAACATCATAATAATCAGGTTATGGTATGGTATATAGCAAAAAAAATACGGTGTCAAATCTCCATCGCGTTTTTATTTTCTGTACAATAATTCCCTTGCCCTTTGAAGATATAAATTATTTTATAAATATGATCCTGTTATTTTTTGTGCGTATATTGGAATAATATAAAAGTTTGTCAGATATTTTTCATATAGATACATTACTTTTATAAATTACTTGGCTCAACTGACGTGGTAAAAAAAAACATCGTGATTGAGATCTAATTTTTAAAGTAATTCAATTAAAAAGGCTCTCTCCGAAAATTGCTTTGAATTTTCCGTTAAATGGTATAGATCTGGAACATTCTGTACTTACGCCGAATCTATGTGATAACTACAAACTACAAAATTATATCATAATTGTTTATTTTTTATCTGAATTAATTGGTGTTTAAATTTCCATATTCCATATTTGGTTTATTAGCTTTGTATAATTTATTTCATGTAGAACTTATAAATATTTTTTTCTAATAAATAAAACAACGTTTACAGCAAATAATTATTAACATCCCACTTACCTATCGAAATACGATGAGAGTAGTCAGAAGAACTATTCACCAAACATGAAAATCGAAAAAGAAAAAAACACTTTCGAAAAAAAACACAATGGCACTAGAAAAAATATTACAAAATACGAATCCAAATCTCGAAAAAGTTTCGAATATGGAATGCGAAATTCGCGAGCTTTCGGATGGCTTCGCCGGGAGGAGTGTCCCGTTCGGCGGTCGGGTAGCTACTGGCTCGGCTGTATGTAAGGAGCATGGGTACACCCAGCCCATTGAAAGTTTTATTACCTGATTTTATGTAGTGCTTCAGTTTACGTGGCTGTGTCTTCTTTGTAACTTTGAATCTTCGGTAATCGGCACGCAATTTGAGCATTTCCTACTGATTTAAAAAGTACTTATCGTAGTTAACAGTAAGTCTTGTCATGCTTGAGTGCAGGGCGTTGGAACTTGTTCCATTATATTTATGGAAGGTACAGTATTGCAGTGTGTTATTTTGCATTTTAGGGTATTAATACGATGTGAGATTTTTTCCAGATCACACCATATTCCTGTTTCAGCTTTAGTTTAATCTTCTACTTTAGTTACAGCCGGGATTTATTTATTTATTCGTTATAATATATTATTATTAGATATATATTTTTAACCGTGTGGTGCCGGCTCAGAATGCCACCACCCCATCTCCTCCCATGGGTGTCGTAAAAGTCGACTAAGGGATTAGCCGGAGGATGGGCAGCAGCGTCCTTCGAGTACATTAACAACTCAACTGCGATCGCCAACCCGCCTGCCAAGCGTGGCGATTATGGCAAAACCCCCCAATGAGCCCACAACACATCCATATCGGTGGTTGTGGTGATCTTTGGGGGAGGCCTGTGTCCAGCAGTGGACTTCGTTCGGCCGAAATGATGAAAAAAAATGATGATATATTTTTAAATTATTATCTTCTTTATTTCAAATAAATACTTAAAAATTACATTTTTAAACATGTAATAAAAAAGTATATATTTAAAAATATAAAATAGTAGACTACTTGCATCAGGAACAAGGTCAATGTTACCGGTGGTCACGGCTCCAGAGAGAGGAACTTCCTTATAATACGAGCTGTGTTGAGGAGTCCCGCATTCTCTATCAAGCCTTTGACCCAGCCGCCTAACGAGAGCCTCTTAAAGTGTGGGTCACGGCTCTTGGCCATCAGGCCATTGGCCGTTACAACTATCGGCACAATTATTGCAAAGTCTACCTTCCACATTTTGATGATCTCGTGCGCCAAGATAAAGTTAAAGTTTTAAAGTTTTTATGGAGAAGGAGTGCATAATGTCATGTTTTAAATATAAAAAATAAGGATGACGGTTTCAACCCCTGGGCGACCACTAGTTATTATTTATATCTGGATTAACAATATTTATAGCTCATATTTCAGCGAAAGAAACATTTGATTAAAAAATCAATTGCTTTATCAACTTTAAGACAGCTTTATCAGCTCAACGCTAAGCGATGCTTACCCATCCGCTAGGCTCGTGCACGGGTCACACCAAGTGACCCATGAGAAGACGGTGGCGCGCAAGTGGTCACGCACCGCCGTGTGCGCAGCGCAACACAGCGCACAGGGAGGCTTCGGGGTATGCTTTACAATTCCCCCGGGAGGATGACCGCTTTACAGTCATCCTCTCTGAGATGTGCCTACGTGTGATGGGCGTGGCACCTGTGGGTGGCCATAGTGTGATCTTACGAGGACCTGGAGCCCCCCTTCGGTGCCGAAGATGACCGCCCCAGTGGTTTTAGCCGGTAGGAGTCCGGCATAGTGTGATCTTACGAGGACTTGGAGCCCCCCTTCGGTGCCAAAGATGACCGCTTCAGTGGTGTTAGCTGGTAGGAGTCTGGCATACCCCTTCGCCCTTCCCCGGGGCTAAGGAAGTTCCATGTAGAATTTCCACTGGAAATGTTTTTTTTTTAAATGCCCCTTCCTCTTTCCCCTGGGCGGAGGAAATTCATGAAGAATTTCCACTGGGCTCCGTAAAAAAAAAGCTCGTGAACACCTCAGTCAACAACTTAATTACTTATTTTGTACAAATTTTACTTTGATTTGATTTTTTTTTGTGGAACCCCCAAGTCTTATTGTTATTTATCTATTTATTATTATTATTTATTTCTATACATTTGTATGTACTTCTACTTATTTGTATTATTGTATAATTGTATTATGTGTGTTTAGTTTGGTACAAAAATATATTTATCTAATTTTGATTACAACTATACTATTACTCACACAGTTTGTCATAAGAGACACAATGTATTCGCCAATATTCTATATATACGGCCCTACAATTATTGTGAACTTTATTTCAAGAAGACAATCAGTATATTATGGGGATCATCATTTCGGCCAAATAAAGTCCACTGCTGGACATAGGCCTCCCCCAAAGATCACTACAACGACCGATATGGGTGTGTTGTGTGCTCATTGGGGGGTTTTGCCATAATCGACACGCTTGGCAGGCGGGTTGGCGATCGCAGTTGAGTTGTTAATGTACTCGAAGGACGCTGCTGCCCATCCTCCGGCTAATCCCAAAGTCGCCTTTTACGACACCCAAGGGATGAGATGGGTTGGTGCTAATCGTAGCCGGCACCACACAGCAGCTATTATGGGGATCACGTTTATTAAAATGTAAAGTGATTTCTTTTTGCAATAATTATTACCTACAAGTGCAATAATAAAACATAGTTTTCTCACAATTTTATTATTGCAGCTCCTGTTCTTTTTTGTGTAATTCGTAGTAATATGGTGGGTGATAAAAGTTTGTTTGTGCTCTAATTGCAACTTTATTAATTAATTAACCAAAATAACTTACTATACCAAAAACTTTTCTGTTATCCTCCAATAACCTTCTTGTTGTCTCTATTAAAATGAAGTCGCCTTTTTTGTGAGTTTATTCATAAATTTTTTATTTATGTACACATTACAGGAGAACAATACAGTATAGTATAGTATGCTAGACGACACGGTTGGTGCAGTGGTTGATACAGTCGACTGCTGTGCTCCGGGTCGCGGGTTCGATTCCCGCACGGATCAAATATTTGTATGATCTGCAGGTAGTTGTTGCGGGTCTGGGTGTATTGTGTGTGAAATGTATGTCTGTAAACGCACCCACGACACAGGAGAAATCCTAGTGTGGGGAAACGTTTATTTTAATAAAATAAAGTTAAATAAATAAAAAATACTCACACACTTAATATATAAAATAGATGTAATTATAAAACGAGCTAATTAAGAGTTTTTGGCGTTTGTTAGAGGGTGTAATATAGTGAATGCCCGTTGTCGTTTAAATGTATGATGATGTGTAAATGAATTATTTTTAAGAACTAATTAACGGTTAAAAATTAATTTTATAATTATATTCTATTACGTTACGCAAGCCATAAGAAAAACAAATCAACCAACTCTATGCTATGAACAACGTCTAGTTGCTACGACGTAACTGACCGTATGAACTCGTAGCACCACCAGCTACGTTGTCGTAGCAGATAACTAAAGCGCGACGCCTAAGTTGATGTACTTTTGGACATTGTTTTACATAATATAGCAATTTAGTCTACGGTTATTAATCTAAATAATATGTATTGTTATTGTATGATGAAAATTGAATTTAATATCCATTTAATAATGTATAATAGATGGCTATAACACTGAAAATGTAATCTGCTTTTAAACCAACATAATCTATTTTAGAAGTCATTTCAATAATGATTGATTCAGCGATAGGTATTTAGGATTGAGGATACTGATATGTCCAGCGATGGACTGTTGACATTTTTTTGTAGATATTGGTATATTTCGGAGCTTTATGTATTATTCTTCATCATATCAGCATCAAGATGTCCACTGCTAACCAAGGGCTCCCCAATAGATTTCCACAATTGTGTTGTAATTTTGGGGGGAATTTACCTGCTCACCATGCTTGTCAGGCGGGTTGGTGAGCGTAGAAGATTACTGCTATTCCACAGAAGGGATGATGCTGTCCATCCCTATGGTTTAGAGTAGCCTTTTACAACATCCACAAGAGGAGCATTCATTAATTCTTGGTGTCACGTAATACAAGCACTAAAACGTAAATTACCTTCATTTGGTTTATCTCACGTGCAATTTTTATGTGTGAAACTTTAAATTACACGCTGTATGTTAACTGGGAGAAGTACACGCGGGCTTTGTGCTACGAGTACTTTTTATTATAATGCAGACTTTAATTTGTCGCTTTGGTCGTGTAGATTTGTTTGTATATCCCACGGAGCATCAGTACATAGCTATGCGAAATTGTATACCATACGCATGATGTTTCTCTGTAGAATCAAGCCATTTATTACCGATTTCGAAAAGGAGGAGGCTTTCAACTCGATACGTATTTTTTATGTGTGTACACCGATTAGTCCGAGATTTGTGGGGAATTATTTTTTTAACTGGTGCAGAATGCTTTCGAATTGGTCCCATCCCAGTAGTTTTTAACCAGCTTCAATAAACAGGTTAAGTTCACTGCGCTTAGCTAGATGATGTCTTAATGGTTTCGATTCCTCTCAAATCGGAGAATTCTTATTTTTAGTGTTAAATACAGGACCAAATTTGAAAAAGTTCCTACATACATTTACTCTAAAAATAAATAAATAAAACTTTTTGACAAAAAAATACCAACTTCAAAACCCCTACACGATATAAAAATATTAAAACTACAGAAAAGGAAAAAAAACCATGGTTGGGGCCAGGTATGCTTTAACCATGGTTCATGCGGACCAACGAGCTGCTACATTTTATACCGCCCGACTTTATAAAGTTTTTTTTTTCCTTTTCTGTGGTTTTAATATTTTTATATCGTGTAGGGGTTTTGAAGTTGGTATTTTTTTTTGGTAAAAAGTTTTATTTTGAATAGCGACATGCCGAGTGTTTTGCTTAACGATGAGAAATGTTGGCCTAGGCCCGCTTATTTATACAGCACATTTATTAATAAATGCATAAAAGCCTTCCTCGAGAACAAGTTTATCAATTGCCGAAAATTAGACCAAAATCTCTTCAGTCGTTTTTGGGGTTAGTGCATTCATATAGACTTTCTTTTATACGATGTGCTTATACCGATGACATGGACTTCAGACCAGTCAATCTTCATCAGAACAATCAACCCTATACAGATTATGATTTATGATAATGACCATCTTAGATATGATAATATCTTATTAGAGGATACGTTAAGTTGTTCTCTCGGAGGTACAGAGGGAACAAGAATTACTGCGCTAGTGAAGGTAGCTGGGAGTTGTTGAGTGCAGGTGGCATCTAACTGGCCATTATGAAAATCTATGGGGGAGGTCTTTGTTCCTGATATGATATGCTATGATGATGCAGCGGACAGCTTCGCTACATATATACAGGCCAGTAAGGCGGCAGGTAGTTCCGTGAAGCTTTTTAATTTGTCATTACTTCATCAGTGATAGCAGGTGGCGGAGCAGGGCCCGTGCACTGCCATTCTGTTTTCATTGTGATGGGTTTCGGTAGCCAATATAGTTTACTTATACAACATTTACTGTTACATAACAAATACATAAATAACACATATACATAATCTATACAAATAAATAAAATTGAAGTGTCAGTTTGTAAATATAACAAAAAAAAAACATTTTTAAATGTTTTGTCTGTCTGTCTGTCTGTTTGTTCCGGGTAATCTCCGAAACGGCTGGACAGATTTCGACGGGACTTTCACTGACAGCTAGCTGATGTTATAAGGAATAACGTAGGCTACTTTTATTTTTAGAAAAATAATGAGGATTCTGCGCAAAAAAAAGTCCTTGAAATCCAATACATTCTATATCAAGTGTCTATGTTGAAGTACTCTAAATTTATTTTAAATTAAACGCGGTTGAAACCGCGGGTCTCAGCTAGTAAAAAATAAAAATAAACATATTATATTTAACCACAGCATGCCATTCAGCCTTTTTTTATTGGTGTCCAGTGGAAATTCTACATGGAACTTTCTTCGCCCCGGGGAAAGGGCGAAGGGGTATGCCGGACTCCTACCAGCTGTAACCACTGGAGCGGGTCCAGAACCAGGTCCTCGTAAGATCATACTAGAGCCGCCCATTAGTGCCACGTCTTTAGGCAAATCACGGAGGGGTTAACTGTAAAGCGGTCCCCCTCTCTAGCGGAGGGAAGGCGATGGTAAAAAGATCGCCCCCCCCCAGGCACTTCTCGGGGAGGATTGTAAAGGATCTCCCCAAGCCTCGCTTTGCACTGTGCTGCTCACACGGCGGCACGTGATCACGTGCGCACCGCCGTCTTCCCGGGGGTCGCTCGGTGTGAGCACGCAGAATCCCTAATCTGCGCACCCGCAACCCCCGAGGCCCCCCACCATGTAGTGACGGCGGGGGCTCAATGCCATTCAGTCTAGTGGTTAAACACTTGCCTTCCATACAGGAGAGTCACAATTTAATTCTGGCCCACACCTCCATTATTCGGATTCATGTGCGGATCAGAAATTGTTCATCACTTGCTTTAACGGTGAAGTAAAAACTCCGTGAGGAAACCTGCACTCCTGAGAGGGCTCGAAAAATGTTCTCAATGGCGTGTGTGTCCGCAAACTCGCACAAGGCTAGCGTGGTGGACTTAGGCCTAACCTTTCTCATCGTAAGAAAAGGCCTTTACTTAACAATGGCACAGCAATGGGCTGATAATTTGATATTTTTAACAACAACTAAATGGGTACAAAAGCTATATTGAGTCAGTATGAAAGCGGTTGCTTCCATACTAAATATTACTTTCATTATTTATAGACTTTACTAGACAAGGCAAGGCTTTATAAAAATAAAATAATGGATTTAGAATTGAATATGGCACTTATCAAACGTCACATGTTGGACAAAGTTTCAATATATACAAAAAATAGGGCTGGGTAATCACTTTTAGATTTTTTACGTATGAAGTTGTCACCAAATCTCTTTGTACTGTTTGTACTTGGCTGTTTCTGTAGGTGACATTAAAAAAATAGACTAATTCACGCCTTTTTCCACTGTTATTCAATCTGGAAAAATAAATTAAACTTACGGCTAAATGGCAAACCCATTCCTCCAATATCTTGGACCAATGTATATATGATTTGTGTTTATGCAATATTTTCAATCAATAACTACTAAATAGGGATGAAAGCAACCAATGTCTTTATAATACATCACATTAAGATGATAAAATAATTGTTTAGAATAGAATATGGCACTTTTAAAACATCACACGTTGGACAATAATATTGCATGAGTGACATAACGCAGTCGTCAAAGAACTTTGATCAAATGTTGGACAAACAAATTGGATCAGTGGCATGGCGTCCAACAGTAAATTGTTTTATTCTGTAGTATCATTATGTGAATAGTCGTCAATATTGTTTGCCTCATTTACTTTTTATCTTTGTTTTGTATTTTTTTATTGGTTTATGTCGTAACCGCCCAACGCAATCACAACTGTCATATTTGATCTTATCTGAAAAACAGCGCTGCGGATTTTTTTTATGGTGCAGCGTTATGCTGAGTCAAGGGAATGGTTTGGCCTCACGCGAGTGGTTTCACATTTTCTTATATTTTTTTTCTATACATTTTCTGTATTTTCTTGTGTAAAACTATTTTCATTCTTTCTAATCAAAACTACAGAGCTGCGTAGACCCCACCAAGGTCAAGGTTACGTTAAATACGTTCAGATTAAGTCTCCGCTAGACCCTTTATCCGAATTTTGACCTTGGTAACATATTGATCAGCTTAGTAGCCATATAGCCACTAGGCCCTGGTGTGGTTGTCATTTATATGCCACAAACTACCCATATTTAAGAGGCAATCAATCTAGTCTTGACATTGAAACAAACAAACTCACTTCTGCATATATAACTAGTTACGGCTTGTGTTAATGTTGTGTGGTGCCGGCTATGAATAGCACCAACCCACCTCATCCCGTGGGTGTTGTAAAAGGCGACTTATTGGGGAGTTTTGCCATAATCGCCACGCTTGGCAGACGGGTTGGCGATCGCAGTTGAGTTGTTATTGTACTCGAAGGACGCTGTTGCCCATCCTCCGGCTAATCCCTTAGTCGATTTTCACGACACCCACGGGAGGAGATGGGGTGGTGGTATTCCGAGCCAACCTTACACGGTTTTTAACCTCCTGCCTTTGTTATATGGTGGGGGGCCTCGGAGGTCGCGGGCACGCAGATTGGGGAGTCTGCCTGCTCATACCGAGTGGCCCCCGGGAAGACGGTGGCGCACACATGGCTACGTACCGCCGTTTGCGCAGCACAGCGCATAGGTTGGATGACCTCCAATGAGGTGGACAGACGACCTGGTGAAGGTCGCTGGGAGTCATTGGATGCGGGCGGCATGTGACCGCTCGTTGTGGATATCTATGGGCCTTTGTTAAGCAGTGAACGTCCTTTGGCTGATCTGATGATGGTGATGTTGGGGGTATTTGCTAGTACTCGCTACGCTTGGCAGGCGGGTAGGTGATTGCAGTATTATTGTTTTCCACTGAAGGTATGCTGTTGCCAATTCCTCTGGTTTAAAGTCCCTTAGCCGCCTTTTACGACATCTACGGAAAGAGTTGGAGCACATATTCTAAGTCTGAAAATCACTTGGAAAATAATGAATATTCCCTTCCAGGTTTCACCTTAGATCTCTTCTGCAATTCTCACCCCTGAAATCCAATCACTATTCGTTCTCCTTTTATGTTCATGCAGTAAGACTGTGGGACTCACTTCCGCCTAATATACGTGATTTTAAATCTGTATCTATTTTTAATAAACGCGTTAAAGAACATTATCTTTCCTCATAATTGTAATAGAAAATGTATATATATATACATATAAATCTCGTGGGACGCCATATGAGGACAAATATTGACCTAATTATACATGTCCTTCAAGTAAGTCAGGTGCGTGGTGCGTACTCACAAGCAGCTCGCATGTACCACGACACATGTATTTTGTTACGTGTCACGGGTTTGATCCCCACACGGAACAAATATTTGTACAATCTCCAGATGTTTTGGGTCTGGGTGTCTTTTATTTATTAGAATCTCAAGTAGACAATTTATATAACAGATTTTGTACATAATTTAAGGGTATTATTCACCATAACCTCAAACTTTAAAAGAAAATTGCGGCAAACGTTTCGTCGAGGAGATTTTCTAACAACTTCATACGTAAAAAATCGAAATGAGATTACCCCGCCAATTTTTTACATATTGGAACGGTGCCTCGTCTTTCGGAAAACATGTTGTGATGTCAGTTAGTCAGAAATACGAATAGGAAATTAAAGTTATTACGGGCAGGGTGAAGACTGAAAGTTTGACAAGAAGTCTGACTTGAAAATAATTGTATCTCCCTGTGATTTGGTTTCGGAGATACACTGGCAGTTGCTCCTTATCAAATCTCACATTGCTGCATCTGGCAAGATTCTGAGCGATTGCCCAGCTATTTTGGGGTCGCATCTCTGAACGCTGGATCCAAAATGGTTGGAAAAAGCTAAAAAAAGGACGATACCATAATTCTGATTTTTTAATTTTTAGTAATAATAATCTTATTGTCATAAGCTTGGTACCTTTGGTTCTACCTTTTGCAGACAAACAAACATTGTTATAGTTAAAAGCAAGTAAAAAATAGAGTTAGTGATGGTGCCTATGCTAGTATGAACTGTGTGATAGGCACCAGCGCTTTCTTCCTACAGATGAAGTACGCAGATTGTAATGACGACAAAAAAAAATTGGACTCTTACATACTTAATAGTGTAAAAGAAGAGACGGTGCAATGTAGATAATATATATGTATATGGGTATAATGCAGTAAAGTAGGTTGATAAAAGAGAAGCATGGTGTGTGAGTACACCTGTGTGTGTGTAGGGGGTGAAAGAGTTTGCGTATGTGGGGAGGCTATTTTGAATTTGTATTTATATATCACTGTTAAACAAAGTTTCGGTTTCAGATTGTACTGGTGGTAGTTCTGTCATTGCAAGGATCCGGTAAAGGTCCCATCGTAGGTCCAGATGTTCTGCTGCCAAACAGTAGTGTTTAAACTTTAAACATTGGGTATAAAAAAACGAAATAACTAACATTTCGAGATGACGCGGCGTAGCATTGTGCTACGGTGCTACGGTGCTACGCCGGGCTAGTTCTGGGCAGCATTCCAATTGTTTTGGGCAGACGTGACACATACCACCAAAAAAAAGCAAAGAAACCGACATTGAGTGCAAATATCCTAAAACCACTGAACGTAACTTTATGTGCCAGCAATATTTAAGCACAGCCAAAGTTATGAGAGTGACTGGCTTATTAGTTTGAAAGTCAGTTGTAACAGAAACTTTAAGGCTTTGTCCTAGACGGATAGCGCGTCGCGTATAGTATTCGTCATTTTACTCCCTTCGCAGGTGTATCTGACATTTATTACTCGTAGACTGTGGATTCTGTTATTTTATATGTCTATTGAGTTCAGAACATGTTTACTTCTTCTTCTCTTAGATTATGGCTTCTGTAGAATATCTTCCACAATTTTGCTAATTTCAAGTATAAGGCAACGTCGTACGGTGTTAAGATTAATAAATCTTTACATATTCATAAAACATTTCTCAAAAATGCAAACATTCAAAAAAAAATGTCGGCAACTTTTTACGGTTCAATTCCTCAACAAGTTTATATGTCTTTTAGGTTTTTGGAATTTGGAATGAGTTATTGTTTATAATAAATCTAGTACTATAAAGGTCACATATAAATTGTTGAGGTATGCAATCTGTTTTAAATCTTTCTATAAATATGTCTACGTTTAGATGTCTTGACTGACATGTGAGCTATCGTAGTATTATCGATTTTAATGTCGGCAACGACTTATATTTTTTGTGTATTAAACAAGTTAACACATGTTTGAATGAAGTTTTAATTTCATATAGGCCTGAGAGGTTAAAAATTCAAACATTAAGAGTTATATTATTAAACTAAAGCATTTTTTTATTTGCGTTTATTTGTTGACATGATGAGTTAGAAATCGGCCAGCTCTATCACCATAGTAGGCATTATATAGATCTAACCAAAAACTAAAGAAAACTGCACTACCACTCTTCTTCCGATTTAGGGCCAACCTCACGTGTTCTTCCTTGATATATGATGAAGCTATGCAGACGAAGCACTGGCTCCAGAAAAGCAGTGGCTTGGAAAACTCCTCGAGAGAGAACACAGTAAGACACACGCGACTGGGATAACCAATGGTGGTCCAACACCAAAGTTCGCAGTCGGGCAGTGAATTAATTTTAATACCAAAATATAAGAGTACCTACATTAAGTTAAAACTAAGCACCGAATAACTTAGTCGCGAATGGTTTTATTAAAACAATGCAATATGACGCTGTCCAGCTGCTATGAAAGATTTAAAACAGATTGCAGACCTCAACAATTTATATTCGACCTTTAAAGTACTAGATTTATTATAAACAATAACTCATTCCAAATTCAAAAACCTAAACAATAATCCGAATAATCCAGTCAAATAAATCTGTTCATATGACGTGAAAAGAATATGAGATTTATGATTTTAATATGTTTTTAGTCTTTGGGGGTCAGCTAAAATCAGTGGTGCAGATTCAGCGGCAATATGTAAAACACAGATATTTTCGGCAGTCTATATGAGTGATGTTATAAATCGGCATCACATGACTGTCTGCTAACGGTTTATTTATTTGGTTGTTTGATATGTTTGTCTTGGAAATTTTTTGGGCCTTATACTTGGATCACCATTTGATTTTACATAAACACAATCAGCCCATTACTGTCCCACTGCTGGGCACGGGCGTTTTCTCACTATGAGAAAGGTTAGGCTTTAGTCCACTTTGCTTGCCTAGTGTTGGTTGGCGGACTACACCCACCATTGAGAACATTTTGGAGCCCTCTCAGGTGTGCAGGTTTCTTCACGATGTTTTCCTTCACCGCATGCAAGGGACACTCAACTTCTGATTCGCACATGAATCCAAAAAGTGAGAGGTGCGAGCCGGGGTCGAACTCAGACCCTCCTGTATATATGGCAAGTGTTCAACTGGGTGTATTGTATGTGGAATTCATGTCTGTAAACGCACCCAAGTGACAGGAGAAATCCTAGTGTGGGGCAACTTTTTATAAACTAAACTAAACTAAATACTACTAGGCTCTGTTGTATTTTTAAGGTGTATTAAAACCTGTTTTTTTTTTCTAGAAATATTCTAAATTTATGATACATAATATTTTTGAGGTTTACGCGAATGGAATCCATTGAATTAAAATAGCATAAAGAGATATATCGCATATCAATGGTTTATTCTATATCCCTACGTGCAGCATTCATACGTCCGGTATACATACGTGTTACTCGCAACCTTTTTTTTTTTTTTTTATTGGTGCCCAGTGGAAATTCTTCATGAACTTCCTTCGCCCCGGGGACGGACAAGGGGTATGCCGGACTCCTACCGGCTAAAACCACTGGAGCGGTCATCTTCGGCACCTAAGGGAGGCTGCAGGTCCTCGTATGATCACACTAGAGCCGCCCACTGGTGCCACGCCTATTGGCACATCTCGGAGAGGGTGACTGTAAAGCGGTCACCCCCCCAGGGGGATTGTAAAGGATCCCCCAAAGCGTCCTACGGCAGCGCGTGACCACATGCGTGCTACCGTCTTCTCTTGGGTCGCTTGGTGTGGGCACGCAGATTCCCTAATCTACGCACCCGCGAACCCAGAGGTCCCCCGCCTAGTAGCAACGGCAGGGGTTTTCAGGCGTATCGGAATTAGGCGCCAGGGCGGTTGTTACCCCGGCGCCGTCTCCTTCTTCTTCGAGTGGGATCGGCCCTCTCCCGATCCCGCTCTGCGGCCTCCTTCTGGAGCATGACGCTCTCACAGAAGGAGACCACTGCATTCCAGTTTTCGTGCTCTGCCAACATAACCGACACTACTGCTGGCAGAGAGAGATCTTGCCCGATCCGATCGACCAGGATCCGCCGCTCGGCGGCCCACGCAGGGCACGCCTCGAGCGTGTGCTGTGCGGTATCCTGGTCGCTATCACAATGGTGGCAATGTGCCGTGGCCTCACGTCCTATCACAGGATACCTGCACGGTGCGTACCTGCACAGGCAGGTACGCACCGAAACAACCGTGCCCGGTGAGCACCTGCGTCAGGCGGTAGGTAACGCGCTCGCTCCTTTTGAGCCAGGCTCCAAAGAGCGGCAGGACGGCCTCGACAACGCGCTTGGTCGCAAATTGCATCCGCAGGCGGTGACGCCACTTTACAAGTGCGCGTCGCCGAGCCAGCTGCCTCAGCCTGTCCAACGCCCTTGGAGGCGCGTTTTCGCCGCTCTGGCGGAGGGAGCGTGTCGGATCGTAGACCCACGCATCCATCTCCGCCAGGATGTCAAACGGCGGTTTGGTTCTGCAGCGCTGGGCACTTGATAGTCGAGCTGACCATACAGGCGCCCCGTATAGGACCAGGGACCGCACGACTCCTCCGTAGAGACGGCGAACTTCCTCACATGGTCCCCCGAGATTGGGCAGCAGCCGGTGTAGAGCACCCACTACCCTCTCAACTCGGGGGACGAGGCGCTGGAAGTGCTCTTCGAAGCCCCAACGACTATCCAGGGTGAGCCCCAGGTATTTCATGTTGCATTCACCCACCCTGATTTGCGCGTCACAAACGCGTATCCACGAACTGGGTGGTTCTCTGCTTCTCGGCAGTTTGTGGAACCATAGCGCCTCGGTTTTCTGAGGCGCTATCCGCAGACCCAGGGCGTGGATTTTGGCCACGACAATTGGCACCGCTTGCTCCGCAAGCCGGATGGTTCCCTCGAAGGACTCCCCGCTGGCCAACACCAAAGTGTCATCAGCGTAACAGACTAAGCTAACGCCAGCAGGGAGAGCAACACGCAGGACCGCATCGTAGGCGAGGTTCCATAAGAGTGGGCCGAGAACTGACCCCTGCGGAACCCCGCACGTAATCTCCCTCCGCTTGACGCTACCGTCCCTGCCCACGTAGCGAATGTGCCTATCGCGCAGATCATCACATCAGCCACAGGTCGTCCACTGTTGAACAAAGTTCTCCCCCTTAGATCTCCACAGCGAGCGGTCACATGCCGCTCTCATCCAACGACTCCCAGCGACCTTCACCAGGTCGTCTGATAGATTCTTCGTCTTTCTTTCGTCTGATAGGTCGCGCAGATAGGCCCCTATGATGCCCTGCAGGTAGGGCGGACACCGATGATAGACTAGTGCCGCCCTAATAGCGCCCCACGGGATGGAGTTGAAGGCGTTGACGATGTCTAGACTGACCGCCAACGCCACCCCACCCCGCCGGGACACTGCCTGTTCCGACAGCGAGCGGACGCGAAGAATCGCGTCGATGGTGGCCCGCCGCTGCCGGAAGCCATACTGACTTTCGGCCAGGTAGGGGCCAACTCGCGACAGGTGCTCAACGAGTCTTCGGGTAATTATACTTTCGAATAGCTTCGAAGCCTCGTCGAGCAGGCAAATGGGACGGTATGCAGAGGGAGACTCTGCAGCCCTTCCTTCCTTCTTCAAGAGATCCAATCCGGCTTCCTTCCAGCCGGACGGGAACACGCCACTACGGAGGCAACTGGTGAACAGCCGCCTCAAGCGGTCCCCAAGAGACTGTAGCGCATACACCCACGCACGGCCCGGAATGCCGTCCGGACCCGGTGCGGTGTTGCGACTCTTCAGGCGGCCAATGGCTCGGCCCAGCTCCCCATCCGAAACCCCCAACTCCTCGGCCCAGTCCGAGGCATTTGGGGGTGGAGAGGGACCAGGATGGTCCCGAACCGCCGGAAAGAGCGTTGAAAGTACTCTCTCCAGCAAATCCAGGGCCATGGTTTCGGTCACCGGGGGGACATACGGGCGCAACTTGTACCATACGGTAGGGTCTCCCCCACGGATCCTTGTCTAGTCCCTCTAGGAGCTCGCTCCAGGACCGAGCCTTCGCCTCACTGATGGCGGTCTGAAACGCCAGTGTGGCCGCCGGCTGTAGCGCTGTGCCGGCGTCGGCTTCGTTGGTACCGGCGGCGGGAAGCCAGGCAGACCGCGCGCAACTGCTCGATCTCATCCGACCACCAGTACACTGCCGTACGCCGGGAGCGCCTGGCCCGGGGCATGGATGCGTCGCATATTGGTGTCATCGTCCTCCGGAACCACGACGCTTCCTCCTCCGAAGATCCCTTGATCGACCTCTGGCCAGGCCGCGACGTTGGCAGCTGCGACGAGCAACTCTCGATCCAGCTGCGTGAGGGCCCAACGCCGCGACAGCGGGCTGGGACTAGAACGGCTCGGGCAAGGCGTGTGGAGGGCCACGTCGAACATTATGTGGCGGTGGTCCGAAAGTGTGACCACTTCCTCCGCTACTCCCCAACCCGACACCATGCGGGCCACAGAAGGAGCCGCCCATGTCAGGTCCACGACCGACTCCCCCTGCCACCGAACGCAGGTGCTAACGGACCCCCGATTCAACAATCGGAGGTCAAGTGACGCCGCCCAGTCGGCCCGTCCCGACGGTTGCCCCAAGCTCTAGAGTGAGCGTTGAAGTCCCCCAGGACGAGCAAGGGACGGGGCGAGCACTTACAGCGAATGCTGCGTGCCACCCTGTCCAGGTATCCCTCGAAGTCGGCGAGAGACACGTTGGGGGAGACATAGCAGCCCACTACTGCCAGAGGTCCCCACTCTACTACGACAAAGCCCTGCCCCCTGTCTAACAGGGAGCAGGGCGGCTCACCTTCGGCTCCAGACCAAAATATAGCGACGGAGTCCCCGGCGCCCCCGAACCAGCGAGGGTGTTCCTGGACGCCGTAGGGCTCCGCCACAACCGCCAAGGCAACCGAACACTCCGCAACAGTCTGCAGCAACAGATTCTGTGCGTTGCGGCAGTGGTTTAGGTTGCCCTGGAGGACCCTTAATTGGCCTCCATCGCCTCCAGTGAGCCGGAGCGTTCGACCGGTGCCGCCGGCGCAGACTTCTTCAGCCCCTCGGCCGAGGCAGGGGGGGCTTGGTTTTCCCCTCCTGCTCTTCTGGGCTGCACAAGATTTGCAGCCCAACCTGTGCTCGGCCGAAAGGCCAAAGTCCGCACATAGAGGGCAGTTTTTTGTCTGCGCCTGGCATTCCCGAATTTTGTGGCCCTGGCCACCACATCCGAAGCACCGGTCGCTCCGGTCAACCCCCCCCGTGTGTGGTGCACCGGAGGCGCGTTACTCGCAACCTAAAGCCATATAAAAATTATACCATTATTGCACAGTAATAATATAAATCTTTTTCAGGTATAGTATAGTACACTGCACTGCGTCGCACTCGCACTTGCACTCGACTTACCCACAACAGGCAAGTCCTGTTATAATTATAGTGTTAGAACTATTAGGCCCTCGCTTCTGAATTGCGGTTGCGTATAGACGTGTCCTCTGTATAAATTTGTGTGTCTGCGCCGCAGCTCATTAAGAAGGTAACTCAAAACCACGAATGTATTATTTTTTAAGTTTTATATGTGAATCTTGGTCACATGATTGTCAGTTATTTAAGAACAAAAAACTGGAATACCTGAAACAAAACTACGGCACCTTATATAGCAAGAACTAATATTAATTTGTCAAAATGCAAATAACTCTAGATAATAACTCGGGACCTAACTTCGCAGCTATTGGTATAACTGATACTCTTTACAAACATATACAAATAATACGAAGCAAAAGTTTTCGTAATGCTTATGGAGATATTATTTCTTTTAAAAACGAGTTTATGAGTTTTAACGATGAAATGAAACAATTGTTTTTTAACATTACAAACAAAAACTATGAAATAAATAAAAAGTCAGTTTTTATCTTGGAAATCTGACATTGATACAGACTTAAAAGAATCGAAGAAGTATGATGATATTAGGCTCGAAAGCGATCATCTTGAAAGAACACCATGCGTATAATAAGCATATATAGATGCGTATATGAGAAAAAAAAATTGGAAATGTAGAGAATCTCGAAGATTCATTGAAAATGAATCAAAGGGCGACATAGAAATCTATCTAAACACCTTTCTCATATCCATAAATGCCAAATACAGCAGTCCAACAATACTTGTTGAATTCTCCAATAATTCATCAAAGAATATGGTATTAAAGACCGTAAAATTGTGTGACCAGTCCAATGTGGTGAAGCTAAACAGCGCTAATCTAGGAGCACCAGGCTCGTCTCCTGTATACGTCACAGAACATTTAACGCCAAAATCTAGAAAATTGCACTACCTATCCAGGAATCAAAAACAAACAACTTCAATACTGTTGGACATCAAATTATTGTATTGTGTGTGAATTTGTGTCTGTAAACGCACCCATGATACAGGAGAGATCCTAGTGTGGGGCAATGTTCATTCTAAAAGATACAAAAAAACACACATACAATATATACTAAAAACTGGGAAGACTCTAGTCAAAACAAGCGATACAGCACCGACCATCCAAATAAAAACTGTAGTACAACTTGAGAAACTAAGGATGAATCCAATATGACTCTTAAAATACTTAAACTGGATTAACAAGATTACGACGTTATCTGAACTGATATTTTTATTATTGTGATGCGTCTTGGTTACACTATATTGCTTTCTAAAAGTAAATGTGGATTTCGTTCCGACAAATCTAATGAAGGTGCCTTAAGTGAATTTACTGAACATATTGTTATAAGTCTAGATAGCAAAAAGAAATGCCTAACTATATTCCTAGACCTTGCTAAGGATTTTGTCACGGTTTCTGTTCCTATTCTTATTAATAAGCTACACCAACTTGGCATTAGAGGTAACCAACGTACTTGTTTATAGTTGCTTAGTGATTACCTAACCGGCAGAACTCGAAAGGGTAAAAATAGCCGATTATACGAGTGATAGTTTACTTACATGGTGTTCCGCAGGGCAGTATCTTAGGCCCAACACTTTTCCTAGCTTATATCAATGAGCTCACGCTGCTTAAACTTGATAACTGTATATATATTTCTTACGCAGACGATACTACCCTGACATTCCATGGTGATACTTGGAATGACGTTTATGAGAGAGCGTAAAATGGTCTAAATACAGTCGCAAATTGGCTTACTCTTAATTCTCTTTCATTAAACACGGAAAAAACTAAGTTTATCCAATTTTCAATCCGCAAACTCAGACAATAAATAACAAACAACTCAACACACACGCGCTTCTACATTCATACTAACACACAGTGATAGTACATACGCACCACAAACCCACACATATTTAGCACACACTCATACACACCCACGAAACAATAATTTCCCCTCACAAAATACACTCCCAAAACACAAACACACTACATACCTCTCACATCTGCATGTACAAATACATTGCATTAACCTTTTCTTTACCATGTTCTTGCTTGATTATAGTACTTTGTATAATCACTTTCATCAAATCTGAAAATCGAACTAGTTAATGCTGCATCGATTGTAATTATGGTTCTGAGCCCGGGCGCTGGTGCCTATATCACAGGATATTGAATTATCTTAGTTTAGGCATTAGTTGCAACACAAAATTGCGGCTTCCACGTTTTTGTAGTGCATCAGCGATGTTTGCTGATGCGCGCACAGGTGGCTTTGCAGCTATCTGGCGCAAAAGACTGCATCGCTTCTCAGTCGGTTGCGTGGAAGTAGCCACAGCATCCTGAATACTATAGCGGCTAAGCACGACTGTCCACTGGTGTGGAAACTTATACAAAGGACCAAGTCGCTATTTACAATTAGATAAAACATTTTTATAACTGTATTACTACAAATCTGGATCTCTGTTGTCTGAATAAATAAATTATATTATTATTCTTATTAAAATAGGAACTTATGTAATTTATCTCTAAGCCTCTTCTGTTTAAACTACTGATGTTGTACGTGAAAACTGAATGGTGCAAATATACATTTTTTTATTTTGATTTTTTGGCAAGTTTAAATGGAATGTAATATGTTTTATAATTATAATAAAATACCTAGATATTATGCTATGAAATATAATCAATGTTAACCTTTTTTTATTGATGTCCAGTGGAAATTCTACATGGAACTTCCTTCACCCCGGGGAAGGGTGAAGGGGTATGCCGGACTCCTACCGGCTAAAACCACTGGAGCGGTCATCTTCGGCACCGAAGGGGGGCTCCAGGTCCTCGTAAGATTACACTAGAGCCACACATTGGTGCCACGCCTTTAGGCACATCTCAGAAGGGATGACTGTAAAGCGGTCACCCCCTCTAGCGGAGGGAAGGCGACTGTAATCAATGTTTACCTACCGACGATCAAACTGAGTATATTCTATTGAATAAAATGTGATTATATAAACGTTCAATACGATTAAGCACGTATGAATGCTACACAAGTATATAGAATGAATGTAATAGACGCGATATATTTCCATAAGCCATTCCGTATTTAATAGACAAATTTTTTTTATGGCTAGATTGTATAAAATAAACAAAATCATAAAAATAAAAATTCATCTCGATTACTAGCTCCAATTTTTTCATAGGTTTTTTTCATTCTACAAATACGAGGGCGGCACTGAAAATTTCGGGAATCAAGGAAGTGACACAACATTACTATTTAAAAATGTATTTATTGCTTTTCGAAGTATTCTCCGCGAAATTTGACACATTTTTCCATACGATGGAACCAATCATTGAAGCAACCATTCCATTCGGAAGTTGGGGTCTCCAAAATGGCCGTTTTGTAGGCGTCCACAGCTTCTTTACGTGATGAAAATCTCTGTCCACGCAATTTATTATTTATTTTAGGGAAAGTATAGAAATCATTAGGGCTTAGGTCGGGGCTGTACGGCGGATGGTCTAATAATTCTATGTTTTCTTGCTCTAAAAACTCTTTTGTTCTGTGCGCGGTGTGAGAACTCGCATCGTCGTGATGGAGGATGATGCGGCGGTTGCAGTTCTCTCTACGGAGTTCAGAAACGACCTGTGGCAAACAAATGCTAGCATACCATTCTGCATTAACCGTTCTTTGTCCCTCAAGAGGAATAGTCGTAACATGGCCGGTTTTGGAGACAAACGTGGCCACCATTTTTTTTGCAACACTCCGTGAACGAACAATTTTTGTTGGCTTTAACTCATTTTCGAACACCCAAACTCGTGACTGGTTTTTTGTTTCGGGTTCGTACGCATATATCCAGGATTCGTCACCTGATACGATGTTGTATACAGCATTTGAGGATCCTGCGTGGAATCTTTCGAGAGTTCTGACGCACCAAGTAACGCGAGCCGCTTTTTGCTCTTCACATAGCAAATGCGGTATCCATCGGGAAAACAACTTTTTTACACCTAATTGTTCATGCAAGATTATTTGTATTTGACTCATGCCAATTTCTAAAGTTGCCTGAATTTCGCGGTATGTCACATGTCGATCTTCCTCAATCAGCTTACGCACAGCATCAACGTTTTCTTGGGTGACTGCAGTTTTTGGACGACCTTGACGAGGATCATCACTGAGCTTGACACGTCCACGTTGAAATTCAGCAAACCAGCGATAAATTGTGGTTTTGGATGGGGCTTCATCACCAAATGCAGAAATCATCCGGTCAACACACTGTTTTTGTGTTAAACCACTTCGAAAGTCATAATAAATCATCGCTCTTGAATTTTCTCGAGTCAATTCCATTTTCTCAACGACTAAACAAGTTTGGCAAAACCTTGTGACAAGACCGTGAATCTTTTTTAAAATAAATAAATGGTATTCGATTTGTAAAACCAAGGAGTTTTCAATTAAAAAGATTTTAATATGACAGGAACAGTGGAAATATTCCATTCCCGATACTTTTAGTGCAGCCTATGTATTGTATTCAATGCACAAATATGATAACGATATCTACTAAACATTTTCTTAGAAAATACAAAAGGTGGCGTTATGTAAAAACACTGTTTTCTGTCGTAGCCTTACTACGTGCTCCAAATAAAGTATGAAGCAAAATATTTATTTCGAACAAAACAAGCCATGTAGGTTTTACCACACTTGCTTATTTATATGTTAACGTTGTCAAGTTACATAAAAAATCTATTTCTCACAGTATAATCTCATCTATCGTTGACGAGTCTCAACTGCACAAGTACCAGATTTAGTCGACCTCTGGTCAACTTCAACAGTCGTCAAATTTTATGTCATGTGCTGTTCAGCTCTGACTAGATCGCTCTATTTCTCCCTATTAGTCAATGCTACTTGTAATACTCAATTATCTGCATATAACACATATTACTTCTGGATATACTAGTATAGAGAAGCCTGTTTTTTATTGGTTTCCAGTGGAAATTCTACTTGAACTTCCTTCGCTCCGGGGAAGGGCGAAGGGGTATGCCGGACACCTTTTTTAAATTTTTAAATTCTTTTTTATTGGCGTCCAGTGGAAATTCTACATGGAAATTTCTTCACCCCGGGGAAGGGCGAAGGGGTATGGCGGACTCCTACCGGCTAAAACCACTGGAGCGGTCATACTAGAGCCATCCATTGGTGCCACGCCTTTAGGCACATCACGGAGGGGATGACTGTAAAGTGGTCATCTCCTCTAGCGGAAGGAATGCGGCTGTAAAAAGGTCACCCTCCAGACACCAGACTCCCCAATCTACGCGCCCACTACCACTGAAGTATATAGAAGCCTACGCCGAACAAGTTCATCAACATCATCACTTTAGCCGAAAAATGTCCACTGCTGGACAAAGACCTCTCCCAAAGGTTGCCACAGTGACCGGTATGGGGATACGTGTACTCATTAGCGGGTTTTGCTATTAACGCCTTGCTTGGCAGACGGGTTGGCGATCGCAGTTGAGGTCTAAATAAACTCAAAGGACGCTGCTGCCTATCCTTCGGCTAACCCCTTGGTTGCCTTTTACCCTCACTCTCACCTCACGGGATGAGATAGGGTGGTGGTATTCTTAGCCCGCACCACACGAGAAAGTTGGCAACAGCAAAATCAGCTCTCTTGCTCCAGTAAAGTTATTGTCAGGTGTGTGGGTTGTAAAGACTTGCTATACCGATAGTTATCCCGCCATCTGGTCGTTAGGACTTCTTCTTTCTTTCATAAACTCTTAAGTTTATTATTTATTATCCTTGCAACCTGGTTACATGGACGTGGTTGAACCTGACAGGACGCAGCTTCCGAAGCTCCTTAGCCACGAAGGTGGCACGTCAAACGGGCCGGTCTCTTTCAGTACCTTGATCATGCCCTGAAAACATTTCTCCCTTTTCACCCCTCCTACGGGATGACTTCGTCCGTGTAGTTTCTGGATCAAGAATATAGCGTCACTCCACTTCCTCCCGTGGATGTCATAAAAGGCAAGTACGGTACTCTAAACTAGAGGGATGGGCAGCAGCGTCCCTGCTGTGGACAGTAGTCATTCTGCGATCACGAACACGCCTGCCAAGCCTGGTGAGTACTGGCGATTTCCCCTAAATATGAAGGTTCTATTGTAGAAATCTATGGGGGAGGCCTTTGTTCAGTAGTAGACATTGTATGGCCGATATGATAACGGGATGATATTTGGACAAATGATGCGACTCGTGCTTGCAATGCATGATTTAAAACCCATTGAAATCTATTCTGTTACTGTTTCCGAACATTTGCAGTTTTCGTATAAACTAAGAACTATTTTGCAATCGATGTGTTCTAGATATTTATAACTCTATTTAATTGTTAAAAGCTTTCAAATAAAATATTGACCATCAGAAAATTTAAGCAATTTCGGCAAACAATATGATCCATGTTATCATAGTGGAATTTTAATTAAAATAGCCCGCCCATACAACATCAATTTACTTTACAGGAAATGAATGGGCTGTACGCGAAATTGAAATAATAGGTGAATTCTAAAGTAATCCATTAATATAGCACTTGGAATAGATCACCCTCTCTTCCCGTGAGTATTGCAGGCCACTAAATTACGCATACGACATACAATATGTGGATACCTACTTATAAAATTGATTATTATTTATTTGCAGTTCTTGAAAATATAAAATAAATTTGCAAATATTAAGGCATTGTCATAAAGTAATGTAAATTAATATCATGATAAAAATCCATTCTCACTATGAAATTAATACTAAGCTATGAAAGATTAGATTTTTGGTTATGGAATAAATAAGCGAATCGTCAATTATTTAACTTATCATCCAAAAAAATTGGTGACAGTAATTACACTTTACGGGAAGTATGTCTTTCAAGACCTTTTAAAAAGACGAATAGTTATTATATATTATGAATATTGTGTATCTTGTTGGTAACTTATTATAAATAGTCATAGTAATCATAACTTTATTGGCAACAAAATGGTTACACGTCAAATTCATACACCCCACACTAATATTTCTCCTATGTCGTGGGTGCGTTTATAGACATGAATTCCACATACAATACACCCAGACCCGGAACAACTACCTGCAGATCTTACAAATATTCGTTCCGTGCGGGAATCGAACCCACGACCCGGAGCGCCGGAGCCGACTGTATCAGCCACTGCACCAACCGTGCCGTAACATTTATTGACGTATCATAATTCATTAAAATAACCGTTCATCGTTATCATATTATCTAACGGACGTCCACTACTGAACAAAGGCCTCCCCCATAGATTTCCACAACGATGGCTTTCCACATGCAACGACTCCCAGCGATCTTCACCGGATCATCTGACCTCATTGGAGGTCTTCCCATCTGCGCTTTCCGGTGTGCGGTCTCCACTCGAGAACCTTTATACGTGTCCATTACTTATTATTACTTCAGTTTACTAATCATTTCAGCTATGCCGTCAACTTTAGTTCTTCTACGGAGCTCCTCATTTCTGATTCGTCTTGTAGAGAAACACCAAGCATAGTTCTCTGCATATCTCGCTGAGTCACCTTCAGCTTTCTTATGAGGCCCATAGTGAATTACTACTTTCTATCTTTACGTTACAATATTCGTCATAGTATAAAAATTACATTAGAATAATCGGTAAAATTGACAATAATACGTTAATAATCTTTCACATTACAGGGTACATGAATCGAGAAAATTAAATAAAATAGGTACGATAGTAATATTTAATAGCCATTCCGAGCACGTTCACTGGCCAAACGGCAGAGACAATGGCTAAAAAATCGCCTTGTACCATATGGCTACAATATCAAGTCAGGTTACTCACTATACATATAGAATGTCTGTTCAACTACCCACTTTTTTCGATTTTATTTTGAGCGAGTCGCGAACGTTCTGGCAGCCGAATATACACAGTTGGTGCGATCACGTGCACCAGTTGGAACGCCTTCGTCAGCCGTCTAAGAATCGCTTTTAGTCGATGCGTACTGGCAATTTTGACTTCAAACCGTGCAATGTACCAACCAGTATTGATTTCCTTTAGCCTCTCTCACTAGGCTACTAAGTAGGTCGAAAAAAGCGTTAAGTATCCAGTTTCCTCACTTTAGTTGTTTCGCTGTACAGCACCGAAATAATATAAAAAGCAGTATTCGTTTATGGAGCCCAAACATATAAAGCTTTGCCGGAAAATATCTATAGAGCGGTATTTAATATACAAAATACCGATGTAGGTATGTAACTTGCTCATATTAAACAGTTATTTCGCATCAGAGTTATTGAGGCAGTGTTTTATGACAAAATATTTTGTTTATGAGTTAGTTTTGATGTTTCAGGGCTACCTTCTGGTTTTCTACAACAAATTATCAGCATAGTTACATTATTCGATAATGTTAGGTTTTTCAGACTTAGTAATGATATCAAAGTACTTGTAACATATTTTTATTTTCAACTAGCTGGGATTTTCACTCGCTGTTTAATTTAAAAGAAACTGGATTATTTATAAATTATTTAGAGTACTTCGGCATAGACATTTGATAGAAAGTATATATATAACCCATGATATATATATATATATTTCATGGGTTTTATTTTTTTTTGCGCGGCACCCATACTAATTTTCTAAAATAAAAGTAGCCTAAGTTATTTCTTATAACATCAGCTATCTGCCAGTGAAAGTCCAGAAATCGATCCAGCCGTTTCGGAGATTAGCGGTAACAAACAGACAGACAGACAAAACATTAAAAATTGTTGTTGTTATTGTTGTAGGTACCGTATATACTTTCATATACATTCAGTAAAAAACTGTTATTTTGACATTACAAACAGACACTTTAATTTTATTTATTTGTATAGAAGATGTATAGATAAATCTTTACTTTACTCGCTCATCCAGGGGCAGTAGCATACATCTACTTCGGATTACTTTATCTTTTTCTCTAGATGCACCTTAATCATCAAACTCATGGGCGTACCCTTAGAGTGGCAGCTCTTCTGGACCTGGCCTGCAACCTAATAAATGCACATCCTTCTTATCTCCCCCAGACAAAAGCTGGGTATGATCCCTACACACTTTCCCCCGCCTAGGCCAACAGCTGGCTTGGGAGGATCCTTTACAGTCCTCCCCGAAAAGCGTCTGGCGGGTGACCTTTTTACAGTCACCTTTCCTCCGTTGAAGGGGGTAACAGCTTTACAGTCATCCCCTCCGTAATGTGCCTGAAGGCGTGGCACCAATGGATGGCTCTATTCTGATCTTACGAGGATCTGGAGCCCCCCTTCGGTGCCGAAGGTGACCACTCCGGTGGTTTTAGCCGGTAAGAGTCTGGAATACCTCTTCACCCTTCCCCAGGGCGAAGTAAGTTCATGAAGAATTTCCACTGGATACCAATAAAAAATAAACAATATAGGCCCAAAGCCGGATACGCCAATGGGCACCAATCTATCGGAATTCTAAAATTTGACATCCCTATAAACTGTAGATTCCGTGACCCTATATTTATTTTATTTTAAGACCTGGTTAACATACATAGAAAAAGCAACGCGGTAGTAGTACCCTGCTGTGTGGTTAGGTGTGGCAGCTACGAATAGCACCACCCCATCTCATCCCGTGGGTGTCGTAAAAGGCGACTATGGGATTAGCCGGAGGATGGGCAGCAGCGTCCTTCCAATACATTAACAACTCATCTGCGATCGCCAACCCGCCTGCCAAGTGTAGCGATTATGGCA
Source organism: Diloba caeruleocephala (assembly GCA_947459985.1). Lineage (NCBI taxonomy): Eukaryota > Metazoa > Arthropoda > Insecta > Lepidoptera > Noctuidae > Diloba > Diloba caeruleocephala. The sequence goes on along the minus strand of OX381616.1, from coordinate 1,340,371 downwards.
AAACCCCCCCAATGAGCACAAGCAGTCGATGTAGTGATCTTTGGCGGAGGCCTGTGTCCAGCAGTGGACTTTATTTAGCCGAACTGAAAGTAGGACCACAATCTCGAAAATAAATATAACTTCGAAGTTACGATACTGATGCAAAAAACAATGATTTACTACGAGAGAGTTTAGTTTATTACCTTTATTATTATTTAATGCAAAGGATAATCGCGAGTTCCTATAGGCCCCATCCGTACATACCGTCAAGCCTTTAGATAGGATGTATTGGCCCTCTCATATGAGAGCAAACAATCTTGTGTATTGTTAACAGTCATAATGGACAAAGTAAACCCGTAGCCGTCCTACGAAACTATCTAAACTACGAGTATAAATTGTCTTTCAACCGGCGTAGCAGACTTCGCTATGAACGCGTAGCGAGCATTGTCATGACCCACTTGCGGCGTAGCAAGATGCGAGGACGTCGTTTGTATCATATTATATGAAGTTCGATATGATTAAAAGCAGCTAAGGGAATTATGTGAGGAATTGACGGCACTGTTGACTCAGTGGCTAAGATGATTGGCTGTCTACGCTATGGTTCGCGGGTTCAATTTCCACACGCAATAAATTCATGTGTAGCCTTCTGTCAGTAAATTTTTTTGCGTTTGACAATGGTAGAGATTCTGGGAATCTTTTTTACGACCATTTATTTAGGCAGTGTAGTAAGAGATTCATGGATAGCAGTAGATCCGTTTATATTTTTTAAATAAACTAGTGACCGACGGGCCCTTCATCCACGTGGTGGTAAGCTTCACGCCTGCCCATAATAATTGTAATGCTACCCAGGACTATTCCTGCGTGGCACCACACTGTGCTCGTCACCTGCTGCGCTCCGGGTCGTGGGTTTGATTCCCGCACGGAACAAATATTTGTATGATCTGCAGGTAGTTGTTCCGGGTCTGGGTGTATTGTATGTGGAATTCATGTCTGTAAACGCACCCACGATATAGGAGAAATCCTAGTGTGGGGCAACGTTTAAAAAAAACAACAAGACACATGATTGTCAGCGAGAATTACATATAATCAGCCCATTGCTGTCCCACTGCTGGGCACGGGCCTTATCACACGATGAGAAAGGTAAGGCCTTAGTCCATGACACTGGCCTAGTGTGGGCTGACGGACTATACATACCACTGAAATTATTCTGGAGCCCCCTCAGGTGTGCAGCTTTCCTCATGATGTCATGTTAATCAAATTCTTATCCACACATGAACCGAAAAGTCAGAGGTGCTGGCTGGGATCTAACTCAGACCCTCTTGTCCCCCGAGGGGGTAACCATTTTACAGTCACCCTCTCAGGTATATAGGCGTGGCACCAGTGGGCGGCTCTAGTGTGATCATACGAGGACCTAGAGCCTCCCTTAGGTGCCAAAGATGACCGCCACAGTGGTTTAAGCCGGTAGAAGGAAGGGCGAAGCCTTCCCCGGGGCGAAGGAAGTTCATGAAGAATTTCCACAGGGCACCAATGAAAAATAAAATAAAAAAATCTCCTGTATCGCAAGCAAGCGTTCAACCACTATACTATCACTAGTATTAAATATAGAATTACTAACATACTAATATTTTTTCCTAATCAACGCTTCTCTTTCCTGTAACAATGACCCTGAAACAAAACTTACTCGTTTTGTTTCCTCTCCTCACGTCACTTACAATCAGCGGGGCTCCGTATTGTTCCACTTCCGTTCCTGGAACGTGGAGATGAACAGAGTGTATGTAATTGATATCGACAGGCATTGTCTATTTACTTCATCAGTTTCGTATCATGATGTATAAAGGCTTTGTTGCACACGTATCCGTTTTGGTTGAACGTTTTTTATCCTGTTGGTGTCCGGGTAAGTATACTGCACCAATGTTTCTCTCCCATGGATGTCGTTAAAGCTAACTGACAAACTGATATTTTGCTGATATGATGATGAAAAATATTGTGAATTGACAAAGAGCCAGCTCCAATGTTTTTTTTTAATGATCCATAGAAAATTCTTTATGAACTTCCTTCGCCCCGGGGAAGGGCGAACGGGTATCCCGGACTCCTACCGGCTAAAACCACTCGAGCGGTCACATTCGGTAACGAAGGGGGTTCCAGGTCCTTATATAATCACACAAGAGCCACCCACTACTGTCACGCCTATAGGCACGCACATCTCAGAGGGAATGTAATGTAAAGCGGTTACCTCCTATACCATACGGAAGGCGCAGATAAAAAATTCGCCCCCCCAGGCACTTCTCAGGGAGGACTTTTGAAGGATCCCCCGAAGCTTTGCAGTGCGCTGTGCTGTACACGTGGTGGCACGAAGGCGCGTGCACGCCACCGTCTTCTCGGGGGTCACTTAGTATGAGCAGGTAGACTCCCCAATCTGCGACCATAAAGCGACGGCAGGGGCCTAAGATGCTACAATTACCTATCAAGCGAAGGTTTGTACCTTGAAATGCAACTCTTTTTATTCTTGCCCTGGTCTGGTCTCACCCCCTCAGTATGTATCTATATTTTTCCTATTTTTTAAAGGTTTCAAGATTAAGAAGAATTCATTCATCATTTCAAGAAGATTTCTAAAAGTTTATATTCTAATGGTGTACAATAAAAAATACTCATGTTATTTAGGGTCGCTGCAATATTTTAGTCATATTGCAAAAGTTTTACAGTCGGCCCCCTGTCGACAACACTCTTTGGGTATGTTAGTATTGGTGGTTTACCCACAACATGGGTAACCCAAATTCCTTAATGGTACTTCTGGGAACTAGAGAAAACATGTAAACTTAAAACGGGCTCAAACTGTGACATAAATACTAGCGCGTGTAAGAATGCCCTCCTTGTCGCACTGGTTCATATGAACTGAGAATAGCTTCTGTGGCACGTTACGACGTAGGGCCATTCGGCCTATGTCGTGACTTGTCGGCTATCTTCGCCTGCCCACCTCGACGTGGAGCGGCGACCCAAGCTCTTAAGCTCATGCTTCTTTCAGTTCGGCTAAATAAAGTCCACTGCTGGATACACGCCTCCCTCAAATAACACCACAACGACCGACATTGGTGTGTTGTGTGCCTGCCTGTTATAACAAACACGGCCATTTAATATTTACGTACTTATATACATTGTAGCTTAAAACGTTATAGGGTCAGTCAGTGAGTCAGTAAGTGTAAATATATTTATTTTTTTGGACTTAGTTACGAGGTGCCTAAGCTGCCCGTTGAAAATGTTAAGTAATGGTACATCAAATGAGTGAATTATCTAACAACGTAACAGAGTCAGTCAGTGAGTAAGTCAGTGATGAGTGTAAATATATATTTGTTTTACTCATAGTTATTATAGTGATGTTTCACATCTGCCTGGCGTTCCACAACGCCTTAGTTTTTATCTTCAATTGTAATGTTTATCTTATATTTTATCCGAAGTTTTCACCAATAAGGAGAGCCATGTTTACACATTTTAATTATTGATCGTATTGTGCTCATGCTCTAAGGTCTCTACGGGAAAAGGCAGTGACCGGAAAATGCCCTCTCAATACACAATCTATAACGAGATAAGGGTTGCACCATTGAATATGAAACGAGTTCTTCAATAATATTTTGTTTTGTGTTCGAACAAAAAATATTTTGTTCTGACAAGAATCAGAGAGAGTTTCTTATTTTAGAATTCTGGCTAGGGTCTGAGTTGTGTTTTTGTTCCTCTTGCTTACATTCATTTCCCGGGTAAAGAAGGCAAGGATGTGGTATGAAATATTTATTTTGGTTATCAGAACTCCTTTTTTATATCCAGAGCTTTGTTATAAAAATGCAAATGTTTCCCGTGTCCTGGGTACATTTTACAAACATAAATATCATATGCACAAACACACAGACCTGAAACAATTGCCTGTCGGTCATAGACATTTTTGTTTCGTACGTAGTTCGAACTCGCGACACGTAGTGCAACAGGCCAGGTGATCAGCCACAGCGCTGAACTTACATAATCTACTCATTACTGTCCTACTGCTGGGCATGGGTCTTTTCTCAAGATGAGAAAGGTTAGGTCTTAGTCCGTCACGCTGGCCTAGTGCAGTTTGCGGACTACACACACCATCGAATACATTTTGGAGCCCTCTCAGGTCCATCACGCTGGCCTAGTGAATGTAGGCGGACTACACACACCATCGAAAACATTTTAGAGCTCTCTCAGGCCCATCACGCTGGCCTAGTGCAGGTTGGCGGACTACACACACCATCGAAAAAATTTTGAAGCCCTCTCAGGTCCACCACGCTGGCCTGGTGCAGGTTGGCGGACTACACACACCATCGAAAACATTTTGGAGCCCTCTCAGGTCCACCACGCTGGCCTTGTGCAGATTGGCGGACTACACACACCATCAAAAACATTTTGGAGCCCTCTCAGGTCCATCACACTAGCCTAGTACAGGTTGGTGGACTACACACACCATCGAAAACATTTTGGAGCCCTCTCAGGTCCACCACGCTGGCCTAGTGCAGGTTGGCTGGCTACACACACCATCAAAAACATTTTGGAGCCCTCTCAGGTCCACCACGCTGGCCTAGTGCAGGTTGGCGGACTACACACATCATCAAAAACATTTTGAAGCCCTCTCAGGTGTGCAGATTTCCTCACGATGTTTTATTTCACCGTTAATGCAAATGAATCCGAAAAGTTAGAGGCAGACTGGGATCGAATTCAGACCCTCCCTGAGTATGGAAGGAAAGCGTTCAACCACTTGGCTATAACGGACGCTGAACTGACCGTCAATCTAAATAAATGTACATTGAATGTTATTTGATTGGAAATTAAGGATGAACTGAATTTTACCAAACATAATTTTTCAAAATAATCTACTCTAGAATCAATGTCAACCCACAAAAAAAAACTATTGCCCATCCCGAACCAACTTGCAGCATAATGGATCGGACCGAATATTCTAACCTCAAAGTGCTATTATTATACTCGGCCTCTTTGTAGCGTCTTCGGAACTTGACAGAGGGACGTAATAAGCGTCTAGCTATTGATAATTAGAGAAGCTAAGCCACTTATGGAATGAGAAAGGAATGATTGTTCATGATGAACTTGATAGTAGTTTTTGGTTATTTAATAATATATCAAGTGTAAATGACAACGTAACGAAAACTAATACGATGGATTCAGTACATGATTCTGGAACCTTCCTATATTTATGTATAACATTTAACTGACTACAGTAAAAAATAATTATTTTCGTTTATCCTAACACTACTTTAAGTAAAAGTTCATTTCGCATAAAACTGCAATATAAATATCTACTAAGGGGCTGTTGTTTCGCTACAGTTAACTCATGAGATCATTGCTTGCAAAAGCACGATTTCATGTCATAGTACAACAAAGACGTAGCGTTTTGATCGCGTTGTTTACGGTACATTGCGAACTCAAAAATAGCAAAAATTGTAACTTATAATTTCAAAAAATAAATGGCTTTCCTATTTTTATTATACACCTAAGTGTAACTTCTGCCCAAAGTTTCCAGTACATAGTCACTGAAACCCCGTATATAGGGTCTTACTTTAATAATAGAAAATATTTTAAGCCTATGAATGATATAGAATTCATTTCCGTATCAGGCATCGGTTTTACTGATAATAAATATTTAAATACTGGACTAGCAAAAGATTTACTGACTCTATATTATTTTATACAAAAAGAGGTTGATGTTATGTTTATTTTTTGTCCTAAAACGCATCATTGGAACCTATAGATTTACCTCCTAAAATATTTTTCATAATCAAAGTAAGACCCTATATCATCATCATCATCATCATATCGGCCATTTATACGTCCACTGCTGAAAAAAGGCCTCCCCCATAGATTTTCACAACTGTGTCATCATTTTGGGGGGTATTTGCCAATACTCACCACGCTTGTCAGGCGGGTTGGTGAGCGCAGTATGGCTACCGTTTCACAGAAGGGACGCTGCTGCCCATCCCTCTGGTTTAGATTCCCTTAGTCGCCTTTTACGACATCCACGGGAGGAGATGGAGTGGTGCTATATTCTTAATCCGGACACCACACGGAATATCCGGACACCACACGGAATATATAGGTTCCAGTAAAACTGGTATGATCACGTATGTACGACTATATTACGACAATTTTTCTCATTATCCAAAAATGTTATCTACAACAATTTAGGCTTGGCGCGGCTATTCTGTAAGAACTCACTGTAGTAAATCTGTGATGTTGTATTGTGTTTACTACTTTTCATTGCGGAATCAGAAGAGAGTTTGTTAGTGAGTTCTTCTATACATCTATACAAATAAATATAATTGAAGTGTCTGTTTGTAATGTCAAAATAACAGCCTTTTACCAAATGCTTATGAAATTATATACGGTACATGTAACAAAAACAAATTTTGACGGGACTTTCAATGGCAGATAGCTGATGTTATAAGGAGTCACTTAGGCTACTTTTGTATCAGAAAAATAAAAATAATGTAATCCAATATACCTGTATGCTTAAATAATTTAATACCCAATTTCTTATAAATTAAACAAAGTCAAAGTCAAAAGATTTTTTATTCATGTAAACCATTTGCTGGCACTTACGAATAGTCAGAATTTTAATAGTTGCACGGTTCCAAGTGGTTGATCCTATGGAGAAGAACCGGCAAGAAACTCCATGGATATACTCTTTTAAAATATATGATGTGGGTGCGTTTACAGACATAAATTCCACACACAATACACCCAGACCCGGAACAACTACCTGCAGATCAAACAAATATTTGTTCCGTGCGGGAATAGAACCCGCGATCCGGAGCGCAGCAGCCGATTGTGTCAGCCACTGCACCAACCGTGCCGTCATAATTAGAAATGCTTAAGCAAGAATTTATAGTATGAACGGTGGCCATCGCGGTTATGCACTTAACAAGGCACAGAACTTTGCTAGTTAGTTTTGCACTTGACGGGTTTTTATTGTTCTTTCCTAGAGCGCCATTCCAAACAAAATAATTAATGTTATACTTATGTTGCCAGCTCCACATTAAAAGTGTGTCTTAATTAGTTCATTCTATTGTTTGCCAGTTTCTTAGTACACGATTCCTCCTTTGAAATGATCTATTACGTAACATAAATGTTGTTAATTGCTTCTAAGAATTCGTAGTCTCATTTAGTTGCTTCTAACATTAAAGTCAAAGTCAAATTGTTTTTATTCATGTAAACCATTTGCTGGCACTTATGAACAGTCAGAAATTACATAGTTGCACGGTTCCAAGTCGTTGATCCCATGGAGAAGAACCGGCAAGAAACTCCATGGATATACTCTTTTGAAATAATATTTGAATGTATTACAGTCTTCAATATAATCGTAAAAACTATGTGAGGATAATGCATGCCAATGTGTGGGATAAATACACCCAAAACAGTTTGGGAATATCTTAGGGTCCTACTTTTCAAATAGAGTTTTTTAGAATAAGGCAAGAAGATGTCTACTCAGAATTAAATTAATAAGAAAATAAAAGCTGGCGTACCACAAGGAAAGTCTTTTAGGTCCAGTTCTGTGTGTACTATAGATCTGTGATATACCTGAATTAGACAAAACTATTGGGACCTTTGCTGATGATACAGACATAATGGCTGTAAGGAACAGCCACAAAGAAGCATTGGATAAGGTTCAAAGGACTATAAATCTAGCCTATGACGTGACCAACAATGGAGGATTAAGGTAAATGAATCCAAACCTACTCACTTAGACTTCAGCAACAAAAAACTTAATTATTTTACAGTTTATATTATTAATAAACAAATCCCTAATGAAAACACAGCCAAGTATATCGTTATGACGCTCGACGCAAACCTAGGAATAAGGCTAATGACTACGATGACGTCAGATATGTCTGGTATTGATTCTTTCTTCACATGGACTTCCTCCGCCTTAGGAAGAGTGGCATACCCTATGCCTGACTCTTATCGGCTAAAACCACACTGTGTTTTTCCACTTGCCTCTGGCTGGGGGTGAGGTATATGCTTGGAACCTTATTGGCGACATATACATTTATCTAATAACTAATAAAAATTTGAAAGTGGTAATAATTATGTTTTTTTTTTTAAACGTTGCCCCACACTAGTATTTCTCCTGGGTCGTGGGTGCGTTTACAGACATATATTCCACACACAATACACCCAGACCCGGAACAACTACCTGCAGATCATACAAATATTTGTTCCGTGCGGGAATCGAACCCACGACCCGGTGCGCAGCAGCCGACTGTATCAGCCACTGCACCAACTGTGTAATTTATGAACTATTTTATATATATATATTATACTTTTGACATATTAATATTACATTCAACATAACATTATTTCAAGCTCTGGCGTCGTTTTAGACGAACGACGGCATGGCTGGTGCAGTGGTTGATATAGTCGGCTGCTGTGCACCGGTTCGTGGGTTTGATTCCCGCACGGAACAAATATTTTCGATTTCGATCTACAGGTAGTTATTCCGGGTCTGTGTGTTGTGTGTGGAATTTGTGTTTGTAAACGCACCCACGACATAAGAGAAATTCTAGTGTGGGGCAACGTTTTTTTTTTTCAATAATGCCCATTATTTCCCTTCATTTTATTTTGTATAAATGTTAACTTCGTCGAATTTATTCGTGCTATGCATTGATAATTCTCAATTCCCTATTGAGTATTGTAGAAGCAATCGTCTATTTTATTATTGTGTGTATTTAATATGCATAAAGTGTACTTGGGCATGGGCATGCAGGGCATGCTCTGCATGGCAGAACATGGGCAAGACAAAAGTCATGTCAAATGCCCATGTCGTGCCCTTCCCAATATCCGTTGGGAGCTCTGTTCTCGAAGTTGTTGACGAGTATGTCTACCTAGGACAAACTGTCCAGTTAGGTAGGTCCAACTTCGAGAAAGAGGTCAATCGTCGAATCCGACTCGGCTGGACAGCGTTCGGGAAACTTCGCAACGTCTTTTCGTCAACAATACCGCAATGCCTCAAGACGCAAGTCTTTAACCAGTGTGTGTTACCAGTGATGACATATGGAACAGAGACGTGGTCACTCACAATGGGCCTCATAAGAAAGCTCAAGGTCACTCAGCGAGCTATGGAGAGAGCTATGCTTGGTATTTCTCTACGAGATCGAATCAGAAATGAGGAGATCCGTAGAAGAACTAAAGTTGTCGACATAGCTGAAAGGATTAGTAAACTGAAGTGGCAATGGGCAGGGCACATTGCTCGTAGAACTGATGGCCGTTGGGGCACAAAGGTTCTCGAATGGAGACCGCGCACCGGAAAACGCAGCGTGGGACGACCTCCAACGAGGTGGACAGACGACCTGGTGAAGGTCGCTGGGAGTCGTTGGATGAGAGCGGCATGTGACCGCTCGTTGTGGAAATCTAAGGGGGAGGCCTTTGTTCAGCAGTGGACGTCCTGTGGCTGATATGATGATGATGATGAAAGTGTACTTTGTTCGCACATACCTAAAGTTACTACAATGTAATAATCAAAATTGTAATATCACTCTTTAGAAAAAGAGTTTCTTGCCGGTTCTTCTCAACAGGACCGACTTTTCCAAACCGTGCACTTAACTCTTCACTGAGCCTATTAGGGTCTGTATTAAATAAAACTTGAACTTTGAACATAAAACAACTGACAAAATTGGTAAATAAAAAGTTGTTGTGGATTCTTCCAAGTCTCCACGAATTACGGTCATGGAATTCGGAAGTGTAACATTGTCCAAATACTTCGCTCAGTAAAGCATTCTATGGTTATAAAGAATTTAGTTTTATATGAGCAATTTTGCATGTGCCGTTGGGGGTAATAAAAAGGCTTTTTTATGGGCGATCTCTTTGGGTATCTTGGAGTCTGAGGGTTGGGTTTTGGGGATGGTAAATACTAAATAAAATATAGGATTTTTTATTATCAAGCCTGTTATTATGGCGATGCTCTTACGAATCATATGATGAAACTCTGAGAATATTTTTTTCACAGATTTTTGTTCATTTGACCGACTTTAAAATTAAATTTTTTGCAGTTTTCAGTATTTCACGGTCGAAAAAAACAGCCTTGCTGGGCAAGTAGCACTTTCCAATACATCGAGAGCGACTGTCATCATTTCAGCTGAATGACGTGATGTAGGCCTCCCCCAAAGATCGCCACAATAACCAGTCCGGGTTTATATTGTGCACCTATTTATTCGTTTTGCCATAATCGTCACGCTTTGCAGGCGGGTTAGCGATCGCAGTTGAGTTGCAAACGTCTTCAAATTACGCTGCTGTCCATCATGCGGAGAATTTAACAGGCACCTTGCTACAGTAAGAAATGGGATGGTGCTAGTCATAGCTGAAACCACACGGTTTTTACAGTTTATTACACTCAGGCTTGACTAGGTCCAGCTGGACGCTCTAGTGTGATCATATGAGGAACTAGAGCCTCCCTTAGGTGCCGAAGATGACCTCTCCAGTTGTTTAAGCCGGTTTCTACCTGCTAAAACCGGGGAAGGGCGAAGAAAGTTCATGAAAAATTTCCACTGGGCACCAATAAAAAATAAAAAAAGGTCCAGCTGGACCCGTCAGGGTCTTTTCTCAATTACACATTATTAAGTCATATTTATATACTAGTATATAATCAAACCGTTTGGTGCCGGCTTAGAATATCTCATCTCAGCCCGTTGGTGTCGTAAAAGGTGACTATGGGACTAGTCAGAGGACGGGCAGCAACGTCCTTCGAGTACATTTATAACTCAACTGCGTTCGCCAACCCGTCGGCGAAGCGTGGCGATTATGACTAAACCCCCCAATGAGCACACAACGCAAACTCATACCGGTCGATGTGGCGATCTTTGTTTTTCTGTCTAGCAGTGGATATTTTTCAGCTGAAATATTGTCGTCATATTAAATAAAATCTGCGCTCATATTCAGCGGCTGAAAAACACAGCCGTGTCTTACAAGCAACACAGCTCGTACAATGCGTCGATAGAACTCACGTGCTGAACACGTCAAAACTAAATAGGCCGCTCAGTTCCGCAGCCCGCGCCATCACAGCAAGTGCAAATTGCCACAAATAACCTTGGCTCTTATACGCTTCGGAAACCATGCATAGAACGCAATCGTACATAATAATTGTATTGGATAAAATTATCAACAAAATGATAGTCAATAATGAACATTGCATATTATTTGCGTTCTGTTATTATTTAACAATAATCTCGACCGAAGACACCGTACCGCACCATTAATATTCCATGAATTCTTACCATTTACCATCTTCAATTAAAACATGAACTAGATGATTAGAAAGAACTATACTAAGCTTTATATTATTTTTAGGACGAGAGTAACATTTACCTTCTGTAAGTGCTGATTTAGAATACAACATATGAAAAGAAGTGGTCTGGTGGGTAATCAAGGGCTATCGTAAAAGTTTTAATTATTGGTGTTATTTTTATCCTGACATCGGCGGAACGGCCATAACAATGTAGCCATCAAACTAAAATTGGGATTGGAAAGGTGAATTAGATGTTACACGAAACAAAAGGAAATGCTAGTATAATTTTTTGACTTCTTTTGCTTTATTTCGGAAATCATTTCCCTAAGGCCCAATTTTATGGGTTGCGGCGAAATAACCAACACATTCTATTTCCTTATATTCTTTCATTACGATAAAACGTAAGTACGATTTCCTGTGCGATACTCAGAAGGCCATTTCTTGCTTAAATTTATGCAAATTGCTATAAATCGCATCGAGATAAATGAGCGCCTGATTTTGCTGACGGCAAAATAAGAAATATGTAGGATAGGGTAATGAGACGTTCATTTGATAAGGTTGGCAATAAAGAGGATATTAAACACTAGTACTTTGCTGTGTGGTGCCGGCTCAGAATGCGACCACCCCATCTCCTCCCGTGGGGTCGTACAAGTCAACTAAGGGATTAGCTGGAGGATGGGCAGCAGCGTCCTTCGAGTACATTAATAACTCAACTGCGATCGCCAACCCGTCTGCCAAGCGTGGCGATTATGGCAAAACCCCCCAATGAGCCCACAACACACCCATATCGGTCATTGTGGTGATCTTTGGGGGAGGCCTGTGTCGACCTTCATTCGGGCAAAACGACTAAAATTCTTCATGAACTTCCTTCGCCCCGGGGAAAGACGAAGGGGTATGCCGGACTCCTACCGGCGAAAACCACTGGAGCGGTCATCTTCGGTAACTAAGGGAGGCTCCAGGTCCTCGTATGATCACACTAGAGCCACCCACTATTGCCACGCCTATTGGCACATCTCGGAGAGGGTTACTGTAAAGCGGTCACCCTCCCAGGGGGATTGTAAAGGATCCCCCAAAGCGTCCTACGGTAGCATGTGACCACATGCGTGCTACCGTCTTCTCTTGGGTCGCTTGGTGTGGGCACGGAGATTCCCCAATCTACGCACCCGCGAACCCAGAGGTCCCCCACCTTATAGCAATGGCAGGGGTTTTCAGGCGTATCGGAATTAGGCGCCAGGGCGGTTGTTACCCCGGCGCCGTCTCCTCCTTCTTCGAGCGGGATCGGCCCTCTCCCGGTCCCGCTCTGCAGTCTCCTTCTGGAGTATAACGCCCTCACAGAAGGAGACCACTGCATTCCAGTTTTCGTGCTCTCCAACATAGCTGACACTACTACTGGCAGAGAGAGATCTTGCCCGATCCAATCGACCAGGATCCGCCGCTCGGCGGCCCACGCAGGGCACGCCTCGAGCGTGTGCTGTGCGGTGTCCGCCCAGGACTACTCCTGCGCGACCCCACACTGCGCTTGCCACCTCGAGAAATTCGTTATTTAGTCTCTTACACCCAGTAATTTCGCCAGCTACAGCGCCCTTCTACCCGGAACACATTAACGTCTAAAGTTTAAACACTAGTGGTTAGCGCTATAATATCTGGCACCCAGGTCTACCCCGCCGGACTCTTGCAATAAGAGACCTACAACCAGTACTTAAAACATACTATACTATTTCCATTTCTTTATTTTCTCGATGACAGTTCTAATTTGATAGTTGTAGTGTTGTGACCAAATAAGTAATGATATCGATCGCATATATTTATTATATTTTGAAAAAAAGACAAATACAACAAAAACATTGAAATATATTTACCTGTCGTTGCAATTGTTTCATTTCATTGTCGAGTACCTACCTATACCTACTTATTTTACAACAGCTTCGAAAATTTTAAAGAAGTTGGCATTATAAATCAAGAATTAATACGTTTAATATCTTGTAATGAAATATAATATTAGTTAATAAATTTGTACAAAACTATCCGGCAGTAGTTTAGTTACTTACATTTTTTTTTAAAATATCGTGTCTATAATCGTGTTACCTTTATCGATATAGCTCCATCCCTATAAGTTTCTCCGACTCTGGTATAACCTTGTACGTGTGTAAACGTCATATTTTTATAAAATAATGCATGTAAAAAAGACGCTCGTTCAAGTTTTCACAGGAGGTGTCATCGAGAAAATAAAGAAATGGAAATAGTATAGGTATGTCCTTCCTTGCTCTGCGCGGGCTGCCGAGCGGTGGATCCTAGTCGATCGGATCGGGCAAGATCTTTCTCTACCAGCAGTGGTGCCGGCTATGTTGGCAGAGCACGAAAACTGGAATGCAGTGGAGACATAGAGCATGACGCTCTCACAGAACGAGACCGCAGAACAGGATCGGGAGAGGGCCGATCCCGCTCGAAGAAGGAGGAAACGACGCCAGGATAACAACCGCCCTGGCGCCTAATTCCTATACGCCTTAAACCCCCTGCCGTTGCTATAAGACGGGTTCTCCGGGTTCGCGGTTGCGTAGATTGGGGAATCTGCATTCCTACACCGAGCGACCCAAGAGAAGACGGTAGCACGCATGTCGTCACGCACTGCCTTGGGACGCTTTGGGGGATCCTTTACAATCCCCCCGGGGGAGTGACCGCTTTACAGGTGACCCTCTCCGAGATGTGCCTATAGGCGTGGCACCAGTGGGCGGCTCTAGTGTGATCATACGAGGACCCTGGAGCCTCCCTTAGGTGCCGAAGATGACCGCTCCAGTGGTTTTAGCCGGTAGGAGGCCAGCATACTCCTTCGCCCTTACGCAGGGCGAAGGAAGTTCATGAAGAATTTCCTGGTCACCAACAAAAAAAAAGGTATGTCTTTCCTTGGATGAAGAGTCATGTTCGTATCTCGTGTTTGATGAACGAACTAGCCAGCTGCTATAATTTCTTCACAGCATCATGCTGCAGACGCATGCCGCTGTCTCGATAAATAAATGTTAAGAAATACCCATATCAGGGGTGCAATTCCTTAAGCTCAAACATCCATACATCCTTCAATATAGAATCGCATTAACGGTGTAAAACCGATTCGGTATTTGCTAAGACATGGTTGAAGCTATTCAAAGACATGTTGAAGAAGGTAAGCCATGAGGACCAGTCTTTGCGTTTACCAAATTGGGTTATCACAGTTATTTCAATTCTGCATTCAAGGATGTGTGGATGTTTGAGCTTAAAGAATTGCACCCCTGGTTGACGCGCTGCGGCGAACACTGTGTGTCTACCTTGTAGATACAGGGACATGCATTTGGTATTTTGAGATTTATGTTACACATAGCAAACTAAAACAATATTGAATGTGAATGAAAGCCGAATCCTACGTACCGAAATGCAGTATGGCAGCTTGAGACATAAGCTCCGCGATTTATCCTGCTAAATAGACGTCCATGAAACAGTTTAACGGCACTATCGATGTCCGTGTGGTGTCCGGATTAAGAATATAGCACCACTCCGTCTCCTCCCGTGGAGGTCGTAAAAGTCGACTAAGGGACTCTTAACCAAAGGGATGGGCAGCAGCGTCCCTTTGCTGAACAGAAGCATTACTGCGCTCGCCAACACGCCTGCCAAGCGTGGTGAGTATCGGCAAATTCCCCCCAAAATGACGACACGACTAATGCACCGGCCCCCAGTTCCCGGCAGCCCCGCTATTCCTGGTCATGGTAGCGGCCACGGTAATGGCGGGGCAGGGGGTGCTAAGAATCACCGGACGGGATCCGGCTACCACCCCAAACGAAAACTGGCCCTGGTAACGTATAACACACGCACACTGAGGGCAGACGAAAAGATTGTTGAGCTGGAAGAAGAAATAGATAAGTTGCACTGGGATATCATGGGTCTATCAGAAGTCCGAAGAGAGGACGAGGACACGATAACCCTGAAATCTGGCAACTTATTCTACTACCGGGAAGGCGAACATCTGTCTCAAGGTGGTGTCGGGTTTCTCGTCCGCAGGTCCCTCATTAACAGCATAGTGGCTATCGAAAGTGTGTCGAGCAGGGTAGCGTACCTTATACTCAGAATATCCAAGAGGTATTCGTTGAAGGTCATACAGGTCTACGCACCGACCTCGACACACCCAGATGATGAAGTAGAGAGTATGTATGAGGACGTAAGTAGGGCCATACATACCTCGAAGACACACTTCACTGTTGTGATGGGGGACTTCAACGCGAAGCTGGGCACTCGATGCGATGGTGAGTTGAGAGTGGGGCAATTTGGATATGGGCAACGGAACCCCAGGGGACAGAGGCTGGCCGACTTTTTGGAAAAGGAGGGACTCTTCGTGATGAACTCCTTTTTCCAAAAGCCGCCTCACAGGAAATGGACCTGGATGAGTCCCGATGGTTCCACGAGGAATGAGATTGACTTCATCATGACCAATAGGAGGCAAATATTCAATGATGTCTCTGTGATCCACAGGGTGAAAACCGGTAGTGATCACCGAATGGTAAGAGGCACATTGAATATTAATCTCAAAGTTGAGAGGTCTCGTCTGATGAGGTCTACGCTCCGGCCCTCTAGTGCTCATATCCAAAACCCCGAGAGCTTTCAACTCGAACTCCAAAACCGCTTCGAGTGCCTAGAACATTGCGTATCTGTGGACGATTTAAATGGTAGGTTTGTAGAAACTGTCCAAACGGTTGGGTCTAAGTTCTTTAAGGCCCACCGTAAAGGTAGACCAAAAAAGTTCTCCGATCACACTCTCGACCTCATGGCAGAAAGACGCGCCATGACGCTGCAGTCCTCCGGTGATGCTGAAGCATACCGACTGCTCAATAGACGGATATGGAAGTCCTTGCGTCACGATATCCGCACCTTTAACACCAACGGTGTTAAAGAGGCGATTGAGCGGAATCAAGGCTCCAAAGTGTTCGCAAGAGACAAGTCTATTGGGCAAAGTCGTATTATGAAGCTGAAGACCGAGGACGGCAGTGTAGCGTCGACTAAGCCAGAGGTTTTGAGAGAGATTGAGAAGTTCTACCGGCAGTTATACACCTCGGTAAGTATACCTACCATTGGCTCTGACAAAGACCCGCGAGCCAAACTAACCCGACACTATACCGAGGATATCCCGGACATCAGCCTGTACGAGATTAGGATGGCCTTGAAACAGCTTAAAAATAACAAGGCGCCGGGTGGAGACGGAATTACGACAGAGCTTCTGAAAGCGGGTGGCACACCGGTACTTAAAGTCCTTCAGAAGCTATTCAATTCCGTCTTACTCGAGGGCACAACGCCGGAAGCGTGGAACAGAGGTGAGGTGGTGCTCTTCTTCAAAAAGGGTGATAACACCCTATTGAAGAATTATAGACCCATCTCACTTCTGAGCCATGTTTATAAGCTGTTCTCAAGGGTCATCACAAATCGTCTCGAGCGCAGGTTTGATGACTTCCAGCCTCCCGAACAAGCCGGTTTCCGAAAAGGTTTCAGTACCATAGACCACATCCATACGCTGCGGCAGGTTATACAGAAGACCGAGGAGTATAATCTGCCACTATGCTTGGCGTTTGTGGACTATGAGAAAGCCTTCGATTCGATCGAAACCTGGGCAGTGCTGCAGTCTCTGCAGCGGTGCCAGATTGACTATCGGTACATTGAAGTGTTGAAGTGCTTATACAGAAACGCCACCATGTCGGTCCGAGTACATGAACAGAGCACGGGGGCAATTCCATTGCAGAGAGGTGTGAGACAGGGGGACGTCATTTCCCCGAAACTGTTCACCGCTGCAATGGAGGATGCCTTCAAGCTACTGGAGTGGAAAGGATTCGGCATTAACATCAATGGCGAGTATATCACTCACCTTCGATTTGCCGATGACATCGTAGTCATGGCAGAATCGCTGCAAGAGCTCAGCACAATGCTCGATGATCTCAACAGAGTTTCCCAACAGGTGGGCCTTAAGATGAACATGGGCAAGACAAAAGTCATGTCAAATGCCCATGTCGTGCCCATCCCAATATCCGTTGGGAGCTCTGTTCTCGAAGTTGTTGACGAGTATGTCTACCTAGGACAAACTGTCCAGTTAGGTAGGTCCAACTTCGAGAAAGAGGTCAATCGTCGAATCCGACTCGGCTGGGCAGCGTTCGGGAAACTTCGCAACGTCTTTTCGTCAACAATACCGCAATGCCTCAAGACGCAAGTCTTTAACCAGTGTGTGTTACCAGTGATGACATATGGAACAGAGACGTGGTCACTCACAATGGGCCTCATAAGAAAGCTCAAGGTCACTCAGCGAGCTATGGAGAGAGCTATGCTTGGTATTTCTCTACGAGATCGAATCAGAAATGAGGAGATCCGTAGAAGAACTAAAGTTGTCGACATAGCTGAAAGGATTAGTAAACTGAAGTGGCAATGGGCAGGGCACATTGCTCGTAGAACTGATGGCCGTTGGGGCACAAAGGTTCTCGAATGGAGACCGCGCACCGGAAAACGCAGCGTGGGACGACCTCCAACGAGGTGGACAGACGACCTGGTGAAGGTCGCTGGGAGTCGTTGGATGAGAGCGGCATGTGACCGCTCGTTGTGGAAATCTAAGGGGGAGGCCTTTGTTCAGCAGTGGACGTCCTGTGGCTGATATGATGATGATGATCGATTACTTAGTGCTTCCTGAATTTATGACTATATCGGTTCTAAGCGATTATCTCATTAACTTTTACAATGCCAGACATAAATACAATCTATTGTGTCCCGCGGACTGCGGGGATTGATATTTGAGAGGACATTTCGAGCTTAAAAGCTTTCAGGGTTATGACTGCGGACAGATGTCGTTCTGAGCGTGGACTCTATTAGATAACAGTTTTCTACTTTAGATTTGGATTCTGTGTGCCTATATGTTGTGCTGCTGCCATTCTCAACCCTGTGGATCATCTCTATCGTGCTTCGTTCTTGAGCTGGTAAAATCAATCGCATTTTTAATGCCGCTGCAATGAACGGTCATAGTTCTATGGGGAACAAGGTGTGGTGTTCCTCCATAGAAAAAAGGGGTTCCTCCAGCCAGATGAATGGTGTGCCTGGCTGGCCGAAGTCCAACGGTTGATGTTGGGCGACTGTATATATGCAGCGTTGCGCGAATACTTCACAAGCGTGATTCAGTATTCTTTGACGTCATCGAAGAGTTGCAATTAATGGTCGAGTAGATGTCGCTTTAAGTTGCAGTTGTATGCTGGCGATGTAGGTGTCGCCACAGTTCCCTATGACCGTTCTTTGCTGTCATCATCATCATTTCGGCCGAATGAAGTCCACTGCTGAACACAGGCCTCCCCCAAAGACCACCACAACGACCGATATCGGTGTGTTGTGTGTTCATTGGGGGGTTTTGCCATAATCGCCACGCTTGGCAGGCGGGTTGGCGATCGCAGTTGAGTTGTTAATGTATTCGAAGGTCGTTGCTGCCCATCCTCCGTCTAATCCCTAAGTCGCCTTTTACGACCCCTACAGGATGAGATGGGTTGGTGCTATTCGTAGCCGGCACCACACGGAATTTTTGAATTAAGAGTCTATGATTAAAGTTTTACAACCTTTCGTGGGATCCCAAAAAAATCTCCAATTTCTACTACCCACGATTTCATCATTTCGGCCGAATAAAATCCACTGCTGGACACAGGCCTCCCCCAAAGTACACCACAACGACCGATATGGGTGTGTTGGGGCTCGTTGGGGGGTTTTGCCATAATCGCCACGCTTGGCAGACGGGTTGGCGATCGCAGTTGTGTTGTTAATGTACTCGAAGGACGCCGCTGCCTATCCTCTGATTAATCCCTTAGTCGACTTTTACGACACCTACGGGATGAGATGGATTGGTGCTATTCGTAGGCATAGGTATTCCGGCACCACACAGAATTTTTGAATTAAGAGTCTATGATTAAAGTTTTATAACCTTTCGTGGGATCACAAAAAATCTTCAATTTCTACTACAATACCCACGATTTGGCCGCCAAAATTAACAATATAGCAACATAACTCGTCTCAAGTATTAAGGTACACATGAAAGTCCGTCCGAGGGTTATAATTTTTCATCTTGCATCTACAAAGACGAGGTGACCTCGTAAAAATACTTCGTTGACGCCAAACAATTTTGTCAGCGGCTGATAATGCGGGTCCCTAGAACCCTCTTACATATTTTTCTCACTGTAATGCCATATTATCTGGTTTCAGGCAGGTGGTTAAGGATATTTTGGACTTTGTAAGAGGCAGCAACTTTTGAATTTTGTGGGTTACTTTAGCGGTGAAATCGTTATATTTATTTTCCTTACAGTGGAAAATAAATTGGTTGGAAAGGTTCACATAAATATTGATGCAAATTACATGGGTCTGTGTTCTGTGATCCTCAAAAGCCAACTTCAAGAAAGTTAGAATATATGCAAGAATTATAATGTTAATGTGGTCCAGTTTAGGATGTCTCCTGTGTCGTGGGTACAATTTACAGACATAAATCCCACATAGCCTAGACAGTGCTATTACCATAGTCGCAAATATTTGCGAACTGATTGAGGATAATGATGAGGTGTATAAATATCATCGCGTTTTATAGGACTGCCTCTTTATTGGTAGAACTGGACTCTAGTTCTAGAGACTTGCTCTTATTACTAGAGCCCAGCTAGGTAGGATATTCTGCTGCAAAGCAGTACCTAGTATTTCAACGTTAGGCAACTAATGGTAATTGTTATGGTCGAGCGTACCCCGGAGAAGACGGCGGCAAGCATATGGTCAGCTGCTGCTCTTTACAGATCCTCACCCCCCTTCTGCCGGACTGCTTTACACCTCTTCGCGAGGATGGGAAACAGCGTCCTTCGAGTTCATTTATAACCTAACTAAAATTGCCAACCCCAGCTGCCAAGCGTGGCGATTATGGCAAATACCCCCCATGAGCACTCAACACAAACCAATACCGGTCGTTGGGGGAGGCTTCGGTCCAGCAGTGGACGATTTTCGGCTGAAACGATGATGATGAATGTACAGGGGGCACTTTATCTATATCTATCCTTCTCTATTTCTGTAAAAGTTAGAACGATATTATTTCTGTAAAAGTTAGAACGATATTATACAACTACATTGCATGTAGCAAATATTTATAAAAATAATACCAAACAAGTTTTGATATATTTATACGAAAACTATTCACATTATAAGTTATTGTTTGTGTTTTGAAACAATTTCCATTGTAAAGCAATTGATTTTTCCAACAACGTGATAAAAAAATTCCCATTAAATATGTATGCAAGTTTAACAATTCACGTTCCTCTTTAAAAAGTATTTAATTGGACTTACTAAGTACAGTAAGCTCTGTACAAAAGGTTGGAATTCAAAATATTTAGAGTATGAAACGTATGGAAGGCTAACAGTAGCCAGATAACAGTTGCCAATAGGCAAATACCCCAAAATGGCAACACAATTGTGGAAATCTATGGGGCAGGCCTTTGTTCAGCAGTGGACCTATAAATGGCTGATATGTTGTTGTTGTTATGTTGTGTCTCTCATTACAAGAGCTCGGCTAAGTAAGTACCACCCAGTACCAGATATTTACTGTCAAGCAGAAGTGTAAACTTTAGACGCATTCTAGTTTGAAGTTCACTGTACCTGGTCAAATTACTGGGCATAAGAGACTAAATGTCTCTAACTGATGAGGGCACTTTGGTACCACGCCCGACTAGTCCTGAGTAGCATTACAATTGTCATGGCCAGGCATGACTTGCTTGTCTTGTTATCGGGCTATACAAAAAACATATAGCGTTGTCTGGGGATATTTTTCTCAATACCAACCTATTATTCATGAGAGATATGAATTTGAATTTCTTTTAAGATATTTTTTAGATTAGCGACATCATTCATAAGGACTGAACAAATTCTGACAGATCATTAGAACGGTCTTCTATAAAATGCACAGTCATCGCATGTTATTGAAGGTAACTCAGTTGAACTTTTGATGAATATATACTGTATTAGCTAAAGCACAAAAATGCATTATGTATTTTAACATAATGCATTTTTGTGCTACCAATATATACTGAGGCGGCACCACACGGTAACTTTAAAGAAAGAAAGCTAATGTACACTTTACCGTGTGGTGCCGGCTCAGAATGCCACCACCCCATCTCCTCCCATGGGTGTCGTAAAAGTCGACTAAGGGATTAGCGGAAGGATGGGCAGCAGCGTCCTTCGAATACATTAACAGCTCAACTGCGATCGCCAACCCGTCTGCTAAGCGAGGCGATTATGGCAAAACCCCCCAATGAGCCTACAACTTACCCATATCGGTCGTTGTGGTGATCTTTGGGGAAGGCCTGTGTCCTCCACTAGAGGGGGTGACCGCTTTACAGTCATCCCCTCCGTGATGTGCCTAAAGGCGTGGTACCAATGGGCGGATCTAGTGTGATCTTACGAGGACCTAGAGCCCCCTTTCGGTGCCGAAGATGACCGCTACAGTGGTTTTAGCCGGTAGGATACTCCTTCACCCTTCCCCGGAGTGAAGGAAGTTTCATGTAGAATTTCAACTGGAAATTAATTTAAAAAAGGCGGTAATTAGCCAGCACTCCCCATGCTTGGCAGGTGGTTGATGAGCGCAGATTGCTACTGTTTCATAAAAGGGATGCTGTAACCCATCCTTCTGGTTAATAGCCATTTAGTCGCTTTTTAGTTGCCGTGTGGTGCCGGCTCAGAATGCCACCACCCCATCTCCTCCCATGGGTGTCGTAAAAGTCGACTAAGGGATTAGCGGAAGGATGGGCAGCAGCGTCCTTCGAGTACATTAACAACTCAACTGCGATCGCCAATCCGTCTGCCAAGCGTGGCGATTATGGCAAAACCCCCCAATGAGCCTACAACATACCCATATCGGTCGTTGTGGTGATCTTTGGGGAAGGCCTGTGTCCAGCAGTGGACTTTATTTGGCCGAAATGAGTCGCCTTTTACGACATCTACAGGAGAAGACGTTGTGGTGCTGTATTCATATGTCTATATTATGGTTTATACTCTATTATTTTCGTTTTTGCGTTTGTGTTGTGTGATGTTCATTATTTGCTGAATAAAGTCCACTGCTGGACACAGGCCTCCCCCAAAGATCACCACAATGACCGATATGGATGTGTTGTGGGCTCATTGAGGGGTTTTGCCATAATCGCCACGCTTGGCAGACGGATTGGCGATCGCAGTTGAGTTGTTAATGTACTCGAAGGACGCTGCTGCCCATCCTTCCGCTAATCCCTTAGTCGACTTTTACGACACCCATGGGAGGAGATGGGGTGGTGGCATTCTGAGCCGGCACCACACGGCAACTAAAAAGCGACTAAATGGCTATTAACCAGAAGGATGGGTTACAGCATCCCTTTTATGAAACAGTAGCAATCTGCGCTCATCAACCACCTGCCAAGCATGGGGAGTGCTGGCTAATTACCGCCTTTTTTTTAATTAATTTCCAGTTGAAATTCTACATGAAACTTCCTTCACTCCGGGGAAGGGTGAAGGAGTATCCTACCGGCTAAAACCACTGTAGCGGTCATCTTCGGCACCGAAAGGGGGCTCTAGGTCCTCGTAAGATCACACTAGATCCACCCATTGGTACCACGCCTTTAGGCACATCACGGAGGGGATGACTGTAATGCGGTCACCCCCTCTAGCGGAGGGAAGGCGACTGTAAAAATGTCGCCTCCTCAGGAACTTCTCGGAGAGGATTGTAAAGGATCCCCCCAAGCATCGCTTCGCGCTGTGCTGCGCACACGGCGGCACGTCACCACGTGTGCACCACCGTCTTCCCAGGGATCGCTTGGTGTGAGCACGCAGACTGGCTAATTTCCCCCTAAAACCAAACCGGGTATCGGACTATACCAAGCCTGGCTGGAGGCCTCTTTTGGCTTCGCCAGAAATGACCGGTTAAGCAGTTCCCTGAAATGTATGCGAGAAGCCCAACAAAAAATAAACAGGTTGAGGTCTTCAATTGACTCGTATTAAGCAACCATGGTAAGCCTTTTGTCAATTCTGTTTAATCATACAATTGTCGTACTAGAGATGAGCGTCAGATGAAGATAGAGTGGGTTAATGCATGCACCTCTTTGGCACACACAGTCGCGTATCGCTACAATACTACCGAACATAACCACGGTTCTACCACAATCAGGTACCGTGTCCGGTACCAGAACGTAATCATCGAGCGGTTTTGATACAAAGTAGTGCTCGCACACTTCCAGAGATGTCGCGGCGTTACTTGACTTACTGAGGGCCATAGATACTGTGAAATCATATCAGCGAAATGATGTCCACTGCTGAATGAAAGTGTCCCCTATAGATTTCCACAATCGTGTCGTTATATTGGGCGGAATTTCCTCGTACTCACCAGGCTTGGCAGGCGGGTTGGTTGCCCGACCCTATGGCTTAGTCCCTAAGACATCCACGGGAAGAGATGGCGTGGTGTTTTATTCTTAATCCGGATACTACACGGAAACATTTAAATCAATAACTGCTCAAGTTTCTGTCAATGCTTACGATACGTTCGTGTCAAAAACTGTAAAGATAAGATAATATGAGTCGCTCTTATGAGTACTTGACGAGTTCCACGGTCGCTGTAAAAATAAGTTTTTAGGGTTCTGGACGTACGAGCAATAAAACAGGACCCTTTAGGATCACTCGTGTGTCTGTCTGTCTGTCCATCTGTCACAGCCAATTTGCTCCGAATCTACTGGACTGATTAAGTTGCAAATTGGTACACATATGAATTTCCGTAACTCAAATACGATAGCGTAAATAAATGAAATTTCAATGGGGGTCAAATTGGGGGCAAAATTGAATGTAAACAAAGCTTTGCTGTGTTGTGTAAATGTATCAAATTAAAGGGCTTATTACGAGTTGAAATCTATGGGGAGGCTTTTGTTCAGCAGTGGGCATCCTTTGGCTGATATGATGATGATGATGATTACGAGTGTCTCAATATATATATTTTTTTATTTTAAATATAGAATATAGTCTTTTACTTATAGATTACTGATTTAGATTACTTACTTATAGAGATCGACACCGACTCCATAAAAGACGACCTTCTGTCGCAAAGTATCCCCGTCCTCGAAGTTCATCGCATGCACGCTGGTCGCAGTGGTGAAGCTTACGACATGGTCCTCGCCATATGCGAAAAGACCGCCGATAACGATCGGAAATTTTTTAATATTAAGACCGTATGGCTCTCAGGCATAAAAGTTGAACCTCCCCATCGTTATGGTCCTCCCGGGCAGTGTCACCGCTGCCAACTCTATGGCCACGCGCAGCGACACTGCTACGCCAAACCTAGGTGCGTTAAGTGCCTAGGTGACCACAGCACCTCCGACTGCGATCGCCCCAAAGATCGCACGCAATGCACTGAGCCCCCGAGTTGTGTGCTTTGCGGTGAGTCGGGTCATCCAGCGAACTATCGCGGATGCCCCAAAGCCCCGCGAGCCAACAACAAGGCTGCTAAGCGCAAAGCGGCTACCCAAGCCTTCGCGGCCGCCCACTATGCCTCTCAGGCCCCTCCCACGTCCCAACGACTCAGCCCTCAAAGGCCATCGCCATGGAACGCGCTGAATCATCAGCAAGCGTTCCCCGCCCTGAGGCCTAGTCTATTGACTCAACAGGCGACTCAGGCATCAGTGATTCCCTCGCTGATGACCGCCCCCGCTACGGCACCGTACCTTCCCGTGCCGGACAATCAACCCGCACCACAAGTGCACTCTCAGAGGGCCGCCCCTCCCTCACCCCAATCCACACCCCTTCTCAAAACGGACGACCTCTCAGTTTGCCTCGGTCTTCTCAACTCTGTCGACCCGAACAGAGTCGCCCAAATGGCCGCAGCCATTAGGGCAAACCAGGGCCAATACGGCCTCATGTTAGTACTCAGCGACTTCGCTGATGTCTCATCCGCCCTTCTCTCCTACCGCGTTCATCCGTAATGGATTCACAAAACAGGTGCAGAATAAAACCCCGATCCCTTAAAATAGGCATCTTCAATGCCAACAGCATTAATGGCCAAAAAGATGAAATCGCCTTATTCCTCCGCGACCACCTTATTGACATTATGTTGATACAAGAGACCTTTTTGAAACCCTCTCACAGGAACCCTAGAATTGCAAACTATGATATAGTGCGCAACGATAGGACCCACTCCCGTGGAGGAGGCACTCGTATTTACTATAAGAGATCCCTTTATTGCATGCCCCTAGATACCCCGTCCCTTACCAATCTAGAGGCATCTGTGTGCAGGATAGGCATGACAGGTCATCAACCGATCACTATAGTGTCGGCTTACCTAACCCCCAATGCCCAAGACGATCCAATCCAATCGGATCTCGAAGCACTCTTCGATCTAGGCGACTCCGTCATAGTGGCGGGAGATCTCAATGCCAAACATGAGTCTTGGAACTGTCTCACCCACAACTACAGAGGAAGTAAATTATACTCTCTCAGTAACCTCCTCAATTTTGACATCATCGCCCCGATGTATCCCACTCACTACCCCAGCAATGTTAATCATCGCCCGGATATACTCGACATAGCACTTCTAATGAATGTCAACCTCAAGTTGCATTCCATTGAAGTACTACAAGAGCTAGACTCCGATCACCGTCCTGTGATCCTTCACCTCACCTCCCGCTTTGGCCCCACGGACACAGGGCTACCCCCTCAGACCATTGTGACGACGGACTGGAGGAAAGTTAGGCAACGCCTCAACGACCCCTCGTCCGCTCAGTTAGATAGAATTCCCGAATGCATAACGTCAGTCGCAGACACGCTAGGCGCGATCGACTCCCTCACCGGGCATGTACAGTCCGTCGTGGACGAGTGTTCACGGCGAGTTCCTGCGATGGAAGACCATCGCATGAAACTCCCTGACGATGTACGTGCACTGATGACGGAGAAGAACGCAGCCCTTAGAGCGTACTCATCTTTTCCCAGCGAACCCAATCGCCTCTTTATGCGCCACCTGCAGCGTGCTGTCAAGGAACGTATTAAGGAGTGCCGAGAGGCTAACTGGGATAAGATGTTGGGTGACTTAGAGCCAACCCACCTTGCGTTCTGGCATCTGCAACGGAAACTCAAATCCGAAACATCCAATGCTGTCCCCCCCCCTCAACCGTCCCAACCAAAGGCCGGCCTTTGATGACGACGAAAAATCCGAATGCCTAGCTGACAGTCTAGAAGCGCAATGTTCCCCAAGCACTCTACCTGTAGACCAAGCTCACCTCAAAAAGGTTGACGCTGAAGTCGAACGTAGAGCAGCTATACCGCCTGCCGAGGACCCTGACGACCCCCTCCCTCCGGTCACGGCAGACGAGGTCAGAAATCTCGTGAAAAATATTCACCCTCGCAAAGCCCCCGGCTCTGACGGTATCACCAACAAGGTGATTAAACTCTTCCCCGAACGTCTTATCGCCTTAATGACCGTCATCTTCAATGCGGCATTAAACAATAACCTATTTCCGCATACGTGGAAACAGGCCACCGTTATCGGTATTCCCAAACCCGGTAAGCCCAAGTGCGAGCCTTCCAGCTATCGCCCCATAAGCCTTCTCAATTCTCTTGCGAAGATTTATGAGCGGATTATCTATTCCCGATTAAAGGATTTTGCCGATTCCAAGAAACTCATTCCCGACGAACAGTTTGGTTTTAGAACCAAACACTCGTGTGTACAACAAGTCCACCGACTAGTTGAACACATCACGTTCGGATTCTCACGCGGCATGATGACGGGAGTCCTCTTTTTCGATGTTGCGAAAGCATTTGACAAAGTCTGGCACAATGGCTTATTATATAAGTTGTATCAACTCGGAGTGCCTGACCGTCTCGTTCTCATCATACGAGACTTCTTGTCAAATCGCAGTTTCCGATATCGAATCACGGGCGCTCTCTCTTCCCCCCACCCCATTAGAGCCGGAGTCCCACAAGGATCCGTGCTAGCCCCACTATTGTTCACACTGTACACCAGTGACCTCCCCAAAAGACCTGCTAATACAACCCAATTAGCACTCTTCGCCGATGACACGGCCATTTTCTACTCTGGTCGCAGTCCCGATAATATAACTAAGATCCTCCAAGCCACAGCCAACGCCTACGGTAAATGGTTTAGGAAATGGCGGATCGAAGTTAACCCTATCAAAAGTAAAGCCGTCCTATTTTGCAAATTAGGCGACGACCACCCACGCTTCAGGGAGATCTCGATGCTGGGCCAATCGGTTCCTTGGGAACCGCACGCCAAGTATCTTGGAGTCACCCTAGACAAAAAACTGACCTTCATTCCCCACACAAAGATGGTGCGTGCCCGCGCTGCCTTTGTGCTTGGTCGCCTTCACTATATTCTGAACGCTCGTAGTAAATTATCCCTTAGAAATAAGGTGAGAATTTACACCACATGCATTCGACCCATCATGACCTATGCCAGCCCAGTGTTCGCACACGCCGAATCATACCCACTCCGTAGATTCGAAACCCTCCAAACTCGGTTCATGCGCAAGGCCACCGGAGCGCCTCTGTACATGCGAAACGACCAACTCCATTTCGACCTTAACTTGCCGACCATCAGGCAATTTATGAAACAAGCGTCTAAACGCTATCTCGATTCTGCCCTGTCCCACCCAAATCCCCTTGTAGTATCAGCCGCCGACTACGAACCCTCCCGTATCAGTAGAGTACGCCGCCCGAGGCACGTTCTGGTCGATCCAGACGATGAAATCACGTTAGATCACATGAAGAGACTCGCGTTGTCTCGTTCACTAAACACCCGACCGTTGTACCGCCCTCGCCGCCGAGGATGCCCGCCTCACCGACGTCGCGGAGGCCTATCGCCGCGTCACCTTCCCGTTCAAGTTAGCACTTCTCCCTCCCGTCTCTTGCTCGCGCCGGCCCGTGCCGAGCCTGTAGCTTTAAATGTCCCTTAAAACAACTTAAATAATACCGATCCAGCTGTCCCCAAAACAATAGCTTGTTGTCCCCAGCAACGCCCTAAGCCGAGGTCCGTGTCCCGCAGGGGGCGCCCTTAGCGAAAGTTGCTTAGTTTTTAATATTTAATTTAAGCCTGGCTGGAGGCCTCTTTTGGCTTCGCCAGCAAATGACCGGTTAAGCAACCACATTTCCCAGAAATGTATGCGAGAAGCCCAACAAAAAAAAAAAAAAAACTTACTTATAGAACACCAGTGAGAGGGATATAGTCTCAAAATAACATCAATCAACTTACGTTTGTCAACTACAATATTATGTATGTATGTATTATATATGTTTACTCTTAGGATAAATTATTGGTACAAGACGGAATTTAACAATAAACCAAATATTCAGCAAATTCCCCTCAACAAACCGGTACCATACATATTTTTTTGTTACCACAAACTAATTTGAGTCATTTTTATAAAAGACATGGTGGATAACATATTCGTGGTACGGAAAATTCTATAATTCAACTCTCACTAGTCCGGTTTTACCCAGACTTTTGGTAATTATTTATTTTAATTAATTATTTAATCCTTTCTTTTAACCGGGGTTACGTTTACACTAGGATTTCTCCTGTGTTGTGGGTGCGTTTACACACACAAATTCCACACACAATACACCCAGACCCGGAACAATTACCTGCAGATCGTACAAATATTGGTTCCGTGCGGAAATCGAACCCACGACCCGGTGCGCAGCAGCTGACTGTATCAGCCACTGCACTAACCGTGCCGTCTAAATAACACCGTCACCTATCATTAGCTACAGTACTTCATAAAAAACAAAACCCTCTCAACACAAGACCGAGACTACCCATTTAATCCTAAAAAATGAACCCTGTATTGCGCCACTTTTGTGTGAACCTCAAAATTATGGTAATATCAACTCATTCAACCTTATTTCAGCTTAAAAAGCCTTAGCTACAAAGCGCTTCCTTTGCGTACTTTAATGAGGTTAATAGGATTTTTTATTAGAAAAAGTTACATGGATTTCCCTACCGCTCTTGCCTTACCTTTGGGCAATTAAATTGCAACTTCACAAAGGCCTGAGCTTATGAAACTTATTTCCGTGCATTAATTTTGTGTCTGAATTTGGATTTTCTTAGTTATACAGTAAAAATCTCCGTGTGGTGTCCGAATTTAGAAAATAACACAGCTCCGTTTTCTCCCGGGATGGATGTCTTAAATGGCGATTACGGGACTCGAAATCAGTGGGATGGACCTTCTGTAGAACAGTAACCAAAGTGCATGGGTAAAATTATTATGATTATAAATCTCGCATACACAAACACCCAGACCCGAAACTGCTATCTGCAGATCATGCAAATATTTGGTCCATGCGAAACGAACCCACGACATGCAACGCAAAAATGTAGCCGCTTGGCCTCGGTGCCAACCATGTCGTCAAACCGGATTTTCTTCAGAGGTTAAAAAAATGTGCAGCTGGGGCACACTTTACATGGTTGTTGTATCTTATGTTGTATTCGAGCCTTTGATTAGAGTGAAGTAGAATGAGTAGTTGTCATCAATTTATAAAACACAACTCTTCGAAAGGACCCTCGTTTAAACCTCCACGGGAGTTGCAAAATGATAATATATCAAAGAACTTTTTAATACTGCAGGTAGTTGTTTCGGGTCTGGGTGTATTGTATGTGGAATTCATGTCTGTAAACGCACCCACGACACAGGAGAAATCCTAGTGTGGAGCAAGGTTTAAAAAAAAAATACAAAATCTTTATGAACAGTGTCCTTGATGAAATATAACTTTTTAGATCTCTTGATCTTTATCAACAAATATCGCATTTATATTCCGTATACAGCTTCGACTGGTGACGTGTAGTAGTCACCAACGCCTCTGCCTCCGGGGGCAGCGTAATAAATTCCATATACGCATCATAGCTCCCACGTCTTCCCACGTTCAACTGTGTGGATTCTTCTTTCTTTCTTTAAAAACTAAACCCACATTAGGATTTCTCTTGTGTCATGGGTACAGTTTACGGTCATAAATTCCACTTGCACAAACTCCCATACCCGACAAAATTTAAGTTTGCTTAAAAACATAAATTCTATGTAATGGCCTCGGCTAGGACTTCAGTCCTCATCGCGGAAGCGACCAGGATACCGCACGGCACACGCTCGAGTGGTGCCCTGCGTGCCCTGCCATCGGCGGTCATGGGTGCGTAGATTGGGGAGCCTGCGAACTCATACCAAGTGACCCCCGGGAACCGTCTTCCGGGCGGGCTCGAGGACCTGAAGCCCCTCTTAGGTGACGAAGATGACCGCTGCAGTGGTTTTACCCAGTAGGAGTTCGGTATGCCCCTTCGCTCTTCCCCGGGGCGAAGAAAGTTCATGATGAATTTCCACTGTGACCAAAAAAGAAAAAATGAAGGACTTCGGTCCTGTACCTGTTTCGGCCGGGTGGTGAAGGACAGGGACAGCCAGTGAAATTACCGGAACAAAAGGCATTGCAACTTAGGTCTTCGGTCGGCATCCCAGCAGCTATCGGTACGCTGCTGATATCCATGAAGGTGGTTGCGCGTAGACCACTGTGTGTGTGCCGAAGCAATCACATAAAAAGTATCTCGTATTTTAATGTCACTGCGACCACCAATCCATTTGAGGTTCGTTGTGACTATGGCAATAAACCACGAGTGGTTATTATTGGGCATGTTGAGCAGTGGATTTGATTACTGATAGGGGACGATGTGGTGTCCGGATTAGGCTATGTGGTGTCCGGATAAGTCCATGTGGTGTCCGGATTAAGAATATAGCACCACTCCATCTCCTCCCGTGGATGTCGTAAAAGGCGACTAAGGGACTCTAAACCAGAGGGATGGACATCAGCGTCCCTTCTGTTGAACAGTAGCCATACTGCGCTCACCAATCCACCTGCCAAGCGTGGTGAGTACTGGCAAATTCCCTCCAATGTGATGACACAATTGTGAAATTCTATGGGAGAGGCCTTTGTTCAGTAGTGGACGTTGTTGATGATGTATCACGAACAAACCTCTCCCTTTGTCCAAAGTAACGTGGATGAACTACAGACCATAAACTTACACCACTTTACTAAGATGAACTAAATAATCCAACTAACCTGAGTATACGAAACTAACCTGAGTATACGAGTGGTACCTCGTGCTGAAACTGGCGCAATAACGTTCTGAATTTAACTTTGCGGTACTGTTTAAACAGTAATAAGTTCATGATACTTCAGAGCGTACAAAAGCGTTCTAAAGTTTAGATTTCTAAGCTAAATAGTATTTAATTTGTTTTCCCTTGTAAGCGGCGTGATATATCTTATCTGAGTTTTTGAGATTTACTTCACTAATTTAATCCAGGCAATTACCTACATTTCTGCGCACATACGACGCACAACTTTGTACATCAATAATTTATTTCATTTGTTGTGTATAACTGTAACCTATTTGTTGTTGTTTGGTTGCACAGACTACTTAGACATACTACTTCTTTTTTTTTTTATTACATCGAGAAACCACAACCGCAGATAATACAGATCCATTGAACTTTATAAACTGGATTATCAGAGATCTAATTTCTTACGGACTGAGAAGTTTTATTTAAAATCCGTGCTACCATTTTTTATATTTCTGTTTTTTTATAATGTTATTATTATTTTGGCTGAAGAAAGTCTAGTTTTAAGTCTTATGTTAAGTGTTGTGTGTGTCAATTGCGCGTAGAAATAAAAACTTTTTCTTTCTTTCTAATTCCACGACAACAATTATTTTTCTTTTTTGTATTACTATTAATCAGTCAACTGCCTGGTAATTGAACCCAACCTCTCGCTCGTATAGCGTTAAGGTGGTTCTTTGTAGCAGGGTCTATAATAAATCAGGTTCAGTGCCTATTCGACCTGTGTAAGTATATCTATTTAATAGACGCCACTTTTGATCGGGAAGATATCTATCCCAAACGTCGGGCGATGTTAGTCTCACGTCATCTACCGACCAAATATTGTACTTCTATTTAAAAAATAAGAAATAGGTGAACATATAGTTTACCTTCCTGCACCATAATTTAAAAAAACCGGACAAGTGCGAGTTGAACTTACCTAAAGAGGGTTCCGTACGATGACTATGATATCCACCATGATTTTTTTAAATCAGATCCAAGTATGTCTTAACTAAAAATAGTATGTATGGTATCAGATTGTAAAGGGGAAATTGCTGAATATATTGTCTATTGTTGAATTCGGTCCTGTACTAATAACTTATCCCAAGAACAAATTAATATCGTAGTTGAAAAACATGTTCTCCTATACATTTCAACTGCAAACGTAAGTTTGTACGCACTACATTGAAAGATTTGCCATGTTATTTTAAGATCATGGACTTCTTATAGGTTTTCCTATAATCTATGTGTAAAGAGGTGTAAAGTGGTATTATCCATATTTTTAAGGTCAGGAGTGTCGGAGATAAGGGGAGGGGGAATGGTAAATTTTCTTAAAAATCTTTAAAACCATATTTTTTAATTATAAAATAAATATATTTGAGGCCCCCACAGCAAGCTCTTCCATTTTATATTTTACACGGTACAGTTTCTTAAATTTTATATACTGCCCCCCAAAAGTGAAAGTAAATAAATAAATTTTGAATATTCAAAATTTCTTTATGTATTTCTAGTTTTTTTTAAAATATAAATTGCCCCACACTAGTCTTTCTCCTGTGTTGTGGGTGCGTTTACAGACATGAATTCCACACACATTACACCCGGCCCCGGAACAACTACCTGCAAATCATACAAATATTTGTTCCGTGTGGGAATCGAACCCGCGACCCAATTTTGTATCGTATTGGTAGTGACAACCTCTTAAGAAAAGTCAACAGTTAAGGTGCGGGGTTTGGAGAATTCTGTCCTATAGAGAAGAGCTGGCAAGAAATTCCATGGACACTCTTTCACGCCTGCCTAGCGTGGTCGTTGTGGAAATTATTGCGGTGGATCTTTAAGGGCTGGTGCGCATGTATATATGTGTAAGGCTGATGTCACGCATGAGAAAACTGAAATATGTTGAAACTTATTGGTTACGAAAATTCGCACTAAACTGTAATTTTATATATTACTAGCTGGGACCCGCGGTTTCACCCGCGTTTAATTTCAAAGAAATTTAGAGTACTTCGACATAGACACTTGACATAGAATATATATATTGGATTTCAAGAGTTTTATAGTTTTGCGCGGAACCCTAATGATTTTTCTAAAATCAAAGTAGCCTAAGTTATGCCTTATAACATCAGCTATCTGCCAGTGAAAGTCCCGTCAAAATCGGTCCAGCCATTTCGGAGATTATCCGGAACAAACAGACAGACAGACAGACAGATACAAAAAAAATGTTTTTTGTTATACGTACCGTATATACTTTCATATGCATTTATTAAACGGTGTTATTTTGAGATTACAAACAGACACTTCAATTTTATTTATTTGTATAGATATGCAATTTTCATACAAGCCAGTTCTATCACTGCCTATTTTCTACTATTTTGATCGACCCACAACTGTCAGTGCTTTAAGTGTAGTTAAGCGATAAGAAAATTGTACTGTGAAAATTTAAATAAAAATTGTATTTCTTGGAAACATTTTAGTTTTTAATAGAATAAAGACTTATCAATGAGTAAAGTAAAGTATACACAAATAATTTGAGGTAAAAAAAAAACTAGAAAAGGAATTTTTCATTACGAGATGCTTAAAAATCTGTGTCAGGGTAGAAGATTTTTCGAAATTTCGGAAAATTTTGTACTACTGTAAATCCGTAAGATTTTGCTGAACATATATTGTGTTTTTTTGGTAGGTATTGACCCAAGCTCTCACCCCCTGCAGTATGTCGTGCTATTTACTGGACATCCTGTATATAAGCTGTAGGGAACTATATAGCATAACTATGTCTCACTTCGCGACTCCATTTGAGTTGTCAACCTTTTCATCCCTTTCCAAGTAGTATTTTCCATAATTATTCCCTTGTACTCTCTTTCAAAGTCTATGTTATCTCCACAAGGTTTAGTCAATAACAATAAGTCTCGGCGTTGATACGTCAATCAAACACAGACAAATCTGGCGAATTTAAAAATCTTTACTGGTTGCGTTCAATCTTCTATTATCCACTCAATTTTTTATTTTCTTTGATCGCATGAGAAATGTTACAATCATTTTCCAGTTACTACAAAATTGGTTTAGTCGGCGAATTTAGATAAAATGTGGCTGATATCTATGATTAATGTATTTTTTTATAGTCTCTTTTGTAGTTGATTTATTTTTCAAGGGAGGCAAATAATGTTTATTGTAATCTTCAGATTAATAGATGTAATCTTCGAAACCAGACTGAGTTTAAGTTTATTTACATAGATTAGATTTATTTTGTAAGGATGGGTTTGATGATGAAATGATCATCCTTCATTACACAAAAATAATAAATTGTAATGTAAATAAAACTCTTATTAGCACCTTTGTAATTTCACACTAATTTTTTTTAGGCAATATGACCATATAGTAAACTGTAAAAAGAAAAATTAGAGAAATGGGTTTCTGCGCTACGTGTCGTTGGTTTGATTCCCACACGGATAAACATTTATATGATCTATAGATTTCTTTGATGGCCGTTGGGGCACAAAGGTTCTCGAATGGAGACCGCGCACCGGAAAACGCAACCTCCAACGAGGCGGACAGACAACCTGGTGATGGTCGCTGGGAGTCGTTGGATGAGGGCGGCATATAACTGCTCTTTGTGGAAATCTAAGGGGGAGGTCTTTGTTCAGCAGTAGACGTCTTTTGGCTGATATGATGATGGTGATGATGAACTACACTACAACTACTGGTAATGGGTTAAAAATGAATACATATATTTTTTATAGTATCTGCAACAACACACAAATACTTCATATTCTTCCTCTAGTTTTCCAAATGCATACAGATTTAACAGTCTACTCCGTACATTGTGGAATATTCTACATACTTCAAAAGTAAAACAACATTGCTGTTATTTTTTGTTACTGGAAGTTTTAAATATTACGGAGTATTTATGCTGCAGTCGCGATCTTAATTTGTACAATAAAAACATCTAAAATAGTACCCATAGTATACATTTGCCTACACTTTACACAATAATATTGTAATTAAAATGAATATTTAATAATTTCTATCCATTATAATAAAACACTTTTAAACGGATTCTATCGCGTATATTTTAGATTTTTGTTTTTCCTGACGTTTCGAATACTTCGCAGCATTCGTGGTCGCAGGATGACTAAGGTGACAGGCGTCATTACAGATTTTTGAAAAGTTATTTTATTTTATCTACCGTACAATTTTAAGCAAAGTATTCGAAACGTCAGGAAAAACAAAAATCTAAAATATACGCGATAGAATCCATTTAAAAGTGATTTATTATAATGTGTAATACTCGCAAAAACCTAAGACAATTTCTATCCATCCTTCCATCGACAATTCTACGATTGTTTATACCTTTAATGTCTTTTTACATTGTGATGCAAAAACTAGTATTTAAATTTTTATTTATTAGCTACACCTATTTATTTATTAATGAATTGAATCACACATATACAAATATACCATAATTATATATATATATGAATTTTCTTCTCTATTATCAAACTTGATATTCGTGACATCGTCACACGGGCCTATCAGAATATCAGCGCTGGAGCATTTTGTTTTCTGTAAAACTAGCTGAGACAGATACCAATTTTGGCCTCACGCATTCCCAACCAGGGGCTATCATATTTCATTTACTGTTTATATAAAATTTACAAAGTGTGTACGAATGAGGACTCAAAATAAACCAATTTTCTTTCTTTTCTTCTTTCTTAGTATCAAGATTACTGTTATGACCGCGATTTTGCCTCAACACCTCAACCAAATATTTGTACTTTCAAAATCTTACAAGCGTAATATTAGGATTAAAACAACTTATGTTTTCGTCTGAGTGGACCTTGTTAGTCCAAAGTACAAATCGTATTTTATCGGATTCGAAGAATAAAATATATTAAGGTCCATCTGGCCAAATCCCTTTTATTTATTTTTAACTCCGTCCATTTTGTGAGGGTTTTGGAATAAAACATCGTATGTTGGGATCACTTAGATTAATTGGTTTGCTTGATAATTAAAAACGTGTTATTCTGTCGATCAATCTATGTCAGTGGCAATACGCCCACTACTGAATTTACATCTAGATCATGCTTCACGAAGCTTTGGTTTTAGCAAACAAATTGGAGAACGCGGTTCGTAAATAAATCTGAGGGGTATTAGGAGATATATTTTTTTTTTGTACTTAAATATCCCAGAAAATAGTAATCGAAATAGACCTGTTTTACTCACATACCTAAAAAGACATAGTCATAAATGGTTGATTTATAGATACTGTACAAACACACCTTACTCACAGAACTTGGTCCCAAATTCTTTAAAACCCAGCATAAAGGTAGACCAAACAAGCTCTCTTATCTCAATCAACTCTATCAATGTGATTGACATGGCAGAAAGACCGGCAAAGAACCTCCTTTGTAATACTTAAACATATTGATTGCTCAATAAATGGATATTCCATCCAACTTGCGTCATCATAATCTTACCTTTAATAAAACCTTTAAAGAGACAATTAGGCGGAACAATGGATCCAAAGTGTTTTCAAGAGACATGTCTACCGGAAAAAGTTGGCTTATGCATCTGTAGACCAAAGATGACAGCGAAGCGTCGATTAAGCCTTAAGAGAGCTCGAGAAGTTCTCATCATTTCAGCCTGAAAACGTCCACTGCTGGACAGAAGCCTCCCCAAAAATTGTCACAACGACCGGGTTGGTTATGGAACCCATAGGTTTGTGTTGTGTGCTCATTGGGGGGTTTTGCCATAATCGCCATCGCAGTTGAGTTATAAATCGACTCGAAGGACGCTGCTGCCCATCCTCTGGCTAATCACGTAGTCTCCTTTAATGACGCGCACGGAATGAAATGGGGCGATGGTATTCTTAGCTGGCACCATGGTCTTCGGACTATCGGAGAAGTTCTAAGGGCATTAAATTGAAATACATCAATAACTACCCCTAACACTGGATTTCACAAAGACCTGCAAGCTAAATTAACCTAAGACTATACCAAAAACATTCCTGACATCTGCAGGTGCGGGATTAAGATGGTCATGAAATAGCTTTGGAACAACTAGGTGCAGTGGTGATGACAGAAGTATATAATTAAATACCCCAGGAAATAAAAGACACATTAAATTACAACGTTAAATCACAGTTAAATAAATACCGAAAGCAAAAATCCTATTACACTTTGCAAGAGATTTTTGAAGACGAGACAAAATTTGTATCGTATGATTAAACAAATTCTATACCAACTGAGTAAATAATATTAATATAATATAATAAGAATGATCTGATTTCGCTTTAATAAATCTACAAGATGTAGAAAAAATTAACAATTAATATAAATAACCGCTTAAGAAATCGCCATAACCTTTAATAAGTGTATATTAATCTCTTCCTTTTAACATTATAAGCAAACAAAAATACTATTGTTATCGTATTTAAATTGCTGCGCCCTAACAGGGTTTCATATTGATACGACGAGTGTGACTTGACCCTGTTGAAGAATTACACACCAATCTTGCTTCTGAGTTATATTTATAAGCTGTTGTTTTAAGGATCATCACGAACAGACACGGGCACACGTTCGATGACTTCTAGCCCCCCGAACAAATATGCTCACATATTTACTGCGCAAGTAATCCAAAGGACCGAGGCGTAATTTTTTTTGTTTTTGAAGTGAAAACTTCTTTTAGCGTGGTACACATATTTTTAGATGAGATAAAATCTCTGGACTCGTGACACCGTTACGAGACGCAGCTATAGTGTCGTCTAGATAAATTTAAAAAAAGTTTTCACTTCTGTCGGCATTCCCGGAGTGCAACCCGTATTTTTTTTAATAGCTGTTGTGTTTCTGTTCGACCTACATATATAGATAGACGTCAATAATTACGTTTATGAAATAAACTGTGATTTGATTTAGTAGACATAATTATTTGTTTATATTAATTTAGTGTTAAGATATCAGCCATAGGATGTCCACTGCTGAACAAAGACCACCTCCATAGAATTTCACAATTGTGTTATCAATTTGGTGGGGGATTTGCCAGTATTCACCACGCTTGGCAGACGGTTTGGTGAGCGCAGAATGTCAGTGTTACACAGAAGGGACGCTGCTGCCCATCCCTCTGGTTTAGATTCCCTTAGTCGCCTTTACGACATCCACGGGAGGAAATGGAGTGGTTCTTTACTCTTAATCTGGACACCACAGGGATAGTTGCTAAGATACATTACGAAATAAATATACATTTAAGAAAATAAAAATCGAAATTGCGCAAGGTCTAAAATCACTTACATTCTAGAGAACTGCAAATTATATAATTTGATTACGTTACATACATATAGTCTGCTGCCAGCTATCCAGCAGCAAATCAGACCATGAAAGACTGTCTTCAATCGAATGCAACGTTCGGAGATTACCTTCAGTGACAATTGTCGAAGTTCGCGTCATTACTTTGCTGGAGTTTATGAGATTAAAGGAAACGATGAAATATGTACATTAATAAAATTACTAAGTGGCCTATCTGTGCTTCTTACTTACCTTTGGGGAGCAACGGCTACGTACTGACTGCCCACGTCAGGTCTGAGTATATACTAGAGGTAAAATAACTACAGTCCATTTAAATTTTTTATTTTGATGTTTATTGATGGCACACAAGGCAGATTTAATGCCACTTTTATAATAAAGTCCCACAAGTAGTGGGAGGATGGCCTACTCTACACCGGAAACCTATCGATGCACATCATCAATGGGTCCTTAGTTTATTCAAAGGTATATAAAACTACACCCCACTCTTGAAATTTTTCTGTGTCGTAGGTAGAGTTTACAGACATAAATGCCACATGCATAAACACAACACTAATTATCGAAATATCTGTCTGTTCAGAATTGTTTGTTTGTTAGCTGCCTTGTGTAACTCACGGTACAAACGTACTCTTAGCCCTTTGCAAGTATATTTCACACGTAAGGAATGGTTTTCACGCACGCGATTCACCAACAACGTTAAGACGTTTGAGATACAATAATGATGGTTCCTAAGGTGGGAAACACACACTAATGGTATTAAGCCGTAATAAAAGGTTTTTTTTGTGCGGCGTTTGCCAGTTCGCGAGTACGACACAGTGACAGTTCCCGGGGGTCACTCGGTATGAGCACGCAGACTCCCCAATCTGTGCGCCCGTGACCCCCGAGGCCCCCCACCATGAACTGATGGCAGGGGGCTCAGGTGTGTTGGGTGTTACCTCGACCCTCTCCCGATCCCGCTCTGCAGTCTCCTTCTGGAGCATGACGCTCTCGCAGAAGGAGACCACTACACTCCAATGTTCATGCCAACATAGCCGACACTACTGCCGGCAGAGAGAGATCCTGCCCGATCCGATGTCGAACTCCACAATGATGTCGAAAGGCGGAAAGCGTGCCAGGAGAGTTGCCGCCTCGTAGGACACCGTCCTGTATTCCCGTGCGATCCGTATAGCCACTCTGCGCTGCAGACCGCTGCAGTGAAGTTTGGCTCTACAGCGCTGGACACCTGAAAGCCGGGATAACCGTACAGGTGCCCCGTAGAGGGCCGCGGACTGCACAACTCCCCTGTAGAGACGGCGAACTTCCTCGCACGGCAGGTGTTCGCCTAGATGACAAGCATGCTCGTTTGCTGTCCTACATCATAAAGATTAGCGTGTTGCGAGTTTAGTTCCTGAAGACAAAGAATATTTAGTAGTTGATCCGGGCTTAGGTTCATCTCTGTAGCTCTAGTGTGATCTTAGGAGGACCTGGAGCTCCTCTTCGGTGCAGAAGATAACCGCTCCAGTGGTTTTAGCCAGTAGGAGTCCGGCATACTCCTTGGCCCTTCCCCTGGGTGATGGAAGTTCATGTAGAATTTCCACTGGACACAAATGAAAAAAATAAAAAATGTTCATCTCTGTAAACTGTACTTTCGACACATGAGAACTCGTAGCGTGAAGATATCTGTCAAACAAATGCGGTGACCTTACAAAAACATTTCAGAAGCAAACATCCGCGTCTGCCTATCCACAAACTAATAACATACAGCGACCTTCGCAAGTCTGGTAACAGCATTAATTATTCCCAAATTCCTTCATCCCAGCGATCTATAGAGAGCATCTTTCTTTAACACAACCTCCGAAGAATAATAAACTATGACAGTTCCGAAAACTATCAATATTTGTTTTAGTTGCATTAATAGTTCACGGCCAATCACGGCCCCGCCGCGCCCGCTATCAGTCACTTTGATGTATCGCGTAGTCGACCTTTATACTATATTTATTGCCTATTGACACTGAGCCTGTTTACCGTGATGTATTGGTTTTGGGTGGGCGTCTTCAACTTAAGTTAGTTTTTTGTATTTCGGTATAAATGAAATCGATGGTAGCTCATTGGTAGGTCACTTATTGCAAGAGTCCGGCGAGGCAGAGACCGCCATAGTGACAGTAGACACGGTTGGTGTGGTGGTTGATACAGTCGACTGCTGCGCTCCGGGTCGCGGGTTCGATTCCCGCACGGAACAAATATTTGTATGATCTGCAGGTAGTTGTTCCAGGTCTGGGTGTATTGTGTGTGAAATGTATGTCTGTAAACGCACCCATGACACAGGAGAAATCCTAGTGTAGGGCAAGGCATTTTTCAAAAAGAAATAAAAAAATGAAGTAAAAAAAAAATTGTATGGCAAAACCCCCCAATGAGCACACAATACTCCCAGATCGGTCGTTGTGGCGATCTTTGGGGAGGCTTATGTCCAGCAGTGGACTATATTTGGCTGAAACGACGATGTACATAGATAAGCAAAATGGATTCCCAATAACACGAACATTTAAAGCACTGCTACATAGGAAGCGGGTCGGTAGCGTGGCGGGAGCGGGGCGAGTGCACGTCATTCTGTAATATACACGTAATGACATGAATGACAGTCGTCAGTATAAATTAGGAGCGGTCGACGCAGTATTACGTAGCTGATACATTACAGAGCCCGAGTCACTCTTGACCCGCGATCTGTGTAGCGAAACCTTTTCACGTGTGTATGTGTTTTATATTTAATTAAGTAACAATTTCGACAGTAGTATATAAACTAAACATTATTATGTAAACATTTTTGAACACGATATGTGCTTAGTTATAGTATTTATTAGATCATATCGGTAAATATCACGTGAAGAACACCCGTTCTTGCAGGTTTAATAAATTTAATGACGTATTCAAAAATTTCCAATTGTTCCTATCAGTGGGGATAGAACATTCCAATAGGTGGAACGGGGGTGCTCTGGTGTAATCGTACGAGGACCTGGAGCTCTTCGATACCAAAGATGACCGCTCCAGTGCTTTTAGCCGGTAGGAGACCGGCATGCCCCTCTGCCAGCACGGAGGAAATACATGAAGGGTCCAACGGGTCAGTAAAAAAATAACAATAGTGTGGAACGGGGGTCAGAATGTCATAAAAGTGTCATTAGATTTTTGCTGAATTTCACAGTAGGCAGGCAACGAATTCCGTGTGTCCGTGTGATGTCCGAATTAAGGATATAGCACCACTCCATCTCCTCCCGTGGATGTCGTAAAAGGCGACTAAGGGAATCTAAACCATAGGGATGGGCAGCAGCGTCCTTTTTATGAACCGGTAGCCATACTGCGCTCACCAATCCGCCTGCCAAGCGTGGTGAGTATTGGCAAATACCCCTCAAAATGATGACACAGTTGTGGAATCTATGGGAGAGGCCTGTGTCCAGCAGTGGAATTTATTCAGCCGAAATGATGAAAATGATGATATAATCAGATGTAATAATTTTGTTGTTTGTAGATACTTTTTGCTAGAAAACTAAAACTAACCTCAAAATCTAATCTAACTATGGGAGTTTACAGTAACCCCACAATATAAATGGATAATTTTTGTTTACATAGAAAGTTTATTTTTAGTCTTCTTTTGTGTTTATTTTTTTGCTCTGTTTCATCTGCAGTGAAATGGAGTTCCATAGAAAATTGGCCATTATCCTTTCAAGGAAATAAACCCATGCCTTCCCTTTTGGGCGAAAACGAGAAATAATTAATGTTCATTAAATTTTAAAAAGTGTTGCTAATCACCAGAAAATATTAAGAATATTATAGGATAGAACTCTACGTATCCGCAAAACAGGTGGGTTGCCACTAATTCTTCGTTTTTATTAATCTACCGTTTAACTATTAGGTGTCTTTCTTGAGCCGATATATTATGATTTACTCGAAATAAATAAAGAAAATAATATCATAATACATAAGTAATAAAACGAAACCATAGCATTACTTTATTAAAATATATATTTAAAACCATACCTTCTAGTCCCATTTCCGTCTCGATAGTTAGTGTCGTTTGTTTCCATCTAAACTTTATTATAGGGCTGTCAATGTACAGTATTTTTCTTTATTCTCAACGGAAATCCGTTAATAAAAATGCAAAATATTTATATTTCCTAACGGACAGAATATTTTTCAGAGTCTTGTTTGACTTCGTAGTCTATTAAGGTTCAGTTGAGACTATTTACAATTCATTATTCGACGTTTATTATGACTTTAAAATACGAAAGAAAATTTACATGCAACGAGATTTCTTTTAAAATCAATCTTTCGCTGGTTTATTTATGATTTGAATGTAATGATTTGATGATACGTCAAGCAATATATATGTTTAGTTACATTTGTTAAGACTTTTCTCGAACTTTGGCTTTCGGTAACTTTAGTCAATATAATGATTTAATATAGCAA
Organism: Diloba caeruleocephala; assembly: GCA_947459985.1. NCBI lineage: Eukaryota > Metazoa > Arthropoda > Insecta > Lepidoptera > Noctuidae > Diloba > Diloba caeruleocephala. The sequence goes on along the minus strand of OX381616.1, from coordinate 1,297,226 downwards.
CGGCAATATAGTGACGGTTGGTGCAGTGGCTGACACAGTCGGCTGCTGCGCTCCGGGTCGCGGGTTCGATTCCCGCACGGAACAAATATTTGTATGATCTGCAGGTAGTTGTTTCGGGTCTGGGTGTATTGTGTGTGGAATTTATGTCTGTAAACGCACCCACGACACAGGAGAAACCCTAGTGTGGGGCAAAGTTTAAAAAAAAAAAAAAAAAAAAAAACACAATTATCTCCCACTAGGCTCCGTGTGAAAAAAGATCACCACTCTTCATTTGTAGGTGTCATAAAAGGTGACTAAGGATTGATATTAAGAGGATGAGCAGCAGCATCCCCCAATCTGCTGATAACAACATACTGCGATCATTAATCCACCTTCCAAGTGTTATGATTATGTAACCCTTATTACCACTCAGTGGCAGGCCCATGTTTAGCAGTGGACTATAATGGGCTGATATGTGCCGTGTAGTGCCGGCTCGGAATACCACCACCCCATCTCCTGCCGTGGGTGTCGTAAAAGTCGACTAAGGAATTAGCTGGAAGATGGGCACCAGCGTCCTTCGAGTACATTGACAACTCAGCTGCGATCGCCAACCCGTCTGCCAAGCGTGGCAATTATGGCAAAACCCCCCAATAAGCCCACTACACAGCCATATCGGTCATTGTGGTGATCTTTGGGGGAGGCCTGTGTCCAGCAGTGGACTTCATTCGGCCGAAATGATGATGTGTGTGAGTGCGTGTGTGTGTGTATAGTTAAAACTATGCTATGACGTGCCGACCCCGTGTGGTGCTGTATTGAGGTGTTAAATATCCTTCCGCAAGACTGACTATTCTCAATAATCTGACTATACTTTTCATCCAAAACGACTTCATTAAGATCGGCTTCTGTTTACTTCGGACTTACCCTAATATTTACATCATTTCAGCCGAAAAAGTCAACCGCTGGATATAGACTCCCCCAAAGCCTGAGTTATGTTTTGTGTACTCATTGGAGAGTTTTGCTATAATCGCCACGCTTGGGAGGCGGGTTGGCGATCGTAGTTGAGTTGCTCCGGCTAATTCCATAGGCGCCTTTTTCAACACCCACGGGATGTAATGGGGAGGTGCTGTTCTTAGCAAGCATTAACTTAGCAAGTTCAAATGTAATTAATAGTGAACATGAAGAAGAAAAGAAAGAGACAAAAATAAATAAAATAATATTGAAAGCAAACTAAAAATTATTACAACTTGTAAACTTTGCATAGTAGGTTTCACAGATCAAATCTCACATTCACAAATACTTTTGAACCCACATCAGCGCAAGAAGCCAACCACTGGCAATTGAACTAATATCATAAACATACTATTTGAATTAGCTGGAATCCTAATTGACAATTATGGACATGGTTAAAATGATAAATAGTACGTATTGTATGTAGTATATTTTAAACCTTTATATTTTACCATATCTATAGTATGTAGATTTTTATGTATGTGTATCTTATTATTAAATTTTTGTATTATATCTTTTTTGTACCATTTTTCAATGCATTTCTTTTTTAACCCAAAGGATAACTGGTAGAGAATTCCACCTAGAAAGAAGAAGAAAGAAAATATTTTTATTTCTGCATTACGAGCGCAGGTAAAACAATAATAAAAAGACAATTTAAAAACTAAACCTAAGTCACAAGACCTACATATAAATAAAAACTTATCAATAGACACGTAATTTTATTTTTTTAAAGTGGCAATATAATGCATAAACTAAATATAGTTTAGGCTTAAAATTTAAATAAAAAAAAAAAAAAAAAACAGAAAACATTTGCGCCGAAGTGTGCAGAAACAGGTTGACACTCAGCATATTGCCGAGGCGTTGAGACAACGCCAACAGCACTGATCTTCAGTGTGAGCCTCCTTGGTGACGTAATACTGTCTTCCGGTTGGGTAAAAACTATGCAAAACACGAATATCTAATGTAGGTAGTCATAAAATATACCAAAAACATCAAAACATAACACATTAACATCAGTATTCCACTAATAATGCTCACCGGTCTTGTGTTACGCGGATTCATGTAATCGTCACCATCTGGTGCCAGCGTCTGCTTCACGCTGCGTGTTGCGGTACGCGGTCGCCACTCAAGAACTTTTCGGCGTGAATTTCAAGGTCTTTAAATTACACATGACATTCAAAGTCGATAAGGCCTTAAGCAGTCATAAAGCAACTGCTTTTGAACCTCTTAACATTCTACTTACCCTTCAAAGGTAATCTAGCGAGAACTACAGTCAGAATATCACAATAAAGGAGGATTGACAACTCTATCTCAATCTATTACGGTGCTCGTAATGAATTCTTTCGATAATTAAAAACTATCATGGACTGCCTCCGACCCGGGATAAAGCAGAGGGGTATGCAGGATTCTTACCGGCTAGATCCACCTGAGTCATCTTCGGTACCGAAGGGGGCTCCGGAATCTCGAAAACAATCACATCAGGGAAACCCATTGGTGCCACGCCTTTAGGCACACCTCGAAGGGGGTGATTATACAGCAATCACCCGCTTTAAAGGAAGGGAGGAGGCTGTAAAGAGGCCACTCCCCAAGCTAGCGGGCCCGCCTCGAAGAACCACTGAAGCCCTTCTGTACTCTTTACTGAACCTACGGTGGTATGTGACTGTGAACATATCATCCGTCTTCTCGGAGGTCGCTTAGTATGTGCCCGTTCTGCAACCTTACGAATCCGTAAGGTTGCATAAGGGGGACTGTCCCGAGGTGACCTGCATAACCTAGCTGTTGAGAACAGAGCAACTGTTCGCTAATTTCTCAATATTCTGCTTGCCCTTCAAGGGTAATCAAGCGAGAACTATAACTACAACTGTCAGTCAGAATATCACAATATTGACAACTCGCTATTACGGTGCTCGCAATGAGCACTATCGAATTACATAGACTTATTCCAGACTTCATTATAACTACTAGATGATTTTGACAGCTGCGTTTCATTACTCAATTTTGGCTATCAAACAAATCCAATTATTCTAGAAAGGATAAAGAAATACGTTGCTAAAACTGCACGATTATTTTCTATTAAAAGTGCAAAGATCCTCATTGACGAATGTCTGAGAATGGGCTGATTTTATTAAAATGTTTCAAAACTTGAGATGAACGTTGAGCTTGGGTTGAGCGTTGACATAATTATTTCTTTCTGTGGAATAAAAGGCAACTAAGTCATGAACACGCAGTCGCATCGTATCGCAATAGTTCTGTTGATGCCTTGTATAACAACTGTGTCACTGCCTTTATAATGTACAACAGTATACAAAGGCGGTTTTTTATGTGGTCGGGTTGTCGGGTTGTGAATCAACTGCAGTACAGTTGATTCACAACCTGATGGTAAAATTATACGGCATAGTTGGCGCAGTGGCCAATTGATTGGCTTTTTATGCTAAGAGTCGTGAGTTTGATTCCCACACGGAATAAATACTGATATAGCTCACAGGTACATATTGTCCCGGGTCTGGTATTTATGCATGTAGCGCAGTTGTGCGTGGTCTGCCTGGCACCCCACTACCGGGACTAAAGAAGCCGACGCCGGCGAAGTGTTACAGCCGGAGAGACTGCAGAGATCTATCTGGTCTATCAAGCAGCCAAGAAATCACTACATAGTACAATTCGTGAGGCATAGGTTCGGCCCTGGGGGGTGCTAGGTCAGGAAACCTCCACGTGCGCTCGGTGGCTGCTGGTCCCTCTTGATACGTCCGGGGGGAAGAGCAGTTGTCGGGCCGGTGCACCCTGGGCACCGGGCAATAACTACTCAACTTTTTGGAGGATCTTGTTGCCCGGTGGCTAATATTCTGACAGGGACGGGCCCAGTGTGTGGGCTGTGGGTAGGCCGTAGCGTGCTTCCCCGTTTTCGGAGGAGCATGAGCGGGCTAGCGGCGGGCTCGGTGTGCACTCACCCTGCCCCGAGCAGGTAGTGGGAGGACTCCCCTTCCCTGCCACCGTCGATATCGTAACCTTGGTTGGAGTGTCGTGGTCACGTCTCGCGGCTCCGACCGGGACCGAGGATCTTGGCTTAACCGCCCGGATCGCGAGGAAGAAGGCCTCTATAAAAATTCCCCGAACCCAAGCTTTGCGTGCGGCGAGGGGTGCATGGCTGATGGGAAGTTCAGTCGCGAGCACGCCAACCCCAGGACTGGCGGAACCTGAAGATGGGATACGCTTGCCCGGGTACAGGGGGCACTGCCCGGGTCGACCATTTATTTCCCCCATACTCGTGGGTCTAAATATGGAAACTTTAACTAAACTTAAAACAAAACACATAAAGAAGGTGGAGAAACAGAAGATGGGAGGTGAGAGGGTTGGTTCGTTGTCGGAGTCCGACAGCGTCCAGATGGACATGGAGTCGGATGTCGGCTCCGTGTCCGGTTCAGGTACCTGGACGCGCGGTGCGCGTAACTTGCGCGCCAGCGCGCGTAACTTACGCGCCAATGCGCGTGCGCAGCGTGCGGTCGCGTCACTGCCGCGTCCGGGTACGCCGTTGCTGTTGGGTGGGGTGAGCGACTCCGAGGAGTCCTTGGACCCTCGGGGTTCGCACGCCTCACTCAACATGGTGTTAGGTGCTGAGGCCCGTAAGCGGACCCTTCCGAAGGCGTCAGTCGGGTCATCCCCTGAGGCCAAAAGATTGGCCAAAAAGGCCGGAAAGGAATCAAACGTCGAGAGGCTGGAGAGGGAGAATGCTGAGTTGCGCTCCCAACTCGCCAGCCTCTCGGCGCAGATCGCAAAACTGACGACGGAGGTAGGTCTCCTTCGTCGTCAGGGCAACGGTACTGCGAGTTCCAAGGATTGTGTCGCTCCGCCATTCTTGCCGCCGGATGCAGAGGCGGAGTTTCGGCGTTCCATTGTCCTCGAAGTCGGGGGGATGATGGACGCCAAACTGGCGGCCCTAGCGGTGCGGCTCCCGCCAGAGAAGCGCCTGCGCCCATCACTGGCGGCGGATTCCCGACAGCCGCAGTTGGAGCCGCAGATGGCCACGTATGCGGCCGCTGCCGGGGCGACGAAGAGCGCGGCGAATGCTGCGGCCCCCGGTAAGGTGCAAAGTACCGCACCAGCCCTATCAAAAGGGAAGAGCGGGGGTCGCGGTATGGCGAAGGGGGCTGGCCGACAGGCGGCTGCTGCTGGGGTTGCGCCAACCACTGCATTTGCGCCACTCCAACCAGCACCAGCCGAGCCCGAGTCTTCGCAGCCCGCAATGGAGACCACTGAGGGATGGTCCATTGTAGGCAGTAAGAAGCGGCACCCCCGGCCTTCTCAGGCTCAACAGCCCGCAGCTGCACAGTCTGCGCAGTCTTCTCCTCAGAGTGGGGGGAAGCGACGTGGAAAACGGGGTGGAAAAAGGAAGGGGAAGGTCAACCTCCCCAAGGTTCCCGCATCGGCCGCCATAACGGTCACGGTGCCCGAGGGCTCACCCGACACAAGGTTGGGTGAAGTCATGGCCGCGGCTCGGAGAAATATTAAACTCGCCGACCACGGCATCGGTGCGGACACCGTGACCATCAAGAGGTCAGTCAGCGGCGGAATGGTGCTTTCTGTCGCTGGCGAGGATGGCGGTGCCAAGGCCGATAGCCTGGCACGCAAAATGCGGGAGGTGCTCACCCCCATATTTGACGTGCATATTGCACGTCCGATAAAAAATGGCGGAGTTGAGGGTACTGGACCTGGATGACGCCGTTACCAAAGCGGAGATCGCTGATGCCATAGTGGCTGCGACGGCGTGTTTGCCCGAGGATGTAAGGGTGGGTGAAATTCGCCGCTCACCGATGTCCTTGGGCACGGTCTGGGTCCGGATACCACTGGAGGCGGCCAAGAAGCTGGCGTCTACCTGCCGTATTTGCGTCGGCTGGACGTCGGCCAGGGTCGAGGTGTTGGCGGCACGGCCATTACAGTGTTTCCGATGCCTCGAACTCGGGCATGTGCGCCTCCGGTGCACCATACACGGGGGGGTTGACCGGAGCGACCGGTGCTTCGGATGTGGCGGCCAGGGCCACAAAATTCGGGAATGCCAGGCGCAGACAAAAAACTGCCCTCTGTGTGCGGACTTCGGCCTTCCAGCCGAGCACAGATTGGGCTGCAAGGCTTGTGCAGCCCAGAAGAGCAGGAGGGGAAAACCAGTACCCCCTGCTTCGGCCGAGGGGCTGAAGAAGTCTGCACTGGCGGCACCGGTCACACGCTCCGACTCACCGGAGGCGATGGAGGCCAACTAAGGGTCCTCCAGGGCAACCTAAACCACTGCCGCAACGCTCAGAATCTGTTGCTGCAGACTGTTGCGGAGTGGTCGGTTGCCTTGGCGGTTGTGGCGGAGCCCTACGGCGTCCAGGAACACCCTCGCTGGTTCGGGGGCGCCGGGGACTCCGTCGCTATATATTGGTCTGGAGCCGAAGGTGAGCCGCCCTGCTCCCTGTTAGACAGGGGGCAGGGCTTTGTCGTAGTAGAGTGGGGACCTCTGGCAGTAGTGGGCTGCTATGTCTCCCCCAACGTGTCTCTCGCCGACTTCGAGGGATACCTGGACGGGGTGGCGCGCAGCATTCGCTGTAAGTGCTCGCTCCGTCCAGTGCTCGTCCTGGGGGACTTCAACGCTCACTCTAGAGCTTGGGGCAACCGTCGGGACGGGCCGAGGGGGAGGATAATACAAGACTGGGCGGCGTCACTTGACCTCCGATTGCTGAATCGGGGGTCCGTTAGCACCTGCGTTCGGTGGCAGGGGGAGTCGGTCGTGGACCTGACATGGGCGGCTCCTTCTGTGGCCCGCATGGTGTCGGGTTGGCGAGTGGCGGAGGAGGTGGTCACACTTTCAGACCACCGCCACATTATGTTCGACGTGGCCCTCCGCACGCCCTGCCCGAGCCGTTCTAGTCCCAGCCCGCGGTCGCGGCGTTGGGCCCTCACACAGCTAGATCGAGAGTTGCTCGTCGCAGCTGCCAACGTCGCAGCCTGGCCGGAGGTCGATCAAGGGATCTTGCCCAATCCGGAGGAGGAAGCGTCCTGGTTCCGGGAGACGATGACGTCAATATGCGACGCATCCATGCCCCGGGCCAGGCGCTCCCGGCGTACGGCAGTGTACTGGTGGTCGGATGAGATCGCACAGTTGCGTGCGGTCTGCCTGGCATCCCGCCGCCGGTACCAACGAAGCCGACGCCGGCACAGCGCTACAGCCGGAGAGACTGACGAGGCCTATAGAGCCTATCGGGCGGCCACGCTGATATTTCAGACCGCCATCAGCGAGGCGAAGGCTCGGTCCTGGAGCGAGCTCCTGGAGGGACTGGACAGGGATCCGTGGGGGAGACCCTACCGTATGGTAGTGGGCAAGTTGCGCCCATATGTCCCCCCGGTGACCGAAACCATGGCCCCGGATTTGCTGGAGGGAGTACTTTCAACGCTCTTTCCGGTGGTCCGGGATCATCCTGGTCCCTCTCCACCCCCAACTGCCTCGGACTGGGCCGAGGAGTTGGGGGTCTCGGATGGGGAGCTGGGCCGAGCCATTGGCCGCCTGAAGAATCGCAACACCGCACCGGGTCCGGACGGCATTCCGGGCCGTGCGTGGGTGTATGCGCTACAGTCTCTTGGGGACCGCTTGAGGCGGCTGTTCACCAGTTGCCTCCGTAGTGGCGTGTTCCCGTCCGGCTGGAAGGAAGCCGGATTGGTTCTCTTGAAGAAGGAAGGAAGGGCTGCAGAGTCTCCCTCTGCATACCGTCCCATTTGCCTGCTCGACGAGGCTTCGAAGCTATTCGAAAGAATAATTACCCGAAGACTCGTTGAGCACCTGTCGCGAGTTGGCCCCGACCTGGCCGAAAGTCAGTATGGCTTTCGGCAGCGGCGGTCCACCATCGACGCGATTCTTCGCGTCCGCTCGCTGTCAGAACAGGCAGTGTCCCGGCGGGGTGGGGTGGCGTTGGCGGTCAGCCTAGACATCGTCAACGCCTTCAACTCCATCCCGTGGGGCGCTATTAGGGCGGCACTAGTCTATCATCAGTGTCCGCCCTACCTGCAGGGCATCATTGGGGCCTATCTGCGTGATAGGCACATTCGCTACGTGGGCAGGGACGGTAGCGTAAAGCGGAGGGAGATTACGTGCGGGGTTCCGCAGGGGTCAGTTCTCGGCCCTCTCTTATGGAACCTCGCCTATGACGCGGTCCTGCGTGTCGTTCTCCCTGCTGGCGTCAGCTTAGTCTGTTACGCTGATGACACTCTGGTGTTGGCCAGCGGGGAGTCCTTCGAGGGAACCATCCGGCTTGCGGAGCTAGCGGTGGCAATTGTCGTGGCCAAAATCCACGCCCTGGGTCTGCGGATAGCGCCTCAGAAAAGCGAGGCGCTATGGTTCCACAAACTGCCGAGAAGCAGAGAACCACCTAGTTCGTGGATACGCATTGGTGACGCGCAAATCGGGGTGGGCCGGTACATGAAATACCTGGGGCTCACCCTGGATAGTCGTTGGGGCTTCGAAGAGCACTTCCAGCGCCTCGTCCCCCGAGTCGAGAGGGTAGTGGGTGCTCTACACCGGCTGCTGCCCAATCTCGGGGGACCATGTGAGGAAGTTCGCCGTCTCTACGGAGGAGTCGTGCGGTCCGTGGTCCTATACGGGGCGCCTGTATGGTCAGCTCGACTATCAGGCGCCCAGCGCTGCAGAACCAAAATTCACGGTCTGCAGCGCAGAGTGGCTATCCGGATCGCTCGAGGATACCGAACGGTGTCCTACGAGGCGGCAACTCTCCTGGCGCGTTTTCCGCCTTTTGACATCCTGGCGGAGATGGATGCGTGGGTCTACGATCAGACACGCTCCCTCCGCCAGAGCGGCGAAGGCGCGCCTCCAGGGGCGTTGGACAAGCTGCGGCGGCTAGCTCGGCGGCGCGCACTTGTAAAGTGGCGTCATCGCTTGCGGATGCAGTTTGCAACCAAGCGCGTCGTCGAGGCCGTCCTGCCGCTCTTCGGAGCCTGGCTCCAAAGGAGCGAGCGCGTCACCTACCGCCTGACGCAGGTGCTCACCGGGCACGGTTGTTTCGGCGCGTACCTGCACAGGATAGGACGCGAGGCCACGGCACAATGCCACCATTGTGATAGCGACCAGGACACCGCACAGCACACGCTCGAGGCGTGCCCTGCGTGGGCCGCCGAGCGGCGGATCATGGTCGATCGGATCGGGCAAGATCTCTCTCTGCCAGCAGTAGTGTCGGCTATGTTGGCAGAGCACGAAAATTGGAATGCAGTGGTCTCCTTCTGTGAGAGCGTCATGCTCCAGAAGGAGACCGCAGAGCGGGATCGGGAGAGGGCCGATCCCGCTCGAAGAAGAAGGAGACGGCGCCGGGGTAACAACCGCCCTGGCGCCTAATTCCGATACGCCTGAAAACCCCTGCCGTTGCTATAAGGTGGGGGACCTCTGGGTTCGCGGGTGCGTAGATTGGGGAATCTGCGTGCCCACACCAAGCGACCCAAGAGAAGACGGTAGCACGCATGTGGTCACGCGCTGCCGTGGGACGCTTTGGGGGATCCTTTACAATCCCCCTGGGGGGGTGACCGCTTTACAGTCACCCTCTCCGAGATGTGCCAATAGGCGTGGCACCAGTGGGTGGCTCTAGTGTGATCATACGAGGACCTGGAGCCTCCCTTAGGTGCCGAAGATGACCGCTCCAGTGGTTTTAGCCGGTAGGAGTCCGGCATACCCCTTCGTCCTTCCCCGGGGCGAAGGAAGTTCATGATGAATTTCCACTGGGCACCAATAAAAAAAAAAAGGTTCGGCCCTGGAGCGAGCTCCTGGAGGGACTGAACAGGAATCCATTGGGGAGCACCTATTGTATGGTCGTGGGCAAATTGCACCCGTGAGCTCCCCCGGTAACTGAAACCCTGGCCCTGAAATTGCTGGAGGACTTTCAACGCTCTTCCCAGCAGTCCGGAACCATCCCGGTCCCTCTACACCTCTATCTGCCTTAGACTGGGCAGAGGATTTAGAGGTTTTGGAAGGAGAGTTGGGCCGAGCCTTTTGCCACCTAAAGGCTCACTGTACTGCACCGAGCCTGTACGGCATTCCGGACCAGCCATGAGTGTATGCACTGCAGTCTCTCGGGGACCGCATGAGGTGACTGTACACCAGCAGCCTCCGTCGAAGCGTATTTCTATCTGGCTGTAAGAAAGCTGGATTGGTTTTGTTGAGGAAAGAAGGAAAACCCGCAGAGTCTCCTTCTGCATACCATCCCATTTGCCTGTTCAACAAGGCCTCGAAGCCATTCGAGAGAATAATTACACGAAGTCTCGTAGAGCACCTGTCGCAAGTTGGTCCAGACCTTTTTTTTTTTTATTGATCCGGTGGAAATACATCATGTACTTCCTTCGCCCCGGGAAAGGGCGAAGGGGCATGCCGGACTCCTACCGGCTAAAACCACCGGAGTGATCATCGTCGGCACCGAAGGGAGGCTCCAGGAACTCGAATAATCTCCATCTAGAGCCACCCGTTGGTGCCACCCCGTTAGGCTCATCTCGGAGGGGATGACTGTAAAGTGGTCATCCCCTCTAGTGGAGGGAAGGTGACTGTAAAGAGCCTGAATTGAATTATATTAGATACTAGCTTTTGCCTGCGAAATCGCACGCGTGGAATTTGGAAATCTACATCATGGATAATGTTCATACAAAAATACAAAAATCGCGAAAAATACTTTACAACCTGTTCTCATAGTTACCAAATCGGTCGAGCCGTTTCGGAGGAGTGTGACCACAAACACCGTGCCTCGAGATATTTATATATTAGATATATCCGCTAACGTTAGAACCTTGCCTTATAAATAAAAGGATTCATATTATCATCGCTGAATCTCATGCTTTTAAATGAAATGTAAATCCCCAGATTTACATATGTAAGCATGCAAGACGGGCTCCGGTTCGAATAGACTGTCAAATAAATCCCATGTGGTATTTGCGTGCAAAATATGAATTCAATTTACTCATTGTAAGGTACTAAGTACTTATGGGGGGCGGGCTGTTAACATTTTGTTATTTTTCGAAGTCCTGGAGCGCTCTTTCAGTGCCGACGATGATTGCCTCGATGATCCTTAGTTAGATAGAGCTGAGCTACTCATCGCCGCTTCACAGGGGTTTTGAACGATGCATGAAAATTTTCCCCACAGTGAAAAGGAAGCCTTTTTCATTTCATTGTTGTAATGTATATTATTCAATTTTTGTTTATAAAATTCATCATATCAGCCACAGGACGTCCACTGCTGAACAAAGGCCTCCCCCTTAGATTTCCACAACGAGCGGTTACATGCCGCCCTCATCCATCGACTCCCAGCGACCTTCACCAGGTCGTCTGTCCACCTCGTTGGAGGTCATCCCCCACTACGTTTTCCGGTACGCGGTGTCCATTCGAGAACCTTTTTGCCCCAGCGGCCAACAGTTCTACGAGCAATATGTCCTGCCCATTGTCACTTCAGTTTACTAATCCTTTCAGCTATGTCGACAACTTTAGTTCTTCTACGGATTTCCTCATTTCTGATTCGATCTCGTAGAGAAATACTAAGCATAGCTCTCTCCATAGCTCGCTGAGTGACCTTGAGCTTACTTGTGAGTCCACGTCTCTGTTACAAAATTCGTATGATTTATTTTCTGTCCATAGGTTTCCAAGTTGTTAATCCCGTATTGGTCTGTACAGCAAAAATATCTACACTACGACAGACGAAAAAAGATCCTTCGTTATGCATGGAAAATCCTCATCATCTTCTACACCCTTCCGCTTTAGAGTCAAGGGCGAAGGGATGTACCGGACTCTTACCGGCTAAAAGCCCACGGTGTTCCTCCAACCTACCTATCGCTGAGTTTCAAGGCTCCCTCGCGCATTCGCCGTACCCCTGACAGGTCCTGCATCACCTGGCCAGCCATACATTCTTTTCAGACAAGGTCGCGCAACATACATCGCGTCATTGTTTCTGGACGGTTTCTGGCCTCCTTCTGGTTGGGCGACGGATTAGACTTAGAAGGCTCTGATGATACAATTTAAATTTGACCTACAACACCATCATGACAGCATTTATGATGATCCTCGGATCATTACAATCATTTGTATGGATTTGAAATGATGAGATTTATGCACGTTCGTGATTAAGTACCGCGGGAAACGTAGTCTGGTAGAGCTTCGTACCGGATTGTATCTCATGAAGCAGAGCTCAAAAGCAGATATGGATGTGATATTTCATATTATAAATTATAATACGTTTTTAATTTTTTATTTACAAGACTAGAATTCATCATACTCCCAACATTTGTACGCATGACCCAAAACATCCTGTCAGAGCATTATCAAATAAGTACTTATTTCAAATCGTATCATTTTAATAGTGGTCAGTAAGTTACACGAAAGAGACAACCATCGTTACAGTACCGAGCTAGTTGCATGTATATAATGTTATAAGATACATTCTTAGTTGTCGTTGAAAGTGGGCCTTTTTTTATTGATGTTTAGTGGAAATTCTACATGAAACACCATTCCGAGCTATTTAAATCAGGGACATCTCGTTGGGTCTATCCATCTCGTTGGAGGTCTGGTGCACGGTCTCAACTCGAGAACCTTTCTGCTCAGACGGCCATCAGTTCTACGAGCATTGTACCGCACCCATTGCCTCTTCAGTATCCTTTTATTCTATTGTGGCTCCCATGGGCTCAGCATCAGCCGAACGCACTTCGACCCTGTTGGGTCCATTGAGCTGCCCAAAGCCCTGCACTACTCTTGCGCTGGCAAATCAAGAAGTCCCTATAGGTCCTTTGTAATCAAACCTGCCTGGAGCCGTGCAAAATCATCAGGCAATATTCCTAGATGTTTTGCCCTACGTCTTCCCATAGCGTCGCAGCTGCACAAAATGTGCTGCATTGACTCTTGATTGTCCATACAGAATCTGCATGTATCCGTTGTGCTAAGCTTCATCTTATATAGGTGCTCCTTGGTGCCGAAATGGCCTGAGATTGCGCCTATATAGTGCCTTAAATGGTTTTGGTAAGATTTATTCATCATATATCATCATCATATCAGCCACAGGACGTCCACTGCTGAACAAAGGCCTCCTCCTTAGATTTCCACAACGAGCGGTAGCATGCCGCCCACATCCAACGACTCCCAGTGACCTTCACCAGGTCATCTGTCCACCTCATTGGTTGTCCCACGCTGCGTTTTCCGGTGCGCGGTCTCCATTCTAGAACCTTTGTGCCCCAGCGGCCATCAGTTCTACGAGCAATGTGCCCTGCCCATTGCCACTTCAGTTTACTAATCCTTTCAGCTATGTCGACAACTTTAGTACTTCTACGGATCTCCTCATTTCTGATTCGATCTCGTAGAGAAATACCAAGCATAGCTCTCTCCATAGCTCGCTGAGTGACCTTGAGCTTTCTTATGAGGCCTATTGTGAGTGACCACGTCTCTGTTCCATATGTCATCACTGGTAACACACACTGGTTAAATACTTGATAAGATTTAATAGTCTCATAAAACCGTCTAGTCTTGTGCTGCAGAAAGTCTTGGAATTAAGGCCTAAAGCCTCCTGCTTGCCTCCAATCTCTTGACATGTTCTATATCAGCAAATGCATGTAAAGCCAGTTCGTAGGTACCATGAGGTATTCCTACGAATGGCTCAGGGGCAATGAGCTGCTTATTCGTGCCAGCCCTAGCTAGTTGATCTGCCTTCTTGTTACCTTCAAAACCTTCGTATCCAGGTACCCTTACTAATGCTATCAGCTATGTCAGCAATTTAGTTCTTCTACATATCTTCTCATGTCTAGATTATAATAAATACTGAGACTTTCTTTGAATGTTAGATAGTAAAGTGGCCCTTTTAACAACGAGGCCTGTTTTCGAACAAATACTCTCTATTTATGCGACATTAAAATTCATTACATTTGCGCGAATGTAATTAATTAACATAACAATGCATGGCACGGTAAGTATTCTATATTGTGTTTAGCGTTCTTATTTAAATTGTTAATTTAATTAAGTGTTTTGTTATAATGTTACGTTTTAGTCCATTTTTTAGTACCTTGTGTAATTTTCTACGTCCCAGTAATGACTATAAAATTCGCGCTTAGGATGGTATTATGTTATTAACGCTATAGTTACCAATGTGATGTTTTGAAGAAACGTAACGATATTAATCTTGTCACTTCTCTAAAGCAATTTCAAGAATAAACACATTTATACATATACATTAACGAATGTTACCTATATAGTATACACAACCGATATTGAATCCAAACTGTAGGTAAAACAAGCCTAGAGGGCTTGTCTTATGGGCATATTATTTGGATAATTGGTGTCATCATATCATATCATATCGGCCATTTATACGTCCACTGCTGAACAAAGGCCTCCCCATAGATTTACATAACTGTATCATCATTTTGAGGAGTATTTGCCAATACTCACCACGCTTGGCAGGCGTGTTGGCGAGCGCAGTATGGCTACCGTTTCACTGAAGGGACGCTGCTGCCCATCCCTCTGGTTTAGATTCCCTTAGTTGGCTTTTACGACCTCCACGGGAGGAGATGGAGTGGTGCTATATTCTTAATCCGGACACCACACAAATAATTATTATCATCATTTCAGCCGAATAACATCCGCTGCTGGACACAGGCCCCTAAAGATCACCATGATCGGTCATGGTTTGTGTTGTGTGCGGTTCGGGAGGTTATCTATAATCACCACGCCAGGCAGGTGGGTTGGCGATCCCCGTAAAATTCCTTTTTTTTAATTGTTCCCATAGGCTGGCAAATCCCATAGTCGCCTTTTACGACACCCACGGGATGAAATGAGCTGGTGATATTTATAAGCGTATCACATAAATAATTAATTGGTATAATATCCTACACATAGTGTTGCCACAGCACGAATATCAAATGTAGTCTTAGATATATATAATTTATTCAATGTGTCTCTAAAAGGATTCAAATGGTGCGCCCTTATTTACTCTCTTACGGAATGAGTAGGATGTTACAAGGTGTAAGAGTTTGCGAATCCAATACCTCTCTATTCTTTTGATTTACCATCATCATCATATCAGCCAAAATACATCCACTGCAGAACAAAAGCCTCAAAGGGTTTTTAATTCCTTTTTAAAAAAGCTTACTAAGTACTATAAATAGGTATTCAGAGTATAAGTGACAACTTACCTACCGAAAACTTTGAGAAAAGGTTACACGCATGCCTATAATTAAAAATAAAGAGAGCCATTCACCTCGGTAATAACAGGTTACAGTTTTTGTCATTTTTGAAAGAAAGAAAAGAAAAGAAAGAAAAAAAAGTTTTATTAAGGTCTCGCACAGGAAGTTACAAATAACATAAGTAAAAATAAAAATATTATAATTAAATTAAGGCAACCTGGACGAGGCCAAAAAAGGCCCCTATCTCAGCATAATGCTGTGACATTTAAATAAAAAAATGCCACAGCGCTGGTTTTCAGATAGGACCAAGACAGTTGTGATACCACGGGCGGTTACGACATAGGCCAATATATAAGTTAATAAAAAGACATGCCGAGTAATTAGTCAAATATAAATTTAATAATAAAATATGTAATATTTATAAAATATCCTATATGTGTAGCATACTACTGAATAAACCAATAATTAAATATATAAGTGTTACTTACGTGCATGTACTAGATATGATCAATACTTATTAAATATGCTATGTATGTCATGTTTATACTATGTCTACGGGAGAGAGTCAGACCAAGCATTTTTGAGCACGCAATGAATCGTAAACGCGATCAAAACGCTACGTGATTATTGTATATACTCGTGAGGCGGGCGCCACCTATCTTGCTGCCTCTAGTGGGCAGCGCACCCAGACGGTGCCCATGGACACGGATGAGCGGCGAATTTCACCCACACTTATTTCCTCGGGCTGATAGCCACCCGCCGTTGCGATGGCATCAGCCACCTCTTTAGGCGTGATGGCGTCGTCCAGGTCGCGTACCCTCTTCTCCGCCGACGGCAAAGACGGGAGGAGCACCCGCTTACGTCTTTATATAACCTGGATTCTTGAGTACATTGTACTCATAAATATTGTAACATGATTTTAAAAGAGTAACCATGGAGTTTCTTGCCCGTTCTTCTCCATTGGAAATCTACATCTTGGAACGTGGCAACTAAAGTCTTGACGATTAATAAGTGCTATTATTGGTTTAAATGAATAAAAACATTTTTACCTTTACCTTTACAAAAAAAAAAGACTATTTGTCTGTGCAAATTAGTTCAGCAGTAACGAATCGCTCATCCTACTAAAGGTTTTAAAACAATAAATCTTCAGTGGCTGCTTATAATTTTTTGCTAGATAAACCTAATGAAAAGTTAAGATTGTTTGAAAAGAAAGATGTGGTTACGTCTGCCATTATATCTGTGTAAAGATTGTGTCTTGAGAATTTGATGAAAAATATTACGCAACAGACTTAGGTCACGTAAAAAAAAACACACTAAATGGTTCAAGATTTTTTAATGTTTTTTTTTTGTCTGTAGGTGCTACTGGGAATGAGTATTCATTAAATAAAGAACATAAAGTGGCTTTGGGTTTTAAGAAGTTAAAAGCATAAAAACATTGTTACAGATAAAATGGTCGTCAGCTTTGGCTTTATCTTATAGCATGATAATGAATCTAATCATGGTCCCTCGTATTAATTTAGACCTGCAAAAAAACCATTCATCATTTCACTATCATCATGTCAGTAAAAGCCGTCCCATGCTGGACATCGGCCTCCTCCAAAGAATGAATAACGACAGAACTCGTTTTGTGTTGTGTCTATACATCTTACAAATAAATAAAATTGAAGTGTCTGTTTGTAATGTCAAAATAACAGCTTTTTACTAAATGCATATGAAAGTATAAACGGTACATATAAAAGAAAAACCAATTTTGATTTTATTTTGTCTGTCTGCCTGTTTGTTCTGAAACGGCTAGACCGATTTTGACGGGACTTTCACTGGCAGATAGCTGATGTTATAAGGAATAACTTAGGCTACTTTTATTTTAGAAATATAATTAGAGTTCCGCGCAAAAAAAAACCCCTTGAAATCCAATTTATATTTTATGTCAAGTGTCTATGTCGAAGTACTCTAAATTTCTTTTAAATTTAACGCGGGTGACACCGCAGGTCCCAGCTAGTTGTAAAATATACTTGAAGGACTGTTTATCCACGGGCTACTATAGTCACTTTTTACGGTACCTATGAGATAAGATGGGGTGGTGCTGTTTTTGTGTTTTTGGTACTGAAAGCTTGAAAGTAAGAGTAAGTATGGCGGATTTATAAATAATTTAACCTAATGAAATCAATGTCATATCAGCCAAAGGCAATCGGGCAGTAATCACAAAAAAACCTAAAACATACTTAAAAATAATGTTTTTAATATTACATTTGTCATTCGATAAAAAAATTCGTGAACAAAATAAAATCTAATTTTTAATCTGTTCTTCATGTCAAACGAAACATCAATCACAGCGCGTGACGTCATACGTGGGTAATCAAACAATAACCAACGCGTCGTCGAGTCTATCTGTTGTTTGTTTCCTTTTATTCCTGATCCTCATATTTAATTGGATACTATATCAATATTCAACATTAAATCACCTTGCAGTCTGTACCTTGATTTCGTAAGTTGACAGACGTTTGTTCACCCACGTATGACGTCACGCGCTCTGGGATCACGTGGCGTGACGTTTGCGCGGCAATTAAAAAAAATCTTTAGACTAAAAAAATCTTTAGACTTCATTTTATGTACTTAAAAAGCTTTTTTAAATGTAAAATTATATTTTTAATGGCTTTATAAATCCACAATGATTAAACTTTAACACTTTCTGAAAAGTTGTCCGATTCCGCATTCCACCGCTGAGCAGGCGCGTATCCTATTAATTTTCACAACGAACTGTTGCTTGCCTTGGCATCTAACAACTCCGAGCTTCCTTTACAAGGTCATGTTGTGTCCATCTTGTTAGAAGCCGTCT
This sequence comes from Diloba caeruleocephala, assembly GCA_947459985.1. Lineage (NCBI taxonomy): Eukaryota > Metazoa > Arthropoda > Insecta > Lepidoptera > Noctuidae > Diloba > Diloba caeruleocephala. Next base: position 1,279,237 of record OX381616.1, on the reverse strand, counting down.
CAGATTGCATTTTCCAGTGTGCGGTCTCACAGCTATGTGGCCCACCCATTGCCACTTCAGCTTACGAAACCTTTCAGCTACCTATGTTGCTGTTCTTACGGATCTCGTCATCTCTGATTCGATCTCATAATAAACACTAACCATAGCTCTCAACATTTTATATTTATGTAGTAAAATATTTGCCGTGTGGTGCCGGCTCAGAATACCACCACCCCATCTCCTCCCGTGGGTGTCGTAAAAGTCGACTAAAGGATTAACCGGAGGATGGGCAGTAGCGTCCTTGGATACATTAACAACTCAACTGCGATCGCCAACCCGCCTGCCAAGCGTGGCGATTATGGCAAAACCCCCGAATGAGCCCACAAAACACCCATATCGGTCATTGTGGTGATCTTTGGGGGAGGCCTGTGTCCAGTAGTGGACTTCATTTGGCCGGAATGATGAAAATGTCTGGAATTTCATATTAACAATAACGTTTTTAATCATTTTGCCCGATTGACAGCCATGTGGTGTCAGTTATTGAGAATATGCTCTCCATCTCCTCCCATGGATGTTGTAAAGGCGACTAAAGGACACTAAACGAGAAAAATGGGTAGCAACTTCCCTTCCGTGGAACAGCAGTCGTACTGCGCTCAACAACCCGCCTGCCAAGCGTGGTGAGTACTGGCATATTCTCCCAAAATGACGACACCCCATTGTGGTGCACCAGTAGTGGATGTCTTTTGGCTGATAAATTGATGTCATAAAATTCCATGGCTGAACACTGACTCCTAATAAAATTAAAATTACAAGTAAAAACTCTGACCTAGCTTGGGTGTTTGTGTTAGTGTTGTATATAGATTATAAAATTCAACATGTTTTTGTGCCAAACTGCTTTTGATGCATGTATTTTGGTGTCAATAAACTTATTTATGATTTACTTAGTTCATTACAACTTTTTCGTAGTAGAAGTTGTAGCATGCATTAAAGTGCTACGTGATAACGTAGCTTGTAGCGTCAAGCCGCTTTCATGTCGTATGTTTGTTGATTTTATTTTATAACTACGCTTCTTGTTTGGATTACATATTCAAACTCATTATAATTTTGTTTTTAAAATATACCCGTAGAAACAGTTAGTTATTTTTTCATAGACGGTTTTAATTTCAAACAAAAATATGCTGTTTTATTTAGTTAGTAGGAATCTTTTGTGAATTACAAAGTATACTGGGGCTGAAAATAAAAGCTAGTCTATTTGTCCAATTCGCTAAGGGACTATAACTAAAGTGATGGGCAGCAGCGTCCCTTGCTGTTCCGGTTCCTTAGCAGCCAAGCGTGGCAAGTATTGGCAAATACCCCTCAAAATCGACACACGCCGTGTGACCGGTCGTCTATGGAAGTTTATTAACTAATATGATAACGATGATGTTCTAAAAGATTACGGAATGGGTAGTATATGTAATTTTTAAGAAACATGAATTGTTTTTTCAAATCAAAAACAAAATCTGTTACCGTTATTCTGCGAATGAAGTCATTCAGTTTGGTCTTCAAGTTATCTGTGAAACTGATTGCTTGAATTACAAAAGTTTGAGTCTAAATCCTAGAAGATTAAATAATAAGATTTAAATTGAAATAGGCTAAAACTCGCTAAGATTTATAACCTTGTTATCACCTAAACTTGTGGAAAGCATTGTATTATTCTGTTTTAAGAAATAGGTTGTAACTAACTTCTAGTTGGAAATGTCTTACTTCTAAATTATCAGTGGATTTTCTAATGAAGTTTGTTATGGAGACAGCGTTTGGTATACAGTTGATTTTATCTAACAGGAGGATGCCACTCATCCTCTTTGCATTATTATGTTTTAGTCGCCTTTTAAAACACCAACATGTCCTGCTGATGGTATTGTTGTACGTTGGACAACAAAGCTTCTTAAAATATGGTTGAAGTTTACAACACTTCATTCATGATTCATACATTCTTATAACAGTACAGAAACAGTATAGGAATACAATCCAATCCACCGAATATCCACAACTCCTGAAACATCGTGCCTTCAAATGTCCGCCGATTGTAGTAAAAACCACTTTGTACAACATATGCCGTGTGGCATTTTCCGTGTGGTGTCCGGATTAAGAATATAGCACCACTCCATCTCCTCCCGTGGAGGTCGTAAAAGTCGACTAAGGGACTCTTAACCAGAGGGATGGGCAGCAGCGTCCCTTTTGCTGAGCAGTAGCAACTCTGCGCTCACCAACCCGCTTGCCAAGCGTGGTGAGTATCGGCAAATTCCCCCCAAAATGACAACACAACATAAGCACCGGCCCCCAGTTCCCGGCAGCCCCGCCATTCCTGGTCATGGTAGCGGCCACGGAAACGGCGGGGCAGGGGGTGCTAAGAATCTCCGGATGGGATCCGGCTACCACCCAAACCGAAAACTGGCCCTGGTGACATATAACACACGCACACTGAGGGCAGACGAAAAGATTGTTGAGCTGGAAGAAGAAATAGATAAGTTGCACTGGGATATCATGGGTCTATCAGAAGTCCGAAGAGAGGGGGAGGGCGATAACCCTGAAATCCGGCAACTTATTCTACTACCGGGAAGGCGAACATCTGTCTCAAGGTGGTGTCGGGTTTCTCGTCCGCAGGTCCCTCATTAACAGTATAGTGGCCATCGAAAGTGTGTCGAGCAGGGTAGCGTACCTTATACTCAGAATATCCAAGAGATATTCGTTGAAGGTCATACAGGTCTACGCACCAACCTCGACACACCCAGATGATGAAGTAGAGAGTATGTATGAGGACGTAAGTAGGGCCATACATACCTCGAAGACACATTTCACTGTTGTGATGGGGGACTTCAACGCAAAACTGGGCACTCGATGCGATGGTGAGTTGAGAGTGGGGCAATTTGGACCTGGATGAGTCCCGATGGTTCCACGAGGAATGAGATTGACTTCATCATGACCAATAAAAGACAAATATTCAATGATGTCTCTGTGATCCACAGGGTGAAAACCGGTAGTGATCACCGAATGGTAAGAGGCACATTGAATATTAATCTCAAAGTTGAGAGGTCTCGTCTGATGAGGTCTACGCTCCGGCCCTCTAGTGCTCATATCCAAAACCCCGAGAGCTTTCAACTCGAACTCCAAAACCGCTTCGAGTGCCTGGAACATTGCGTATCTGTGGACGATTTAAATGGTAGGTTTGTAGAAACTGTCCAAACGGTTGGGTCTAAGTTCTTTAAAGCCCACCGTAAAGGTAGACCAAAAAAGTTCTCCGATCACACTCTCGACCTTATGGCAGAAAGACGCGCCATGACGCTGCAGTCTTCCGATGATGCTGAAGCATACCGACTGCTCAATAGACGGATATGGAAGTCCTTGCGGCACGATATCCGCACCTTTAACACTAACGGTGTTAAAGAGGCGATTGAGCGGAATCAAGGCTCCAAAGTGTTCGCAAGAGACAAGTCTATTGGGCAAAGTCGTATTATGAAGCTGAAGACCGAGGACGGCAGTGTAGCGTCGACTAAGCCAGAGGTTTTGAGAGAGATTGAGAACTTCTACCGGCAGTTATACACCTCGGTTACTATACCTACCATTGGCTCTGACAAAGACCCGCGAGCCAAACTAACCCGACACTATACCGAGGATATCCCGGACATCAGCCTGTACGAGATTAGGATGGCCTTGAAGCAGCTTAAAAATAACAAGGCGCCGGGTGGAGACGGAATTACGACAGAGCTTCTGAAAGCGGGTGGAACACCGGTACTTAAAGTCCTTCACAAGCTATTCAATTCCGTCTTACTCGAGGGCACAACGCCGGAAGCGTGGAACAGAGGTGAGGTGGTGCTCTTCTTCAAAAAGGGTGATAACACCCTATTGAAGAATTATAGACCCATCTCACTTCTGAGCCATGTTTATAAGCTGTTTTCAAGGGTCATCACGAATCGTCTCGAGCGCAGGTTTGATGACTTCCAGCCTCCCGAACAAGCCGGTTTCCGAAAAGGTTTCAGTACCATAGACCACATCCATACGCTGCGGCAGGTTATACAGAAGACCGAGGAGTATAATCTGCCACTATGCTTGGCGTTTGTGGACTATGAGAAAGCCTTCGATTCGATCGAAACCTGGGCAGTGCTGCAATCTCTGCAGCGGTGCCAGATTGACTATCGGTACATTGAAGTGTTGAAGTGCTTATACAGAAACGCCACCATGTCGGTCCGAGTACATGAACAGAGCACGGGGGCAATTCCATTGCAGAGAGGTGTGAGACAGGGGGACGTCATTTCCCCGAAACTGTTCACCGCTGCAATGGAGGATGCCTTCAAGCTACTGGAGTGGAAAGGATTCGGCATTAACATCAATGGCGAGTATATCACTCACCTTCGATTTGCCGATGACATCGTAGTCATGGCAGAATCGCTGCAAGAGCTCAGCACAATGCTCGATGATCTCAACAGAGTTTCCCAACAGGTGGGCCTTAAAATGAACATGGGCAAGACAAAAGTCATGTCAAATGTCCATGTCGTGCCCACCCCAATATCCATTGGGAGCTCTGTTCTCGAAGTTGTTGACGAGTATGTCTACCTAGGACAAACTGTCCAGTTAGGTAGGTCCAACTTCGAGAAAGAGGTCAATCGTCGAATCCGACTCGGCTGGGCAGCGTTCGGGAAACTTCGCAACGTCTTTTCGTCAACAATACCGCAATGCCTCAAGACGCAAGTCTTTAACCAGTGTGTGTTACCAGTGATGACATATGGAACAGAGACGTGGTCACTCACAATGGGCCTCATAAGAAAGCTCAAGGTCACTCAGCGAGCTATGGAGAGAGCTATGCTTGGTATTTCTCTACGAGATCGAATCAGAAATGAGGAGATCCGTAGACGAACTAAAGTTGTCGACATAGCTGAAAGGATTAGTAAACTGAAGTGGCAATGGGCAGGGCACATTGCTCGTAGAACTGATGGCCGTTGGGGCACAAAGGTTCTCGAATGGAGACCGCGCACCGGAAAACGCAGCGTGGGACGACCTCCAACGAGGTGGACAGACGATCTGGTGAAGGTCGCTGGGAGTCGTTGGATGAGAGCGGCATGTGACCGCTCGTTGTGGAAATCTAAGGGGGAGGCCTTTGTTCAGCAGTGGACGTCCTGTGGCTGATATGATGATGATGATGACAACATATGCAAGAATTTATGCTTAGCTTTATATATAATAGAGTGGTTAGAGTCTATAATATAAAACATTGTAGAACCAAAAAAGCCCAAATGATTGTTCAAAAGTGACTTATAGCTCTATCCTATTCCGAATCCGAAGCCTTTATACGAGTGATATCATAACAGAAAACATTCTCACACGCACACACTCTCAAGTCCATACTCGTCACACAGTCATACTTTTACATACACATTTACATTCACTCTCAACAGTTAAAAAAATATACATTGCACCCTAATTGCAAAATTTGTGTTTATTAACAATATTAAGTTTAGTAAAGAACTAAACTTTGGTGCCGGCTCAGAATACCACCACTCCATCTCCTCCCGTGGGTGTCGTAAAAGTCGATTAAGGGATTAGCCGGAGGATGGGCAGCAGCGTCCTTCGAGTACATTAACAACTCAACTGCGATCGCCAACCCGTTTGCCAAGCGTGGCGATTATGGCAAAACCCCCCAATGGGCCCACAACACTACCATATCGGTCGTTGTGGTGTCTTTGGGGGAGGCCTGTGTCCAGCAGTGGACTTCATTCAGCCGAAATAATGAAACAAATTTAGAATAATCGAACGATTTAATTTAAACTAAATTAATAATTAATTTTATTTTAAATAATGTATTTGTATATTCACTGTATTTAGGTTTGATATAAGTGCGAAGATCATGTGCGTTATTCATTTATTTTCTTCTTCTTCTTGTCTTAGATTATGGCTTCTGTAGGTTATCATCCACAATTTCGCCAATGTCAAGTATAAGGCAACGTCGTACGGTGTTTAGATTAAAAACTCTTTACGTATTCATAAAATATTTCTCAAAAATGAAAAAAAATCTCAAAAATATGTCGGCAACGTCGTACGTTCAATTTATTTTGTATCATGGAATAGATGTGATAGTTGTCTGGCAGTTGGTATGTCATACTCACTAAAGTGTACTCCTGATGGTAGCGTCGTGTATTGGGTCGCTTAGTACCAAAATCAGGTTATTGCTTTATTTGATTTCAACGATTTCAAAATTCATTGTGTGGTACTCCGCCGTGAAAGCCGCCCTTACCCTACCATTTGAGTAGGAACGCAAGTCGTTTCCTTTTGATTTCTTCATTTCCTCGCTTCAAACGATATTGAGTTCATTGATTGACGTCGGGCCGATATAATGATGCGAAGAATTGACGTAAAATTCCGTCAGCTGTTAATTAACAGTCAATAAGCTACTTTTGATGTTATTTAATTATTCTATTACAAATATACGAGCTAATTTAATTAAGAGACGATAGATTTTTGTTAAAATAATTTATTACTTTTTTATGAATATTAGCAACAGCGTCATTTGAGGAGACGCAGCATGGGACTTAGGCATGGGAAAAGTGTATCAGAAATCAGAAACTTTATTGGTGTGATTTTGGGTACAAAAAGTATCTTAAAAAAGTAAGCATACACATACATTGCTGATTTATACTTGCATTTTATCTATTAATAATATAAAAGCAAAGAAACACAGACAAAATGTAATTGTTGCTACAGTTATATAAAAAAACAGGTAATTACATATTCAAATTAACTATCATGTCAGTGTATAATAGGTATAATAATATATAATAAAATATTAATATAGAATAAAATATTAATATATAATAAAATAATAATATATAATAATAATAAAATAAATAATAGGTACAGTTAGTAATAATATTATTCAATGTCAAGTATAGATACATATAAAATTATAAAATGTCAGCAAGAAATTCAATTAACAATAATCTTAATTTATTTTAAAATTGAATTTCTTTATTATGATTATTAATTTATTTGTAAAATTCGGGTAATATGCTGGCTCACTGATCGTTTCGTTTTTGCGATTGAAACATTTGCATCTGGAACACTGAACTGTTTCGAAACACAGATATGTTTCATTTGGAATTATGAGAACATTGGTCGTCGCGTCATGAAAACAAACAATCAGACAGATTGTTCATCTTGTAAATTAATGCAAAAATCATCCATAAACTAGTACGTCAAAGCGCAATAGTGCTCATTTTTGTGTACATAGGCATCGACAACATCTGTGTGATTCTTATCGTTTGGTATTTCTATCTGACTAGCTTATATCGCATTGAGTCGCTCAGTTATTCAGTTTCAGAACTAGTATGCGTATACATTATATATTTTATTGCTCGGTCTCGCTAGCGATAGGACCACGCGGAGTAAAGAGAAAAGTATTGTTCTACATTCAAATGATGCATTTGAAACATTAATCATGTATCAATCTTTTGAAACGATTCAATATTTCGAAACAGTGAGTCACTTCAGAGTTACACACGCCTATTGAGATGGCTTCCAACGAGATGGACAGATGACCTCGTGAAGGCAGCTTGGAATCGTTGGATATAGGGATCATATAACCGGTGAGTGTGGAAATTTATGCTAAGATAAGATAATTCAATTTGCTAGAGGCTTTTGTTCAGCATTAGACGTTCTTTAGCCGATAAGGTGATGCTGTCCTTCGAGTGCCTTACATTATAACAACCATTGATATATATGGTACAACATATTTCAAAGACAAGTCGTTGACCAAATTTTTTTAAACAGGGTCCCCCTGATATTTCCACGTTTGGGATGTTTACGGAAATATGAACAATATATGTTTGCGGCAAACGTCGACGCATAATTACAATGAGAAAATATATCATTCATCCACATCATCAACCATTTAAATAATAAATAAGATACTGCAGCAATTTTACTTTATTAAAAGTTATTTACCATACAGTGACGCACGCCTATGCAACATGCTATAAATTACCTTGGCGGAACCGAAGGGATTTCATCTAAAGTAGTTCCTAACGAAATCCTCCACTGCACTTGTTGTATTGGACCTGTATACCATGTGTTAGAACTATTTTCCAAGTTCTTCGTTTTCAGTTAAAGTAAGTAGTTATTTTTCTTTTTTAAACTCTCCCATATGAATATTTTGCCTATTGTCATTGTGTGAGAGCATAATAAATATGTTTTCTTTCTTTTTATCTTTACGCTTCGGGTTGCTGAACCCTGAAACAAACAGTCCCCCTGTATCGATCCGTCAAATTGACGTATCGTATAGTGACATGCCATCATCACTGCGCCGCGCCACTACCGTGGAACACACGAATGCTGAGAGCTATTCTTTAACTGTATAATATTTCTTTATTGTTTGATACGGATAAGGTGGACAATCCAAGTTTTTTTAAAGAATAAAGTGAGAAATGAGTGCTACTGCTAAACACTGCACGCTAAACAAAAGTAATGACCCAAGAGTCTATTATATTTATTTATGTGTTTGACTAGTCTAGCATACTGAAATAATAACTGAAATACTAACACAGCGCTAAAGATTCTATGGAAATTCTAATTATGATTGTCACTCATGGCCAACACATTATACTGTTTCATCATTCATTAATTTCGGCCGAATGAAGTCCACTGCTGGACACAGGCCTCCCCCAAAGATACCCGTGGTGGAGATGGGGTGGTGGCATTCTGAGCCGGCACCACACGGCTATTATACTGTTTACTGTTGCATAAATAAATGCAGCGATTTGCAATTTGATATTGTAGCGATTATATTAAAAAAACAACCATTTTATTGTTTCATGCTTCCGTAATTTTCTTGATCCTAGCTTCATCATCATCGTCATCATGTTTAATAATTAAAGTTACAGTGACAATTTTTTTCGATATTTATAATCAATTACTGATACAATGCGAATGAATTGCCATTTGAACTTATACATATGTACAAAATTACATAATACTACATTCCAATTCCAATGGAGCGGTCATCTTCGGCACCGAAGGGGGGCTCCAGGTCCTCGTAAGATCACACTAGAGCTGCCCAATGGTGCCACGCCTTTGGGCACATCACGGAGGGGATGACTGTAAAGCGGTCACCCCCTCTAGCGGAGGGAAGGCGACTCTAAAAAGGTCGCCCCCCCCCAGGCACTTCTCGGGGAGGATTGTAAAGGATCCCCCCAAGCCTCGCTTTGCGCTGTGCTGCGCACACGGCGGCACGTTGCCACGTGCGCGCCACCGTCTTCCCGGGGGATGCTATGTGACCTGCACTTTTAATGTAAGATAAGCCATGATGTACGAGGCAGTCGACATCGTCACACAGTGACAACGATGAGAGGACCACCACCATGAGCACCTAAACGTAGGCGTAACGCTAAACGAAAAGTGTTGTCATCCAAGATAGTGTTTATGTTGGGTGACGGAAGCACCTGAAACCAGAGCCCCACCTCTCATTCACCCACAGCAAGTAGACGAGCAGGGTCAACAGTATTGGTGGGCGTTCTGATTGTCTGATTCCGTACCAAACCAAACTGCGGAACGGCACGTCCCACTGTCTCCGGGAAGAAGTATTGCCGGGGAAAACCATGTTCATACAAGTCGTTTTCCAAGCGTTCAGCGCATCAGTCAAATATCATCATCATCATATCAGCCTCAGGACGTCCACTGCTGAACAAAGGCCTCCCCCTTAGATTTCCACAACGAGCGGTCACATGCCCTTCTATCCAACGACTCCCAGCGACCTTCACCAAGTCGTCTGTCCACCTCGTTGGGGGTCGTCTCAAGCTGCGTTTTCCGGTGCGCGGTCTCCATTCGAGAACCTTTGTGCCCCAACGGCCATCAGTTCTACGAGCAATGTGCCCTGCCCTTTGCCACTTCAGCTTGCCTTTCCTTTCAGCTATCGACAACTTTAGTTCTTCTACGGATCTCCTCATTTCACGATCTCGTAGAGAAACACCAAGCATAGCTCTCTCCATAGCTCGCTGAGTGACCTTGAGCTTTCTTATGAGTCAAATATGATGTATTGAGGTATGACAAATATAATTATCAGTCAAATTGGTACGTCAAAATCAACTAGTGTTAACGGTAAGAGGGATGCCTGGAACGCCGGATACACTTACACTAGCTTTTGCGGAAATCCATAACATAACTATTATATCATCATTTCGGCCGAATGAAGTCCACTGCTGGACACAGGCCTCCCCCAAAGATGTCTACAACGACCGATATGGATGTGTTGTGGGCTCATTGGGGGTTTTTGCCATAATCGCCACGCTTGGCAGACGGGTTGGCGTTCGCAGCTGAGTTGTCTCGTGTTAATGTACTCGAAGCACGCTGCTGACCATCCTCCGGCTAATCCCTTGGTCGACTTTTACGACACCCATGGGAGGAGATGGGGTGGTGGTATTCTGAGCCGGCACCACACGGCACAACTATTATATACTTGACAATTAAAATAATCTCGATGTATAAAAATTTAGAAACAACAAGGTAAAAATAACGGTAATCCTACAGTTGCTACGTTCTAAGATATATAGCCGGCACGGTTGGTGCGGTGGCTGATACAGTCGGCTGCTGCGCACCGGGTCGTGGGTTCGATTCCCGCACGGAACAAATATTTGTATGATCTGCAGGTAGTTGTTCCGGGTCTGGGTGTTATTGTATGTGGAATTTATGACTGTAAACGCACGCACGACACAGGAGAAATCCTAGTGTGGGGCAACGTTTCGAACGGGTCGAACTCAAAGCCTCCTGTATGGAAAGCCAGCGTTCAACTACTAACCTACCACTGCTAGGTTTAAATTCTAAATGCTGCAACATTTATGACTAAATGAAGGCTATTTAGGGCCAATAATGATTAAAGAGTAATTGAGCAGAGTTGAGTAGAGTAATTGCAGCATTTATTTAGATTTTTTCGAAGAAAGGCGTAGCGCAATTTATACATTTCTATTGAGAATTATAACTTTGTTCTTATATTCGTAATGAATAGCGTGTTTTATATATACAGGTATATATAAAACACGCTATGATATGATACAGCCAATCTTTTGTCTCTTATACGGATGCCTAAAATAAAGAAGGGCATAAAAAATACAACCCTATAAAAAGTAACAGCTTTTATTGATGAAGATCATGACGAAGCGTTTCGGATCCTTCCTATCCTTTTCATTTCGACCTCAGCTGTTCTTACCCTCTTTGAATAGTGAACTGTTATAAAGAATTCCGTGAGAGGGCTAAATGCGGGAATTCAGCAGCTTTGGAAAAAGCGTGTTAAAATGAGGGTGAAAAAGTGCTATGGTTTTTAGTAAATGTTGTCAAAAGAAGATTTTGGTTGATTTATTAATTTAATTTACACTCTGGTTAGATGTTTTCCAGATTAGAATATAATAATAACATCTTTAATACAAGTACAAGACTCATATAGGGTTAGTAACAATTTACTTATACCTAAGTGTTAGTAATATATACATTTTGACACATGTAACTGACAGCAGCGAACTATGTATGGACAACCCGCCCTGTCAGCTATCATGTTCAGGACCCTGTTGGAGCTGGCCCTAACTCGTCTCACCAGTGATGCAGCGCGTTTGTGCATTGTAGTATTAAAGCAGTCTACATGTGCTGCTGCAAACATCCCTGACGCACTGCAACGCCAAGGCAATCCCATCAGTTTTCTGAACGCGTTACTGTATTGGACACGGAGGGCTCCATATGATGTCGGCGAATATTTCTCCCACAGGCTGCAGGTGTAAAATGATGTACAAAAGGCTCTAAAGAGGCTCTAAAAATAACACCAATCCATCTCAGCTCATGGATGTCGTAAAAGGTAACTAAAGGACTCCATACTTCAGGGATGGGCAGTAGCGGTCCTTGCATAGAACAGTAGCCACTACTTCGTTCATCTGCATAATGTGGTGAGTACTGGCAAATTCTTCCCAAAATTATGACACGATTGCGTAAATCTATATTCAGCAGTCGACGTCCTTTGGCTGATACGATGATGATAAGTCAAGGCATGGTGTAAATACAGCGCTTCGTTTATCGAAATACATAAAATTTATCTGCAAAAGTCGTAATACTTGAAGTATTCTTTCAGCGCGTCCTGCCATGACTTACGATGAAAAGTCTTGAACGCTGATATTTGTGATAGTCCAAACATAAGTAATAGGATGCTAAGCAACTGCTCAGTTTGTCGCATTTTAGTACAGATATTGATTGTCTTTTGCCTGGCTGTATTGCTCTGTCATGCTCACTAAAATGTCTTGCTGGCCGTGGCGTTGTGTATCGGGTCGTTCGGTTCCCTACAATATGGTTGAGCTAAGCGATGCTGATGCATGCGTCATGCCCGTGAACGGGTGCCGTCTGTTGGGACTGGTCAGCCGTTAACTGCCACGGCATATAAACTATTATTATTGTATTATTGTCTTAACACATTGAACTACATTTTTCTCGGTATATGTTTTACAACATTTTGTATTAATCAACATTGTATTCTCAATTATTTTAAAAGATTATCCATGGAGTTTCTTGCCGGCTCTTCTCCACGAGATCAACTATTTGGAACCGTGCAACTTAGATTCTGACGTTTCATAAGTGCCAATATTTGGTTTATTTGAAATGAAAAAACTACTTTGACTTTGTCATAAGCTTACGTTCAAAAGAAAACGACGATAGGTTGAATAGATCGTTTCTTTACCTATCTTAGTTACGGGAAAATCAAAACGCGCCAATTGAAAATTGTGTAAATCTAAAACGAGAGGCTATTTATATTAAGTAAACATTCCATTTCCGGCCACCATTCATTTACCCGCAAATATATGCTCGGCATTAAAATTCGTTGTATTGACAATATTTGCGTTTAATTGATGCGTGAGCAAATATCAAATATCAAGGCAAATATCAAGTTAAAACATTGATGTTTGTTTTAACTTGATACTATTGAGTTCTTTCATATTCCTGCTAGTATCACTATCGTTAACATAATAGTACCAGATGGTGAATATCTAATATCGAATGTTATCAGAACGTTACTGCTATGCTTAGCCTTACAATGAAAAAATTATAACTTTGTATTTTACAATCATGGAAAATAGTGATATAAATGTTTTAAAGCAATAACGATTTTATTACTTTTCTAGCCTCTGATATTAAATTACTACTTTGTTCTTCCTTCCACAGTTTTGTGGACAAATCGTTTGAAGTACAAGCAGCACGACTTTGGAATGCCTTACCCGATACAGTTAAACAAGCTCAATCATTACGAGCATTAAAAAAAATGGTAAAAGAGCATTATCTATCTCTTTAGTTCACTGAAATATCCAGTATTGTATCAGCAAATATCTATGTATAATTTTATATTATATAGACATATATTTGTATTTATGTATTAATATGCAAATTGGTGTAGTTACACTATTTATTTATGCAAATACCTGTATTTTCTTGTATATATATCGATATCATTATACATCATCGTTCAGTACGACACGGTTGGTGCAGTGGCTGATACAGTCGACTGCTGCGCTCCGGGTCGCGGGTTCGATTCCTGCACGGAACAAATATTTGTATGATCTGCAGGTAGTTGTTCCGGGTCTGGGTGTATTGTGTGTGAAATGTATGTCTGTAAACGCACCCACGACACATGAGAAATCCTAGTGTGGGTCAACGTTTTTTTAAAACAAAACAAAAAACAAACAAAAACAAAAAGTACACCACAGACTAACTTAATTTCTTTATTTCCCTACTTTTAAATCCATCCAAAGGTTGTCTGTAAAAGATCGCTTTTAGCGATAAGACCGCCCATTGTGCCACGCTAACTATTGTAAATAATCCTTTACATTATTTTGGTGTACAATAAAGTTTTAATCTATTCTATTCTATTCTTGTATTTCCTTTACTTCTAAGCTTTCTTATTTATTATCTATGTTCTTAATTTCATGCCAACTCACATTTTAAAGGGAAAATGTTTCTTCCATTTACAAATATCACATTTCTTAACAAATTCATCAGTCCCTAATTCTGCGTCCTAGTTTCATGGTTCTAAAATATACTGTCATAGTAAAATAACATTAGTAAATATTGCCAAAATGACCACGCTACAATAAACATTGGTAATTGCAGTATATTTTTATACTATTGCTTTCTAAACATTTATATAACATCACAAGCAAAACAGCGAACTTCGTCTAGTTAGAATATATATCGTTAAATGAACATAACCGTGCCGTAAGCGATTAAGCTGCACTCCAAAGCGCTATTATGGCAGATTAGATTAGTTCTCGAGCTCAAAAGGATAAGGATTTAGCGCGAATTCTCAAAAAATAGTCTAGACGCGTACTGGTTAATGCCTATTTGAATATAAAATATTTGAATTTGCCGTTAAAAAGATTGCCAATTCGCAAATATACATTGTAATGGTAAAATGCTTCATCTTGATAATTTCAAATAAATATTTAAAGTATTCACTAAACTTTCGAAGTTCCAACCCTTAGTAATGAAGTTATAATTTTCAAAGATTCTTTTAAAAGGGAATGGATACCATATAACTTTCAGTCGCATTAAAAGTTAAACTGGGAATCCAATTCTCAACTGGTCTTTATGTCCCGTAGATCGTGCCGTGAAATTTTATCGGTATTGATTGAAACGAAATTTCAAACGGTGTACAGATAAAAGGCTTTGCAACAGACGAGCGATCTTTTGTCTTAGGTAACTGAAGTATCAATTGGTCGTTATAATAAAGTGTGTCAAATATCCCAGCAACTTTCGATGGACAAGCCAAGCTGGCGTCTCGTTTAACTTTTACACCATCTGCGAACACCCAAAAATCATCTCATGCTTTCTAAATAATTTAGGAGGCAACTTTTTTGAAATTCTGGTTTTGGTTACAACGTATTTGTATTATTTTGATGTCGTTATTATTTAGTACTGCAGCGTTATAAAACGTTACTTCGTTGTTTATTTCTACAGCACAGATTGATGCAGTGTTGTATGCTGTACGTATTTCATTACTGCAAACACGAGTTCTGGTAGCTTAGGTAGTACATATTTAACGTCCAATCACAAACGATATCCCAACCTAATCTTCATTCTTGCAAATTTGGACACCATTCCGATATTTCGAATAACAATACACATCCATTTTCCGGTATCACAGTGCAAATACCTGCCTGCCTGTCCATTCCTGTCCTTTCCATTCCTCTATTGCTGAGAAACAAAGCATGACCCTTGCGGCACAATCGAAATTTCGATACTTCTTAAAGCTTAAACCTTATGGATACTGTAATAAGAACTATTTTTCCATGGCATATAAAATAGTTTATATAGAGCCTTCTAGTCTCTTGTGACATACAAAATAAGTTATTGAATTGCGGAGAAAGGTGTGTTTACAGTTTTTTGCGCGGAAGTCGCAATTCGGGACGAGGCTAGACCAAAGCTGATAAATGACATGTCAATTTAGAGATCTCCTTTGACTTTATCACTTTTGTTGAACGGCTTTTGATAGTGTGATCGATTGTTTTTATACTGTGAATAGCTTTTTTGCTACAATAGTGTTCTTTATGTCATATCGGCCATTTATACGTCCACTGCTGATCAAAAGCCTCTCCATAGATTTTCACAACTGTGTCATCATTCTTGGGGGTATTTGCCAATACTCACTTGCCTTGTCCTTGCGCATGGAACGGTTTTGGAGGGTTTAGAATTTACGGAGTGGGGTGAACGCTGGGCGGAGAATTGTGTGTGGAAATGGTGTTTTTAAATGCAACCACGACACAGGATAAATCCTAGGGTGAGGTAACGTTTTCTAAAAACAAATTGAAAAATTAGTATATATTACTCAAATTATTACAAGTTTTTTTTATAATTACTGTCCGTACTATTTGATGATTGTCCCCTTAAAATAAAGTTCACTATTTTTAGGACCCTATACATAGAATCCAAAACTTCCGTGTGGTATCCGGATTAAGAATATAGCACCACTCCATCGCCTCCCGTGAATGTCGTAAAAAGCGACTAAGGGAATCTAAACCAGAGGGATGGGCAGCAGCGTCCCTTCTATGACACGGTAGCCATACTGCGCTCGCCAACCCGCCTGCCAAACGTGGTGATTATCGGAAAATTCCCCCCAAAATGACGACACAATCAAAGCACCGGCACCCAGTTCCCGGCAGCCCCAGTATTTCTGGTCTTAGCAGCGGCCATGGTAACGGCGTGGCAGGGGGTGCGAAGAATCTATGGCATGTACACAGTTATCCTATGGGGGAGGCTTATGTTCTGCAGTGGACGTTCTATATCGCCTGATGATGATGTTGATTTTTCTTCAAGACAATATTTCAAAAAACCACTTGATATTCTGGTTAAGAATATTGATTTGTTATAAGAATTACAATAGGCATTCACTAACATGAGTTACAATTGGTATTAAAATAAATTAAATTACTAATGAGCGTACGTGTGTTCTATCAACGTATTATACATATACATATACAACAATAAATAACAATCATTTATTTCAGATAAAAATCCATACAATTCAATTCAAATTACCAACAAATATATAAACATAGAAATTATTAAATTAGTATTTTGACAATATCAATAAAGGCAAATTAATTGAAACAACAAATCAAATTAAATAAACATTTGAAAATCACTAAAAAACAAAATATGTAACATTACAAATAACTAAGAACATAAAATCAATCGCATGTCGAAATGAAATACAAATAAAAATTTTAATTATAGGATATGGGGAGGCGCTAACGTGTAGTCGCATCCACTTCTGATTAATGGCGAATCCCACCGCTCGGACAACACGCTCAAAACAGGTATTTAATATTTATATTAACGTTTTACAGTACACTAGTTCCAGTAGCAGAAAGAACAAAACATTGCAAAACTAAAATAAAATAAAACTTTTTAACAAAAAAATACAGACTGCAAAACCCGTACACGATAATAAAAATATTAAAACCACTGAAAAGGAAAAATAACTTTATGAAGTCGGGTGGGGCCCGGTATAAAATATAACTTCTCGTTGGTCTGCATGAACATGGTTGGGGCGGTATCGTGTAGGGGTTTTGAAGTCGGTATGTTTTTTGTTAAAAAGTTTTATTTGTTTCTTTTTAGTGTAAATATGGGTGTCGTAAAAGTCGACTATGGGATTAGCCGGGGGATGGGCAGCAGCTTCCTTCGATTACATTAGCAAATCAACTGCGATCGCCAACCCGTCTGCCAAGCGTGGCGATTATGGCAAAACCCCCCAATGAGCCCACAACACACCCATATCGGTCGTTGTGGTGATCTTTGGGGGAGGCCTGTGTCCAGCAGTGGACTTCATTCGGCCGAAATGATGATGATGATGATAATGATGAGTGTAAATATATGTAAGAACTTTTTTAAATTTGGTTTAGTATTTAACACTAAAAATAAGAATGACTCAAATCGGTTCACCGATCTGAGAGGAATCGAAACCATTAAGACATCATCTAGATAAGCGCAGTAAAATTAACCTGTATAATGAAGCTGGTTAAAAAACTACTTAATCAAATGTAATAAAATTTATATGGGACCATATCAAAAGCACTCTGCACCAGTTAAAAAAAGAATTGTTCAAATAGGTCTACAAATCTCGGAGTAATCGGTGTACATACATAAAATTTTAAAAAAAACGTTTCGAATTGAGAACCTTCTCCTTTTCGAAGTCGGTAATTACAATACACAGTGGGTAGCAGTTATTAAGTACAACATACTTAGGGCCGAAATTAATAATCAATCTAATCCAAAATATTCAGATTTAAGAAATGCATCCGTTGTGTTACGATCACATTTAACACAAAAACAGACATATCCGTAATCCGTTATCCATAGATTTTGGATTAGACTGATTATTAATTTCGCCCGTTAGTGGTAACGTGACAAGAAGCGCCATGTTCATACTAATACTGAGCGTAGTTAATATTTTTACAAGATATTGATTATTTATATCCATCATCATCATCATTTCGGCCGAATGAAGTCCACTGCTGAACACAGGTCTCCCCCAAAGATGTCCACAACGACCGATATGGGTGTGTTGTGGGCTCATTGGGGGGTTTTGCCATAATCGCCACGCTTGGCAGACGGGTTGGCGATCGCAGTTGAGTTGTTAAAGTACTCGAAGAACGCTGCTGCCCATCCTCCGGCTAATCCCTTAATCGACTTTTACGACACCCATAGGAGGAGATGGGGTGGTGGCATTCTGAGCCGCCGATATTTATATTATTTTGTTGTATTATCGTTTTAGTAGTTTTTTAAAATATTTATTCAGTGATTTAGATTCATATTAACTTCAACATTCTAAAAAGGTTAAAACAAATTGGGTTAATTACTTTTGTTCTTTGAGCTCATATGAAAAGACACCGTATGGTGTCCGCTGGCTAGCTTAAGCTAACAATTTACAGTTTTACCTTTATATAATGACGTCATTATGTCCGCCATTTTGCGACTAAGAATTAAGCCTGTTAGTTAAGGGTTTCATTAATTTTCTACAATTAAATAATTTATTCACGTCTGACGGAACATTTTTTCAGTTTCTGGTGTAGGCAGAGGCCCTAATTACTGTATAATTATCTCGCTTTTGTTTCTTCCTTTGGTTAATTTCATACAAATTCCGTCTTTGAGAACTTTTGTAATTACAATACGTCAAAATAATATTTAATTAATTGGTAACACAAATATAAATAAACGAGTAATCTAAATAGCAAAGGTTAATTTTACGACAGTTCGAAAGTGCGAAGATGTAAATAAACAAGAGTTGAGGACTTATTGGCTTTCATTCTAAATATAATTTATTTTAATGTTTGGCTTGATGATCTGAGAATATATATCATCCTAATTTTAATAGAGAAGATGGTTGGCAGGTACTACCTGTTTGGAATCCGGTTAATAAACTTATAAAATCCCAAACAACACACCACACTAAAAAACATCAAGACACTGTGAGTGATATTACGGTAGGTAAAATAACTTTTTAAATCTATAACGACGCTTGTCACCTTAGTCATCCTGCGACCACGAACCCTGCAAAGTGTTCGAAACGTCAGGAAAAACAAAAATCAATAATACACGCGAAATCACCCCTTTAAAATTGTTTTATGATAATATATTGTTTTCATTGTCTTTAGATCGTGAACCAATTGATTATTTAAACAAATACGCGACGGCATGTTCAAAAATCATATTCAACATTCATTTGTTTTCTTCTCTAGTTTTATAACATAATTAGCCCATTACTGTTCCATTGCTGAACACGGGCCTTTCCGATGGGAAAGTGTGGCCACAGTCACCACGCTAGCCTAATGTGGGTTGGCGGACTACACCCACTAAAGAGAACTTTATTTTAAACCTCTCCTAGTTTTTCAGGTTCCTCACGATGTTTCCCTTCACTGTTAATCTAATCTGATTCGCGCATGAATCTGAAAAGTTAGAGGTGCAGGCCGGGATCGAACTCGGACCCTCTTGCATGGAAGGCAAGCGTTCAACAACTAGGCTATCACTGCTCGCAAAGCGAGGCTTGGGAGGATCCTCCCCGAGAAGTGCCTGGGGGGGGCGACCTTTTTACAGTCGCCTTTCCATCGCTAGAGGGGGTGACCGCTTTACAGTCATCCCCTCCGTGACGTGCCTAAAGGCGTAGTACCAAGAGGCGGCTCTAGTGTGATGTTACGAGGACCTGGAGCCCCCCTTCGGTGCTGAAGATGACCGCTCCAGTGGTTTAAGCCGGTAGCAGTCCGGTACCACTTCACTCTTTCCCGGGGTGAAGGAAGTTCTATGTAGAATTTCAACTGGACACCAATAAAACAAGAAAGCTATCACTGCTATTTCCAGTTAACCTTAGCTAAAAAACCAGAAATAAAGTCATAAAACCTAACAGAGCGGGTGATAATATCAACAACATAAATTTACATCAAAAAAAATTCTAAGGCTTTTTCATGGGCGTCACCTTCTCACGCATACATAACATGCAACATAAATCAACTGAGACGATTATTCATCCTCGTAACTTTCAAGCAATCGTAACTAAAGCAATTCCTTCCTAATGTAACATTTCCTGAATAATATTTCATTAATATTAAGGTCGCGGCGGAAGAAGTCGTAATTTCCCGAAAGGCCTATTAAATTTCTCGGCAAATTCACGCGGAGTTTAACAATAACTGGTGTTTTTGTCCCCAAACCATTTTTTGTGAGTTGTTTAAAAGCCTTTTAATGCATTAAGAGAAAATCTTCGCGAATAAAGTGGTAAATATAATAAGGCGAAGTAGTCGAAAAGATTGTATCTGCGTGTAACAGCATGGCGTCCTAAAATGGTAAATGGATTTTACTCGAATGCTAATCAACTTATGTTTTATCTCCATGCTGATAAAACTCGTGTCGTGCCTGGATTAAGGATATAGCAACACTCCATCTCCTCCTGTGGATATCGTAAAAGGTCTTTAAGGGGAATTTTCAATCAAAGGGATGGGCAGCAAAATTCTACAATTAGAATCAGTCACAATAGCTCACAACATAGGACCCGTAAATTTTTTGAAGTGCAAACTTCCTTAACACCCTACGCATATTTTTGATGAGATATAATCTCTGGACTCGCGACACCGTTACGAGACGCAGCTATAGTATGTGCATATGTACATATAGCAGACCGCGAACGCGTCTAGATAAATAAAAAAAATAGTTTTCACTTCTGTCGGCACTCTTGGAGTGCAAACCGTATTTTTTTTGTACCCGTGGTGCTTGGCAACTATGCTTAACCCTGTTATAAACTCCCATTTATTGTGACTATGGCCTATAGTTTTTCTCTGTCTCCTGTTTGCTATGGAGGGAAGTGGAACGTATATTCTTTCCTACTCCTCGTTTTTCTTTTCTGATTAATTTCGTTGCGGGTTCCAAGACAGTTATTCATTTCTCTGGGACACACCGAGCTTCATTGATCGGTGTTCTTTTCGGTGGTTGCCATTGTAGATCTTGGCTTACTGGAGTTGCAGTGGTAGTGAAAATGTGGAGGGGAAGTCCCAAAAAAAAAACCGTCCTGCTTTATGCAAGCTTCGTAACAGGTCTCCTTATGATATAGGGTTAGGGTTGTTTATATCCATTATTATATTGAAAAGAAATAATTTTAGTTTTTCAGCAAATTACTTGTATTAAAAATGGGATTATATGTAAACTACTCAAAACAAAATAGGGCCCACCTCGAATCAGTCACTATTTTGGTCAAAATAAAGTTATCTAAGTAGTTGTTGTCAAAGTTACGCATTGAACCATCAAGCTACCATGTTTAGGAGCCCTTATCAATGTTTATTTCGACAATATTCATATTGGTTTCAAGAGGGTAGCTAAAAAAGTGAAGTACTCGAAAAAAACATCGAATGCACAAATTCTCGGTCACTTAAGTTTTCAGTCTACACTAAACACTGCTGTGGAATACTCACGTTTTTAACAATTTTGTTTGGTTCCTGTATTAGTTGTGATCACTATGCCTGGTTCTCGCCGACATATGGACATGGAAACCGCTGCAAGAGCAGCAGTATCTTTGCTTCAAGAGGGACAGTCTCAGAGATCTGTGGCTATACACCTCGGTGTTTCGCGACGAGCAATCCGAAATGTTTGGGAACGATATCAGGAGACCGGAAGTGTAGCTAGGAGACCTGGCACAGGAAGAGTTAGAGCTACAACTGCCCAGGAAGACCGATATCTAAGGTTAACCGCACGACGGGAGCGTACTGTTACCGCTCGGACCTTACAAACTCGACTACGGCAATCCACAGGGACGAGAGTCAGCGACCAAACCATTCGGAATCGGCTTCACGAAGATGGACAACGCTCCAGAGTACGCGCTATTCGACTGAAACTGACGAGGGCTCATCGTGCAGCACGCTTAAGGTACGCCCGGGAACATTTGGAATGGACCATGGATAACTGGAGGAATGTGCTTTTTACGGACGAGTCTAAAGTGAAGTTTTTCAGTGATGACAGACGGATACGCGTGTGGAGAAGAGAAGGGGAACGTTTTTCTGAACCATGCGTGCATGGAACAGACCGATGGGGGGGTCCCAGTGTTATGGTATGGGGTGGAATTAGCTTACACGGCAAAACGGAGTTGGTAATTCTCAATGAAGGTACCGTAACCGCCGCCAGTTACATCGAGCGAGTAATCCGGCCACATGTCATCCCGTTTTCACAAAGAGTGGGCAATAATTTTGTCTTTATGCATGACAATGCTCGCGCACACACAGCCCGCACCACACAAAGAGCACTCTCTGAAGCCAATATCACCGTTTTGCCATGGCCAGCCATGAGTCCCGACCTCAACCCAATAGAACATTTATGGGATCAACTCAAAAGAAGCCTGAAAGAAAACTACAGTGATGTGAACAGCCAGCAGGAGCTCATTAACGCCCTGAAAGTCTGTTGGGAACAAATACCGCACACAAACGTGACTCACTTGATTGAAAGTGTACCAGATAGGCTCAGAGAGTGCATACGGAGCAGAGGAGGACCCACTCGTTATTAAAAAATAACAAGCACCATATTTTTTTTCAGAAGACGTGTGCGTTACCAGATTACGTTTATCTTTTATTTTGTGTAATTTTTCCTAAAAACTGTTATTTGTGTTTTTATTAAAGGAAATAAACAAATGATTCCATTGTTTGTGTTTACACTATTCCTGAATGCCCACTTGAAACTTATACATTCATAAAAACTGAACAATTATGTTCAATTTTAAGTTAAGGCAAAAAAACATGGTGGGCCCTATTTAGTTTTGAGTAGTGTATTTTATATTGAATATTATACTTTATAATGTACATGCATGTACATTCTAGAAATTTTTTCGTTAGTGTATCTATTAAATTAGAGAAAACGTGCTCAAATACGCATTTAATTACGTGGTCTTTCTTCCAAAATATGCAAACGCATATAATCCGGTCTTTAACAATAAGTAATCGGCTGAAAAACGCAAGCTTTTGCTGCTGAGTTTTATAAAATACCAAGCAATTCCCCAGCTTGCTAATCCGCAATTTGGCACAGTATTCACGAATGTGAACATGCAATGTTAAGGCCACTGAATTTAGCTAAAAATGTAATCCCGTAAAGCCTCTTAAAGTACACAGAGGCTAATAAGGGATTAAATAGGAAAGATGGGCGGCAGATTTCACCTGTAGTCTGATAATTATGTGGCAATTTTCTACTGAAGAAAGGACATGGGCTGAATTGGATAGAAAGTGGAAGATTTGAAGAAAAGAGAGTGCAGCAGTCAACTGCATTAGCCTGAGTTGAAAGCTTTTTATTTTAGTTTTCCCCACTCTAGGATTTGTTCTGTGTCGTGGGGGCGTTTACAGACACAAATTTCACACACTATACACTCAGACCTACATAATAACAACAGTTTTCTTTGAAAGTAGTGTACTCGCGATATTAGATGGAGAAGTAGGGACAGTCTCAGAGATCTGTGGCTATACACCTCGGTGTTTCGCGACGAGCAATCCGAAATGTTTGGGAACGATATCAGGAGACCGGAAGTGTAGCTAGGAGACCTGGCACAGGAAGAGTTAGAGCTACAACTGCCCAGGAAGACCGATATCTAAGGTTAACCGCACGACGGGAGCGTACTGTTACCGCTCGGACCTTACAAACTCGACTACGGCAATCCACAGGGACGAGAGTCAGCGACCAAACCATTCGGAATCGGCTTCACGAAGATGGACAACGCTCCAGAGTACGCGCTATTCGACTGAAACTGACGAGGGCTCATCGTGCAGCACGCTTAAGGTACGCCCGGGAACATTTGGAATGGACCATGGATAACTGGAGGAATGTGCTTTTTACGGACGAGTCTAAAGTGAAGTTTTTCAGTGATGACAGACGGATACGCGTGTGGAGAAGAGAAGGGGAACGTTTTTCTGAACCATGCGTGCATGGAACAGACCGATGGGGGGGTCCCAGTGTTATGGTATGGGGTGGAATTAGCTTACACGGCAAAACGGAGTTGGTAATTCTCAATGAAGGTACCGTAACCGCCGCCAGTTACATCGAGCGAGTAATCCGGCCACATGTCATCCCGTTTTCACAAAGAGTGGGCAATAATTTTGTCTTTATGCATGACAATGCTCGCGCACACACAGCCCGCACCACACAAAGAGCACTCTCTGAAGCCAATATCACCGTTTTGCCATGGCCAGCCATGAGTCCCGACCTCAACCCAATAGAACATTTATGGGATCAACTCAAAAGAAGCCTGAAAGAAAACTACAGTGATGTGAACAGCCAGCAGGAGCTCATTAACGCCCTGAAAGTCTGTTGGGAACAAATACCGCACACAAACGTGACTCACTTGATTGAAAGTGTACCAGATAGGCTCAGAGAGTGCATACGGAGCAGAGGAGGACCCACTCGTTATTAAAAAATAACAAGCACCATATTTTTTTTCAGAAGACGTGTGCGTTACCAGATTACGTTTATCTTTTATTTTGTGTAATTTTTCCTAAAAACTGTTATTTGTGTTTTTATTAAAGGAAATAAACAAATGATTCCATTGTTTGTGTTTACACTATTCCTGAATGCCCACTTGAAACTTATACATTCATAAAAACTGAACAATTATGTTCAATTTTAAGTTAAGGCAAAAAAACATGGTGGGCCCTATTTAGTTTTGAGTAGTGTATTTTATATTGAATATTATACTTTATAATGTACATGCATGTACATTCTAGAAATTTTTTCGTTAGTGTATCTATTAAATTAGAGAAAACGTGCTCAAATACGCATTTAATTACGTGGTCTTTCTTCCAAAATATGCAAACGCATATAATCCGGTCTTTAACAATAAGTAATCGGCTGAAAAACGCAAGCTTTTGCTGCTGAGTTTTATAAAATACCAAGCAATTCCCCAGCTTGCTAATCCGCAATTTGGCACAGTATTCACGAATGTGAACATGCAATGTTAAGGCCACTGAATTTAGCTAAAAATGTAATCCCGTAAAGCCTCTTAAAGTACACAGAGGCTAATAAGGGATTAAATAGGAAAGATGGGCGGCAGATTTCACCTGTAGTCTGATAATTATGTGGCAATTTTCTACTGAAGAAAGGACATGGGCTGAATTGGATAGAAAGTGGAAGATTTGAAGAAAAGAGAGTGCAGCAGTCAACTGCATTAGCCTGAGTTGAAAGCTTTTTATTTTAGTTTTCCCCACTCTAGGATTTGTTCTGTGTCGTGGGGGCGTTTACAGACACAAATTTCACACACTATACACTCAGACCTACATAATAACAACAGTTTTCTTTGAAAGTAGTGTACTCGCGATATTAGATGGAGAAGTAGACGAAAACAGTATTAAATTTTGCTGTATTTAGTATATTTTATTGCAATGCGCGGTTTTTAAAAATATTGTCTCAGGCCAGGATTTTTCCTGTGTCGCGAGTATAATTGACAGAGATACATTTCTCATGCAGAAACACCCAGACCTGAAAAACTATCAGTAGCTCATTCAAATATCGAACCCGCGACACGTCCGTTGAAAGCCAGTCGCTTAGCCACTGCGCCGATCGTGCCGCCATGTTTGTATGACCTGAAATATATGTGGTTGCTCCGTTTTTATAAATATAACATTAATGACTTAAAACTGTACCCACAATGCGAGAGATACTTTACGCTAGTGTGTTGTGTGTGTTTCGTTTAAAAAATAGAATGTCCATTTAAATATGGCATAGAAATCTGCCCAATAAGCATAAGAAAATATGCCGAAACATTAGCGAAAGTAACGAGGCCAATTCAAGTAATAACTTTATCAACTTCCTTGAAACACACATCCCATATAAACTCGAAGAACTTCACCTATAAATAAACTTTGCAGGTTATATGCTGCAATTGGTTCATACTCCAAGCTCCTTTAATTTGAATTTAGGTCAAAACGTGAATAATATTAAGCTATTAAGAGCCTAACTGTACTGAACAAATACTAGAATATCTCACTTTACTTGGGTTGCATAGCATAAAATATACAGTTAGTCAATTGATAAAAACTTGGGGACATTCGTAGTAAAAAAAAAAACAATTTGTTTGATTGAAATCTTCATATACTCAAGATTTTATTTTGAAAGGTCTCCTTTGATAATAACAATCATCAACTCGTATTAGTCCGTGTGGTGTCCGGATTAAGAATTTAGCACCACTCCATCTCCTCCCGTGGACGTCGTAAAAGGTGACTAAGGGACTCTAAGCCAGAGGGATGGGCAGCAGCCTCCCTTTTGTGAAGCGGTAGCCATACTGCGCTCACCAACCCGCCTGCCTAGCGCGGTGATTAATATTGCAAATACCCTCAAAATGATGACACAGTTGTGAAAATCTATGGGGGAGGTCTTTGTTCAGCAGTGGACGTATAAATGGCTGATATGATCATCGTATTAGCCAAATGACGTGCACTGCTATACTAAGGCCTTCTCCATAGATTTTTACAATTGTGTCGTCAGTTTGGGCGGAATTTTCTAGTCCTCATCATGTTACTATTCCAAAGAAGTTTAAAGAAGTTTCGTTTACTTTAATTATAGTAACATTTAGACGGATAGATGTCTTGAAAAGGCTTTGGAAAAAGCCGTTTGATAACGTAATACAAGATTGTACTCCCGTGGTACATACAAGATCTCACACTGCCAGTAAGAAACACTTGATAGCAGCCACCTTATTGTGCTGATTACAATTATAAGCCTATATGAAATACAAAAGGAAGAGCCTGGCTATTTTACGATATGACGCTTGGATGTAGAGAGTTTGGATTAAATTATTAAATCATGGTTTTACTGGCAATAGTTCAATGGCTACGGTAACGGACTGCTGATTGACATAAATTCCACACACAATACACCCAGACCCGGTCAGACCCCGGACAAATCAGACAAATATATGTTCCGTGTGGGTGGTGTGTTCCTATGTCAGTCACTGAACCAACCGTGCCGTCCGTGCCGACGGTAGAAGTAATGTACACACTCGTACTTTGAAGAATTCTAGGTTGTAAATGAAACGTCAATCAAATACGTGGGTCAGCGACAAACTGTTTATTGCAAACTTAACTTAAGCTACCCGCCACCTTATTAATATAATCATAACGACAGATCATCACACTTCTCCCCACCAAGTTTACAATAATATTATAATTAAATTAAAGTTGACTCCGCAAATGAATCTAAGAACTTAAATCTAATTAATGGGGTAAAGTTCGTTTCGTTCGGTGGAACGCACGGAGTGCTCGAGCGGACGTACCCAGCGGTGTCGGCGACGATGCCGGCGCTGGTCTGGGTGACAGCCGCTCCAACTGAGTCTGTGATGATTGTGGCGCTTCTGTCAAGGTACCCGCAGACTCACCGTCACCGCTGGATGCGTCCTCAAACAAGATATCAGCTTCGGCTCCATTGTAGACTCTTGGTTCCCCGGTATCACCTGAGTGCTCATCTGCGGTCACACCGCTCATTCGAGATAACGAATATCTGTTCTTATTACTTACAGTTGAAATCAATTGGTCGGCGTGTCGACGCCACTCTACCCCATTACCTACACCGACTTTGTACGATACGGGGCCTGTCCTCTTAACGACCGTGGCTTCGGCCCACTTATCCCCCCTCACCGTATAATCGCGAGCCAACACCGCGTCCCCTACACTAAAGTGTCTGTCGGCACCGGCGCTGCGAGCAGCTCGCCGCTCCTGCTTGGCGCACACGGCGGCCGCGACGTCCGGCCGCAGCGCGTCCAGCCGGCTTCGCAGCCGCCGCCCTTGCAGCGCCACTGCCGGCGACACTCCGGTTGTCGCGTGCTCACAGTTACGATATTTAAAAAGGAACTTGCATAGAGCGGCGTTTACGTTCTCATTTTCGTATAACGCTCTTTTTATAGCTTTCTTTACTGTTTTAACAGCATTTTCAGCCGCGCCATTTCCTTGGGGTCTATAAGGAGCCGAAGTTGAATGTTTTATACAATTATTTTGACAATATAATTTAAATTCTTGAGACGAGAATGGCGGGCCATTGTCAGTCACGAGCTGCGACGGCAAACCAAACCGTGAGAAAATGCTTCTAAAAATATTTATTGTACATTCTGTATTAGTACTTCGCATTGGTATAGCCTCAATCCACTTGGAGTGTGCATCTACTATAACTAAATATCGCACACCTCCACAGTCTGCGAAGTCAGCGTGAATGCGCTGCCACGGGTGCAGCGGAAACTCCCATGGGTGCAGTCGCGCGTGCGGCGGCGCATCGCGAACGGTGCGGCACGCAGCGCATGACTTACATACTTCTTCTATATCCCTATCTAAATCAGACCAGTAAATGTAACTCCTTAATAAACTTTTCATTTTGTTCATACCTAAATTGCCATCGTGCACCTCTTCTAATAGTTTATTTTGTAGGACATAGGGCACTACAATTCTATATTTATAAATGATAATTCCCTGATCCACTACAAACTCATGCTTTCTAGCAAAATAGGGTTTTTCAGCATCGCAACTCGGGGCCGACGGCCACCCAAACAGCACATAACCTTTAATCTTGCATAACAACGGATCGCGTTCTGTCTCTTTCGCAATATCTTTGTAACACACAGGCATCGAGTCCTCCACTAGATTCAAGTAATCTACGGTGTCTGCGAAGCGACCCTGTCGAGGTAGCGGTAATCGCGATAAAGCATCGGCCGGACCATTGTCCGCCGATCGAACGAATTGTATACGGAAATCATATGCAGCCAAGCGTGCGGCCCACCTTTGTAGCCGACTGGCGGCCGTTTGTGGTATTCCTCCCTTTTCCCCAAAAATATAAGTCAGTGGCTGGTGGTCAGTGCGCAGTGTAAAACGCCTCGCGTACAAGTACTGATGATGTTTTGTAACGCCGAATAGAATAGCAAGTGCTTCTTTATCTAGTTGGCTATAGTTTCGCTCGGGCGCACTAAGTGTTCGCGAGACGCAGCTGACAGGCCGCTCACTGCCATCCGCGTATCGGTGCGCCAGCACTGCGCCTAGGCCATACGCGCTACTGTCCACTGACAGCACCAGCTCACGTCCCTCCTCGTAGTGTGCCAATACTCGCTCACCCAAGAGAGATCGCTTCGCTTCTATAAAAGCTTTTTCAGAATTGGAGTCCCATTTCCAGCCGACATCTTTTTTTAACAAACTATGCATAGGTTGTAATAAGGTGCTCAAACGGGGAATAAATCGCCCATAGTAATTGAGCATTCCCAGAAAACTTTTAAGTTGAGATACGTTCTCAGGCCTCGGCACGTTGGAAATAGCCTCCAATTTTTCAGGGTCTGGTCGCAAACCATACTTGTTAATAATAAAGCCCAAATATTTAACACTATCCTGTAAAAAGCGACATTTGCTTAATTTTACCGTAAGCCCCGTATTGCGCAGCCTGTCGAGTACAGCTCTCAGATTTTTTATGTGTTCACACTTATTAGACCCCGTTACACAAATATCGTCTAAAAATACGACGCACCCTGGCACCCCGCGCAGTGTTTCTTCCATTATCTTTTGAAATTTTTCCGGGATACACGACAAACCATACGGTGTACGTCTATAAGCATATGTACCCATATGCGTAGTTATAGCTGTGTATGGTTGGGAATCGCTTGATAAAAGACACTGTTCATATGCGTGTCTCAAATCTATTTTGGAAAATTTGTCCCCCCCGCTAAGGTTTGCAAACAACTCCTCAATACGCGGTAATGGATAGTAGTCTCTTTTTAATTTGGGATTTATAGTAATCTTATAATCACCACAAATGCGAATATCACCATTTTCTTTGACAACGGGTACGATTGGTGTTCCGTAATCTGAATAATCTACGCGATAGATGGAGCCATCCGCCTCGAGGCGTTCTAACTCCCGCTCAACACGTGCGCGCAGTGCCAGCGGCATCGATCTCGCTCGAACGTAAACCGGTTCGTTATCTGTCAACTGCAGTCGAATAGGCTGCTTGCAAGTACCTAACTTATCACAAAAAACTTCTGGGTACTCATTACTTAATTGGTTCACGAATTGATCATCAATAATTTCATTGAGGGTTATCTGTGTTATTTTTAAAGCGCGCATCCATTCTCGTCCTAGTAATGGTTGCGCCCCGCTCTCAATAATATAAAGGCGCAATGCTTTTTCCGTTACTAGCCCTAAACAAACATCTACCTCAATGTAACCGAGTGACTTAATTCGTGAACCCGAATAACAACGCAACATTAAATTGTCTGGCATAATTTTTTTATGTGAAAACATATGTTTGTAAGTTTCTTCACTAATTGCTGAAATACGGCTACCTGTATCCACTTCACATTCTACATTAACCTTATCAATCGATAATTTAATAAAGTATGGTTTGTTACCTCGGGCAGCGACTTCAATGTTGAAAATACCATCGTCAGACTCGTCACTTACATAATTATGTCGACCACTTTTGTCGCGCACTTGCTTACACTTCACTTTCAAATGCCCACGCTCACCGCACTCATCACAGTTGTAATTTTTGAATCTGCATCTGTCAGCCGCGTGCGCCTTGCCACAGCGCCAGCAGGGCCGCGCATACGAGCCCGAGGCCTCCGCGCCGCCACCGCCTGCGCCCGCGCCGCCTGCGCCCGCGCCGCCTGCGCCCGCGCCGCCTGCGCCCGCGCCGCCTGCGCCCGCGCCGCCTGCGCCCGCGCCGCCTGCGCCCGCGCCGCCTGCGCCCGCGCCGCCTGCGCCCGCGCCGCCTGCGCCCGCGCCGCCTGCGCCCGCGCCGCCTGCGCCCGCGCCGCCTGCGCCCGCACCGCCAGCGCCGCCCGCGCCAAGCACTCGCGGCGGCCGCCCGCGCGGGCCAGCACGCCCGCCTCGCGCGTAATGCAGGCCCTCGCCCGCCTCGCCGCCTACCGTCCCCGATGAGTCCGTCGCCGCCGTCACCGCTGTGGTGCCGCTCACTTCAGCATGCTTCTCAGCCGCCTCTAGAGCCAGTGCCAACTCCACCGCCTCCTTGTATTGGATTTTCTTTTCCGCGAAAATTCTCGATCGCATCACATCATTCGATAGCCCCGACACGAATTGATCACGCAAGTTTTCTTCTAGCGTTGAACAAGACTTGCACTTGCCGAAGTTACACGTAGTCGCGAGATGTTTTAATGCTTGCAGGTACTCCGTGAGGGACTCACCTGGGCGTTGCCGGCGCAGCTTGAATACGTGGCGCTCGGCAATCTCTGAACGTTGCGGTTCCAAGTGATCAGTCACCAGTTTTACTAATTCATCATACGCTTTATTTTCCGGAAAACTTGGTGAACACAAGTCGCACATTAACGCGTACGTTTCCTCCCCGACAACGGTTATTAACATGGGTACCTTCAAGTCATCAACAATATCATTCAACTTAATGTATTGATTTACGCGACGGATATACGCAGGCCACTGTTTGGAACTTATATTAAACGGCTCGATTTTTCCGATCGGCATTTTTATAATTACCAATAACTGTATGTTATGTTCGAAAAAGAAAATTTTAATCAAAAATCCCGTTCTCGTCGCCAATGAAACGTCAATCAAATACGTGGGTCAGCGACAAACTGTTTATTGCAAACTTAACTTAAGCTACCCGCCACCTTATTAATATAATCATAACGACAGATCATCACAGTAAACACAGAGTCCGACAAGGAGTTTGTTTGAGCCTTTGGACTCGATCCATTGTTTAGTGTAGAGTTAGCAAAAAACTGGACAAGTGCGAGTTGAAATCGCATGAATAGGTTTCCGTACGATGAATATGCTATCCACTATGTTTTTTAAATCTGGTGCAGATTTGTTTATGGTGGATGTAGAGGGTAATGGCCGTGTGGTGCCGGCTCAGAATGCCACCACCCCGTCTCCTCCCGTGGGTGTCGTAAAAGTCGACTAAGGGATTGGCCGGAGGATGGGCAGCAGCGTCCTTCGAGTACATTAACAACTCAACTGCGATCGCCAACCCGCCTGCCAAGCGTGGCGATTATGGCAAAACCCCCTATGAGCCCACATCACATCCATATCGGTCGTTGTGGTTTCTTTGGGGGAGGGCTGTGTCCAACAGTGGACTTCATTCGGCCGTTAGATTAGAGGGTAATTGCTGAATATATTGTGTAACGAACCCAATTCGGATAGTTTTGTTCGTTATCATAAGTTCAATCCGCGAAAAGAAATATACGATAAAACGAATGGATTGCCGATCGCCGTTTTCAGCTGGTCGATGAATGGTCACGTATGAGTATCCAAACCATATCAGAATATAATACGTTTTCCACTAACCTTTATTCCTCGATGTGGGTATGAAGCCGCCAGCAATAGTTGAATATGTTGAGTATTCAGATATTCCACGTAAGTATGCACTACACCATAGATTCAAGTTCAAAAGTAAAGATTCTGTTCGCGGTGTCGCAGTTCACACACTCTTAAACTAAATTTTCTTATTTAATAGATTTTTATTGTTCGAAGGTAACGTGCACAATGGCTTCCTCCAACCAGTGCAAGCGAGAGATGCATTTTTATGGGTCAGGTGTGCGTTTGCGCAGCCGTAGGAGGAAGCGGGATAACGCATTTGTATTTTCATAAGAAATACGTTCTGATTGGCTTAGAAAACGATGGCGCGACCAAACAACCAACCAGCAAAGAACGCAACATTCAGCGCGCGATATTTAAATATTAAATCTAAATAACTGTATGAAACATGTTGTCTATTGTTGAATTCTGTCAAGCCGTTCTTAATCATTGTAGCCGAAAACCTTCCACTGATGAATAGAAGCCTCACCCAAAGATTACCACAACGACCGGCATGGGTCCGTGTTGTGTGCTTATCGAGAGGTTTTGCCACAATTGTCACGCTTGGCAGACGGGTTAGCGATCGCAGTTAAGTTATAAATATACTCGAAAGATGCTGCTGCCCATCCTCCGGCTAATTCCATTGCCGCCTTTAATAGCACTCACGGGATGAGATGGTGTAGTATTCTTAGGCACACGGCAATTTTTGAATTCTGATTTATAGGTTTTCTGGTAGTCTATAGGTAAGGAAAAGTAAGTATATATAGTTTTTTAATTTTATGCTTGGTACTCGGGTCCTTCTATTTGATATGAAACACGGACAGTTTGTAAAACATTTTTAAATTTTCTAATTGTCCCCACAGGTGGCCCCATATTCAAAATCCATTTATTTACGTTACACGTTCATATTAGGGTCTCAGAGATCCATGTGTGAACCAAATTGTAACTTAATCGGTCGGTAAAAAGCAAATTGGCTGTGACAGACGTACAGAGAGATACACACGAGTGATCCTATAGGGGGTTTGCCGTTTTTTCATTCGGACGTTGGAACCCTATAAACAAGTTACGTATCCTATAATTGTGATGTAACTATAAGAATTAATAAAAAAAACACATGATTTTATGACCAGTCGTTTTCTATTTTAATAGTTACACTGCTAATTTCTCTACTGTGCAATAATTTATCTCCGTGCAATATGACATCGTGGGTTAATATATTATCTGTAGCTGCACTGTCTTCCATTTTGTTGACGCAGTATTTACCATTGTCTGCAAACTTCGCAGTTGGTACAAATTGAAAGAATATCGACAGCGTTCATTTCACAAACGATGGGTGTTTATTTAGCTTGGTTTGTATGTTACTGTGTATATAAGACTTTAAAATTATAAAGAAGATAATTTTATGACGATATGTTTTTTTATAGGTAATATAGAGCTTACCAGTAGTTTGTAGTTCATAATCATCATCGTTATAGCAGCCAAAGGACGTCTACTGCTGAACAAAGGCCTCCCACTTAGATTTCCACAAAGAGCGGTCACATGCCGCCCTCATCCAACGACTCCCAGCGACCTTCACCAGGTCGTCTGTCCACCTCGTTAGAGGTCGTCCCACACTGCGTTTCCCGGAGCGCGGTCTCCATTCGAGAACCTTTTTACCCCAACAGCCATCAGTTCTACGACCAATGTGCCTTTCAGATATGTTGGCAATTTTAGTTCTTCTACGGATCCCCTCATTTCTGATTCAATCTCGTAAATACCAAGCATAGCTCTCCATAGCTCGCTGAGTGACCTTGACCTTTATTATGAGGCCCATTATGAGTGACTACGTCTCTGTTCCATATGTCATCACGTGTCATTTGTGGTTCACACGGTAATTGTAGCTTGGAATTGGGTTGGCTTGAGTCCTTCGATTACATTAACAACTCAACTGCGATCGCCAACCCGTCTGCCAAGCGTGGCGATTATGGCAAAACCCCCCAATGAGCCCACAACACACCCATATCAGTCGTTGTGATAATCTTTGGGGGAGGCCTGTGTCCAGCAGTGGACTTCATTCGGCCGAAATGATGATCAGGAAAGTTAGTACTTTCACATCACACTAGGAGGTATGGATAAAGTAGCAACAATCACGTGCTGAGCGATGAGTACTGAAAGTTACTTAAAAACTCTATTTAGAAACATGAAACTGAACCGTCTAAAGACTGAATTATTACTACAATACCGGGCACCGAGCTGAAATGCGTCTTCTTTTCTATAAGATGGATAAGGAAACAAGTACACAACGTAGTGTTAAAACAAAATATATAGGTACATTGTAACGGAAAGGGCATAATAAAATGAATAAATAATAAATATACATCCTAAAATGGATCCGTTTACACATCATTATGAACACATTACTATGAGGCCAATCCTGAAATAGCAAAAACACAATCAGTTGATCCATAAAACATTATCTTTTTTTTTTGTTGGACTGCTCGCATACATTTCAGGGAAATATGGTTGCTCAACCGGTCATTTCTGGTGAAGCCAAAAGAGGCCTCCAGCCAGGCTTAAATTTTATATTAAAAACTAGCAACTTTCGCTAAGGGCGCCCCCTGCGGGACACGGACCTCGGCTTAGGGCGTTGCTGGGGATAACAAGCTATTGTTTTGGGGACAGCTGGATCGGTATTATTTAAAATGTATTAAGGGACATTTAAAGCTACAGGCTCGCGCCGCGCAGCTTGGACGGGAAGGTGACGCGGCGATAGGCCTCCGCGACGTCGGTGAGGCGGGCATCCTCGGCGGCGAGGGCGGTACAACGGTCGGGTGTTTAGTGAACGAGACAACGCGAGTCTCTTTATGTGATCTAACGTGATTTTATCATCTGGATTGACCAGAACGTGCTTCGGGCGACGTACACTACTGATACGAAAACATTATCGATGTTGCTCGACAAAATGTATGGATCCGCTGATCTTGTTTTCGCGATTTCAGGATTGATAAAACAGTAAAAGTTGTTCACAATGATTAGTATACACTTTATATATTAATAGCATTAATTGTTTGTATTGTGTTAGTCCGAAATTAAACCACATATTTATTTTTCTTTTCGTTGGTCTACATAAATACAAGTTTATTACATGTTTCTCTATTACATGGGTTTATATCCCCTGTAAGGGGGAACCCGGTCTTTTGATAGGCTTACGCGGGGACAAGGGTCCAACACGCAGCCACTGCACCAACCGTGCCGTCAAAAGACG
The DNA here is from genome assembly GCA_947459985.1 of Diloba caeruleocephala. Taxonomy (NCBI): domain Eukaryota; kingdom Metazoa; phylum Arthropoda; class Insecta; order Lepidoptera; family Noctuidae; genus Diloba; species Diloba caeruleocephala. The sequence goes on along the minus strand of OX381616.1, from coordinate 1,243,672 downwards.
ATATAAGCGACTAAATAAATCATGTCTGGAGGTGGCAAGGGCTGTGTGATCCCACTTCTGGTTTTGTACAATTGTTATGGGTTGGCGTGACAATTGATGACGACGATGAGCCTTAGGGAATATCAAATTGGGTTGTCACCGTTATTTCAATTCTATATTCAAAGTATGGATGTTTGAGATTAAGCAATTGCACCCAGCTCGTGTCATCACTAAGGTTGTATGAAAAAAAAAAGACGTTAATTTAACATTACTCTTAGTGCGTGCCACTGCCAATACACTGAATAAGAATATGGTTAGTGATTTGAGTTTTAAACTCCGAGCAAAGTTGTCACATAATTGTATTTATTTTATATATTTGCATATGTGTGGTTTAAAAACGAGATAGTTGATTATTAATTGTAATTTTTTCTAACTTAGCTGGGCCCTTGCTGAGTTGAGCCATTAATTATTGACTATAAACTCGCTAGAAAAATACAAGCAGCTCTTGTTCGTACGCTAAGTGAGATTTTAGAGTTGCCGAAAATCGGGACTCGAGCCAAGCGAAGAACCGTTATAATTAAGAACATATATCAAACGACATCCGAACAGAGTCGCGGATACCACAGCACGGATGGGCGGAATTTGGAATCCTCCGTCTGATTGTTTATTACCGTGCGACACTGCGGATAAAGTTGCGCTGAGCAACACAAACGTTTAGGATTTGTTTGTGAATATTTTGATACTATGAGATTATTTGCATCATATACCTCAAACGACATCATCATTCCAGCCGAATAGAGTCCACTGCTGGACACAGGCCTCCCTCGAAGATCACCACAACGACACACATCGGTGTGTTGTGTGCTCATTGGGGGGTTTTGCTGCCGCTGCTGCCCATCCCTCTGATTTAGAGTCCATTCGTCGCTTTTTACGATATCCACGGAAGGAGATGGAGTGGTGCTATATTCTTCATCCGGATACCGCACGAATATATTATAATTATCGCAATAACTTTATTATTACACGTATAGTATGATGAACCGTTTCCTACACTACATAAACGGAAATTCCACGTTTTGAAATTTATATCTGTAATTCTCCTAAGTGTGTGAGAATGTCCATCAGTTACTGAGTAAAACTGCTATATCCATTTTCAGCGTTACTAACTGCGCAATTAAGTACTAAATTGTTCGAATTCGGTTTTATTCAACATGCTTAGCACGCCACTTTGTTAACGGCCTCATCCTTTTTATAATTTTCACACATAATTTTTCATTCCATTTGTGAATAAACTAGGTAATATAAAAACTCAAGCGAGCAAATTGGGGAATCTGCGTCCTCATAAGGCAAAGATTGTTATTTCAAACTAGCTGCGACCCGCGGTTTCACCCGCGTTTAATATAAAAGAAATTTAGAGTTCTTAGACATAGACACTTGACATAGAATATATATATAGTGAAAGTGCCGTCACAATCGGTCCAGCCGTTTCGGAGATTATCCGGAACAAACAGACAGACCGACAAATATTTAAAAAAATGTTTTTTTGTTATATGTACCGTATATACTTTCATATGCAATTAGTAAAAAGCTGTTATTTTGACAATACAATTTTATTTATTTGTATAGATCAATTAATCTATTCAGTAAAATAAAATATATGCACTTTCATTATCATCTTTCTTCTTCGTTTAGAACACAATTTTGTAGTTTTTTTTCGTACGGTTTCAATTGTTTATAGCCAAATTCATAATATGGCATTAATAATTGTACTCCCACAAAAATACTTAAAGAAGTACCTATTAACTTAATAGAATTTAGGTGAAGGATTTCCAGCTGCAAACACTAACGAACTGATTTATGATGAATATACTAGAAGATGACGACGAATAAAGATATTACGACGTAAATAGTTTTCTCCACACTGACATAAAGCCCGCTAAAGGAATTTATATTCACTTTATAATCCAGTTTAATAGCTCCTACTTTATATGTATTTATGTCACAGTAAAATAACTGCAGAAGCAATATAAAAATTAGCATAACCAGCAACACACTGGGAAATCTGATCTCACTGCAACCCCAGTGGGACAAGATTTATGTCATAATTTTAATGTAAAATAGAATAGAATAGTAATCCATAAACCTTCTTATGTGGTAAACAAATATACACTTTATAAGCTAAAGTTTGCGAAGGATGTCTCTAAACTTGCTGTTATTACAATACTGGAAAATAGGTCTCCTGGATTGACAAGTAGATTGCTGATTGCACGGCTCTTATCACATTGTGACTTGAACACCATCTCATTTAGTGATAGTGTCCCTCTCCGAGATGTGCCTACAGGCGTGGCACCAGTGGGCAGCTCTAGTGTGATCACACGGGGATGGAGCCTCCCTTCGGTGCCGACGATGATCACTCCGGTGGTTTTAGCCGGTAGGAGTCTGGCATGCCCTTTCGCCCTTTCCCGGGGCGAAGGAAGTACATGAGGTATTTCCACCACATCAATTTAAATAAAAAGGTACATCTGCAATGTCAATATGTCAATACCCCTACACACATGCCGACGAAACAACCACAGGGTTTCACCCGCCGTTTAATTTTATTTATATAGAAATGAAATTCATTGGAATGATAGTGGCGCCATCTGTAAAATATTGGTCGTACCAAATCAGAAGCATTTGTGGGCTCATGCACAACACTTTGCTGAAGATCATGACATGATCAAATGCATAGTTTACGATTCTATAAAGGACATACACACAAACATTCATTTTTATCATCAGCATCATCATCCATCTCCTCCCGTGGATGTCGTAAAAGGCGACTAAGGGAATCTAAGCCAGAGGGATGGGCAGCAGCGTCCCTTCTGTGACACGGTAGCCATACTGCGCTCGCCAACCCGCCTGCCAAGCGTGGTGAGTATTGGCAAATACCCCCCAGAATGATGACACAGTTGTGAAAATCTATGGGGGAGGCCTTTGTTCAGCAGTGGACGTATAAATGGCCGATATGATGATGATGATCATCATCATCTCAGCCGAATGAAGTCCACTGCTGGACACAGGCCTCCCTCAAAGATCACTACAACGACCGACATCGGTGTGTTGTGTGCTCATTGGGGAGTTTTGCCATAAGCGCCACGCTCGGCAGGCGGGTTGGCGATCGCAGTTGAGTTGCTAATGTATTCGAAAGACGCTGCTGCACATCCACCAGCTAATCCCTTAGTCGGCTTTTACGACACCCACGGGATGAGATGGGTTGGTGCTATTCGTAGCCGGCACCACATGGTTGGCCACCAGACGATTAACCTACTGATTACAGTAGATTTATATATTTAAAGAATGCTAGCCCTTTCCAATCCATATTGGGGTCAGATTCTGAACAAATCGAATGTGACTTAAAAGTCATACTTCAGTTTTTTAGGCGGAGTGACTGCCATCAAACTTACGAACCTATTAACTACAGAAAGGGTTGGTAAGCTAAAATGGTAATTGGCAGATCACATAGCTCGTAGAACTGATGGCCGTTGGGGCAAAAAGGTTGTCGAGTGGAGACCGCGCACCGGAAGCCGCAGCTTGGATGGCCTCCAACGAGAAGAACAGACGATTTATTTATTTATTTAAACTTTTATGTACATTGAGTATACATAAGGCGGACTTAATGCCATGAGGCATTCTCTACCAGTCAACCTTTGGGTTAAACAAAGCACTTCGAAAGAAGTATAAAAGCAACAAAGCTATATCTAATGTTAAAAAAGACTGAATTAAAAATAGGAATACATACATATACTAATATAAAAATAGATACTATATTATATTACATAATTATAAATAGTTAAATAGAATATATAAAAATATCTGATATAAATATTAACTCTAATGACGAAGACAAAACGGATTAGGATTGTAACAATTTCAGGAAGTGTTGACGCACTTTACGTTTAAACGCGAATTTATTTGGAGCTTTCTTTATATCAAGAGGAAGCGCATTCCAGAGTTTTATTGTTGAAACAGCGAAGGATTTGGACATAAACCCTGTATAGTGGGATGGAATGTTAAGAATTAAATTTTCAGAAGCCCGAAGGTCAAGACTGTGAGAGCCACCTAAAAGTTGAAAGAAAATTTTAAGATAATTAGGAGCACAAGGATCGTTTATAATAGTGAAAAGCAAACAGAGTGATCTAACGGCTCTCCTCTGACGGACAGGTGGCCATTTAAGCTTAGATCGGTAGGAAGAAATGTGGTCGTACTTACGCAATCCGAAGATGTAACGAATACCGTTGTTGAGAAGTCGATCCAATTTGTTAAGAAGTTCTTGGGATAGATCAGAGTAACAAACATCCGCATAATCAATTACAGGTAGCACAAGGGACTGGACCAGAAGTGTTTTTGTGTTGGATGGAAGGAAATTTTTGAATCTATAGAGAGATCGCAGTGTGGCCGTTACGGTCTGGCTTGTCTGACTAACTTGATTAACCCAACTAAGCCTGTCATCAATATGGAGACCCAAATCCTTTACATGCGGTGACAGGGGAATAACAGAATTATTAAAAACGATTGGGGTAAGATGTTCGGTTTTAATATTTTTAAGGTAGAACGGACTACCTATAATAATAGCCTGACATTTACTTGTGTTGACAGCAACTCCATATTTAACGATCTGTTAAAGATAGCTGTAAGTCATTAAATGCAGGCGGCATATAACCGGTCGTTATGGAAGTCTATGGGGGAGGCCTTTTTTCAGTAGTAGATGCCCTTTGGCTGATATGATGATAATGAGACTATCACTACACCAATCTACCTTGTTAAGGTGGCTGAGAATCGTTTGATGAGAACCTTTTTACTGCAACGGCCATCAGTTCTACGACTGATGTGCCCTACCCATTGCCATTGATTGTCTATAAAAAAAGTTTTTATCAACCTACTTCCGATGAGACTTGCTTAACTTTTATTGTAGATTTTAAAATCATATCCAATCACAAATCACGTCACAAATCTGCCATTTTAGTCACTACCTTCGCAGCTTGGATTAGGGAAATCATCCAAGATAACAGGCGGAAGCACAGACACTCCCAGGGCTCATCGGCTTAACTTAATCCTTAGATTACTTTCTTAATGCCAGAGTGGCTTAATAACCTCAGTGCCTTTTTTGTTAACTGGGGATTTGTTTGGTTAAAAAGTAAATATTACATTTTAAGTACACCATGACGTGGATTGCCGGATAAAAATAGCACCACCCTATTTCATCCCATGGGTGTCGTAACAGGCCACTATGGGTTTAGCCAGGGCTGCAAAACCACACAACACACCCATATCGGTCGTTGCAGTGATCATTGTGGGAGGCCTATGTCTAGGAGTGGATTTTTTTGGCTGAAATTACTGTCACCATTTGCCATCCACTTGGACGTGTATTAGGAGCTGATACAGCGCGTCCAATTAGCCAAGAATAACAAAGGCTGTACCGTAAACTTGCCGAATTTTGTTTGTGGACTGTATATACCTATAGGGCCAGTAGGCCGAACCTAAACTCCAAAACGCACGTAACGCAACCCAATCAAATCCACCTACCTTTGCCGTGGTACTTGAAGATGTGCAGGCCCGTGGATGTCGGCTGCCAAAGTTCAGGATCCGTGTGGAAAAGTTCACTAACACAAATAGCACACCGTAGTCACACCAATTAATAGTTTATGCATAAATCACAGCATTTAAACGAGCCGTTATCAATATTCGAGAATTACACCGCGAGAGGGCCCGTTCCGTTTTTGGTTGCAACCGCCATGAAGGAGAAAACGACTCGAGCGTTTTTGATTGGTCGACGCATCCCACGTGACATCGTGCCGTCCGGCGCCAAGACATAAGGCGGCAGATTCGAATTGGGCAAAGACGAATACGTGCGTGAACAAAGGCCATCATATGTACGTGAATACCCGAAGATACCATTGAAATTGTATTTTTACTAGTAGTGATGCAGCGAGCATATATAGACAAATGTTAGTCGCCAAATACTGTACAAAGCTGTGTGGTGCCGGCTACGAATAGCACTAACCCATCTCATCCCTTGGGTGTCGTAAAATTTGACTATAGGATTGGGCCGGACGGGCAGCAGCGTCCTTCGAGTACATTAACAACTCAACTGCGATCGCCAACCCGCCTCCCATGCGTAGCGATCATGGCTACATCCCCTAATGAGCACACAACACACCCACACCGATCGTTGTGCCGATTTTTGGGGGAGGTCTCAGTCCATCAGTGGACTTATTCGGCTGAAATGATGATGATGAGGACGATCTACTTGTATACTACAAGAAGATGACCACTTAATCATCATATCGGCCATACAAAGTCCACTACTGAACAAAGGCCTCCCCCATAGATTTCCACAACTGTGTTTTGGGGGAATTTGCCAGTACTCACCATGCTTGGCAGGCGGGTTGGTAAGCGCAGAATGGCTACTGTGCCACAGAAAGGACGCTGCTGCCCATCCCTCTAGGTTAAGAGTCCATTAGTCGGCTTTTACGACCTTCACGGGAGGAGATGGAGTGGTGCCATATTCTTAATCCGGACACCGCACGGATAGACCACTTAATAAATTTTCATTAATATTGTCTTAGTCGCTTATAGCTAGTTACACTCACTGATCAGTAAACGATTGGCGAGGCTAAGCAGCGCTTGGCGCGGTCAGTCTATGGATCGGTGGCCACATAGTGGTATTAAAACTATGTATCTCCGTGCTTCAGATGGCACGTAAAATCAGCGCTCCCAGTTATTGTCATAAGACGACAGTGGTTATGCCATGTTGGAGGCCTTCGGGTGGCTTGAACGACTCTGACACACTTGGCCACTAACAACACGAAAGTAAAATAAAGAATTGAGCCCTGTCATCAAATAAAATATTCATGCAACTCTAGCAAAACTAAATAAAAATCACATATATATCTGTCATCACAGCTGTAAGAACTCTCAGTCATATTACGTTATTCCGAATTCAATAAATATCCTCAGTATGTAAACATCACGGTACGTCGTGCTCCTCGATGTTTGATATTGAAAGGGATTGTATTTATCAATGACGTTTTTGTAAACAAATAAAGATTACGTTGAAAGTCCCGTTTACGTTATTTATTTCACGTGTCAGTCATATTTTATATTAACAAGGTACCCCGAATATTTATATTTGCAGGTAAAGTGGATCGAGAGCTGAAGGATCGATTTTTTTTAGCAATTCTCTTTAAATCTAAAATATATGCGATGTAATCCGTTAAAAATTGTTTTATTATAACATTATTAGTCATCATATCGGTCATTTATAAGTCCACTGCTGAACAAAGGCCTCCCCCATCGATTTTCACAACTGTGTCATAATTTTGGGGCGTATTTTCCAGTACTCACCACGCTTGGCAGGCGGGTTGGTGAGCGCAGTATGGCTATAGCTTCTCAGAAGGGACGCTGCTGCCCATCCCTCTGGTTTAGATGCCCTTAGTCGCCTTTTACGACATCCACGGGAGGGGAAGTGGTACCATATTCTTATTCCTAACACCGGGATTATTAGTATTTTAGTGAAAGGAATATGTTATGTGAAATGCAAACTTTCAGTAATTGAGGATCTATAATTAATGTGTGGTGCCGGTTCAGAATACCACCATCCTATTTCCTTCCGTGGGTGTCGTAAGAGTCGACTAAGGATTAGCCGGAGGATGGGTATGATGTTGTAAAAGGCGACTAAGGCGCTCTATATCAGAAGGATGGGCAGCAGCGTCATTTCTGTGGAATAGTGGCCATACTGAGCTCACTAACCCGCCTGCCAAGCGTGGTGAGTACTGGAAAATCCCCACCAAAATGACGATACATTTGTGGAAATCTATGGGAGACGCCGTTGTTAAGTAGTAGACGTACTTTGGCTAAAATGACGAATGACGATGAATTTCACGTTCACAATCTTTTATTACGAATTTAATGTTGGTGCAGTGGCTGATACAGTCGGCTGCTGCGCACCGGGTCGTGGGTTCGATTCCCGCACGGAACAAATATTTGTACGATCTGCAGGTAGTTGTTCCGGGTCTGGGTGTATTGTGTGTGGAATTTGTGTTTGTAAACGCGCCCACGATACAGGAGAAATCCTAGTGTGGGGCAACGTTTTATTAAAAAAAAAAAAAAAAAAATGTTATGCTACCTTGGAGATATTTAAAAGAATAATCTGCTTTAAAGTACCTACGGCTTATAACTGCAAAAGATTTTGAAATAATTTCAATTCAGCATTAACCGTTTAAAATCCAAATGCATGCATATTTTTATACCATTTTGAATAATAAATACGATTTACAATTACCCTTTACATGATGCTATCAGAAAATTATATTTGTGAAACCTATAACAGTTATGCAAATAATATCGTTTGCTATTAAAATTTGAATAGAATGGGATACGTGTATAGTGGAAGAATAGAATTGAATGTAATATCTTTTTTATTCAGCATGTGCATTTATTTCATTTTAATAATAGTAGCTGAATTCTACCTTGGGCCACATGATTATTTCATCATCATATCAGCAAAAGGACGTCCACTGCTGAACAAAGATTCCCCCCTAGATTACCACATTTGTGTCGTCATTTATCGGGAAATTTTCCCGAAGGTACTCACCATGCTTCGCGGGGATTCTTCACAATCCCTCCGGGTTAGGCCTGGGTGGTGGTCGTATTACTGTCGCCTCCTTACAGCTAGATACTGTTACCGCTTTACAGTCACCTAACCTAAAGACGTTGGGCGGCTTTAGTGTACTTGTATCGAGAACCTGGAGCCCCCTTCGATGCCGAAAATGACAGCTCCGGTGGTATTAGCCGGTAGAATTCACATTCCCTCCGCCTTCCCCCTGGGCAGAGGATATACATGACATTCCACAGGGTTAGTAAAAAAGTAAATAAATCAAGTTCAAAATATGACATGTATCAATGTAACTCCGCCTTTCTCCGGGGCGGAGGAATTCTACAGGGTTAATAAAAAAGTAAATAAATCATGTTCAAAATATGACATGTATCAATGTAACTCCGCCTTTCTCCGGGGCGGAGGATATACATGACATTCCACAGGGTTAATAAAAAAGTAAATAAATCATGTTCAAAATATGACATGTATAAATGTAACTTTTCAATGTCATATGTACCTTTTTAGTTAATATATAATATAATATAGGTAAAAGAAAACATCTTGATGAAACCTGGATCTTACTGGTTTGAAATCACCAACACGCAGTGAGCAAGTAAGGTGATCAATGCTCCTTCCCTGCATAAGAGACCTGTGGCCTGCAATATAATAGTTGCAGGCCGATGTTACATTACGGTGAAGGAAAACATCGCGAGGAAACCTGCTCACCTGAGAGACCAAAGACTGATGTGCCAGAGTCACATCCATCTGGGTGATAGAATCGTCCTTTGCTTTTGACAAACGTACTATAGTAATTAATATGAATGGTCATTGTAACAGAATATCCGACGGCCTGAGGTTTAAGGCCTGTAAACCAAGAACTTGTCAAATCAAGGATAAAGAATAGAGAAAAATTTATTAATATGATGATGGTGGATTCAATTGCGTGGCTTAAAATTAAAGATAGGAAACTTAACGGAGCTGAGTGTCTAGTCAATTTTACATGTTTACCAATAGAATTAAATGTTTTTCTGGAAGTACTGATAGTGCACTACTTCTTCTTTTTTCGCATAAGATACCATTCTGTAATCACGAAACAATCAAAATTGTTAAAACTATGATTATACGAAGCACCAAATTAAGTTTTATTTTATGGATCATAGAATATATGCAAATTGTACAGTTGTGGGTATCCTATAATGGTATTATTTCGTTTTGTGGCTGTTGCGAGGGTTGTTATCCAAGGACAATAGTAATAACGTTTCATTATAATTCTTCTCACACGCACTGGAACTAAAAAGCTGTCGAAAATGCATGCAAATAATGAATAGACAAAAATGTTGTCGATATATCTAAAGAATTGTGACAGAGTATAAACATTCTTATTTTGAACTTTTATTGTATCTTTCATTATAATGCCGTGTGGCTTAAAAGAGCATCAACTCTTCTCATCTCGTATGTCGTAAAAGGCGACTTTACGATTAGCTGGAGGATGGGTAGCAGCGTCCTTCGAGTGCATTTACAACTCAACTGCGATCGCCAAGTGTGACAATTATGGCTAAACCCCACCCAATGAGCACATAACACAAACCTATTGATACATTGGAGTTTTGATGTATGAACAAGGAATACCCGTTTAAAACTAAGCCAAAACAATGTTATTTAGCGTAATTAAACTATCGTTATATGTGGCCACCAGGCCTGTTCTATTCTTTTAATATTATTTCAGACTAACAGTCTTAATATCAACGCCAAGCACTAGTTTCATGTACGATGGTATCTCTGCTAGGAGCGTTCAGAAGCCCCAGTTGTTGCCAGAATGCGTCACTATCAACGAGATGAATTAGGGGCTTGTAGCTAAATTCTTCCAAGGGGTTTTCGGTCTCTGAATACATTTATAGGGAATGGTTAGAATTCATCATTTCCAAATAATTTAAGAAATAACATCATGATTTGCCGTACCGTGGACAAAGCTGTTTAGTTTGGTTTATTAGAAGATGTAGTTTGGTAAAGTGATTCACCATAGGCATAGTAGATAATAGAGAAGAAAAAATAATAAGAAAATGATTGCCAATCCAATCAGCCGGCACCAAACGGTTTGATTATATACTACTATATAAATATGACTTAATAAGTAATGTGGTGCCAGTTCAGAATACCACCACCCCATCTCCTCCCGTGGGTGTCTTAACAGTCAGCTAAGGGATTAGCCGGAGGATGGCCGGCAGCATCGTTTGAGTATATTAACAACTCAACTGCGATCGCCAACCCGTCTGCCAAGCGTGGCGATCATGGCAAAACCCCCAATGAGCCCACAACTCATCCACACCGGTCGTTGTGGTGATATTTGGGGGAGGTCTGTGTCCAGCAGTGGACTTCATTCGGCAAAACGATGATGATGATAAATCCAGTAAGGTCATAAATAGCCTGCTTGATGAGCCATCATTTAAGTTTGGTTTCAAAAGTCTTGTCTGAAGTCAGGCCAGCAATGTTTTCCAGCAACCCATTATAAACTACGGACGCTAGTAATTAACTTTCCTGATTAGTTTTTATTGATTAATAGTGAGGGTGCGAAAGATATGCCAACTTATCTATCGCGAGTACAGTAATTACCCCTGTTTTATGAAGCGGGAGAGGGCCGATCCCGCTCGAAGAAGGAGGAGACGGCGCCGGGATAACAACCGCCCTGGCACCGATTTCCCATACGCCTGAAACCCCCTACCGTTGCTATAAGGCGGGGGACCTCTGGGTTCGCGGGTGCGTAGATTGGGAAATCTGCCTGCCCACACCAAGCGACCCAAGAGAAGACGGTAGCACGCATGTGGTCACGTGCTGCCGTGGAACGCTATGGGGGATCCGTTACAATCCCCCCGGAGAGGTGATCGCTTTACAGTCACCCTCGCCGAGATGTACCTATAGGCATGGCACCAGTGGGCTCTAGTGTGATCGTACGAGGACCTGGAGCCTCCTTTAGGTGCCGAAGATGATCGCCCCAGTGGTTTTAGCCGGTAAGAGTCCGGCAGCCCCTTCGCCCTTCCCCGGGGCGAAGGAAGTTCATGAATAATTTCCACTGGGCACCAATAAAAAAAGGTTTCGCCGTAATAGCACTGCCTCCTGTAATATCACGATAGCGGGAAGTGTGAGAATATTTAATGAATATTTTTTTTGAAACCATTACATCGCTGTTGTATCCCACTGTATTCGCGGTATTGCTTTCGTCACGATTTGACATTCTGAAAGAATACTCCTAATCAGCATCGCCCCCGTAGAACTCAACCCCATAGCAGCATTGTACCCCTAGAACTCAACCCCATAGTAGCATCGCACCCCTAGAACTCAACCCCATAGTAGCATCGCACCCCTAGAACTCAACCCCATAGTAGCATCGCACCCCTAGAACTCAACCCCATAGTAGCATCGCACCCCTAGAACTCAACCCCATAGTAGCATGTTTTTAACATTCTAGATGGTAGTGTTCGAGCTAGACGTTCAAAAGCAAAACACACACGTCATAGCTTGCCACACATCTTATCTATATGGAGCCCCTAAGTTAGAGTGCTACCCAGTTCGAAGACAATAAACCTAGTGTCATGAACTTGTTCCGTTACAATGTACTGCACTCGTACCGATATCGACAACGTCGAACCATTTTTCCAGTCACGTTGTGGTTGTGTGTTATGGGTTTTGGTTACATTTAGGATTACCCAAAACAGTCAGTCAAGGATATGTTTTGATGTATGTGGATGATATCACTGCAGTGGTGAGCGCGCCGTCGCAGTCGGTATACAAACTGCAGGAGAAACTTGAACTTAGTAATAGATAAAGTCTACAATTCGTTGAAATAAACTAACAATATAACAATAACAACTCAAATGCGATCGCCAACCCGTCTGCCAAGCGCGGCGATTATGGCAAAACCCCCAAATGAGCCCACAACACAGCCATCTCAGTTATGTTGTGGTGATCTTTGGGGGAGGCCTTTGTCCAGCAGTGGACTTCATTCGGCCGAAATGACGACTAATTAATTAATCTAGATTACAAATAAACATTTCTTCTTGATTAAAATTACGCTGTTATGCAATTATAACTTAACTAATTAAAAAAAATCAGGACTTAGTTCATTACACGGACACTGACGCACGGGTTTCTAGGGTATTGTCCGCATACATAGCTGAATGTGGGCCTCGCAGTGTTTGTTCCGAACCCTCCATCCGCCTTTTGTTTTATAATCTGAGGCAGTAGATTCCCTTCTGAGTAACAGTAGCCATTGTAATCATTAGGCCATGGATAAGTTATGGATATACCCGTAGAATGAAACGCACCATCGACAGTTCTATAATTGTTTTTACCTTTAATGTCTTTTTATATTCGGATGCAAAAACCAGTATTAAAATCTTTATTTATTAGATACACCTATTTACATATTAATGAATTGAATCATACATATACAAATGTATTACGTATATATATATATATGTTTTTTTTTTCTTTATTATCATAATTGATATTCGTGACATCGTCACACGGGCCAATCAGAATATCAGCGCTGGAGCATTTTGTTTGCTGTAGCACTAGCTGAGATAGGTACCAATTTTGGCCTCACGCATTCACAGCTACGTGCTATCTTATTTTATTTACTGTTTATATAAAATTTGCAACGTGTGAATGAATGAGGACTCAAAATAAACTAATTTTCTTTCTTTCTTTCCAAACTGTGCACTTACTCTTCTGCCAAGCGAGGCGAGTACTGGCAAATTCCCCCCAAAATGACGGCTCAATTGTTGAAATCTATAGGGAGGCCCTTGTTCAGCAGACGACAACTTATGGCTACTATAGTGATAGTTAACAAAAACGCATTGATTTGGTTAAAACATAATTTAATGTATTTACAAAATTTACAAACACGCAGTGGCGTCTCATCTGTTTGTTATATGACCTTTTCAGGATTCTTTTCCGTTTCTGAAACGATACCAAACACAAAGATAAATAGTAGAGAAGGGGCAAGTGGTCATGGTGGCTTAAAAAATATGATTAAGTTTATAATTTATGCATATATATCTAAAAACAACTTTGATTATACCCCTGGTGCGATAGGAAGATGCCTATAAATGTTTAATGCTTATCCGAAGTTTACTATCGAAAATATTTAGGTCAAAAGTTGATGTATGTGACTCTGGGGCCATTAATTGCACCTGTATATGATTCATTGGGACCTTTTTAAGCTTCGATTCCGCGCTATTATAGCTTAGATCTTGCCGTGCTGAGATATGCCGTGTGGTGCCGGCTCAGAATACCACCACCGCATCTCCACCCGTGGGTGTCGTACAAGTCGACTAAGGGATTAGCCGGAGGATGGGCAGCAGCATCCTTCGAGTACATTAACAACTCAACTGGGATCGCTAACCCGTCTGCCAAGCTTGGCGATTATGGCAAAACCCCCAATGAGGCCACAACTCACCCATCTCGGTCGTTGTGGTCATCTTTGGGGGAGGCCTGTGTCCAGCAGTGGACTTCATTCGGCTGAAATGATGATGATGATGAAAGCTTAGATCCATTTATTAACCAATTTAGTTGAAGTACTACGTATTACACTTAGTACTCCTTTTTTTATTATTATCTCGCTAGAAATACATGTACTTCCTCCGTCCCGGGTAAGGGTGGAGGGGCATTTTTTTATTTTTTATTGTAAATTCTTCATGATGTTCCTCCGCCCCAGGGAAGGACGAAGGGGCATGCCGGCCTCCTACCGGCTAAAACCACTGGAGCGGTCATCTTCGGCACCGAAGGGGGGCTCCAGGTCCTCGTAAGATCACACTAGAGCCGCCCATTGGTGCCACGCCTTTAGGCACATCTCGGAAGGGATGACTGTAAAGCGGTCACCCCCTCTAGCGGAGGGAAGGCGACTGTATAAAAATTTGCCCCCCCAGGCACTTCTGGGGGAGGATTGTAAAGGATCCCCCCGCGCCTCGCTTTGCGCTGTGCTGCGCACACGGCGGCACGTGACCACATGCGCACCGCTGTCTTCCCGGGGGTCGCTCGGTATGAGCACGTAGATTTCCCAATAAGCGCGCTCGCGACCCCCAAGGCGGTATAACTACCTATGCGTCATAGTCATGCCAGAAATCATCCCACTATCTGGAAAAGTAAAGCTTCTTAAAGTAAAAAAAAGTTCAAAATCGGTCCTGTAGTTTTCGAAATTACCTTCCTCTTATAAACAATCAAATAAATTCACCCTTATTTACAGAATCAGTATAGTGAATACTTGATTGATTTTGATTTCGTATGTCTTTTTTGTGTTACCCGCATTCTTATTGTTAATAATAATTATTCTTAGTAAAGGGAACGGATTGAAAACCAGCGTTGACCAGAGCGTGGTTTAAATCACTGCCAACATAGCTGAGTCCGTTCCATTTACCATAAATAATACACATTTTTTATCTACTACCAATTTGTTTTGTACTTCTTTGAATTAATAACCTATGCGTGTTTGGTTTGTAATAAACTATTTTGCCTGGTCTACTTGCGACTAGGACGTATGGTGTTGGGATTGCACTATTCTCCCTCTTTCCAGCAAGTATGCATCTCGTTTTGTATTTTGGCAGTCTCAATATGACGCAAACTAACCTGAGGGTAAAAATGGAAATGGGTTGTATATAAACTAAATATGGATAACCCAATGCTATAACGAGATATTTAATACGCACTTACTTTCTTATATCAAGCTCGTACTTAACTATATCTCTTCGCTCACGTTAAAATTTAAATTATGAATTGCCGCTTTACTGTCCGACTCGCTCGACCGCCTGCAGCGTATTGTGAATTTTGTGCACGGATCAATGCACAGCCACCGCTCGAAACAGTTGACGACCCGTATTTTTATTAATTTATTATAGCTTTAGTTTATGATGGTTGTATTTCTAGTATATTTAGTTCTTCTGTACGTAACAACACAAACATTAATTTTATTTATTACTTCTTACCTACATACTACTTTCACTATTGTTATTTGCTACACGTAGGTATTTCTATTTATCCATGTTCTATAAAACTGATTTACATCCGTACACGTCACTACTTAAGGTCCAGTTGAAAACCAGCGCCAGGCACTAGTGGTCTGGCATGTTTGCTGAACTGGGCCTGTTTGGCGCAGCTGTGGGGCACACAACAATGTTCTCCTTGTGTTTTTATTGTATTTTTTTTTTTCTTTTTCAATTTATGTGTATCACATTGTCTGTGTCACATAAATTTATTTTCTTCTTTCTTCTTCTTCTTTCTTTCTTATCTTATCAATATAAATTTACGACCAAACACAAGTGATAAATTCCAACTGCTCAGCAGTGGAACTATATGAGTTAATCGAGTAATATTATGATCTTACCGGGAGTGATTTGACTTTCGCTAGACTCATTCCAAGTCTGCCTCTCGCTGGTACCGAAGATGATAAAGAATGTGTTAGAGGCTATGTAGATAGCTGATGATACGTAGAACACTTGGCGCCATTGCTCTGGGTCGGTCTGGAAGGCATACGTTTGGAAAGTTTTTTTTTTTTTAAAAACGTTGCCCCACACTAGGATTGCTCCTGTGTCGTGGGTGCGTTTACAGACATGAATTCCACATACAATACACCCAGACCCGGAACAACTACCTGCAGATCATACAAATATTTGTTCCGTGCGGGAATCGAACCCACGACCCGGAGCGCAGCAGCCGACTGTATCAGCCACTGCACCAACCGTGCCGTCAAAGTTTAAAGTTGAGTAGGCATTGGCTCCACCGCAGCCAGTTTTTCTAGCTTGAAACGCATGATGTAGTTGTTGGTGGGCCTTCTACTTGTGATTTCTAAAAATGTTATAGTAGTATGAGTAATCTTCAAAAAGTAGAAGTAAAGAGCGATTGTGGGATTATGTCCAAGGAATTGGCAGCAGTTCCGTAAGTCCGTTCAGTCATACAGGCTCACAAAACTGACCCTTTGGCTGTAAGGATGGTATCCTTAGGTACACATTTTTTCCTCTCTAATGTTATGTGTCAAGGTGAGTTTGAAATTTGCAAAAACTCGGTCTACTCCAAATCTTGCTTTGCAATTCCTCGTTCAGGAATCTTACCTCATCCTTCAGTATAAGTCCAGCGACTATCGGCGCGATGATGGACACAATATTTGCGAAGAAGTTCGTGATACCCATCATAGTCCCCGCGAAGTTGGGGGCCATGTCGATGTGCACCAGCTGTTGAATATTTATTTCGTTAATTTTTGTGTTGATTAATCACTTCAATGGATGTAATCGGGACACAACTAAGCGTGAGATTAAACATAAGTGTTAATAGTCATCGACGATTGTACTAATGCTGACGATTTATAAATAAGAATGTAATAACAAAACTTGCTTACCAGATATCCACTCAAGTGTCCTGCGTTAAGCCCAACTACGAGGGTGAGCAAACCTACCGCCAGCGTAACATCACCAGGAGGCACGTAACACAACCCAATCAAGGCTAGGGCAGGACCGAATTCACCTGGAAATTTAAATATTTTGGGCTCATTAGAATAGAATAGAATAGAATAGAATATAACTTTATTGTACACCAAAATAATATAAAGGATTATTTACAATAGTTAGCGTGGCACAATGGGCGGTCTTATCGCTAAAAGCGATCTTTTACAGACAACCTTTGGATGGATTTAAAAGTAGGGAAATAAAGAAATTCAGGTAGTCTGTGGTGTACTGAACCATGATGTAGATAATGATATCGATATATATACAAGAAAATACAGGTATTTGCATAAATAAATAATATAACTACACCAACTTGCTTAATAATACATAAATACAAATATATAATATAATATTATACATATATATTTGCTGATACAATACTGGATATTTAAGTGAACTAAAGAGATAGATAATGCTCTTTTACCATTTTTTTAAATGCTCGTAATGATTGAGCTTGTTTATTTTTATTAGACAGCTGCCAAGCCAAAAAGACGGTACAACTATCATCATATCAGACACTTATGCGTCCTGTTATTGTAACCGAAAACGGGATATTTATCATGTTTTTTATTACTTTTGAGTTCCCGATAATTCGGCGCTGTTGCAAGCGGATCACGGATAAATCGGGAACTCAAAAGTATTAAAAAATATGGTAAATATCCCGTTTTCAGTTCCAATAATAGTGTCAGTGACCATGTCAGTTTAAAAACTTGTACGTCCACTGCTGAACAAATGCCCATAAATTTTCACAATTGTGTCGTCATTTTGGGAATTTCCAGTACTCACTCGCTTGGCAGGCGGGTTGGTGAGCGCAGTATGGTTGCTGTTCCACAAAAGGAATGCTTCTGCCCATCCCTCTTGTTCAGAGTCCCTGCGTCACCTGTTACGACATCCACGGGAGAAGATGGAGTAGTACTATGTTTTTAATCGGCACCCGTATTAGCTAAAACAGCGATAGCAGACGCGACAGCAGCTATCGCGCATGTAAGGATTCCCAGTGGAAAAGAGCCTGAAATTGAAAGCCGAGGATGCCATTTTTTGTTGATTGATCGTCCAACAGAGTGTGCTTCAGTGATCTTCGCCTGCTTAATCGCTATCTGCAAATACGTAATACCAAAATGACGTCTAAGAACGGCGTCGTTTACGCTTGTTGCAAAGCGTCTGCGACTTACGTAATCAGCCCGCCGGACGCCACACGGACGAAAGAGACGGTACGCGTAACAATAATAACAACATATTAAAGACAGGGCCGTGTGGTGCCGGCTCAGAATACCACCACCCCATCTCCTCCCGTGGGTGTCGTAAAAGTCGACTAAGGAATTAGCCAGAGGATGGGCAGCAGCGTCCTTCGAGTACATTAACAACTCAACTGTGATGGCCAACCCGTCTGCCCAGCGTGACGATTCTGGCAAAACCCCCCAATGAACCCACAACGTCGTGGTGACCTTTGGGGGACGCCTGTGTCCAGCAGTGCACTTCACTCAGCCGAAATGATTAAAGAAAATCATAACCCGCTGTCAGAAGATTTAAAAATGTATGTTCGCTGCTTGTTGTTGTGTGATCGTCACATGGTAAAATTGCTACATGTAGACTAGACGCAGATTTTTTCTTAGATGTATTTAACTTTCCTTATAAGGTACAAGTTATACGTTCATTCACTGAAATCATTAATCATCATATCAGCCACAGGACGTCCACTCGAAACAAAGGCCTCCCCCTTAGATTTCCACAACGAGCGGTCACATGCCGCTCTCATCCAACGACTCCCAGCGACCTTCAGCAGGTCGTCTGTCCACCTCGTGGGAGGTCGTCCCACGCTGCGTTTTCCGGTGCACGGTCTCCATTCGAGAACGCTTGTGCCCCAACGGCCAAATCATTAATAGCAGGTGTCTTATAACTACTTCGGAACCAGCTTCAGTCAAGCCAAGAAAACTTTATGATGAAGCTTCATTGAAAGGTGCTTACCAATAGAATTGGAAACTTTTCTACAGGCACTGACGCTGAACCATTTTTTCTTCAGGACGTAATCAGATATGAAGCCAAACGGGAAGCTTAAAATGTACATCGCTATGTAAGGAAGTGCCGACATAACACCATTCTGGAAACATGGAAAAACATTTGAGTAATGTTGTTATAATAAAACACTTAAACGGATTCTATCGCGTATATTTTGATTTTTGATTTTCCTGACGTTTCGAACACTTTGCAGGGTTCGTGGTCGCAGGATGACTAAGGTAACAGGCGTCGTTACAGATTTTTAAAAGTTATTTTATTTTATCTACCGTACAATTTTAATCAAAAAATTAAAAAATTAGTTTCGATGCACGCAGTAATCACTCACAGTGTCTTGATTACAGGCAGCAGCGGTTGGGCTGTCGTTTGCATGGATATTTTAAACTCACTGCTTTAATATCGACGCCGAGAACTTGCTTCATGTACGACGGCATCTCCGTCATGAGAGTCCAAAAGCCCCAGTTGTGTCCACTATGCGCCACGATCAACGAGATGAAGGAGAGGTTGGTAGCTATCTTCCTCCAAGGAGTCTTCAACCTCTAAAAAGAAAAATATTATATAGGGAAGTTTAAATATTTGATGGGGATTCTAATATTTGACGGCACGGTTGGTGCAGTGGCTGATACAGTCGACTGCTGCACCCGGAGGGAGGGAGGGAGGGGGAGGGTCGTGGGTTCGATTCCCGCACGGAACAAATATTTGTATGATCTGCAGGTAGTTGTTCCGGGTCTGGGTGTATTGTGTGTGAAATTTGTGTCTGTAAACGCACCCACGACACAGGAGAAATCCTAGTGTGGGGCAACGTTTTTAAAAGAAAAAAAAAATTAGGGTTCCAAACGTCCGAAGGAAAAAACGGCGGAACCCTTATAGGATCACTCGTCTGCCTGTCTGACTGTCCGTCTGTCATAGCCAATTTACTCCATATCTACTGGATCGATTCAGTTGAAATTTGGTACACATATGGATTTCTACGACCCAAACAAACGTGTAACGTAAATTAATTAATTTTAAATATAGTGGTCACTTTAGGGGGGCAATATAGAAAATTTAAGAATAAAGTTTTGTGAACTGTACCGTGTAATATATGAAATGGAAGGGCTTGTTGCTTACAATATGACCCTTAGGACCAATTAGGTCTCAAATGTATTTATTTTATAATTTGAACGTATATAGTTTTAAAGTTATTTAAGAAAATAGACAATCCCCCCCTTATCTCCAAAACTACGGAGACTAATATTCTGAAAAAAATATAGGTATAGATACATAGTCATTCCTGTAACGCGTTGGCCCAAAAATGGGTGGTCTCCTTAAGTATCTACACAGAAGCATATTTTAGCTGTTTCGTAATGGTGTATGAAATTACATTCGATATTAAACAGTTTCTTTTTAACGTTGCCCCACACTAGGATTTATCCAGTGTAGTGAGTGCGTTTACAGACATGAATTCCACATACAATACACCCCGACCTGGAACCCACGACCCGGAGCGCAGCAGCCGACTGTATCAGCCACTGCACCAACCGATAGTAAATAGTTTGATACTATACTTGCCTACAAATTTAAAGGGTACGCTTCTGAGAAACCATAAATTTAAGCGCAGGGCTTTACGGCTGTAACCTGTTCGACTACCCTTGTTATCGTTCTAACAAGCCTGATTGTTCCGGATAATTTATGTAGTTAATGATAACCCAATAGGGTGTGAAGTGCCGACTGGATGATTTAGATTAGAAAGACTTAAGTAGTTGAGGGAATGGTATCGTATGTTGAATGAGCTAGATTTACTAAATTTGTCATTCCACTGTCCTGCAGTAATTTTAAGAAAGGTGAAAAATATGCCAGTAAGACTCACAGAACAATGGCTAAGGCGTCTTGCCTATTGCACTATCTATGTGAAACTTTTTTTATTGGTCTCCAGTTGAAACTCAACATGAACTTCCTTCGCCCCGGGGAAGGGTGAAGGGGTATGCCGGACTCCTACCGGCTAAAACTATGTGGAATTCATGTCTGTACGACGACGAAATCCTAGTGTGGGGCAACGATAAAAAAACCAGTGGAACGGGTATCTTCGGCATCAAAGGGGGACGCCAGGTCCTCGTGAGATCACCTAGAGCAGCCCATTGGTGCCACGCCTTTAGGAACATCTCAGAGGGGATGACTGTAAGAAGGCCGCCCTCCAAGCACTACTTAGGGAGGATTGTAAAGGATCTGCCAAGCCTTGCTGAGCGCGGTGCCGCGCACACGGTGTTGCGTGATGCCGGGGGTCGCCTAGCGCTGGCGTATTTAACATTTTTGTCGATGCCTCACACTAGCCTGTCTCCTGTATCGTAGGTACAGATATTAATCTCACATGCACAGACACCCAGACCTGTGCGAAGCTGGGGCGGGCAGCTATTATTTATATATGGTATACAGTAAATAGCACGACATACTGCAGGGGGTGAGAGTTTGGGTCAATACCTACCAAAAAAAACACAATATATGTTCAGCAAAATCTTACGGATTTACAGCAGTACAAAATTTTCCGAAACATCGAAAAATCTCTACCTTGACACAGATTTTTAAGCATCTCGTAATGAAAAATTCCTTTTCTAGTTTTTTTTTACCTCAAATTTTTTGTGAATAGTTACTTTACTCATTGACAAGTCTTTATTCTATTACAAACTAAATGTTTTCAAGAAATACTATTTTTATTTAAATTTTCACAGTACAATTTTCTTATCGCTTAGCTTTAACCTACAGTGGTACTACTGTAAATCCGTAAGATTTTGCTGAACATATGTTGTGTTTTTTTGGTAGGTATTGAACTAAGCTCTCACCCCCTGCAGTATGTCGTGCTATTTACTGGACACCCTGTATATATATCATCATCATATCAGCCAGATGATGTCCACTGCTAAACACAGGCCTCCCCCTTAAATTTCCACAAGGAGCGGTTACATGCCGCTCTCATCCGACGACAGACGACCTTCACCAGGTTGTCTGTCCACCTCGTAGGTCGTCCCGTCCCTCGTCCGGTGCGCGGCCTCCATCTTCTAATTTGTTAAAATCCAACTAACCTTTTGTTCCCCAATCTGTCCCAGTGAAGTCTGTATATACAGCCGTTCTTCATTGCCGATCATCTTGGACCTCTGCGGGGAGTCAGATCCGAGGAATACGTAAAACACCACCCAGATGGCTCCAAGGCTGCCATTCACGTAGAAGATCGCTGGCCAACCCCAGTACTCAGCTATGAACCCTGACGCCAGCAGCTGCAGGCCGGTCCCAAGCAGGGCACCTAGAAGTTAAAAGGTAGGTAAAATCTACATTTTATCAACCATAAAGGTCTATTGATCATGAACCTCTTCACAGACCGCTGAAATAAGAGATCCTAAGAGAATATGTCTATGATTATCATAATTGGTAAAAGATTAGAGATATCAGCTACTACTAAAACCCACATGATCTTAGTTTTTAACCGACTTTAAAAAGGGGGAGGTTCTCAATTCGATACGTATTTTTTTATGTATGTACACCGATTACTCCGAGATTTTTAGCCAGCTTCAATAAACAGGTTAATTTTACTGCGCTTATCTAGATGATATCTTAATAGTTTCGATTCCTCTGAGATCAGAGAACCGATTTGAGTCATTCATATTTTTAATGTTAAATAGTGAGTATGAGGCGCAGTATGGCTACCATCCCCCAGAAGAGACGCTGTTGCCCATCCCTCTGGTTTAGAGTCCCTTTGTCACCTTTTACGACATCCATTGATATAGATAGAGTGAAAAAGATAAAAGAAAAAAAAAACATGTAATCCACGTATGTATGGTATTCCATGTGCTGTCTGGATATAAGAATATAGCACCACTCCATCTCCTCCCGTGGATGTTGTAAAAGGCGACTAAGGGAATGTAAACCAGAGGGATGGGCAGCAGCGTCCCTTCTGTGAAACGGTAGCCATACTGCGCTCACCAACCCACCCGCCAAGCGAGGTGAGTGGTGAGAAAATACCCCCCAAAATTATGACACAGTTGTGCAAATCTATGGGGGAGGCCTTTGTTCACCAGTGGACGTATAAATGGGTGAAATGATGATGATGAAACCATATACAGGTACTTATGAATAGTCGAGACTTTAGTTCCAGTGTTCCAAGATGCAGATTTCCTATGGAGAAGAACGGGCAAGTAGTTCCATGGTTACTCTTTTTAAATCATATTAAATGTTACAATATTGTATGAGCACATTGTTGTAAAAGTCAAAGTTATGTGAAAACAATGTAGGAGAAAAGAGTCTAAACTACTTAAAGTCTACCAAACAAGCCTGACTGTATTTTTTTTAAAGTTTTTATCCAATTGTCATGGCAGCATTTGGCTGACCAATCCCAGCAGATAGCACTCGTTCACGAGTACAGTACAGTAACAAATCAAAATAAATTGAATATATAAAAATAAAACAAACAAGTCATTAAAGTAATTTAAACAAGTATAGAATAATTTAATGCCATTATATGAAATAATAGAATAATCGAAAATCATTATACGAATGAATATAATCCATTATATATGTATATATATATATAATAATGACGTAATTGAAATGTCAACATAAAAAAATGGCATTTGTATTTGATAACTACATTAAAAACCAAGAATGTCAACATAAGCCTATGAAAGTTAGAGCAGCTCAATCCCAAGCATTTTTGTCGTCCATATACTCTGTTACTTTATAGACACCCTTTCTACACAGCTTCTGCATTATAATGGCCTTGAATTTATTAAGACTTAATTTTTGAATATGACTTTATTATTATAATAAAACACTTTTAACTTTTAACTGATTCTATCGCTTATATTTTAGATTATAATTGTACGGTAGATAAAATAAAATAACTTTTTAAAATCTGTAACGACGCCTGTCACCTTAGTCATCCTGCAAAGTGTTCGAAACGTCATGAAAAACAAAAATCTAAAATATACGCGATAGAATCCGTTTAAAAGTGTTTTATTATAATGTGTAATAATCGCGAAAACCTAAGACATTATTATGACTTATTTATATTATTGGGATTTTATTGTAAAAACGCACAGACTGACATGTAAATGATTTGGTTATCTTCTGGAGCCTAGTGGCAGGAACAACCAGTTTATATTTGTTCCTGGTAATAACTGGTATTTTCACTGTTTTTCGCAAAGAGATTACAATTAAAAAACATTTTCATGAGTGTACTGAAATGGGAAGGTCATTATATTAATCTCTTTAAATTTCTCCCTGTGTGAATATTTCGGGCTTAGCTTATAGATTGACCAAATGGCTCGTTTTTGAAGCCCAGAAATAGTTTGAATTTCGGCAGCATTCTCCCACAACAGAATATCGTACGACATTACATTAAGAAAATAACTAAAATGTACGGTTTCTGTCTGTTAAATTACCAATTTTCGTAACCGCGTATGCTGCAGAACCAAGCCTTTTCGACGATTTAAGTAGGTGTGGGCCCCACTGCAGCTTAGAATCTACAGTGATACCTAAAAACACTACTGTGACCACAAGATCCAACTCTGCACCATTCATTAGTACACTGGTTATTAAATATCTAACGTTGGGTGTTGTAAATTTAATGCATTTAGTATTTTTCTCTTTGAGAGTAAGTTATTAACATTGAACCGGTAGACCACTCTGAAGATAGCGCTATTTACATCATCAGTAGCCTAATGTTGGCGTTTGAGTTTGTACAAAAGTGAAGAGTCACCTGCCTACAACACTATCTCGTGATTATCCCTTACGTTATAAGGTACGTTATTTATATCATCATTTCATCATTTCGGCTGAATGAAGTCCACTGCTGGACACAGGCCTCCCCCAAAGATGTCCACAACGACCGATATGGATGTGTTGTGGGCTCATTGGGGGGTTTTTCCATAGTGGCCACGCTTGGCAGACGGGTTGGCGATCGCAGTTGAGTTGTTAATGTACTCGAAGGACGCTGCTGCCCATCCTCCAGTTAATCCCTTGGTCGACTTTTACGACACCCATGGGAGGAGATGGGGTGGTGGCATTCTGAGCCAGCACCACACGGCACTTATATCAATAAGAAACAAAAATGGGCCAAGAATTGAGCCCTGTGTGTACTATAGTGCTACTATATTCTTAATTGGGACACCACACGACTTCGTCTGCCTAGCATTAATTATGGAGAAGTGAAGGTAGAAAACGGATCAACGAACAACATTTACGAAATAACCGAAATACTATCGGAAATATTTTTTGTCAACCGTCACGTTTTGTTGACTTTCCCTCTCTTTGTTATTCTGTGACGTGTCATGGCGTAATGCTTCTACGTGGCTCTATGAGGAAAACTTATGGGTATAATCGAACAACCTTGTATTGTCAGTTTGTTAATAACTTTATTTCCTCAGATATTATTAGATTCAGTAATATGACAGACTAGCTGGGACCCGCAGTTTCACCCGCCATTTATTTGACAAGAAATTTGATTATTTAGAAATACTTTAGAGTACTTCGGTATAGACACTTGACATATATTGTATACATTGGATTTAATGGGTTTTAATTTTTTTGCGCGGAACACTAATAATTTTTGGGAAATAAAAGTAGCCTAAGTTATTCCTTAAAACATCAGCTATATGCCAATGGAAGTCCCGTCAAAATCAGTCCAGCCGTTTCGGAGAATAGCGGGAACAAACAGCCATACAGACCGACAGACAG
The DNA here is from genome assembly GCA_947459985.1 of Diloba caeruleocephala. Taxonomy (NCBI): domain Eukaryota; kingdom Metazoa; phylum Arthropoda; class Insecta; order Lepidoptera; family Noctuidae; genus Diloba; species Diloba caeruleocephala. The sequence goes on along the minus strand of OX381616.1, from coordinate 1,217,851 downwards.
ACACAAAAAAATTATAATTGTTTTTTGCATCTAGTAAAAAGCTGTTATTTTGAAATTACAAACAGACACTTAATTGTTATTACTTGTATAGATTTTATATCCTCTTTTGGCTGGATATGAATTCGATAAAAAAATCGAATTTTTACGATAATAATAACTTTTCCTTAGCTTTAAGTTTTGCTTTTACTTATTTAACTAATTCCAAATTAACATTCATACGCAGTCCACACCAGCAAGATCATCATTTCAGCCGAATGAAGTCCACTGCTGGACACAGGCCTCCCCCAAAGATCACCACAACCACCGATATGGATATGTTGTGGTGGGTTCATTGCCACAATCGCCACGCTTGGCAGGCGGGTGGGCGATCGCAGTTGAGTTGTTAATGTACTCGAAGGACGCTGCTGCCCATCCTCCGGCTAATCCCTTATTCGACTTTTACGACACCCATGGGAGGAGATGGGGTGGTGGCATTCTGAGCCGGCACCACCAGCAAGATATATAATAATATTTTATTATATTACCATTCAAATATAAAATACTATAGATCTAATCCTCAAATAACTTCAAAAAATATTAATAGGCCCACATTTTAGAAATGCCTAAAACATTACTGGCATATACATATCTATCCGACCAAATATCCTAAAATGATTTAGCCATTTCTTGACGATCCCAAAGGCTATAAGTTGCTATAGCAAAACTCAAAGGATTTTTGAAAAGGTCTTCAATTTCCGCTTATCATAAACGTACCTCCATATATCAAGGTTCCGAGCCGACTCTTTTCCTCCAGCGGAACCCATTTGCCTATAAGATTGTGCATTGTTGGGTACAGACAACCTTGAGATAATCCCTGGACGACGCGGCAGGCACAGATTAGTTTCCACCCACCCTGGAATACAATTGATAACATAAAACATATCTGATCTGCAGGTAGTTGTTCCGGGTCTGGGTGTATTGTATGTGGAATTCATGTCTGTAAAACGCACCTACGACACAGGAGAAATCCTAGTGTGGGGCAAAGTTTTTTTATTAAAAAAAAAAAAAAAAAATGTGACTGAAACTGATTCCCAAACTGGATAAAATCGTTACCTTTGGGCATGTTTCCATTCAGTCAATTTTATTGAGTACCCACCACAGTAGTTACCCACCCAGCTTCATCATTCATCATCATCATTTCGGCCGTATGAAGTCCACTGCTGGACACAGGCCTCCCCCAAAAATCACCACAACCACCGATATGGATGTTTTGTGGGCTCATTGGGGGGTTTTGCCATAATCGCCACGCTTGGCAGGCGGGTTGGCGATCGCAGTTGAGTTGTTAATATACTCGAAGGACGCTGCTGCCCATCCTCTGGCTAATCCCTTAGTCGACTTTTACGACACCCATGGGAGGAGATGGGGTGGTGGCATTCTGAGCCGGCACACACACACACACCCAGCTTCACACGAGTATAATTTAGAGTTGTAATTTTATCGTGAAACATAGTTCAAGCCCATGGCTAACTGATTTAAATTTAGGTATGTTTGTCTATAATTACTGCAGTTATTACAGAATTTCTCATCTTTAGATTTCACCTGTATTTTGATTGACCAATTTGAACGAAAAGCAGTTATTGTAACCTAACTATAACAGTTAGATGTTATAGTCTTCTTATTGTAAACATGTAATACATTATTTTATGTATCATCTATAGTTATCGCAGCGCACCCCAAATAATGACATTTATAGGAAATTTTTTGATACCTTGGGTTACATTATTGCGATTTGTGCAAGGCTCTCTAACTTTAAAAAAATATATGTAACCTATGTTACTTGCTGATAATATAGCTCTAGAGGTGAAATATCTTTTTAAATCAGATAAGTGGTTTTAAGTGTATCGATTAGAAAGAAACACACATACATAAAAACAATTCTTTTCGCTTTTTGTAATATATATATTAAATGTTATTGATGTAATTAGGAATTTCAAAAAATGCCACACAACTTGGAGTGCAGCAAGTTACAGACAAAACCGTAGCCTTGCAGTATATTACAGACATCGGAGAACTAGGGTGTACTGTCATAGATGAATTCTAGTTTCGTATAAACGGACTATGGGCATTGTGAACCAAACCAGTAATAGTGATAAAACCTACTTCATCTGAAATTGATGTATACCGTATCATCATTTCATCATTTCGGCCGAATGAAGTCCACTGCTGGACACAGGCCTCCCCCAAAGATCACCACAACCACCGAAATGGATATGTTGTGGGCTCATTGGGGGGTTTTGCCATAATCGCCACGCTTGGCAGGCGGGTTGGCGATCGCAGTTGAGTTGTTAATGTACTCGAAGGACGCTGCAGCCCATCCTCCGGCTGTACCGTATACCAGTATTATAACCGGAAAGTTCAATCACTTTTACTTTCGATTTTTAAGATTAATGACTACGCCACCTGCATATCAGTAAATTTGGGTTTAGAAATAATAATTCAATCTAGTTATAATGATGTTTAGAATCATTTTCAGTTCTATAAATTTTGCAGAAGCACTAATGACCGAAACTTACTTATACTTATTAATCTACCAGCTTTGTGGTATAAAGTATTCAGTTTATTTACAAATTAATGGTTTAGGTTGAGACCTTTATATGATAACGGATCATGTAAAGGTCTGAGCCTAAACCACTGATTAAGAGAACATAAATTAAAATTATTGCTTTTAAATAACATTCGTTGCAAGCAGACGTCTCAGGTCACTTTGGTTTAGTAGCTTATAAACAATATTACACGGAGATCATTTTGATAATCATTAATGGAAATGATTATGTATAAACTCTGCTTGATTTACATTTACTGTCTACAGCTGTTGTTGGAACTTGCCTAAACGTTTCAGACTTCAAAACAAGCATAACTGAAAAAGGCGCTACGCATCCGGACATTAAAGTAAACGCAGTAATGGCTTTAAAAAAATGATTCTATACAATAAATGAATTTTTTGAATGTGAAAATAAATAAAGTTGACTTTATATTGTTATTCATCATTTCAGCCGAAAAACGTCCACTGCTGGACAGAAGCCTCCCCCAAAGACAGCCACAACGACCGGTTTGGTTTTGTGATGTGAGCTTATTGCGGGGTTTTGCCATAATCGCCACGCTTGGGAGACGGGTTGGTGATCGCAGTTGAGTTATAAATGTACTTAAAGGATGCTGCTGCTCATCATCCGGCTAATCCTGTAGTTGTAGTCGCCTTTTACGACACCCACAGGATGAGATGGGGTGGTGGCATTGTTAGCCGGCACCACATTTAAATTTGATAAATTATAATAAATTCCTAGATTTAGTCTCACTATTGAAAAATTATGGTATTTCGGAAATGGGCTGATTGTTGTATCAACAATGACATATCTGTGTAACAGCTGTATCTACTCAATTAGGAACAATAAATCCTACTTTACTTTGGTTTACTTTACTTTAAGGGCCATTACAACGTACACTAAGGCATGTGACACTTGGTTCTAGCTCTTCTCATTCACGAAACACAAACCTTCGTGTTATATTAGAAGTCGTTCATACTTACATAATATGCTCCAATAGGTATCAGCAGCGACACAGCGGAGTTGATAGCTATGCATATTGTGATGAGGACCATGCCACCAAACTTGGAAGCGATCTCACCGCTAGGTATTTGTAGCACCACGTACCCCCAGAAGAAGGAGGAGAGTATCACGCTTTGGGTCTGCATACTCCAGTCGAATGCCTGTTGGATAAACGATAATTTAAAATGACCTGTTACAGGTCGCGCTTCACTCCAACATTAACCGAATCTCGTAAGTATTTCGGCCTAATAAAGTCCACTGCTGGACACAGGCCTCCCTCAAAGATCACCACAACGACTGATATCGGTGTGTTGTGTGCTCATTGAGGGGTTTTGCCATAATCGCCACGCTTGGCAGGCGGGTTGCCGATCGAAGCTGAGTTGTTAATGTATTCGAAGGACGCTGCTGCCCATCCTCTCTCTAATCCGGCGGTGCGGTTGGTGCAGTGGCTGATACAGTCGGCTGCTGCGCTCCGGGTCTTGGGTTCAATTCCCGCACGGAACAGATATTTGTATGATCTGCGGGTAGTTGTTCCGGGTCTGGGTGTATTGTATGTGGAATTTGTGTCTGTAATCACACCCATGACACAGGAGAAATAGTGTAGGGCAACGTTTAATAAAATAAAAAAACCCTTAGTCGGCTTTTACGACATCCACGAGATGAGATGGGTTGGTGCTATTCGTAGCCGGCACCACACGGCAAGTATTTTCAATGTGGTGTCCAGATTAAGAGTGCTTTAGACATTGGCAGAATCGTATAAGGCATAGACTCAATGGAGTAAGGCCAAAAGAAAAAAGAAAAAGAGAGTTCCGCATGGTGTCCGGATTAAGAATATTGCACCACTCTATCTCTTCCCGTGGAATGCAAATAAGAGTAAGGGGCTCTAAACCAGAGAGTCGGGCAACAACATCCCTTCTGTTCGACAGTGGCTATACTCCACTCACCAATTCGCCTGCCAAGCGTATTGAGTATTGCTAATTTCCCTCTAAAATGACGAACCAATTGTGGAAATCTATGGGATAGGCCTTTGTTTAGCGGCTCTAGTGTGATCATACGAGGACCTGGAGCCTCCCTTAGGTGCCGAAGATGACCGCTCCAGTGGCTTTAGCCGGTAGGAGTCCGGCATACCCCTTCGCCCTTCCCCGGGGCGAAGGAAGTTCATGAAGAATTTCCACTGGGCACCAATAAAAAAAAAAAGGTCTTTGTTTAGCAGTGTATGTCCTTCAACCGATATGATGAACGACCTCTGTCCCTCACCACATTTTGTTGGGGACACCAAAATCCTACGCTGAGACTGGTTGTCAGCTTATAGGTTTGCCGGCACGGTTGGTGCAGTGGCCAAGCGATTTGTTTTCTGCGCAACGTATCGCGGGGTCGATCTCCGCACGGAACAAAAAATTGTATGATCTGTTTTTTTTTTTTTCAATTTGTTTCTTTTTCGACCACAGACAAAAATGTGTACTCTTTGGTAAAAAATATTGTTGTTATATTTTGACTGGATACCAAGTCTTTTGGCCATTTTTATTATAACGGTGTTGCCAGCGCGGATACGCGTTTGGTTTCATGAAGTGTTAGTTTTTAAGCGTATAATTATTGTAGTATCGATTTTAGCTATGTCGTTAGTAATGCTTTATGTAGAATTTTTACGTTTGAATCTGTACTTGTGCGTCGACGTTCGCCGCAAAAATAAACTGTTTTTCTTTCTTTCTTTCTATCTGCAGATAATTGCTTCGGGTCCAGGTGTTTGGGCATGTGAGAGATATGTCTGTAAACTCACCACACAGGAAAAATCATAGTGAGCATCGATTAAATAAAATAATAGTTTAAAAAAACTAAAAAAACACGTTGACACAAAAAAAACAACTGAGTGCCCGAAAGAGCAAGTCTGGAACTGCACGCATACGTAGTTCGCGCACTAGCTCTGTCTCTCTTACTCGCATGCAAAGGATGCGGAAAGAAATTAATTAATCCTGGCGAATCTAATTAGGATAATCGGATATTTTGATCGGATTATTGCATTGTCATCGACCTTTGACAGGTGTGCAAAGTTTGAATCAAATCTGATCGTTCAAAGTAGGGCAAAATCGAGCTCAAAGGAGTCGGTTACAAACAAACATACATACATACAGGTGAAGCTAATAAAAGCGTGTTAAAAAAGTACGTTCTAGACTGACCGTAATGAATATCATAGATGAAGCGTGTTCTCCGAGATTAGAGAAGTTTCGACGGAAAGAGCATTTAATGTAATAAAAATGTTTTAATATGAAGAAGACGCGATAGGCCAGCCGTGTGAAGGCATGCATACCTACGACTAATCAGTTTTTCATTCTTAATTTAATATCACATTCATAGACTTTGTTTACTCGTGTGGTGCCGGCTCAGAATACCACCACCCCATCAACAACTCCCGTGGGTGTCGTAAAACTCGACAAAGGGATTAGCAGGAGGATGGGCAGCAGCGTCCTTCGAGTACATTAACAACTCAACTGCGATCGCCAACCCGTCTGCCAAGCGTGGCGATTATGGCAAAACCCCCCCAATGAGCCCACAACACACTGTGGTGATCTTTGGGGGCAGCAGGGGACTTTATTTGGATGAAACGGTAATTATGAAGTAAAGTTTCAACTAATATCTTGATAATGATCTGTGGTACTAATAACTCCATCATGTTAAGTGATCAATGCTTAAATTTACGAACCACGAACCCTGAAAAATGTTCGAAATGTTGAAACATAAATCTATAATATACGAGATGCAATACGCTTAAACATATTTTATTATAATACATTTATTGAAATATATATAACTAGCTGGGACCCGCGGTTTCACCCGCGTGTAATTTAAAAAGATATTTAGAGTACTTCGACATAGACACTTGACATAGAATACACATATTGGATTTCAAGGGTTTTATTTTTTTTGCGCGGAACCCTAATTATTTTTCTAAAATAAAAGTAGTTATTCCTTATAACATCAGCTATCTGCCAGTGAAAGTCCCATCAAAATCGGTCCAGCCGTTTCGGAGATTACCCGGAACAAACAGACAGACAGACAGACAAAAAGTTTAAAAATTGTTTTTTTGTTATATGTTCCGTATATACTTTCATATGAAATAAGTAAAAAGCTGTTATTTTGACATTACAAACAGACACTTCAATTTTATTTATTTGTATAGATGTTGTGAAAGTTGATAACAGGGTTAATTTCAACATAATTCTATAGTAACATTAATAGAAATCGTAGTGGTGACGTTTGCAGCAGTTTTGAATATATTTGAATTTTAATTTGAATATGTTTTAATTTTAATTTAAATATATTTGAATTTGATTACATTTGTTGAACTATTTGATGCTGACATAGAATGAGTGATAGAAACGCTAAGACATTATATCTGGAGGATAAATACACTGTAGTGATATGTACCCTTAAAGAAGGATGATATATGATGTTAATGATGATGGTATATATCATAATCATTATCATAATTTAAGTTGACAGATGTCCCCCTTTTTTTATTTTTTTTTATTGATGTCCAGTGGATATTCTACCTGGAACTTCCTTCACCCCGGGGAAGGGTGAAGGGGTATGCCGGACTCCTACCGGCTAAAACCACTGGAGCGGTCATCTTCGGCACCGAAGGGGGGCTCCAGGTCCTCGTAAGATCACACTAGAGCCGCCCATTGGTGCCACGCCTTTAGGCACATCTCAGAAGAGATGACTGTAAAGCGGTCACCCCCTCTAGCGAAGGGAAGGCGACTGTAAAAAGGTCGCCCCCCAGGCACTTCTCGGGGAGGATTGTAAAGGATCTCCCCAAGCCTCGCTTTGCGCTGTGCTGCGCACACGGCGGTACGTGCCCACGTGCGCGCCACCGTCTTCCCGGGGGTTGCTCGGTGTGAGCACGCAGACTCCCCAATCTGCGCACCCGCTGACAGATGTCCCCTGCTGGACATATAATGGAAATATCGCCACAATGGCCGGTATGTTGTAAATGTGGTCGCAGGACGCTGCTGCCCAGACTCCGGCTAATTCCACATTCGCCTGTTACGACACCCACGGAATGACATGGGGTGGTGCTATTCATAGCCGGCACCACACGTATATACCACAGACTATTATTGTAGTTTTGGTATATATATGATATATTTACAATATAAGCTAATACTATATGCCAAAATTTATGTAATTTTTATACTTCATTTCCAGTATTTCAACTTTAGAGCAGTCTCTATGTAGTACAGATATGTTTAATAAAATTACTCAATATGTAAGTGTAATTTTATCACTTACAGAAATATAACTATTTATCATTAGCAGTCACTTGTGTACTATAGCCTGACCAATACTACTGTACCGCGCCTTAGGGTGTGCAGGTGTGTGGGAGTGGGAAGGAAAGAGAACAACGACGGTGGAAAGACATAACGGAGCGGCTGCTATCCCCGCCTTGCTGCTCGCATACCTAAAGCGTGGTACAGCGGTATTGGTCAGGCTATAATAACAACATATTGTAGTCACAAATCCGTCTCTCAAGCTTGGTGATTATGTCAATATCCCATAAGAATAAAAGGTCATTATGAGGGCGCTGCATGCCAGGAGAGATTTTTACGCTGTTACCGAGATGTAAGAAGCTGAAGTTGTTTGTATGCTGTCTGTTCGCTAAAGATATTTATGATTGTTATTTTTCTGGCTTCATTGGCATAATGTTCTTTATTTATAACTTACTCACTTTTCTGAGAGATATAACCAATGATATTATCTATTAAAAGAGGTAGATATGTTACATGCGCGCCAAAAGTAAGAACCAAATTTTCCCTAATTGTAGCACCTCGCAATCAGTTCGCCCAAGACAGGACAACGAGCACACACTGTCACAATCTGTATTGTTTTATAAATTAAGTAATAACAATGCCGTCGTGCGTATAGAAAATGTATAAACTATCAAGCAAAAATAAATAAAGAACAAGGGATCTCATACCACACGTAAGTAACTAACTATATAAAATATTTTAATAAAAATACTGTTCTGATTATCTGTAGAATAATATTCTCGAACAAAACACAGGCCACGCAATAAAAAGAGACAACACATATATTCCATCACAGGTGCGACAAAGACATCGAGTACACGAGTTGTCATTTTAGATAGCTATCTCTTTTACTATCGTAGTTTTGTATCTTCTTTCTTACAGCATAGGTGTGTAGTTTTATACCTACATACAGCGAGACTGAGTTTTGTGCGCCATTTAATATGGACGTAACATATCTATGGTATAATAAAATTGGATATAACACAAAAAGAAAGTTATCAAAATCGTGTCTGGGTGCATTGTTTATCAAATTTGTGTCTGTAAACGCAACCACGACACAGGAGAACTCTTCTTAGTAACGGGTAACGTTTAAATAATTATATATCTATTTATCTGAAATTATCATCGGCCCGACCACCAAATCTTAGCGAGCATATTTACGCTTGAAAGTATAATACTTTGGTGGCGCGCATATGTGTTGTGTTTTACTGTGACGGTGGACAGTTAAACATTATCAATAAACGTTCCGTAAAGTAATATTAATGTGGAAGTGTTTATGAGTAAGTTACATCGACAGTACCATCACGTTTTACTGTTACTAATGAGCAAATTTATTGAGCAGCACGTAGTAACTGATAATTACCTTCTGAATGGTGTAAACCTTGAGCACCGCATATAATTTTAGAACTGTATTTAAAATACCGTGTGGTGCCGGCTACGAGTGCTGTGTGGTGCCGGCTAGGAATAGCACCAACCCATCTCATCCCGTGGGTGTCGTAAATGGCGACTAAGGGATTAGCCGGAGGATGGGTAGCAGCTTCCTTCGAATACATTAACGACTCAACTGTGATCGCCAGCCCACCTGCTAAGCGTGGCGATTACAGCAAAACCCCCCAATGAGCACACAACACACCGATGTTGGTCGTTGTGGTGATCTTTGAGGGAGACCTGTGTCCAGCACTGGATTTTGTTCGGCCAAAATGACGATATAAAATACCAAGAGCACAGCTTTTTACACGCACCGCTGCCAGTTATGATCTTTGTATACGCTTTATATTGCTTGACCTGTTTAAACATACTAGTGGTCCGTGATTATTTTTTTATACAGTAATTTTATAAGGAATACTTAGGCTGCTTGTATTTTAGAAAAATAATTAGGGTCCCGTGCAAAAAACAAAAACATGATATTCAATATATATACTCTATGTCAAGTGTCTAGCCTTGCACACGCTTTGCCAGACTGATCCAAAATCGTAAGTTTTTAATATTGTTATTTGTATTGTGTCTTTAGGTATTGACTAAAATAGTTTGTAATTATGGTTATTTATGCTGTCTAAATACAATATTTTTCAAGACTTGAAAACAATAGTCTAGCAAGTTATAAGATTGACTCAATGATAACCTTCAAAATATCCCACACTATTTTAGTCGAATTGTTAATAAATGCCATACATTATGAGTATGAGATAATCATTTTAAACATTAGTTCATTTGTAAGATCTACACCCTAATAAATAAGAATCAAAATGGTTTGTTGAGCAGTTTCAGTTAAGTGATGTTTTTTACGGTCGAAATTTATTAATAATCAATCTAACCCAAAATCTTTGAATTTTAAATGAAGTATTTGTCTGATTTTGTGTTAAATTTGATCCTAACATCAAAACAGATGAAGTACAAAATCTAAATCTAAAGATTTTTAATTAGTATGATCATTAATTTAGCAAATATTTGTTCCGTGCGGGAATCGAACCCACGACCCGATGCGCAGCAGCCGACTGTACCAGCCACTGCACCAACCGTGCCGTCTAAACCATTATAGACACATAGCCAATAAGGCTATCTGGGCACAAGCCTCCTTTTTTTTTTATTGATGTCCAGTGGAAATTCTACATAGAACTTCCTTCACCCCGGGGAAGGGTGAAGGGGTATGCCGGACTCCTACCGGCTAAAACCACTGGAGCGCTCATCTTCGGCACCGAAGGGGGGCTCCAGGTCCTCGTAAGATCACACTAGAGCCGCCCATTGGTGCCACGCCTTTAGGCACATCTCAGAAGGGATGACTGTAAAGCGGTCACCCCCTCTAGCGGAGGGAAGGCGACTGTAAAAAGGTCGCCCCCCCAGGCACTTCTCGGGGAGGATTGTAAAGGATCCCCCCAAGCCTCGCTTTGCGCTGTGCTGCGCACACGGCGGCACGTGACCACGTGCGCGCCACCGTCTTCCCGGGGGTCGCTCGGTGTGAGCGCGCAGACTCCCCAATCTGCACACCCGTGACCCCCGAGGCCCCCCACCATGAAGTGACGGCAGGGGGCTCAGGCGTGTTGGACTTGGGAGCCGGGACGGTTGTTGCCCCGGCGCCGTCTTGTCCTTCTCCATGCGGGATCGGCCCTCTCCCGATCCCGCTCTGCAGTCTCCTTCTGCAGCATGACGCTCTCGCAGAAGGAGACCACTGCACTCCAATTTTCGTGCTCTGCCAACATAGCCGACACTACTGCCGGCAGAGAGAGATCTTGCCCGATCTGATCGACCAGGATCCGCCGCTCGGCCGCCCACGCAGGGCACTCCTCGAGCGTGTGCTGTGCGGTATCCTGGTCGCTTCCACAATGGTGGCACTGTGCCGTAACCTCGCGTCCTATTCTGTGCAGGTACGCACCGAAACAACCGTGACCGGTGAGTACCTGCGTCAGACGGTAGGTGACGCGCTCGCTCCTTCTGAGCCAGGCTCCGAAGAGCGGCAGGATGGCCTCGACGACGCGCTTGGTCACGAACTGCGACCGAAGGCGATGTCGCCACATCTCGAGTGCGCGCCGTCGAGCCAGCCGCCTGAGTCTGTCGAACGCCCCTGGGGCACAAGCCCCCTGATGATGAGAATGGCTAGGTCCACCAGTTGGCGGACTACACACATTATTGCGAACATTTCCCCTCAGGTGTGCAGGTTTCTTCACGATGTTTACCATAAAAATGACTGATTTTGATTTTGACCGTTAACGCAAATGCTAATCAAATTCTGATCCGTACATAAATCCAAAAAGTTAGAGGTGCGGGCCGGGATCGTACTTAGACCCTCCTGTATCGAAAGCAAGCGTTCAACCACTAGGCTATCAGTGCTGGATACATGGACGTTTACGTATTTAATATGATGACAGATGAACGTAATTGATACAAACATTTTTCGTATAATCATTCATTCATGAAGTCAGTACCAGATACACCACACATACACCATGATTCGATAAATTCATTTTGCCCCAAAATTCTGAATCCCATAGAAATACTATAGAAAACGTGTAAACTAACTTGATTTTATACTTTTTTGAGCCTTTAGTCTTAGATTTGTTAAAAATGTAATACCTACTCAATCATTTCAATTTCAAGCTTAAGCTGCCTCGCCCGTCTGTTATTTTTTCTATTCAACTATGTGACTCGTTATGGAAAATGTTGCTTAACCCGTAATTGGCTAGTGTGTAATTAATTAAATAGTATATTGTATGCACGAGCTGTGAGAAATCTGAATAAATAAAACAGAAATATGTTTCTCTAGGTATCTTTTTTGTTCTGTTAAAAATAATTTTATTCAAATTAAGACTAAAATCAGTCAGTAGTAGTCAACGTAGCGAGTAGGTATTAAAATTGTTATTGAATATTCGCAATAACGGCGTTGCCTGTACCAGTGTTTTTTTTTAAACTTTGCCCCACACTAGGATTTCTCCTGAGTCGTGGGTGCGTTTACAGACATGGATTCCACATACAATACACCCACCCGGAACAACTACCTGAAGATCATACAAATATTTGTTCCGTGCGGGAATCGAACCCACGACCCGGAGCGCAGCAGCCGACTGTATCAGCCACTGCACCAACCATGCCGTCAGATATTATAATACTGTACTCAGTGCACAGCGAACTGTTTGAAGAAACTTCGAACTTTTTTTCGTTAGGAGCGCCCCGTACTGGACACGGACCTCGGCTTAGGGCGTTTCTGGGCATAACAAGCTATTTTTTGGGGACAGCTGGATTGGTATTATTTCATTTGTATTAGGGGGAAGTACACGATCGGCACTGGCGTGCAAGGGCCGGGGGGGGCGGAGAAGTATTTCCTACTTGAACGGAATGGTGTTACGGCGATGAGCTTCCGCGATGTCGTTGAGGGCGCCTTCGAACTATAGATTAACGAGGGAAGGCGCCTGTATAAAGGTCGCCCCCCAGGCACTTCTCGGGGAGGATTGTAAATTCCCCTGCGACCCCGGAGGCCCCCCTCCATGTAGCGACGGCAAGGGGCTACTTATAGAGTGCCTATCGGTTTTGCATGTTTTAACTGCACTTGGCTTCATAAAACGCCACACGCAGTCGTGAAGCGGCAAACGCAACTGTGCGTACCTATATCGAAACTTGCAACAATTTATGCACAGTTTAGTCGGCGCAATTTTTCGGGCTGAGATTGTGCATAGTTTATTGGACCGAAGAAGCTACTTAACGTCAGCATATGATACAATAATACAATAACAAGCAATACCTGTACAGAAAAACTGTATGCCAGTTATCGATTTATTGATCCGGTGGAAATACCTCATGTACTTCCTTCGCCCCGGGAAAGGGCGAAGGGGCCGTTGCCTTCCCTCCGCTAGAGGGGATGACCACTTTACAGTCATCCCCTCTGAGATGTGCCTAAAGGCGTGGCACTAACGGGTGGCTGTAGATGGGAGATGGAGATTATTTGAGTTCCTGGAGCCCCCCTTCGGTGCCGAAGATGACCGCTCCAGTGGTTTTAGCCGGTAGGAGTCCGGCATGCCCCTTCGCCCTTCCCCGGGGTGAAGGAAGTTCCATGTAAAATTTCACTGGACATCAATAAAAAAAAGCGGTATAGCATACTGGTAAGGAGGGAACGATTACACTATTTGGGAACCTCGGAGCTAATTGGGATCAAGATTTTTGAAGCTATTCTAAAATCTATTCCTAATTTAAATGAAAGAGAAACAAGTCATGAGGAAAATAAGTTGCAATTGACACACACGAGTTAAAACTAAGCTTATAACAGCAAATAATATCTTATCTTAAAACATAAATAGAACAATTGGTAGCACTGATTTTAAAAACAACTGTCAGTCTGTGAAATAATCTAATTTGTAATATCCAGTTTATAATGTTCAATGGATCTGTATTATCTGTGGTCACAACCATTGACTGAGCTTGGGTGCAGAAATATCAGTCATTGCTCAGCATAACGCTGTGGCTCCGGACAAACCTAAAGCGCTGGTTTTCAGCAACAACCTCCTCTTCCTTTATATGAGAAGCATAAACAGTATCCCCGATTCGAATTCCCTATTAGGGCCGTGGTTCCCATATAGCACCATTTTATGATATTTATTTTGTCCGGAGTTTTTTCTATTGCGGCTATTTTTATGTAAATCCTGTCTGTATAATTTACGCACGTTTCGGATGGTTATGTACGCATTTACCTAATTTAACGCAATAAACACCTAAAACAAATATTTTAAAGGGTTCTTCCCTTCAGTTTGTTTAACCCGTATCTGTCGCAGTAACATATTCAAATTTTCATAAATTTACATATTTTCCCCTTTGCAATAATAATTTAAAATGTGGCAAGTACGTGTATTTTTATGTCTCATGGGACCTGGTTTGTTATTATAACATTTGATATTATGATAGCATAATTATAATATTTATAATAATAATCACACCATAAATATTAATTAAGAATTTAATACGTAAGTCAGTCCATACTATTGTTTAGGTATTAAATTAAATTATTGTTATAAAACTGTATACAATTGCGTCAAAGTGATGTGTCCTGGCGGGGTTTCATGTTGTTTTGCCTTTGTATTATTAAGATATTATGTACACAAGAATTAAAAAAAAAAAAAATTGACTTTGCAAACGGACACTTCAATTTTATTTATTTGTATAGATTGTATAGATGAGCAAGATATAAATTGATTTCCATGCAGCACAGTGGCACCAGCAGGCATATTCATATACCGTTTTACTGCATGATTAATGGTTAGATGCTATAATAACATCAATATACATATTATTGATATACATTACATTAATAGCCAGTAAGTGGAGATTACAGTTCCGTGATCGAACGCCACGAAGGTGCTGATGGTACCGGGACTGTCGTCGTCAACAGGGGTTATCACTGAAAACCAGCGTTGTGGTGTTGCTCTGGCCACATCATAGCATTATGCTGAGTGAGGACCCTATTGACACAGCTGCGACGTACAACTGCCAACTGCCAACAGGTGCAGTTTAACTACTTGTATTGTTGAGCCTCGTCCCGTCCGCCCCGCATTACCAGAGCCACTCGGAGCTGTTTATTACAATTATCTAATTCGCTGTTCATCGGGTAGCGAGACGGGGCGGTCGCTCCACGCTGTTGCATCGAGTAACTCGATCTTTTATTATTGTAATAAAACCTAATAAAATTATCAACATAATAGTTAGATGCACTGAATTTGTAAACATAATAGTACGTCGTTAGTTGTAGATCAATAAATGAGTTTCTTTCTTTCTTTCTTTCTAAAGCAATAAATTATTTGACTTTGAGCCGATTAATCATTGCAGATAGTCAAAAAAACTAAGATCGTGGTTACATGTAACGGGTAGTTTATTGGGAGGCTTTTGTTAAGCAGTGAATATCTTTTGATCGATATGCTGATATCAGATAGGCAGCCACAGATTCTGTCAGTTACTCTTACCTTATTGCTATATGCTGGCGGCGACGCGGCCTAATGTTGCCAATAATTACGTTATATATATCTTTGTATTTGTTTGTATTTTTATTTAATTTTAACTGCTGTTTTCATCTTACTTTTTAAATTTTATATACATACACTGTACACTATTATATTATTTAAACACAAAATATGTATTATTCTTGAGTATCTTCTTGTTATAAGCACGTCTTGTTTTGTATTGGATTGACGTCATGTTGTCGAAGCAGGCTGTCGCAGATTATCAGCGCTGTGGGGATGCCTCTCCACAGTAGTATGCTGAGCGACAACCATTTTGCACGGATATAGTGCATATCTTCCCCACGGGACATTTCTTTTATTTTTTAATTCAAATTGTTTTAATTTTTGTCTTTGTTGTGGGTCACATACCCATTTTTTTGACATGTGTTAAATATTATTATGTTTACTTTTTGTCTGTACACTCTTATAACATATTTGTGACATTTAATTTACATACACTTATATTTTTTGTTTACATGTTCTTAAATTTAATGTATATGACATACGTGTTGATGGGGAGTTTGTTGCGCCGTTTCTTCTCCCCAGCTTAAGCACTATGAAGCGGTGAAGGGTGGGCTTATATGGCTTGTAATTTGGTCTATTTTGAATAAATGATTATTTCATTTCATTTAGTGCAAATATAATACTTTTCTTTCTTTCTTTCTTCTTTATGTATATGTAGTGTATCTATCAGCTAAACGTCGGTATGATGATCATCGCATTGCGACCAAGCGGCTTTACCGTGCGAACAAGCGGCTTTACCGAGCGACCAAGCGGCTTTACCGAGTGACCAAGTGGCTTTACCGTGCGACCAAGCGACTTTACCGAGCGACCAAGCGGCTTTACAGGGTGACCAAGTGGCTTTACCGCGCGACCAAGCGGCTTTACCGAGCGACCAACTGGCTTCACGGAGCAACCAAGCGGCTTTACTGAGCAACCAAGCGGCTTTACCGAGCGATCAAGTGGCTTTACCGAATGACCAAGCAGCTTTACCGAACGACCAAGTGGCTTTACCGAGCCACCAAGCGGCTTTACCGAACGACCAAGCCGCAGTTTAGGTTACTACATACGTTATTTGTCAGAATTCATTCGTGAGAAAAATTAAATCTCCCCCGCCAGCGGCCGATCAGCTCGGTCGGTATAATTATTATCATCTAAATAGGTCTTAAATATTGAGTGTTTTATGTCATTTCAGTATTTGGCCGTTATTATTTCAAAAATGTTTCTTTCATCTGCATTCCCACAGAAATTAGAATGAACATATAACATTCTTTGTTCACTGATTTTTCAACCATACTGAAAATAATAAGTGGGGTATAGCTTCATATTATCTCAAGTATCTTTCTTATCGCTGAAGGATGATCCTGATTAATATTATCTACAAAAAATAATGTGAGATGTGTATTATCACAAGAAACTGTCAAGTGTAGTATCTATTTGATCATTTTTATCAATACAAAATACGAGTTGAAGGTAAGCGGGGGTCTTTGTAGGCAGTATTTTTTTGATAACAACTTACGTCAAGAATAACGAGTAAAGAGTGCGAATATCATCTGGCCTCCCCAACTACCTCTCAAATGTCAATAACCGCGCTCGCCGAGACACAATCGATTTTTAATTATGTCTGGCATTGTGACAGTTATGAGATATGGAAGATACCTTAAAATTATACGTATATATTAATAAAAACTTACATCTTCACTATCCTTGTCTGTCATGGCAACTACAGCCATGCTCATGTTGACCCTCATGGTGTAACATATCACCATGGCAAGAAACAACATCACCACCTGGAGGTGCCGAATCCCCAGGAATGGCCCTGGAAATAAGAAAGTGTCGTCAAACTTTATTCACGGGTATCATATCCCCAGGTCGACAAATGATTTACTACAACTTATTACTAAATAGGATGTTCACACAGTGAGACTCCCATATTGGTGTCAAACACCATACATGGCTCGATCTCTCTCTCTCTCTCTCTTTCTCTCTCTTCTTGGTATAAACAGATAAATATTGTATATTTGTTTAACCCGTGTGGTACCGGCTCAGAATACCACCACCCCATCTCATCCTATGGGTGTCGTAAAAGTCTACTAAGGGATTAGCCGGAGGATGGGCAGCAGCGTCCTTCGAGTACATTAACAACTCAACTGCGATCGCCAATCCATCTGCCAAGCGTGGCGTTTATGGCAAAACCCCCCAATGAGCACACAACACATCCATATCGGTCGTTGTGGTGATCTTTGGGGGAGGCCTGTGTCCAGCAGTGGACTTCATTCGGCCGAAATGATGATTTGTTTAAAAGTACAGATAATACGGTACAATTACATATTTCATTCCATGAAATTAAATCAAAGAATTAAGTGGAAATAAAATTCAAATGAATTCTCCAATATTTGAGTTCACTGCACGATTTTACATTTAGTATAAATAAATGACAAATTCATTAATCTAAATAGAATATGAAGATGCCGTGTGGTGCCGGCTACGAATAACACCAACCCATCTCATCCCGTGGGTGTCGTAAAAGACGACTATGGGATTATTGGCAGCAGCGTCCTTTTACTATATTTATAACTCAACTGCGATCGCCAACCCGTCTGCCAAGCGTGGCGATTATGGCAAAAGCCCCCAATGACCACAATATAGCCAGACAGGTCTTTGTGACAATCTTTGGGAGAGGCTTGTGTCCAGCAGTGGATTTAATTAAGCTGAAACGACGATGTCGAAATAGAATATCGTGTGGTGTTCGTATTAGGAATATAGCACCACTCCACGTCCACCCGTGGATATCCTACAAGGCGACTTAGGGACTCTAAACTAGAAGGTTAGGCAGCAGCGTCCCTTTTGTAGTACAGCCATACCAGGTGCCAAGGGTGGTGAATACCATACGTATACGCAATATGTGGGAAAGACATTCCCTACAAAATAACGACATAATTGTAGAAATATATGGGGAAAGCCTTGTATATGTATAGATGATGATGATGACAAATAAAATTCATGGCTCACTTTGTACTCATTAGGAACTCATCAGACAGATAAAACGTCTTCTCAAGGTGTGTTAGTACTCGACAAAACATGTGTAAATCAGCCTTAAGTTACATTTACTAGCACGCTATGTATAGAGCGGTTGTTTCTTCGACAAGCTTCGATCACCTGCTGCCTCTTAAGATACAGGTGACCTAGTTTAAGAGGCAGGGTTATAGTTATGTACAGATTTTTACAATTTACAATTATGTTTGACTTAATAATATCTTACCTGTCTTGTAATAACATGTAATTTCTTGAAACTGTCTGTGATTTTCGTAAATAAACATTATTATATATTATTATATATTATATGTTATCACCAGTTGTACTAGATTTCCGATGAGCGCTTCAAAAACGGCCCGAAATATAAGAGCATAAATAATGTTGTAGTCTTATTTGATACTAGTTGGGACCCGCGGTTTTACCCGTCGTTTAATTTAAAAGAAATTGGATTATTATAAATAATTTAGAGTACTTCGGCATAGACACTTGACTTACAGAATATATATTGGATTTCATGGGTTTTATTTTTTTGCACGGATTCTAATCATTTTTTTTTAAATTAAAGTAGCTTTAGATATCCCTTATAACATCAGCTATCTGCCAGTGAGAGTCCCGTAGAAATCTGTCTAGTCGTTTCGGAGATTAGGGGGAACAGACAGACAGACAAAAAAATCAATATAGATTTTTTGTTGAAGGTACCGTATATACTTTTATATGCAATTAGTAAAAAGCTGTTATTTTGACAAACAGCCACTTCAATTTTATTTATTTGGTATAATTATAATGGTTCAATCATAGCCAACAAATAAGACGTTCAAAATGCCGTAGTGCAGGTTAAAATGTTGTGAAAACAATTACGGTAACACTAAGATTTCTAAAGGAATATCGTTTTGTCGATAAGTTTATGTAAAAAAGTAAATGTTTATGTAATAAAAATAATGTAAAGTCAAATGTAAGTAAATTAAACATTATTAGGTTTGTTTGTTTAATGTTTGGGACAACGCGCCAACTATTGTGTCATACATTGACTGATATTACCAGGAACTGCGTCTAGTTTCAAAACAGAGTTCCAGAACCATAATTCTTACATGATATGTTTTATTTTGGAATAAATATTTTCGTACTTATTTAAAAAAGACTTTCAACTTTCAAGCGCAGTTTATAATTTATTACTATTACGTTTACTATGACAGACCTTATATTGCAAACGTTTAAAATCTTTATACTTGAGTTTTAAGGTTGAAATTGAACTAAATAAAAAACTAAAAAAAATCGACTGAAATTGTTATAACTTTTTCTATATTTAGTAGTAGATAAAATATAAATGTATAAGTATATGCAATTGTTGACGGCACGGTTGGTGCAGTGGCTGATACAGTCGGCTGCTGCGCTCCGGGTCGTGGGTTCGATTCCCGCACGGAACAAATATTTGTATGATCTGCAGGTAGTTGTTCCGAGTCTGGGTGTATTGTATGTAGAATTCATGTCTGTAAACGCACACACGACAGGAGAAATCCTAGTGTGGGGCAACGTTTTAAAAAAATAAAAAATCGCGGCCACTTGAGCTATGTGTTTTTGTTCCTGATCCTTAAGTCCGCCCATTGTACAATTACTGTTCATAAAATGATTCCTAGTAGTTCTATTTAAAATGATGTACAATAAAGAATATTCTATTCTTAATCTAGAGGTTGTTGATCGAAGTCGACAAGCGTTCAAAGAGATACACAAAAAAGTGTAGAAATCAAAACCTTTGTCTTTTCAGTTTGCCACAGATAATAAATGTCTATTTGGAATCAACACTTCACGCGACATCGCGTTTCATTCGAAAATCATCGGCGTCAAAATTTAATTAAGACTTCACCCTTACATTGAGCGGTAATTAAATTGACTTCATACCAATGTCTGACTTAATGAGATTTTGCAATTTTTGCATAATGTTCTCGCAATGTACGATCAATTCCAAATGACATATTTCCTTTGGTATTCACGACATATTGATTGCAAAGTTATTAGGGATAGCTTTGAAAGTATAGCTGGTTTATAAAATGCCTGGCTTATTTAAATGATACCGAGATATGTTTTTTTTTGACTAATTTAATTGTATTGCATAGATATTTCAGCGAATATATCGAATACCGAGATTGGTTTTACACCGTTATTTCAATTATATATTTATGGATGTCTAGCTACAAAATTGTCTCTTAGAGAATAGCACTGCTGGTATTCTCACAACGTTTTGCTTCACCTATATCAGTTGTGTGTTAGATTAACAAAGAAGGTAAATATGACATAGAAAATGTCTCATAGTCGCGCCAGATTTTGAACCTGCAACCTTTGGCACTTGTGGATAACTGCCAGTTAGGATAACCAAGGAAACTAAAAACATGGTTGTTAGAATATAACTTGTATTCATCATCGGACATTTAAATATGTAGTCCTTACAAAGTCGTCAATAATAACAAAATATTGTAATGTGAATGATATTTTTTAATGATTGTTTATTTACTGGACATACTTATACATGCTTTCTGACATTAATAGGTATTTTAAGACTGTAAAAATTAATAATCATCATTTCGGCCGAATGAAATCCACTGCTGGAAACAGGCCTCCCCCAAAGATCACCACAACGACCGATATGGTGTGTTGTGTGCTCATCGGGGGGTCTTGCCATAATCGCCACGCTTGGCAGATGAGTTGTCGATCGCAGTTGAGTTGTTAATGTACTCGAAGGACGCTGCTGCCCATCCTCCGGTTAATCCCTTAGTCGACTTTTACGGCACCACACGGCACGACACCAAATTAATAATAATAATTCCATGTTATGACTAGGTGTTTAGGGTCTGTGTATACCAATCCCGTCCAGACCAAAAATTGTACCAATACTTACAGCAAATAAAATAAAATCTATTATAATCTTAGTTTTGTAATATATACCAAAACAACCGCAAGAACAAGAGCCGCGTCCGTAAACCTCCGGGCGATTACGACATAGACATGTTTCAAAAACTCATCCTATAATTCGTTTTATATAATACTATACGATTCCGCAGTCAAGAGTATGTTTAAATGAAAGAATGTGGCTGTCTAGTCCCACTACCACTACTTCTAACGCCAGCGGATGAGTAAGTAGTTCTACGCATCATATCGGCCATTGATACGACCTCTGCTGAACAAAGGCCTCCCCATAGATTTTCACAACTGTGTCATCATTTTGGGGGGTATTTGCCAATACTCACCACGCTTGGCAGACGGGTTGGTGAGCGCAGTATGGCTACCGTTTCACAGAAGGGACGCTGCTGCCCATCCCTCTGGTTAAGATTCCCTTAGTCGCCTTTTACGACCTCCACGGGAGGAGATGGAGTGGTGATTTATTCTTAATCCGGACACCACACGGAAACTTCTACGCATACTTTATCTAAAATCGAAAACGGCACGGTTAGTGCAGTGGCTGATACAGTCGGCTGCTGCGCACCGGGTCGTGGGTTCGATTCCCGCACGGAACAAATATTTGTAGGATCTGCAGGTAGTTGTTCCGGGTCTGGGTGTATTGTATGTGGAATTTGTGTTTGTTAACGCACCCACGACACAGAAGAAAAGATAGTCGGAGGCAACGTTTTAAAGAAAAATTGCCCATCTCTCTCTGGTTCGTAGTTCCATTAGTCGCATTTTACGACATCCACCATCCAAAAGATGGAATGGTGCTGTATTCTTAATCCGGACTAAATTCAACTTGTTTTTATATAATAAACTAAATATAACTTACTTCAGTACAATCTTTTTTATTCTAAACCTATATGTATTCTATACTTAATGAGTATAAAAGTGGGGAAGAGAAAGCTTAAGGAAATGATTGTCAAAAAATAAGCATCCGAAATTCCTTAGAAATTAAAACGTAATTCAACTAATAAAAGGTAGAATAATATAACGAGCAATTACAGATAATTTAGAATTTATTGGGGCATAGGGCAACGTTTAAAAAAAAACAAATTATTTAAGTTTCATTCTCCTCCTTTTATAATTAATACTCAAAAATGCACTGAACGAAGGTTTCGATGTTCTCTTAAATTATCAATACTACTACAGTGAACGATATTGTCATAACATGCTACACAGAAAGACTAATTAATAGCAAGTGTATCGGCAACTTATACATTGCAACCGGGTACAAATGATCCGCGCGTGGTCCCGATATTGCTACAACCGGAACAACCTCTAATTTGGTGGTACACGCAACCAAACAAAGACGATAATTACACTATAACATTTAATATTTGTAATAAAACTAAATCGTTGTTAAATCGGATCAAAATTTAATTTTGGTTTTTGGTTTTGACGAAGTTTTTTTTTTTTGGGACAAGCCCGCCACACATTCCCAACCACTGCGACTCCTGTAAGCCAGGATCTACAATGGCGACCACCGAAAAGAACACCGATCAATGAAGCTCGGTGTGTCCCAGAGAAATGAATAACTGTCTTGGAACCCGCACCGAAATTAATCAGAAAAGAAAAAGGAGGAGTAGGAAAGAATATACGTTCCACTTCCCTCCGTTGCAAGCAGGAGACAGAGAAAAACGATAGGCCATAGGCACAATAAATGGGAGTTTACAACAGGGTTAAGCCCAGTTGCCAAGCACCACGGGTACAATTTTTTTTATTTACGGGTCCTATGACGAAGTTTGTTGACGTTGCCAGCACTTCAGTGTTAAAAATAAGTTAGTAGTTCCAGCAAACTTGGTCACTATAAGTTGTGCGTTAGCCACACTCCTAAGCCTAAATAATGTCCCCTAGAACATTCCAAATAATACCGATTCAGCTGTCCCCAAAACAATATATTGTTGGGGACAACGCCCTAAGCAGAGGTCCGTGTCCCGCAGGGGGCACCCTTAGCGCAAGTTGCTTAGTTAATAATATTAATTTTATTCGTGGCTGAAGGCCTCTTTTGGCATCGCCAGAAACGGTTAAGCAACCACACTTCCCAGAAGGGTATATGAGAGGCCAGCAAAAAAATCTCCCAAGCCCTGCCCTATGTGGTCTTAGAGGAATGTGAGGTGTGACAGCAGGAGCAAATTCAAGGATGATCACGAGAGGGAACTCTGTTTCTTCGTGAAGTACTGTTTTGTTTTGTACACGTAATATTTGGAAATATCGAAACAACAAATTGATACTGAATAATGTACATTAGTTCCAAGCATTTATTCATCTAAGACTTCATTTCGGCCAAATAAAGTCCACTGCTGGACACAGGCCTCCCCAAAGATCACCACAATGACCCATATGGGTGTGTTGTGGGCACATTGGGGGGTTTTGCCATAGTCGGGTTGGCGATCGCAGTCGAGTTGTTAATGTACTCGAAGGACGCTGCTGGCCATCCTCCGGATAATCCCTTAGTCTACTTGTACGAGACCCACGGGAGGAGATGGGGTGGTGGTATTCTGAGACGGCACCACACGGCAAACTGTCCATTGTGGATTATTAATTTATTTTGTTTCATTGACGTGATAGTTGTCTGGCAGTTTAGGTATGTCATGCTCACTCAAGTGTCCTGCTGATGGTGGCGTCGTGTATCGGGTCGCTTAGTTGCCCTACAATATGGTTGAGCTGAGCGACGCTGATGCATGCATCATGCTCGTGAACGAGTGCTGTCTGTTGGGATTGGTCAGCTTAATGCTGCCATGACAATTTAATCATAAGTTTTTCTAAATATCAGGCTTGTTTAGTGTGGACTTTTTAAGAAGTTTACTTTTTTCTGCTACATTGTCCTCACATTATTTATTTTGAGAAGAATGTAATAAAAAGTACTGTCACAATTATTATGATTTAAAAAGAGTAACCATGGAGTTTCTTGCCCATTCTTCTCCATAGGAAATCAACATCTTGGAACGCGGCAACTAAAGTCTTGACTATTCATAAGGGCCTGCATATGGTTTTACATGAATAAAAATGTTTTATCTTATCTTATCTTATCTTCATCTAAGACTTGGTCACCACAAACACTGAACTATTTTATAAGAAATTGAATACAAACAAGAGCGGAAAATATAAATCTGGAATGTACGTTAATTCCATGATGTTCTGTTTCATCATTGATACAATTAAACAGTAAGTAGTTAAAGACTTATCTCAGTAACAAGAACTTTATGACTATTGTTTTTGCTAGTTTATCTTCACGCTCGTGTGGGTTCATGGATGAACTAAATTTTCTTCCCATTTCCAATCTTTTAGTACTGGTTAAGCACCTTTTCGTAATACGCCTGAGGCGGACTCGCTATTTTTTACCGGTGATCAAGATTTGCCGTGTGGTGCCGGCTCAGAATACCACCACATCTCCTCCCGTGGGTGGCGAACAAGTCGACTAAGTGATTAGCCGGAGGATGGGCAGCAGCGTCCCTTCGAGTACATTAACAACTGAACTGCGATCGCCAACCCGTCTGCCAAGCGAGGCGATTATGGCAAAACCCGCCAAAGAAGTCACAACACACCCATATCGGTCGTTGTGGTGATCTTTGGGGGAGGCCTGTGTCCAGCAGTGGACTTCATTCGGCCGAAATGATGATCAAGATAAGCTTCGTTTAGTAGCGGCATTGTACGTACTTTTCGCTTGCACGTTTATAGTAACAATGGAATGCGCCTCCCCTTGATATAATGGAAGCTCCGAGTCAATTCATGGTTGAACGTAAAGTGTGTCAAAACGTCTAGAATTTGTTGCAATCCTGATCATTCAAAACGCTGTTCATCATTCGAGTTAGTATTTATATCAGATTATTTTGTTGTATTCTATTTAAATATTTATAATTATGTAATATAATATAGTATTTATTTTTATAATAGTTTAAGTATGTATTTCTATTTTTAATTCAGTACATTTCAACATTATCTACACCTTTTTTTTATACCTTAAGTGCTTTTTATGCCAAAGGTTGAGAATGCTTCATGGTATTAAGTCCGCCTTGTGTATACTCAGTGTATACCATGTCAGCCGAATTAAGTCCACTGCTGGGCAAAAGCCTCCCCCAAAGACCGCCACATGCAGTGTTGGGGGATTTGCCATAATCACCATGCTTGGCAGGTGGGTTGGCGATTGCTGTCGAGTTGTTAATTTACTCGAAGGACGCTGCTGCCTGCTGATAATCCTAAGTCACCTTGTACGACACCCACGGGATGAGACGGGTTGGTGCTATTGGTAACCGGCACCGCACGAACTCAATGTACATAAATGTTTAAATAAATAAATAAATGATATCAGTCTGAAAGTATCCCACCCATGCCTCTTCTCATACAAAGAAGGATGGAGCACTGGTTACATTTGCTCACTGGGTGTTGTGGTCACTTCAGACCATGGATCCAGGTTTCCTTACGATGTTTTCTTTCATCTAAAGTCAATGGTTTTCACAGTTTAACTAAGAATAATATGATATATTTTTAAAAGTCACATTGGTACGTGCCAGGTTTTGAACTCGTAACGTGAAGCTTAAGAAGCGAGTCCGTAAACCTCTGGGCCAACACGATATTTGCTTCATAGCTGGTCCTCAGCCCATGAATACTCATCGTTGATGTTTCTTTTTTGTTGTTGAACAACGTCGCCCCACTCTAGGATTTCTCCTGTCGTGTGTGCGTTTACAGACATGAATTCCACATACAATACACCCAGACCCGGAACAATTACCTGCAGATCATACAAATATTTGTTCCTTGTGGGAATCGAACCCGTGGCCTGCTGCACCAACCGTGCCGTCGTGTGGTACTCCAACACTGCACTATAATGAACACCACGCTTAAGAGGGCTTGCTCAATGGCTTAGTGGCCACAAACACCCACCTACATAAACCTACTTCCCTCAGCGTGGTGACTACGGGAAATATACCATGGCCATTGGGCCATGACATTCTAAGTATTGCCCGAAATCGGCCGGTAATTACTAGTATTTTTTTTCCTTTAAAAAACCATTGCCCCACACTAGGATTTCTCCTGTATCTTGGGTGCGTTTACAGACCCGAAACAACTACCCGCAGAGCGTACAAATATTTGTTCCGTGCGGGAATCGAACCCACGACCCAGAGCGCAGCAGCCCACTGTATCAGCCACTGCACCAACCGTGCCGTCATTAAGCAAGAGCTGATGTTATTATTGCGATATCTTACATAACTTGCTAACTTGTTCATGAAATAATTCGAAAAGGACAGATTGAATCGTTTATTCTTTATAGTTTATACAGTAATTAGATTCTAACGAACACTTCTATTTATCATATTCAAATCACCGAGGGCAAAAAACCTCTCATCAATTCGGCCGAATGAAGTCCACTGCTGAACACAGGCCTCCCCCAAAGATCACCACAACACCCGATATGGGTGAGTTGTGGGCTCATTGGGGGGTTTTGCCATAATCGCCACGCTTGGCAGACGGGTTGGCGATCGCAGTTGAGTTGTTAATGTACTCGAAGGACGCTGCTGCCCATCCTCCGACTAATCCCTTAGTCGACTTTTACGACACCCATGGGAGGAGATGGGGTGGTGGCATTCTGAGCCGGCACCACACGGCAACGGTACGCGGTTTGCTATATGTACATGCATATATGCACACACTATAGCTGCGTCTCGTAACGGTGTCGCGAATCCACAAATTTTATCTCATCTAAGAATATGCGTACCACTCTAAAAGAAGTTTTCACTAAAAAAAAAATATTTATTGCTATAAAATGTTGACTTCTGTCGGCACTCCCGGAGTGCAACCCGTATTTTTTTTTAATGATCATTTATCATTCGTTTGTGTCAAATATTTGTGAACCATTGGTCATATACTATTGGAAATACGGAAACCGGAGCCCGTGTGGTGTCCGCATTAAGACTATAGTGCCACTCCTTCTCGTTTCGTGGATATCCTAAAACTAAGGGACTCTAAACCTTTTTTTTTTTATTGGTGTCTAGTGGAAACTCTACATGGAACTTCCTTCACCCCGGGGTAGGGCGAAGGGGTATGCTGGACTCCTACCGGCTAAAACCACTGGAGCGGTCATCTTCGGCACCGAAGGGGGGCTCCAGGTTCTCGTAAGATCAGGATAGAGCCGCCCATTGGTGCCACGCCTTTAGGCACATCGCGGAGGGGATGACTGTAAAGCGGTCACCCCCTCTAGCGGAGGGAGAGTGACTGCAAAAAGGTCGCCCCCCCCAGGCACTTCTCGGGGAGGATTGTAAAGGATCCCTCCAAGCCTCGCTGTGCGCTGTGCTGCGCACACGGCGACACGTGGCCACGTGCGCGCCACCGTCTTCCCGGGGGTCGCTCGGTGTGAGAACGCAGACTCCCCAATCGGCGCGCCCGCGACCCCCGACCCCCCACCATGTAGTGACGGCTCAGGCGTGTTGGACTTGGGAGCCAGGACGCTTGTTGCCCCGGCGCCGTCTCGTCCTTCTCCGTGCGGGAAGGGACTCTAAATCTAAGGTATAGGCAGCTGCGTATCATTTATGGAACAGTAGCTGTTCTGCAATCACCAACCTGCCTGCCTCATAAGAAAGCCCAAGGTCACTCAGCGAGCTATGGAGAGAGCTATGCTTGGTATTTATCTACGAGATCGAATCAGAAATGAGGAGATCCGTAGAAGAACTAAAGTTATCGACATAGCTGCAAGGATTAGTAAGCTGAAGTGGCAATGGGCAGGGCACATTGCTTGTAGAACTGATGGCCGTTGAGGCAAAAAGGTTCTCGAATGGAGACCGCGCACCGGAAAACGCAGCGTGGGACGACCTCCAACGAGGTGGACAGACGACCTGGTGAAGGTCGCTGGGAGTCGTTGGATGAGAGCGGCATGTGACCGCTCGTTGTGGAGATCTAAGGGGGAGGCCTTTGTTCAGCAGTGGACAACCTGTGGCTGATATGATGATGATGATGATGAACCTGCCTGCTGAGTGTGGTGAATACTGGCAAATTTACCGACATGACGACATTTGTGGAAGTATATTTATGTGGAAGGCCTTAGTTCAGCAAGTATTTGTTGTGGCTGATGTGAAGGTACACTATTGGATACTCGAGGATACTCACACAGCAAGATGTTTCTTTATTTAAACCAATGATATTATATATTAAAAAAAGCAGATATGTTACATGCGTGCCAAAAGTAAGATCCAAAACTCCCCCAATTGTAGCACCTCGCAATCAGTTCGCCCAAGACAGGACAACGAGCACACACTGTCACAATCTGTGTTGTTTTATTAAGTAGTAACAATGCCGTCGTGCGTATAGAAAATGCACAAACTATCAAGCAAAAACAAATAAAGATTTCATACCACACGTGAGTAACAGACTATATAAAATATTTTAATAAAAATACTATTCAAATTGTCTATAGAAAAATATTCTCGAACAAAACACAGGCCAAGCAAAGAAAAGAGACAACACATATTTTAACACAGGTGCGACAAAGACATCGAGTTCACGTGTTGTCATTTTAGATGGCCATCTCTTTTACTCTCGTAGTTGTATCTTCTTTCTTACAGCATAAGTGTGTAGTTTTATAGCTTTATACCTACATACAATTTGCCGTGTGGTGCCGGCTCAGAATGCCACCACCCCATTTCATCCCGTGGGTGTCGTAAAAGTCGACTAAGGGATTAACCGGAGGATGGGCAGCAGCGTCCTTCGAGTACATTGGCAACTCGACTGCGATCGCCAACCCGTCTTCCAAGCGTGGCGATTATGGCCAGACTCCCCAATGAGCACACAACACACCATATCGGTCGTTGTGGTGTTCTTTGGGGGAGGCCTGTGTCCAGCAGTGGACTTCATTCAGCCGAAATGATGACCTACATACAGCAAGACTGAGTTTTGCGTGACATTTAATATGGACGTAACATATCTATGTTTTATTATCATTGATTTAAACAATGAGATCATTAGCTGATGAATGATTATGAATTTGACACTGAATAAGCACAGATAAATTAAATACTACTGCGGACAAAACTAAGAATTCTAGTAATGAGAATCTAACTAGTTTTTTTTATAATATTTAATGACGAGAAGATCAGGTTATTCGCCTGGAGATAAGCTTCATACCTGCCATAACAATTGTAATGATATCCAGTGCGTGGCACCACACTCCGCTCGTCTCCTCAAGACATCATTGATTTTTTGTCTTATACCGTGTGGTGCCGGCTCAGAATACCACCACCCCATCTCCTCCCGTGGGTGTCGTAAAAGTCGACTAAGGCATTAGCCGGAGGATGGGCAGCAGCGTCCTTCAAATACATTTACAACTCAACTGCGATCGCCAACCCGTCTACCAAGCGTGGCGATTACGGCAAAACCCCCCAATGAGCTCACAACACACCCATATAGGTGGGTGTGGTGATCTTTAGGGGAGGCCTGTGTCCAGCAGTGGACTTCATTAGGCCGAAATGATGATGTTATTTTAACATTACAAACAGTCACTTCAATTTTATTTACTTGTATAGAATCTCCCCCGAACCGTACACGCGTTGACACGTATTATTTTGTGCTTGCATATTTAAATCGCAAACTGGTGTTGAAAGTTAATATCTAACCGAAAAATAAATACTGTTGTGTAACTAAGACAATAAGCTACGTAGTGTACAAAATAGTTTATAAGTCTACTCAGTGGTTAAGAAGTGAACACAAGTTATATCAAAAGCGGTTGCAATAATACTGTTTAAACACCTGTGAAGCTCATGAGTCATTGTGCTAACGTACTCGCAGAGCGGCGCGACCGGCGACAACGACCGATCTTCATTCGTAATACATATCGTCGCTTCAAGGAGATACGATCGGCTCGCTCGGCTGCACTCGGCTGTCGCCCGGAGTAACGAACATACATAGACGACATCAACACTAATCGCTGCTCCTATGCATGGGCGTTAAAGTTAGTAACAACAAATAACTTCTTATCATTATGCCACTAAACCGAACACCTCCCACCTCACCGCACCACTCGACGTCATCGTTAACAGCCCCCGAATGTAAACAACAAGCATCTATAAATTTAACGAACACCTTAAATGAGTCATTGTTGCAACACTGCGAGTCGGCTCCTGATCTTCATTCGCTAACGGCCAACATTACGGAGCGTAAAAAAAGGAAGCTGACTGATGATGATTGCAGTGTTTCTGTAATGATTAAGGAACTGTTCACAAATTTTTCTAAAGAACAGGAAAGGCGCTTTCAGGATTTACAAACCACAATTAGTAAACTAAACGAACAAAATGTTGAATTACGAAAAAGCGTTAACTTAATGTCCGAAAAATATGATGAGTTTCTACTTCGCATTTCTTGTCTCGAGTCAGAAAAACAAGAAGATAAAAAGACAATCCGTCAGCTTGAAGAAAAACTCGAACTATTAGAGCGCAAATCTCGTGTTTCTGGAATCGAAATACGTAATATTCCTAAAACGAGCGGAGAAACAAAAGACAACTTATGCGACGTAATGGTGAACCTAGGGAGAACCATAAATGTTGAAATCGACCGATCTTGCATCAGGGACACTTACAGACTTAATGCTAAAGATGGATCAAATCCTGTGATTATAGATTTTACTTCAGTATTAACTAAAGAAAAAATTATTAAGGGGGTTAAGAGTTTTAATAAAACCAGAATTAAAGGTGAAAAGTTAAATACAACTCATTTGAACCCACAGCATCAATTTAAGCCTTTGTACGTGTCTGAAACCTTAACACATAAAACGCACAGAATGTATTACCTGGCCCGTTCATTCAAAAAGAATTATGGATATGCATTCTGCTGGACTTCAAATGGGATAGTATATCTCAAGAAAAATGTAGACTCATCCCAGATTCGCATTGCCACTGATCTGGATCTGGACAAGCTAAGAAATTCAGAATGACTATGTTTAGATAAAACTAACCATTTAATGGGAAAACCTCTAATGCACGCTTTTTGTTATTTAACTAGCTCAGATTTCTATGTCGTTTTCTTGAATGATAAAATAGTCCATTTAAAACATACATATTATTTACTCATATACTCACATACTTATTTATTTACTATTTATAATAAGATTAACTCACATATCAAATCAAACGCCACACACATACCTAATTTATCAATGAAACATACATTACAAAACTATATTAACATCACATACACAAACCTACTAAGCACAAGCATACTACGGCACAAAACCCATGTTCTCGTTCATACTCTTTTTTTGATATACCTGAAATACGAATATTTCGATTATTTAATAAATAACAACTTTATATTTCTGCAGCTGTCGTCTATTTTAGTTTTTTGGCGTTTGTACAACTCAGTACTTATTGCGTTACTCAATAGTTATTCGATGGTTACCATTTACTTAGTTCCTTATCTTTCACATAATAATATGATACCAATTTTTACTAAATGTATATTTGACAATCATATTTCACCTAACAAACATTCGGTAACTTAGATGAATTAACAGAGAACATTGATAAGGTAACTGTATCTGAATCATTGCATGCCGAAGTTGAAGAGTGCCATAGAATTATCTTACCGACTTCTGAGAGCCTTATAGTTCTTACCCAAAACATCCGCAGTATAAATTGCAATATGACAGGATTCGAAATATTATTACGAAGGCTTAAGCTTGAGTGTGACGTACTTGTTCTTACAGAATGCTGGCTGTCGTGCACAAATAGAATACCTAATTTAATAGGATACAGATCGAGTGCGACTAAAAGAAATATCAAACAAAATGATGGGGTAGTCATTTATTATAAAGAACACCTGCGTTTTACCCTTGAGGAACCAAATTTTAACGAGGGAAACTGTTTGATTGCAACACTCAAAAATCAAATAGCAATTATTGCGATATATCGATCTCCATCTTTTTCCAACATAGACTCATTTCTTCGATCTTTAAATGATATCTTAACAAGCTACTCTCATTTTAATAACATAATAATCGTAGGGGATATAAACATTGCGATAAACTTCAATAAAATTGATCTACACGGTGAACGTTACCTTAATTTGGCTGCTAGTCATGGCATTTTGCCGGCACATACATTAATTACACGGCGAGAAAGTGAAACATGTATTGATCATATTCTCCTTAAAACTAATAGTCCGTCCATTACTATTGTTCCCGAGGCAACTTTGACTGATCATTACCCTGTCTTATTATGTATGAACTTTAATAAAATCTACCAATTCTCGAAAACAACAATTAGGAAAGTTAACAAAAATAGCCTTAAACAAGACATCGCAAAAATTGATCTCGCTCCAGTTTATGAATCGCAAAATCCAAATTTTTCGCTTACTTATATTACCCATTGCCTACAAAATGTAATTGAAAAAAACACCAACGTTATTACCTTATCGAGACGAAACAAGATCATAAAACCGTGGATAACACAAGGATTGCTGCGTTGCATGAGACACAGGGACAAATTACATAAAAAATCTAAGCTTTCCCCGGATAATGTAACATTAAAGTTAACTTATACGCGATATAGAAACTTTTGTAACACCATACTCAAAAGAGTAAAAAGAGCCTATGAAAAAAATCTAATACAAACAGCACAAAACGATAACAAGAAGCTGTGGAAAGTAATAAAAGATATCACTAACACTAATAAGATTTTAAATAGTCCAAATGAGCTTCTTTCTCTATCAGTTTCTCCCCAACAATCCCTTAACAACGTTAATAGTTTCTTTGTGAATGTAGGCAGATCATTGGCAGATAAAATCAAACAAAAAAACTCAAATCCAGCCAGCGATACTGGGAGTAACTCTCGTTGCCCTTCTGAGCTTAACTCTTTTGTTCTACACGATACGGATGAAGATGAAGTCGATCGTATTATTACTAATTTAAAAACAGATAGTGCAACTGGTTTTGATGGTATTAGTAGCAAATTCTTAAAAGAATATAAAGAAGTTCTGATTCCCCCACTTACTTACATCTTTAACACCTGTCTTCACAGCGGAATATTCCCTGTAAACTTGAAGAAGTCTGAAGTTTGCCCGATATATAAGAGCGATGACAGAAATCGTATCACTAATTATAGGCCTATATCTATACTTCCTTCGATATCAAAGATTTTGGAGCGAATAATCAACTCAAGACTCACAAGGTATCTTGAAAATAGAAATTTACTTTCAGCAAATCAGTACGGATTCCGAAATGGAAAATCTACTGAACAAGCTGTAAATAGACTTGTCAGTTATCTCAGTGACAACTTAGACAAAAAAAGAAGATGCCTTACTATCTTCCTAGATCTAGCTAAGGCTTTTGATACGATATCTGTCACCGTACTCTTGGCTAAGCTGGAAAGACTGGGAATTAGAGGTACGCAATTAAAACTTTTTGAAAGTTACCTTACTGATCGACGACAATGCGTACGGGTAGGCAGCTTTACCAGCTCTGACCTCCAAATTTCTCATGGGGTCCCACAGGGCAGCATATTGGGACCAACCTTATTTCTCGTATATATCAACGACCTCACAAATATCAAACTTCACCAGGGCGAGATCATTTCTTTTGCAGATGACACTGCCCTACTTTTTTCCGCCGATACCTGGAATGAGGTCTTTGATGTTGCCCAGTGTGGATTCAGTACCGTCAGAGACTGGCTTAGTAAGAATATTTTAACATTAAATATTAATAAAACTAAGTATATATGTTTTGGTATTCGTCCGGACATGGAACTTAATAACACCAATTGCATCATACCACATGAATGTACTTCTTATAATACTTGCACATGCACTAAATTAGAACAGGTGAATTCTATTAAATACCTAGGCGTTACCATTGACGGAAGTCTTAATTTTAAAGACCACATAAAAATATTAAGCGGACGCGTCCGAAAACTAATCTACATCTTTAAAAACCTAAGACATGTCGCTGATCCTCTCCTACTGAAACGAATATATTTTGCCCTCTGTCAGTCTCTTATAACATACTGTATATCCGCATGGGGAGGAGCCCCAAAAACCACGTTGAAGCCGATTGAGGTGGCGCAACGTGCAATCCTAAAGGTTAGCACATTCAAATCAATACTTTTCCCTACCACGCTACTCTACCAATCCTGCGCAGTGCTAACCGTGAGACAACTATTCCTTCTGAAAATAACTATGTTACAACACACAAATCTTCATTATGATCCCCAGATCTTAAATAAACGAATAAACCATGCGGTTTGCACGCGAATAAATTCTTACAAAACTAAATTTATAACCAAATTTTTTAACTTTCTTGGACCATACATCTACAATAAACTAAATAAAAATCTAAATATATACTCACTAAATGGAGAGAGTTGTAAAAGAAGGGTATCTGAATACTTGCAGTGTCTCACCTATGATGAGACTGAGGAACTACTAAACATACCAAGATAGGCAGAACCTACTAAGTCTATGGTACCAAATCCAATATTGGACTGGATATTCATTACCAACTCAGTATTTATTTTCACACACATTACTCACTATAGTACATGAACACACCACACTACACATCTACTCATCCTCTCACAGTCACTCCTGCACACTATCATGCCACACAAAGAGAGGAACACTTACACACTTAGCATACTCACAGTCAAACTCAAACAATTACTCCAATGTCCAATTACTATGATATATAGGATATATAGGATATAACTAACTGAATAAATCTGTTTAGAAATCATATAAACCTTTATAACAGTACCAATACCATGTACCTAGAAATAAAATCTATAATGCTAGCGCTTAAGAATTTATGTTTAACGTAACTCGAGGGGATTGGCGCTGAAGGTCGAAATACAGGTTCCTCCTAGTTCGGCTTCAGATGCTAAGACTTTTGTGTACATATAATCTATTTCTAAAGCATTCATTTTGTAAACCATGTGTACTAGTTTTGTGAAATAAATATAAAATATAAAAAAAAATAAAAAAAAATATAAAAAATAGATAAACCAATTACTGGCCCCTATGTAACGTCAGAATTTTAGTTGGACGGTTCCAATTAGTTGATCCTATGGAGAAGAGCCGTCAAGGAACTCCAGGGTACTCTTATAAAATACTTAAGCTTACAATGTTGAACTAGATACTATCACCTGAAACCCCATGTGGTTGAAAGTAGTGGGTTATACGATAAAACAAAACTGCACAATACATCTAATCTTATCAAGTGATAATTTATCGCCCTTTCGAGTGAAGTAGGTAGGTACATCTCAAATAAATATGAAATTCACAGTCACAAATTATAAAAATTAAAATATTCCGTGTCATCATCGTATCAGCCAATGGTAGTCCACTGCTGGACAAAGACCTCCCCACGGGTTGCCACAATTGTGTCGTCATTTTGGTCAATTTGGGGGGAATTGGCCAGTACTCACCACGCTTGGCAGGTGGGTTGGTGAGCGCAGTATGGCTACTGTTCGACAGGAGGGATGCTACTGCCCATCCCCCTGGTTTACAGTCCCTTAGTTTCCTTTAACGAAATCCACGAGAGGAGATGGAGTGGTGCTATATTCTTAATCCGGACACCACATTTAGTCCATGTGGTTCTAGGAAAAAAATAGACCCACTACCGCTTCCCACGCATGGGTGTCGTAAAGAACGACTAAAAATGGATATCAAGAAGGTGGGATGCAACATCTTGGCTTGCGTTTTTTAAAGATATTTTTATTCAAATTTCTGCCGGGACAAGCATGTCAGTCGCTTGGTGATAACTTGATAAGCGACATGCCTGCATAACAATTAGAATGCTACCCGGGACTAATTCTGCGAGGCACCACACTAGGCTCGTCAGCTTGAGACGTAAAGTTATTTAGTCTCTTATGCCCAGTAATGTCACTAGCTACAGTACCTAACCGGATCACAGTAATGTCTAAAGTTAAAACATTACTGCTTAGCGGCGAAAATTTAGCACTGGGGCACCTACCTTTTTTTATTGATGTCCAGTGAAAACTCTACATGAACTTCCTTTGCCCCAGGGAAGGGCAAAGGGGTATGCCGGACTCCTATCGGCTAAAACCACTGGAGCGGTCGTCTTCGGCACTGAAGGGGGGATCCAGGTCCTCGTAAGGTCACACTAGAGCCGCCCATTGGTGCCACGCCTTAAATACATCACGGAAGGGATGACTGTAAAGCGGTCACCGCTAGAAGGGAGGGACGATAACTGTAAAAAGGTCAACCCCCAGATACTTCTCTTTGGGGGTACCTATCTATCCGGCTTCTTGCAATAAGAAACCCACCACTACTATAATCAATGGTGATTATGGCAGTATCCCCTACGACCGCTCATTGAAGTGATCATTAGGAGGCCCATGTTGGTTGGATGATTACGGGCGTATGTGTGTGTTTATGTAGATCGTGAAATAGTTACCAACTATTTCTCACAATCGGTTATTACAAAGATACAGGTGTGGTGCCGGCTAAGAATACCACCACCCTGTCTCATCCCGTGGGTGTAGTAAAAGGCGACTATGGGGTTCGGCGTAGAATGAGCAGCAGCATCATTTTTTTTTAAACATTGCCCCACACTAGGATTTCTCCTGTGTCGTGGATGCGTTTACAGACATAAATTCGACACACAATACACCCAGATCCGGGACAACTACCTGCAGATCATACAAATATTTTTTCCGTGCGGGAATCGAGCCCGTGTCCTGGAGCGCAGCAGCCGACTGTATCAACCACTGCACCAACCGTGCCGTGTTCATCCATATCCTTTGAGTACATTTATAATACAACTGCAATCGCCAACCCGTCTGCCAAGCGTGGCGATTACGACAAAATCCCTAATGAGCACACAACACAAACCCGTGCCCGTCGTTGTGGTAATTTTTGGGGAAGGAGAAGAAGAAGTGCAGCAGTGGATGTTTTTCGACTATAAAGAAGATATGATGATGAAAAACAAGTGACATCACTCACAGTGTATTTCCTTTACTTTCAGATCTAGGTGAACGCAACAATAAATATGATTCACTTCTTAAAGGAAAACCAATCGCCAATAAGTCATATAACTGCCTTGATTATTACGAGTACCTAATTATTATGCAGAAAACGTTACTGTTATAATGAGGTTGGTTATGGATCTCAAGAGTTTTTGATTTCAACCTCAATGCTGAAATCTTAATGCGTTCCGTTGAATGTTCTATTCTATTCTATTATATTATATATTCTATTCGTTGTATTCTGAGCCGGCACCACACGGCGATCATCATATTTATTTATTAGATCAAAGATAATTATTTATTATATTATTCGCGTGGACGGACACTTCCGTAATTCAATACAAGTAAAAAGCATTCAAATAAAGCGTTTCATTTACGAGCTCACCTCAAGATCTCGTTTTATTACACTACCCTCATAACAACAGACGATAGTAAATAATATGTCCACTGCTGAACATAATTATGTAGGCTAAGCACCAAACGCATAATGTCATAATCACAACGCTTGGTAAATATATCAGTGTAAATAAGCTGTAATAAGTAAAGTATTAAGTAAATTGTTACTAACATACTATGGACTTGATCTGAATTAAACGTATTTATTATTATTATAATAAGCAAAAGAGATGATCATGTTGCTTATCCTCTTACTAATTCCTTAGTTACCTCTGCTATACCACCAAGAAAGAGTGGTGGTCTGTTCCGTGCTAGAAGCTACACAGCGGGAATATGAGACTTACGGTTAAATACTGAAATCCCACTTAATTTTAATCCCGCTTTGAGCCGCCCAGTTTCCTACCGAAAACGGGTTTCTCGAATAGTCGAAGCGGGACTTAAACTGGCGTTTCAACATTCGGCCATAAGTCATTAATAAATCAATATTTTAAACAGTTCCTATTTTTAAGCAAACATTAGGTAAGATTAAGAAACACATTAGGCAAAACATCACATAAAATGCAAATGCAACAATATTTATAAATATAAATAGTCAACACAGACGTTATTGTCTAATTTGCATCAAAAAACGAAAAAATCAAATGACACATTATAATAAAACAATTTTAGACGGATTGCATCGCGTATATTATAGATTTTTGTTTTATTGACGACATCATCCTGCGACCACGAACCCTGCAAAGTGTTCGAAACGTCAGAAAAAACAAAAATCTATAATATACGCGATAGCATCCGTTTAAAATTGTTTTATTATTTCATCAATAATTTAAACATAGCTGTTGCAAAAGAAAATTAAAATATCTCTTGACTTTTAAATAACGAGCCATAATCGAATTCAAGCTATCATATATGTTAGTAGTAAAAAAAAGAAAATTGAAGTTTAATTACCTTTTTTGACAGCAATTTCTTCTTCACCAGCCATTTTTAAAAAGGTATGAAAAACAAAACAATATCCCAGCAATATTACGATATTTTACGTACAACAAAAAGTAGTCTAAAATACTATTAGATTGTTTTTGTTCCAGTTTTATGTGGATAATTTTAACACCATAATAAAATAACACTTATTTTAAAAATTAAATTTCGAACGTAGCGCGCGATCTACGCTCCAGTGTTGCGCGCGCGCTACCTGTCGATAGACTCGATCGGCTTTTTTAATCGCAATAGCATCTCAGTCAATGCCACGGACGAGTTACGTAATAGCGAAACTAATGCTGTTTCCATTGTGTATGGTGTAACAGAATCGTTTTGCCCCAGTTCACAGGTCAGTTAACATTTTTCTTGTAAAATTTTGTGTTTATATTCGTATCATCATCATATCAGGCAAAAGACACTGTTCACGCACGTATTCGTCTTTGCCCAATTCGAATCTGCCGCCTTATGTCTTGGCGCCGGACGGCACGATGTCACGTGGGACGCGTCGACCAATCACAAACGCTCGAGTCGGTTTCCCCTTCATGGCGGTTGCAACCAAAAACGGAACGGGCCCTCTCGCGGTGTAATTCTCGAATATTGATAACGGCTTGTTTTAATGCTGTGATTTATGCATAAACTATTAATTGGTGTGACTACGGTGTGCTATTTGTGTTAGTGAACTTTTCCACACGGATCCTGAACTTTGGCAGCCGACATCCACGTGCCTGCACATCTTCAAGTACCACGGCAAAGGTAGGTGGATTTGATTGGGTTGCGTTACGTGCGGTTTGGAGTTTAGGTTCGGCCTACTGGCCCTATAGGTATATACTGTTAGATCGCTAGAAGTAATAATGTTGAAACTAGATATCCACTGCCAATTATTTATTTTACTTCTTATTACAAATGGTTAAGATACATATTTTTAATCTTCCTTTCACAATCGCAGCTGCTAAGTAAGTAACATTCTAACTCACAAAAATGTACATATATATTCTCCTACCTACCACGGATAATTATTAATTAATCAATACAATGTTTCATTACTGATTTTGATACTGTAAGGCGACATATCGTACTAAATAAAACTATTCTAAAATACTTTGAATATATAAACAAATTATTTAAATAAACAACATTAAATACATAATCAAAACATTAATAAACAAAACCAACTGATCTTATTTGACACGATAATCAAGACAATATTTTATTATTCATTTCAATTATCTAAATAAATATTTGTTTAAACTAACATAGGATAACACAATTATACTAATCCACACAACTAATCGTTTGGTCGATTACCATATAATTAACAAATACTATGCAAAAAGACCTGTACAGAACATTACTATATAAAATTAATACAATAATTACAGGTATTTTAACAACTCGTCCATCCTGATAATTGTATACACGTCCTCGTGTAATACAAACAAAGAAATAGAAAGATTACATTAC
This sequence comes from Diloba caeruleocephala, assembly GCA_947459985.1. Taxonomy (NCBI): domain Eukaryota; kingdom Metazoa; phylum Arthropoda; class Insecta; order Lepidoptera; family Noctuidae; genus Diloba; species Diloba caeruleocephala. The sequence goes on along the minus strand of OX381616.1, from coordinate 1,177,730 downwards.
GATATCTGAACTATCCCATTTTTTTTACCTTTTGTATCTATATAAAATAAATAAAATTGAAGGTATGTTTGTAATGTTAAAATAACAGCTTTTTACTAAATGCATATGAAAATATATATTATTGTCTGTTCGTCTATCTATTGCTTCCCACTAATTTCTGAAATGGCTAGACCGATTTCTACGGCACTTTCACTGGCAGATAGCTGATGTTATAAGGAATAACTTGAGCATCTTTTATTTTAGAAAAATAATTAGTGTTCCGGACAAAAGAAATAAAATCCATGAAATCCTATATATTATACATGCTCTATGTCAAGTGTCGTATGCTGAAGTACTCTAAATTATATATAAATAATCCAATTTCTTTTAGTTTAATTTGGAGGGTGAAGCCGCGGGTCCCAGCTAGTTTACAATACAATACAATACATCTTTATTATTAGGTACCAACAAATGCTTGGTAAGCTCATATCTTTATATGAATATAAATCGTATGAGTACTAATGTAAACGTTCGTGAGTGTGATTGCTAAAACTTATAAATTCATTCATTCGATGTTTCGGAAACATGGATATGTAATATATATTTAACAGTAAATACACTTTGTTGCACTAGTTAAACTTGTCTATTACATGGCACACCACTTATGCACTTCATATTTTACACATTGCACGCCTTATGCATTTCGTACACTTCACATTGCACACCTCTTGCATATTATACACAAGGAATCACACACCTCGTGCTTTGCATTATTTGTAGATGACACATCTCATGCATCACACACCTTATGCATCGCACGCTTTATGCAACGCATATTTTGTAGATCACACACCTTGTGCATTTAATAAACTATGCATCGCACACCTTGTGCTTCGCATATTTCATAGATCGCACACCTTGTGCATTTTATACATTATGCATCGCACACCTTGTGCTTCGCATATTTCATAGATCGCACACCTTGTGCATTTTATACATTATGCATCGCACACCTTGTGCTTCGCATATTTCGTAGATCGCACACCTTGTGCATTTTATACATTATGCATCGCACACCTTGTGCTTCGCATATTTCGTAGATCGCACACCTTGTGCATTTTACACAATATGCATCGCACACCTTGTGCTTCGCATATTTTGCATACCGCACACCTTGTGCATTTAATATACTACGCATCGCACACCTTGTGCTGTTTTCACATTGATTTTGCATACACAAAGATAATATCAGAAAACAATTTGTAGTAACGATTGTGAATTTATTACTTTTACCCTGCTCATTACACTCTATTTTCCATCTACCTCATCTGATTTTTCACTATCACTCTCTTTGTTCTCTGATAAATCATTCCCATTTTCACCATAACTTACACCCCTTTATAAGCTAACGAACTTTTCTTAGTCATCAAAGTATCGATAACTTTATACCTATCATTATCGAATATTTTTATTATTCGACACGAACCTGATAACTTACGTTACAATTTTTACTCTCAACTTTATTCAGTCTCTTTTTCTATCATAACGAGCCTCCTAACTTAAATTTTCGTGGATTTTTAATCCTCGCTTCCATCCCCCCTTTTCATAGAATTTTCCTTTTGCTTGATTTGCACCCATTAACATGATATTCGACTTCTTTTCTTACTCTTTTTACGTTATAAATTTCATCCTGTTTATCATCATTTTCACAAAATTCTAACTTTATTTCAGATATAATACAGCCTTTATTAGTACTATTAAGTTTAAGTTTTTCCTGCACCTTTATTTACGGAATTATTTGGGCCCCATCGGACCTACAGTAAGCGGTCGTCCCATAAACGTCCATCTTTTCTGTAGTTTTGAGCGGACAGAGAATTGTTCCGTTGTACCCCTCCACTAGACCAGTAGCCCGTGGAGGCGGCATTTAAAATGTGTTTCGTACCAATCTCACTCATTAAAGTTTTAAATTTAAAGCTTGTATAAAATGTACCTTGGTCAGTAATCAACCGACCAGGTACACCGAATGTACCAACATAGTCACGCAAAACCGCGACAGAACAGCATGAATTTTAATTTTTGACGGCTTTTAAAACTATAAACTTTCGGAATCGTCTACAACATACTAGAATATACGAGTTCTTTCTTTTACTTTTATTATTATTATTACTATCCAAACATACATTCACATACTTTTTAAATGAATCAACGCATTCGCGGGAATCGATAGTGGTATTTTATGCGTTCAAGTGTCTTATTGAATCCAAAGCGTCTCTTTGAATGCTGTATTCCGTCATGATTCTTTTGCAAAATCTGCTATCTACAGCCCTCTGGTACAACCGACCTAAATCCATATTCGGTTCCCCGGTATAAACTAGATCCTTCATTATTTCACCATTTATTTATTATTTTTCCTGCTATTAAATGTTGTAGGTTTTAAAACGCCATTATCTTGATTTTGTTAATACTGCACCATGTTTGCTCGAATATGTCTGTATTCGAGTTTCTAACTTTGGGTCATAAAATGTAAAGCAGGACGCGAAGTCAAAGCAACTAAGTTTTATGAACGCATTGAATTGTCCTACAAACTCACGTCACACCCTTTTTCAATAAAATTGTCAAAAGATGCTTAATTTCAGCAAACCCTCTAATAAAACACGTAAAGAAGGAAGTTTATAGGGCTAACCTATAAATTATCTTACGTTATGGCTGTGGAGTGGAAAACTGCCTACCGACTCTGTTGTACGTAAACCTGGTCGTATACCATGTTCAGATACCTCAAACCCAGAATAACCTTGAAAGAAATAATATTTTTGTGTGGTCAAATTAAGCTCGGGTTATTTTTCAAGTATTATTCGTAACTTATCGATACCGTGCTTAAAACTTTTGGACGGGACCATATGTCATACATATAGGCTAACGCGGTGTAGCATAGAACTGTCCGTCTGGTATAAAACAAACATAGTCTTAGCTTTAGACTCTTCAATTAAGCCAATTTGGTAGTAGCTAGAAGCCATATCAAGGGCACCAAAGACCTACTTCTGGCCAACCTATCAATTTGGTCCTCCATCCGTGGAACCTGATAATGCTGTTTAGATGTCTCTCTATTTAATGCGCGGTAGTCCACGCATAACCGCTAATCTCCGGTATTCTTCTTTGCTGCTATTATGGGTGAAGCTACCTTACACCTCACCTTATGTGAGGTTGACTCCCTTATGATTTTATGCTTCAAGAGATCATCTAACATATAATTTTATCGATTTACAACATTTTAAATTTTAATTTGCTTTACATCTAGTATTGTCTTTGTTAGACGTCATTTCTAACCTACTGCTAGTCTTACGGATTTCCACGTGGGACCGCTCCGTAGTGGTCTGTCCTAGTAAAATGTTGTAACTCAATGAATCGTCTGAACTGACCAAATCGACCACTATTATAACTCCATCTACAAACAACTCTAAGTTGTATATAATTAGCGGATATATGATCGCGTTGCCGAATCCATGCAAGGAAGGTAAGTTTTTATGTTAAGTTTATGTATCACGTAAAAGTGATGGCCCAAAACATTTTTGACTTTTTAAATTAATAATCGTAACAAATTTTGATAGTTTTATTTTGTCATAATGTCTTAACTTCAGCCCTTTCCTTTTTGATTTATCTCATACAATTAGGATCAGTATGACCTTATACTTTCATACACTTTTGACATATCGGGAGAGGTTTTTGACAATTAGAATCCACATGTCAGACCTCATGGCAATTGAAATATCTTAAAACTCAATTATCTACTACTTTCAGTAAATTTCGCGATAAATCTAACCCTTAAAAACCCTAACCACTTATCAACATTATCCATGAACTGATCCATCTTCTATGCGGTACACTATGCAGTCTATAAATTTCCGGCCCAATATAATTCATCGTAATAATCCTCTAAGTCATGCTTTTAAATTAAGCATTTCTGTTAATAAATGTTCATCACATTAGTAAGAAAAGGAGCTTTAAGCTTTTATTGCCATATATCCCATGTGAGTATAACAGAAGATTGCCCCTCATATCAACGCTTCGCTATTTGCATCAATTTCGGTAGAGCGTAATGAGCAGTTTGTTTACTATCCCGACCATAGATCTCAGCACATTCGTTAACCAAGTAAGTATCGTTTGGTTTCTAACTTTGGGACCAAACTCAGGTAGGACATTAAAGGATGTATATTTTTGTTTTTTAGCTTTCGGATTTACGGTTGCTATAGCTTGTAAAGGTTATTTATTGTCTCGATCAAATCGACACTAGTACGAGAACTGTTGCTACTTGGTGTACAAACTGTGTTCATAGGCGGTGTGTAAGAATGTTGATCTGGTACTAATTCCATCTTTCGTCGATGGGTTCCCAACGTAATAGAATTTTCTGATTAAACGCGCAGATGAGGGTACGTTGAGACGCAACAGTCATTGCTATTAAGCGGCGTGCTCTCTTTCTTATGATATGAGCGACCTCGGTCAAAGTCAAGTTCAAACTATTAGAATAACATTACGTACCTTCAGATGATGATTCAGTCCACGAAGAGTGCGACATACGCTTACGGTACCTCCGGATATGTTGTCGATCCTTACTTCGAGATTGCAACCGTGATTCATGACGTGATTGCCGCTTCTCATCACGATTTCGTAAAGCTCGTTCACCGTCTCGATGTTGGGACTTCCTCCTTGATCACACTGACGACATCGAGCGTCTTCGGGACGCAATCTGGGTCGCGTCCATTTTTATAATTTAAATCGCAAAACTAAAATAAAGAAAAATCGTTAGGTATTAAGTACAATTTGACCGTAAAACGACGCGTAGTAATCCCACTTCTGATTTGTTAGATCGCTAGAAGTAATAATGTTGAAACTAGATATCCACTGCCAATTATTTATTTTACTTCTTATTACAAATGGTTAAGATACATATTTTTAATCTTCCTTTCACAATCGCAGCTGCTAAGTAAGTAACATTCTAACTCACAAAAATGTACATATATATTCTCCTACCTACCACGGATAATTATTAATTAATCAATACAATGTTTCATTACTGATTTTGATACTGTAAGGCGACATATCGTACTAAATAAAACTATTCTAAAATACTTTGAATATATAAACAAATTATTTAAATAAACAACATTAAATACATAATCAAAACATTAATAAACAAAACCAACTGATCTTATTTGACACGATAATCAAGACAATATTTTATTATTCATTTCAATTATCTAAATAAATATTTGTTTAAACTAACATAGGATAACACAATTATACTAATCCACACAACTAATCGTTTGGTCGATTACCATATAATTAACAAATACTATGCAAAAAGACCTGTACAGAACATTACTATATAAAATTAATACAATAATTACAGGTATTTTAACAATACAGTCCACAAACAAAATTCGGCAAGTTTACGGTACATAACTTGGTCCATCGACCCGGATGGTCGTACTTTTCGGTCGGTTTTTGTGCATTACTTCTCGGTATAGAAGCGTGTTATCAGTTTAATTACTTATATTTGGTGTATGTACAAAAAAAAAACGGGTGTTAGTTTTATTAAATACACTTTTATATCGGAAAATCGTATAAGAAGTAGGTATAGGCACCTACCCACTAACACACTCATATATTACATTCTCTTTGCTACCTACATAGATTGTTATTACACAAGTATATTAACGTTCTAGAAAATTCAAAATGACTAGACCCTATGAAATAAAATTTAAATTAGAATGCGATTGGTTTCAACGTTCGGCTGATATGATAGACTCATCGGATTTTACTAGTAGCGTATTATCGGCAAGGTTGCGTAAGTTAGATTCGCATTTCCAAAATTTAACGGCGGCATGCGAAGGTATACTCGGAGCTACTGACGATCAGAATATTGTAGAAAACTATGATATGCAAATGCCACGTTGCAGTATGACACGTTGGAGGCCAAGTCAGCAGAGTTCCCCAACTCGCACGGTATCCACAAATCCACTACAAGTGCGCCCTCGGCTCGTCTTCCACGAATAGATCTACCGAATTTCGACGGTGAGTTATTTAATTGGTGCAGCTTCATTAGTTTATACAATTCACTTGTTTTATCACGGAAAGACATTTCAAAAACGGAGAAATATCACTATTTGTTTTCGCACTTGCAAAAGGAACCAAGGTCGTTAGTACAGCACCTACCTATGGTCACACGTCGCTCGACGCAGCATTAGAATTGTTGTATTCTAGATATGATAACAAACGTTTACTTGCGGATACGTATATTTCGCGTATTTTAAATATTCAGCCTTTAAAAAGGATATCAATGTTGTGGTCTCTCATTTTAAACCCTCTGCTTGAATGCACACGAGCATTGAAAGGTCTTGGTTTACCAGTAGACGAATGGAGTTTTATACTCGTTCATATTAGCTTATCTAAATTGTCTGTTGAGATAAAAACACGGTTCGAGCAAAATTTCGGCGGTCTCAAACGCGATTTACCTAAGTTCAATAACTTACTGCAATTCTTACAGAATTAATGCAGTATGATTGAAACTGCAAACTCATCCGACACTTCTCGGACGTACTCGGAAACTCGGCGGACGGTAGGTCACTCGGCTTCATATCGGTCCGACTCAGTCAATCATAACAACATGACACATTCGACAATTGTAAATAATGGTACATGTAATGGTATGACAGTTTCGGTTTTATCAAGGTCTTGGGCATTCAGTGGAACCCTTCGAATGATAGTTTCACTTATCGGATTCTAAACTTACCTTCGGAAATGACGACAGTTACTCGGCGAAGCATACTTTCTTCGTTGGCAAAACTCTTCGATCCCTTAGGTTGGATCTCACCTATTGTGTTCCGTGCCAAGTTGCTATTGCAGGAATTATTGAGTGATGGAGCTAAAAGCGTAGATTGGGACACGCCAGCCCCAGAGTATATGTTGCAGAAATGGAATGAATTTATTTCGGACTTACCTAATATTCAGAAGATATCTATTCCACGGTGTTTGAAGTCGTACGGAGATGTGTTATTTTCTCTTCACGGTTTCTGCGATGGTTCTTCCTTAGGTTATGCTGCAGCTGTGTATTTACGAACGGAAAATACTTGTAGTGAGTGAGTATCGCGTACACGGTGATCGGCGGCTCACTTTTGAGGAATTGACTACATTCTTCGCTAAGGTCGAAGCAGTCATGAACTCCCGACCACTTTGTCCTTTGAGTACGGACCCTGCTGGTCTGGAAGTTCTAACTCCCGGTCATTTTATTATTGGTCAACCACTAGTAGCACTACCCGAGTATCCCTTTGAAGATGTCATTATAAATCGTTTTCAACAAATACATAAACTTACGCAACATTTCTGGTCTAGATGGCGAGATGAATACTTACATACCTTACAACAACGGGATTAATGGACTTCCCATTCGGAATCACTTAAGGTTGATGATTTAGTTTTAATTAAGGAAGATAATTATCCATCGTTACAATGGAAACGTGGCAGGATAGTACGATTATTACCCGGTTCGGATTCGGTTAATCGCGTTGCGGAAGTTAAAACGCGCAGCAGTACATTGCTTCGGCCTGTATCCAAGCTGTGCAGGCTACCGATGTGGGTTGAGCATGTTTCATTACTTTTGGGGGGAGGGTATGTTCACGCACGTATTCGTCTTGGTCCAATTCGAATCTGCCGCCTTATGTCTTGGCGCCGGACGGCACGATGTCACGTGGGACGCGTCGACCAATCAAAAACGCTCGAGTCGTTTTTCCCCTTCATGGCGGTTGCAACCAAAAACGGAACGGGCCCTCTCGCGGTGTAATTCTCGAATATTGATAACGGCTTCTTTTAATGCTGTGATTTATGCATAAACTATTAATTGGTGTGACTACGGTGTGCTATTTGTGTTAGTGAACTTTTCCACACGGACCCTGAACTTTGGCAGCCGACATCCACGTGCCTGCACATCTTCAAGCACCACGGCAAAGGTAGGTGGATTTGATTGGGTTGCGTTACGTGCGTTTTGGAGTTTAGGTTCGGCCTACTGGCCCTATAGGTATATACAGTCCACAAACAAAATTCGGCAAGTTTACGGTACAGACACACTGTTAAACAACCCCACTGGTATCTATAACTATGTCATCATTTTTGGGGGAAAGAGGAATGCCCATTAACAGAAACTTACCAATAGTTCTAAATTATATTTAGAATAAAATATGAATTAAATATTCTCAAGTTTGTTTTTCTAGGTTTTTTTTAAATGTATTTAATTCGATTGTTGTCTAATGAGGTTATCAAAGGATTGATTGTAAATAATAATAAAATACATAGTTAACATGACTTTCTGGCCTGGACTTTGTAAGTTTGATCATTTAGGCATGCCAATATTAATATAATGAAATTATAACTTAGTAATGTTCTTTCGCGATTATTACACATTATAATAAAACAATTTTAAACGGATTAGATCGCGTATATTATAGATTTTGTTTTTCCTGACGTTTCGAATACTTTGCAGCATTCGTGGTCGCAGGATGGCGAAGGTGACAGGCGTCGTTACAGATTTTTAAAAAGTTATTTTATTTTATCTACCGTACAATTTTAATCAAAAAATTAGTTTCGATGCACGCAGTAATCACTCACAGTGTTGACACTCACAGTGTTGACACTCACAGTGTTGACACTCACAGATGTTTTTTAGTGCGGTATGTTGTTTGGGACTTTATTATTTTAATAACTGGATTCCAAACATGTGGTACCTGCCAACTATCTTCTCTATTAAAATTAGGATGTTTTTTAATTTCAATAGCCTCACGAAACATTCTTGGTACATATCGGTTCTCTTTTGCGAGGACTTGAGGTTGATCAAAACGAAGATAGTGGTTGGGTTTGCCTAAGGCATGTTCACACACTGCAGACTTTGTGGAGCGTCTATGCTTGACGTCAACGTGACGAAATTATAACTACAAAAGATTTATCATATTTTAGGCTGTATGATTCACATGTCCTTTGCCTTACTGACAATTTAGCGTTACCGATGACCATATTTAATTCACATTTAATTTTTTCATTCGTTCACTTTTATTAAAGTAATTTTATTACGGTTTGCCTTCGGTAAATGTGTTTTTGTTGTTTAATTATCACTGCGTCAGTACTATTTTGTATTTGTGCCCTAACCTTGACATAACCTACCTTTCACAAAAAGGTTTAAACTGGCTTTTCCCTAGTTTTCAAATAATTAATTAAATTGTAATGGGTTACCTTAGATTTGAAGTATAATTTAGTGTATAATTCATTCTTGTTCATCTCAGGTATTTTTTTGGCTAGCAGATGGGCATTCCGCTTTACCAGTACTCAACTCGTTTGGCAGGCGGGTTGGTGAGCGCTGTATGGCTTCGGTTTCAAAGAAGGGACGTTGCTGCCCATCCCTCTGGCTTCCAGTCCCTTACGGTTTATCGACATCCATGGGATGACATGCAGTTGCACTATATTCTTAGTTGTTTTATACTCTAAAAACAACTTTCTTACTAACTTTCTTATTGCCGACCTTTTTTATATGTGCAGCCTATAATTAAGCATAAGCAGAAGGCTTATTTTAAAGTGTCCTGCGTGTCTTATAAAATGACGCATTCACGATGGTGATGGTTTGACTACGCTTCTGTAGCGTATTGGAAATGTTTACGGAAGCATAGGTTCGCAATAATACGACACAAAGGAAGGATTTTTCTCAGTTGTCCAACATAGCTGCCTGGCAAAGATTGTGGGGAGGTTGGAAACGGATTATAAATATAATATATTATAACTTCATTTATTTCTGTATGTTTGCCTATGCCATTTTTACCATTCATCCAATTGAGCTGAAACTTTGTAACGTTTTGCTGGCACGCCCGTGAAGATTTCGGACATAGAGAAAAATCATTATTGCATCGTCTGCCGGGATTTAGCTAGTATTGAATAATAATGTAAATATGAAAATCTAAATCAACGTGCGATGCCAGCTTTTGTTTTTTTGAATTTTGTATATTTTTTAAACGTTGCCCCACACTAGGATTTCTCCTGTGTCGTGGGTGCGTTTACAGACATGAATTCCACATACAATACACCCAGACCCAGAACAACTACCTGCAGATCATACAAATATGTGTTCCGTGCGGGAATCGAACCCACGACCCGGAGTGCAGCATCTGAATGTACCAACCGAGCTAAGAATCACACCGTCCCATCTCACCCCGTGGGTGTCGTAAAAGGCGACTATGGGATGAGCCGGAGGATAAGCAGCAGCGTCCTTCGACTACATCACAACGCAACTGCAATCGCCAACCATCTGCCAAGGACACAACAAACTCAGATCGGTCTGTGTGGTGGTTTTTGGGGGAGGTGCGTGAATAGCGTGTAATTCATTATCATCATTTCGGCCGAATGAAGACCACTGCTGGACACAGGCCTCCCCCAAAGATCACCACAATGATCGAAATGGGTGTGTTGTGGGCTCATTGGGGGGTATTGCCATAATCGCCACGCTTGGCAGACGGGTTAGCGATTGCAGTTGAGTTGTTAATCTTTATTATGATCAGTCAAGGCATTAATTAAATAAACTACAGTTTTGAAGTTAAAGTAAATTTTAATTATAATAACAACATAAAATTCAACATTCCGCTTCGTTTTTACATAGGTTATAAATAAATTATTTTCAAGAAATTTTGTTGACGCTCTTTTCAATTGAACCTGTAACAAAATTAGGAAACGATAACAATTCGAAACATTGCATTTAATTGAAATAGTTTGACAAGATAAACGTAATAAATAAACGAAAACTAAAGTTAAAATATTCACAACATTCTTATAAAACGCACCAGACTTATTATCATCATCTGGGGGATCGTTCCATTCCTGCTTTTCACTGGTGCCGAATATGAGATAGAATGTATTGCCAGCAACGTATACTGCCGAAGCTATGTAGAAAACTTTGCGCCATTCATTGGGGTCAGTCTGAAATCATCATCATTATTATCATCGTATCAGCCAAAGGATGTTCACTGCTGAATAAACGCATCCCCAATAGATTTTCGGTTTTGTCGTCATTTTGGGGGCAGTTTGCCAGTACTCACCACGCTGGGCAGGCGGGTTAGTGAGCTTAGTTTGGCTATTGTTCCAATACGCTGAGACGCTGCCGCCCATCTTTCTCGTTTAGAGTTCCTAAGTCGCCTATTGCGTCATCCACGGGAAATGAAGTGATGCTATATTCTTCATCCAGATACCACACGAAAACTGACACAGAGTCTGTTAAAACGTGATAAACTAAATTAGTAATGTTACACAATAAGAACGGTCCAGAGTGATGTGGGCTTCTAGTGTATCAGTCAGACAAATTATGGACTACGATAGCTGCATATTGAGGTAAATTTTTTGGTGAAAGTTGGCAACTACCTTAGATCAGAAAAATAGCCCTAGGTAATCGGAAGATTTCTAATTTCAATGAGGAATATTTAGTAAACTAACCTCATCCTGCAGCACAACACCAGCAACCAGAGGCGCAATGATGGATATGACGTTGGCAGCCATGTTGGTGATGCCCAGCAATGTGCCAGCATAGTTAGGAGCCATGTCCAGGTGCACCAGCTAATGTTAAACAACAATAATCATATAGAGATACATTTTACCGTGATGACTAGTACGGAAGTTAGTGCGAATCAATCACAAACAACCGTATACGCTTATATCATTACTATGATAGCGATTCACAATGACATTATACCATATATATGTTACGTCCATATTAAATGGCGCGCAAAATACAGTCTCGCTTGCACAACCATGTCGTGAGAAAGAAGATGCAAAACCAACAAGAGTAAATGAGATAGCTATCTAGGCGAACCGATTGCGAGATGCTACAATTGGGGGCGATTTAGTTCTTACTTTTGGCATGCATGTAACATATCTACTTCTTTTTAATATATAACATCATTGGCGATTCAAGTATTCATTGTTTATTTCAACTCGCAGCATCTTGCGATTCTTAATCAAGATTGTTATTGTATTTCTGCCAATAAAGTTATTTATTTATGATTGTTTGTCTGATTAGTTTTATTATATTATTTGTAGATCTAAGTAATACCATACAAAAGTTTTATTACTTTACTCGATTACAAGCAATCTGCTCGTTATATCGAGGCATAATAAACTAACAATGACGGCTAATGTCATCTAAACTCTAGTTTATTTTCAAAAACTCAAACTCAAATGTTTTATTTCATATAGGCCCTAATAGGCTCTTACGAAATGTCAAGCTAAGTGCACGGTTCGGAAAAGTCGGTCCTATGGAGAAGAGCCGGCAAGAAACTCCATGGATATACTCTTTTCAAAAAAAAAATATTTTTCTTTTGTAGAGAACGAGCACTGCGGTGGTTTCAATAAGTATAATGCATTGTATTTCTATAATTTACGACGATACCATTTTATAATAACAAGAACAAGAAGTATTTACTCTAACGACTATTAAAGAAAAATCACAATTTGTCAGAGAACTAACGAATGAACACACCGAAGAAGGAGATCGAAATTGAAATAACAATGCAAAACAAATATCATTCAGAAATCATACCATAAGTCCGGTGACATGGCCCACGTTAAGGCCTACCACGACTGTAAGAAGGGAGACTGCCATAGCCACGTTGCCAGCAGGCACGTATGACAGGCCAATCAAAGCAATAGCGGGACCGAAGTGACCTGACAAACATACAATCAGTTATTGTTCTATGAAGTTGGCAAGATAATGAAGCTACGTTTCATGTCCACACAGATGGGCACTTAGGCACTGATGATGACCCTCTGAGAACATAAATCCGTTTACCACGAGCTAATAGCGATAATTCCTTACCTAACATATGAGCCACAGGACGTCCACGGCTGAACAAAGGCCTCCCCCTTAGATTTACACAACGAGCGGTCACATGCCGCTCTCATTCAACGACTCCCAGCGACCTTCACCAGGTCGTCTGTCCATCTCTATGGAGGTCGTCCCGTCTGCGTTTTCCGGTACGCGGTCTCCATTCGAGAACCTTTGTGCCCCAGCGGCCATCAGTTCTACGAGTAATGTGCCCTGCCCATTGCCACTTCAGTTTACTAATCCTTTCAGCTATGTCGACAACTTTAGTTCTTCTACGGATCCCTTCATTTCTGATTCGATCTCGTAGAGAAATACCAAGCATAGCTCTCTCCTTAGCTCACTGAGTGACCTTGAGCTTTCTTATGAGGCCCATTGTGAGTTACCAGGTCTCTGTTCCATATGTCATCACTGGTAACACACACTGGTTAAAGACTTTCGTCTTGAGGCATTGCGGTATTGTTGACGAAAAGACGTTGCGAAGTTTCCCAAACGCTGCACAGCCGAGTCGGATTCGATGATTGACCTCTTTCTCGAAATTGGACCTACCTTACTGGACAGTTTGTCCCAGGTAGATATACTCTTCAACAACTTCGAGAACAGAGCTCAATATTCCCTTATCACTGATAAATTGAAGCTGTATAATATGAAGCACAATTTAAGCAGAAATATACAAGCTACTGTCGTACTAAAATGAGCTAGTTGTAATGTGGCGTGTATGTTATGGGTTAGCAAAAGATCAATATAACTAGAGTGCAGGATAATTACAATCTACAATATGGATGACAAATTATACACATTTTATTAAACCAATTTTTGTTATTATAACATTATTTCATCATATCAGCCAAAGGTCGTCTGCTGAACAAAGGCCTCGCCCATAGGGTTCCATATTAGTGTCATCATTTTGAGTTAACTTTGCCAATACTCACTGCGCTTGGCAGGCGGGTTGGTGAGCGTAGTATTATAGCTACTGTTCTACAGAAATAACGCTTCTGCCCATCCTCTGGTTACTAGCCCCTTACGGCCGAAATAAAAATCAATCTAATCCAAAATCTTTGAATTTCGGATTAAAGATTTGTTGGTTTATTGTGTTAATTGTGATCTGAACATAAAAACGGATTAATTTCAAAATTTAAATTTAAATGTTTTAGATTAGATTGATAATTAATTTCGGCCGCTAGTCGCTTTTCAAATCCACGGAAAGAGATTGCGTGGTGCTATATTCTTAATCAGGACACTACACAGAATGACTGTTAATTATGAATCACTATTGTAAGATTTTTCCAATACTTAAACAAGTACGTTATCCTCAAGATTTACCATTGAATATCTTTCCTCAATGTCAATGTTAATAATCATCCTTTGAAACTAATAGCTCATTAACTTCCTTAAAAGGAAAGGCTCTTTGGGGATTCCCGTACCACGCATATTATGTTAAATCACTATAAACACCAATATCATACTTGCCTATACAGTTGGAAAGTTTCCTTGTAGCTGTGACACTGAGCAATTTCTTGTTTGGAAGATAATCAGACATGTAGCCGAAGGGGAAGCTCAGAATGTACACAGTTAAGTAAGGCAGTGCTGACATGACGCCATTCTAAAGGAAAATTATAAAATCGATTACTAGTGTGAGCAGGGTTAATAGAACGTTTCATTGTTCATAATAATATTGTGTGTCTTTTTACGATAATTCAACATACATTCCAGTGATGCAATCAAAGATTAATAGATGAAAAGGATATAACTTTGAGTTCACCCAGAAGATAGGCTAACGTTAAGCTTAAGAACAGAATTATCTTCATAACAGTTCTATCAAATAAACTTAAAACAAAATAGCCTTTATTAACAAACTTACATTTTACAATAAAAAATAAACAATTGTGGCGACACCTACATCGTCGGCATAACTACAACATACAACGACATCTACTCGACTATTAAATGCAACTCTCCGATGACGTCAAAGAATCCTGAATCACGCTTGTAAAGTATTCGCGCGACGCTGCATATATATAGTCGCCCAATATCAACCGTTGGGCTTCGGACCGCGAGGCATACCATCCACCTGGTTGGAGGATCCTCCCTTTTCTATGGAGGAACACCACACCTTGTACCCCATACAATTATTAAATATCGGTCATTTGCTTTCTAGCAAATACCTCCCCGATACCCTTGCACAGTTCAAGTTCTCCTACTCCATGAGCACCCGCTGTTTATTTCAGGTCATCCTGCCATCTTGCGTCGGTCTTCTTCTTGATTGATATAGTACTTAGACTTACCGCTTTGATATCCACGCTGAGCACTTTTTTCATGTAGGACGGCATCTCAGTCATGAGAGTCCAGTAGCCCCAGTTCTGGCTGCAGTGGAGTACGATCAGGGATATAAACGGAACGGAAGTCCATATCGCTTTCCATGGGGTTTTATGTTTCTGTACGAATAGTATAAACACCTTTAAAAAAATCGGTCAAGTGCGAGTTGAACTCGCGTGGAGAAGGTTCCGAAATTGCGTAATATATTGTCTATTGTTGGATTCGGTCTTGTACCAATAACTTATCCAAAGAACAAACTTAACATCGTAGTTAAAAAACATGTTTTCCCATACATTCCAACCGCAAACGTAAGTTTGTACGCCTAATATTGTAAGATTTACCATGTTATTTTAAGTCTATAGACTTCTTATAGGTTTTCCTGTAATCTATAGGTAAAGAGCTATTACCTAGATTTTTTATGAATTTCAGGCTCAGTAGTGTTGGAGATAAGGGGGGGGGAATGGTCAATTTTCGTATATTTTCTTAAATAACTTTAAAACTATATATTTTAAAATTATAAAATAAATACAATTGAGACCCTTACAACAAGCCCTTCCATTTCATATGTTACACGGTACAGTTCACAAAACTTGATTTTCTATATTGCCCCCCTAAAGTGACCAATGTATTCAAAATTAATTAATTTACGTTACGCATTCATTTGGGTCGCAGAAATCCATATGTGTACCAAATTTCAACTTGATCGGTCGAGTAGATTCAGAGCAAATTGGCTGTGACAGACGGACAGACAGACACGAGTGACTACATGGGTTCCGTCGTTTTTTCCTTTGGACGTTCGGAACCCTAAAAACTAAGAGAAATAATGACACAATGAGGATACATTAGATAGTAGGAAGAATAGTCACGTACCTTATGTTCACCAAGCTGTCCCAAAGAGGTCTGTATGTACACCCGTTCCTCCCCGCTGATGAATTTCGACTTATGTGGAGAGTCGGACCCTAGTATGGCATACAGCACTACCCAGACAGCCCCGACTGCCCCGTTTACGTAGAAAATCGCTGGCCAGCCCCAGGCGTCTGCTATGAATCCTGATATTACTAGTTGAATTGCATTTCCTAGTTGGGAACCTGGAAATAGTACGAGTTTTATCTTTGTATAAATACTTTAGACTTATTGTGTATCAATAGGCAGTAACAAAATCTATGTCCAGCAATGTATTACCATAAACTTAATTAATTGATGTCATCATTTCGGCCGGATGACATTTCGGATGTCATCATGAAGTCCACTGCTGTACATAGGCCTGCCCCAAAGATCACCACAATGACCGATATGGGTGTGTTGTGGGCTCATTGGGGGGTTTTCCCATAATCGCCACGCTTGGCAAATGGGTTTGCGATCGCAGTTGAGCTGTTAATGTACTCGAAGGACGCTGCTGCCCATCCTCCGGCTAATCCCTTAGTCGGCTTTTACGACACCCACGGGAGGAGATGGGGTGGTGGTATTCTGAGCCGGCACCACACCGTAATTAATTGATGTACCAATAGTAAAAACACTAATCTCGTCAACAACTGATTCAGTTTTAGTGCCGTTGGTTTGACTTAGGTTTAAAGTACACTTAGTGTTTCACACAATACATGTTCTCAAAGCCTGAAATCCTTGATCAAGTTCATTGCAATTTAACCTAAATATAAAATTACTTCCAGATCGGTATTTATGTAAAAAAAAAAACTTAATGGAAACTCCAATGATATATAGTATACCTTAAAACGCTTTAGAATCCCTTAAATCAAGCAGTTAAAGAGCCTAAATCTCCCAAATTAAGCAAGATAAATGTAAAAAAGTTCACCTGCGTTAATCATAGCCCCCATTCGGCTCTTCTCCTCTACAGGCGCCCACTTTCCAATCAGATTATAAATGGACGGTACCACGAATCCTTGTGCTAGACCTTGTACTACACGACATGCGCAAACTAGACGCCAACCGCCCTAAAAATACATTTGGATTAAAAATATATTTAACTTCTTAACTCTTGAATTATTTAAAAAAACTCATGTAAACTTATGCAATTTCCAGCTTGTGGTGTCCGGATTAAGAATATAGCACCACTCTATCTCCTACCGTGGATGTCGTAAGAGGTGACAAAAGGACTCTAAACCAGAGGGATCAGTAGCGTTCCTTCTGAGGGCCAGAAGCTAATCTGTGCTCACAATTGCACTTTTTTTTTATTTTTTTTTTATTGGTGCCCAGCCGAAATTCTTCACGAAATTCCTTCGCCTCGGGGAAGGGCGAAGGGGTAAGGTGACTCCTACCGGCTAAAACCACTGGAGCGGTCATCTTCGGCACCTAAGGGAGGCTCCAGGTCCTCGTTTGATCACACTTGAGCCGCCCACTAGTGCCACGCCTAAAGGCACATCTCGGAGAGGGTGACTGTAAAGCGGTCACCCCCCCAGGGGGATTGTAAAGGATACCCCAAAGCGTCCCACGGCAGCGCGTGACCATATGCGTGCTACCGTCTTCTCTTGGGTCGCTTGGTGTGGGCACGCAGATTCCCCAATCTATGCAGCCGCGAACCCAGAGGTCCCCTACCTTATAGTAACGGCAGGGGATTTCAGGCGTATGGGAATTAGGCGCCAGGGCGGTTGTTACCACGGCGCCGTCTCCTCCTTCTTCGACTGGGATCGGCTCTCTCCCGATCCCGCTCTGCGGTCTCCTTCTGGAGCATGACGCTCTCACAGAAGGAGACCACTGAATTCCAGTTTTCGTGCTCTGCCAACATAGCCGGCACTACTGCTGGCAGATCACAATTCCACCTGCCAAGCGTGATGAGTGCACATGGCATGTAAGCAGTGGTTTAGCCTTGGCCTGTGTTCAGCAATGAACGTTTTTTTCCTGAACTTATTTGTACTCATGTCAACCATAACCATGGCCTAGTGGTGGCTTACATCGAAAGCGAAGGCAAGATTTCACGGAAGATGATGTGAAAGTTTATTAACAAACTCTTTAGTTAGTTAGTTAGTGACGGCACGGTTGGTGCAGTGGCTGATACAGTCGGCTGCTGCGCTCTGGGTCGTGGGTTCGATTCCCGCACGGAACAAATATTTGTATGATCTGCAGGTAGTTATTCCGGGTCTGGGTGTATTGTATGTGATTCATGTCTGTGAACGCACCCACGACACAGGAGAAATCCTAATGTGGAGAAACGTTTAAAGAAAAAAGTAGAAATTTAAATAACAAGCATGGCATGATTGTATTTACTAGATTGTTTCCTTTTTGGTCTTCTTGCATACTTTTCTCGGAAATGTGGTTGCTTAACCGGTCATTTCTGGCGAAGCCAAAAGAGGCCACCAGCCTTTTAAAGCCTTTAAATTAATATTAAAAACTAAGCAACTTGCGCTAAGGGTACCCCCTGCGAGACACGGTACACGGACCTCGCCTTAGAGCGTTGCTGGGGATAACAAGCTATTGTTTTGGGGACAGCTGGATCGGTATTTTAGATTTGATGCAGCATCTACTGTATAAATAGCCTACTTCAACAATCCCTTCAACGTTAAAACTGTGCAATAAAGTGTGATAATTAGTAAATTCGCAAAATATTTGTCTGATATACAGGTTGTCCAGTAAATAGCACGACATACTGCAGGGGGTGAGAGCTTGGGTCAATACCTACCAAAAAAACACAATATATGTTCAGCAACATCTTACGGATTTACAGTAGTACAAAATTTTAAGATAAGAAAATTGTACTGTGTAAATTTAAATAAAAATTGTACTTCTTGAAAACATTTTAGATTTTAACAGAATAAAGACTTATCAATAAGTAAAGTTGCCGTGTGGTGCCGGCTCAGAATGCCACCACCCCATTTCCTCCCATGGGTGTCGTAAAAGTCGACTAAGGGATTAGCTGGAGGATGGGCAGCAGCGTCCTTCGAGTACATTAACAACTCAACTGCGATCGCCAACCCGCCTGCCAAGCGTGGCGATTATGGCAAAACCCCCCAATGTGCTCACAACACATCCATATCGGTGGTTGTGGTGATCTTTGGGGGAGGCCTGTGTCCAGCAGTGGACTTCATTCGGCCGAAATGAATAAGTAAAGTAACTATTCACAAATAATTTCAGGTAAAAAAAAAATAGAAAAGGAATTTTTCATTCCGAGATGCTTAAAAATCTGTGTCAAGGTTGAGATTGTCGATATTTCGGAAAATTTTGTACTACTGTAAATCCGTAAGATTTTGCTGAACATATACTGTTTTTGGTAGGTATTGACCCAAGCTCTCACCCCCTGCAGTATGTCATGCTATTTACTGGACACTCTGTATAAATTAAACATACTTACATAATAAGCACATAGTGGTATCATGAGAGACACTGCAGCGTTGACAGCAACTGCTACAGTTAAAAGTATCATTCCACCATATTTGGCAGCCATTTCCCCGGCTGGGATTTGGAGTATGATGTATCCCCAGAAGAACGATGATAGTATCACGCTTTGTGTCTGCATGCTCCACTCGAAGGACTGTAATACATAACGTTTTATCATATCTGGGTGGAGTTTTTTCCGTAAAATGCAAGGCAACATGGCGCGTAAAAGTTGAAAGTTTTGATGAACTGTTTAATATTTTACCCTCCTTGACTTAACGCATTTCTCAGGTAGGTTTTAGATCTTTTATGAGCATAGAATATAATGTACATGTAAAACAACATCAGCTTTTGGTTTCCGAACATTGGCTGTAAACAAAATAATTAGAAGATACAAATTATTATTCTTATCTTCTTGTGTAGCTAGGTTTTCCTTAATTAAGTTGTTTACTGTATATTGCAAAGGTGAAATAAAAACTGACTTAATTCATACAGTTAGGAACTACGCATATATCGACGTTGTTTCTTAATATATAAGGTCCATTTTAATAATCCACGGTATTATGCATGGTGCCTTAGTAAATGCTAAAGATGTTGTATCTACCACAGAAAAAATATTCTAATGGTATAAATCTTTTTCTTTTTTTTTCTGCGACGACGACGTTCATTTTGTTTGACGTTGCGGAGTACCTTAATTGGTAAAGCGGTCCGGCCGATATTTTTTTACTTATTCTTAATAAAAAACTTACTGTGAATTAAAAAACCAGTCCAAAAGAGACGTCGCGATTCAGTGCAGGAATTTATGCATCTAAACACAATGAGGGAATGCTAATATTAACCACATTATTCGTCGTACGCTTGTAACCGCTGTTGTACCCGCGGTACTTGGAATTCAATGGCTTGGCACGTAATTATGGCAAAAGACCTGCTGGAATGTCGTTATTGCCATGCCACGTCTATGGTGAGGGACGCAACTTGTGTTGACGACCTTGCTCGATCCCATCTTCCAAGCACAGCAGGCTATGTTGGCGCTGCTGCTTTTGTGGCAGAAGCCCTCAAATGGCGTGAATATACATATTGGTAATTACTGTTTTGGCCGTTTGGAGTCAACGTCGATCTATAATATGGGCCCTCGCGAGTCTGTTAGAACTCCGTCCGTTCGTCAATCTATATATATGAAAATATTTTATATGTCCGCAAAAATCTGCACAAGTATTATAAAAGAAGCGATTTTCATGATATAAACACACGGCATAAACATCAAATAGTAGAGGACATCCGCCAAAATAGGCCCCACCAGTAGACCAAAATGAAATAAATGTGTATGAAAAAATTGCCTATACTTTTGTATATTTACCGTAATTTTTAAATAGCTAAAACGGCGAGATAATGGAGATCACTAAAAAGGAACTCAACAAAGAAATTGATTAAATTTTTTTTATCTTTTGAGTGAGTTTGCCATATGCTTCTACTAATAAATAACTCACGACTTGAAATTATCATTATGATCGATCTCAGTTTATATAGAACAGTTTTTGGTGGGTTTTTTTTTGGCTAAAAGAGTAAATGCCAAATCAAATCAAACGTCACGTCAAAATGGTTATTATTATGAACATGAAGGTTAATTATTAAATATACATTTTCAAACAGCAGTTTTAGTTCGAACATGTAGTTTATTTATTCGTACACAGCCTTCACTAGCATTATCTACCCTCGTTGTATTGCAAAATATAGTAACCATATAACTTCAAAATCTTGATCTATCTTTTCAATAAAATATCTTTGAATTCCCGTATTAAATTTGATTTTAAAATGTTTAGAATTATTTGCAGATTTTTGGCAGTTTTTGATTATATTATCGCTCTTGTCCGTTGACATGTCGAAGTGGGACTTACTTTGAGCGATGGCCAGTCTCTAAAGTAATAAGTCATTCCATTCATTCATTCATTCGTATACGTTTTTATAAATAGCTGCCCAAATCTATGACAGATCTTACCGAGGGAAGTCTAAACGCGTCCTTATAATAATAAATAAAAATAATATAATTCTTGTTAGAATTTATGACTTTTTATGTATAGGACATATTATATATGTAATTTTTGACATGTTGATATATTTAATATGACATTGTTTACAGCTGTGATGGCTATAATGCCCTGTATTTTGATATAATTTAGCATCTTCTACATTTTTTAAATATGAGATCTTCGTTGACTCGTAACTGTGCGTCCATAATTATCAATTTCTGATTGTTATTATATATTACAGAAGCAATAGTGTGTCTATTATGGTGTGTATGCATTTCACGTATAGCCTACTTTGTTTTCACGTACCTGACGTGATAAATTGTAATATCACTTTTTTAAAAGAGGTCGATGGAGTTTCGTTACGGTTCTTCTCCATAAGATCAACTTTTCCGAACCATGCACCTTATCTTTTGACTTTTCTTAAGTGCCTATTAGAGCCAATAATAAATCAAAACTTAAGACTTTGAGTTTGGAGCTCTTGGGTCATATGGCCCAAAAGTAGGTCTACTTTTCAGGGATATTACTAGTCAGCTAGTTGACACTTCGCGTGACCAGAGCACTGGCCTTTTCGTGGCAATGCTGCCAGTCTTTTGGCTTCATTATCAGCTGTCAACGATGAAGAGTATTTTGATGCTAAAGTGCAGGGAGCAATTTAATATACATAGTTTTGCATTTTGTATTGTTTTTAAGTTACGTCATTTATAGTGTGCATCCATTTAGTTTTAATGTGTTCGTAAATAATACTCTCTCAATCCAAAGAATTGTTTGATCAAGGTCTCAAAGACCTGGTTGAGTTTTGGGTTAGTACTATTAAATACGATGGGCTATACTTTGAATTTTTTCTTCTTGTACGACCATGGAACAAACAAAGTAAACATTGAAAACTGTCATTCTGATAGTTAGAGGGTTGCTTTTAGTTTTCAACATTCAGTAATTTTTAAGATACTTTTTTTTTAAACATTGCCCCACACTAGTATTTCTCCTGTGTCGTGGGTGCGTATACAGACATAAATTCCACATACAATACACACAGACCCGCAACAGGTACCTGCAGATCATACAAATATTTGTTCCGTGCAGGAATCGAACCTACGACCCGGAGCGCAGCAGCCGACTGTATCAACCACTGCACCAACCTTGAATACTTGAATCTGCGTTACTACTTACATTTTCTAAGGTGGTGTCCGTCATCACAACTATAGCCATGCTCATGTTGACTCGCATGCCGTAAGCTATCACCAGAGCGAAGAACAGCATTAACGTCTGCACGTGACGGATGCCGAACATCGCTTCTGAAAGTAAACAATCCGTTGTCATGTTTATGAAGATACCGCCTCACGAGTCTAATGATGTATTCATTATACGCGTTGAACAAGCTCAGGTTTCGTTTTTCCGGCAGGAAATTATAAGTCATGGTTTGAAATGTAAATATATCTTATAATAAAACACTTTTAAACGGATTCTATCGCGTATATTTTAGATTTTAGTTTTTCCTGACGTTTCGAACACTTTGCAGGGTTATTTAGGATAAATTAGGATGTTCGTGAGGCTATTGAAATTAAAAAACATCCTAATTTTAATAGAGAAGATGGCTGGCAGGTACCACCAGTTTGGAATCCTGTTATTAAAATAATAAAGTCCCAAACCAAATACCACACTAAAAACATCAAGACACTGTGAGTGATTACTGCGTGCATCGAAATAATTTTTGATTATAATTGTACGGTAGATAAAATAAAATAACTTTTTAAAATCTGTAACGACGCCTGTCGCCTTAGTCATCCTGAGACCACGAACCCTGCAAAGTGTTCGAAACGTCAGGAAAAACAAAAATCTAAAATATACGCGATAGAATCCGTTTAAAAGTGTTTTATTATAATGTGTAATACTCGCGAAAACCTAAGACATTATTATGTAAATATATCCATAAAAATAAATAAAAAGAATACCCCGATACAGCCCATCTTTTGTGTGTATGCGTTAATAATATAATACCGAACAAAGTAGACGTTAGAGTAGAAGTAGAAGTTAGAGTAGAAGTAGAAGTTAGAGTAGAAGTAGAAGTTAGAGTCAGGCTACATTACAGATACATTATGAACATTAATGTACAAAATAATATTAAATCAAATGTTATTATTTATAGTTTATTGACCTCGAAAAAGTTATCCAAATATAGACTTGATTATAAGTCTATATTTGGA
Organism: Diloba caeruleocephala; assembly: GCA_947459985.1. NCBI lineage: Eukaryota > Metazoa > Arthropoda > Insecta > Lepidoptera > Noctuidae > Diloba > Diloba caeruleocephala. The sequence continues at coordinate 1,153,989 of OX381616.1, read as the reverse complement.
TAACTTTTTCGAGCCCGACTCGTATTTCACGAATAACAGGAAAAAGCCAGTTGGCTTAAAAGGGTTTTTAAACTAACTAGTGGCGAGCAAGTCATTCACCTGGTGGAACGCGTCAAGCCTGCCCATAAAAAAAGAAAATAAAAGAAATTCACTAGCTACAGAGCCCTTCAAACCTGAACACAGTAATGTTTATGACACTTTTTTTCTTATAATATACTTTTTTTTTATATTAGAATGTAGGAAGAAATCAAGCAGCTACTTTAAACTGTGGTTAAAACACTAACAGTACATACAATTTTTTTATATAGCTCGGTGGTAAATACGTCTTATACTTTCCTCTGCCCCGTGAAAAGATGGACGGGACTCCTACCACCAAAAACCATTGTAGTGGAATTCTTTGACACCAAAGGGGGCTAAACAGGAACTCGAAATATCTCCATCTGGAGCCAACCATCGATGCCACTTGCCATTGGTGCCTTTAGGCACATCTCATAGAGGATGATTGAAAGGCGGTTACCCCCTCCGTCGAAGGCGAGGAATAGCCGACTGGACTGCTGGCAGAGAAAAATCTTGCCCGATTTCATTAACCAGGACTCTCCGCACGGCAGTCCTCGCAGGGCACTCTCCAAGCGTGTGTAGTGCTTTATTCTAATCGTATCCACAGTGTGCTATGACTTCGCGTCCTATCCTGTCAATTCCTTTGGAGCCAGGCTTTGATAAACGGCAGAACTGCCTCAACGGCGCATTTTACGCGTACTATGGCAGCGTAAGCCTCTCACACTACAACTCCAGTGTGCGCCGCCGAGCCTACGGTTGCAAATTTCCGAACGCTCCTAAATGCACGCTTTCCTAGTGCGAGTCTCTTTGGTGCTACAACCATGAGTCCATCTCAACTTCTGGCATACCTAGCCTAGGTGCTGTAACTGCTAGTGAGGCTTCTGGGGAATCTTTTACAATCCCCTCGAGAAATGCCTGGGGGGTGGCCTCTTTACATCTCGTCCGAATCAAAGTCTCGTTTATTTTTAATTTGATGGATGGCTCGCACAGACGGCCGATTCTATGGGCTATTAAAATCACGAAGTCGTCTGTAAGTTGCGTGAATTGGTGTATGATTTTCAAAGTAATTTGAATATTTTTTACTAGTATTTTTATTTCAATATATACCGATCGTAAATGTCAAAAGACCTCATTGTGATAGCTCGCTTGACAGTCAGCTTTTGGTGAGTTCTATCAAAACAGAAACACTTCCACACACAGCCACAATTTGTGTGCTAGTAAAAGAAATATATCAAAATATATATAAAATCTTATCAAAAGCACTTACTTGGCTTTTTGTTTTCCACACAAATTACATCACCACCCATTTTGTTTAACTTGTTCAAACGTCACTTTTTATGTGTATTACTATCAACTATCAACATTTTAAATTAAATTGTGTCTAAACATTTTATTTATTTCTTATCGATATCGCCTTGACATAATCGAGCTGCTACTCTGTTGATAGTGTCAAAAAGATCACCAAAGGTGTACATAGATGATAAGACATATTTATGATGTGACGTGAATTGGTTATGACGTAGAAAGGACTTCTTTAGAAACATAATCACAATAAAAGTTAACCGCTGAACGTTTTCTAATAGGATATCATTTAAACATAAATAATATTACCCTTTTTTACAAAATACTATCCATCCATATTATAGTTATAAGTCATATTTTTTGCAAACACAATATTTACAATCTTATAGTCTGTTAGTCTGTCTGTTAGTCTGTGTTTGTTAGTGTGTAGTAGTTATCTTGTAGTGCTGTCCCGCTTAATACTATAAAACTTTTTTCTGTTCATTCCTTTTTTAAATCTTTTCCACCTTATTGACAATAGATACCTCACCACTGCCTTTTTTTCTATTTTTTTATTGGTGTCCAGTGGAAATTCTACATGGAACTTCCTTCGCTCCGGGGAAGGGCGAAGGGGTATGCTGGACTCCTACCGGCTAAAACCACTGGAGCGGTCATCTTTGGCACCGAAGGGGGGCTCCAGGTCCTCGTAAGATCACACTAGAGCCGCCCATTGGTGCCACACCTTTAGGCACAACTCGGAGGGGATGACTGTAAACTGGTCACCTCCTCTAGCGGAGGGAAAGCGGCTGTAAAAAGGCCGCCCCCAGGGCCCCTCTCGGGGAGCATTGTAAAGGATCCCCCCAAGTCTCGCTGTGCGCTGTGCTGTGCACACGGCAGCACGTGCCCACGTGCGCGCCACCGTCATCCCGGGGGTCACTTGGTATGAGCACGCAGACTCCCTAATCCGTGCGCCCGTGACCCCCGAGACTTCACCACTGCCTAGGATATTAGCATAACTTAAAAAAAATACTGGCCACATTATAATGAACAATACAATGGCGCGCAAAACTCGGTCTCGCTGTATGTAGGTATAAAGTTATCAAACTAAACACTTATGCTGTAAGAAAGAAGATACAAAAACTACGAAAGTAAAAGAGATAGCCATCTAAAATGACAACACGTGAACTCGATGTCTTTATCGCACCTGTGGTAAAATATATGTATTGTCTCTTTTCTTTGCTTGGCCTATGTGTGTTCCAGAATATTATTCTATAGATAATGTGGATGCGCCAGTTAATGTGGACGTAACATATCTATGGTTTAATATCATTGTTTAGTAGTTATATTAAAACAACGGTAGAAGTGAGTTATTCATGCATTTGAACCTTACCAGATTCCCGTATTCCTTTACTCCTTATCACACAAGGCGATCTTGATACCTCATTTTTAGTATGCTTAATCGTTTCTTCATTCGAGGTACTTTTTACAGATGTTTACAATAATACACTTTCTTTTTAAACTAAATTTTTATCAATTTCCTGCTAGAATACTGTGTATTTTGCGATAATAATGTTTCAGTAATAAATGTACTTTCTTTTAAATACATGAATAACTCAAATACCCCTCATCATCATCATCATTATATCAGCCAAAGGACGTCCACTGCTGATTAAAGGTTTCCCCCATAGATTTCCACAACGTGTGGTCACATCCAACGACTCCCAGTGACCAGACGACCTGGTGAAGGTCACACGCTACGTTTTCCGATGCGCGGTTTCCACTCGAGAACCTTTTTGCCCAACGGCCATCAGTTCTACGAGCAATGTGCCCCGCCAATTGCCACTTTAGTTTACTGATCCTTTCAGCTATGTCGGCAACTTTAGTTCTTCTACGGATCTCCTCATTTCTAATTCGATCTTGTAGAGAAATACCAAGCATAGCTCTTTCCATAGCTCGCTGAGAAATATCCCTGTTTTGTGTCAATGTGTGTATTATTTGACGTTGTAACACGAAGTTTACTTTATAATCGCGTGTCTCTCACATTACAGCCCGTAAACGGCCATGGATGAACAAGCTGGCCTTTCACTTATCACTACAATGAGCAGTCATATGGGATATTGCCATGATCACCACGCTCGGCAGGCGTATTAATGGTGATCGTATTATATTTTTATCAGCGCACTGGAGGGTGCTGTTGTCCATTCTCGTTTTCATCTGGGTCGCCTTTTATGTCATGGGAAGAGCGGTGGTCTATTCATGAAGGACGAAGGGGCATGCCGGACTCCGTAGATGTGTTCTTCAAATAAATAAATTGATCTAAGCTACCTTCATACTGTATATAATGTATTATTATTATGTTTTGTGTCTGATGCCCAGTAAGATAATTGAATAGATAGATTTTGTGATGAGTTATTAAGATAGATGGAATCTCTTGCAGAAAAGTAGATTTCTGATAATGAAGTATAGACTAGACATATCATTGGCGGCTTCGACATGTTTTATTATCATCATAATATATTATGAAGTGAGTTCGTTATTTTTATGGCAGCAAACTTGGATTAAGATTTTTCGGTTTTAGGTTAGGTTAGGTTTCTCAAGTTCGACAAAACTATGATTTACAGTTACAAAAGCGAGTGACTGTATGATATTGCAACTGTATCTGAATTTTCTCGAATGGACACCGCGCACCGGAAAACGCAGCGTGGGACGACCTCCAACGAGGTGGACAGACGACCTGGTGAAGGTAGCTAGGGGTCGTTGGATGAGGGCGGCATGGGCCTCTTCGTTGTGGAAATCTAAGGGGGAGGCCTTTGTTCAGCAGTGGACGTCATGTGGCTGATATGATGAATTTACCGCAGCCCACTGCATTACAGAGTCGGTTCAGAATGATACCGTGTGATAACAAATATCATGTGTGACCCAATACTGCGTTTCTTTAGCAGTAGTAGGTCTCCTATTGCTGGCGGCTCTAGTGTGATTATACCTGGAGCCTTCCTTAGGTACCGAAAATGCCCGCTCCAGTGGTTTTAGCCGGTAGGAGCCCGGCATACCCCTTCGCCCTTCCCCGGGGCGAAGGAAGTTCATGTAGAATTTCCACTAGGCACCAATAAAAAATAGGGTCTCCTATTGCAAGAGTTCAGCTAGTTAGGCACCACTGCAAAGCCAGCCTCTTCCGTCTCTGCCCATTTGATTTTGCACCCTTGTGTGCAAATAAGTAGACGAAAAGTGTTGCTCCAAATTGTCAAATGGGGTCGGACATATGTGGCATGCCCCGTGTCAAGCTCTCGAGTGGAAACTCGTAAGGCGACTGCCAGTGTGCGTTTGCAGCGCGAATTGGCAGCACTACTTAACTCGCGTCCAGGCGAATGGGGCTAGCAACTCCGAGAAATCTTTGGACCCTTTTAGTTCAATTCACAGTTCCCTATGGAATTTGAGGATAACAAATCCTTGGCCTTCCGTAACATACTTCTTATCCATAACCCTAATCATTCTGTTAGTCACGCCGTATACAATTCTGTACACGGTGTGTGTAGAGACAGTTACCTTAACGGTGAATCTAATCACCATCCTTGTCAGTTAGCTATCGTAGTAAAATCTTTGTAACAGAGAGCACACAGCATTTGCGACGCTGAACACCTGGCAGAGGCGTTTAACCACGTGAAGCAAGTTCTGCAAAATAACAATTTAAAAGCGCCACATCCCTGTCGCAGAAGCCGCCCGAAACCTACCACGGTTGGTCGACGAAGCGAATCATTGTGGAAAAAGGAATGAACCTATCGCAGCTGTTAAAAATCGTTAATCAAACAAATCGGCAATTGCTAGCACTTGCTTGAGTATGGACCAAATCAATGGATTGAGCTTCATGACCCGAAAATTCTCTCCACCGATCGGCATTACTATCCGAAAAATGTTCGAGAAGTGATTGAGATAAAAAACATCCAAATTTCAATCGGGAAGATGGATTTAGGTTACCTGCATCATGGAATCTAGTGATAAAGAAGTGTTTGCGTCGTGGCTTATCTATGTGTAAAGCGTGTGTCGTGACGGTGCACTGTGAGACCAAGTGCGGGTAGTCGGTAACCACACGCCCATCTCGACGCTGACACCCGCTACTCCAGTCTACTCGCGACTACGGTCAATGCAACTAGATCGAAACGTTGAGGTCACTCAAAATACTATTTTTATATTAGTCTGTGCACGATTAGCTCCGATACTAACTTAAAAATCTTTTTTCAGTCTCCTTTAGCCCATAGATATAAAACGCACAAACTATCATAAACATTGAAATAATACGGATTATGTTAGTACAAATAAACTTAAATCTATGTTAGTAAAAACTTCACTTCGCACTGTACGTTCTAGTGGCACTTGTCCGTGGAAGTAACAGAAGACCACGTCTTGGTGCCAAAAGTCCTCTTCCATGACGAGGTGGTAACATGTTGGTACTCGCATCACGAACGCCTTGAAGTTGACATTGCGGCGCGACTCACTCGAAAGTGGCTATCAGTCGGCTGCTGCGCCCCGGGTTGCGGGTTCCCGCACGAAACAAATATTTGTAAGATCTACGGGTAGTTGTTCTGGGTCTGTAAACGCACCGGATACAGGAGAAATATTAGTGTGGGGCAACGTTTTAAAAAAACATTTGTTCTGTGTGTGGAATTTGTGTCTGTAAACGCATCCACGGTACAGGAGAAATCCTAGTAGTATTTTATAACGTCTGATAATTGACATGATTGCAAGTGTTTTAACTTGCAATCAAAGGCATAATGTCTACAAATTGGAATTAATTATATTATTATTGTAAAAATAACTTGACATTTCTAATATCGCATTTAAAATTGCAAATATTTATGTTATTTACTTATAGTTAATAAATTGACATTTGACTTGACTCATTTAAAACATTTAAAAAAAATGTAAATTTACTTATATACATTGATTGACTATTTGTTATTGTTAATATTGTTCTTGTGACATCAAATTATAATATTCTTACAAAACCGTAAATCTGTGAGCATTATGTAGGCATTGATGATATATATTTAGTACTTAATTTTGATTGTGTCTTTTGCCTGGCTGTATTGGTCTGTCATGCTCACTAAAATGTCTTGCTGATGGTGGCGTTGTGTATCGGGTCGTTCGGTTCCCTTCAACATGGTTGAGCTAAGTGATGCTGATGCATGCGTTATGCTCGTGAACGGGTGCCGTCTGTTGGGACTGGTCAGTCATTAACTGCCACAGCAAAAAATATTATTATGGTACGTTCCATCTTTAGACATTGACCTACATTTTTCTCGGTATTTGTTGTACAATCATTTTTGTATCAATCAGCATTGTAATCTCCATTATTTTAAAAGAGTATCCATGGAGTTTCTTGCCGGCTCTTCTCCATGAGATCCACTATTTGGAACCGTGCAACTTAGATTCTGACGTTTCATAAGTGCCAATATTTGGTTTATTTGAAATAAAAAACTTTGACTTGACTTGACTTGACTAGTGGAGAAAGCAACATCTCTGACAAAGAAATAATAAGAAAGAAAATTGAAACTGTCACTAAACTCATTGTTTACTTTTTCTAGATCCTTCATTTGTTTCAGTAAGCTGTTAGTAAAATTTGACAGTAGTCTTCATTTGAAAATCCATTTAGCCATTAACGTCCAGAAACCATCAATATTATACCTATTTTTGTGCACTAAAAGATAAAAGATAAAAAATATTTTTATTCATGTAAACCATATACAGGCACTTATGAATCGTCGAGACTTTAATTGCCGCGTTCCAAGATGTGGATTTCCTATGGAGAAGAACGGGCAAGAAACTCCATGGTTACTCTTTTTAAATCATATTAAATGTTACAATATTTTATGAGCACATTGTTGTAAAAATCAAGGTTATGTGAAAACAATGTAGGAGAAACGAGTCTAATATACACTATTCTTAATAGCTACGAGGAATACTTTAGTCGAAAACACGTTCTTTCTAAAATTAGGTGCGTTTTTGTTGGCAAGGTCAATATTTCATTTTCATGCTCCAGAAAAACAATATGGCTATTATGAATAGCTCTTTTAATATATTAAGAAGTTCGTAATCTTTTCCCCTTATATTGTTCTCGAATAACCTTCGTTTCGATAACAATACAAGTAGCCATAAATATTTTAGTATTATTATTTATTTTTATTATTTCGGCCGAATGAAGTCCACTGCTGGACACAGGCCTCCCCCAAAGATCACCACAATGACCGATATGGGTGTGTTGTGTGCTCATTGGGGGGTTTTGCCATAATCGCCACGCTTGGCAGACGGGTTGGCGATCGCAGTTGAGTTGTTAATGTAATCGAAGGACGCTGCTGCCCATCTTCCGGCTTATCCCTTAGTCGACTTTTACGACACCCATGGGAGGAGATGGGGTGGTGGTATTCTGAGCCGGCACCACACGGCACTCTGAGCCGGCACCATACGGTACTCTGAGCCGGCCCCACACGGTTTACAATATTTTAATAAAATATGTATTATTATTTCAAATGAGTAACGTTACGTTAGTAGGATGCGTAACGAAAGTTTTTGCTCATCTAAAGCTTGGAACGCGGCAGCTAAAGTCTACCTATTCATAAGTACCTGAATATGGTTCACATCAAAAGAAAATATTTTTATATTTAGAAATATACTATAAATTGCGTCGGATTTCAATTAAAAGCAATAAAATATAGATTACAAATATTTGAAAAAATAAACAACCATATTTGTTCTAACCTAACCTATCCGAGTCGGACCCGCCTTAGGAAAAGAAAAATGGTGTATTGTGTATTTTAAGTAGGCTTAAGTATTGGTTTAAGGGAGGTGGCCGTAATGTGAGTTCAAAAGAAAGTTATTATGCCGCCGTCTAACAAAAGGCCACCCCAATTTATTCGAAGGTAGGGTATGAGGTGATTAACCTACCCAGTTTCTTACTTCAGTTTCTGAATTGAAAGATTATTCGGTGTTCGGCGCAGCAGTGTAAATTGACATCGAAAATTTCGTTCAAATTTAGGTCAACCCTAAAATTATGTCATGCATGTAACAAATGGGTAGTAAGTTAGAATTTGCGTGTCTTTTAGCTTTTATTTAGATTTTACTTCACATCTTATCTGGTTTCAAAAGCAAAGAGGGTTGAATCATCTTTCCTTTGATTTACATGTACACACAGCTACATATTAAGCTATAAATTCCCAGTATAAGCTGATCTCTTATTTGACAGAAAGCCCATACATTGCGAGATCAGCGTATATTGGAACTGGTTAAATTTATGTACATAAATATAAGCAAGCGTATACTTGACATGCGAGCACGAGACATGATTCAAATTTGTTTTTAAAGTGAAACTACAAAGTTATGTCGTTCCGTGAGACCCTTTACGGAAAAACCGAAAGGGAAATTAAATTTCATCTAATAAAGTATAAAGTTGTTGATCCCGGTCGTCGTTTCAGAAATCCGTGAGGAAGGCCTTTGTTCAGCAGTGGACGTCCTTCGTCTGCTATTTATTTATAAAATGCACAATGATGGTACACAAGGCGGACTTAATGCATCTCTATCCGTCAATCTTTGGGTTAAAAAGAAATGCATCGAAAAGAGGTACAAAAAAGATACTTTACAAAAATTTCATAATAAGATAAACATACATAACAATCTACATACTATAGATACGGTCAAATAAATAGGTTTAAATTATTCTACATACAATACGTATTATTTATCAATTTAACCATGCCTGTAATTGTCAATTAGGATTCCAGCAAATTCAAAAAGTATTCCCGAACTTTGCGATTGAAAGAAAATTTACTTGGCGCTTTCTTTATATCAAGGGGAAGCTCGTTCCATATTTTGATTGTTGGGACAGCACAGGATTAAGAAATAAAACCTGTACGGTGGGAAGGAAACTGAAGAATCAAATTCTCGGCAGCACGCAGGTTACGGCTATGAGCGCTACTCAACAGTGGAAAAAATATTTTGAGAAAATCAAGAGCACAAGGATCGTTAATAATGGAGAACAGAAGACAAAGAGATCTCAGTGATCTTCTCTGACGGATAGGCAGCCATTTAAGCTGGGAACGGTATAAAGAGATATGCTCATACTTCCGAAGTCCAAAAATGAAGCAAATGATGATTGAGAAGAGATGCAATTTGTCTTGAGGTCTTGGGATAACTCCGAGTAACAAACATCTACATAATCAATTACAGGAAGCACAAGGGACAGGACCAGAAGGTTTGTAGTGTTAGATGGTAGAAAATGCTGAAATCTATAGAGCAACTGCAGTATGCCTATTAACTATTATATTATATGACATTACGACTAACCTGCCAGACTTGCTTATTCCAACTTAGCGTATCATCAATATGCAAACCCAAATCCTTAAAGTGATATGATTATGATGATGATAATAAAGATGTTTGAGACCTGGCGCATGATATTTAAATGACTGAGTTAAAAAGTCGATATCTTAAATTGTTTGTTTACGGATAATACAGAAACGGTAACTAATACGAAGAGACAACAGTAACAGAAAATACATTTGGTATAAATATGACTCATAAAAGTGAATGTATAGCAATAAGTGCATGATAAGCTTTTGTTTACCCAGTACAAGAATAGAAAAAAAATCGTAGCTCCATCAGTTTACAAAGAAACCCCTTGAGATTATTGACTGCTGTATTTTAACGAACTACAAAATGCCAGGTAGGGAACTCAATTTAAAAAGAACGATTTTATCTTATTAATTACGCCCCGCTCAGTTTAATGCCGTAGCTTCTAAAGCTCAGAGTTAAAATTTGCTTGGTGTGCTTGCCTGGAAAAAAGCTTTCAGTGGCTTTAACTATCAAAGAAAAACAGAATGAACGGAAAAATTGTGTAACACTATCCTTAATAGAAAGACAATAGATTTATATTGAAAGAATATGCCATACCAGCATTGATTTTCGTTCAAAATATCAGGTGTCAAATACTGGCCATTATTATAACTGCATTAATGAAGACCAATAGTAAAAAGCTGCTTGTTCAAGTTAATGAAACATGTCACAATAAGATATCAGGTTGTGCGGCTGAAGCTTGCAAATAAATAGCTTAAACTTTTATAAAATCCAATCCATTTAAGCAATACGCACCAAAAATCCTGTCCAATCCATGAAGATATTATATAGATTATATTATAAGATTTTTGTAGATATATACGATCATATCTACAAAAATCCCATTTTCAAATTAAGAGCATAAAAATGTTGAATAAACTTACCACGACTTCACCGATCGCGTCACGCGGCCATCGTACTGCGCCAGTGAAAACGTGTTTAAACAAGCTGATTGAATATAGGCGAAATTATACCGAATAACTGCAATCTTTGCTCCTTCAAAGTCTTGATTATGCTAATGTCAGCTATTTTGTTCTCTCCGAGGACCAAGTAACAACTAGTGCGACTCCACAACTTTAGTATCAGATTCATATTTGACGTGCGCAAATCATCATCATCATCATTTCGGCCGAATGTAGTCCACTACTGGACACAGGCCTCACCCAAAGATCACCACAACGACCGATATGGGTGTATTGTGGGCTCATTGGGGGGTTTTGCCATAATCGCCACGCTTGGCAGACGGGTTGGCGATCGCAGTTGAGTTGTTAATATACTCGAAGGACGTTGCTGCCCATCCTCCGGCTAATCCCTTAGTCGACTTTTACGACACCCACGGGAGGAGATGGGGTGGTGGTATTCTGAGCCGGCACCACACGGCACGAAATTATTACGCAAATGTTATGGTCATATCTCAGAATTTCGTAATAGGCTCAAATCGTTACTAAAATGACTTCGCCAGAATACTCATAATTATACTGTTCAATCCATCTAACCCCCTTACCTTAAAAAACGCTTTCAGTTCCTACATGATACTCATTCTAAGTTTTTAAGAGCATCGAAGAATTTTAATCTGAAAATGACAATAGATTGCACTCAACAAATCGATCTGTCTAGGCCGTTAGTTTGTGGAATTCACTACCGGTGTCAGTTAGACGTGTACCATCATTACAAAGCTTTAAGCGATTGGTAAAGGGGCGCTATTTAGTACTTTCATCATAAGAATATCTCGAGCTTCTTTTGGTATTTATGTATGTATATACGATCATAATATATAACATGGATTGGTTGATTTATTTAGTTAAGATATATATTGTTTTATATATTGTTGTGTTATTATTATGTTGAATATTTTACTCTCACATTAGACCGTGAGCTTGTCCTTTCTATAACATTGCAGTCCATATAATGATTGTCCCGTAGATATAGCCGAATTGCGATAATACCTTTTATATGGTCATAATGATTATACTTTTATTTTATTATGGTGTGCAATAAAGAGGATTTATTGTTGTTTATTACTACATTTTTGCTACTAGTTGTAAGTATAATAGCGGGTATTTTCAAAATTTGTAATTTTTGTCATTTTATAGAGTATCATTATAGTAATATATACTCGCAGCTTTTGGGTCGGACAGGACTTAAGATAGATATTGTATAGCAAGTTATTTACAGACATAATTCTACAAAATTAAAATAAAAGTGTATCAGCTACAACGCACGACTGGAGTTTACTCCATACGAAAGATAATTATGATATATATCGAATAGAAAAAGAGGGTAAATTAACGCATCTTCTAAAATGATAAGAGAAACAAACATATATCTGTAATTATTCGGATTATTTATATTACATCAATAAAAGCGTATTACAAAAAGTATGTTACAAAATAATAATATGATTTGTTTAATAGTACATAAAAATACACGTATCAATGCATAGAAGTACAAGAAAATTTTAAAATAAGAACATTAAAATTGATGGTTAGGTTGCTGTTTATATACGTTGTATAGATACAATAAATGCTACCATATGCATTTATTATACAGCATGCATACCCTGTACTCGGCAGCAGTATACAAGTTGCGGCAGAACTTCGTAATACGCAGGCACACAACACACACACGTACAAACATACGCACACATTCAACTCTCAGACCAGAGGTAATGAACTATACAGTGAGAATACGAAGCATCGTACAAAGAGGAGGCCCCGAGAATAAGATACGCTGTGTAATGTATTCCATCTCATTCTTTTGCACGTTCAATCCTACTGATATATATGTTTGTCTCTTTCTACGTAACGTGTCAACTTCCCGAGTGTTATACTTGTAAAATGTCCGTACCGGACCTTATAACTCAAATCGTTTTTTAAGGAGTAAACTCCAATAAATTTAAATCGGACAGTACTAGAGTATACGTACCATTAATTTTATTACCAGAGCTTCACTGTGTTTTACTTTCTCTAGATGAGAACCAAGCTTAATATGAAAAAGTATTTGTGTAATAATTCCTCCTACCAAACCTGCACATGTAAAGCGTATTTTCTGCTCTGAGACAAACAAAAAGCATCGAATGGTTTCATCTTGGCAATGATCAAATATCGGATAAAGTGTGTTCAGGACAACATCAATTTAAGAAACTGAGACAAGTATTTGAAAAAACTGCAGGAAAAGTATTTCCATTTAAAGAAAATAAAGTTTTCGTGTGACTCTCTCCGATTTAAATACGTAAATGATAGGTGGCAGTACTTGGTTGGCAACAAAGGTTCGGGATTCTGACCCTCAAGTAGAACCTTAATACTTAAGGGTTCATGTAAATTGACACGGAAGCCAAGAATGACAACAACGAATGAAAAAGAAACGTTTTATTTTCAAATATCCTTCGGAAATTTCACATGGCCTTTTAAACATTGAGCCTTTGGACGTCGTAATGAAATTCTTCCGTCGAAGGAAATTAATCGTTCCTTTCGTACTTTTCACTGACCTCGCCTTTTCCGGGTACAAACATTTGTTTCAGCTATCAAAACTCTTAAAAATGAAATGGTCTCAATGGACAAAAGGTTCCTAATTAAATGTTTTCAACTGTCTCCTTTTATATCTTGAGGTCATTGCGAGATGTCTTTAATGAGATAAGTTTAAATTGGGTTTATTAAACTTTTTAGATGTATAAGTAGCTATTGTTTGTGGTAACGGGTTCAGGAAGAAAGAGATACATTTGTTCAGTAAGGGACATAAAAGATAAAATACAATAAAAGTATATTCAATTCCTGATTAAAAATTGTGATGGTGCCAACCATTAGATTGACCAACATAACAAACGGTACCCATTTCCTACTGAGTTGAAAGCAATACAGAAATTCAATTTTAAAATCTCATTTTGTTTGACCATAGGGTTGTAATTTGGTTCATCATCATCATCATATCAGCCACAGGACGTCCACTGCTGAACAAAGGCCTCCCCCTTAGATTTCCACAACGAGCAGTTACATGCCGCCCTCATCCAACGACTCCCAGCGACCTTCACCAGGTCGTCTGTCCACCTCGTTGGAGGTCGTCCCACGCTGCGTTTTCCGGTGCGCTGTCTCCATTCTAGAACCTTTGTGCCCCAGCGGCCATCAGTTCTACGAACAATATGCCCTGCCCATTGCCACTTCAGTTTACTGATCCTTTCAGAATTTATTAGTAATTTGGTTCCCAAACTTTAATCATAAAGCGATCATTCGAATGTGTTTTAAAAAACTAGTTTTAAATTAAAATACTTTCGTAAAATAGAACTTTTTTAAATTTTTAGACTTAGTTCCACATTTGTGTTGCTCCTGTGTCGTGGATACAGTTAAAAGACAAACATCACATGCACGAACACCCAGACCAGAAACGACTATCTGTAGATCATGCAAATATTTATTACGTGCGGGGATTGAACACGCAACACTTAGCGCAGAAAACCAGTTGTTTAGCCACTGCACCATCCATTTTATGTGGTCCTCTCAAATTGATATTAGTAAATTTTAATTGTCAAATATATTCTATTTAATTAATTAATTAATATTAATGAAATGTAGGGCAAACGTAGTGTAGGGCGCCCTCAGGCTCGGTGGAGTAACGATCTTCGCAAGGTGGCTGGCATGAACTGGATGAGGAAAGCCGAGGATCGTGCTCAGTGGCGTGACTTTGGAGAGGCCTATGTCCAGCAGTGGACTGCTGTGGCCTGTTGATGATGATGATCAATGATTATTTAATTTATTTAATTGTCATATACATTTTATTTTATTAATTGATAATTATTGTTTTTTATTAATTAATTATTAAAAATAAAACATATATGTCAATTAAATTCTATTAAAATCAATTTGAAAGGAAAGAATATTTTTTTTTTTATCTTAACTTTTGTGTTTATGTTCGTCAGACCCTAAACCAATGGAGAAACTTGCGCGAAAGGCTGCAGATATTTTTCGGTATGGCCAGTTCCCAAGCACAACGTCGATCCTCGTTAACTATTTGGCCATAAAGGCTTCGTGCGATAAAACAGATATCTGTTATTTTTAATTACAAAGAGAAGCCAAGTGCAATACACTTTTTAAACGTGTGTGGTAACGGTAAAACTTTCGTAATTATTGTTAATTAATATTTCCTACGTAAAGTCTATATTAAATATCTTATTAAAGTATCAGGATATTTTCTTAGATAATGTGACGCATTTCTTACACTTCTTACCGTGTGGTGCCGGCTCAGAATACCACCACCCCATCTCCTCCCATGGGTGTCGTAAAAGTCGACTAAGGGATTAGCCGGAGGATGGGCAGCAGCGTCCTTCGATTAGGTATATTAACAACTCAACTGCGATCGCCAACCCGTCTGCCAAACGTGGCGATTATGGCAAATCCCCCCAATGAGTACACACCACACCCATATCGGTCGTTGTGGTGATCTTTGGGGGAGGCCTGTGTCCAGCAGTAGACTTCATTCGGCCGAAATGTTTTGTTACAAACTTTTAGATGGTAAAAACTGTTTGTCATAGACTGAGATTTCAAAATTGTTCAAAATAGTTATGGCTTAAAATATGTTTATATTTTCTATTCTGCTATATAAAGACAGAGTTTTAATTGAAAACCCATCGGTCTGCCGATAAATTATATTTTCATGCCAACTTTTTTAATTAATACAATATTTACTAGTGATTATTTTTTTTCATTTATTTAGAACTAGCTGGGAATCGCGGTTTCACCCGCGTTTAATTTAAATAAAATTTAGATTATTTCGACATAGACATTTGACATAGAATATATATATTGGATTTCAAGGGTAATTTTTGTGCGCGGAACCCTAATTATTTTTCTAAAATAAAAGTAGCCTTAGTTATTCCTTATAACATCAGCTATCTGCCAGCGAAAGTCCCGTCAAAATCGGTCCAGCCGTTTCGGAGATTACCCGGAACAAACAGACAGACAAAAAATTTAAAAATTGTTTTTTTGTTGTATGTACCGTATATACTTTCATATGCATTTAGTAAAAAGCTGTTATTTTGACATTACAAACAGACACTTCAATTTTATTTATTTGTATTGATGTATGTAAACTACGTATAGATTATTACAGAAAATTGCAGTAGATAGTTTATGGCCCCATGCTCTGCACCCATTACTCACTGTCAACTTTAAAAGATTCACATATTTCTCCTGCTTCCAAAACTCAGGACATTAGTCATCCACCTACAACGCGTTTACTCAGTCAAAGCAAATTGAATGCATTTAAAAGTGTATCCCTGCAATTTGCAACATTAAACATAGGAATACGTAGTGAAATCTCAGGGACGCAATTTGTTCTGGAAGATGGAAATATTCGTTATTCATGTCTTTGAAGGCGAATACTTTGGCGGCGACGATTTTCCGTTTGATGCTTCATTCAAAAATCCCCTTATTTATGGAAACTATAAAGTACTATTGCTCTTTATTTTAACCATCTTTACCTATGCGTTTGAATTGGCATGCAACATTTAAAATAATAAAACACTTTTAAACGGATTCTATCGCGTATATTTTAGATTTTTGATTTTCCAGACGTTTCGAAAACTTTGCAGCATTCGTGATCGCATATACGTGATAGAATCCGTTTAAAAGTGTTTTATTATAATGTGTAATAATCGCGAAAGTCTAAGACATTACTAACATTTTAAATGTTATGTTTTAATAACATTAAAACAAAAAATAAATATTTATATACAACTAAATTACTTTTTAAAAGTCATGAAAATATTCTAGACTGAAAATCAGCCATACACTGACAATATTAACACATACAAGGGAAGGAGGGTAAAATAAAGAAAACTTTGTTTCTATTTATAAATAAATATTCATTTTTCTATTTCGTTCTATGTTAATTTAGGCTTCTCAACCATAGCTTGACTCTCTTCATCGTCCTTTTCTTCCCGAGGTGGATCGTTCCAATCAGCTTTCTCGGCGGTTCCAAATATCACGTAAATTAGATTAGTCATGATATACAGGCCAGCAGCTATAAAGAATACTTGTCTCCAAAGGTATACATCATTCTGTAAATAAGTTTTATTTTAAGTATTAAAGGTATACATCAAGCAAAATCCCAAACCAAGTCTAACATAAAATGGTACTTTAAATGATCATATAAACATATAAAAACCTTTTCATCATCATTTCGGCCTAATGAAGTCCACTGTTGGACACAGGCCTCCCCCAAAGATCATCACAACCACCGATATGGATGTGTTTTGAGCTCATTGGGGGGTTTTGCCATAATCGCCACGCTTGGCAGGCGGGTTGGCGATCGCAGTTGAGTTGTTAATGTACTCGAAGGACGCTGCTGCCATCCTCCGACTAATCCTTTAGTCGACTTTTACGACACCCATGGGAGGAGATGGGGTGGTGGCATTCTGAGCCGGCACCACACGGCAATCTGAGCCGGCACCAACAAAAAGAAAAATACCGCCTTTAAAAAACCCTAGACGATATGAAAATATGAAATCCTTAGTGGATTTAAAAATAAAACATTTTTTATGAAGTCGGGTGACAAAAATCAAATCGGTCTACAAATCTCTGAGTAATAGATAGAGTACATACATAAAAAAACGCATCAAATTGAGAATCTCCTTCTTTTTGAAGTGGGTCATGAAAGTAAAAAACAAGACTGAACGTGCTAATTAATTAACTTACAACATCGGTGAGTATAAAGCCAATTACTAAGGGTGACACTGATGCGCCGATGTTAGATATAAAATTACTGAGGCTCATCATTGTTCCAGCGTAGTTAGGCGATATGTCAATATGGTTAACCTAAAACACAAATTAAAATTAATTAGGATACCTATATTATCACTCATCTCAATTAATGTTAGTCTTTATGTCATTTATTGACTCGAGTACCACTCGATAGACTGAGCTCATAATGTTCGAGACATTATTAGAAAAGTTTAAAAAGTAGTTTGAACAATTTTTAATAGGTTGCACTATATCCATAATAGACCACTGCAAAGCGAGACAGGGTTCAGCTAGTCGAAAATAAAGATAGACAAAATAGAGATACCAATAAAATGTTTCTGCTATTTCATATTTTGTAGTCTATCTATATATACTACATTGTATACACCCTAGTTTCTTTGATGACAAAAGCAATCAGAATATACGTGACACCTAAAATATGCATCGTGTTATAAGAAATGAGGTAACCGAACTGTAAGGTCATCGTCCAATCTACGATTTCGCGAACAAGATTCTCATGTAATATACAACTAAATAATTTGTGCAGCCACTTAGGAATGCTTTTAGAGACATAACTGATGAATTGGTTTTGTTTTGTACTGTAAAATATATTAAGAAAAGTCTTAAAGGTTCTACATCTGACATATGTCTCTCCTCGCCTGGGACACTATGCCCCTACAATCCACTCCCAACGCAAACCTTCTGTCACCTCGCCCAGTAAATGACAAACCACTTGTATGTACGACCTGTAATCGGTCGGACGGACGAATAAAATTGTAAAGGTTTCTTTAACTATGACACATCAATTAATGTCAATACTCGCCTGAAATCCCAAATGAGCTGCTATTTTGAAAGCACAAGTGAATACTAATATTGATTCTACGACATAGATGTTTTTGGGTGCGTACGCTAGAGCTATTAATCCAATAGCTGCTGGTATATTTCCTGCAAATGAAATTACATTATGAATCATACTGATGCTGGTCCAATCCTTTTTACATATGTTTGCATATAAGCTAACTATTTGGACACATTATTGAGAGCGCTATGATAGTTAATATTAATATAAATTATATTTTATCTTACTAGCTGCCCGCCCCAGCATCGCACACGCAAGCTCATGCAAACCCAATTGCAGCGCCACCAATTTTATTGGTATCCAGTGGAAATTCTACATAACTTCTACTTCAAACTTCCTCCGCCCCGGGGAAGGGTGAAGGGGCATGCCGGACTTCTACCAGCTAAAACCACTGGAGTGGTCAGCTTCGGCACCGAAGAAGGTTCCAGGTCGTCGTAAGACCACACTAGAGCCCCCTATTGATGCCACGCCTTTAGGCACATCTCGAAGGAAAAAAAAGGAAAGTGGTCATGCCCTCTAGCGGAGGGAAAGCGACTGTCAAAAGGTCGCCCTCCAGGCACTTTTCGGGGAGAGTTGTAAAGGATTCCCCTAAAGCCTCGCTATGCGCTGTGATGCGCACACGGCGGTACGTGTCCACGTGCGTGCCACCGTCTAGCTAGGAGTCGCTCGGTATGAGCACGTAGACTCCCCAATCTGCGCACCTACGACCCCCGAGATCCCCGGCCATGTAGCAACGGCAGGGAGCTCAGGCGTGTTGAACCTGGGAGCCGGGGCGGTTGTTACCTCGGCACCGTCTCGTCCTTCTCCGTGAGGGATGGGCCCTCTTCCGAAGCCACTCTGCAGTCTCCTTCTCGAGCATGACGCTCTCGCAGAACTCCTTCTGCCACTGCACTTTAATTTTCATGCTCTAATTGCAGCACCACTTACCGGATCCAATTGTGAATCCAAACCATCCAGGGATCCACACAAAAACAAATCATCAAAATCGGTTCAGTCGTTTAGGAGGAGTGTGACATACACACGTACAGAAGAATTTTATATACACAATAAGATGTGTAATATATAGTAAGAAGCAATTATGGGATATCCAACCATTTATCGATCTAAGTGAATGTGTACAAAGGAAACTGTGGTTCTACTTGTGGTGTATAGTGATTGTGCAGCGTTTATTTATTATAAGTTAAATACTTATACTTAGAATCAAATGAACTGTAAGTACATACCTAAGGAATTAGCAAATTTTCGGGTGTTTGTAACACTGAGAATGTTTTTCACGATCAGCATATCCGTTATGTAGCTGAAGAAGAAATTCGTCAACCACATCACTAAGAATGGAAGAGCAGTCAGTAAGCCATTCTGTTAATAAGAGAAACATGCATTATAGACAACCAACACAATTGGTTGTATTGGCTTCGGACAATTTCCGTAGCGTTCGCAACATCGTATTTACCGGGGTCGAGCGTTACCCAGCCGCGCCTTTGTGACTGCGCATTTTCCGAGAGCGCGTTACCCAGTTGCGACTATAATTACGTAGCAACCCTTGTGCATGGTGTTGTAATACCGTAGCGTGACGTAGCGCTCATTAGTAATACGAAGATGCTGTCATCGTGTCTTAGTTGGACTGTTCATACAAAGTAGTGTAATACCATACATAATGATGTTATGAAATGGAACGGAGAACTTTTTGAACTTGCACAAGTGGACCTTTCTCTCCCATGGATGTTGTAAACTGCATTATTATTAATACCTTACTAGTCTCTCTTCGGGGTAATAATCTTCTGCAAGGAAGAACCCGGACTTTGAATGAGTTTGTAAAGCAATATGGTTCCAAGATGCAGAGGCTCTTTTTGAAAGAATTTAATCTAATATGTAATGGAACACTAACCAAGGACACTCCTTGACTGCACTATAGAAATACTGACAAAAAATTGGCGCCGTCGGTGTAGGACTATTGTATGAGATAGAAGCTGCAGTGATAAGGTTAAGATATGTTTCTTGATACCGTTCATTAAAGTGGTCTATTACAAAGTCCAATCAGTTTTACACAGTATCTACTGAACATCTGTTCAGGAGCTGATATAATGACGAAGTGTGTGCAGTGCAGTGTTATCTGCACTCAAAATCAGATGCGCTTTACTGTAAGGACGTACTTAAATTCACGCCTAATGCGGCCATAGCCTCCATCGTTATAAAAATGGGTTTAGAAAAACTCATGCTGAAAAAATCCCGGCGTTCCTGCAATACAAGTTCAACCTAATGGATGAGGTCAGTGTGATAAAGATATGCACGTCTAACTCCAGTAAAGGCGAGATACGCAGAGCAAAAAACACTGCTGGTTGAGTTACTGAATATGGCTGACCGAATACAATCCCGTAGGCGGGATGAAAGGGGGAGAGAAGTTTCCAAGATATGATAAAGTTGCTAAACCAGACCGACCCAGACCTAGAAGGACTTGCGAAGCTCCCATCTATCACATTGGACCATGTCCGTGTTACCAGACTACTGAAGGACATCAAAGTTTGAAAGCAAGTCTGGCAGATATACATCTGAAGTTGAAAACATCGCAATCCATCATAAGCGATCTGCGTACCAAAGTAGTGGACTTCTGTATGTAGGTTTCACGGGGCGTTAAACGACTATGCACAAAACAGTCAATATTTTGCAGCTGAGTTTTGAGTCAGTTAAGTTTTCTCGCTGCTGGTTAGCCACCGTCGTTGCAAGCAATGTTAATCCCTGATCCCCTCGTGGTGCGTTCCCTGTAGCTGGGATAAACATAACCATGTCAACACCTCAACGTGTTTCTTCAGCTGCCGCTAGTGAAGTCTCCAACAAACATGAGCGGTAATCAACAACAAAACCGGAGGGTGGAAAAAGGTGCAAACCTGGTTAAAGCATAGTGCCTCTAGGAACAAGCCAAGGGCAGGCAGACCAAGATGGCTCCATCAAACTTGAGAAAAAGAAGCAGAGGCCCAGTGCGTTAGCCCACTGACTGGACCAAAAATGTTACTGCGCCCCACTACACCCACAAGGCAGCTGTACCTGTTACATCTACATTACTGCACAAAGATTGAGGAGATCGTGGATTACAAACAAATTAAGACGAATTGGACATGAAGTTGGAATCATACCACAACATTAACTTTATGTTATTTTTCGGGTCTTAACACCACAACATGACACCTTCATAATGGAAGACTTGGCCGAAAGGTGTCATGTACCAGCGTTTCAGCGGTTTCACGGAAAGCTACGCGACACCATGATACAGTGCAGTATGTCATCGCCGACACAAACATAACATACTTTATTTAAAGTTATTAGTATTTACTAATAAATAAGAATAATCAGCGTTATATAATATCAGCTAATGCGTTGCAATGCCTCTTTCTTTCTGTCAGTAATCTTCACCAGTGCAAACAGCAACTGTACAAAGTTTTAACTTAATCGGATGAATGATATGGCTGATAGAGAACAAACAGACATAGAACATGTAATAAACAGAAACATTCATTTTAAATGTAAAGATGAAGAAAATTAAGTAATTGTATATGTATATTATGCCGTGTGGTGCCGGCTCAGAATACCACCACCCCATTTCCTCCCGTGGGTGTCGTAAAAGTCGACTAAGGGATTAGCCGGAGGATGGGCAGCAGCGTCCTTCGAGTACATTAACAACTCAACTGCGATCGCCAACCCGTCTGCCAAGCATGGCGATTATGACAAAACCTCCCAATGAGCCCACAACACACCCATATCGGTCGTTGTGGTGATCTTTGGGGGAGGCCTGTGTCCAGCAGTGGACTTCATTCGGCCGAGATGATGATGATATGTATATATGGGCAAACATTGCCTTAGAACAAATAAATAAAATAGAAAATAACAAGCAGCGTGTATTATTACACTTTGCGAATTATATTGCGACCACTAATCCACTACTCAAGTGTTTGGCAACATAAGATATTCCTTAATTATGATGATCTCGTCTCTATAAATGGAAACTTGATGTACCAAGTATATATAAGCCTCAAGCTGGCTTTTTGATATTCTTATTTTCTATAAGAAATAAATTACCGCTTTTATATTGACTCCCATGATTTTATCTAGATAGGCAGGAACTTCTGAGTACAGAGTGAGTTGTCCCCAAGTTTGACCAACGTGTGCGATTATTATGGCGTAAACTCCTTTATGGCTTAGTATTTTCTTCCATGGCACGGGCATTTTCTGTAAATAAAATAAATACAATTGATAATAAAACAATTTTAAACGGAATAGATCGCGTATATTATAGATTTTTGTTTTTCCTGACGTTTCGAATACGAGTACTTTGCAGCATTCGTGGTCGCAGGATGACTAAGGTGACTGGCGTCGTTACAGATTTTTAAAAAGTTATTTTATTTTATCTACC
This sequence comes from Diloba caeruleocephala, assembly GCA_947459985.1. Taxonomy (NCBI): domain Eukaryota; kingdom Metazoa; phylum Arthropoda; class Insecta; order Lepidoptera; family Noctuidae; genus Diloba; species Diloba caeruleocephala. The sequence goes on along the minus strand of OX381616.1, from coordinate 1,131,281 downwards.
GTACAATTTTAATCATACAAATTTACATATCGTACAAATTTAGTCATCCTGCGACCACGGATGCTGCAAAGTATTCGAAACGTCACGAAAAACAAAAATCTATAATATACGCGATCTAATCCGTTTAAAATTGTTTTATTATAAAGTAGAATAATCGCGAAAACCTAAGACATTACTAAATACAATTGACTTTAACAGGACTTCATCTCCTTGCTTGCATGTCGTAGAAGGCGAGTAATGAACTCTAAACCAGAGGGATTGGCAGCATCGTCCCTTCTGTGCTACAGCAGCTATACTGCGCTCACCAATCCAACTACCAAGCGTGATGAGTAAAGACAAAGTCCCCTAAAATGACACCACATGGCTATGCAAACAAAGGACACTGTTAAAAACGGCCTATGGATCAAAACGCATGCGACCTATACTATAATTTCTAGATTTTTTAATGCTTTAAATATCTGCTCGAAAAACTAGAACGTTCGTGGCTCTAAATTGTGATTAAGACGAGGAGGGATCAAAAAGTAGTGAGAATGAGATAGAATATAATAACTTTTGATAACTTTATAATTTATTTTTCTACATAGTTTCCGAGTCTCTCCACACACCCAGTCCAGCGCGTTTCCAAGGCATCAATCCCTTTCACAAAAAAAGTTTTGTCTTGGTCCTACACAAAGCTCTCCACGGCATCCATCACCTCGTTATCGTCTTCGTACCTGTTTTTGTTGTTTCATTTTTTTTCCTTTTTCTTTTTTTTAAATACGTTGCCCCACACTAGGATTTTTCCTGTGTCGTGGGTGCGTTTACAAACATGAATTCCACATACAATACACACACACAATTTGGGAAACAGATAAAAATCGCTAGCCGCCAGATCTGGTGGCTTCGAATTGGTTGACCACCCCCCGGTGGTCAACCAATTCGAAGCCAGCTTGCTGAATGGCAGCTATCGCAACTGCCAACCTGTGCGCGGGTGCGTTGTCGTGATGAGACAGGACGCCCCTTCGAAGTTTCCCTCTCCTTTTCTCTTTGATGGCATTCCTCAACTTGGGAATTAAAGCTGCATAATATTGGCCTGTAATAGTGGTTCCACGCTCCAGGTAATCAATCAACAATATCCCTTCTAAGTCCCAAAATATTGAGGCCATAACCTTGCCAGCCGATGCCACGACACGAAACTTCTTCGGGGTCGGTGATGATGGCCGTTTCCATTGCGAAAATTGCTGTTTTGTCTCGGGATCAAAATGATGACCCATGTTTCGTCCATTGTTACGAAATGAGACAAAAAGTTTTCAGAATCTTCAGTTCTACGAGCAATGTGCCCTGCCCATTGCCACTTCAGTTTACTAATCCTTGCAGCTATGTCGATAACTTTAGTTCTTCTACGGATCTCCTCATTTTTGATTCAATCTCGTAGAGAAATACCAAGCATAGCTCTCTCCATAGCTCGCTGAGTGACCTTGAGCTTTCTTATGAGGCCCATTGTGAGTGACCACGTCTCTGTTCCATATATTGAATTAAGTATCGGATGGTAACTCATCGATCGCTCAATACAATTTTCTCGACTTTCGCAACATTTTCTTGGGTGACTGGCGTCGATGGACGGCCGCAACGATGTTCGTCTTCCGTGCTCGTTCTCCCTACTCGAAATTGAGAAGCCCACCTTGTGACAGTGGAATACGGCGGAGCAGACTCTCCTAATGTTGCCTCCAAATCGCAATGAATCTCTTGCATTGTTGACTTTTTTAAACAGAGGTATTTAATAAGGGTTCGCACTTAGTTTTTCTTCATTTTTGAGAACACGTTCCGACACGAAGCAAACAAATGACTACATTCAGAAAAAAGCAAAAGAGAATCGAAGATTTTTTCTGTATTAATATTACAAATATGTATCTGAGCTATGCTTGCCAGTATTGTTTTTTTTTCTTACCAAGGAGTATGTCGTTCTCACTACTTTTTGATCCCCCATAGTATTGCCCAATAGTAATAGATATAGGTAATATAGTAGTAAAATGAATGCACTATAGCTGGTCACAAATAAAACAAAACAATCGACCACACACTAGCCAATAGTCTGACAAATAATTTTAATTCGTGAAATGTTTTTGGATTTTTAGCCTATATCTGACCAATGTAATGAAATGATGTGATTAAAGGTAAACCTAGGTAATCTTAACCTATTTTATATTTTAGCCTTTTTTGTTTTTCTAATGCGAGTTATGTGTGATAAATCGTGTTGGGTGTCTAATATTATAACCTCAAAATTAGAAAATTATTGTCTGCTAAAAAATTCTTAGGAGTGTCCGTTATTTTAATTTAATTTAAGTCAAACGTAGTCGTCATTTAGAACACAGAAAGTAATTTTACATGCCTGTTGGTTCTTAGGCAATGTATGGCCGCAGAACAATGTCATTTATGAGTGGAGCCTTTGTTGAGCAGTGGACGTTCTTTGGCTGGTGTGATGACTTTAACAGGTAAAATTATACACTAGCATAAAAAATGTCCGCCTTTTTGATCTAGTGGTTAAAATCACGGATATCAGACCATGAACTCAAAGAAGACAAGGAACTATTGAACTCAATTCACAATTAATTATTGCATTCCGTGTAATTCCGTGTATTCATGTGTAATTACGTGGTAACTTAAAGATATGAGGTCATTATGGCACAGCTGCATTTGTTTAATGATAATATAAGTATATGAGATATATAGTAGAAGAGCGTTTAATGGCGAGTGGTAGGATCGAACCTCACGTGCGGTGACAGTTGTTTTTTAGTTCTAATAAATACTCGGAATGGTTATAATATTTACCTAGTTCGTCTGATTCGCATAAATAGTAAAGTCCGAAGGTAGGCCACAGAAAATAAAATACTTCCATTTCTGTGAGTTAGACAGATACAGTTACCACTCATTCAATTAGGTTAAACAGAACGTACCATTGGAAGTGTGTAGAGCTGGGTAGCGTACCTTATACTCAGACCTTTTATATAAAGGTATTCGTTGAAGGACCTCGACTAACCCAGAAAATGACTTCATCATCTGGGTCTGCCAAGGTCGATGTGTACTCTCTACTCAGAGAGTATGTATGAGAACGTTAAGGTAATGAAACCGTAACAACTTCATGTTGTCATGGAAATCAACGTTTCATCATCACCGTATCAACCAATGGATGTCCATTGCTAAACCAAGGCCTCTTTCATAGTTTGCTACAACGACTGGTTACTTGCCGACCGCACCCAATAACACCCAGCTATCTTTATTAAGTCTGCCAAGCGTGGCAATTATGGCAAAACGTCGTTGTGGTAAATCTTTGGGGAGGCCTCAGTCCAGCAGTTGACGATTTTCAGCTGAAATGATGATCTTTATCAGATTGTCTTTCCATCTTGTTGGAAGCCGTCCCAGCCTGTGTTTTGCAGTGCTTGGAAATAGTCATAATAAATAAGCGGTTAACCTTTGCAACCTCGCCAGTTCCTAGTTCATCTTCCACATACTTCTTTTCAGCTGCAGATATTTTAGGGTGTTTCGCAGGAGTGTCAGCAGCTAGCCACCAAAGAAGTATACCAATCAGTCCAGACATTATGCCGTAGAACCTAAATATACCAGGCCAGCCCATTGAAGATGAGGATATAAAGCCCGTCATTGGTAAACCGAAAACTGTTCCTAAAGCTTGGCCTGAAACAAATTCAAAGATATGAAATTGTGAAAGCAGTAAAGTGCTGGTGTAAATTCAGCTTAAAAAAAGAAAATTCGTATAACATTATAGCAATAGTCTGTCTTAGCCGGGAAGTCTTCAGCTATGACCACCGTTTCCGTTCACATTTCTCTGCGAAGGATTTACAAGTGTTCAAATGGTGTGGATAATAATCATCATATCCAATCGCTGGTAAACCAAATGACTAAATCAACATCATATCATCATAAGCCAGTAAAACTTCACTGCTGAAGATCATCAAACATCATTACAGCTTTATCACATCAACATGCTTGGCAATCTGATTCGTGCAGTATATAATTAATAATATAAAATTCAATATTATTTCTTCCGCACATTTTGTTTCTTCTTCTTCATAATCTCTTAGCTGTCTTCCATGATACACTGTGAACAGCGAATATGCTCTTTTCAGTTCAGCGTGCTCTTTATTTAATTTGTTATAGGAGCCCAACTCATGCAGAATTGTAAATGAATAACGAAATCAACTTATACGGTATTTTGTCAGATAAATATTCAGCATTATTCTCTTATATGGTGAAGGAGAAAAGTTTAATTTAGTTTTGTTTATTTAGATTAAAGTCACCCGTGGGTGTTGACACCCAAGCTACATCATCATCATCATCATCAGCCTATCGCAGTCCACTGCTGGACATAGGCCTCTTCAAGTGCAAGCCACTGATCGCGATCCTCAGCTACTCTCATCCAGCTACTGCCAGCCACCTTGCGCAGGTCATCACTCCACCGAGCTTGAGGGCGTCCTACACTACGTTTACCAAGACGCGGTCTCCACTCAAGAACACGTTTTCCCCAACGGTTGTCGGTTCTACGACTAATATGGCCAGCCCACTGCCACTTCAGCTTACTAATCCTATGAGCTATGTCAATAACTTTGGTTCTGCCATCTTATAAAAAAACAACTTGACGGCATCTCCTTGAACATGAAGAGCAAGTAACCGATGACGTAAAAAAATCCTGAATCGGGCGTGTAGAAGGTTCGCACAACGCAGCATATATACAGATGCCTAATTCAAACCGCCCCGTTTCGGCCCATCGGTATAACACCTACCTGGTTGGAGAATCATCCCTTTCAACGGAGGAACACCACACCATGTTTCTCCATACTGGTAAACCCCACGTGACAACTTTATCCTCCAAATGTTCCTCTATTACACGGGTTTATATCCCCTGTAAGGGGGAACCCGGTCTTTTGATAGGCTTACGCGGGGACATGGGTCCAACATGCAGAGGCCCTTTAGAGAATGTTAATCTAAAATATAATGGGAGACACTAACCGGGGATTCTCCATGGCGACACTATAAAATGCAGTCTCTGATTGTCCCCGGAGGTATACAACGATTGTATGAGATGGAAACTACAAGTATAAGGTCGATTGCAATGGGTGCTAAATGGATTTAATACTAAGAAAAATGTTCCTCCAAATGTTTATTATTATGACTATAATTTGAAATATCTGCAGGAAAACATTACCTCCGTATACAAAAGCAGCCATTCTCCCTCTCTCTTGCAGAGGTGCCCATTTACCAAGAGATGTATGCAATCCAGGGACAATGCAGGCCTGGCTGAGGCCTTGTATCACTCTACATATCGCTGTAGATATCCAACCACCCTAGAACCAAATAAGTAAAAATCACAACAGCTTAGCCTTTACTTATGACTTGTAGTTCTAATATTTTTTTCAATAATGCTCGAGATTTATTTTGTGGCCAAGGGCGGATTGGGTAGGCCAGTAAAATATAGAAATTAATAGAATCGTTCATTCAGTCATCATATCTGCCAATTATACGTCCATTGCTAAACAAAGGCCTCCTCCATAGATTTTCACAACTGTGTCATAATTTTGGGGGGTATTTGTCAATACTCACCACGCTTGGCAGGCGAGTTGGTAGGCGCAGTATGGCTACCGTTTCACTGAAGGGACGCTGCTGCCCTTCCCTCTGGTTTAGATTGGAGGCCTTTGTTCAGTAGTGGACGTTGTATGGCCGATATGATGATACACTTTTATATAACTATGAAGTAACGGAGGGTTTACTAGTAACTTACGTAATAAGCAGCTAAAGGTAGCAGTATTGAGACCACACAGTTAATTATCATAGCACCAGTAAGTAGATACCTGGCACCAAACCTGTGCGCTAACTGCCCAGCCGGGATTTGTAACAGCATGTAGCCCCAGAAAAATGACGCTATCACCGCGTCTTGTACTTTTTTGTTCCAATTGAATGTTGGGTACTGAAACGTTATTATACGTACGTTACTTATAGAAAAAGGTATATTTAAATCGCTAATTGTTTTCCCAATTGAACTTGTCACATTATTGTACTAGTATTCAAAATATTCTTCATAATTTTTTATTGTTACAAAAGCTACCAATAAATAAGCTGTTGTTCGTAAACACTTTAAAGCTTGCAAATGCAAAGTAAAACCAACTTTAATGTTGAATAAACAAATACTGGGACATAAAAGTTTCGTGCAAACGCTACTCGTGTCGGTAAATAAATTATTGTTTCTTCCTTCTTCTAGTTAATATTAAAAGAGACAAAATGAGCTACTCAACAAATAAGACAGCTACATGTAAACTATGATAATATTCGTGCCTATCTATTTGAAGGTACGCTAATTCTCTTGGCTTTAGATCATAATGTAGATAAAAACTAGCGCTGCTTTTGAGCTAGGTACTTATTGCTGCGAGGTCACGATGCACTACCAAAACTGTCACAGCAACCAGGATACCGCACGCGCTCGAGGCGTGCCCTCCATGGGCTGCTGAGCAGCGGATCTTGGTCGGTCTGATCGGGCGAGATCTCTCTCTGCCAGCAGTAGTGGCTATTCCAGCAGAGCATGAAAATTGGCGTGCTGTGATCTGCTGTGAGAGCGTCATGCTCTAGAAGGAGACTGCAGAGTGCGATTGTGGGAGGAAGAAGGACGGGGAAGGACGAGACGGCGCCGTGATGACTACCGTCCTGGCGCCCAGGTCCGACACACTGAGCTCCCGGGACGTTGATTGGCAGGGGGCCTCGGGGACACGAGCGTGTGCAGATTGGGGAATCTTCGTGCCCACACCGAGTGACCCATGAACAGACGGTGGCGCGCATGTGGTCACGTGCCGCCATGTGTGCAGCATAGAACAGCGCACAGTGAGGCTTTGGGGGGATCGTTTACAATCTCCTCGGGGGGCGGGTGTCCCCGCTTTACATTCACCCTCTCCGAGATGTGCCTATAGGCGTGGCACCAGTGGGTAACTAGCTTTAGCCGGTAGGAGTTTGGAATGCCCCTTCGCCCTTCCCCGGGGTGGATGAAGTTCATGATGAATTTCCACTGGGACCAATAAAAAAATGTTACTTACTGGTGGTGTCAACATCAAAGCATTTAGTATCCCTTCAGGTTTAAACTGTTTGTCTGCACCCTCTGTATCTAGCGTAGTAGTATTTCTATCGGTTTCATCATATTTTGTCATGGCTACCAAAGACACTCCCATGCAAGCTCTCATACTGTAAGCTATTGTAAGCGTGCAAAATAATATGAAGCACTGTTGATGCCTGTAGCCCCATCCTGAAACTGTGAATTATGGTTAAGATATGAAGAAACATCATCCTGATGATGTTTATTATGATCCACAGTAAAAGGCTTAATAAGGGTTCCGAACGTCCGAATGAAAAAACGGCGAAACCCTTATAGAATAACTCGTGTGTCTGTCTCTCCATCTGTCACAGCCAATTTGCTCCGAACCTACAGGAACTATACATTTCTGTAACCCAAACACGGACGTGTAACGTAAATAAAGTTTTTTTTTTTAACTTTGCCCCACACTTAGATTTCTCCTGTGTCTTGGCTGCGTTTACAGACATGAATTCCACATACAATACACCCAGACCTGGAACAACTGCAGAATCTGCAGATCATACAAATATTTGTTCCGTGCGGGAATCGAACCCACAACCCGGAGCGCAGCAGCCGACTGTATCAGCCACTGCATCAACCGTTGACATATTCAACACTTCACTTTTGGGAGGGAAATTAGAAAAATAGTTTAATTTTGCAATATGTACCGTGTGGCATATGAAATGGAACGGCTTGTTGTAAGGGTCGCGAATATATTTATTTTAGAATTTCAAAACAAATGTCTTTAAGGTTAATTAAGAAAATAGATGAAAATTTTAAAAAAGTGCCCCGCTTATTTCCGAAACTACTAAGCGTAAGACTTTGAAGAAATATAGAGCACAGTTCGTTACTTATAGATAACTAGAAAATTTATAAGAACTCTATACGTAGAAGACTCCGTCCGAAGATCCGTCTTAAAATAACATGGAAAATCTTTTAATATTGTGCATACAAACTTACATTTGCAGTTTGAATGTATTGGAGAACGCGATTTTTAACTGTTGTAATTAATTTTGTTCTTAGTAGAAATTATTGGTACAAGACAAAATTCAACAATGAACTATAATCAGCAATTTCGCAACCCCCTCCAGGTGAGTTCAACTCGCACTTGACCGGTATTATTTTGTTCATCATATCAGCCAAAGGACATTCACTGCTGAACAAAGGATTATATCATTAATTTTAGAATAGCATAGAGTAGAATATTCTTTATTATCCACCATTTTAAGAACAACTACTAAAGATCAATCTATGAACAGTAATTGTATAATGGGTTGTCTTATCACTGTCAACTATTTCTTACAGACTTAATTTTTATAGTTATTAGATATAAGAAATGTATATAATTGAAGAATAAATATTAAACTACGACATATTATCTCAATACGATTAATTTGCGAGTGTGTAACGTGTCAGACTAAATAATTATAAGCTAATTTGATTATGAATAAGAAAATGAAAGATTTAGATGTTTGTATTCAGTGGGCAGCAGCGTCCTTTCTGTGGAACACCAGCCATTCTGCCCTCACCAACCCGCCTGCCAAGGCTGGTGAACACTGGCAATTACCCCCCAAACTGACGACATATGACATATAACCGGCCGTTTATGGGGGAGGCCTCGGCTTAGCAGTGGACGTCTTTTGGCTGATTTGATGGTATTGTATTCAATGTTTTAATATAAATGATTGCTCTTTATTGTAAAACATTAACCAAAATCAATAAGTTATATCACAATTGTTTTGAACCACTATCAAAGTCCACTTGCGAAATGAATATTGAATAATACCACAAGAACAGTTCACATCTGCTTGCAAGATTTTAATCGGTATTAGGCATAAATATTAAATTTCAACCAAACACCGAACTAAAGTTTGCAATTACAACTAACGTATTAGATGTTTCGCCAATTTATTTTACATAAAGTGAACCACAATGACTGACGAATGTTTCCAGACACAGTACTAATTAATCAAAAGTTTCTACTCACCTTTGAAATTGCTTTCGTTGTCTTTTTTTGTGAGCTCGTGTTTCTCCGCCATTGTTAATTTCTTTTTTACATTCACAACATATATAAAACGAAGCTTAAATTCAAAGTCAAAGTCAACTCAAAGTCAAAGTTTGAGTCTTAACTTCGGGATCGTTTCTGAGCATATATTGTGTCGCACCCGTTATTTCTATATATACAAAAGACTTCAACCCATTCAATTCAGTGGACTTAGCGCTTTTTAAGTCATTATGCAAAACTGAAAAGTACTAATAGCTAATTTTCAACAAAACTTGGGTCAAGAATGGCCTTGCTCGCGTTATTTTACGTTCCCTTTATAACTATACTTGTGACAACTCATCTATTTAACTGTCGAACAATATCTATGAATACGTCTTCCCTCTCAAACAGAACAATTATCTTATTGTACAGTATTTATTCTTGTGTGCATTGGTGTCATCGTTATCTTATACAAATATTATACCAAGTTCATTGCTACTGTATACGTTTTTATTTTTTCACTATTAAGTTCTTAATTAATGTACACAATTCATCAGCCATTTTAAGTACAATGCGGTAATATGTAATCGTAATTTTTTGATCTAAGACTTCCTATATTGTTTACTTATAACACAATATTAATTAATTTAATTTGCAATTTCTGTCAGCCAGAGCACGTCCACTGCTCAACAAAGGCCTCTCCCTTAGATTTCCACAATGAGCGGTTACATGCCACCCTCATCCAATAACTCCCAGCAAACTTCACCAGGTCGTCTGTCCATCTTGTTGGAGGTCGTCCCACGCTGCGTTTTCCGGTGCGGAATATCTGCCTATTAGTAGACATCTACCTCTCTTCAATTTGATAGGTATTATAAAGCCAAGTACGTATTTCATTGTATTCTGATATAAGCTGGGATATATCAGTATATAGATAACTACAGTTTGATAAGGAGAATGAAATTATTTAACCAAGAAATTCAATTATTATTGTTATAAGTATACAACAAAATTTTAATACTAGATGTTTTAAATATAAAATAATTATAATAAACTTTCTACTAATTTTAATTACGGTCACATATACCAAATACAATTTCATTTTCGTCGGCAGCTCTTTTCATATTTCGTACTAATAATCATTTATAAGCAAAAATAAATATGACGTGTGAGAATTCATTCCCGTCTAATTGTTGTTTCACACGGCAGATATTTTCTCGAGCCGTGAGCGGTGCGCTTGTGTAAGGTATTACTTCACCACCATAGGATCTCCCGCGCTGCTACGAGCTGTACTTTACCATGGCACATTGACGCCATCTGACCTGGCATGGCCCAAAAATCACGCGCCGTTGGAAGCCCCCATAATAGATTTCCCCAGGGAGCTTTCTTTGTGTTACCTATTGCAAGATTGTTTATACTCGTAGCCCTCGTAGTTGCTTCACCAACATAGGATGCCCGCGCTGCTACGGACTGCATTGTACCAAAGTGTGTTAACGCGAGCTGGCCGTAAAATCACGCACCGTAAGAGGCATGCCCCAGGGAGGTGTGTTTGTGTTACCTATTCCAAAGTTTATGCTCGCACGCTCATATTTCCATGTTTATCTAAAGCAGTAACGATATTCAAACAACTCGTTTCCGTCGATGTTGACACACATTACATTTGATGTGACGTCAGAGAAAATACTGCAGTGACGAATACACAATATGTATGTAGACAAGATACTTATGATATTTTCTTTAATATGACGGTGTATGTGTAGAATAAAATAATCAGTAATTTTAGTGCGTTTAAAAAAGTATGTTACATAATTATGTGTTTACAAATGGTTCATCATATCGCGCCTCACCGACGTCGCGGAGGCCTATCGCCGCGTCACCTTCCCGTTCAAGTTAGCACTTCTCCCTCCCGTCTCTTGCTCGCGCCAGTCCGTACCGAGCCTGTAGTTTTAAATGTACCCTAATACATTATAAATAATACCGATCCAGCTGTCCCCAAAACAATAGCTTGTTATCCCCAGCAACGCGCTAAGCCGAGGTCCGTGTCCCGCAGGGGGCACCCTTAGCGAAAGCTGCTTAGTTTTAATATTAATTTTAAGCCTGGCTGGAGGCTCCTTTTGGCTTCGCCAGAAATGACCGGTTAAGCAACCACACTTCCCAGAAATGCATGCGAGAAGCCCAACTATATAAAGGTTCAGCATATCGGCTAAAAAACGTTTACTGCTGAACAAACGCTTCCCCCATAGATTTCCACCACTGTATTGCCATTTTGGGGGAATTTTCCAGTACGAACCACGCTTGGCAGGCGGGTTGGTGAGCTAGGTTGGCTTTAGTTCCACAGAAGGGACGATGCTGCCCACCCCTCTGGTATTTTGTACTATTTAGAGTTCAGTAGTCGCTCTTTACGACATCCACGGGATGAAATTGAGTGGCGCCAAATTCTTAAATATATTTGCACTCTCTCACCAAGCCCTTCCATTTCATATGTACACAGTGCATTTTACTAACCTTAATTATTTATTTTCTAATTTGACCCCCAAGACCCCACATTCAAAATTTCTTTTTTTACGTTAGGCCTACGTATTTGGGTCGTTTAAGTTTATATGTGTACCAAATTTCTTAATCGTTCCAGTAGATTTGGAGCAAATTGGCTGTGACAGACGGACAGACAGACACACGAGTGATCCTATAAGGGTTCCGCCGTTTTTTCAATTGGAAGTTTGGAACCCTAAAAAATATCGTATCAGTCCAAAAACTACCATAAACCCTGTAGGAAGTATCATCTTTTACCATCAATTAATCGTCATGAGGTCTCCCGACTGCGTATTTTATTAAAAACGTTTAAATTATAACATAAACAGCTCTGATCTTTTATCCAAATGCTATTCTATGTCTGACAGGACACGGCTTAATTCACTGTTAGGTATGTGTGCCAAATATGCGTGCCCACACCGAGCGACCCAAGCCACACCGAGCGATCCAAGAGAAGACGGTAGCACGGGTGTGGTCACGCGCTGCCGTGCCGCGCTTTACAGTCACCCTCTCCGAGATGTGCCTATAGGCGTGGCACCAGTGGGCGGCTCTAGTGTGATCATACCAGGACCTGGAGCCTCCCTTAGGCGCCGAAGATGACCGCTCCAGTGGTATTAGCCGGTTGGAAAGGAAGTTCATGAAGAATTTCCACTGGGTACCAATAAAAAACAAAAAAAATGTATGTGTGCCATTTGCTTTATCAAATTAAAGAGAAAATTCGTACATACATCGTGCGTGCAAGTAAAAACTTTATTAGGGTGTGTAAACAGCATGATTTTCATCCTTTTAGAACCATTGTGTTCCCAGCCAGAAAGTGGATAAACCTTAACTTTTATAAATTGGAAATAGCTATGTGTATTATTACAGTACGTAGGCTCTGTATTTTATTTTGCATTTTATTACCTACCTATGTAGTTGGGTCATCATTTGCAAAGTAAAATGTGTAGTAATTTGTTAATGTTTTTCATATTCTTGTTCGCAGTACTACGAGTTATCCTTTAGAGAACAATTCTTTTACGTGGACACATATTGGCTCTCAGACTAATTTACTATCATTGTCATAATGTTTTTTTAGTTGTAAGATTTTCCAATGAAGTCAAATAAATACATTTTCTTGTATATCGTCAGTATCAGTCATGTTATGTTCATCCATTTTCCATTTACATATGAGTTTGTTATAATTGATTTAATAATTTTATTTATTTACACTTTTATGTACAATGGTGGTACACAAGGCGGACTTAATGCCATGTAGCATTCTCTACCAGTCAACCTGTGGGTTAAAAAGAAATACATTGAAAGAGGTACAAAAACTAACATTTCAATAATAACAATACCTATATACAAATTTAAATACGGTAAAATATATACATAAGTTGCCGTGTGGTGCCGGCTCAGAATACCACCACCCCATTTCATCCTGTGGGTGTCGTAAAAATCGACTAAGGGATTAACCGGAGGATGGGCAGCAGCATCCTTCGAGTACATTAACAACTCAACTGCGATCGCCAACCCGTCTGCCAAGCGTAGCGATTATGGCAAGACCCCCCAATGAGCACACAACACACCCATGTCGGTCGTTGTGGTTATCTTTGGGGGAGGCCTGTGTCCAGCAGTGGACTTCATTCGGCCGAAATGATGATCTCCTCCCGTGGGTGTCGTAAATGTCGACTAAGGGATTAGCCAGAGGATGGGCAGCAGCGTCCTTCGAGTACATTAACAACTTAACTGCGATCGCCAACCCGTCTACCAAGCGTGGCGATTATGGAAAACCCCCCCTCAGTGAGCCCACAACACACCAATATCGGTCATTGTGGTGATCTTTGAGGGAGGCCTGTGTCCAGCAGTGGACTTCATTCGGCCGAAATGAGATATACATAAGCTAAATACATCAAATGAAAGATACTACACGTACAGTACGTATTATATCTTATTAATCATAATAACGATGCACGAAATTATCAACTGCAGGAGTGCGGCGATTTCAAATAGTATTCCTGAATTTTTTGCTTGAATGCAAATTTACTAGAATCTTTTTTTAAATCAAGGGGAAGCACATTCCATTGTTTGATTGCTGAGACCGAGAAGGAATTGGAAGTATAACCTGTACGGTGAGAATGAATCTGAAGAATCAAATTATCAGCAGCACGCAAGTTACGGCTATGAGAACTACCCAAAACTAGGAAATATTTTTTTAGATACTCAGGAGTACAAGGATCATTAATAATGGAGAAGAGGAGACAAAGAGATCTGAGGGATCTTCTCTGACGGATAGGCAGCCATATGAGCTGAGAACGGTAAATAGAGATGTGGTCGTATTTATGGAGTCCAAAAATGAAGCGAATGCAGTTGTTTTGTAGCGATCCAATTTGTTGAGAAGGTTTTGAGATAAATCCGAGTAGCAAACATCTGCATAATCAATCACAGGAAGCACAAGTGACTGGACCAGAAGGATTTTAGTTCTAGATGGGAGGAAATGTTTAAATCTGTAGAGAGATCGCAGTATGGCTGTGACATTTCGGCTAACCTGACAGACTTGTTTATCCCAACTTAGCCTATAGTCAATATGTAAACCCAAATCCTTTACATCGGGTGAAAAAGGAATAACGGTATTGTTGAACATAATCGGAGTCAGGTGATCGTAATTTAGATTTTTTACGTGGAACGAGCTGCATGTAAGCTCAGCTAGACATTTATCGACATTTACCGTAATTCCGAATTTACGAGACCAGTCTTCGATGCTATTTAGGTCAGCGTTAAGGCTAGAAATACAATTATTCAGATTCACTATGTCTGCTTGAGCGTATAGTTGCAAGTCATCGGCATAGAGATGGTAAGAGCATTTGAGGATGGTAGTAATGGAATTAATAAACAACGAAAACAAATTTGGAGAGAGTATACCGCCTTGTGGTACACGAGTTGCCAGGTTGCACCAATCGGATAATTCCTGATCAGCACGCACTGCTTGCTGGGGATCACGAAGATATGATGAGAACAAACCCTGAGATGACGACGAGAACCCGATCTGTGACAGAATGGCGAGGAGAATATCGTGGTCAACGGTATTAAAAGCGTTGGAAAAGTCTGTTAAAATTAAGAACGTTAGTTTCGAATTCTCCATACCACACCTAATATAAATAATTATCTCTGAACTGGTATTACTTGATACGTGTGAAGCTAAAAAAAACAATATATTATACGTTTTTATTAGTTTTCTCTGGAGAATTGAAAAAATAGTTTTATTAAATAAAATCATCACAATTAAAATGCACGCCATACTGCTCATGGCCCTTGTTTTTTATTACTTTAGCATTATTGTGAATTCCATTATGTGAAAACGTTCACTGCTTAGTATTAGCTTATAAATGGTCGCTATAATTATCTTCGGAGATATTACCTAAATCACGCTTAGTAGGCAGAATGTTGATCGCACTGTGTTGTTAGTAGGACACAGAAAATAAAACATAACCTGCTGCTCATCTTCTAGATATATTTTTACTTGTTCTTCACGGCATCCACGGATAGAGAAGAGGTTACTGTTAATTGCAAAGAACCACAATATATGTGAATTTATAAAATTAAAGACATGTATTACGACGAATCATGTATTTAATGGACGAATAAATTCCTTTTGACTAGCAAACGATTCCGTGAATACGTAAATAGTGAAGCATTATTATCATTTGTTTGTATTATCTTAAAGCAAAAGCAAGCCAAAGTTTTCGAGAATGGATTGAGTGCTCGTCTCACAGACTATCTGGCATTTACTGGAGCGTTATCAGACAGACAGTACGCATACCGAGTGGGTCGCTCCACTACCTCCCTTACACGCGATGTGATAAGACGCGTACTGGAAGCATGTGACCGGAAGCAACAGGTAGCTGTGTTATGCTGTGACCTGTCGAAAGCTTTCGACGTCGCTGACCACGATGTCCTCGCTGCCAAACTCAGGCACTACGGCATAGGTGGTCCCGCCCATGCATTATTTATAGACTTGCTGCATAATAGATCGCAAGTGGTAGTCGATGACGGAGGAATAACTAAGTCGGACCCATTGGCTACCACAATGGGAGTAGCACAGGGCTCGTCGGTATCCAATATCCTCTTTTCCTTATTGCTTAATGATCTGCCTGACTTCGTCGCTTCCGGTGAAATATACATGTATGCAGATGACGTCGCGGCGGTGGTCACTGCGCGCTCCCCTGTCGAGCTGGAGCAGTTTTTAAATGGAGTAGCAGGAGAGCTGGCGCTATGGTTTAGACGAAACGGTCTCGTCTTAAATCTTAGAAAGACCCATTTCCTCCAGTTTTCTCTTTCAGGACGACCTTTGAGCCGCCTGCGGGTGTTGATTGATGGTGAACCAATAAACCAGGTTGATGCGACCACGTTTCTTGGATTTCAAATAGACCGTGGTCTGACATGGGCTCCTCACATAGACAAACTCTGCGCTAAATTAGCAAGCGCCTGTTACGCCTTGAGTCGGCTAGCGCGAGTGGTTGATGCTGATGTGGTTCGTTCCTGCTATTTCGCAACCGTACACTCCGTTCTACAATACGGCGCCGAAATCTGGGGATGCGCAGCGGACAGACTGCGTCCGTTCAGATTGCAGAAACGGGCTATTAGGGCAATTGCACAGGTGTCGCGACTAACATCAGCAAGACCCTATTTTAAGTCACTGAAGATACTCACACTCCCCGCGTTGGTGATATTTCAGATGGCCGTCTATGTGAGGCAAAATCTGGACACATTCCTGAAACGAGGGGATATGCACTCTTACAGCACCCGTGGCGCGCATAAGCTCGCAGTCGTGTCTAGGAGACTGGCGCGGTCGGACAAGCTGACACACGTAATGGGGCCGACGGTCTACAACCAACTACCTGAACATATCACTAGCACAAGTAGCTACAAGGCGTTTAAAATAAAACTAAAAGACTGGCTCGTTGAGAAGACGATTTATACGATTGACGAATACCTAATCAGTACCAAATGATATAATTATGACATTTATTTAGAATCTAGATTACATTAGAATTTTGTGATTATTTAATTTTGTTATTTATTGATAATTATTGATTTTGTACAATTGAACAACAGACTCAATTAGGCATGTTAAAGAATTTATTGCAATTTAATTTTCATTTTATTTATTTATTTTTTATAGAATGAATAACAAGATAATTTGTGACGTATAATTTTAAACAATTATAAATAAAGTGTTTATCTGTTTATCTGTTTATCTACAAAATTCAATGCTGTATGCACAGTTATGCTCACTAACAACATTGTTATTAGGTCTATTATCACATTTGCGTAATACTTAAACAGTTGTGTGTGATTCCGGAAACTTTTAGAACTGTATTTCTACTGATATTCGATTATAAACAGAAAAGTTCTGTGCACCGCTATTAATAAAACTATAAGTATTGTCTTCAGCATTGTGCTTAATTTAAACAATACACTACATATTACGTCATAATGCTACGGCCAGAACTAAATCATTCTGGACAGAATTTACAGAACATATTGTTGTTAATAAAAAAAACTTAACACTCTATCGCTAACAGGTTGAATCTTCCGCCGAAAAGTAATCGGGCTTTCGGTAGTTTTAACTTGAGATATAGGTACACAATGTGATCAACCTCCTTTCAAGCTTTTAAATATAAATTTGGATGAGACCAGACTCACCAGAGATAAGGGATACCAATATATACTTGTCGCAAAATATGGTAGCTAAGGTGTTATGGAGTATGAAAAGAGATAATTTATGGACTAGAAATCCAAAATTAGCACAACATCATTAGCGTGAATAACTAGGGCTTCCCTGGTTTTGCAACTTGCGTCTTGAAGACTGATCAAGTTTCTCTAATAAATATTTATCCCATCAAATATATATTTATACAAGGTCACACAGAGAAGGAGCCCGTCAAACAGTGACCAGCCGATACCTGCCGGGGGCGCGGTCTAATGCAGATAAAGCGTACACCTCACCCCCGGCTGGTGGTAAGAAGGACACCGTGGGGTTTTAGCTGGTTTGAGCCCAGCATGCCCCTCCGCGCTTCCCAAGGTGGAGAAAGTTGGTGAGGATTTCCGCACGTTAAAAAAAAGAAAGAAGTTAGTGTTAAAAAAGAAAGCGTCATGTTTATCCAAGGATTGCTGAGTCGAACTGTTGACGCTAGTGATGCAGTCTACGAATACGAATACAGATTCTAAATCAACGCTGAACGTAATTAGTTCAAGGTATTAAAACACGCTAAAATATAAAAACACATAGTTCAATAATCAAAATGACCTCCAAGTAAACTTAAAAAGCATTTGCAAATTATTTTGCTAGCAGACGATTTCTATATTGCCATTTTTATATTGGAAATAGCCTTTCTGAAGCCAGAGTGAAAGGCTCCAAACTTAATTTAAATTTAAGTTAGTAAGTAAAGCCAACGATGTAACCATAAGGTTACATACGTCGTTGGCTTTTTTAATTGGTTCGGATACATGAATCTTAGCTCAATTATGGGACGTTCCGTTTCACTCAAATATTTTTTACAAGTGTCATTATAATATGACGGCACGGTTGGTGTAGTGGCTGATATAGTCGGCTGCTGCGCTCCGGGTCGTGGGTCCGATTCCCGCACGGAACAAATATTTGTTTGATCTGCAGGTAGTTGTTCCGGGTCTGGGTATAGTGTATGTGGAATTCATGCCTGTAAAAACGCACCCACGACACAGGAGAAATCCTAGAGTGGGGCAATGTTTAAAAAAAAGCCTATTTATAATTAATCTCACGATTATCCCTCTAAGGTCTAGTCGTGCACTTACAAAATAAAAATCATATTATATTAAGTTTCTTTGAACAAAATGCAGCAATGCATTTTTTAATTTATTTATTGTTGCCCAGTGGAAATTCTTCATGAACTTCCTACGCCCCGGGGAACGGCGAAGGGGTATGCCGGACTCCTACCGGCTAAAATCCCTGGAGCATCAAATCTTTGGCACCTAAGGGAGGCTCTAGGTCCTCGTATGATGACACTAGAGCCGCCCACATGTGCCACGCCTATAGGCACATCTCTGAGAGGGTAACTGTAAAGCGGTCACCTCCCCCGGAGGGATTGTAAAGGATCCCCCAAAGCATCCCATCCCGCGTGACCACACGCGTGCTACCGTCTTCTCTTGATAGCTCGGTGTGGGATTCCCCAATCTACGCAACCGCGAACCCAATCAATGCATTACCGGTACTAATGAGACGTGTTCAGTCATTGTCAGCCTTTTATGAAACTAGTAAGGGATCATTATCTGTCGTTTTAAATTCTAGTATTCAATTTTGACTTGCTTTAGCTCTTTACATTCAATATTTATTTTTATTATATTCATAAGTATTCATATAGTTTAAATAGTTATAATTTATTTAATTTTCATGTATTTAGTATGCCGTGTGGTGCCGGCTCAGAATACCACCACCCTATCTCCTCCCGTGGGTGTCGTAAAAGTCGACTAAGGGATTAACCGGAGGATGGGCAGCAGCGTCCTTCGAGTACATTAACAACTCAACTGCGATCGCCAACCCGTCTGCCAAGCGTGGCGATTATGGCAAAACCCCCCAATGAGCCCACAACATACTCATATCGGTCGTTGTGGTGATCTTTGGGGGAGGCCTGTGTCCAGCAGTGGACTTCATTCGGCCGAAATGATGTATTTAGTATATATATATTTATTTATATTAGTATATATTGTTACACTTCAGACTGCCTCATACTTACTTCTATCTACCATTTTCCATCATAAGGTTGCCTGAAAGAGATCGCGGAGAGCGATAAAGCCGCCTTTTGAACTTTTACTTAATTCAAAACTTCTAAGACTGTTATTTCGTGTACAATAAAGAGTATATAAATAAACAAAATGAACTCTGGTATTAGGACAAGACAACGTTACTGGTACACCTTTAAAAATAAAATCACAGTTGGTACCTAAGTGAATACTATTTTATTAAAAAGTTTACGTATAACTATTTTATTAATTATTTAAAGCTTATTTGAGTGTTTTAATCACATTGCTTTCCATTGTTTTCTTTTATTTTTTCTGGCTTAAGATCTTCAAGACACGTAACTGTAAAACATATTAATAAATATTTTGTATGTAAGAGTCCTCCAACTGTTCGAGAATAAAATGAATTTGATTGATGATAATGATTGATTTTGATTGAATAAAAGGATTTAATATTATATAAAAAAGTATCGGCCACTATAATGCTAAGTAAAAGAGTATTAGTACCATCCTGATCAATATCATTCCAAGGCTGTGTTTCTGCAGACATCAATAAAACAAAAATGGCGTTGGTAGTTAAGGCCACAGATGCCACAATGAAGAACATTATGCGCCATTGTATTTGGTTTGTCTGGAAAGAAAATGTTTTCCGCAATCATCACTCCACACCAACATACAACATATTTTAAGAGCAATGATTTCACCTGATCTTCGCATTTCAAGTAAATGGTTATTAGATTAGTCACCTCCGAGATTTCTGTGTTTGTGGTATCATAGGTATTTAGGTGATAATCATGAATTCAAAAGAAAAGAAAAGTTACGAAGAACTTTGATGCTTAGAACAGTGCACGGTCTCATCATCGATATTATATCAGCCATTTTTTTAAAACGTTGCCGCACACTAGTATTTTTCCTGTGACGTAGGTGCATTTACAGACATGAATTTCACATACAATACACCCAGACCCGTAACAACTACCTTTTTTTTTATTGATGTCCAGTGGAAATTCTAAATAGAACTTCCTTCACCCCGGGGAAGGGCGAAGGGGTATGCCGACCGGCTAAAACCACTGGAGCGGTCATCTTCGGCACCGAAGGGGGGCTCCAGATCCTCGTAAGATCACACTAGAGCCACCTATTGGTGCCACGCCTTTAGGCACATCACGGAGGGGATGACTGTAAAGCGGTCACCCCCTCTAGCTCGTAACAACTACCTACAGATCATACAAATATTTGTTCCGTGCGAGAATCAAACCCACGACCCAGAGCGCAGCAGCCGACTGTAACAGCCGCTGCACCAACCGCTGAACAAAGGCCTCCTCCACGGATTTATATAATTATGTAATTTAAGGGGGAACTTGCCAATACTCGACACGCTTGGCAGGCGGGTTGGTGACCACAATATGGCTACTGTTCCACAGAAGCCACGCTGCTGTTTAGAGTGCTTTAGTCGCGTTTTACGACATCCAAGGGAGGAGATAGAGTGGTGCTATATTCTAAATCCGTGCGCCACACGAAAGGCTGTGTGGAAAGATTTTAAAAATGGGTCTGATATTATTTTCGTCATAACTGCTTATGATATCTATTATTATTATTGAATTTTAATTGAATAAGATATATAAATGATAAACATGAACAAAATTTTACCACATCTGTGACAACATGAGATACAAGAACAGGTAACAGCACGGTCAACAGGTTCATCAAAGTGTTTCCCATCATCATCAGAGTACCGCTGAAGTTCGGCGCCAGGTCGATGTGGTTCACCTTGTAGCAAAAATATATTTATAATTACGCTTAACACAGTGTCTATATGAAAAGATAAGATAAAGATAAAGATAAATATAAATTTATTACCAAACTAAACACATAATTTGTTCAAAACAATACAGATAGGTTTGAATTTTTTTGTGTAGTGTGGTAAAAGGAACGACTCAGCTATGTTGGCAGTGCGCAGTGGTTAAACCACGCACGGGTCAACGCTGTTTTTCAGTCCGTCCCCTTTACTACGAATAATAAATAACAAGAAGACTGCGGGTTCTACAAAAAAAAAGTACATGGAAACTTACGAAATTAAAATCAAAACAAAGCTTTTGCAAAATAAATAATTAATACATAGGTAAATGGAATATTTCCCGTATCTACTGTTTGTGGAGTGGTTTTCCTGCGAATTATAGAAATAAAATAAATAAAGTAAGTAAGTGATTAACAATAGAGGTGAAAGGTGAACATTGTGACAAAACTGAGAAGTGAGAAACAGTAGAAATTTTCGTTTGAGTCATGTGGATAAGTGTTGTATTTGCTATAGGCACATTACGTGTGTAAATAGTATTATGTTTATGGCAATTTCTAAGGTACAGTAGTTAGGTTAGGTTAGTGTACATAGGGAAGCACTTTGTTCACACATTCATGTATTTATCTATCTAGATATTCTTTTTTACTTTATTATTATGTCCCAATTTGTCGGTCCAGTAGTATTTTTCTTACTTTCATTTTAAATAAGGCTTGAGACATGGTTCGACGAAGAGGTGGAAACACTTGCAATTAAAATAAAAACAAAGATTGGGTGTATACACTGAAATAAGAAAGAATTGCTAATACATCATTATAAGCAGAATGATGGAATACAGAATATTTCCAACGGTATTGTAAACCTTTATTTTAAACAAACATCTGTCGAGGAGTTAGACCATTTAGATTTGTTTATTCTAAAGACTAAGCTAAACATTCGGTAACTTCAAACTAAAACAACTGAATCTCCGGTGTGGCTCCAATGTTAAATATCACTAAGTATAATTTGAAGTTATTCAAATTTAGAAAAGCAGGATAGAATTGACTAAAAATAAATATATTTCACTTTCCAGCATAGCTTACCATCCATCCGACATGTACGCCCATGTGACATCCCATAGCAACGACCAGACAGGCCACGGCAATCACTGTACTTGTAGTAAACGAAGCACATACCAAAGATAAAGCTATGCCAACTTGTGCTGTAAGTTAATAGTGAATTATTTGATTATTTTATTAATTTATCTTCCTCAGAAGCCTATTTCATTGTATACTTACAAATTGAATTGCAAATTCTTCTTGCATTCCTGACACTGATAATTTGTCTATTTGTAAAGTAGTCCGAAACCAGTCCAAAAGATATGCTTGTGAAGAAACTTGCTACGTATGGCAATGATGATAGCAGACCGCTCTGAAATTTGATGAGAGTAGAAAAAAATATAATTTGCCGTGTGGTGCCGGCTCAGAATGCCACCACCCCATCTCCTCTCATGGGTGTCGTAAAAGTCGACTAAGGGATTAGCCGGAGGATGGGCTGCAGCGTCCTTCGAGTACATTAACAACTCAACTGCGATCGCCAACCCGCCTGCCAAGCGTGGCGATTATGGCAAAACCCCCCAATGAGTCCACAACATATCCATATCGGTGGTTGTGGTGATCTTTGGGGGAGGCCTGTGTTCAGCAGTGGACTTCATTCGGCCGAATTGATTGATTGATTGAGATAAAAATACTTTTGAATTATCTACATACGCATGAAGTAGAATACTGTTAATACTGTTCCATGTATGTTATTTATATTTTGAGATAACGACAAGGGCGTGCTTGCTATCCCAATCTTTGAAATACGGGGGTATGATCTTTTGTTTTTTGTATATCTCAGTTCGACAACTGGAAGAGCTTTAACAAAGTCAAAGTCAAATTGTTTTTATTTAATTTAATTTAATTTATTTACTTTATTTCAGATAATAATAATCCATAATTTGTTACTAAAATTTAACCATGTTAGTAATCTATAATAACTTTTTTAAATTAAACAATCTATAATATATATAACAATCTATAATAACTTATTTAATATTAAACATAGGTGTCCTAGACGCCATATGCAAGGCGTTCCAATGGCACACCACGGGACTATCAGTTCTGCACAGTATGGTGTTTAGGAGGCTGCTGGCACTGTCCCGGACGCGCCGCATAAGGGAGGCAACTCTCTTTCTTAGCACTGCATGAAAGCAGTCTGTATTTGCCACAGTAAACATACCTGATGCGCTACAATATCGAGACAGCCCCATCAGCATCCTAAAACCATTATTATACTGTACTCGTAGGGAATCCAGCGATCTGCGAGTATATCTGACCCATAGGCTGCAGGTGTAAAAAACTTGACAATAAGCTTTGAAAGTAATTTTAACCTCTTTGGTGCATCTTGCAAACCTACGAGCTAGCATATTGCATCTCACCGCCAATGCCCTACGTTCCCGCTCTATGTCTAGGTCATCCGAAAGGTCTTCAGCAACCCAATGTCCAAGGTATTTGACTTTAGTGACTCTACGTAAGGGCTCTCCTCCAATTTTAACCAGTGCAACTGACTTGGGTAATTTATTTCCCGCCTTAAAAATAAGTAATTCGCTCTTTTACTTTTTTTTTTTTTTTTTTTTTTTATTTATTTGGTATTAATAAACTATATCTATACATAATTATCACCACGGAAATTAATCCAATTGCTGGTTTATACAGCCCGTGGCGCAGCCGCTGTTACAATCAATTTTTTACAGTATAAATTAAATTACCTGGCTAGGTGACAACATTTAGATGAATAGTATTTTTTTACTACATATTTTACATTTTTTGTATTATTACAAGTAGAATACATTTCTTGTAGGTCTTTGGGTAAATCATTTACAATTTTAGGTAACAAATATTGCCACATTCTGGTACCATGTGTATTACGATACTCAGGCATATCATAAGTACTTAAGTAGGTTAGGTGCCTCAGTTGGTCAGGTCTAACAGACTTAACAAGCTCATGTCTATTTGAGTACTCATCCACTAGTATTGACATGTTAAACTTGTCAAAAACATTTAATATTTTACAATGTTGGAATAAACTTTCATCATTTACTAAGTTCAGTTTGTGGCGAATTTTTTCTGGTACAATTATTTTTATTAAACGAGACTGTAATATATAAATTTTCATTAAATATGTTTTATATGTTCTACCATAGCTACTCAAACCGTAGTTTATTATTGAGTCTGCCATAGACAAGTAAAGTATTCTGAGCGTACTTGCTGGTATTTTAAATCGTAAAATAGCCATTTTGCTAATAATTGCACGCAATTTATCTGAAATGTGCTCAATATGAGGACCCCAGTTAAATCTACGATCTATGATGAGACCGATGTAAGTGTGGCTATCAACAAACTCAATCGGCTCGCAGTTGCATGGAAGCGGGCATCGGGAACGGCGGTGTAGGCACTCGTGATCGTGCGCGATAACGACCGGCTGGTTGTTGTATTTATTATGCACTGTGCATATGTGTATAGCCTTAGTTTTTTGGGCGTTTAGTATTAAGCCGGTGTCATGCGTCCATTGGCATAATAGGTTAAAGTTAGTTTGAATAAGCCGTGTCACCTCTCCTATATCACTATGTGCTGCGATTAGGCAAGTGTCATCAGCGAACTGATAAACTGAACCTTCTTTAAATATGTGACACATATCATTTACATATAACAGGTATTCCAGGGGCCCGAGAATTGATCCCTGGGCTGTGCCAGAGGTGGTGGGGATCATATCACTCAACACGTTAGAAATCTTTACGGAAGTGAACCTATTTGTATGATAACTCTGGAACCAGTTTAGTAAGGGTCCTTGAATGCCATTTTGTACAAGTTTCCTGTACAACGTAGTAAATTGTAAAACATCGAACGCTTTGCTGAAATCAACAAATACAGCAATGACGTGTTTTTTATCGTTTAGATAAGAGTTTATTTCATTTGTAAATTTAGAAAGTAATTGGGTAGTGCTTTTTTTTTTTTGAAAACCAAATTGGTGACTATTTATAATATTATTTTTTTGTATGTAGTTATTGATTTGATTACTTAAAAATCGTTCTATTATTTTATCTATGCATGATAATATTGTAATCGGTCTGTAGTTGTTGATTTCAGCATAGCCGCCTTTTTTATGTATGGGCCTGATAATACCGACTTTGAGTATATCTGGATATGTTCTGGTTTCGATACACTTGTTTATTAAGTGTTTCAGTATTGGAATTAGTTGAGGAGCTAACAATTTAATATCTTTTACACAAATGCTATCTATTCCAGGACTTTTTTTGGAGTTCATTTGCTTCATAATAGACCGCACGTCGTTATCAGTAGCCTTAACTAGTCGAATACAACGGTCAGGATGCCTTTCGTAGATCCGTGGGTCGAGTAGCCGGGTTCCGCATGCCGTAAAATTAAGTTTTTGAATATTATCATCAAAACCATATGCGAATTTGTTTGACAATTCATTCGGGGGTATCCCAAAAGCTTTAAGCAAAATATCATCAATCTTTTTGGTTATTTTGCCGCAAAGTGTATTTACAATTTGCCATACTTTTATTGGATTTCTAAAGTTTATTAAAATGTCTTGTTTTATTTTTGTATTCTTTGCCCTACTCAATACTTTATTTGTTTTGTTCCTATATTTATTATAAGTTAGTCTATTTAATTTGTTATTTTCATCTGCCTTCCACACTTTGAAAAGCTCATCTCTTCTTAATATCATGTTGTTGATTTTGCTATCAACCCATGGGCAATTCATTACCCTATAATTAGTTTCTCTTAATTTAACATAATAGCTACATTTGTTATATAGTTTTCTAAATTTATCGATTATGAAGAATATAATATCACAAGGATCATGGTAAGACAGGGCAGTGTTCCAGTTAACGTTACGTAATTCATGTAAGGCCTTATTGTTATCCAATTTAAGAATTGATTTGGGATGCCCGCTTGATACAGTCGAAGAATTATCGAGGAGCGCGCACGCGATTATGTAGTGATCAGCAAGCGCGGTGCTTATAACTGCCGTGTGAACGGAGCGGCACCCGACACTCTTTACAAATATATGGTCTATGCAACTACTAGTAATTCTATCCCCTCTCAATTCTACTCTAGTACATGCTTTTACTCCACAAACAAAACCTGCCTCGCTAAGACAGTTTAAATAGTTCGTACGGGTATGTGTCTTGTTATTTAGGTCAATATTTATATCACCCATATATATAAAATTATTACACTTACTATACAAGTTAAATACTTTAGAAAGCTCTTGAATAAAACTAGTTTTAGATTGATCTGGCGGTCTATATACTATGCATATAAATATTCGATAGTGTTCATTCACCTTTATTTCACCCATAATACATTCCATGTTATGTGTATTTATTTTGAAATTGTGGAACGATAAACTGTTGTGAATGTACAATAAAATACCTCCCCCTGATCTTTTTTTCCTTAGTAAATGAATCATGTTATATCCATTCATTTCAAATAAAGTTTGACAGCCATCTTTAATATTAACTTCAGTTAGTGCTATTACGTGAATCAACTGTTTGCTACTTGTTACTATATGTTCAAGGTATGCAAAGTTTTTTAATACAGATCTAATATTGACATGAAAAAATAATAGTGGAGTACTGTTTCCAAAGAAATCTATAAAATCGTTCCATGTATAACAATTTTGCTCTAATAAATTATTCGTATCAATATAATTAGCCATTTGTATATCATAAAGGAATTGATAGTTTCAATGACAAAAATAAAGATAAGGTAGGTGGGTACCTAATTTATTTATTATTGCTGTCATTTTTTTTTACCCCACTTTTGGCATCTTGAGCGAGTATGTCGATATCCTTTTGCGTTCTGACGACCGAGGTTTTACTATTCTGGCTCTCATCCATCCGTACGAATATTCGACCTTTGTTACACCAGACGAACTTGTAAAAGCCGGGTTTCTTAAGGTCTTCCTTAGTCTTCCAAAGTAGATGAGAAAATGTCGGGGTGAGAGCTTCTCTAATATAAACCTTATTTTATTCGTGTTAACCATTTGCTGGCACTTACGAATAGTCAGAATTTAAATAGTTGCACGGTTCCAAGTCGTTGATCCTATGGAGAAGAACCGGCAAGAAACTCCATGGACATACTCTTTTGAAATAATATTTGAAAGTATTACAGTCTTCAATGTAATCGTAAAAACTATGTGAGGATAATGCATGCCAATGTGTGGGATAAATACACACATATTAATGAACAATGATAATCAAATGTGTTACAATTAGATTACTATAACAGTTATAAGCTGACCAGTCTCGGCAGAGGGCACCCGTTCTCGAGCATAACGCATGCATCAGCATAGCTCAGCTCAACCATAATGCAGGGAACTTAGCCACCTAACACATAATGCTACCTTCAACAAGACATTTTAGTGAGCATGACAGACTCATACTAACAGTCGTGTTGTTTCTGCCGATGGTTAATTTTAAAGACGTTTTAGAATTATGACCAGTACTCACGCTCTTAACATTAACGCTAAGGATGTAATGAATATAGGACGGCACTTGTGTGAAGAAGAACATGAAAGTGGTACCGCTACCGATGTGCGTAGCTAGTGTACCCCACATCGGCCTTGACAGTATGATTGCCTTCCATGGCGTCTTCGGTCTCTGTTAATGAAATAATATAATTTATAAGAAAAAACAGTGCTAGAAGTTATCTTCACTGACGATATTAATATTAAAAATCAATTTTGGCAAGCCATTACGGATGTACGTTGTCTATAACATTACACAATAGGATGAAAATACTACTTTTATTTGGAGAGTCAATAAAATAGGACAAGTTGACCAGTCATTATGTCCCAAAACTTTTGAACAATTCATTGGATATTCAAGTAATGTGAAATGTGTAAGAGTTTCTAGATATAATCATTTAAGGTTGACTACAATTGCATGGTAAAACAAAATAAGTGCCTACCCTGATTTTTCCATCATCAACACGTCCCATTATGAAATTCTTTTCCTCATCACTGATGTTTTTATGTTGCCAAGGTGTTGCTGCACCGAATACAGTCAGAAAAATGAAAATCACAAGGCATATCACACCAATGGTCCAAAAAGTAGATGGCCAGCCCCATCTACTGTCACCCAAAAGCCCAGATAGTTGAAAGGCTATGATCGTACCTATAGTTGTGCCTGTTGAGTAAAAAAAAAGATTTTATATGTCTGACGCAATGTTGTATTACCTACTTATATGTATAAAACTTCGTATACTTAATACCGAGACGTCGTGGTACCATTTAGTGCCATTCGATAAATCACGTCTTAATTACATGCTAACAACAAAAGTTACGGCTTTGAGAAAACTTATTTATAAACCGTAAGCGTTGACCTGAAGGATGTATAGAAAAAGAAGAAGAAAGGTAAGGAATTATTACTTGAATGTGGCATGGACATGAAAATGTTTAAATTCTCAATGTCATTATTTGTAATGGTTGTTTTATTCAAGCTTGCGGCCACACGATTTGTTGTACTAATATATACATGAATGAATAAATCGCAAGTACAAACATTGATTGACTAACGCAATGAACATGCCCGAGAACTAGAAAGAAGTGAGAATATCGCTGCAGCCGCGATGCTGTTAAGTGCTATATAGCAAAGTTGAAAGCACCCGAAGTTTATCAAAAGAGAGGTGGCAGAGGCCTTCTTTGATATTGAAATAACACGTTCTCCAAGTCGACTGTCGAGTTTGATGATGGTAATGCCTCTAATCTAGTCCGTGTAGTATCCAGATTAAGAATATAGCACCACTCGATCTCCTACCATGGATGTCGTAAGCGGCGATTCTCTAAGCCGAAGGGATGGCAGCAGGGTCTCTTCTGTGGAGCAGCATCGTTCTGCGCTCCACAACCCACGTACCAAGCGTGATGAGTATTGGCAAATTCCCCCAAAATGATGACACACGGCATATAACCGGTCGTGGGAAATCTGGGAATCTGTGGGGGGCCCTTGTTCAGCAGTGGACGTCCTTTGGCCGATATTTATTTATTTTAGGAAGACCAACAGCGTGTAATATTAAACATAAACGATACTTATAAGTGTCAGCAAGTCAATTACAGATCTTCACGAATAAACAGTAGTTTACAAATAACATAATAACGTAAATCAAACAAAAATATAACCCTGCACCACACTTAGTGTTTAGAGAAAAAGTCTTGACTAAGCACCCGTCTTACTGTTTCCAGCTTAGTGTTAAAAATGTCAATATCAAACATTTTACATTGTTTGTTTAGACAACTGCTCGCTCGCCACAGAAACGCATTCTTTCGGTAATTAGTAGACACCAAGGGGAGATGAATAGGATTGTTATGCCTTGCCGTTATTCTAGGTACATTAAACGGTATTCTACAGAGAAGATCAGGACAGTCGATCGTACCATTGAGTAAATTTAAGATGTAGGTGACGTCAGCTATCTCACGACGTTTTGCGAATGGAAGAATGTGGAACTTGGCACAAAGATATGAATGATACGATATGAAGATGAATGCCTCTAATGGCCGTTAGATAAGATAAGATAAGATAAAAATATTTTTATTCATGTAAAACCATTTATAGGCACTTATGAATAGTCAAGACTTTAGTTGCCTCGTTCCAAGGTGTAGATTTCCTATGGAGAAGAACGGGCAAGAAACTCCATGGTTACTCTTTTTAAATCATATTGGTACAATGTTCTCGAAATGATGGTAATGTGAGGACAATGCAGGAAGAAAGAGTCTATCTTAAAAAGTCTACACTAAATAAGCTTGATTTTAATATTCACCAGAATTTTTGATTCAATTGTCATGATAGCATTAAGATGACCAATCCCAACAGACGGCACTCGTTCACGAGCATGACGCATGCATCAGCGTCGCTCAGCTCAACCATATTGTAGGGAAACTTAGCGACCCGACACACAACGCCACCATAAGCAGGACACTTGAGTGAGCATGACATACCTAAACTGCCAGACAAATATCACGTCAATAAAACAAAATAATTGAAAAGCCCACATGGTACTCGCACTATTACAGTATCAAATCTAAATGCATAACATGAACATAAAAATAACATTAAAATAAATAACATAATGTCATATAGAATAATGAAATGTCATTATATGAATTAATATAATCCATTTTAAGAAATGATGCAATTTAAATGTCAAATTAATTAAAAGTACTGGTTTTAGATACATGTACATGGAATGTCAATATAAGCCTATGCATATCAGAGCAGCTCAATCCCAAGCATTTTTGTCGTCCATATAGTCTGTTACATTATAGAAAGCTTTTCTACACAGCTTCTGTTTTATAGTGGACTTGAATTTATTAACGCTTAGTTTTTTAATATGGCTTGGGATTTTATTGTAAAAACGTACACATTGACATTTAAATGATTTGCTTATTTTCTGGAGCCTAGTGGCAGGAACAACGAGTTTGTGTTTGTTCCTAGTATTAATATTATGGGTATCACTATTCTTTGCAAAGAGAGAGATATTTTTATGAACATACAAAACATTTTCGTAAATGTATTGAGATGGAACGGTCATTATATTAATCTTTTTAAATTGCTCCCTAAGTGAATATTTAGAGCTTAACTTATAAATTGACCGAATAGCTCGTTTTTGCAGCACAAAAATAGTTTGAATATCGGCAGCATTCCCCCACAACAGAATACCGTACGACATTACACTATGAAAGTAACCAAAATATACTAATCGGGCTGTTTCTATGTCTGTTAAATAACGAATTTTCATTACCGCGTATGCTGCAGAGCTAAGCTTTTTCGACAATTTAAGAATGTGTGGGCCCCACTGCAGCTTAGAATCTAAAGTAATACCTAAAAACACTGCGGTGTCCACAAGATCCAACTCCGCGCCATTCATTAATACACTGGTGTTCACCGTTTTAACATTAGGTGTTGTGAATTTCATACATTTAGTTTTTGTCTCATTCAAGACTAAATTATTAACATTAAACCAGTGGACCACTCTAGAGATAGCGTTATTTACATCGTCAGATGCCAGATGTTGGCGTTTAAGTTTAAATAAAAGTGATGTGTCATCTGCAAACAACACTATCTCATGATTATCCTTCATGATGTAAGGTAGGTCATTTATGTATATAAGAAACAAAAATGGGCCAAGAATTGAGCCCTGTGGTACTCCCATTTTGACCACAGACCCAGGAGATCGCTTTCCATTAACATCAACTGTCTGAATCCTATTATTCAAATATGAGACCAGAAGTTCCAGTGCAAAATCCGTAATACCATAGTGAAGCAATTTCCTGATCAATATTTCGTGGAGAACACAATCAAATGCCTTAGACAAATCACAGAAGATGCCCAAGGCATCATGTGAATCCTCCCAAGCGCCGAAAACATGTCCTAAGAGTTCAACACCAGCATCAGTTGTTGAACGACCCTTTGTAAATCCAAATTGTTTGCAATGTAATAATTGATACTTATTAAAAAAGGCTTGTAATTGATTCAACATCAATTTTTCAAAATTTTTACTAAATGTAGGTAGCACTGAAATAGGTCTAAAATTACTAGGGTCAGATGTACTACCTGATTTAAACAAAGGAATTATTTTACTATTTTTCATAAGATCAGGAAATTTTCCACAGTCAATACATTTATTAAAAATTAGAGCCAATTCAGGTGCAACAATGTCAATAATTGATTTGGCTACGTTAACAGAATTTCCCCACAAGTCTGCAGTTTTTTTAACATTTAGAGTGTTAAAGGTTCTTATTATATCTCTAGAATTAACATGAACGAATTGAAATTCGTTACTGCAAAAATTTACATTTTGTTTAAGTAAAGTTTCTGCTACAGTAGGGGAAGAGTTTAATGATTTAGTAGTTGAAATGGGAATGTCAGTAAAAAAATGTTCGTAAGCCATAGCTACTTGTATATCTGACTTAATTATTTTATCGTCAATAAATAAGCTATAGTCACCGTTCCGGCTACTAACTTTTCCAGTTTCACTACTAATAACATTCCAAGTCATTTTAATTATGTCATTACTATTTTTAATTTTTGAACTCAAATAACGAGATTTTGCTATATGACAAATTCTTTTAAATAATTTAGAGTAATTTCTAACGTAAAGATTAAATTTATCAGTATTAATATATTTTCGTTCATCATATAGCTCATAAAGTCTCTTTCTACTTAAATGAATTCCAACAGTAGCCCATTCACTAAAGGTTGCATTGCCATTAACTGTGATCGTCTTGGGGATAAAAGTTGCATTGAATTCTTTACAGTATATATTAAAAAAGTCATTATATAGTTTATTTGGATTATTGCTGTATGGTAAAATAGGTATTTTACTACTGAGTCTATTTCTAAATCTTTCCAAGCGACTCACGGTTTTTGGATTAACAGTAATATGCTTCTTAGCCACGTTATTCCTTTTGTTCATTATGGTAATCTGCTGTCCACAGTGGTCAGAGTCCAATAGGTTAATAACTTTTTTGTAGTGTGGTATAACATTTGTATAAATGTTATCTAAGCATGTGGCTGTAGTTGAAGTAATTCTGGTAGGCTCCAGAAATAAGTTAACAAGATTGTATGACGTGTGGGCTTTCTAATTTATATTTATTTTTGCAAGAGGTTCCCTCCATTGTCTTAATTTCTAATTTAAATTAATATCAATGTCATGATGTATAGCCAAATTCCTGGCTAAATTATTACTAATGTCACAACTAGAACATTGCTCAAAAGAAGCAACTTGTTTAGCCAAATTTTTGGCTGATATATGTAAAAAATATGATAGCGACACAGCTATCTGTCTTTTATAATAATTGGAAAGATAGTACCTATCTTTTGTCAAATAAAAACTATTATTGACATAATTGTTAATATCAATTAAATTAAATATGTCTCTCTTTTCACGGGTTTATATCCCCTGTAAGGGGGAACCCGGTCTTTTGACAGGCTTACGCGGGGACATAGGTCCAACACGCAGAGGCCCTTTAGAGAATTTTAATCTAAAATGTAATGGGACACCAACCGGGGACCATAGCTGCACTACAAAATGAAGTCATGGATTGTCCCCGGTGGTGTAATGCTATTGTATGAGATGGAAACTATAACGATAAGGTCTATTGCAATGGGTGTTACATGGAATAAAAAGACTAATAAATACGGGAACAACGGCGTCTGCCTTTCAACTTTGATCGTGAAATTCTGTGGCAGACGGTGACTCGCCACTCACAAGATGGGCCCCCTAAATGGCCACCACTACAGGCGACAAGGAGCAACACCGGTGTGAGCGGCTAGGGGTGTAGAGAGGTGCGGCACCGGTTTCACCATCGCGCGTCTCGAAGACTCGGAGCGGGTTTCCCCGTTATTACGCCATTAGACACTTCCACCCCCGAGCATATAGCTCTGGCGGCCCCCCTCTGATCAGCCAACTAAGGCAAGCCAGAGTTGAAAATCCTGCGGGCACTCATGGGGTTCCACTCCAACCAACCAATAAAGGCAAGCGGAGACGAGGCCCTGACCGACTCTCTGGAGCATTCAGGTACGCAGTGTCGCCACTCACATTCAGCTCGCCACAAACTGCCCTGCGTTCTGTAAGCTACTTAATATACTTTTTTTTTATTTTCTTATGATATACTTTTTTTTATCATAAGGTATGAAGAAATCAAGCAGCTACTTTAATCTGCCCTCCAGGATTACCTTATCCCATGGTGAGATAACGTTTGCCCAGAGGGGTAAAATTAAATATATTATTATTATATGTCAATGTATGCAATGTCATATTCAAGCTATATCTAATGTCGTTTTCTTCCTGTGGCAAGCTTTTACTATAAGGGAATGTGAACATTACAATTTGTTTTAAACTAAGGTTGCACAAAGTGCTGTGGTAATTTTGTAGGTCCTTTTTGTTCACATTGCCCCTATTTCCTATAAAAACTATAAGTGTGGTGTCCGACCCAAAGTTATAAGTAACAATTTTTTTCATAACCTCCGGATAGGACAGCCCAGGCATGCAGTAGTTTATTATTGAATGGCCCTCACATTTATTTGTCAACAATTGGCCTATATCCTTCCCAATTTCATCACTAAATATGACAATATCATTTTTATTATTTATACTTCCTAAACTTTGTTTTAGGGAACTACAGATATTAGGTAAACTGTCACAAGGTACTGACTTGGTGGTATCACAAATTGTCAATGAATGGCCTGGTGATAGGTCAGAATCACTTTTGTGAGTGCTAATTGGGGACTGTAAATGCTCATAGGTGTTTGTATGTGAGCCCACCAGTTCATTCATTGCCAATACATACTCCCTCATTTGATTTTCTGAGGCATTATATTTGTTGGTCATCGAGTTGAGTTTTTCATGAACTCGCTCAAGATCATCCTGCAAGTCCCCCGTGTCAATTTTGTATCGCCTAGTACACTGTTCCAATTTGAATGAGTACATATCTAGCTTTTTTAGAAGTTGCAATCTTTCTCTATTTAATTTTACATTTTTGATGAAAAACTTTTGTCTTTTAACTAATTTTTGGGTTTTTTTAATGTACTTATTGATTTTTATATATTTTTTCAGTTTGTTTTTGCTGCATTTAACATTCCTCAGCAAGTCACATGATTTATTTTCAACACTGCATGCCAAATGTATTGGGTAAGAGGGATCAATATTAATTGAAGCAGAAACCATACTCGGGGCAGTAGGAACCAACTCATCGAACAGACTTTGATTCAACGAGGCTGTGATATTATGTTTAGTCATTTCTAGAAGTGTTATCTGACTGTGTGCCTCCTGTAGTTGCTGTTCTAACACATATATACGAGTTAAGGCTTGTTCATATTCTATGCTACATTTGTTGAATCCGTCCACAATAAGTTGGAGCCTGTCCTGGGCATCCCTGGCATCAGTGTATTGAATATGTAGCTGAGCCATTTCTGTTTTCAAATTCCTGTTCTTTTCTAATATATCTAGCAGTTCCCTCTCATTGCCATCTCTTTCTTTATCAAGTTGGTCACACAACTCCTTAGAAGCCTTTAATTCCTTTAGAGTCTGTTGAAATTTCAACTCCTCCTGACGAGCAATAGCCCCGCGAGTCATCATGATGATGTAAGTATGATTATATAAACAAAAAGGAAAGGAAAAACAACTGAGAAACTGCAAAACACAACTGAAATTAACGTTGTGGTTATGTTTACGATATGTCGGGCAATGTTTTCTGTATATTTGGTCTATTGTCCGATTGATATTTAGGTGTTGGTGGTTTTACGACACTAATTATATTTCAATTAATAGAATAATCAACAAAATAATAGTACCTTAAGAGATGACAATGACTTGCAAAGTACCTACATCAGATAACCTCACCGGATCACATTAAAAAATGCACAAATTCTTCACTATATGTTAATATTATCTGATAATACACTTAATTATACAATGTATATAGTGATAAA
Organism: Diloba caeruleocephala; assembly: GCA_947459985.1. Taxonomy (NCBI): domain Eukaryota; kingdom Metazoa; phylum Arthropoda; class Insecta; order Lepidoptera; family Noctuidae; genus Diloba; species Diloba caeruleocephala. The sequence continues at coordinate 1,095,583 of OX381616.1, read as the reverse complement.
TTGGGATAAAGCCGTTTCTTTTTAATTTAACACATTAAATTAATATTAAATATAAGAGCAAATTCAAATCAGCTGTTTGCTGTAGTGTTGCCACAGGAATTCTCCATTTTCATGTTCATTCTCCATTTCTCCATGTTCATTTTAGGTGTTACTGGGGGGCTAATGTTCAACAGAGAACAATGACGAGTTAAAGCTTAAACGGTGATTAGAGACGAACTATTACGTAACTACAAAGATTTTACATATTGCTGATAGCGCTTTCCTTATCTCTCATAAACTAAGTTATTCGCTTTTATCTTACCTTAGTAATATATAGTCATGTTTACCTGCAAAGTAATCATTATCATAACCTGTTGGTTGGCCTGTTGCGTTTGACTGTGTAATGGAAGAATGATATAATTACTTTTCACAGATATTTTTTTGCCTTTAGCCGTCATACTGGCCAGTTATTTTTTTTGTAAACACTTTACCTCGCACTAAGTTTCCTCGTGTGTCGTGTGTCGTGGGTTCAGTTTACAGATACATTTCACATGCTCAATAACAGAATAACAGAAAGCTCTGAAATCTATGAATAGTAGTAATTCTTTTAGTCCGTGTGGTGTCCAGATTAGGAACATACACTCCATCTCCTCCCGTGGATGTCGTAAAAGGTGAGTTGGGACTATAAACCAGAGCGATGGGCGGCAGCCTTTCTGTGGAACAGCAACCATTTTGCACGCACCAAACCACATGCCAAGCGTGGTTAGTACCGGCAAATTCCAACCACGACTAACGACATGTATCCGGCCGTCTTATGGGGGAGGCTTTTAGCAGTGGACGTTTTTAGGCTGATATGTTATTATGATGATATGTTATTATGATGATATGTTATTATGATGATATGTTATTATGAGGATATGTTATTATGATGATATGTTATTATGATTATATGTTATTATGATGATATGTTATTATGAGGATATGTTATTATGAGGATATGTTATTATGATCATATGTTATTATGATGATAAGTTAATGTGATGATATGTTATTATGAGGATATTTTATTATGAGGATATGTTATTATGATGATATGTTATTATGATTATATGTTATTATGATGATATGTTATTATGAGGATATGTTATTATGAGGATATGTTATTATGATGATATGTTAATGTGATGATATGTTATTATGAGGATATTTTATTATGAGGATATGTTATTATGATGATATGTTATTATGATGAATAATTATTTTAAATAATAAGAGACTCTCAAACTGGCAACCATATTTAATGTAAAAAGATTTGTGTCACAATACCTGTATACACGTAGCTAGTGAGAGTGCCACGCTCACTTGCTGGTACCCACTTTGCCAAAAGAGTTTGTATGCTGGGATAGACACCAGCTTGAGATAGACCTTGCATGATACGGCAAGCACATATGGCCTTCCAACCTCCCTACAAATGCATAAAAAATCTGTGATGAACTACCAAAACAAACAGACATTTGTCCCAGGATAAGGAAAAAGAGAGAAGTAGATTGTGTAAAATGAGAAAATAAAAAAACGAGTAATATTTTCTGAAGTTTACGCTAATAGCATTGAATTGAAATTAGCTTACGGAAATATATCGCGTTTAATTCATTCATTCTATATACTTAAGTGCAGCATCTATACGTGTAACGTGCAGCCCTAGCACATACAATTATTATATTATTAATACACAAGTATGTGAAATACAAAATGAAATAAAACAATATTTATTGTTATACCCTATATACTTGCATTTGTTCTTAATAATACCTGAAAAAATCATACGTGTAATACACAATTAAGCAACACCTTTGTATAGTGGAACATAAATGCATGAACGATAAATACATAAATTAAAATACTACTCTTAATTCGCTCGACGTTTCGAACACTTTCTAGCGTCCGTGGTCACGAGTCTTATTTCATTTTGTATTTCGTACATTTGTGTATTAATAATTTAATCATTGTATATGCTAGGACTGCACGTTGCACGTATAGATGCTGTATGTAAGTATATAGAATGAATGAAAAAATAAGTGTTTAACTGCATTTTAATTGCTGCTGCATGTTTTGTACACGGGAAAATCCTCATGAACTTCCTTCGCCTTGGAGAAGATGGAAACGCATGCCTTTTACCGGCTAAAACCCACGGTGTTGCCCCATATGCGCGTTGCATTGAGGACATGGCAGGTGCTTACGCACTAAACCGTGACATTTGCAGTGCCGGTCCTTGAGATATGGACCCCGTATGTAATGGGGAGAAAGTGGTTTTGTGTTTAAGGGGCGCACGTAGAACATAAACGAGCCGCCACTTTGGACCCGTTTAGTGATTATGCAACTAGCTTCCTTGAGTCCATCGCTCACGGTTCGTCACGCTGCGATAATGGGGTCTCATCAAATCTCTCCGAAGAAATTTGCGGCTGGTCACATCACACAGACACGGGGCCCGTCAACGTGTGACGGGCCGAATACCTGCCGAATGTGCGATCTTATACAAAAACATCGAACACCTTACCCCCAGCGAGAGCTAAGTGGAAAGATACCGTGGGTTTTTAGCCGGCAAGAGACTGGCGTGACCGCCCCTCCGCCCCTCCACCCCTCCCAATGCTTCACCCCGTGAGTATTTCCTATGAAAATGGTGGATCCTTTTTGAATCTTCAGACGAAACAGGCTCTCTCACCGAGAGGGTTATCTCACAGAAACAGATCACCACGTTACTAGCTGTTGCGTATTAAAAGCCCTTCTCCTAATTTAGTTCAACAAATTACCTTTTTTCAGTGAGCACAAAGAATATTGATACAATGAAACACATGTAAACACAAACACATGAAAAAAAGAGATCTAAACGATCGAAACCTACCCATTTTATAAGCCATGGCGTTAAAATAGACACAATTCCATTAATTAATAAAGCAATTTGTATTGGTATCTTTCCACCCCATCGCTGGACAACCAGCCCCATGGGGAAAGACATGATGCAGTATCCCAAGAAAAATGATCCTAGCACCATTTCTTGAGTAGATTTTGGCCAGTTGTAAATCTGAAATAAAATTAATCTCAATTTTAAGAGGAATATGCGTTTCTAAAGGCTAGGCTTTGGTGCATTTATTTGAGTACTTGAATAACAATGGAATTTGGAGTCGACTATTTTAGATGATTGGATTTCTCCTGTATTGTACTGTACCCAGTTTAATATGTATTTATTTATTTAAACTTCTATCTACTTCTATTTATTTATATTTATATCTATTTTTATTTTTATTTTTTTATTTTATTTATTTGGTTCACCAACAATTGTTTACACTAGTGACAAACTAAATTTTACATGTAAAAAAAGGATCTATAAGTGTAACAATTACTTATAGGTAAACTCCGCATGCATAATGAAGTTGTACAAAAATAATCTAATCTACGTTAAAATTAAAATGGAGTAAATAACTTAAAATACGTTTGACTACATGCGAGATAATAAAATTTTAATTTAATTTAAGTCGGGGATATACTTGTGAATATTGGCTTTTAATTTGCTCAAAGTGTCAAAGTGCAGATCGATTTGATCGCTGCAACTATTCATGACCTTGCATAATCTAGCATAAGGGGAATTAGCGCCTAGAACCGTTCTTCTTTGCGGTGGGCAGAGTGGAGTTATTGGACTGCGAGGAATTCTTGAGGGGGCACGTAAACTAAAGGTGTACAGTATTTGTGGGCAGTCAATTTTATGGGTAAAAACTTTACTCACAAAAATTGCGTCGTTTAAGCGTCGGCGCTTCTCCAGCGAAACCATTTTGAAGTGTCTCAGTCTGTTATTATAAGAACGTATCTTTTTCGCTATTCCACTAGAAAACGCCAGGTGCCATAGAAAACGCTTCTGAACACGTTCTAGACGCAGCGAATGTGTGGCATAATGTGGTCGCCAGATCACACTACAATATTCCAATACGCTTCGAATTAAGAAATTGTAGAGCAAAAGTTTAGTCTTATAACACCTAAACTGTTTGGAGTTTCTAATAACAAATCCCAGCATTTTAGAAGATTTTTTTATTATACTGTCTATGTGTGGAACGAATGTTAATTTTCTATCAAACGTTACACCAAGGTCTCTAATTGTGTCCAGTTCCACAATTTTAACTCCATCGATATAATAATCTTGCTCTATTAGATGATGCTTTCTTGTGAATTTCACGTGGTAACATTTGCTTGAATTAAGATGCATCGCATTATTTTGACACCATTGCACAAGCCTATCTAGATCGTACTGTAAGTCAAAGGCATCATCTTTTGATTTAATTATTTTGACAAATTTTAAATCGTCGGCATACATAAAGATATTAGAGTTATGAAAACAGATAGGAATATCATTAATAAAGAAACCAAATAAAATAGGCCCCAAATGCGATCCTTGTGGTACGCCAGAAGAGATATATCGTAGAGATGATTGAAACCCGTTGATCACTACAAAGAAAGATCTATCCACAAGGTTCGATCTCAACCATGAAAGCAACGCTCCGGTGATACCGTATGCTCGTAATTTACTAATCAGTATTTCATGTGAGACCTTATCGAAAGCTTTACTAAAATCTGTATATATGACATTGGCTTGATAACCGGAGTCTATTGCCTTCGTTAATAATTCAGTAAACAGTAACAAGTTAGTGCTTGTGGATCTAGACTTAACAAAGCCATGTTGCTCTTCACTTAGGTACAGCTGTAGATGATTTTGAATGTGTGGACAGATTAACGACTCAAAAATTTTAGCAAAGGTCGGTAAAATTGAAATAGGTCTATAGTTAGAAACTATGTCATCATTGTTTGATTTGTAGATGGGAACAACCTTGGCTACTTTCCACTTTGACGGAAAAACTCCAGATGCCAAAGATTTGTTGAAAATAAAAGATAGTGGTCTAGCCAACTCGGCCGCACACTCGTAGATAAAAATAGGTGGTATTCCTATTATATGTCTATCTATTATGTCTTCTTCTATATATCTCTATATTTATGGGTCACAAGTTCTGATTTAATACCATGAGGCATTCTCCACAGTCAACCTTATTTACAGACACTAATCGCATATGCACGACAACCAAGACCTGAAAAAATTTAATACTGCTATTTATTTTCCTGACAAAGTTATTGTATCCATAAATATAATATTTATGTCAATTATGGAATCCTACTTAATATTGTAAATGTGGAAGTTTTTGAATTGGATTAGTTTTGGATATTAAATTAGTCAATCAAGTCGATTTGGATGAAATTTGGTACACAGATAGAAAATAATCCGGATTAAAACATGTTTTGGGAATTTATTTATTTATTCTTAAACAATATTACATTGTGTCAGAAACATAGGTAATATTACAATTGACAATACATTAGCAACAGAAGATTTACAATTAAGTAATTAATGCATCAAAATAACATAATCCACTACGTTGATTATTCATTACCAATCATAATATTACGCAAATTAGAAAAACTTATTCAATAAAATTAATGGCACACAGTTTTACAATATTAATCCCTACAAGTCATTGATTGAATAATAGCAACCTTTCAGAAAAAATGCCTTAAGTTTAGATTTAAATTCACTGTTATACACAATACTCTTGAGTTCAACGGGTAGTTTGTTAAAAACTTTTATTGCCATGTAGCGAGAGCAATGTTTTGTAATGTTGAGATGAAGCGCCAATCTACGCTGTCAGTCTTGTCTTCTTGTGTCCTCACGTCGCATTATATCCTCGTCCGTATCGTATTCGTGAATATACTTTGTGAGTCAAGTAAGCAGAACAACAATGTAAAGACTTGGCACTGTAAGAATTCCTAGATCCCTAAAGTAATTTCGACAGGACTCCTGTTGGTGTAATCGGAACATAGTTCTGATGGATCTCTTTTGTACAGTAAAAGCCTTTTACAAGTTGTACTTATAACTAGTACCCCAGCAAAGTATGCGGTACCTTAGTTATGATTCAACTAGAGCATGGTAAACGGACTTCAATTGATCAATCTTAACCTCATCTCTAAGGCTTCTTAATACATAACATGCAGAACTAGTCGCTTTTTCTATGCTCGAGAGTTCTTGTTTCCAATTCAGTTGATAATCCATGTGTACACCAAGAAACTTAGCTTCATTCACCGTGTCTATTCTGTTTCCAGTTTAGCGTGCTATCGTTTTTTACTGTTGATTTAATTTAATTTTAGTTTTATTGGAATTCACTGCCAGACCATTTATAAAATGTTTTCAACATTGCGTTGACGTGTTGATTAAGACCATCCAAGTTATTAGCGGACATTATGGCGTTGGTATCGTCAGGGAATACTACTAATTTCGTTGAATCCTCCATTGTTACTGTGACGTAATCGATATGGTCATTTATAAAGGTAATAAATAATATTCGACCGAGTACGGAACCTTGTGGTACTCCCGTCTTAACGTTTATCATTTTAGAATGTTTGGCTATCTCACACTTATGGATACGGTTTTTATTCACGGGTTCATCACATACTGTTTTGATCTCTACATACATTTTCCTGTTTTGGAGGTATGAACTAACTATAGTTTTTAAAAGGAAAATGAAAAGATACCGTGGGATATACGATAAATCTTTCTGTGCCAAATTTTATGCGGATGAAACCATGGACAAAGTCTAATCAATAGTAATTTGAGAACCTTCTCTCACCGGCGCTTCTTTTTATGAGTATTATTTATTTTTTATGAGTGTTCTTTATTATACATCAGTTATTCAAAATACAATAAAAAGTATCACTTGGATTATAGAGTACAATGGGCGGCCTTATCGCACACGGCAATTTCTTCCAGGTAACCTCAGGATGGAGAAACAAAATTACTGAACAAGATGCGGGGTAGTCTATGGTGCACACAAATACATATCCATATACTTGAATAATACTTTACTATATATTTAAATAATGAAGATTATATATACACAACATACATAATTATATACATATATGGTAATATATATACATAATACATAAATAAATAAGTTTAAACCAAATTAGGACAACTGATACCACAGATGTGATGTAACATATAGGCAAGGTAAAAGCGGAAAGAAATTAATTACGGTGACATGTAATGATTTAAAAAAAACTTACCATGTGAGATTTTTCTGTAGAATTTACTAATGTTTTTCTTTTACTGACTTCATTTCTTGCTGATGTGTTTTCTAAATATTTTATTTCTGTGTTATTATACCTTACATCTTCGATATAAGTATAATTTTTACTGATTGCACCTGAAGTAACATTTGTGTCAAGAATTGCTCTATGTTCCTTAGGGTTACTAGTCATGGCTACTATGGTGACACCCATATGACCTCTAGCTATAAAATTAGTAGTCATACATAGTAAGAATATTACAAGTTGGATATGTCTAACTCCATACCCATAATGTGATGGAATCTCTTGTTTATCTGAAACATAAAAGCGATTGATATATTATTAAACTTAGCAGTCTGTTAGGAAGCTTACTTTAGCAATAGATGTTTACAGGTCGATGTATGTGGCGTTTCAGAGATGCTATTTTTAACCGTCATCAAAAAGGAGATGGTTCTCATTTCGATGCTTTTTTTTTCTTTGTGTATGTACACCGATTACTCCGCAATTTGTAGACCGATTTGAGCAATTCTTTTTTTATCAGATGCAAAATGCTTCTGGCTTGGTTCCATATAAATTGCATCACATTTGATTTAGTAGTTTTTTAGCCAGCTTCAATAAACAGGTTAATTTGACTGCGCTTATCTAGATGATGACTTAACGGTTTCGATTCCTCTGAGATCACAGAACCGATTTAAGTCATTCTTATTTTTAGTGTTAAATACTGATACCAAATCGGATAAAGTTCTTACATTTATTTTCACTAAAAAGTAACAAATAAAACTTTTAAACAAAAAATATACAGACTGCTATTGATATTATTATATCGTATATCGAGTTTTTGAATTCGGTACATGTTTTGTTAAAAAGTTTTATTGCATAGCCGAAGTTCTCATAATAGATACAAGGTGAAGATGGTCAATCAACAATATATTAACCTTATGTATTCGATGATGTATTAATAGGTTATAACATAAATCAATGAATTTAATTTAGCAGAATAATCACAGGTATATTATTTGCATGCTTTTTATTTTTTAATTTGATATTTTGGAATATTCTGTGTTGTTATTTACAATTATTTTCTTGTTGTGTACGATCAGAATAAAATTATTTCTTTCTTTCTTTCTTTCTTTCTTTCATTTTGACTAATTTACAGATAACAAGATGTCCAGGTCTGGCTATGCTGGAAGAGCATAAAAATTTGAGTGCTTTGGTCTCCTGAGAGAGCGTCTTTGTCTAAAAAGATACCGTAACCCCTGAGGCTGATGCTATTTGGCCCCTGCCAAATAATGAATGGCCAAGATATTTTCAAGATCACATTGCTGAATACGTGCTAATTATATTATTGTATTGACATCGTCCCTTTATTTGCATATGATACATTTAAAACTTGATAAAAACATGGAGGTATAAAAATCATTTCAGGCGGATTGCACAATAATAAGAGAAAAAATAGAAGTTACGAAATTATAGAAAACGATGGCAGATTCTTTGGGCCGTATTACCCTTTAATCACTTGGAGCAACGGGAAGGAACTCGGCCAATGTTTGAGGTCGCTAGCAGATCCTTTAGGAAAATAACTGGAGCTTTTTCGACATGCTTTTTGAACCTTACAATAAAGATGGTCAAGGAAAAAAGTAGGCTACATATTATTTACGTTCATAATCTTAACAATTTGAAATAGGAATAATTTAACTACCTTTACTTGTTCATGATCATAATAGATAACTGTTAAACGAGCTTCCTCCAGGATATTGCGGCAATCAGTACACTTGTCAGTTGAGTTGATTATCACAGTGATACCATATTCATAATTTGTCTAACGACAGCCATGCTACTGATCAATAGATCATGGATCAATTTGAATCAAAATTTTGTGACATAAACGTAAGCATATGAACACAGAAGGACTTACCCTTGGTATTTTCTTTTTTAGGAACTTTGTTATAGGCGTAATCAGGTATTTTTTCACTTTTAATCATTGTAAATATATTTTTACTAAGTAGCTAGTCTTTTAAAACGAAGTTAGAAGTAGAATGAAACAATACAAATCATTATGTTCATCCAAATTGTTTAGGGGACAAAGACCATTCAATTTTATAGATGTTTCATTTTAAATAATATTCGAAATATAGTAACATTTTAATAACTGAATATACCCATTTGGTGCCGGCTAAGAATACCACCACCCTATCGCATCCCATGCGTGAAGTAAAAGGCGACTATGGGAGGATGGGCAACAGTGTACTTCGAGTATATTTACAACTCAACTGCGATCGTCAACCCGCCTGCCACTCTTGGCGATTATGGAAGATACCCCCCAATGAGCATACAATACAAACTCATTGTCGTGATCTTTGGGGAGGCGGATGACCAGCAGTGGACATCTTTTGGCTGTAAATATGATGATGATGAGTTGAAATTTAACATTTGTAGCTTAAAACATTGTTATGGATATGTATTTTGGTAATTGATATATCTTAAGTGCAATGCTGATATCCCACAAGTCTATTCGAACAAATAGGATCTTTGACGTTTATTTAATAGAAAAAAATAAGGCTAACAAAAAAGTGTAATAATGACAATAAGATTTTTTACAGAAATGCCTAATTATTGGTCTTAAAAAATAATCAGCCCATTACTGCCCCATTACTGGGCACGCGTCTCTTCTCACGATGAGAAAGATTAGAACTTAGTCCACCACGCTGGCCTCATATGAGTTGACGGACTACACACATAATTGAAAACATTTTGGACCCACTCAGGTGTGCAGATTTCCTCACAATGTTTTTCGTTCACCGTTAACACGAGTGGTACTCAAATTCTGACCAGCGCATGAATCCGAGGTGCGGGCCGGGATTGAGCTCAGACCTCCTGTATGGAATGCAAGCATTCAACTACTAGGCTTGAATGATTTCAGTCAGTCATTTCGGCCGAATGAAGTCCACTGCTGGACACAGGCCTCCCTCAAGGATCACCACAACCACCGATATGGATGTGTTGTGGGCTCATTGGGGGGTTTTGCCATAATCGCCACGCTTGGCAGGCGGGTTGGCGATCGCAGTTGAGTTGTTAATGTACTCGAAGGACGCTGCTGCCCATCCTCCGGCTAATCCCTTAGTCGACTTTTACGACACCCATGGGAAGAGATGGGGTGGTGGCATTCTGAGCCGGCACCACACGGTTCCGTTTGAATAGTTGAATGATTTGGCTGAATTTAAATTAAGTCTTTTTAAGGCATGATGCCTTAAAAAGACTTAATTTGAATTCAGTTTTACATAAACCTAAAATTAATCCTCTCCATTCATTTTTAAAGTAACAAACTTTATTTACTACGCACTCGTGATAGCAAAACATCCACCAAATCCTGAAAAAAGCTGCGTCACCTTTTATTTGAGAAACCGTCATGGACTTCCTTCACGAATTTTTGGTGCATAATTCTGCCAGCTTTAATTGTATTCCTTGGAAATAACACTCACGGTAAGTAATAAATCTTTGTAAGTGAAAATTAGGCACTAACTATGAAATAAATTACGTGTCCCATCTGTTCATTTTCTAATCTCCAACAAGACAGATTGTTATCTAAATTAAATTGTGTATCACAACAGTAGTAAGCCTTGTCACCTCTTATTTGAACTGAACTTAAATAATCCACATTTCGACTAGATTTTGAGAACAGAGTACAGTACTTGATAGCTTCAAACGCAGACGCCTCATCTTGCGTATCTAGTATACAAACAGGAAAAGTTTTCGCTGATAATTCCTACAGATACTATGAAATAATCTGTGAAAATGACAATGTATGTACTATTATTAGATAACATACCGCATAAATAGTAAAACAACATAGGTTTGTGTATTAGTTTTCTCAATTTGGCACAATCTACACCCGTGATATGCTTTTTTTGCACTTTTTATTTAATTTTTACCATATCACAGCTACAATTTGCAGATATAAATCTCAAATGCACACATACCTAAACCCGTAGGTAGGCTGTACCGCATTTGTTGTTTGTGTTGTGTGGGTATTGAACCCGGGATCCATAAATCTATCGCTTAGCTACTGCGTCAACCATGCCGTCAGTTTTTTTGGTATCATTATATTCCGTAATATTCCCAGATCCTATCATACTACTTTTTAATTATTAAATCACGATTGAATTAATAATAATAATAAATGTGTTTTAATTAAAAAAGCAACATCACTAATACGCTTTTATGAGTGAGCCACAAACTAAGCGTAGCTTGTATCTAGGGGCTCAAGAGTATGGTTTATACAAAATAAATGTAATTGTTACAATCAATCACAGTATTAAATTTAAGAAAGCGTTACAAAAATTACATTTTGTGAGTCGGGTGTGTGTGTTGTGTGAGGGGTAGTGGAGCGTTTGTGTTATTGTAATCGTATGAGTATGGCGCGTGCTAAAGCAGGGTTTCCGTATCATCATAAGATAGTTTTAGTAAAGAAGAAGTTAGTTTATTTTTGCAAATGCAAATGAGTACAGAATATACCCTTGGTTGTTAAACATAACTGTGGTTTTTTGAGTCCACAGTTTAGTCCGTAGTTTGTGGTACGCATAAGTACGCGTACGGGTATCTCTGTAGTGGGTATATAATTTTGTGACGCACTTCATTATGTATATGACTGATTTTATGTAATCCAAATAATTATTCTCGTTTTTAACGTTTGTTTGTTCTTTTCTTTGTAATGTGACCACCATTTTATAGTAACTTCTTAAACTTTTGCAAATCGAATTGATTGCTTTACCACAATATCGGGTCTAATCACGCCAGATTAAGATCAAATTAACGTTTTGCCTTACCTTGACGTTTCGATCAATATAAAAATCTTAAATCTTGAAACTAAGGAGGCCAACAAGCATACGGCTCACCTGATGGTAAGTGGTTATCGTAACCTATGAACGCTTACTACACTAGAGATATCACACGCGTGTTGCCGACCCTGCAAAATCTCTTGGGAAAATCTCGGTAGGGAGCTGATTCCACAACCTGAGCGTGCGCGGGGGGAAGTTCCTCTAAAACCATACGGTATGAGACCATTTTGGCTCTAGAGTATATGGAGGAACTCCCCGCCGAGAGGTGCGATGGTGAAAAGTAGCCGTGGGCATTATATCGAACAATTCATTAGAACACTGTCCGTTGTACAACAATAGAACACGCACAGGAAGCCAGTCTCTCCTCAAACTTAGTGGTTCTAGATCGTTTGTGAGCTTGGGAGCGTCGACAGTCCTAGCTGCACTTCTGTACCAAATCAAAGGGTCCAACCTGGTATCCAGGTGCTCCCTCATATAAATGACTGCAGTACTCCATGTTAGGCTGGACTTGCAACTTATAAAGCAGCAGTCTTTGCCCCGCTGTGAAGTACACACCTGCCTTGTTTGTTAGCACACCGAGTTTTGTTGGACGCCAGCTTGACCCTATCACCAAAGTGCGTGCGAAACAGGATACTGCTGGAAATATTGACGACAAGGATCCGAATACTGTTACCTTTGTTAAGAGACGTGTTCTGGAATTGTTGAGCTAAGTTTAAATTCACAACTTTTTGGTTGGTCCAAATCCTGCACCACTACTAAATTCTAAATTATTTTCTAAGTGTTCAAATATTCATCAGGTAACAACAACATTATCCATATGATGAGACATTCAGACAGACAGCAGTCGTTACAAAAATGCTAAGGTATTTTAAGAATTGCATGTGTGTTACCAAAGACCTGTTAAGAAGCGACCGCATCCCTGGAAATCAGCACGAGGTGCTCATAGCTAGTTGCACTCATCATCATCATATCAGCCACGTCCACTGCTGAACAACGGCCTTTCCCATAGATTTTCACAACAAGCGGTTACATGACTACATGACGCCCTCATCCGACGACCCCCAGCAACTTCACCAGATCGTCTATCCACCTCGTTGGAGGTTGGAGGTGGTCCGACGCTGCGTTTTCCAGTGCATGGTCTCCACTCGAGAACCTCTTTAACCCAGCGGCCACCAGTTCTATGAGCAATCTACCCCGCCAATTGCCACTTCGGTTTACGAATGCTTTCGTCGTACGGTATTTAGATTAATAAATCTTTACATATTCATAAACATTTCTCAAAAATGAAACAAATCTAAAAAATATGTCGGCAACGTCGTACGGTTAAATTCCAGATTCAAGCTCTCTAGGTCGATAATTTTTCCATGACGAAGAAATGACAACTAATAAAAATTACGTTCTGTTAGAGACTGTTAGGTATATGGTTAATCTCATGGGTCGCAGGCGCGCAGATTGTGTAGTCTGCGTGCTAACACAGAGCGACCCCCGTGAAGACGGCGGTGCGCACGTCGTCATGTGTCGCCGTGTGCGTAGCACAGCGCACAGCGAGGCTTGGGGGGATCCTTTACAATCCTCCCCGAGAAGTAGCTGGGGGGCGACCTCTTTACAGTCATCCCCTCAGTGATGTGCCTAAAGGCGTGGCACCAATGGGCGGCTCTAGTGTGGTATTACGAGGACCTGGAGCCACCCTTCAGTGCCGAAGATGACCGCTCCAGTGATTTTAGCCAATAGGAGTCCGGCATACCCCTTTGTCCTTCCCCGGGGTGAAGGAAGTTCATTTAGAATTTCCACTGGACACCAATAAAAAAGGGTATATGGTTACTAGCAAACTAGCTTAATATAGTAAGCTTAGCATAGTAGATAAATGTTGTATAGATAAGCAAATAGAGTGCTAAAGAAATAAAGTAAATAGTAATGAAAAGGCAATTAGATATTAAATATATACTGTTAAGAACTATCCCGAAGACCAATAACTAAAACAAACATTTGTAATCTAATTCGTAGCTTATTTTGTGATACGCAATTCAGGGAATCAATATGACGGACAATGAATATTCTCAGTCTTCTTGTACCGAGATAAATAAGTGAAACGATTGTTTACGTACTAGATATTTATTAATTTATTTTCTATATAAGTATTTATTATTATTCTGACATCAACTTCGTATCACATCTTGTGAGCTTTCCTTTTCTTTATTCAATTTCTTCTCTTCTATTTCGGTCAGATCTTTCTTAATATCTGTAAATAAAATTTACATTTTTTTGCTTGATTTTCTACTTGATAATTTCAATGGTGTACTCTAATAACGATCTCATCCACAAACCACAACAACACATTAATCAAATCCAATGCATACTATCATTTTCTAATTTTGTGCAAATAGTGATAGATTTCGTTGTATGGAGGTTGTTGAAGAAGACATAATAAGGACTCTACATTTATACGCGAAATTCAACTGTTTAGCAACCAATTTGTATTACATTAAAGCGTAACTTATCACTAGCTGAATACCTACGTAAGTCATAGAAAAAAACTTCTTAATATACCCCAAAACATTATATTTACTTTGTGTCTTCGAACTTTATGCACCGAGTCACGAGACTCAGTTTGTATGATCAGAGACCGTGTGGTGCCCAGTAACGAATAAGCCATGCCTTCTTATTCGTGGGTATCCTAAAAGCTGACCAAGGAATGATGTTAAGAGGATAGTCAGCAACGTTGTCTTGTGTGCTACTAGCAATATAGTTACTACGACCTCAAATCCAGCTGAAAAGCATGGTGATTAAGGCGATATCCTTTTTGACGTTTCTTTCTTATATATCGTTTTTATTATTTACCATTTAATGTGAGGCCCTAATCAGGAACATTTACGGATTGATCAGATCAGACGATCGAAACTAGAACGTAATATGAAGTTTAAATATGGAAACCAGTCTGTGAGGTAAATAAATATGTTTTTGTTATGTTAAATGTAAAAATATGTTAGTAAGATTAGGAACCATTGAAAAATATGTTGAAAATACGATTACTTAGATCATCATAAGAATGTGTAAAATGTACTGGAAGAAAAGTTTAAGGACCGAATTGGCTTTTTTATATTAAATAATAACAATAGTAAATTTATTTCAATTACGTTAATGTGTTTCCAATACATGATTCGGAGTCGCCTTTTAAGCGAGGAATTGCTTGTGTTAAGAAATTCCGCTCTTCAACTTAAAGTTATCTACAGTATGCAATTGAATGTGAGATTTTTAAAGACTAATGTTCGTTTGACTTCAATGAAGGGTAGTAATTAGAGCAAAAGTATACAAAACAATGAACATTAACATGCAATTACAGGTGCAAGTGGCAAAAAGGCGCACATTTGTGTGTAGATATGCAAGTGTGTGTGATAATAATGTGTGAGGATGTGACAGTATGGGAGGGCAGTGTAGCTTATAAGTTAATTTAGAATATTGCGGCGCATGATTAGCCTAGTGGGCTTATAACATTTTAGGGCCAGTATCCGTTTTAGTTGTATTTAACCCGACGACACTGTCTTGGGATTGGAAAAGGCTTTCGACAGCTTCTTCCACTAACAATATAAACATAACAAACCGACTATAATCAGCATCATCGAAGCATTAATAGAAAATACTCAATATCATGTTAGGTTTTAGTCTTTAGCCATTCAGTCACAGTTGGCGCGACCAAATAGTTCCTTCTGTTGTTTGCCTTTGTATGATCATACGGGAGTGATTAATGTTTTTCAGAATGAGTTGGAGCAGGTAAAGTTTTCTTATGAACATAAGGTCAGATGTTAGGTATAGGCTTTGGTTTGGGTATCTAAAGCGTTTAAAGAGATCTTATGTAGATATCGCTGCGCCCTAGCTCTAAACATTTTATCTTTGTTTTCCCTAAAATATCTGCATATACCTATATCTAGTGGCATTAGGTATGACTAGGAAATAAATACCCATGCAACGTGTTGAGAATCTGCATATCACATACAATTTGAATTTACTTATTCATTTACCATTTTCCTCTTCACCATAGAAGTTCCATGGCTGAACTGTTCCTTTCGCAAACACGACGAATATTGTATTAGTTATAATCATAAAAGCTACGAATATAATGAACACGTACTGCCACTTGCGGTGATTTTTCTGTAAACAGAAGTAATAAGTAATATTAGAAGTTTCCTAGGTGACATGAGTTGAAATAAATCGATTCTATTTAGTTTAATTTATGATAGGGATACTACTGCAGTCTTCTTAATGCACCGGGATTCTAGACACAGGATAGGTACCCGGCTAGCATGCTATCAGACCGTCACCTGATATAGTCGGCTGCCGCGCTCCGGGTCGTGGGTTCGATTTCCACACGGAACAAATATTTGTATGATCTGCAGGTAGTTGTTCCGGATCTGTGTATTGTATGTGGAATTCATGTCTGTAAACGCACCCACAACACAGGAGAAATCCTAGTGTGGGGCAACGTTTTTAAAAAAAGATAAAGATAAAAGACCTGAGCAGAAGCATGCATGAGACGACATCACACTGGATACTTCATATAGATAAAACTATATTTATACAACCTTCAACCAAGTTTTTCTACTAAAGCTTACAATAAAAGCTAATCTTACCACATCATCCTTCACAATGTTAGATACGATGACAGGTACAAGCAAACTAGTCAGATTTGCGATCATATTGCCCAATGCCATCATGGGACCAGCAAAGTTCGGAGCCAAGTCTATTTGGTTTATCTGAAACAAGTAGCGGTTATTGCTCTAAAGTTCCAATTTAGTTAAAAAAAAGAGGTATGCCGCAGGGTATGAAAACTGATGTTTCAATATGCGCAAAGTTTCCATTCAGATAACGTTGTATATGCCTACCTGCATTAAATTTTATTGTGAAAAGCCGAGAATAGGTTTTAGTTGTTCAAATACTTTAAAATTACCCACGAAAACCCTTAAGTTTGCTAACTTCTTCTAGGATTAGGGGGTTGGGATACAAATCCTCCCTAAGCTTGGTTCGATCCTAGTATAGGTACTTGGGAGAATCGGTGAATTTAGAGAAAGTCAGTGTGATTGACTATATTGCTATGAAGGAGTTTTATTTGAGAGGGCCAACGTAATAATAGTATCCGTATAGTTATCTATGTATTGTCCGGATTAAGAATATAGTACCACTTCATCACCTCCAGTAAAAGGTGACTAGGGGACTCTAAACCATGGGCAGCAGCACCCGTTCTGTGGAACAGAAGCTATTCTACGGTCAACAAGGCGTGGTGAATATTGTTAAGGTCCCCCTTAAAAATATGACACAGTTGTGATAATACAGAGTCCTACAAAACCCGTTTCGTTAACCTTTTCACAGCCTTTAAAAAGCGCGCAACAAAAAGCGCAGCAGCCGACTGTCTCAGCCACTGCACCAACCATGTCGTCGAATGGCAAAATTACGTAGAGAATTTAAGTGGTAATTGTTGTATATGAGGTAACCAAACATATAATTGGTGTAGACTTCATCTTATTTTTTCATTTTTGTCTGTTTTGGCCAATGATTTATAGATATCAAAACTAGTTATCTGCTTTAGCTTTTAATTATTCATACTCATATATATGCCCTGTACAGATAATTCAAGGTTCCACAAAATTTTAAGTTCTTTTCTTAGGATAATTCGACCTACTGGTAAATTACGCATACACTGCGCAACACCGTACACCACATACTCTTGACACCGGGTACTCCAGTTTCTTGTTCCGTTCCGTTGTTGTCGTTTAGCGCTAGACAAACTGATAATCGCTCAGCAACAATTTCAGCTCATGTTAGCCAACGGTACGGCCAGAGCCTATGAAAACCCCGGGTCATCACCTCTCCATCCTGATACCAAGAAGAACAGCGTCTGTCAACCTCGCGGGAATAACTGGATGCTTAAATCGTAAACCATATCCGTCACCTTTAGGCATATCCACGATTTTGCTCATAGCATTTCAGGTTGGTGAGTCTTCATCACCATTTTAAGATATGATAAAAAGATTTTTATTAATATAAACCATTATTAGCACTTATAAATCGTCAAGACTTTAGTTGCCGCGTTCCAAGATGTAGATTTCCTATGGAGAAGAAAAGGCAAGAAACTCTATGGTTACTCTTTTAAAATCATGTTACAATATTTATGAGTACAATGTTCTCTAAAGTTCAGGTTATATAAAGACAATGTTCCTACATTAAACATAGTAAAGTCTAAACCTCTTAAAAGTGTCAATATCAAATCATAAACCAGTTGAATATAAAAAATGAAAAAAAATATAGAATAATAAGTTCATGTGTAAGTAATTAGTAATAAAAATGTCAAGTCAAAAAAAATTGAAATGTCAGAAAAGTAAGTCTGAATAAATTGATGTTACAAAATTCATTATACCTGTCATACAACCTACATCATAAGACTGCGATTGTTACAGCCTTCGGTTTATATGAATTCCCGTTCATGACCTGTGGACTTCAAAATGCGGGTCAAACGATCCAGCATTTAATTGATTAAAATACCAGGGGACTTGACTTCTGCTCTTAATCTCCATGTTTGACAGAAGACAATTTAAAAGCTCTCGAATACTACAAGGAAAGCTGACACCACCTTATTAGCTATCCAAGATTGCACTGCCAAACTCGTATTAGTTACGGATCCATTAGATACTGCAATAGGTGCAGTGTTACAGCAGCTCAGTAACGATGGTTGGTAGCTATAAGCTTTCTTTTCGCGGAAGCTCATCACTTATAATAAAAAAATACTAATTACTTATTGCAAATAAAACATTTTCCTTGCGATAGAGGCGTTACTCGTCATTTATGTGGAGATAAAGTATCCGCCATATGCAGAATTGTCCGTGTGATGTCCTAATTAAGAATATAGCACTGCATCTCCTCATATATACGTTGTAAAAGATGGCTGGGACTTTAAACCAGAGGGATAGGCAGCAGCGTCCATTATGTGGAACAGAAGCCATACAGCGCTCATCAACCCTTTTGCTAAGCGTGCGTACTAGTAAATTCCCCCAAAATTAAGAAAATCTATGGTCCCAGGCATTTGCTCAGCACGGGCGCGCAGATTGGGGAGTCTGCGTGCTCACACCGAGTGACCCCCGGGAAGACGGTGGCGCGCACGTGGTCACGTGCCGCCGTGTGCGCAGCACAGCGCAAAGCGAGGCTTGGGGGGATCCTTTACAACCCTCCCCGAAGTGCCTGGGGGGCGACCTTTTTACAGTCCTTCCCTTCGCTAGAGGGGGTGACCGCTTTACAGTCATCCCCTCCGTGATTTGCCTAAAGGCGTGGCACCAATGGGCGGCTCTAGTGTGATCTTATGAGGACCTGGAGCCCCCCTTCGGTGCCGAAGATGACCGCTCCAGTGGTTTTAGCCGGTAGGAGTCCGGCATACCCCTTCGCTCTTCCCCGGGGTGAAGGAAGTTCCATGTAGAATTTCCACTGGACATCAATAATAAAAAATAAAAAAAAGGCATTTGCTCAGCAGTGGAAGTTCTTTGGCTGATATGATGCTGATGATGTTGATATGCATGAGGCAAGAAATTTCGATATAATTATGAAATTGGTCACTTTCGCTTTCCATGAAAGGAAAATAAACTAATTGCCTAGGCAGTTCCATCATCTGGATGTAGTCCACATGACGAATTGAAAAGGACTTTTACCACCGAGATAATAGAATACAATGTCGTGGCCGACACGTCTCACGCCTTAGAAATATTAGAAGATTATTCGTCATCATATCAGCCATTTATACGTCCACTGCTGAACAAAGGCCGTGGATTTCCACAATTGTGTCGTCATTTTGGGGGGAATTTGCCAATACTCACCACGCTTGGCAGGCGCGTTGGTGAGCGCAGAATGATGCTATTCCACAGGACGCTGCTGCCCATCCCTCTGGGTTAGAGTCCCATATTCGCCTTTTACGACATCCACGGGAGGAGATGGAGTGGTGCCATATTCTTAATCCATGCACCACACTGATTGAGAGGATTATTGGACCGACAGAATTTCAGTTATCTGTGGTCTTCCTAGAGAACTCTACCAGTTCCGAGCAGGGTAAGTTTAAGGACAGAAAATAATATAAATTGACTTACATGGAATCCTACGTGGACTCCAGCATGCAGACCCAGCGATATAATGAGCAGTAATACAGCCAGCATCGTACTATTCACACAACTGAATGCTAGCAAGAATATCCCTGATAACACCATAGCTGAAAAAAGTAAACACAAACTTTGTATACATGCCCTACGGTAAGATTTATTTTATTTTGTGATAATAAGATCGAAACCATGAACATACAAAGCTCAGAATGCGTGATTTGGATTTTCAAAAGTATACTATAAACTCGCTTTTTTAAAATTGGCATTAAATGTACTGTTAATATGTTTCATATTTCATCAGCTTCTGCCTTTAAGGCGACAAAACATCTTGTTCAACCATGCATCTGACTGGCGAGCATCCCAAGCTACATTTGCCAATCTACGGCCTTAATAATCTTTGCATAATAAGTTCGAAGAATAATTATAACAGAATTACCGATACTGTTAGCAGTTCGCCGGATGTTGACTATGGACATAATTTTCCTGTTGGCTGCAAAATCTGATAGGTAACCAAAGAATATTGCCATAACATATAGAGATATATAAGGCAGGGAGGAATATAATCCATTCTGAAAAACGAAAAAGGAAATCATAATGGGTCTCAAATTTCGTGCGATATAAGTCAGTTCTTCATTCAAACAAATTGATATTAATTATTTCAAATTAGTGATAATGATTTTATCTTCCAAACAGTGTTTTAAAACAAATTAATATCTTTTGACAACATCACAAACCTTTAATCAGAGCCAAATTTAATAACCGAAATAATTGTCAAGTATAGAAGACTCGGCACTCACAATTACATTATGATTAATTATTTTTCACTTTAATTTAGAATTGGCGTAATTATTTATTAATTATTTGGGAGACACAAGTCGCCGCTTTTCATTCATTTCCCAAAAAAGTTTGTTTTATATGTGACTTAGAAATGGCTTCGGGGATCATAAAGTGTGTTAGATTCTGTTAGTAAATTGCCAGTGAAACTACACAGCTCACGTTTATAATATGGATGATAAATGTCTTAAATATGCCTATAAGTTGGCTCATTAATTTTTGATCGACACTTTTCGTTGGTGCTGAAATGGCTACTAAAGTCATTTCAATCGATTGAGCCTGTAAATAGTTTTATTTTTATCTATAACATATTGTCATAGACGGATAGACAGGCAGCGCCGATATCGATCATCAAAATTAATCAATAATAGGTAATTTACAAATTGTGAAAATTAGCTCTAAACATAATATGCCGTGTGGTGCCGGCTCAGAATACCACCACCCCATCTCCTCCCATGGGTGTCGTAAAAGTCGACTAAGAGATTAGCCGGAGGATGGGCAGCAGCGTCCTTCGAGTACATTAACAACTTAACTGCGATCGCCAACCCGTCTGCCAAGCGTGGCGATTATGGCAAAACCCCCCAATGAGCCCACAACACACCGATATCGGTCATCTTGTGGTGATCTTTGGGGGAGGCCTGTGTCCAGCAGTGGACCTCATTCGGCCGAAATGAATGAATAAAATGGTATATGATGGCACAGTTGGCGTAGTGATTACGTTGCTGTGCTGCGTGTTGCGGGTTAGATTCTCGCACGGAACAATTTTTTTTTTATGATCTATAGAAAGACTTTTCTGATGTGGGTGTATGTACGTGTGAGATTTATGTCTGTAAACTGTACCCAAAACATAGGAGAAACAAGGAGGCGGCCAAATTTTACTAAAAAAATTAGGATAATTGGCTTGGCAAACATTACACTATATATTATGTACAGTAACCTACCCTTTTAAGGTCCACTTCAAGTATATGGTTCATATACAATGGTATTTCAGTGAGAATCAGCAGATAACTAGCAGCACTGCCTGCGTGCGATACTATTAGCCCCCAAACGGCTTTAGAGGTGAGAATATGTCGCCATGGAGTCTTGCGTTTCTGGTAATAAAATAGTTTGTTTGGTATTTAGATTTTATCATGGATTCAAACTTCAAAATGGACCTAATCATCTCCATGCATTCTTCTCACACATGAGCATCATCATATCGGCCATACAACGTCCACTACTGAACAAAGGCCTCCCCCATAGATTTCCACAACTTCTATTATTTGCCGATATGACAAATAATAGAATATATTAAATTTATTTTTGTTTATGCTCAAAAATATACTACGTAGTATCGTTTAATATGATAACCTAACCGTCACTTTATATGTGATTTATGGCTTCAGGTTACCTTAGGCACAATATCAACAGCTCCATCCTCCATAATATACGCCAGCTCCTCAGTCGTGAGGGTAGGGTGTTCATGAGGACTCGCGACTCCCAACCAGCCCAGAAGACCGCAGCTGATCAGACTCAGGATACCAAATAACCAAAATGACACAGGCCAGCCTAGGACTGGACTGCCGGCGAACAGACCTGATAGTTGGAAGGCTATGATTGTGCCTACCTGGGATCCTGAAAAAAGTATACGATGGAGTGTAATAATACATTTTATGTGCATCTGAACTTGGGTCAATACGATATCCCGTAGTAATTGTAATTGATAGATAAGTAGTTCATCATCATATCATCATTCAATTCATTTGTCATCATCTTGTTTGTCTCATTCATTTCGGCCTAATGAAGTCCACTGTTGGACACAGGCCTCCCCCAAAGATCATCACAACCACCGATATGGATGTGTTGTGGGCTCATTGGGGGGTTTTGCCATAATCGCCACGCTTGGCAGGCGGGTTGGCGATCGCAGTTAAGTTGTTAATGTACTCGAAGGACGCTGCTGCCCATCCTCCGACTAATCCCTTAGTCGACTTTTACGACACCCATGGGAGGAGATGGGGTGGTGGCATTCTGAGCCGGCACCACACGGCTTGTTTGTCTAAAGGTCTAAAATTTATTTTAACTTTAAAAGAACTTAAACTAAATGTTGTTTTGGATTTATGATCTAGGCTGCTTAATACATACAAAGATCCACGCATAAACCAAAATAAACACTTCAGGTAAACATTTTAATAAAACTTATGAATATATAATACTTGATTTCTCTTGAGTAAACAAATCTATTCGATGATTAATATACATTCAGTTTATCTCCAACGACTCGTATCAACAGAACTAAATAAACAGAAAGTCGTCAAAAGACAAATTAATTTTGTAATATACGTACGTCAAAAAGATTACATTTGTGTGTCTGAAACGGGACGCGTCACAAAAGTTGTGTAATTTACGCACGAGACGAGGCGAAAGGAACCAATGTAAATGTATGAGATATGTTAACGCATGGGACGTGCATACGGGATGGTAATGCTAATGGGAACGAAGAAGGTAGCGATTGTGTACATACATGTATCTTTCAGTGCGATTAAAATAGCTGCTTTTTAATTTAGGTGACAATTATAAGCAAGCAAGCATATTAAAACAACGAACATTTAAGTTTACAAAACAAATATGAACTTGACTTTAATTCCGCTATTTCTATTAAATGAACATTAAGAACGATAAAACTAATCGTATTCTTGAAATTAATTTTAAGACATTAGAAAACAGTCCTGAAACGATACCCAAAAGATCGAGTAGTCTTTGTGAACATCGAAGTTTAGTGATATATTTGATGATTATGATTATATTCTGTGTGGTGTCCGGATTAAGAATATAGCACCACTCCATCTCCTCCCGTGGATGTCGTTAAAGGCGACTAAGGGACTCTAAACCAGAGGGATGGGCAGCAGCGTCCCTTCTGTGAAACGGTAGCCATACTGCGCTCACCAACCCTGCCAAGCGTGGTGAGTATTGGCAAATACCCCTCCCAAAATGATGACACAGTTTTGAAAATCTATGGGGGAGGCCTTTGTTCAGCAGTGAACGTATAAATGGCCGATATGATGATGATGGTGATGATTATGTCTGTTAGCTGAAATCAAATAACAGTTAGATAAATCTGGTTTAAATTTGAATCAAACGCCTTCATTCCCAAGAGGATCCTTTCCGTACAGACAACGAGTGAGAAGTTAGGTAACATAAATAAGTGCGTTCACACGTGAGTATGCCACTAGGTTCTTCATTATTCAAGCCACTCGTGAATTGTTCCCTTCCGAGACGGCATACATTTCACTACCCATTTTTTTTGAACGTTGCCCCTCACTTGGGTTTCTCCTGTGTCGTGGGTTTACAGACATGAATTCCACATACAATATACCCAGACTCGGAACAACTACCTGCAGATCATCACTTCGGCCGAATGAAGTCCACTGCTGGACACAGGCCTCCCCCAAAGATCATCACAACGACCGACACCGACCGGGTGTGTTGTGGGCTCATAGGGGGGTTTTGCCATAATCGCCACGCTTGGCAGACGAGTTGGCGATCGCAGTTGTGTTGTTAATGTACTCGAAGGACGCTGCTGCCCATCCTTCGGCTAATCCCTTAGTCGACTTTTACGACACCCACGGGAGGAAATGGGGTGGTGGTATTCTGAGCTGGCACCACACGGCAGATAGTACAAATATTTGTTCCTTGCGAGAATCGAACCCACGACCCGGAGCGCGGCAGCCAACTGTATCAGCCACTACACCAACCGTGCCGTCTTTTATAAAGGATATGATGATAGCAGAGCATGTTACTGATAATTATTAATATAATGTGATTCTTATATTACTGCTTTGCCGTGTGGTGCCGGCTAAGAATACCACCACCCCATCTCATCCCGTGGGTGTCGTAAAAGGCGACTATGGGATTAGCCGCGGGGTGGGCAGCAGTGTCCTTTTCGTATATTTACAACTCAACTGCGATTGCCAACCCATCGTGCCTGGCGTAGCGATTATGGCAAAACCCCCCAGTGAGCACCCAACACAAACCCATAGCGGTCATTGTTACAATCTTTGGGGAAAGAATCCCCAAAGATTGTAACAATGAATGAATGAATCTTTGGCGAAAATCGTCCACTGCTGGACTGAAGCCTTCAGTCCAGCAGTGGACGATTTTCGGCTGAAATGACTATGACTTATATTACTCTGAATCCTCAATATTTTGGACTAAGGCCGATAGCAAAACATAAGACAGTAAAATTTTTGAGATTGAGAAATGATACTTAATAGTATGTAAACATTTAACCTTTACGACCTTTCCTTGAATAGTAACTAGACCTAGTATTTGTTTATTATAAATTGTATAAGGCATGATGGGGTTGAAGTATATATATCCATGTGGATAAAAACACCGAAATAAAAAAAGAAAAGAAAAACAGTAACATAAATAATGAATATGGAAAGATTACAATTCTTAGAATATTGTATCTTGACAGTGTCTAGGCACCGATTTTCATGGGGTGACCGCTTTACAGTCATCCCCTCCTTGATGTGGATAAAGGCGTGGCACCAATGAGCGGCTCTAGTGTGATCTTACGAGGACCTGGAGCTCTTCTTGCTCTGCTGAAGCTTTAGTGGTTTTAGCCGGTAGGAGACCGCATACGCTTCGCCCTTCCCCGGGGCTAAGGAAGATCCATGTAGAATTTCCACTGGACACCAATAAAAAAAAAAGAAAGGGAGTCCGGCATACGCTTCGCCCTTCCCCGGGGCTAAGGAAGATGCATGTAGAATTTCCACAGGACAATATTTAAAAAAAGGTACTGATTTTCAAACCAATATGTCAGTAGAGAAGCGGCTGACTTTGGAACTCGCCATCGGAAATTATGTCCTGATTCAAAAACAACTGACCAGTATAAATGTATGTACTAAGGCGCCCCCTTTCACACAACGGTGCCCACTTGGCTAGCATGGTATGAATACTAGGGTATAAAGCTGCTTGCGTCATCCCCTGCACCAGCCGACTTGCTGATACTGCTATCCAACCTCCCTAAAAGCAAAAAAACCGATCTAATTAATCTTAATACACAATTTCCAAGCTTTTCTCTTCCGCTTACAAATTATAAAAAAAACTGAACGATACGTAATTACAAATTAAACTTACTACTAAGGGTATCCAAGGTGTAAATATAGATATAACTCCATTGACTGCCAAAGCAAACATAATAGGTAATTTGCCTCCAAACTTCTGTGCTAAGACTCCCATCGGTAGCATCATACTCGTGTACCCCACGAAGAAAGAGAACGTGATCATCTCTTGAGTTGATTTGTTCCAGTTGTATGTCTAGAAATTGTAAAATAAACTTTCAAGCAAGCAAGATTTCTGTTAGGACCTGGAAATCTATGTTTTTACCAAATTCCACTTTAGCTGAATCAGATAACATACTGTCACTCGCTAAAGTCCAGCTTGAGGCAATGTGTGTAAATACATACGGTATGTTTCTCTCAATTTTAGTTCTAGTCAAATGTTATATTATATAATAATATAATTATAATAATTTATATTTCAGACTAAAGTCCATTTGTGTTAGTATACAAACATTCACCTAAAAACTAATGTTAGTACTTACTCTAGAACAACCTAATTTTCAGCCGAATACTCAAACGCCACTCAACGCTAAGTCTCAACCATTCAAGAAACCTGTTTTTGGTACAAAACCGGGAGGCTCAAACTGTTTAAGCGGGGACCCAACGCCAAATGGAGTCCGAGTATTCGGCCGTATAACTCTAAATCTGATCATTTACACCACCGGAGTGTGCAGACGCATCCAATGTCCCACTATCGGGCTATCCCATCTGTCTGCTATAGCGCCTAGAATGCCGTTAGCACTGTTTAAAGCTGTTGTGTCATTTTCATAAATATTAGTTATGGTGACAGGCATTTACTCGTCTCTTTTAGATCAATTCTTGTTGGGTATCCTTTTACTAGGCGTACGTTAATCTTGCGAGGGATTTCGTCCTTTAGAAACAAAATTGTGGAATGAGAAAGGCCTGGTCTTTGCACTGCAGTGATATAATATAGGCCCCATCAACAGTCAAAATCATATTCTAACTTATCGTGCTCTGGGACGGAAGAGTTTCTTCGTGTAAAACAGTTACTCATACAAAACCATTGCAAATAAGTTCATTAGCCTTACAGGTTGATTGCCCTACATATTTAAGCACGAGCTCTTCATTCGGCTCTGTGTGTATAATATGCAACACCCATGAAGTCATCATCATTTCGGCCGAGTGAAGTCCACTGCTGGACACAGGCCTCCCCCAAAGATCACCACAACCACCGATATGGATTTGTTCTCGCTCATTGGGGGGTTTTGCCATAATCGCCACGCTTGGCAGGCGGGTTGGCGATCGCAGTTGAGTTGTTAATGTACTCGAAGGACGCTGCTGCCCATCCTCCGGCTAATCCCTTAGTCGACTTTTACGACACCCATGGGAGGAGATGGGGTGGTGGCATTCTGAGCCGGCACCACACGGCAAGTCATGGAATGCTTATAATAACACATAATACAAAACACTTCATGATCATATCGGCCATTTATACGTCTACTGCTGAACAAAGGCCTCCCCCAGAGATTTTCACAACAGTGTCATAATTTTGGGGGGTATTTGCCAATACTCACCACGCTTGGCAGGCGGGTTGGTGAGCGCAGTATGGCTACCGTTTCACAGAAGGGACGCTACTGCCCATCCCTCTGGTTTGGAATCCCTTAGTCGCCTCTTACGACCTCCACGGGAGGAGATGGAGTGGTGCTATATTCTTAATCCGAACACCACACGAAATCTTGCATGCTTCTTGTAAATGTCAAAACACGACTGTGACGAACTTGGTGCATTCGATCGCATGCCGGGACAACGCGACGGTGCACTGTATTCGCTGGTGGTATATATTGGTGAGCGCAGTATGGCTACCGTTTCACAGAAGGGAGCTGCTGCCCATCCCTCTGGTTTAGATTCTCTTAGTCTTCTTCTTCGTCGTTCTTTTACAACATCCACGGGAGGAGATGGAGTGGTGCTATGTTCTTAATCCGGACACGGAATACAAAACACTTACTCGATAAATATTCCAACTGCTCAAATTCGTGCTTGGATCTTTGCAGTCTTCAGAAGTTACATTAATAGTTCCATTAACTTCCATGCAGTTAGGATCAGGTACTTTAACCATAGCAACCATGAGGACGCTGAGTTGGGACCTGATTGTGATTGCAATGGTTAGGCATATGAACAGTATGAATGTTTGAAGGTGCCGAACTCCAAGACCCTTTGGGCGTTCTGGTAACCTTGTTGATTCTAAAATGTTAAAGGAATAAAGTGGCATTTTAATGTTTTATTTAAGGAATATTTAATATACTTTATTTTCACTAACACAACACTACACTATAGTAAACTGATAATATTAATTTTGTTACCCCGTGGTTAGTCCATATAGCATTAGTCCACACTGTATGAATACCAAAGCTTTGATGTTATAATAATACGTCATTCTGCGATAACTTTTTCTGGAGGTTAAAGATCAAACTTGTATAATTAGCTACTCTTTAGTGATACTCGTAGTGTACGCCACAATTATTTCCTTTAATTATAGGTCAGGACCGAAAACGGTAGGTGATAGAAGTGTTTATTGTTTTTCTTGTTACTCCAGCTGCTTTACTGACGCATAGTGCATGAAATGGCTTCCACGAGGTGTAACCTATATTTTTTGACAAAATCACAAATATCTAATTAATTATCTCGTGCAAATCATCAATTAATTAAAACGTAGACTTAAGAGTGATTTTGCCTGCGTGTTTTGGTTTTAAAACCATTGACAGCGAAATCAATAGTATTATTTCTCTGACCTTTATCCTGCACAAATTTTGAGGGCCAGCCCACAAATTAGCTCTAAAATGACCGGGCAATGACAAAAGTAATTACAAACTATGTATTTTTCATATTCTTAGCAATTAAAGGATATTATGGTATTGATTTCAAGTCACTCACCTTTGTCCTTTTCATCTTTGGGCACTGATTCGTACACGACTTTATCGACTGCCATAGTTTCTACCAATGATAGCTGACTACCAAATAGGCTACTGACGGTCTAAGATTGTTCAGTTTGTATAAGAATTATTAGTGATAATACTCAAACATGTTCAACTGCGCTAGAATCGTATTTTGACTATTACTCTGTAAAGTGGTCTTAGTGATTGTTTGAAATGGTTTGTTATCAAATTCTGACGCTGACATCTTTCGCAGGATACCGGACTTCATCTGGCACTACGTATTTGAGTTTAATACATGGTGTTTTGTTTTTTCTAAATAAATCAAGAGTTTTTGAGAAATTCTTCGATTAAAAATACTGATTTCGTTCCGTCAAATTTTGGTTGCAATTACAATATAATTCTATGCTATGCTTATAATGCTTTCCTAGCTAGTGCGCCTTAATTATTTCCGAGCGTGGTGTTACTTACTAAGGTACAAATACAGCCTTCATTAATAACAACCTAGGTCAATCACCAATCTACTCACTATTAGCTCTATATGTGCCCGTTGCGGAGACCTCCGATAACCATAACAGGCTAATATTTTCCAGTTTATAAAACAGCCTGTAGAATTAAATGTGCACATAATACTTGCCAGTCACATAAGCCTTTTTATCACTTATTTACATGATAAACATTATTTTTAAATGTACGTACCTACATATAAAATATTAACGTAAAAGCATGAAGCAACTTCAAAGTATTTTTGCTCTTTAGATCTTTATTTAAGGAAGATTTATTATTGAATTATTTATAAAATACTAGCGGGCCGAGGATTTATTTGAAAGCAACAGAGTTCATTTTCACCACATAACTTATTTTGTTTGAACCCATTTTGGCTGTTTTCTCTAAAAGTAGGTTAGTTAAAGAACATTGGTTTTAGTTTTCCTATTGTAATTTTGTACCAGCATAAATTATATGTGTGAGGTTCAGTCCCCATCTCATCCCGTGGGTGTCTTAAAAGGCGACTATGGGATTATCCGGAGAATGGGCAGCAGTATCCTTCGAGTACATTTATAATTCAACTGCGATCGCCTCTCCGTCTGCCAGGCGTGCCGATTATGGCAAAATTTCCCCAATGAGCATACAACACAAACCCATACTGGTCGCCGTTGCAATATTTGGGGGAGGCTTCTGCCCAGCAGTGCACTTTTTTGGCTGATATGATGACGATGATGAACACCATTATTACACAGGCTTATGGCTTTTTAGGCAAAAAAGTGTCATTCAATGTCTCTTGCGAACCATAAAAGTAGTAGCAAGGACTTTTTTGTTCATGCACAGGAATGTAGAAAATTTCATTGCGGTAAATGTTGCGGCTATGTAAAGACGGCAAAAGAAGTCAATCGTCGAATCCGACTCGGCTGGGCAGCGTTTGGGAAACTTCGGAACGTCTTTTCGTCAACAATACCGCAATGCCTCAAGACGCATGTCTATAACCAGTGTGTGTTACCAATGATGACATATGGAACAGAGACGTGGTCACTCACAAAACCCAAGGTCACTCAGCGAGCTATGGAGAGCGCTATGCTTGGTATTTCTTTACGAGATCGTATCAGAAATGAGGAGATCCGTAAAAGAACTAAAGTTGCCGACATGGCTGAAAGGATTAGTAAACTGAAGTGGCAATGGGCAGGGCACATTGCTCGTAGAACTGATGGTCGCTGGGGCATAAACGTTCTCAAATGGAGACCGCGCACTGAAAAACGCAGCGTGGGACGACCTCCAACGAGGTGGACAGACGACCTGGTGAAGGTCGCTGGGAGTGGGAGAGGGCGGCATGTAACCTCTCGTTGTGGAAATCTAAGGGGGAGGCCTTTGTTCAGCAGTGGACGTCCTGTGGCTAATATGATGATGTAAAGACTGTAGCTTATTTCAATGTAATAGAGTAGCTACTGTCATTTGTAAGTATTACAAAATGGTATTTGCAGTAAACTATCATTATCGTTATCACTATCGCGTTGAGTTTAAAATTACATAAACATTGATAGAAATTCACCAACGAAATATATTTAAGTCGGCTTTTTGTACGTCCCAGTGCTAGCCAAAAGGATTCTTATACAAACGTTGGAGGATAAAAATTTGAACAAAAAACTTGCACTCCGGGAGTGCCGACAGAAGTGAAAACTTATTTTGACGCGTTAGGAGATTTATCTCATCTAAAAATATGCGTACCGCGCTAAAAGAAGTTTCACTTCGAGCGTCTCTTAACGGTGTCGCGAGTCCAGAGATTTTATCTCATCAAAAAATATGCGTACCGCGCTAAAAGAAGTTTTCACTTCAAGCGTCTCGTAACGGTGTCGCGAGTCCAGAGATATTATCTCATCAAAAAATATGCGTACCGCGCTAAAATAAGTTTTCACTTCAAGCGTCTCGTAGCGGTGTCACGAGTCCAGAGATTTTATCTCATCAAAAAATATGCGTACCGCGCTAAAAGAAGTTTTCACTTCAACATTTTGTGTTAGTATACATAATTATGTGTATTTATTGAATAAATGTTCCTTGCCATGTGGTGCCGGCTAAGAACAACTATCCCATCTCATCCCGTGGGTGTCGGGAAAGCCGATGGGATTAGCCGGAAGATGAGCAGCAGCGTCCATGGAGTACATTTATAGCTCAACTTGGCAATATTTGGGGGAGGCTTCTGCCCAGTAGTGAATGTTTTTCGACTGAAAACATTGAGTTCCCCTCACTCGACTGTGTCTTAATTCCGATGTTTTTATATAAACAACCTAATGATGAGGCAGACAAGTAATTTGGCTTAATGGTTAGAGTCAGCCTACCCATGACCATCGCAATTAAACCCAGGCCTAGTCCTGCGGGACCACATTACGCTCGTTAGTTATATTTTAGTCTATTGAGCCTTCTTTTAAATTGATGTCACCCCGATTTTTGTTTACCCTGGGGAAGGGCAAAGGGGTATTACTCCTACCGACTAAAACCACTGGAGCGGTCGTCTTTGGCCCCATGCCAACTTTGGAAAGGGGGCTCCAGGTCCTCGTAAGATCACACTAGAGCCGGCCGTTAGTGCCACGGCTTAGGCACATCAAGGAAGGGATGACTGTGTAGGGGTCACCCTTTCTAGCGGAGGGGTGGTAACTATAAAAAGGTCACCCCCAGGCATTTCTCGGGGAGGATTGTAAAGGATCCCCCCAAGCCTTGCTGTGTGCTGTGCAGCACCTGGCCACGTGCGCACCGCCGTCTTCCCCCTGTGTGAACACGCAGACTCCCCAATCTGCATAGCTGCGACCCCTGAGGCCCGCCACCATTTAGCAACGGCTGAGGGCTCAGGCGTGTTGGACCTGGGAGCCGGGGCGGTTGTTACCCCAGCGCCATTTCGTCCTTCTCCGAGCGGGATCGGCCTTCTCCCGATCCGCTCTGCAGTCTCCTTCTGGAGCATGACACTCTCGCAGATGGAGACCACTGCACTCGAATTTTCATGCATTGCCAACATAGTCGACACTACTGCCGGCAGAGAGAGATCTTGCCCGATCTAGTCTTGACGGCACGGTTAGTGCAGTGGCTGATACAGTCGGCTGCTGCGCACCGGGTCGTGGGTTCGATTCACGCACGCAACAAATATTTGTACGATCTGCAGGTAGTTGTTCTGGGTCTGGGTGTATTGTGTGTGGAATTTGTGTCTGTAAACGCACCCACGACACAGGAGAAATCTTAGTGTGGGGCAACGGTCTCTTACGCCTATTAATTACAATAGCTACAGTGTAACCAGAACACATTACCGTGTAATGTTTAAGTACAGCTTGGCAGTGAATATCTGATGGTACCAACTTAGCCAGATACTTGCAATAAGAGACCTATTATCAGTAGTGTCACCACCTCCAATACTTACGTTATTAAGATACCGTAGTCGTCAATGCAACGCATTTTATCCCTGTCATGTATCTAACAAAGTATATACACGAATACGAGACAGAAGAGGAAAAACTGGGACGTGAGGACACAAGAAGACAAGACTTACAGGGTAGATTGGCGCCTCATCTCAACATTACAAAACACTGCTCTCACTACATAGCAATACAACTTTTTAACAAACTACCCATCGAACGTAAGAGTATTGTGTATAAAAGTGAATTTAAATCTAAACTTAAGACATTTCTTTTGAAGGGTTGCTATTATTCAATCGATGACTTGTAGGGATTAATATTGTAAAACTGGGTACCATTAATTTTCATCATTTTTTCATCATTTCGGCCGAATAAAGTCCACTGCTGGACACAGGCCTCCCTCACAGACCACCACAACGACCGATATCGGTGTGTTTTGTGCTCATTGAGGGGTTTTGCCATAATTGCCACGCTTGGCGGGCGGGTTGGCGATCGCAGTTGAGTTGTTAATGTACTCGAAGGACGATTATCTAATCTAATCCCATAGTCGCCCTTTACGACACCCACGGGATGAGATGGGTTGGTGCTATTCGTAGCCGGCATCAGACCATTAATTTTATTGAATAAGTATTTCTAATTTGCGTAATATTATGATTGGTGATGTATAATTAACGTAGTGGATTATGTTATTTTGATGCTTTAATTATTTAATTGTAAATCTTCTGTTGCTAAGGTATTTTTAATTATTGTAATATTACCTATATTTCTGACACAATGTAACATTGTTCAAGAATAAATAATTAAATAAAAAAACAGCATGCGTAAACTTGATATTTCCAGACACATGTACCGCCCCAAATTGCCAGATCCTTGTAAAAAACCTAATTTGCTAGAATATACATAAATTGAACTACCGACTCTGAAAATAAGCGGCGCTTCTGATAAATAATAATATTAAATGCCAACTAAGATTAGGAACGTAATTAAATTGTACCGTCGGGAAAATCCACAGTATTCATCTTTGATTTCATTCATCAATCATAATGGCTCGAAAAGCATCCAATTGCAAAACCCTTTCATTGATCAGAATTATAAGTAATTGAATCGCGAGGTAATTATACTGTCGATACGGTACAGCAGCTAATGGGCAAATTTGATTAGTGCTAAACCCCAATGGTTGACTCACAAATTTATATAACTGGTTCAGTGTGAAACAGGGCAAGTGTTAATATTTTCATTGTATCAGAAACATAAGTGATGAGTTAAGTAGTTATTTTTCTACAGCGTAGAATCTATGCTTGCCCTCGTGACTCCCAAAAAGAACGAGCCACGCCCTCTTTTTTTTCGGGGGTAACTAAAAAATTTCCATGGATATCTTAAAAAGTGACTGAGGGCTGGGCAGCAGCTTCCCTTCTATAGAACAACAGACATTCTGCGCTCACCAACCCACCTGCCATGCTTGATTAGTACGCGTAAATTCTTTAAAACGAATTGATTCGCGTATATTATAGATTTATGTTTTTCCTGACGTTTCGAACACTTTGCAGGGTTCGTGGTCACAGGATGACTAAAGTGACAGGCGTCGTTACAGATTTTAAAAAGTTATTTATTTTATATACTTATTAAAAGTTATTTCGATGCACGCAGTATAATCACTTACAGTGTCTCGATGTTTTTGGTGTGGTATTTATTTTCCAGCAAACTGCTCGAAACACCAGGAAAAACATAAATCTATAATAACGCAATTTAATCCGATTAAATAGTAGATTGTTATACAAGGGGCTAAAATGACCCATTATATACCTGTAGCCGCAACGCATTGCATGCATTCTGCCAAAGAAATCGCCAATTTTTGTTCCATTTTCAAAAATAAAATGATGTTCTTTTTTTATGAAACAGTAATAAGTCCAGTCTTTATTCATGATTATTCTACTTATGACTAAAGACATTTTCGTTTTTGTAGGCTCATTGTCATTTGACGGACAAAAATTTAAATAAAAATCTTTTTCCCCTTTTTTTTTTATTGATGTCCAGTGGAAATTTTACATGGAACTTCCTTCACCCCGGGGAAGGGCGAAGGGGTATGCCAGACTCCTACCGGCTAAAACCACTGGAGCGGTCATCTTCGGCACCGAAGGGGGGCTCCAGGTCCTCGTAAGATCATTGTCATTTGACAGACAAAAATTAAAATTAAAATCTTTTTCCCCTAGAGGAAGAAATGCTAGTTTTTCTTCGCTCTGGTATGCCACAATGACGGTCATTTTGATCAAGAGGAGAGAAAAGTCTTTTGTTATATTGAGTAATCATCGCGAAAACCTACTACATTACTACTCGTAAATTCTACCTAAAATAACGATAAGTACATGACACATCGGGGAGGCTTTTGTTCAACAGTATTTTTTGGCTAATTATATGTTAATAATGAAATTATAATGCATTTAGCATCGACGATACTTGAAGTTGTGCCAAACCTTTATCGCAGAGCCATATACAAAATCTCCCTCCAACTTTGACACAAAAAAGTTTCAGGAACATACGTACGTGCTGATACCAAGTTCTTCTTAACACCAATGATTACGATCTTGACTTTATTGCGGATTAAATATCCCTGAGGATGTAGTACAGAGCCCTCATAAAATATTGACCTTATCATGGACCAATCTTGACTGCTAGAAACTACAACCTTAAACCTACTGTTTAAGATTTATTTTTGTTTAGCAAGTTTGAAAATACTTTTCCAGGATTAAAATAAGCTTATTATGTCAATAAGATACTGAAATGAAGGGCAAAGGCGGATATGCTTTCATGAATACCTAAGTATTATTGTAAGTATCCGGAAACTGGACCGTTGTAGTTACGTTTTGTGAGCTTAACTAAAATTATTATTCCACAGTATATTAGTCTACGTTTTAGTAGTTCTGAGCTTTTCATCATTTCGGCCGAATGAAGTCCACTGCTGGACATAGGCCTCCCCCAAAAATCACCACAACGACCGATATGGGTGTGTTGTGGGCTCATTGGGGGGTTTTGCCATAATCGCCACGCTTGGCGTCTGCGTTGGCGATCGCAGTTGAGTTGTTAATTTACTCGAAGGACGCTGCTGCCCATTCTCCGGCTAATCTCTTAGTCGACTTTTACGACACCCACGAGAGGAGATGGGGTAGTGGTATTCTGAGCCGGCTTGAGCTTTTCATTCGCATAAAATTGAATTCATATAAAATTTATATGTATCGGTGTGTTTCCCGGTAGGGTTCTGTTCTGATGTGGCGCTGTGATCTTACGAGGACCTGGAGCCTCCCTTAGGTGCCGAAGATGACCGCTCCAGTGGTTTTAGCCGGTAGGAGACCGGCATACCCCTTCGCCCTTCCCCGGGGTGAAAGAAGTTCATGAAGAATTTCCACTGGGCATCAATAAAAAAAAAGGTCAGTAAACGTTCTCATGCACTCGCCGGCCGCTGGTCCCTTTTGATACGTCTCGAGAGAAGTGGAGTCATCGGGCTGGTGCATACTGGGCACACTGGGTTGCGGAAATTTTAATCTTACAATAATAAACTAGAAGATATGCAAATTAGATTTATAAAATTACTAGCAGATAAAAAAATATTAAAGATGATTTATAGTAAGCTATTTAAAAAATGCAAAATTCTACCAGTTGGTACTAAACATAGCGAGAGTATAACTTATTTAAATAAATGTAAAAAATATATATAACACGAAGGCGATGACTTCGGTATATTCGTGTTTCCAAGAGTCACTAATTTGTAGGGAGCCAGGACTTTTATGAAACATTATCCTTAAATATTTAACGGATCACCCGAAGACTGAGACTAAACTAAAAAAGCTAATTTAAAACTAAGTTTAAAAACATCCTTTAACTTACCTTACTTAGAATTTACTTATCTCATTGAGTGCTGCAAAACGAGACACACACACACACACGGCAATTGATACGCGAAAGGTTAAAATACATTAGAAGTATCTACTTCACATTAAATTTTGCCGTGTGGTGCCGGCTCAGAATTGGCATTTCACCCACCCCATTTCATCCCGTAGGTGTCGTAAAAGTCGACTAAAGGATTAACCGGAGGATGGGCAGCAGCGTCCTTCGAATACATTAATAACTCAACTGCGATCGCCAACCCGCCTGTCAAGCGTGGCGATTATGGCAAAACCCC
Source organism: Diloba caeruleocephala (assembly GCA_947459985.1). NCBI lineage: Eukaryota > Metazoa > Arthropoda > Insecta > Lepidoptera > Noctuidae > Diloba > Diloba caeruleocephala. The sequence continues at coordinate 1,058,594 of OX381616.1, read as the reverse complement.
CTAATGAGCATACAACACAACAATATCGGTCGTTGTGGTGATCTTTGAGGGAGGCCTGTGTCCAGCAGTGGACTTTATTCGGCTGAAATGAATGAATGAATGAGGACTTTTAGGAAACGTTATCCTTACATTTAACGGACCACCCGAAGACTGAGACTAATCTAAAAAAGCAAATTTAAAACTAAGTTTATAAACATCATTTAACTTACCTTATCTAGAATTTACTTATAATACATTAGAAGTATTTCACAATACAAACTTGGTGAATTGGTGTTACTGCGTATTGTTAAAAGTTTCCTCTATCTAGAACCCTGAACTGTAACTTGGATAAAGTTGCCGGTGCAGCTGAGGCAATATTTCAAATGTTTTTAGACGTGGAATTTTATGAAGTTAACATTTATAAAGAAGATTTTATTCAAGAAAACATCGAGAAAATCCAACTGTTGCTGATCATCATTTCGGCCGAATAAAGTCCACTGCTGGACGCAGGCCTCCCCCAAAGATCACCACAACAACCGATATCGGTGTGTTGTGTGCTCATTGGGGGGTTTTGCCATAATCGCCACGCTTGGCAGGCTGGTTGGCGATCGCAGTTGAGTTGTTAATGTATTCGAAGGACGCTGCTGCCCATCCTCCGGCCAATCCCTTAGTCGACTTTTACGACACCCGCGGGAGGAGATGGGGTGGTGGCATTCTGAGCCGGCACCACCACACTGTTGCTGATGGGTTTCGTTAAAGCCAATCTACCTGAAGCAACCGGTAATTAATAAAAGTTTTATAGCTAAGCTTTTTAAATATCCGTTCCATTCAGAAATCCTTTAGATACCTATATGCCTTGGAAATGAAAACAGGTATTAACTTTAGCTACCGCAAAAAATATGCAGAGAAATATTTCTAACTTGGCGGGTTTATAAAAAAACCTTGCTAGCTTTATATCTGTAGCTTTAAACCATCAAAGACGGTCATCATCATATCAGACGAAAATCGTCCACTGCTGGACAAAGGCAATAGATTATCACAATTAATTGTATCGTCATATTAGGGATTTCCGGCTTCGAATAGCACCGGCCCGTCTCGCCCCGTGGGTCTCGTAAAAGGTGACTGTGGGATTAACCGGAGGATGGGCAGCAGCGTCCTTCGAGTACATCAACAACTCAACTGCGATCGCCAACCCACCTGCCAAGCATGATGATTATGGCTAAACCCCTCAATGAGCACACAATACACCCATATCGGTCGTTGTGGTGATCTTCGGGGGGTGGTCCAGCACTGGACTTTATTCGGCAGAAATGACGAACGACGCAAGAATCTGATGTTCCCTGTAAATATATATAAGAGAGGAAATGTGTGTACAAGATGGTGAGAGTGCAAGATGGTGACGCCGCGTCACCTTCCCGTTCAAGTTAGCACTTCTCCCTCCCGTCTCTTGCTCGCGCCGGCCCGTGCCGAGCCTGTAGCTTTAAATGTCCCTTAAAACAACTTAAATAATACCGATCCAGCTGTCCCCAAAACAATAGCTTGTTGTCCCCAGCAACGCCCTAAGCCGAGGTCCGTGTCCCGCAGGGGGCGCCCTTAGCGAAAGTTGCTTAGTTTTTAATATTTAATTTAAGCCTGGCTGGAGGCCTCTTTTGGCTTCGCCAGCAAATGACCGGTTAAGCAACCACATTTCCCAGAAATGTATGCGAGAAGCCCAACAAAAAAAAAAAAAAAAAAAAAACAAGATGGTGTGGCCGCGAGAACTCGCTTAATTTTATTTGGGGACCTGTAAAACGGGTCTCTTTTTCTAAGATATCTATGGTACCACCAGCATACCACGATCATCAATCTATTTACCATTGCACAAATTATAGTCATATTCTTCTACCATGCACTGTAGCAGTCATAAGGCTGTTTAATAATAATGGTATACTTTAAAGTTGCATTTGACACGATTTCGCACGGTGCATGTACTTTTGTGGTCATCAGAAGGCCAATTCTGGTAATTAATTTGCACTATGACTGAAACTTGACCGAACTGAGATTAAATTATGAATTGACCGAAACAAATGGTATTCTGCTACTCTTAAAGCTCAGTCGGATTTCGGTATAATCTCGTTTTAGTCTCATTTCAATCTCAATTTTGACGTTTATTTAATGACAATTTAGTACATGTGACAGTTCGAAATGTTAGCAGAAAACCGTTATGAATTCGATCAAGTTTCGATCCATTTTCGATCTCATCACAGTGTAAGTTCACGTTTGACGTTGTTTGTTAGTTTGGGAGAATACCATTTGTGACATTTATGACACTGAGACTAGATCGGAACTATATTTTGAACATTTGTAAATTACGAAAATTGGCCTTCAGAATAAATACCAGGCTTTTTACATTCATTTATTTCGTTATAATGATATAGTATTAAAAAGTAATAATCAGATTGTCACAGCGCGGTGTCGATTTCATGTTTATTGAGTGCCAAATTCGTATGACCATATTCCTCCAACTGCACTTGATGGGCATCTGTAACAGGTATAATTATTTACTTGAATGAAATACATTACGAAAAATTTGGGAATAACTTCAATAGTCTTCAGGAAAGCAAAATATTTTTTGTAACATGGATTTAGTTATGACTCATAAGATATCATGACTCAGGAATTATTAAAACACATATTTCTGACAGTATCTAATTAAAAGGGTACAACAACGGGGAATTTACAGCATCGAGAAAATTGGCTACGGGTACTCCATGCTTTTGCCGTGTGTTGCCGGCTTAGAATACCACCACCCCATTTCCTCACGTGGGTGTCGTAAAAGTCGATTAAGGGATTAACCGGAGGATGGGCAGCAGCGTCCTTCGAGTACATTAACAACTCAACTGCGATCGCCAACCCGTCTGCCGAGCGTGGCGATTATGGCAAAACTCTCCAATGAGTCCACAACACACCCATATCGATCGTTGTGATGATCTTTGGGGGAGGCCTGTGTCCAGCAGTGGACTTCATTCGGCCGAAATAGTGACTCCATGCTTAATTTATTTTTATACACAAGCATACCTCTGACCTGCACCTACACCGAGATGCGTAGATTATATTTCTCTTAGCTGAGAATTGAACCAAATAAATAAACTCATTTTCGTGTACAACGTTAACAATTAAATGAAGTCAAAGCATAACGAATGCATAAATTTTTACTTTGTGATAATGATTATAAACTTAGTCATCATCATCATCATACTGGCCAAAGTACGTCCACTACCGATCGAAGGCCTCCCCCATAGACCACTGGTTACAATTTTGCAGTACCCGCCACGCTTGGCAAGCGGGTTATTAAGCCCAGTATGGCTACCGTTCCACAGAAGAGTTTTCAAGTCCCTGAGTTGCCTCTTACAAAATCCATGGGAGGAGATGGAGTGGTGCTATATTCTCAATCCGGACACCACACGGAATACTTTGTACTTAGTATCTTAGTAGAAATATTGTTTGCTTTATTACCTTTAACACCAGTGTAATGTCCCAAATGTCGTTTATCATTGTAATTGATGTGGTCCCAATATTGTCTCTCGTTGCTTCCTAATGCTGTGTAAATAATTGTACTCACTATGTAGAGACTACCTAGTGTCATCATTACAACTCGCCAGTGGCTTGGGTCTGACTGAAAAATAAACGTATCTGATAAATTATGTCTGAACTTTGAACGGATATGTTCGGAGTTCGGATGGGTTCTGGATTTGACACATCATTCATCATTTCGGCCGAATGAAGTCCACTGCTGGACACAGGCCTCCCCAAAAGATCACCACAACGATCGATATGGATGTGTTGTGGGCTCATTGGGGGGTTTTGCCATAATCGCCACGCTTGGTTGGCGACCGCAGTTGAGTTGTTAATGTACTCAAAGGACACTGCTGCCCATCTTCCGGCTAATCACTTAGTCAACTTTTACGACACCCATGGGAGGAAACGGGGTGGTGGTATTCTGAGCCGGCACCATACGGAAAATAGTATTGTCGACGCCAATTATCGACCGTACTGCGTCAGCCATAAGGCACGTATTATTTTTGTATAGAATCCTGACTCCTACAAATCACGTCACACCACACCCACCAATCACAGAACGCTAGCGACCGTGATTTGCATTAATTAACAGACAAGAAGGACGATCCACGACTAACACATTCAATTTTTCTAATTTAATGTAAAATTGCCTAAAAACCTAAGATTAAAGCATTTAGTTACAAACTCTCTTAATTATTTTGTTCCCATCATGAACAAGTATGATATATATAGGATGTGAGACGCATAAGCTAAAATCTATTTTATTCTAAACTTCAATGGGACTCCTAAAAAGGAACAACTTTTGAAATGGTGTAGGACTATTGTCTGAAAGCCTTAGATATGAGGTATGTTGCAAGAAAGATTTATGGATCCCTAGTAAATAATAGTTGGCGTAGTGGCTGATACAGTCGGCTGCTGCGCTCTGGGTCGTGGGTTCGATTCCCGCACGGAACAAATATTTGCATGATCTGCAGGTAGTTGTTCTGGGTCTGGGTGTATTGTTTGTGGAATTCATGTCTGTAAACGCACCCACGACACAGGAGAAATCCTAGTGTGGGGCAACGTTTAAAAACAATGCCTAATTATTATAATTCAAAAGAACTAAAGTTAGTTAAACTTTAAGTAAGAACTAGCTGAAAGTATTAGTAAGCTGAAGTAGCAATGGGCGAAAGGGTTCTCGAATTGAAACCGAGCACCGGAAAACGCAGTGTGGGACGACCTCCAACGAGGTGGACAGAAGACCTAGTGAAGGTCGCTGGGAGTCGTTGGATGAGAGCGGCATGTGACCGCTCGGTGTGGAAATCTAAGGGGGAGGCCTTTGTTCAGCAGTGGACGACCTTAGGCTGATATGATGATAGTAATTCAATGACTTTGGGGCCTGTCCGGTTTCTAGAATCATTCATTTCTGATCAAATAGGTAAAAACATGTTTCTCTATAATGGTATAGTAAAACTATGGTATTAATAGGATTCAGTTACAGAACACCAGCGAAAAACCTAGCTTAATGTTCCCAGTAAACACTAAGGCAATGCTGCCTGAGATATGAGAGCGGTTCACAAAAATTAGACCAAGAATGAGCTAAATAAGTTACACTCACCATGTCATTACCAAGTATGAGCCCACATACAAAAGGTACAGCTGATCCTACAACACTGCTGACCGTGCACGATATCAACATCAGTGTCCCAGAATAGTTTTCTGACATATCTTTATAAGTGCTCTGAAAATAGGAAATGTATACAAATAAAAATAAAATTGAAGTGTCTGTTTGTAATGTCAAAATAACAGCTTTTTAATAAATGTATTTAAAATTATATACGGTACCTACAGCTAAAAACTATTTTTTATTGTCTGTCAGTGTGTCTGTTCGTTCCCGCTAATCTCCGAAACGGCCTGACTGATTTCTACGGGACTTCCACTGGCAGATAGCTGATGTTATAAGGAATAACTTAGGCTACTTTTATTTGAGGAAAATAATTAGGGTTCCGCGCAAAATAATCAAAACCCAAAAAATCCAATATATATACTCCATGTCAAGTGTTTATGCCGAAGTACTCTAAATTATTTATAAATATGCCGAAGTATTCTAAATTATTCATAAATAATCCAATTTCTTTAAAATTAAACGACGGGAGAAACCGCGGCTCCCGGCTAGTGTATTAATAGGAGGCCCCCCCCTGCAGTATGTCATGCTATTTACTGGACACCAATTATTCAGTAATTAAGTCCTAGCTGACACTTTGACACTTTTCCGTGTGGTGTTCAGATTAAGAATATAGCACCACTCCATCTCCTCCCGTGGATGTCGTAAAAGGCGACTAAGGGAATCTAAACCAGAGGGATGGGCAGCAGCGTCCCTTCTGATAAACGGTAGCCATACTGCGCTCGCCAACCCGCCTGCCAAGCGTGGTGAGTATTGGCAAATGGGGGTAGTAGAAAATGGTAAATGATGACACAGTTGTGAAAATGTATGGGGGACGCCTTTGTTCAGCAGTGGACGTATATGGTATTATGGACGTATATGATGACCATTCTGTGGTGTCGGCTAAGAATACCAACACCCCATCTCATTCCGTGGGTGTTGGAAAAGGTGACTATGGGATTAGCCGGAGGATGGGAGGCAGCATTCTCTGATTACCTTTATAACTTATCTGCGATCACCAACCCATCTGGCATTATGGCAAAACCCTCCAATGAGCACGCAAAAAAAATACTGTTCATTCATACTGTTTATGGTGTGTAATTATTTTTGTAAAATATTTAGGGTTATAGCCTAAGTTATTGCTTATAACATCGTCTATCTGCCAGTGAAAGTCCCGTCAAAATCGGTCCAGCCGTTTCGCAGATTACCCGGAACAAACAGACAGACAAAAAAAATAAAAATTGTTTGTTTGTTATAGGTACCGTATATACTTTCAAATGCATTTAGTAAAAAGCTGTTATTTTGACATTACAAACAGACTCTTCAATTTTATTTATTTGTATAGACATAGTACAGATTTTATAATATAAATACTCCAGCACTTACCAAAAATCCACAAAATTGAAAACCTAGCAAACTCAATATTGCTATTAAAATGATAATCGTCGGGCAGCTCCATTCTCGTGAAAAATATGGCAGCATCGTTAATCCCGTTACTATCCCGAGGGCACCTGTGAGAATGAAATCGTACAAATTAAATTAATATAGAGAGCGGTGTCATATTTTTGTTGTTGTTAATATTACGAATAATTTAAGCAGCTTTAATTTTAATAAAAAGGCACCAACTTCTGAGTAGCATTGTATATATTATTTTAAGTATGAAACTCGAATGTTTATTGCGTTTTCACTTATCGAATGTCGAAAGTAGAGAAATTGTTACTATAACCCGCATCTGCTACTAACTTACCGATGGTAAATTCTAGCCGTTATATTTGAAGCAATTAATTTGTACGTGCTGTGTATCGACCTAATTTAATAACAGATGTTAACCTCTAATGATAAATCATCATCCGTGTAGTGTCCAGATTATCAATATAGATCATATTATTAATGTAATTTTATTTATAATATTTCTATGTGTTACCCTTATATTATGTGACATGTACCTTTTTAATTTATGGAATAGAATAGAATAGAAACCATTTATTCAATACACGACATAGTTGACATTCTATTCTATTTTATATCATATTTGTACAACAAATAACATTTATTTGTCCTTTATTGTCCTTACAATATAATAATTGTAGTTATTTGACATGATTAAAATAATAATTTGACTTTAGATATGTATGTGACTTGTAAATTTATATTAATAACAATTATGAAAATGTATGTTTTGCATCCCAAATGGCAGAATATAGCTGCACAAATGTGTAAACTCTGTAACATCAACGTATTACCTATATTCGCACTAAACGATTATGACTATGACTATGACCACTGCCTCTCCTACCTTGGAAGCCATAAAAAGAGACTCAGGGACTCCAATCCAGAGGGATCATGGCATCAGCCGTCTGCCAAGCGTGGTTAGTACTGTCAAATACCTCCCAAAAACACGACACAACTATGGAAATCTATGGGGAAAGCTTTTGTTCAGCAGTGGACGTCCTTTGGCTGACATGATGAATAAATCATCCACGTATAAAAGATCGTATCGGCATTTGAAAGAAACCATGCGACCATGTAATTTGATAAATTTATTATTATCTGTGTTATTATCAATGAAAAACGAGGCGGTAAAACATTTGATATTTTTATTATTTATGGTAATTTGATTAATGTATCTCAATTTATTATTATCAATGAAAAATGGGGCGGTAAACTATTTATTAAAGTGCAATACCAACCTAAAGCATTGATAACTTTTCTGAAAATACTTGGGCTGAAGATGTAATTCAAGTATTCTATTGTATAAATCCAGTCAATGATCGGACTTATTATCATATAAGCAGACGTCATCGATATGAAGGGTAACATGGAGTACCACGAACTCTGAAATGGAATATTAAAAAACAACATCTAAACTTTCCATCAAATAAACGTAAAGTGAACTGGGCATAAATGGCGGGTCTACAAATGTGGCACTAATAAACGGCTCCGAAGCATTCGTTCTTTAAATCCCGGTTCCCCTCTTCCGTGCCTAAGATTAACACTCAAGTGGTTTCAGCTGGTAAGAGTCTGACATACCCATGAAAAAGTTCACGACGACTTCCAGCGCAGCGGGACATAATTGCCCAACCTAAAATAGGTAAGCTCCATTTTTTTTTCTAATAAAAAGAATATTTGACATAACAAAAAACAAATAGGTATGGAAAAAGTTTCTAGCATTTATTCATTACTATAAATTTAGTTATAAGACAAAAAATAATTCTACTTTTGAAAGACGCTTCTTTCAACAAAAGTATTTGAGTGAAATGCTTACATATTTTGTTTTAATTCTTTAAAGCGAATTAAAGTTATTTATTTACGAATGATTACTTACGACTTTAAGTGATATTCCGAAGATCATCAAATACGCGGGTACATATACTAAGAAGAAAATAAAAACAGCATTACTAGCTATATGGGCGCCAGTTAAGGCCCAAAACTGAGACGACTTAAGAATGTCAGGCCATGGTCGACTTATTTCCTTCTAAAACAAAATGTTTAAAGTGTATTAATTAATTAAGTTCTTTTCTGTTAATACTTAACAAAACGTTAGAGTATAGCTTGAAGCTTAAACATAATAGAATATCGATAATTTTTGCAGTTTAAGTAGCGTGAGATGAAAAATACTTTTATTTCATCACCTTCCGATAACAATTTAATGTCTCCTTAATGAATTCCTTCTCTGCGTCTCCAACGGCTGGGTGTTCTGCGGGCGAGCCGGCCGTCAAAGTTCCCGTAATAATAGACATAGATAGCCCTAGCATTGCCAAAGAATAGTACACCAGCTCCCATCCAAGTGGTGCTGATGACAGTAACCCTGATATCGGAAGGGCTATGATTATTCCTACTTGGACACCTGAAACATTAGTAAAAAATGCGCTAAACATAAAGAAAGAGGTCATCGATGAAGTAGGCTATTATTAGATTTGCAGACAACAATATAGTAATGAAAATTTATATGATTCTCGGTAAAGAATAGACCACTCCTCTTCACCTATAAAAATGGAAAAGAATGGGCAGCAGTATCCGCCCGTGTCCGGCAAACTCTATGGTCACCAATCCGCCTACCTAGTTGTGATGAATATAGCAATGTAAATAATAATAAACATTGATGATATTACCGCTCGCGTCACGCCCACGTTTATCACTCTACGTTTACGGGCTGATTTAAGTGTGTGTAATATAATTAACAATGTTTTTTAATAACATGGACTATAGAAGTGCTTACATATAATATTCATTATGTCATTTATTATTAATTCTAGACATGTTTTAACTTTAGAATTATTCAGTAAAGGAGACATTTATTCCAATGTTTTAATCAGGCTGTAAGCATGATCCCTCGAATTATATACCGGTTTCTGTTCTTCCAACATTGAGTAAAGATTTTGAAAAAATTATGCTTGATCATCATCTGATATCCCATTTTAATACTAACGAGATTTTGCATATTGCCAGTTCGGATTCAAGATGGTTAGATCAATTACGGATGTGGTCGTGAAACTAATCACTCATATCTTAGAAGCCTGGGAGGGCTCAAAGGATGCAATTGGTATCTTCTGTGGTCTATTGAAGGCTTTTGATTGCGCTGGTGACAATACGCTCGTTTGTAAATTGGGTCAAAACAGAATTTGTGGACCAGCTCTCGACCTTGCATTATCCTAAATTCCCGAAAAACAGCTAAAAGTAGGTATAAATGGTATACCATCATCAGAGTCTCTAGTTAAAATGAGCATGTTACAAGGCTTAATTTTGGGTTCGTTTCTGTTTCTAGCATATATTAATGCTAGAAACAGAGTCTATAGGCACATCTCGAAGAGGGTGACTAACTCCCCCCAGGGGGGATTGTAAAGGATCCCCCGAAGCGTCCCTATGCGCTGTGCTTTGCGCACACGGTGGCGCTTAACAACATGTGTGCCACCATCTTCTCGTGGGTCGCTCGGTGTCGCCACGTAGATTCCCCAATCTACGCACCCGCCAATCCAGAGGCCCCTACCTTATAGCGACGGCAGGCGGGTTCAAGCCTATAAGAATTAGGCGCCAAGGCGATTGTTACCCCAGCGCCGTCTCCTTCTTCTTCGTGCAGGATTGGCCCTCTCTCGACTCCGCTCTGCTGTCTCATTCTGGAGTATGACGCTCTCACAGAAGGAGACCACAGAATTCCAGTTTTCGTGCTCTGCCAACATAGCCGACACTACTGCTGGTAGAGAGAGACATTGCCTGATCTGATTGACCAGGATCCGCTGCACGGCCGTCCATGCAGGGCACGCCTCGAGCGTGTGCTGTGCGGTCTCCTGGTCGCTATCACAATCGTGGTATTGTGCCGTGACCTCGCATAGTATCCTGTGCAGTCGAATTAACCTACTTAACTTTCACCCCATTGCAGTTTAGATCTATAATCAATGATTAGACCTAGAAATTCATTTACTATTTCGAGTTTGTTGCCTTCAAGAATTATTTCTAGTCCACATGGAACTACGTTGGGCGGCAAAAAAACTAAAAGTTCATTTTATAAAGTCATTTGGTATGCATGGCAGGAAATAAGCTTAGGGTGGAAGAGTGCTAGAAAATATGAAGGAAATCTCTGGACTGCTACAATTCACACTGAATAATAATGCACCTAACTCCTCACCAATTCACGGAACAGAATAACCAATAAAAATACATGTCAAACGGTAAGTGAGAGGTTGTAATACCCCTTATTCTAAACTAAAAGGTAAGCATTGGATGTATAAATACAGCATATTTTCCGTCAACACTCTGCTCAACTGGGAAAAATTCCTTCGTAACGTCCTTACGTTCAAACTATGGTATTCTGTTAACTAAATCGCTACTTTTAAAGTATATCTGAAAAGCACGAAAAGTATGGTAGGGTTAAAATAAAAATGTAATGAAATAAAATTTACCTCCATAAACTAAATAGTTAAATATCTTTCGTTCGTTCGGCGGCAACCACTTCTCGAACAGCGACTGGTTCACTGTATAAAAGCAGCCGTGAGACATTCCCATGAACAGCTTAGCATTGCAAGCTGCTACCCAACCACCCTGTAATTAAAACAAAGTGCTTATCGGGTCATATCAAGCTGAAAATATTTTCTGTTATAATCACCACGCTTGACGGTAGGCATTATAGTTTTATATTAAAAATACATTTTGAAAGACAACAATCTAAGCTTTCTTGTACTTGTAATTCAATAAAACAGCGTAACAAAAGTGTAAAGTATTATAGTACATTCAAAATGATTCCTGAATATAAAAAAAAACTGTTGTAAGGGCATGGGCCTTAACATATAATGTTCAAATGTTGAAAATATTATAATCGGGAGAATTAAATGAATTATAATGTTCAAAGTAACAGATAATGTTTAATTAAACGATTCACTAAATTAATATAGCTCAAGAAAAAACGACTATATTGTTATTGTTTAAATAATTCTATATTGTTTATTAAATTGTATAAAAAAATGTTATAATGTTGAATGTAGTGCGCGCTCGATGTAAACCGAAACACTGACGTAAAATTTTAATCAATAATAATGTGAAATAATGTTGAATGTTAAATTACATAAAAATGATATAATGTTGAATGTAGTGTACGCTCGATGTAAACAGAAACACTGACGTAAAATGTTAGTCAATAAATATGTTAAATAATGTTGAATGTTAAATTATATACAAAATTTATAATGTTGACGGCACGGTTGGTGCAGTAGCTGGTACAGTCGGCTGCTGCGCTCCGGGTCGCGGGTTTGATTCCCGCACGGAACAAATGTTTGTATGATCTGTAGGTAGTAGTTCCGGGTCTGAGAGTATTGTATGTGGAATTCATGTCTGTAAACGCACCCACGACACAGGAGAAATCCTAGTGTGGGGCAACGTTTTTAAAAATAAAGAAAGAATGCTTGATATAAACTAAAACACTGACGTTCTGGTGTACGTGATGGTACTAAATTATTATAAAATCACTTAGCAAAATAAATAACTAGGCTAAATTGCCGAAGTACAATGTCCGGATGCTGATCGTACAACTGTAGTATTGGTGATATTGTTGTCATTAAAATCAATTCTACCAGCCATCTTCCAATATTGCAGAGAAAGTAATATAAATTAGTATATTAACCCTGTTAATGATCGTCGGCATCGCCACACATAGTGCCCCATTGACGAGGAGTATAGCAGTCGTCAATATTTTCCCTCCCACCTTCTTCAGAAACAGTTCAGAAGGCATCAACATCAGAGCATAGCCCAAGAAGAATGATGATAGGACAGCTCCTTGTATTCTACTATTCCAGTTATGAATCTGAAATGTCATAAAATTAAATAGTTTATGTATCATACAACACATAACCTTCTGTGTATTGTCGTCATTATTGACGATTTGAATAGTACCCGTAAATGAATTGTATAATGCTTGCTTAACTGATGAATCGTACTATGAATCCATAAATCTGTCTTATTTTCATTTCTTTATTCCAAATTTCTAAAATGATGACACTTTTGGAAAGTGACAATGGTAACCACAGTTATTGGTATTAGTTAACGGTTAAAGTCCATCTCATATTTAATTTTGAAATTCCTCAGCATTCACATAATCTATGCTATGATGATGAACATTTAGTCCTAAAATAAGTTATTGTAGTTGTCGCACAAATAAGAGAATAACGATTTGTGACTCTAATTACCTCTATATAACTATCATTTTGTCTTGTCTGATCATTCACTGCCAGCACAGCTACGCCTATGCTGCCTCTGATGAATCCCATGGTGATGGAACTTGCTAACATGTACATCATCTGTATGTGTCTGACGCCGATCTTGAATCCTGGATAAATAAATATACTTTTTACTAAATTGTCACTCCTTAATTGTATAAGGGTCATTCTTGATGTAACTAGCTTCTGTAGGCAAAGTATTACTTATATGTTTGTTGATAGCTTAATCAAGCTCATTTTAATCATCATATCTAGAAAGATTTGCTGCACGTCAACTAACTCAAACGGACGGATTAACTTCAATTAATGCCTTAATCATTTTTATTGTTTTCTTTCGTTCATTAGTTAATGCAATAACTGTAGTTTTCTTCCAAGATTATTTGTAAGATTTGCATATGAAAATAATAATTTCACTCACCATTTGTTGCAATAACACCATAATATCCATCTTCGAACCGATATCTTAAAAATTCTACGTCCATTATGTATTTTAACAAAACAAAAACATTATAAAGCAAAGATGTGTTTTCATTGACTGTTACTCGAAAAAATATGTTGACGTCTAACAGTTTATCTTCGTTATCTTCCACACTATTACTAAAACAATGAATTGTTAACATTGAGTAAATACACAGATTTCTACGTAAATACACCTATCTTAGAAAGTTTGTTTGCAGCTGAAAAGATCACATGAAAATGAAGCTTCTTGTGTGGAGGCAAGGCTCATTTTTTATCCCCAAAATAGTTTTCAGATTTCAATTTAGAATATCATAGTATGTTATGTTTATTATACTGTATGTGACTTGTGATTTACTGTGAAACGTGATGAGTGACAAATATTACGGATAGAAGTTGTTCAGAGTTACGGAAAAGTTGATGATTGTTTGTGAAAATTTCCACAGAAAACAAAACAACACTAATCTTATTTCAAAATGTAAGGACTTCGTTGTATGAGAGTTCTTTTGGAAGCTTTAATGAATTCTAAATAGGGTGTTGAAAAGATTCAGTGCTATGCAGACAAAGAGCAAGTTAATGACAGTACCAAAACGGGTGTTTTTTAATTCCAATGAAATATATTGAAAGTATTTATCGGTAAAATATGGCCGTGGTGCCAATGAGACTAGAACAATACGCTTATTATTTAAAAATCAATAAATATATCCCTTTCCACCGTCTTCTCACAAAAGTATTTCAACCATTCTAACAGTATGATGATGACATTTAAATATACAAACTGAATGCTGGGCTCATATAAAAAAAATATTGGGCTTAGTGGAAATTCTTCATGAACTTTCTCCACCTTGGGGAAAGGCGAAGGGGCATGAGGCGCCTCCTACCAGCTAAAACCACTGCCTTTGGTACCTAAGGAGGAATCCAGGACCTTGTGTGACCACACTAGAGAGTATGATCACACGCCCACTGGTGCCATGCTTATAGGCACATCTCGGAGAGGGTGAATGTTAAGCAGTCACCTCCTCGGAGAGATTGCAAAGGATCCCCTAGAAGCCTCACTGTGTGCCGTGCTATGTTGCGTTGCGATGTGTGACCACATGCGTGCCACAGTCTCCTCCCGTGACCCACGAGGCCGCCTGTCATATTGAGATGACAGGGGGCTCAGGCGTGCTGGACCTGGACGCCTGGGTGGTTGTTACCCCAGCGCCGTCACGTTCTTCTGCAGACTCCTTCTGGAGCATAACGCTTTCATAGAAGGAGACCACATCACTCCAATTTTCATGCACTGCCAGAATAGTACACTACTGCTGGCAGAGAGAGATCTTGCCCGATCCGATCAACCAGGATCAGCCGCTCGACAGCCCACGCAGGGCACGCCTCGAGCATGTGCTGTATGGTATCACTGCGCCATGACCTCGCGTCTTATCCTGTGCAAGTACGCACCGCAACAACCGTGCCCAGTATATACCATTTTTTTATTATTTTTTTATTGGTGCCCAGTGTAAATTCTTCATGAACTTCCTTCGCCCCGGGGAAGGGTGAAGGGGTACGCCGGCCTCCTACCGGCTAAAACCACTGGAGCGGTCATCTTCGGCACTGAAGGGGGGCTCCAGGTCCTCGTAAGATCACACTAGAGCCAGAAATAAAATAAAAAAACCTACCAGCAAGTAAAGTCAAAACTATAGTTAAACCTGGCTTATGATTTTGGTTGAATCACCCCAACACACAATACACATATAGGCAAACATAAATAAGTACATAAAAAGTTATGTATATCTTTATTATTTCAGTTTAGTCATTTGTAATATTAAATAATGAGCGGGTGTCCCAATATTTTACAAGGTAAATTTATTTGTAAAACCGCATCGGTCTCTACAATATAAGCCCAGAGCTTAGTGCGACGGCCACTTATAATCAACAGTGTAATATTATATTTGATTAATACATTTATACTTATTCTATTCCTATTTTAAACAGTAACATCTTCCGTTCCAGCCTTGTCTTTAAAAGACCTTATTTTGTATGAAACACTCTAAAGTGTGACTAACATATAAAGGGAAGTGACTCATTCGTACTTAGTCTACGTCCCGTCACTTATACATTGCACATTTTACGTGTTAACTATTACTGATTAAGAACCTCCCCACTACACGATACATTGAACACATTTAGATTTTCGCATAATTAGATATCAAATTCTATTGACAATCTTCAAACAGGTTTCATTGTTTAAGTACATTTGCTATGTAACGGGAATGAAATAAATTTCTTTACTAGAGATCAGTTAACCCAGAAATGAAGAGATTTACACATTTTTGTGTATAAAAACTATATTCACACGCTTCTCTATGTGCTCTTGCTTCAATTATGTTAATGTTTCTACTCTCTTTGTACTCACATTTCTATGCATTAAAACTATCGTTTCGTACACACGTTTTTACACTTATTAATTATTATCTTCAAGTGCACTCTTTACTTTAATAAAAATGGCAAACTATTTATTATTAATAAAACATATATGGACTTTCATGTTTTTTTTTTGTAGTATCATCGTAGTTATCCATGCTTGATGATTTAGAACCGCAAATAATGTGGTCAATATTTTGATATACCATAAAAAACATGCTATAATGATAATGATTGTGCATTGTGAGCATTATTGCGACGTATTTTTGTTTATACAGAATGAATTTGTACAATTGAACACATGTCAACATATTAATTGTCCTAACATAAACAAGTTGACGGGGAAAAGTAAGCCTCAGCATACACGCATCCATAAAGAAGCATTTGAAATAGGTTCTCATAAATATGAATATTTTTTTGTATTCTACAAATCCACCTGTCAATGCTACACAAGTATTTTTTTTGTCGATATTTAATATAATCGCATAATAACAATACTATCTGCCTACCTATCCTGCGACCACGAATGCTGCAAAGCATTCGAAACGTCAGGAAAAACAAAAATCTATAATATATGCGATATAATCCGTTTAAAAGTGTTTTATTATAATACTATCTTTGTAATCTATAACTATCTTATGGGATAATTTTTCGGAGTGTCTACCATACTTATCATTATTTTTCTTTGTAACCTATAATATTTCTGTACATGCAGCGTCAATTTTTGTTTTGCTTCTATCATTTAAAGTAATATGGTGAGACCATAGTAAGTGCGTGAAGATAAATCAGCCAGAATATACGAGATTATTCTTTTTCCCTTTTTTTCCCAATATTCTTTACTGTTTATTTGCTTCTAACTCTTTTGCTTCTTTGCTTTTCTCTAGTGGTGTCATTTCCTCTGTAAAAAAATATTTTTATTTTTATTCGCTTTCATAAAGATAACAATAAGAACCTCCATGGTTACACTTTTTAAATCTTAATGGTACAATGGTTTCTATTAACTACAACATTGTCGAAATGAGGTTAATGTGTGGATAATGCAGAAGAAAGGATCTAAACTTCTTAAAAAGTCTATAGTCTAGTTACTAGAGATTTTGATTCAATTTTCATTGCAGCATAACGGTTACCAATCCCAACAGACGGTACTCGTTTACGATTATGACACATGCATCAGCGTCGTTTAGCTCAACCATATTGTAGGGAAACTAAGTGACCCTATATACGACGCCAACATAAGCAGGACACTTAAGTGATCATGACATACTTAAACTGCCAGTCAAACACCACCTCAATAAAACAAAATAATTGAATAGCCCACATGGTACTCGCACTATTACAATATCAAACCTAAATGCATATTATGCTCATGCTCATAGCTAGATGCATTCACTGATCGGTAAACGATTGGCGAGGTTAAGCAACGCTTGGCGCGGTCAGTGTCTGGATGCGTGACCGCATGACACTTAAGTGATCATGACATACTTAAACTGCCAGTCAAACACCACCTCAATAAAACAAAATAGATGAATAGCCCACATGGTACTCGCACTATTACAATATCAAACCTAAATGCATATCATGCTCATGCTCATAGCTAGATGCATTCACTGATCGGTAAACGATTGGCGAGGTTAAGCAACGCTTGGCGCGGTCAGTGTCTGGATGCGTGACCGCATATGACGCAGTTAAATCGTCAGTCCCGGTTGTTGTCATTAGACAGCAGTCGTTAAACCCAGTCGGAGGTCTATGGGCGGCTTGAACAACTCTGACACAAGGGTGGCCACTAACCATACGAAATATATATATATACCTAAATACATAACATGAATATAAAAATAACAATGCAATTAAATAATTAATGTCATTAATTAATTATTTTAGAATAGTATAATGAAATGTCATTATATTAACTAATATAATCCATTATAAGAAATGATGCAATTTAAATGTCAAAAAAAGTAATGGTATTAGATACATCGATGTCAAAAATGTCAATAAAAGCCATGAACATCAGAGCAGCTCCATCCCAAGCATTTTTTTCATCCATATAGTCGTTTACTTTATAGAATTCCTTTCTACACAGCTTCTGTATTATTATAGACTTGAATTTATTAACGTTTAATTTTTGAATATGACTTGCGATTTATTGTAAAAACGCACACATTGACATTTTAATGATTTGCTTATTTTCTGGAGCCTAGTGGCAGAAATAACGCGTTTATATCTGTTCCTGGTATTAATACTATAGATATCACTATTTTTAAGAGAGAGATATTTTTATGTACATACGAGTACAAAACATTTTTGTAAATGTGTGTGGTATAAAGTATAGTGACTTGACTTATTTAAAATTGCATACAATTTATATGATACTAGATGGGACCCGCGGTTTCACCCGCGTTTAATTTAAAAGAAATTTAGAGTACTTCGACATAGAATATATATATTGGATGTCAACGGTTTTATTATTTTACGCGGCACCCTAATTATTTTTCTAAAATAAAAGTAGCCTAAGTTATTCCTTATAACATCAGCTATCTGCCAGTGAAGGTCCCGTCAAAATCGGCCCAGCCGTTTCGGAGATTACCCGGAACAAACAGACAGACAGACGGACAGACAGCCAGACAAAAAAATTAAAAATAGTGCATTTGTTATATGTAACGTACATACTTTCATATGCATTTAGTAAAAAGCTGTTATTTTGACATTAAAAACAGACACTTCAATTTTATTTATTTGTATAGATAAAGTATTTACATGCACTTTATAGTACGACATTGATATACTTATGACATTAAATAATAATAATCACAAAAAACTGTAAATGTGTGAGCATCATGTAGTTATTTAAGGTTATAATATTTTCTACTTATATTTTTTGTGTTTCCTGTCAGTTTAATTGTCCTGTCATTCTCACTAAAATGTCTTGCTAGTGGCGGCAATGAGTTCCTTTCGATGCCGAAGATGACCACTTCGGTGGTTTTACTCGCTAGGAGTCCGGCAAGCCCGTTCGCCCTTACTCGGGGTGAAGAAAGTACATGACACATTTACACCGAATAAAAATAAAATAAAAAGTGGTTCCCTACAATATAGTAGAGCTAAGCGATACTGCCGATTTGCCGTGTGGTGCCGGCTCAGAATGCCACCACCCCATCTCCTCCCGTGGGTGTCGTAAAAGTCGACTAAGGGATTGGCCGGAGTATGGGCAGCAGCATCCTTCGAGTACATTAACAACTCAACTGCGATCGTCAACCCGCCTGCCAAGCGTGGCGATTATGGCAAAACCCCCCAATGAGCCCACAACACACCCATATCGGTCATTGTGGTGATCTTTGGGGGAGGCCTGTGTCCAGCATTGGATTACATTCGGCCGAAATGATGATGTTATTGTATGTTCCATCTTTATACATTAACCTACATTTTTCTCGCTATATATTTATTTATTTTGCATACATGTACATCATATTATTTCCATAGGTCTTAAGTAGGATTTAAATTTAAGTAGGTACATGCACCCTGTAAGGGCGTTTGCAAGTCAGTGCGATTTGATTTTACATTACAAACTATATAATACTACTAAAATAAAAACAAAAGTCCACATTGAAGTACCTATAAAATAATCATTCGATATCATACATTAATTTAATTTAGTCAACAATTTGTTATGATTCTTTACATATAATCCGTCACAGTACATTATACTTAATACTATTTAAAACTATAAATTAGGCTTGTGTCACAAAATTGATTCATTTAATCATTTCTTTTATTTGATACATTATGTCTATCAGTTTTAAATTCTTCTACGGAGTAATAGCAATTTTTTATTAAAAATGATTTGAGTCTTTGGTAGAATTAGGTATTTTTTGTTTCATTTTTCAAGTATTCAGGAACTTTATTATAAATCGAAATTAATCTGAAGTTTGGACTTTTAGATAATAATTTTAAATTACTCGATGGTAGAACTAGTTTATTTTTGTTTCGTCGATTGTAATTTTCATACATTTCACAGTTTGATTTAAAGAAGGTCCGATATTTGCGTACAAACTGACATATTTGTAGGATATAGAGTCAAGGTAGGCTTAGTATTTCTTTTTCAATGAAATGGGGTTTACAACTTTCTCGCGGTTTAATATTTACCAGAATGCGGATGCATTTCTTTTGCATAACAAAAAGGTCCACGAAGTTCACACTTTCGCCCCAAAGTATTAATCCATCATTCAGCCAAGAGTATGCATATGCGTAGTATGCAGATAATGTAGTTTCGTAGTTAGTTTGTGATTTTAAAATACTCAATTTTACAATCGTTTGTCATTTTGTCACCATAAACATTGTAATCCCAATTATTTTTAAAAGAGTAGCCACGGAGTTTGTTGCCGGCTCTTCTCCATAGGGTCAACCAAGTCGAACTAACACCTACTTAAAAACAATACCGGAGTTCTAAAATCATGTTCATATTACCTGGATCAGCTTTCCTCCTGTCTTTGTAGTCAGGGCTGTCCCAGGCTTGTCGCTCTGAGCTTCCAAATATTACGTAGATTAGGTTGGTGCTAATACCCAAGGCGGCTGCTAGGAAAAAGACTATCCGCCAGCGACTGATATCAGACTGTAAACGAAATTTAAATACTATTGTAAGACAGCAGTTTGTTCAATATCATAAAATGATAGTTTCACAATATGAATAAAATACGTAAGATGTTAAAGATAAGCATATTTCACGATAGGAACGAAATGAAAAATAATAGTCATATGAAATGAAATGATGTATAATTTATTCGAAATGCACTAAAAGAAGCCCTTTTGAACGTCATTATAAAACGGAACCCATATAAATCCACCCTTCACGTATGATTTAACTTGATTATATTTAATTAATCGTTAACTGTTACTCACCGGGTCATTTCGTAATATATAGCTAGTAACAACAGGGGTTAAGATGCTGCCTATACCCCCAGCAAAATTAGTTAGAGAGAGCAGCACGCCCGCAAATTGAGGCGATAAGTCTAAATGGTTCACCTGCAAACATTAAAATCATATTTATCGTAGCAAATTTCCATAACCGCTATATATCAAATAACTGTTCAATATATACTATTCTGTTCTGTTATTAGAAGTCAAGTATGGAGCTGCTGATGCTAATCCCATAGGCGTCATCCTTTCGACATCTTGGAAATTAGGCGATTATATAGTACTGAATGAACGACCACGCGGTCATGGAATTCATATGTCATAATAATGTTATAGTCTTAGTATTTATAATTATTATAAATAATAAGACTAGTTTAAATATTTATTCACGTAAGCAGATATGGAACAGGAAAAATGTCACTAATAACAATTTTCTTACGTTTGGGACCCAGAAATACCAATGCTATAATACCAATACTTCCTCCGAATAAAGTTTTATTATTTATATTTACAGGATTAGTTTGAATATTTACTCACCATAAACCCAGCAGATGTGGCCCCTAACAGGAAAAATACTGTTACTAATATGGTGATAACAATTTTCTTATGTTCGGGACCCAGAAATGCCATGGCGATAACACCAATACTTCCTCCAAATAAAGCTGGAAAGAGCAATAAAATGTCAACGAAAAGTGGTGAAATGATATTTGGTTGAGGTAATCCAAATTCTGGAGAGGATTAAAATGGTAAGGAAACGGAGCGAATTAAAAATACAAGCACATTGAAATAAGCCAGTGATACTACAAATCAATTTCTTAACATTAAAATTAAAGCAGTTATTACAAAAATTAAAGTAACTTACAAAAATATTAATCTTACCGAAAGAGTTGAATAGTTTTCTACAAGTACCCAAAGAAAGCAAACCTCTGTTGTATATTTTCTGGCTTACTATCCCAGATACTATTGAACCTATCCACATTCCGACGAAGGGTAGGGCTGATAACGTGGCACTCTGAAATAAGATCACAATAATAACTACATTGTGTAATTATAGAAATACCGAAATTAGATATCTATATTATCTATTCGACGGCACGTTTGGCGCAGTGGCTGATACAGTCAGCTGCTGCCCTCCGGGTTGCGGATTCGATTCTCGCACCACAATTACCCGCTGATCATACAACTATTTGTTCCGGGTCTACGGGTATTGTGTGAGGAATTTATGTCTGTAAACACACCCACGACACAGGAGAAATCCTAGTGTGGGGCAAGAAATATTAGACACACCAGATTTTCTTACTGAAAATTTATTAAAGTAATATGAATATGAATGAGTAATATAGACTTCATTAGCTAACTATAATAAGATCATAACAGGAATATGAACAGTTGTATCCCCTCTCAAAACAAACAAACCACACACTTCCATCCATTTAAACTCTACACATGTAAACTTTTATTTTAGTTAATCAATTCTAATTTTTCCATTTTATTAACAATAATTATAAACCTTGAAAATGTAAATTACGTAAATTAAGCGTTAATTTTATTTATATGGCTCATTCTAATAAATTTGTCAAATCAATTCTAATTTTTCCATTTTATTAACAATAATTATAAACCTTGAAAATGTAAATTACGTAAATTAAGTGTTAATTTTATTTATATGGCTCATTCTAATAAATTTGTCACTATATGAGTGGGGAATAGCGCTGTACGCCGAGATACAGGTATCTCGCCTAGTTCGGCGGCAGAGGCTTCCAAATATTTGTATCAACAACGTTAGATGACTCATGTATTAGTCATATAAGTTATCAGAGTTGTAATATTTTTACAATTAAATAAAACATTATTATTATTATAGTTACTTCAGTTTGAATTACTTTATTTTTCTAAATTAAACTAATGCGAGGTGCCCTTGAATAACCATTATGTTTAGGCAAGCTTTCTAATTCACCTACAACAATGTGGACAAATAGTATAAATACTCCAAAATCAAAGAATAAGAAGTATGCTACCAAAAATAAAGAAGACTTACATTTGTCAAAGATATCTCCATGCCATGTTCCAAGTAGGTAGGAAGGTCCACGAAGAATAAAATAAAGACACTGGTAACGCCTATATGAGTAGCCATGATGGCCCATAAAGGTCCAGTACGAAATATTTCACGCCAAGGTGTTGGTTGGTTCCCCTGGATTAAAAAGTAATTCTTTTGATATCATGTCAATGACGGTAGTTATAATGACGGCAGTGGGATAGGAAATATCATACTTATCAATCGCCATTAGATGTAATTAGTCTATAGCTACTTATGCTACTGATAGCCTACTGAAATCGTAGGCAGGTTATATACCAGCCCTTGGAAGAAAACTGTAGCACTTTTTTTAGCTATGCCTTATCGTATCAACTTTGTAGGCTGTCTTCACATCTGTTGTATTACTGTCAAAATTTTCTACTTTCTTAAGATATTCATCATTATTATCAATATTTCGGCCAAAAGACGTCCATGGCGACCTTTTTACAGCTTCCTTCCCTCCGCTAGACGGGATGACTGCTTTACAGTGATCATGTGCCTAATATATATAATAGGCGGCTCCAGTGGTTTTAGCTGGTAGGAGACTGAAATACCTCTTCGCTCTTCCCCGGGGCGAAGGAAGTTCATGAAGAATATCCACTGGACACCAATAAAAAAAAGTCATAACGGTCAGATAATACATGAAACTATTACTGCTCATTTAATAGCACAACTGCTTAATGGCATTGAACTTTGTTTCATTTTTTTTATGCTGGATACCGTGTACGAAAGCGTAATATTTTGCAAAAAGCTGAAATTTTTATTACCTTAGTATCACTACCACTAGTATTGATACCCATTTCTATAAACGTCTTCTCTTCTTCAGTCATCATGGAGTGTTCTGCTGGGGTACTAGCAGTAAACCAATACCACAATGCTGCGGTCAGGAACATGATGGCAGAGGTAACGTAGAATATCATCTTCCAGCCTAAGGCTGTTTCAGCTAATAAGCCCGATAAGGGCATTGCAATTATTGTGCCAACGTGTCCTCCTGAGAAATAAAGACGATTGGTTTTTATACACAGGAAAATATTGTTGGTGCTGTATTAATGGTTTTTTATACACACACGAGACCAGTAAGTCTTTCGCCTGGTAGTAAGCATCACGTCTGCCCATAACAAGACTAGATATGCGTGGCACCACACTTCACTCGTCTCCTCGAGCCATTCGTTATTTAGTCTCTTAGTAATTTCATTACCTACAATGCCCTTGTTAGCGACGCAAATGTAACAATCACACAGTTGGTTAGGGATACGTTATAAGTCTTATTGTCTTTCATAGAATTATTATGCATATTATTGTCAAATTATAATGTTTATTTCAGTTATCATATAAGTAATTAAGGGTAATGCGGGTATATGTTGAGATACCGAAGGGGTATGGGACGCAAGAGGGGCGGGAGTAACCGAGCTTATAAAAGTAATCGGACATCGGTAGGGGGGTGTCAGTTGCATACTGAATGGTACCAGACACACGCTCGCTTACTGGACAATAAAAAAAAAAAAATATTTGCATCATTTCTCCTTCCCCTACCTTCCTTAAACTGGAACATAGTTTTGATTGTAGTTCAACACTACTGATTGGTGGTAGTTATTTTTTTTTTTTTTTTGTTTTATTGCGGTGGAAACAAAATGCAATTCTTCCAATCTGGGGAACGGTGGAGGACTGTGCCGGACACGTACCAGCTCAAATCACATGGGCGGTTATCTTCGGCACCGAAAGGAGCCGCCGCTGGCCCAGGTTCTCGACGACGAACGCATTGGAGCCGCCCTTGGTGCCACGCCTTCAGGCACATCTCGGAGGCCGGTGTTACTTATTTAGCTGGAGTCTTGCAATAAGAAACTTACCACCAGTGGAAATATCTGTGATGTCTATCATACCTTGCTTAAGTAGTAATTAAACTGAGTTTTGAACTAAGTACCACTATGTTTTGGGTTATTTTCCATCTGTCATGTAATAATTATTTGATAGATGATATTGAGATGAAAGATGTTATATCGACAAAAATCATCATTTTTCCATCATTTCGGCCGAATGAAGTCCACTGCTGGACACAGGCCTCTCCCAAAAATCACCACAACGATCGATATGGGTGTGTTGTGGGCTCATTGGGGGGTTTTGCAATAATCGCCACGCTTGGCAGACGGGTTGGCGATCGCAGTTGAGTTGTTAATTCACTCGAAGGACGCTGCTGCCCATCCTCCGGCTAATCTCTTAGTCGACTTTTACGACACCCACGAGAGGAGACGGGGTGGTGGTATTCTGAGCCGGCACCACACGGCAAAACTAGCATAGACAAAAATAGCATATTTAAACTATAAACTAATGTTTTACCTGAATAAACGACACCAGTATAGGTGGTTCTTTCGCTGATTGGTAACCACCTGCCAAGGAGCGTGTGACTGGCAGGAAACAAACATGCCTGAGTGAGACCCATCGCTACTCGGGTCACGCACACTAGCGGCCAACCCCCCTAAAACATTTTGAGATTAGCTTAGTAAGATATCTACATTACCGTCAGTTTGAGGTTACCAATGAACCGTGTAGTCTCACGCATTTCACTGGTTTCATAAAATCCTACTAAGACTATATTCAAGGATATAGGGAGCAGTTGTGGGCACGGTTGGTGCAGTGGCTGATACAGTCGGCTGCTGCGCACCGGGTCGTAGGTTCGATTCCCGCATGGAACAAATATTTGTATGATCTGCAGGTAGTTGTTCCGGGTCTGGGTGTATTGTGTGTGGAATTTGTGTCTGTAAACGCACCCACGACACAGGAGAAATCCTAGTGTGGGGCAACGTTTTATAAAAAAAAAAGGTATCTTACTGGTTTAGGACTATGTGATAAAGTCTAATAGCAACATGCAGCGATTACCAACGCACTTGCTTTGCACACATTACGCATTAGCAATATTTCTTATATTAGTCTATCTACATTTTTATATATCACCATTTCAAAGTTTTCACCCTGGAATATGTAATTTAATCTTCCCTAAATTCTAAATAGTTTCAAAGTTGGGGAATAGGATCTGCCAAGTTGTTCTAATTGAATAAGGATGGGTCGGAGAACGTGAAATTTAGTTTTGGGAGATGCATCATCGCAGTCACTGATTGAGCCAAGAGCTTGCCTATTTAATGGTGCCTATTGACTGCCGCCTATTGCCGTGTGGTGCCGGCTCAGAATACCACCACCCCATTTCCACCCGTGGGTGTCGTAAAAGTCGACTAAGGGATTAGCCGGAGGATGGGCAGCAGCATCCTTCGAGTACATTAACAACTCAACTGCGATCGCCAACCCGTCTGCCAAGCGTGGCGATTATGGCAAAACCCCCCAATGAGCCCACAACACACCCATATCGATCGTTGTGGTGATCTTTGGGGGAGGCCTGTGTCCGGCAGTGGACTTCATTCGGCCGAAATTATGATGAAAAAATGATTGACTGATAGATTAGTAGGTAAATCATATCTTTTAAAGTAGTGCGAGCCTTTAAGAACCTTTTAAAAACTTGAATGGTTAAAAATTTACAGATAATGGAGGGTTCACTTAAGTAATCTTTGAATGTGCAACTTACCACCTTTGCAAATATTGGAAAAAGACCTGATAAACACCCATTTGCCAGTAAAGCCACCAGTAAAATTAGCTTTCCCCCAAATCTCTTTGCCAGTATACCAGCAGGAATTTGCATGCACATATAACCCCAGAAGAACGATGAGAGTATCAGACCTTGGGTCTTTTTATCCCATTCGTATACCTGAAATCAAAGGCTCATCAAAATTGACACAAAGCAATTCGCCAAAAACGAAATGAAATCACACATCACGCCTATGGACCCCAAAGCCGAAAGACTTTTGTACTGTTGAAGACCCATCATGTACATGGCAGTATTTGTATTTAACATATGTATACGTCAAAATGCCGGTCAGTAACAAAAAAAGTCCTGTCAGTAGAACCCTATTGACGCTCGATCCTAGAATCTACTCCAAGACCTCATGCACAGTAGCGCTTGCAACTGTAATACAGGTAAGGTTGACAGCATGGTTCGTGCCGTGGCTAACCAATTGGATTTCTGCGCCATTCATCACAGTTAGATTCTCGTTTGGAAAAAGATGGTCCAGACCCAGAAAAGCTACCTGAGAGCCATACAAATATATGCCACGTGCACTTGGACATTTAACAAAAAAACGCGTATGTTCCATCTCGACAACTTGTAGGGTTCAGATCATCATCATTTCGGCCGAATGAAGTCCACTGCTGGACACAGGCCTCCCCCAAAGATCACCACAACCACCAATATGGATGTGTTGTGGGCTCATTGGGGGGTTTTGCCATAATCGCCACGCTTGGCAGGCGGGTTGGCGATCGCAGTTGAGTTGTTAATGTACTCGAAGGACACTGCTGCCCATCCTCCGGCTAATCCCTTAGTCGACTTTTACGACACCCATGGGAGGAGATGGGGTGGTGACATTCTGATATAATAATTTAGGCCTTTTTTTATTGATGTCCAGTGGAATTTCTACATGAACTTCCTTCACCCCGAGGAAGGGCGAAGGGGTATACCGGACTCCTACCGGCTAAAACCACTGGAGTGGTCATCTTCGGCACCGAGGAGGGGCTCCAGGTCCTCGTAAGATCACACAAGAGCCCCCCCAGTGATGCCACGCCTTAAGCACATCTCGGAGGTGATGAATGTAAAGCGATCACCCCCTCTAGCGGAGGGAAGGCGACTGTAAAAACCCAAAACGCCCCCCAGGCACCTCTCGGGGAGGATTGTAAAGGATCCCCCAAGCCTCGCTGTGCGCTGTGCTACGCACACGGCGGCACGTGACCAGGTGTGCGCCACCGTCTTCCCGGGGGTCGCTCGGTGTGAGCACACAGATCCAATCTGCGCGCCCGCGACCCCCGAGAATTTAGGCCTAGCGAAGCGGGTAACGGCTAGTATAATAATAGCAGTATAACATTTATATTACTTGATATTAGTATTCGTATGTGGGCTGTGTGTCGGTTATAGGAACTAATAAAGGTAGGTTTTTCTGAAAATGGACAAAATGATTTGAGCATTTGATCTTAATTAATATTAAGGTGTTTAAAAACCATCGCTGGATTCTCATAAAATTAACTAGATTATAAATTTAAAAATCTCTTCCTCTCTCCTAATTAACTATGCTATGCCCAACAGGGTCCATAATTGGTCTATAGATATAAACCTACCATCTGTTTTTTTTTTATAATTTACTTATGGAATGCAATAAAGAATTGAATTGAATTGAAAAATCATTCTCATTTTGTATCATTGACAATAAGATAAGTAACTTTCTTTCACTTATCTTGCAATTTCCACTAAATAAAAACAAACATTGATGTGCTAATAAAACTACTAGGTTGCAGTTAGTAAATATCATTATCTTCCACGTAACTATATTACGCAAACAATTTTTCTTTTGTTTCTCATGACACTTGACGTCCGTTTCGCTTTTATTTATTTTTCAATATTGTGATATGACGTTATGTCATATTAATGCTATAATAATTTCATACACAGTCTGTTGAGCGAGACAAGAACAAATAATATTCCAGAGAATTTAAAAAAAGCATTACACCGCTATTTAAAACCTAATTTATAGGAATATGTAAAAATTGCTACCTGTAAGCCGTAAGTTCGGACTAGTATCCTGATCTAGAATATAGTACCATTCCATATGATCAATTCAAAAATAGAATAGTAAATACAGTAGATATGATATTTGTACATACAGCTGATTTGACATTACAATTGACTGATGCATTACTCCCTAAGTTTAGGTTTTTAAACCCCGGTTGAAACGAGTTAGTCAAAACTTCTCATCACAATGTCTGCATTTACTTAAGAATTATCAAACATTGGTGCTGAAGAATTAGAGACGAACAGATGGGACTGACTATAAAAGTTAATTAATTTACGCCGGATCTCTAAAAATGCCAAGTTCATGGAACATTTGGATGACTAAGTCAAATTTCAATATTAGGATAAGGATTCTTAAATAAAGACAATTGAATTGTAAACTACAGCATTGGTATATTTGTTAAGACTTATTTAATAACAAAGTTATCTTGGTTTTGTCATATTCATATCACGTGTTATTATTTTAACTAAATATACGCACTAGTTCGCGATACTATTCTAAAAATACTCTAGTACAGAAGTGCCCTGTGACTTTCAGCGTGCTGTGTGGTTGATATAGGAGTCCTATTTATATTTTATATTCCCAGGGAAAGCAACTCCCGTCGGAACTCCCGTTGCGTTATGCGGATTTCTCACATGGACTTGCCGCACCACGGAATAGTAGGTGGTACGGCGTCTCAGTCGTTCAAGGTCTAGTTCGAGGCAAAGAGGGAGCCTAAAAGTGTGGGTTTCTCCTTGGCACTATTGGCCAGAATACCATCGGCATCACGCAGTGGTGGCAAGGACGACTGACAAAAGTTTCCCTCGGCAGCTTTGGAGAGCGCCCAGTAAGCGCGACTCCCGGAGGGATAGCTCGCAAGCCACTCCCCAATTATGCTGACGCAATCGAATGTTGCTCTAGCAATCATCCTCTTATCAATTATGAAAGATAATATAGAAATATTATCTTCTCCACTTTCTGAATTCTTTAAGAAATGCGTCGAAAAAATCGAAAGGGCACAAAAAACTGATTCCAAAAACTACCATCCAATATCCTTGTTACCAATATTATCTAAACTTTTTGAAAAAATAATTAAATATAGACTAATGGTAGATTTTAATCTAAATAAATAATTTTAAGACGCAGGAGTCCTGCGACCACGAACCCTGCAAAGTGTTCGAAACGTCAGGAAAAACAAAAATCAATAATATACGCGATATAATCCGTTTAAAAGTGTTTTATTATAAGGAGGAGGTTCGATATTTAGTG
This sequence comes from Diloba caeruleocephala, assembly GCA_947459985.1. Lineage (NCBI taxonomy): Eukaryota > Metazoa > Arthropoda > Insecta > Lepidoptera > Noctuidae > Diloba > Diloba caeruleocephala. The sequence continues at coordinate 1,028,963 of OX381616.1, read as the reverse complement.
CGTATGATTAATAATGTATGAAGTTACACGGATTTCTCATAGATTTCTGGGTTCATTTATATGTTTTTATTCTATTTACTCTGTGACCTTTTTTCTCTGAATCAAAAACAAACTATAACTGGCATTTGCTGCTTTTTGTACAAAAAAGTTTTACAAACCGCAAAAGGCAAGACGAGATACATAAATACACTAGTAGAATAAAAAGCATTTTTTTTCGATGGCGAATAACCTACAAGAACGCGTCATTTAAAATGAAGTGGAAATACACAGGAAAGTAGGCGAAGAAACTTACATCTATGCTGGTGCCATTATGGTGCTTAACATCGGTCATGGCCAGGATCGCAACGCCCATGCTGCTACGTGCCAGAAATAATGCTATCATGCAGAAACTCATACAGATCATCTGGATATGTCTGATACCGAAGCCATGATCTGGAAATAACAACCGTCAGTTTAAAACTTCAATTAATATTCAGTTGTATTTCATCACACTGAAAACATACCGCTATAATAAGGAACAATGCTTAGTTTATGAAAAATACACAGTATTTTAGGATGAATTTATTGTGAGATACAATTATATCTCCAGGCGGTACTGAAGCTAATGGATATGTTGCTTTCATGGGAATTAACTGGAAGTTACTTTTCAATAACTTGACATTTCATCCAGGTTGCACCTTAACTTTCGACTTTTCTTAAGTGCCTATTAGGGCCTATATGAAATAAAAACTTTGACTTGACTTGACTTGACTTGCACTGATCGTAGTCATAAGCAGACTAATGCAGCGAGATCACTCTGTTTGTGAAGTAAATTTAAGTTTATTCTGTCCCGATTTTTCTTAAATTGTTTTACTGCTACCACAAACTACCATTTCTTTGTCATTAAATTGAATGTTTGTGTTATTTTAATCACACTACATTTCAATTTCGAGTTGATTGAAATTGTTATACCTCATAACATTTCATTGTTTCACGCCCGACCCTTCAATAGAAATTGCGTTCGGTGGAGAGGACTTATGTATGATGAAATTCGATCCCGTGATTAGTGCCTGATTGCAATATACTATGTTCGGCAGTCGCTGATGTGCTAGTCTGATTGTTGTAATTATTATCATGCAATGTGAAAGTTTAAACGTGAGTAATGTTACATTTAGATTTAAAATGCATTGGAGACAGTTCATATTAGAAATAAATTTAAAAGGATACCAAAATAATCTAGCTTATTGTGTAATATTCGCAAAATAAATGATTGAATTAACATCATCAATCTACAGCTTGTATTAGCCCACTGCTTGTAAAAGTTTGTGCACTTTGTGCCATTCTTCTGTTTGTTGTTATTTTTATTGCATCCACGTCCTTCTTCCGACTGATTCTTAATCGTCAAACAGCTGAATTGCCAACTGTTCGCTTTCCTTCTCTATCAGGGCACACCAGGGGGGTGAAACTCTCATATAAATAGTGAGTACGAAAAGTTGCATCGAAAGTAGCGCCATCTCCTGCCTACAGTCGGCACATTTCATATTAAGTTTTATTCAAAATATGACTAGATGGCAGTAGTACCTTACCGGAAGTACCCAGTATAAATTAATTTAATGTTTTTTTTTGGTAATACGTTCTAAAATTACAATCTCTTTTTTGTGATATTAAATAAACACTATTTCGTTTATTTATTGTTGACAAACAATAACATGTTTATTATGAAAATATCATCACTTCACAAATTGTCAAAGAGAAAAGATACCTACCTACCTTTTACAAGTTTGTAAACTTAATTTAGCTGGTGCTTGCGTGTTTGCTATTGGATTAGATTATTTTACGAGTGTGATCATTTTAAGTTGAATTTCTTGTAATTTTTGAATATTCTCGCACTGAATTTTATAAACCACGGTATAAAGAAGTGAATTTAACTTTGAATGTAAAATTTTCTTAATATGATGAGAATGACCTAGTTTTGGTAAGCTTATGATTATTATACGAAAAGAATAATAAATAAACATTGAAACGTTTCCCTTGTTTCTTTTTTGTAGAACTATTTTAGTTTCGAGAAATTATTAGATCGGTTTAAATTGCAAAACTTTTTTTCAATACATTATATTATGGTCTGCGGCGCAATTTAATCGATCTAGTGATTTTTTCATACAATGAACAAATTTTATTAAAAATACTTCTGGAGAGGCACGCCACCTGCAGGATTGTTTTGGTACTAAATGAAAACGTAGCGCCATCTGGTAGTCAAGGTCGCATATTTGATTATTGTATCTTAGAGTTGCACATCTATGTCAGTATTAATTGTATAGTCTATGGGGCACACTGACATCACCACGTCTTTTAAAGTGTATAGCCTCTATACGCTTAAATTTGAATACACTAGAAAGCAAAAGTGATGGTAGCTAGATAAAAAGTAAGCTTGTTCCCATAAAATACTATACCAAATACATCCTTTATTACCTACAAAAATAATACTTAAGGTTAACTCTAACGTAGTTAGTTTAATCAAAAAACAGCAATGATCTTTTAATTGAATATAGACGTAAATATCACAAACACCAATAAAACTACAGGATCGTGGAGCTATTTCAAAATAAAGCTTATATTATTTTTATGTAATTCTTCCAATACAGATAAAGTAAATCTATTATCAGATATGAAAGAAAACAGGAACCAATATGAATTGACTCATTTTTAATTACTCAATATTATGCTGCGATCACGTATTGGGCTATCTATTATAAAGTAAGCTTCATTGAGTTAACTCATGTCGTTCGTGATCTATTGAATAAATATATTATTGATTCAGTGTAATTTATTCATTATGTGCCAAAAAATTACATTTAACCTAATAACTTGAATTAGATTTCAATCTATCCTGGGTTCAATCATAATACTTTAGTATCCATAAACAATGTTTTTTATTTTTGTTTTTTTATTGTAAAATGGATCTTGATGTATGCACAGAGCATGTGGATGGTATACGATGGCATAATATAGATGGCATTGTTTGTCACAGGCAAGGTGTTTAAGCTAAAGTTTTTAAGGTAACTATGTAATTAGACATCTTGAGAGTGTTTGTATTAGTATTCTGAAAGTGTGTTCACATGCATGCCTTAGTAGATTACTTAGACGTGAAGACTTGTGATTGGCTATCTATTTTCTTAACTGTTATTATATTGATAGATCAGCTGTTAGTCTTCCATATTAAGTAAATAAATAAATTATATTGCAGGAACTTCAATTTCATCCATGCCATCTTATTCTGTACTATATTCGCAAAATAAATGATTGATTTAACAAGAGGATATGCAGCAGCACCTTTCAAGTATATTTACATCTCAAATGCGATTACCAACCCGCCTGCCAAACGTGGCGATTATGACAAACCCCCCAATGAGTGCACAACACAAACCTAAATTTATTGTTGTGGTGATTTCTGGGGGAGGCTTATCCATTAACATTTCATGTGTTAATGGGTTTGTATTTTGTTGTAATATAGTAAGACGCCTTTCGGATTCATCAGGCGTTCTTTCTTGTGATGGTTTAGTCTGTCTAATGCTTATTCCACTTTTTGTAGTTTACAGTCTTAATATACTGGACATTTTATTCAGCCTATCCGTTGAAGTCTAAATTCAGGATGACTTTTTAAATAGTTCTCAATCAATAATTAGACACAAGAGAATCCCACAAGAGTTTAAATTACATTTCAAGTTCTGTTTATAAAATATTGCCAAACAACAAAAATGACAAAAACTTTGATCCACCTTTTTACCCGACTGTGCAAAAGGAGGTATTTTATTACTAATAAATATGGAAATTTATTCGTTGTTACAGAAATAGCCTGCACAGCTTTTAGTGCCTCTGGTGTTCATATCACGTCACAGTGGTTCACAATACATTGTTTGGATTATTTGACATATTTCCATTATTTATTTAGGAATTGGGTGTTTGCCATAATCGCCACACTTGGCAAGCAGGTTGGAAATTGCATTAGAGTTGTTAATTTACATGAAGGACGCTGCTGCCCATCCTCTGGCTAATCCTATAGTCGCATTTAACGACACTCACGGGAAGAGATGGCTTAGTACGAAGAGAGGGGTTCGTGCTATCGGAGCCGTCAGCACACGGCTTTAGCCGTTACAGAGAGACCATTACGCCAGGAAAAAAAAAATACGCGGTGTAAAATTGTTTTATTATAATGTGTCATTCATCATCACCATCATCATTTCAGCCATAAGGCATCCCCTGCTGAACAAAGACCTCCACCATAGATTTCAGCAACTGTGTCATCATTTTGGGGTTTCAAATTTGCCAGTACACACCACGCTTGGCAGGCGGGTTGGTGAGCGCAGTATGGCTAATTTTCCAAAGAAGGAATGTTGCTGCCCACCCCTCTGGTTTGGAATCCCTTAGTCGCCTTTTATGACATCCAAGGGAGGAGATACAGTGGTGCTATATTCTTAAACCGGACACCACACGGAAAAATGAATGTATAGAAATTATAATGTGTAATACTCGCGAAAACCTAAAACATTAATAGACCATAAGTAATTTAAGAATTTACTCACATTTCTGTTATTTCTAATTACATTTTTAAATTACCTTCCAGTTCCGATTATACTTTCGTTTATTAAAAAATTGGTATGAATAAGAAAAAAAATAGATTTGCTTATTTTTTCAATGACTTCTAAATTTTTCCAACATAAATCAAAAAATGCATTGTCAAACAAAGCCATATTTTCAGAGAGTGAAAACTACGATGAAACGATATACATGAAAAATAAATACCTGCACAAAATGTATGAAGAGAAATTAGGAAAATAATAAAGAAGTGTTTCAGTAAACATCAATTACAACGATACACCCAATTATTATGAATTGACTAAAAATACTTAATAATATTAAATAATTACATTTGACGGTGAGTCCCTCCGAGGCCTTCCTAGCGTTTTTTTCCTTAATCCCTTCAGTCATGTTGAATGTCGACTCCTCACTTCACTCCTCGGCGAGGAATGAAAACCCAGGAGCAGTGTAACTATTTATTAATATTAAAAGACCATTGCCTTTCTTCTAAGAAATATCAATTGTATCTTTTGGATGATAAAGTTCGTTTTCGTATCATGGCTGATTGGAGGAGTTCAGACCATTCTGAGTGACAGATGTTAAACTTTCCTATCTGAATATCTACAATAGAGGAATTAGTTCTAAATTAACATAGCGATATGCATTTCCTCAAGCTATCATACAGTTTTGTGGAATTACTTGATAATTACATAATGCGCAAGATAATTTGACTTTTTATTTTGATAGAAGATGCGTTGCTCCTTTGTTATGGAATGTGGCTAAAAAAAGAAAGTTTGACTTGCATTTAAAATGGAAGCCATCATTCGAGAAAGGTTCTCGGCATTGAAACTAAAGATCATGATTCGAATATAGTAAATTTTATTCAATTTACAGACATACTCGAATTTCGATTATGAATAAATAGATAAGCTCTTCAAAAACTGTTATCACCTGCGGAATCTATTCGTACATTTTAATGTTTGCTTAGCGCTACGTTACATTTTCTCAATTCAACGCGTTTTTTTATGTCTGTGCGCCGATTACTCCGAGAGTTGTATTTCGAATTGAGCAATTATTTTTTCAATAGGTGCAAAATGCTCTCTAGTGTGATCTTACGAGGACTTGGAGCCCCTCTTCGGTGCTGAAGATGAAGATGAAGACTCCAGTGGTTTTAGCCGGTAGGAGTCCGGCATACCCCTTCGCCATTTTTGGTTTTGCAATGTTAATGTAATGAATAATCATTTCTGTTAATATTGTTATTGTATTTTTTGTTAATTTATAATGTTAATATGTAATTATTTATTATTTTTATGATTGTTTGACTACTTTTTGTTTATATTTATCTACTGATTTATGACAGTTGGATGTAATGCAATGCCAAAATAAATCAATTCTTTCTTCTTTCCTTTACTTTGTTTTTGCACTAACGAAACACCTATAATTTTTGCTGCATCCCTCCAAGTATTTTCGATACTAGCTGGTTACTGTCTAAAACTACCACCGCCGTCCATCAATCTTTTTATTTTTGTTTTTATTGGTGCCCAGTGGAAGTTCTTCATGAACTTCCTTCGCCCCGGGGAATTGCGAAGGGGTATGCCGGTCTCCTACCGGCTAAAACCACGGGAGGCTCCAAGTCCTCGTATGATCACACTAGAGCTGCCCACTGGTGCCACGCCTATAGGCACATCTTGGACAGGGTGACTGTAAAGTGGTCACCCAGCCGGGGGATTTGTAAAGGATCTCCCAAAGCGTCCTACGGCAGCGCGTGACCACATGCGTGCTACCGCCTTCTCTTGGCTCACTTGGTGTGGACACGCAGATTCCCCAATCTACGCACCCACGAACCCAAAGGTCCCCCGCCTTATAGCAATGGCAGGGGGTTTCAGGCGTATGGGAATTAGGCGCCAGGGCGGTTGTTACCCCAGTGCCGTCTACTCCTTCTTCGAGCGGGATCGGCCCTCTCCCAATCCCGCTCTGCATTCCACTGCACTGCATTCCAGTTTTCGTGCTCTGCCTACATAGCCGCCGTCCTTGAACCTATCATGTGCTGGGTGTACGGGATTCGCTCTAGCATTCACCGCACCCTGGGCAGCTCTCGGCTCGCCACTTATTCTGGCAGGCTCCGTCCCCACGTACGCCCTGCCCAGCCGCACATTAGAGTCTAGAGAACAGATCTAGAGCGTCCTGCGTAGAACACGACGTAATATACGACGATAAGTTCATCGCCCAATGAGAGACAGGCCTCAGATACAGGCAGCCTGTCTCTCATTGGGCGATGGACTTATAACAAGTTCATTTATTATTAATTTTTATCTGGTTGGTTTTATTGTACTACTTGTATTTTTTGTTTCTATGTTTTCTCATGTACAATCTTTGCGTTTTTTAAATATTTTTTTCTATGGTGCATCTTCTGCGGAAGGGAAGACACGTAGTCGCCTTCCTCTTCCTTTGCATATATCACCTGTTCCTACCAAGAGGCGACGTCTTCCCACCGCACTCCCGCCCCGGATAGAGGGAGCTAACCGACTTCGACCACCGCCACAACATGGTAAAGGAACTGTGTCACCCTAGCTGAGTACTACTTCAGCTTGTACTGGGCCTTGTCCTCCGGGCAGTATTTCCAGACATTTTGACAATTGAATGTCTGTTGCCCGGCCTATGTGACTCCGATATTTCTCTAAACACCCGAGAGCGTCTGCGTCAGCCAGAAGGTGAGCGCCAGCCACTTCTTCACACAAACCTGCATGATGAGACTTACCGCCACTATCACAGCACGCTCTATACGATCTATAAATGCCTATGCTTAAAGACTATTTCTTTAAACAGCTTCATTACAATTATGTCGGCACAAAAAAGGGAAAACAACACTCGTATATTGTGGCACGAAAATACTTCTGAGAGAGATGCTAAGATATAATGTAAAGTTTTGAAATCCTTGTATATACAGAATTCAATGTTATTTTAGAAAGTAGTTAATTGATATACTGCATTATGCTCCCTTATTTAAATAAAGATAATTAACACAATTTTTTGGAAAACTTGCAGATTTAGGAAAACATCAAATCTAAACTCTCTTATCAACTGAAAGCTTGACATTTACAGAAAAAGTTATATTAACACCGCGCATACCGAAAGGATAGATAAACGGCGCGTCATATTATCAGTCCAACCAAAAATAAAGCTATTGCTATCAATTAGTGCTCTTCATACTAGAAAACTAACAATTTTTTTTTGGACTATCCTGCAAGATATAAGGTAGATAAAGAAACACTCACACTTTTGTTTTATATGAGTATTTATTTGTTAAATAACTTAGTAAATGCCCATACTTTTATGTTGAATGGTAACATTATTCCTGTTCGTTATGTTTCGGCAACTTTTGTTAAGCAATGATTTGAAATTAAAACAAAACTATTAATACATCGCAGTCAAAATACTACTGTACTAGTTCAGGTAAGTGATTTTACAAATTTTAAGAGAGATAAACTGGTGTTACTGATAAAGGTGCACTTTGAACAAAAGTATTTGTTATTTTTGTTTCTCCTGTAAAATTTTCCTTACTGTAATTACTTGGTTTATCGGTAAGGCAGCCGATTTATGTGATCCTTCTTAATCTTGTTTCCATTTTATTTTATTGCTGTCTATGTGTGGTTTAAACTTTGTGGAAACTTTGAAATTGGCCTTTTACTACCATTTTTATTTCGATTATTACACTGTATTAGCTGTAAGATTCCCTAATGGAATAAATTAAAATAAAAGTACTCTTTTATTTTACAGTAAGATCATGTGTATCTATATCAGAGCCTTTGTAATTTTCACGAGCGAACATTAATAGATTTAGAGGGGCTAGTAAAATTAAAAGCAGCTGAGCTGTTTGTAACTAAGACCTGATTTGATATTGTTTATAATGGTGATGTTCTTGTCTAGAAATTTTATCATCATTATATCAGCCAAAGTATGTCCATCGCTAAATGGTCTCACCTCTCTCAGATTTCCTCAATTGTGTTATAAGTTTGGGGGGAATTTGGCAGTACTCACCACGCTTGGTAGGCAGACTGGTGAGCACAGTATGGCTGCTGTTCCACAGATGGGTAACTAACTACTAACAGATGGCGATCCCTCTGGTTTAAATTCCCTTAGTTGTCTTTTACGACATCCACGAGCTGAAATGAAGTGGTGCTTTATTCTTAATCTGGAAACTACACTGACAGATCATGGTTTAATTTTGATAGCGGGGTGCAAACCTTAGTCAAAAAGTTAATTGAAGGTAAAGGATGATGTTTAACTATCCAATATTGGATTGATCAGATCACTTAGTACCACTATGTTAAAACATGTTGATAATTAATAATTATGAATATTTATTGTTGTTCACTTAGCCTTATTTTACCGACTTCAAAAAGGAGGTTTTCAATTCGACGTGCATTCTTTTTTTTATGTATGTACACCGATTTGAACGATTCTTTTTTTAAATAGATGCTTTCGACTTGGTCCCATATAAAAAGAAACAAATAAAACGTTTTAACAAAAAATTCCGACTTCAAAATTCTATAGGTTATTAAAACTAATAAAATGAAAAAAATAACTTTAATCAATGAAGTCGGGTGGGGCCCATAAATACTCGTATAACTCGTTGGTCTGCATGAAACATGTATGGGGCATACCTGGCCCCGCCGCCGTGTGGTGCCTCAGAATACCACCACTCCGTCTCCTCCCGTGGGTGTCGTAAAAGTCGACTAAGGAATTAGCCGAAGGATGGGCAGCAGCGTCCTTCGAGTACATTAACAACACAACTGCGATCGCCAACCCGTCTGCCAAGTGCGCCGATTACGGCAAAACCCCCAATGAGCCCACAACACACCCATATCGGTGGAATTCATTCGGCCGAAATGATGATAGAATTTTGTAGTCGGGATTTTTTTGTTAAAAGTTTTATGTAAAAATAAAACACAGGAATAGGTTTATTATTTTATTTTAATTGTTGTGGTATGATGTTCATAAACAATTGTACACTCTCAAAATGGGTAAACAAATACATTGAACCCAAAAAAAATGGTCCCAAGTTATGTTGTTCGACATTTACCCATAAAACAAAAACAAAACAAACTCTTTAATTCTCACAAATATTGTTTTATTTCTTTATTATATCTAGATTTAACTAAACCTTACACAGTCCTTTGTGTTGATACAACAATACCTACATCTTAAAAAGTACTTAACTACGTTAATAACTATTAATGATTAAGGATCTCCTCCACTATACCATACATTGAACACATTTTAGAGATTTTCGTTTAATCAAATACAAAATTTTAATGACGATCTTCAAACAGATTTCATTGTTAAACTACATTTGCTGTGTAACGGGAATGAAATAAATTTCTTTACTAGAGAGATCAGTTAACCCAGAAATAAAGAGATTTACACATTTTTGTATATAAAACATATTCACACTATGTGATCTTGCTTCAATTATGTTAATGTCTACTCTCTTTTTACTCACATTTCTATGCATTAACACTATCATTTCGTACGCCGTCACCCATTTTATACTTAAGTTTATCATCAAGTTCACTCTTAACTTTAATATCAATGCCCAACTTTTCATTACTAGCAAAAACACATGCATTATCGTGTGGCCTAATATGCATACATGCTGATTTGGAACCGCAAATAATGCAGACAGTATTTTTATATATTCTGTAAAAAGCATGCCCTAATGACATTATCATTATTGTGATGTATTTTTTGCTTCTACAGAATGAACTTGTAAAATTGAACATATTTCAACATATTAATTGTCCAAATATAAACAAGTTGACGAAGTAAAGTAACACCTCTGCGTTCACGCCTCCATTAAGAAGCGTTTCAAATAGGTTATTAGAAATATGATTACTTTTTTATATTCCAGAAATCCGCCTACGTTTGTGTAGCATCTTCTTCTTCTTCTTGATCGTTACGCTCTTGACAGAGTGGTCGTGGTCATCACTTTAGGGTTTGTGGCGCGCTTCACTATCCGTCGCCAATCCTCGCGAACAGCTGTCTTTCTCGTACACTCATGGAGAGGACTGTCGAGGGCCGCCTTCACCTGGTCGGTCCATCGCATCGGTGATCTGCCACGTGGTCTAGTGCCCTCGACTTTCCCCTGAACCACCAGGCGTTCCACGGAAACATCTTCCCGGCGAGAGACGTGGCCGAATAAAGTTAGAATACGAGCTTGGATGATGGAGGACAGACGCTGTTTGATGCCAAGCTCTTGAATGATGTAGTCGTTAGTTCTAAAATCATTGTGTAGCATACACAAGTAATTTAATTATAAATTATTTTTTAATACCATCGCATAATAACAATGCTATCTTTATAATCTATAAAAATCTTATGGGATAATTTTCGGAAAGGCGACCACTCTTTTTTGTTATTTTTGTTTATATCCTAGCATTTTTCTGTACATGCAGAATCTATGTTTGTTTTGCTACTATCATCTAAAGTAATATGGTGAGACCATTAAGTGCGTGAAGATAAATCAGCCAGAAGTACGAGATTATTCTTATTCCATTTTCTTCCCAAAGTCTTTACTGTTTATTTGCTTCTAACTCTTTTGCTTCTTTGCTTTTCTCTAGTGGTGTCATTTCCTCTGTAAAGATAAAAAATATATTTTTATACACTTTCATATAGAAAGAAAGAAAGAAAGAAATGTATGTAGTAGGTACACAGCCTCTACTATAGTGACTTGACTTATTTAAAGTTTCATACAATTTTATGATATAAATGTATTTACAAGTATGAATTAAATGAATGAATGATGAAATGGACTAAAAATAGTTCCTTTTGAACGTCAACATAGGGCAGCACTCATATTAGCCCACCCTTCACCGCTTCCTAGTGTTTGAGCTGGAGTGAAAGAAACGGCTCTATAATCTCTCCAGCAACACATTAGTCTGTCATGCTTAATACTATATTTTAAAATAGATAATCTTTATATTCTACTAAATAATAAATTGGGTGGTTACTTATAGTAGCTTTGTCATAGCTACATGTCTGCTAGCACACACCATTACGCAATTGAACTATACTATAAAGTCATTTCTATAAAATATTACTTAAAAACAGCGTCGTATTACATTTAAAAAAACAATGCTGGCATACATTACTATTACCTATAAGTAGAATTAACAAAAAAATCTCGAAAGTATAGAGAACCATCATGTGTTTAACTAAGCGACCAGTAATTTTTATCATTTAGATAATCATTTATAGTGTAGTACGCCTTTTAAATAAAGTTATTTTTAATTTTGGTCTTGAAAGAAATAAAAGGTATAAATATAAAAGTCTAATGGGTATTTTGTTTAAAAGACGGATACAGAGACCTGCAAATGAGTTATGTACTTTATGTAGCTTTTGATGACCCTTTCACATAATTTATGCCTATTTCTAATATTAATGGCATGAACATCGGAATATTTTTGATATAAATTCAAATTCTGCCTAGTATACATTGTGTTGGCAAAGATGTATTGTGATGCAAAGGTTAGAAAGCCTATATTTTTGAAAAAATCTCTGAACGAAACTCTAGCACATAACTAATAAATAGCGCGGACTGCTCGTTATTAAAATAAAAATACTTTCAATATCACTCTGTTCTGAAATCATGTGCATATTACCTGGATCAGCTTTCCTCCTGTCTTTGTAATCAGGGCTGTCCCAGGCTTGTCGCTCTGAGCTTCCAAATATTACGTAGATTAGGTTGGTGCCAATGCCCAAGGCGGCCGCCAGGAAAAAGACTATCCGCCAGCGACTGATGTCCGACTGTAAACGAAATTTAAATACAATTGTAAAACAGCTAATAGCCATGTTGACATCTATTTTGTGTATGGCTGTTTGTTCAATATCATAAAGTAATAGTTTCAAAATATTAATAAAATACTTAAGATGTTAAAGATAAGCAGATTTCACGATATAGGAAAGTAATCAAAAATAACAGTCATATGAAATGATATGTCATTTATTCAAAATGGACTAAAAGTAGTCTTTTTGAAAGTCATTATAAGCAGCACCCGTATAAACCCACCCTTCTAGTACGATTAACTTGAGTATATTTAATTAAAATCGATAACTGTTACTTACCGGGTCGTTTCGTAATATATAGCTCGTGACAACAGGGGTTAAGATGCTGGCTAATGCCCCAGCAAAGTTAGTTAGAGAGAGCAGTACGCCTGCATATTGAGGCGATAGATCTAAATGGTTTACCTGCAAACATCAAATGTATCACCATCGTAGCAAATCTCAGTCTATTATCAATACCAGAATATAGAAAAGACCGCTAGACCGCTCAAATAACTATTATTTATATTCTATTCTCTTCGGTTATTGCAAAAGTAGCTGCTAATGCTCACTTCATTAGCGTCATCCTTTCGCCATCTACGAAATTCTGAGACTATATAGTACTGAATGAATGATTTGCCGTGTGTGGTGCCGTCTCAGAATGCCACCACCCCATCTTCTCCCGTGGGTGTCGTAATTGACTTTTACGGGGTTTTGGTTTGGTTTAAGGGGTTAGCCGGAGGATGGGCAGCAGCGTCCTTCAAGTACATTAACAACTCAACTGCGATCGCCAACCCGTCTGCCCAGCGTGGCGATTATGGCAAATCCCCCCAATGAGCCCACAATACACCCATATCGGTCGTTGGGGTGATCTTTGGGGAGGTCTGTGTCCAGCAGTGGACTTCATTCGGCCGAAATGATGATGATGATGAATGAGTACCAACCGCATGGTCGTGGAATTCATATTTCATAATAATGTTATAGTCGTAGTATTTATAATAATGGATTCGTTTGAAGAGTTATTTACCATAAAACCGGCAGATAGCAATTACAATTACAATTTTCTTATGTTCAGGACCCAGAAATGCCAATGCTATAATACCAACACTTCCTCTGAATAAAGCTTTATTATTAACATAAACAGGATTAGTTGATGATTTACTCACCATAAACCCAGCAGATATGGACCCTAATAAGAAAAATACTGTTACTAATATGGTGATAACAATTTTTTTATGTTCGGGACCCAGAAATGCCATTGCTATAACACCCATACTTCCTCCGAATAAAGCTGGAAAGAGAAATAAAATGTTAACAAAGTCGCAAAGATATTGTAAAAAGATATTGATGAAATTTAAAAGACAAGCCATTAATAACTAAAACTGTATTTAAAAATCTTAAAATTAAAGCAGTTATTACAAAAAATAAAGTAACTTGTAAAAAATTTAATCTTACCGAAAGAGTTGAATAATTTTCTACAAGTACCCAATGAAAGTAAACCTCTGTTGTATATTTTCTGGCTTACTATCCCAGATACTATTGAACCTATCCACATTCCGACGAAGGGTAGGGCTGATAACGTGGCACTCTGAAATAAGTTCACAATTAACTACAGTGTTATTAGACTTGTGTGACAGTGTTATAACTGTTGTGACAGTGTTATAACTTTCTTATTGAATATCTAAGTAATATGAATATGAGTTAGTAATATAGACTGCATTAGCTAACAATAACTAAGATCAAAACTAGAGTTTGAACAATTTTAGTTTGAATTAATTAATGTTTTCAGAATTAAAATAATGCGAGATGCCCTTGAATAACCATTATGTTTATGCAAGCTTTCTAAGTCGCCTACAAAAAGGTGGAAAAATGGGATGATGCAACTCCAATATCAAAGAATAAGCAGTCTGCTAACAAAAATAAAGATGACTTACATTTGTCAAAGATATCTTCATGCCTCTTTCCAAGTAGGTAGGAAGGTCCACGAAGAATAAAATAAAGATACTGGTACCGCCTGCATGAGTAGCCATGATGGCCCATAAAGGTCCAGTACGGAATATTTCACGCCAAGGTGTTGGTTGGTTCCGCTGGATTAAAAAGTAATCGTTTGTTATCATGTCAATGACCGAATATTGAGAGATATTTGTGAAGTTATTACACATTAGGATAGGAAAATATCATACATATCAATTGCCATTCAATGTATGTAATACATCTATAGCTAATGATAATATTGATAGCCAACAGAAGTCGATGGCAGGTTATATGACAACCCTTGGAATAAAACTGTGGAATATTTTTTTAGTTATGCCTTATTTTATCAACTTTATAGGCTGATTTCAAATCTGTTGTATAACTGTCTTAATTTTCTTCGTTTTTAAGATATTCATCATTATAATCAACATTTCAGCCAAAAGACAACTGAACAAATACCTCCTCTTAGATTTCCACAACTACTTTCGTCGATATTTCAGCTGCGTCGGCTACTATCTTCTTTTGGATCTCCATATTACTGTTTCAATCACGTAGAGAAATAACAAGCATAGCTCTTTCACACCTCGCTGAGTTACCTAGGCCTTTTTTTATGATCCGGTGGAAATACATCATGCAATTCCTTCGCCCCGAGAAAGGGCAAAGGGGTATGCCGGACTCCTACCAGCTAAAACCACCGGAGTGGTCATCTTCGGCACCGAAGGGTGACTCCAGGAATTCGAATAATCTCCATCTAGAGCCACCTATTGGTGCCACGCCTTTAGTCTCGGTGTGGATAACTGTAATGCTGTTACCCCCTCTAGCGGAGGGAAGGCGACTCAAAAGAGGCCACAACGTCAAGTTTCTTGATATCGTAACATTCCTTGATTACGTATTAGTATATTGTTGTATATGTTTAACTTAACTGTTGACTTTTCTTAGTCCGTGTGGTGTCCGGATTAAGAGTACAGCACTACTCTATCTCCTCCCCTTAGATGTCGTAATAGCCGACTAAGGGACTCTAAACTTGAGGGACGAGCAGCAGCGTCCCTTCTGGGGAACAGTGTTCATACTGCGCTCGCCAACCCGCCTGCCAAGTGTGGTGAGTATTGGCAAATACCCCCCAAAATGACGACACAATTGTGGAAATCTTTTGGGGTGGCCTTTGTTCAGCAGCGGACGTATAAATGGCTTATATGATGACTATTCTTATTTTCTATTCTATTCTTCTTGCCTTCAACAGTTCCTCAGAACACTGTCCGTTGTACAAGTGGTAGAACATACACAGAGAAGCAAAGTCACTCCTTCGACTTAAGGGTTCTAGGTTGCTTGTGCTAAGCTTGCACCTAAGTGCGTGCGAAACGAGACGCTGCTGGAAATGTACACCAAGGATCCCAATACTCCCTACCCTACTAACTACTTACTAAGGTTACTAAATTTATTAGTCCCCAGTCGTAGACTCTGTCTAGAGTACTCTCGATTTCTGACACAAGTTGTCTGTGGCTCTCATCCACTACGGGACGAGGGACATTCCATGGCCCGTATAATAATTGTCCCAGTATTGTCATCCGCATTACAACAAATCCCGTCGATAAACTTCATTATATACATATATACATACTTATCATTGACATGCGGAAAGAACAATATTTGGAACAGCACGGAACCTTGTGGTACGCCAGCATTAATGTCCAAGCTATCGGAGCAACTGCCATCGACAACGGCTCTTATGCTTCTATTGGACAGAAAGCTGGCAATTCAGTTACACAATCCCTCGGGTAGTCCGTATGATGGTAACTTCAATACAAGACTGCGGTGCCAGACCCAATCGAATGCCTTTGCCACATCTAGATTAACACCCAATGCCTCCCCTTGACTCTCAATGGCAAGAGCCCAACGGTGAGTGAGACAGTTACTGTAGATACGTTGTTTTATTACAAAACATATACATATATTTGATCTGACTTGAAATATGAATCTCTTAGGTTTTCGCGATTATTACTCATTGTAATAAAATAATTTTAAATGGATTAAATTGCGTATATTATAGTATTCCGTACACATACTGGAACGATGTTGTTATCCCATCTCTTCAGAAAATTCAACGAAGTTGGTAGCCGGGCACGCTTAGGCACTCCACTCGGAGAATTTTTTCGGCCAAATCTAGTCCTTACTGATTCACATAGTAATGTACGTGATTGAACCCGTTTAAAAGTATTTTTTTAGAATTAAAATATTAAGTCTGACTTTGTGTAACCACCTTCTCGTACTACGATAATGTATAGATTCATCCAACGCTTGAAATGGGCTCCCTAAAAGATCTCTACTTGAACTATCGTAAGGGTTCATTTTCACAATAACCAGGCTTGGCAATCAGGTTGGCAAGAACAATATCTTATCATTACTATTCAACCTTTTTTAAATATTGAATAGAAGCCTCAGAGATCACTATCTCATCTTTTAAGCAACGATATGGTCGACGATGTTACACGTTGCTTAGAAGAAACTCATTCATTCGTGACTGGAAAATTTCCAGTTCGTAACGGTCGGGAAACACATAAAACTTTTATTGCTTATTGAATAGTACAACTGCTTAGTGGCATTGAACTTTGTGCACTTATTAAGGGACTTTTTATGCTGGTTATGTTTTTATAAAGGTGGCGTAACCTTTGCAAAAATCTGAAATTTTCCTTACCTTAGTCTCACTACTATTGGTATTGATACCCATTTCTATAAAAGTCTTCTCTTCTTCAGTCATCATGGAGTGTTCAGCTGGGGTACTGGCGGCAAACCAATACCATAATGCTGCAGTCAGGAACATGATGCCAGACGTAACGTAGAATATCATCTTCCAGCCTAATGCTGTTTCAGCTAATAAGCCCGATAAGGGCATTGCAATTATTGTGCCAACGTGTCCTCCTGAGAAATAAAGACGATTGTTTTTTATAAGAAAGGAAAAGATTGTTGATGTTGTATTTATTGTTTTTTATACACACACGAGACCAGTAAGTCATTCGCCTGGTAGTAAGCATCACGCCTGCTCATAACAATTGTAATGATACCCATGATTAGACCTGCATGGCACCACACTGCGCTCATCAGCTCGATATATTAGTTATTTAGTCTCTTATGCTTAGTAATTTCACTAGCTATAGTGCCCTTTAAACCGGAACACAGTACTGTTTAAAATTCAGTACTCCAGTTTAGTGGCAGAATATCTTTTTTATTACTGTTGTATTATATTTACCGACTTCAAAAAGTAGGAGGCAGTCAATTAGCTTCTAGCAGATATTTTTAAAATTTGTTTTATGTATTTACATTGGTTCCTTTTACATTTGTAGACCAATGTGAGCAATTTTTTTAATAGGTGGAAAATACTTTCGAACCTTTCCCATATAAATTTCATCACATATAATTGAGTAGTTTTCTACCCAGCTTCAATAAACAGGTTTAATTTGACTGCGCTTAGTTCGATGAAGTCTTAATAGTTACCGGTTCCTCTGAGATAATTGACCTGATTTGAGTCATTCTTATTTAATTTAGTGTTAAATACTCTCAAATTAGTTTCATATAATTATGTTTGGTTAAAAAGTTAAGTTTGACATCAGCTCTGTCATCCGTTAGTTTTGACTGTCTACTTAGTTAGATACTTATCTATATACCTACTTAGGTAGGGTTACGATTGAAACTGATAGAACTTGGAGAAAATTTTTACATTTATTTACACTAAAAGAAACAAATAAACATTTTTGAACAAAAAATACCAACTACGACTTCAAAATACCTACGCAGACCAACGAGAAGAAATTATATTTGATGCCTGGAACTGCCCGACTTCATCATCATTGCGGCCAAATAAAGTCCACTGCTGGATACGGGCCTCCGTCAAAGATCACCACAACGACCGACATGTTGTGTGCTCATTGGGGGGATTTGCCGTAACCGCCATGCTTGTCAGGCGGGTTGACGATCGCAGTTGAGTTGTTAATGTATTCGAAGGACGCTGCTGCCCAACCTCCGGCTTACCCCTTAGTCACCTTTTACGACGCCCACGGGATGAAATGGGTTCCCGACTTCATAAATAAAGTTTATTATTTTCTTTTTAGTGTTTTAATATTTTATCGTACAGGTTTTTTGAAGTCGATAATCTGGGGAACAGTGGAGGGGCGGGTGAGAGAGAGTGTGCCCGACTCGTACCGGATAAAATCACCTGGGCGGTTATCATCGGCACCGAAGGGAGGCCAGGTTCTCCAGAACGAAAGCACTAGGCCCCTTGGCGCCACGCTTTCATGGACATCTCGGAATGCGGAGGCACTTACATAGCAGGAGTCTCGAAATAAGAAACCTACCACCAGTGAAAGTATCTATGATGTCTATTAAGCCTTGCCAAAGGAGTAATGAAACGGAATTTCGAACTAAGTACCATTATTTTTTGCTGTATTTGTCCATCTATCACTTATTTATAGATGATTATTTGATAGATGAAATTGAGATGAAAGATGTAGACAATAAAAGCATGTTTAAACTATAAAAAATGATTTACCTGAATAAACGATACCAGTATAGGTGGTTCTTTCGCTGATTGGTAACCACCTGCCAAGGAGCGTGTGACTGGCAGGAAACAAACATGCCTGAGTGAGACCCATCGCTACTCGGGTCACGCACACTAACGGCCAACCCCCCTAAAACATTTTGAGATTAGCTTAGTTTGATATCTTACATTACGGTCAGGTCGAGTTTACCAAGTGAACCGTGTAGTCTAACGCGTTCCACGGCTCTCGTAAAATCTTACTGAAACTATATTCAAGAGTATAAGAAAGTCTAATAGCAACATGCGGCGATTATCAACGCACTTGCTTTGCACACATTGCGCATTAGCAATGTCTAAGTCAAAGTTTTTTTATTTCAAATGAACCAAATATTGGCACTTATGAAACGTCAAAATTTAAGTTGCACGGTTCCAAATAGTTGATCTCATGGAGAAGAGCCGGCAAGAAACTCCAAGGATAGTCTTTGTATTACAATAGTTGGGGATTACAGTGTTGATTGTATAGGTACACATGATTGTAAAACATATACAGAGAAAAATGTAGGTTAATGTGTAAAGATGAAACATACAAGAATAATATTATAATAATGAATTTGCCGTGGCAGTTAACAGCTGACCAGTCCCAACAGACGGCATCCATTCACGAGCATGACGCATGCATCAGAATCGCTTAGCTCAACCATATTGTAGGGAACCGAACGACCCGATACACAACGTCACCGTTAGCAACATGTTTTAGTAAGCATGACAGACCAATACAGCCAGGCAAAATACACAATCAAAATAAGTACTAAACTATACGTTTATTCATTATTAATGGCTACATGATGTATTTATAAAAAATGTAAATGTCACACATTTTATAAATACTATAAGTTAATGTCACAAGAACAATATTAATAATAAGTAATAGTCAATATTTCTTAATTCAATGTGAATATATTTACATATCACGGTTTCAATGTATTCACCCAGGAATATGTAATTCAAACCTACCTAAATTATGAATAGTTTCTAGTTAGGGGATAGGATCTGCCAAGTTGTTGTAATTGAATAAGGATGGGTTGGAGAATGTGAAATTTTGTCTCGATTGGTCGTCCCAGTAACTGACTGAGTCAAGAGCTTGCCTATTGCCTGATAACTTGGTAGGTACATCGTATCTTTTCAAGTAGTGCAAGCTTTTAAAAACATTTTAATACCTCGAACGATTATGAAGTTACAATTTTTCAAGAAGAGCTTAAGTACTCTTTGAATATTCAACTTACCACTTTTGCAAATATTGGAAAAAGACCTGATAAACACCCATTTGCCAGTAAAGCCACTAGTAAAATTAGCTTTCCACCGAACCTCTTTGCCAGTATACCAGCAGGGATTTGCATGCACATGTAGCCCCAGAAGAACGACGAGAGTATCAGACCTTGGGTCTTTTTATCCCATTCGTATACCTGAAATCAAAAGCACATCAAAATTGACACATCATGAAATAATGTAGTACTATTGAAGACCCATCATGTATATGGCAGTATTTTTATTTAACACACGTATACGTCACAATCCCGGTCAGTTTCCTGTTCGTAGATCCCAATTAGACCCAAGGATCTACTCCAAGACCTCATGCACGGTAGCGCTTGCAAAAGTAATACAGGTGAGATTGACAACACGGTTGGAGCAGTGGTTAACCGATTTGCTTTCTGCGGTACGAATCACGGTTAGATTCTCGTATGAAAAAGAAAGAAGAAAGAAAAGATGAAAAAAATCTACCTGGAGGGCCATACAAATAAATTCCACGTGACTTACGTGGATTTAACAAAAAATGTCGTGTATGTTCTAATTCGAGATCTGGCAGGGTTCAGAAGATATGAGTATAAATATAATTTACACCTAGCCAAGCGGGTTATATAGTGGTGGCTAGTATAATAAATGGAGTATACAATTTATGTTACTAGATATTAGCATTGGAGTGTGGGTTGTGGTCTCAGTTATTCTGAGATAGGTAGATTTTCCTGAAGATCCGAAAAATGATTTAATCATTTGATCGTAATTCTGATTAAGGTGTGTAAAAAAACATCGTCTGGATTCTCACAAAATTAATTAGATGTGGATGTTAAAAATTATTCTCATTTTTTGTAAAGTCAAAGTCAAAGTCAAATATTTTTATTTCAAATAAACCAAATATTGGCACTTATGAAACGTCAGAATCTAAGTTGCACGGTTCCAAATAGTTGATCTATGGAGAAGAGCCGGCAAGAAACTCCATAGATACTCTTTTAAAATAATTGAGATTACGATGTTGAATAATACAAATTAAGGTAAACTATATAAAGAGCATTATGTAGGCCAATGTATAAAAAAAAGACATACTAATGTAATATAATCATTATTCGCCATGGCAGTTAATGGCTGACCAGTCCCAACAGACGGCACCCGTTCACGAGCATGACGCATGCATCAGCATCGCTTAGCTCAACCATATTTTAGGGAACCGAACGACCCGATACACAACGCCACCGCCAGCAAGACATTTTAGTGAGCATGACAGACACCAGGCCAAAGGCAAAGGGTACTAAATATATAACATTAACGGCTACATGATGCTCGCACATTTACAATTTTATGATTAATTAATAATGTCAAAATATTATTAGAATGTAAATTGCAGTCATTAAATCAAACATAGGAAAATAATTTATATAATAAATATAGAATTCAATTTTAAATAAGTCAAATTAAATGTCAAGATGTCAATAAAAAGATAAAAAATAAGTCAAGTAAATGTCAGGATATCAACAAAAAAAAAATCTACAATTTCTGTGTAGACGGTAAAGCATTGATTGAGAATAACAACACGTCAATCATGCGAAAATTATACATTATAAAGCGCCAGAGGGTCGCAGTGTGCAGGAGGGAAACGTTTGCCAGACATCGCTATCGTCGATATAATGATTTATATTATAGTAGGCTTTCGAAATTAAAATGCGCTTAATCAATGATTTGAATCTTATTTCTGGTAAGTCGGTAATACTACATGGAATTTTGTTATAGAATCTAATACTGTTTCCCATAAACGACTTGCTGGTTCTGCTAAGTCTAAAGCCAGGTACAACCAACTTGTTCTTGTTGCGAGTATTTAAGCTGTGCACGTCACTTTTCTTACTGAAATTTGCTATATTTTTGCGGATATACATAATGTTTTGGAAAATATATAAGGATGGTAGAGTAAGAATGTTTGTTTCCTTAAATAGTTCCCGTAGTGACTCACGAGAGTCTAGGTTATAGATAGCTCGCACTGCTCTTTTCTGTAATATAAAAATAGACTCAACATCAGCAGCCGAGCCCCACAGTAAAATTCCATAAGACATAATACTGTGAAAGTACGCAAAATATACTAACCTAGCTGTAGCCACATCCGTAACCTGTCTAATTTTCCTAACGGCAAATGCAGCAGAGCTTAGTTTGCCTGAAAGTGCCTTTATATGGGGTCCCCATTGCAATTTTGAGTCTAAAGTAACACCCAAAAATACAGTTGAGGAGACCAGATCTAATTCTTTTCCGTCAAGTTTTACTTGTGACCTTACATGGGTCACATTTGCTGTAGAGAATCTTAGACATTTGGTTTTTTTTGCGTTTAATAGAAGATTATTCGCCGAAAACCAATCAGATATCTTATGAAGTATATCATTGGATTCTATAAGATGGCTATCCTTTCTATTTACTTTAAATATAAGTGACGTGTCATCAGCAAACAAGACTATATTCGACATTGTATCGTTTATCATGTATGGCAGGTCATTTATATAGACCAGAAACAAAAATGGCCCCAAAATTGATCCTTGCGGTACCCCATTTTAACGTGTGTGCCTGTTGATGTGACGTTTTCAATTTCTACTCTTTGATCCCGATTTGACAAATATGAGCTTACAAAATCAATAGATCTACCTTGAATTCCGTAGTACTTAAGTTTCAGAATGAGGGTGCGGTGGTCCACGCAGTCGAATGCTTTAGACAGATCGCAGAACACGCCTAAAGCATCATGTGCCCAGGCCCCTAAAACGGTTTTAATGAGAGTGGACCCAGCATCCTCTGTAGATCGTCCCCGCGTAAATCCAAACTGATTGTCATGAAATATCCTATTTCTGTTAAAGTGTGCTGCCATTTGATTTAAAACTAGTTTTTCAAAAATTTTGCTTAAGGTTGGTAGCACAGATATTGGCCTATAATTTGATGCATTATTTAGGCAACCAGCTTTAAAAATGGGTACAATTTTGCTGGATTTCATGAGATCGGGAAAAGTGCCCTCTGCGATGCAGGCATTAAATATTGAAGCCAAAATTGGCGCAATATTAGTTATAACAGATTCGACGGCTTTCGTTGACAATCCCCATAAGTCCTCAGTTTTTTTAACTACTATTGTTTTAAATGTTTTAATTATATCACTGTCTGTCACAAAACTAAATTCAAAGACAGGTACATGTAAATCGACATTTTTCTTTAAGAATGCCTCTGCTGCTAAGGGAGACGATGGAAGGTGATTAGTAGTCTCTATTGGAATATTAGTGAAAAAGTTTTCGAGGAAATTTGCGACTACAGACTTATCTGAAACTAGTTTGTCATCGATATTTAAACTAATTGCACTGTCACTGAATCTACCATCACTAGTTTCAGCATTAATTATTTTCCATGTCGTTTTTATTTTATTATTCGACTTTTTAATTTGGTCACTAATATAAGCAGCTTTTGCTTGCGTACAAACCTTTTGA
The DNA here is from genome assembly GCA_947459985.1 of Diloba caeruleocephala. Lineage (NCBI taxonomy): Eukaryota > Metazoa > Arthropoda > Insecta > Lepidoptera > Noctuidae > Diloba > Diloba caeruleocephala. The sequence goes on along the minus strand of OX381616.1, from coordinate 1,005,311 downwards.
CGTGACAACGTCTTATAAATTGGTTTGCCGGGTGACACTTCAAGAAACTTCGTTACGCTCCGCTCACGTTATGCGCTCACAATGAGAGCGAGTGAGAGGCACGCGTCCCTTCCACTCGGGCATGGTTAGCCCGCCTAAGAGCGAGAGAGACAGACATAAAAAGTGAAAGGCACGCGTCCCTTCCACTCGAGCACAGTTAGCCCGCCTAAGAGCGAGAGAGACAGAGCGAGAGAGAGAGAGTGACCACTCAAAGTCGTTGTCACGTAAAACTTTCGCCCGTATACCGACTTTACAGGCAACCAATTTTTTAAACATTTTAGAATATTTTCTAACGTAGTTATGGAAATCAATATTAGGTATATAAGACTTTTTGTCATATAATTCGTATAGGACATCCCTACTGCGTCTTATACCCTTTGTTGCCCAGACACTGAACGTTAATTTTGGTTTTACATGAATTTTATTTACTTTGCATGCTTTCTGAAACTCATTACATAGTGTATTAAATAGGGTACGGTACATTTCATTGGGATTGGTATAATGCGGCTTTAGAGTATGAAGTTGAGAAGCTAGATTTTTACTAAAATTTTCTAGACTTCTTTTGGTTAAATTTCTACAATGTATTATTTTGTGCCCTTTAACTGCATTAAAGCGTGGAACAGAGGTGAGGTGGTGCTCTTCTTCAAAAAGGGTGATAACACCCTATTGAAGAATTATAGACCCATCTCACTTCTGAGCCATGTTTATAAGCTGTTTTCAAGGGTCATCACGAATCGTCTCGAGCGCAGGTTTGATGACTTCCAGCCTCCCGAACAAGCCGGTTTCCGAAAAGGTTTCAGTACCATAGACCACATCCATACGCTGCGGCAGGTTATACAGAAGACCGAGGAGTATAATCTGCCACTATGCTTGGCGTTTGTGGACTATGAGAAAGCCTTCGATTCGATCGAAACCTGGGCAGTGCTGCAATCTCTGCAGCGGTGCCAGATTGACTATCGGTACATTGAAGTGTTGAAGTGCTTATACAGAAACGCCACCATGTCGGTCCGAGTACATGAACAGAGCACGGGGGCAATTCCATTGCAGAGAGGTGTGAGACAGGGGGACGTCATTTCCCCGAAACTGTTCACCGCTGCAATGGAGGATGCCTTCAAGCTACTGGAGTGGAAAGGATTCGGCATTAACATCAATGGCGAGTATATCACTCACCTTCGATTTGCCGATGACATCGTAGTCATGGCAGAATCGCTGCAAGAGCTCAGCACAATGCTCGATGATCTCAACAGAGTTTCCCAACAGGTGGGCCTTAAAATGAACATGGGCAAGACAAAAGTCATGTCAAATGTCCATGTCGTGCCCACCCCAATATCCGTTGGGAGCTCTGTTCTCGAAGTTGTTGACGAGTATGTCTACCTAGGACAAACTGTCCAGTTAGGTAGGTCCAACTTCGAGAAAGAGGTCAATCGTCGAATCCGACTCGGCTGGGCAGCGTTCGGGAAACTTCGCAACGTCTTTTCGTCAACAATACCGCAATGCCTCAAGACGCAAGTCTTTAACCAGTGTGTGTTACCAGTGATGACATATGGAACAGAGACGTGGTCACTCACAATGGGCCTCATAAGAAAGCTCAAGGTCACTCAGCGAGCTATGGAGAGAGCTATGCTTGGTATTTCTCTACGAGATCGAATCAGAAATGAGGAGATCCGTAGAAGAACTAAAGTTGTCGACATAGCTGAAAGGATTAGTAAACTGAAGTGGCAATGGGCAGGGCACATTGCTCGTAGAACTGATGGCCGTTGGGGCACAAAGGTTCTCGAATGGAGACCGCGCACCGGAAAACGCAGCGTGGGACGACCTCCAACGAGGTGGACAGACGATCTGGTGAAGGTCGCTGGGAGTCGTTGGATGAGAGCGGCATGTGACCGCTCGTTGTGGAAATCTAAGAGGGAGGCCTTTGTTCAGCAGTGGACGTCCTGTGGCTGATATGATGAACTGCATTATAGTTTATTTTAACAATCTGGCACTTATGAGTATGTATCATTGACACTGTCACCAAATAAAATGGAAATTAAGATAAGTAACTTTCTTTTAGTTATCTTACAATTTCTACAAAGTATGTGCTAATAAAACTACTAGGCTGCAGTTAACATCGAAAGAATAATTGCCCAAAGACTCGTTAAGCACAAGTCGCGAGTTGGCCCTGACCTGGCCGACAGCCAGTATGGCTTCCGGCAGCGGCGGTCCACTATCGACGCGATTCCTCGCGTCCGCTCGCTGTCGGAACAGGCAGTGTCCCAGCGGGGTGGAAGGGTCGCGAGCGCGCTTATTGGGAAATCAGTGTGCTCATACCGAGCGACCCCGGGAAGACAGCGGTGTGCATATGGCCACGTGCCGCTGTGTGCGCAGCACAGCGTATAGTGAGGCTTCGGGGGAATCTTTTACAATCCCCTCGAAAATTGTCTCATCCCCTCCGAGATGTGCCTAAAGGCGTGGCACCAATGGGTGGCTCTAGATGGAGATTATTCAAGTTCCTGGAGCCTCCCTTCGGTGCCGACGATGATCACTCGGGTGGTTTTAGCCAGTAGGAGTCCGGCATGCCCCTTCGCCCTTTCCCGGGGCGAAGGAAGTAAATGAGGTATTACCACCGGATCAATAATAAAAAAAAGGCTGCATTTAGTAAATAACATTATCTTTTACGTAACTATATCACGTACATTATTTTTCTTTTTTTTAGTTAAGAACAGATGGGCAGTACTATGAAAGTTCATTGTTTTACTCCGGATCTCAAAAATGGCAGGTTTATGGAAAATTTGGATGAATTAGTCGTATTTCAATATGAGGATAAGAATTCTTAAATAAAGACAACTGAATTACAAACTTAAGCATTGGTATATTTGTTAAGACTTATTTAATAACAAAGTTATCTTGGTTTTGTCATATTCATAACGCGTGTTATTAGTTTAAATAAACATACGCACTAGTTCGCGATACTGTTCTAAAAATAGTAGTGCCGTGTGGTTTCCAGTAAACCGTGTGGTTTTCGGTATGCCGTTTGATTTCCAGCGTGCTGTATGCTTTTCTGACAAATAAAATGCCTCGTGCTCTCTTCCAGTCGGTGACGCAATGCATTTCTTAGATGATTATATTGCATATTATGTACAGTATAAGCAATGAGCAGTGCGACCATACTCAGAGGCATTTTATTCTCACATTTATCTCTCCGACGACTCTCTCAAATAACGACGATTAAATTACTTTGAAATAAAGAAGAGCCTACTCTTCGTCTTGCTTCAATTTCTACTAAATCCGTTTAATGAAGTCTAATAAAACAAAACTTCATCTATTTTTAACCGATTTCAAAAAAGGATTAGGTTTTATATTTAATGCGTATGGTTATTAATGTATGCAGTTACATGGATTTGTCTGAGATTTCTGAGTTCATTACTGTGATTTTTTATTTATTTAGTAGTAGCAGCCCGTGAATTAGTCCTATTTATTTTTATTGTCTTTGGTTCAGTTTTGTAATTACCAGCTTCAAGTATCGATGTACTCTTTTAGTCACTTAGAAATTAGGGGTAAACGAAATTGTTATTGAACTGTTTATTTCATAATTTAGACTATGCTAAGTTGCATAATGCGAACCATATTTTCTTTATTTGTACGTACGTGGAGATTTCTTCATGGACTTCCTCCGCCCATAGAGGGTGAAGGGTCTTGCCGTACTCTTACACGGATTTTCTCTGGGTTCACTGCGCTAGGCTCATGGGTAGCACTCTTGCGTTAGTCCGATAAATCTGGCAGTGCCGCTAGAGGGATGGACCTCCCCAAGTCTACTGCGCACAGACTACTATTACAGAGCCTGATGAGAGCATTGTTTGTTTTGAGACTCGGGATATTCTGCTACGGATTTAGAGAGTGGTTATCGCCTCCCACTCTCCCTCCAAAGCCCCTTTCTACGAGTTTAACACTTCACAGGACATCACCGCACTCCAGCAGCTACCACTGCTGACCTTATTCAGAACTATGTAGCAGTCTTTCAGTGCTTGTCACTGCCAACCTTATTTACAAGGGGATGGCCCAGCTTCTTCCACGCTATGCACTCCACCAATGTGTGTAACATCGTGTCGTTGTCACAGAAGGCATAGTGTTATATATAATATGAGACAGGAAACTGCTGAAGCAGGCGTGCCCCAACAACACCTGTGGCACGTGAAGAAGCTGTGCCTCCTGCCAATTCACTCCCGGAAAATAAGCTGGATCACATTAATCATATTTAGGCAGCAGATCGGCCCTCTCCCAATCCCGCTCTGCGGTCTACATCTCGAGCATGCACCCTCATAAAAGGTGGCCACTGCATTCCAGTTTTCGTGCTCTGCCAACATAGTCGACACTACGACCGACAAAGAGAGATCTTGCCCAATCTGATCAACCAGGATCCGCCTTTCGGCAGCCCACGCAGGGCACGCCTCGAGTATGTGCTGTGCAGTATCCTGCCATCACAATGTTGGCATTATGCTGTGACCTCACATCCTACCCTGTCCTCTCCTGCCGCTCCTACCAGGTACGCACAGAAAAAACCATACCCAGTGAACACCTGCGTCAAGCGGTACGTGACGCACTCGCTCCTTCTGAGCCAGGCTCCGAAGAATAGCAGGACGGCCTCGACGATGCGCTTGGTCGCAAACTGAATCCACAGGCGGTGACGCCAATTTCCAAGTGCGTGCCGCCGAGCTAGCTACCTCAGCCTATCAAAAGCTCCTGGACGCGCCTTCACTGCTCGGATCGTGGGTGAAGGCAAAAGAAGGCGGTTGCGGTCCCCGTCCATACTCGGCCTTATATAGGGCCATGGACCACTCTACCCTGACCTCTTTTCTCTGAATCAAGAACAAATTGTAACTGATATTTGCAGTTTTTTGTACAAAGTTTTTTTTGTATAAATCGCACAAGTTAAGATGAGATACATACATACACTATTAGAATAAAAAGAGCGTATTTTTTACAATGGCGAAGAACCTATAAGAACGCATCATTTAAAGTAAAGTGGAAAAGATCAATGATTGATTTCTTTAAATCAAGTTATGCTTCACTCATAACGGGTAAATTGAAAGAAATTGTCGAAGAAACTTACATCTACGCTGGTGCCATTATGGTGTTTAACATCGGTCATGGCCAGGATCGCAACGCCCATGCTGCTACGTGCCAGAAATAATGCTATCATGCAGAAGCTCATACAGATCATCTGGATATGTCGGATACCGAAGCCATGATCTGGAAATAATAGCCATGAGTTTAAAACTTCAATTAACATTCAGCTGTATCTCATCAGACTAAAAACATAGCTAAAACAAGGAACAATGCCTAGTTTATGAAAAATACAGAGTATTTATAGGATGAATTTATTTGGAGATACAATTAAAATAAATCAAACATCTCCAGACAGTACTGAAGCTACTGGATATGTTAGTTTTATGGTAATTAACGGGAAGTTACTTTGAATAACTGCAAACTGATGTAGCGAGATCACTCCATTTGTGAGGTAGATTTACGTTTATCCTCTCCCGTCTCTTAATTTAGTTTAGAGCTGCTACACACTAAACTTTCTGTGTCATTATAATTAACAAAATTGCAAATAGTAAGGTTCTGTTACATTAATCATTGGATTCCATATCCAACTTGAAACCGTTTTCACAATCGAAGTTATACCTCTTAACTTCAATTGTTCCACGCACGAACCTTGAATAGAAGCGGCGTTCGGTGGAGAGGACTTGTGTATGATGAAATCTATCCAGTGATTAGTGCCTAAATGCAATATATTATGTTTGGCAGTCGCTGATTTGCTAGTCTGATAGATGTGCAACATTGTCAAAACTTCAACTTATTCAAAGGTAATTTCACTTTATTTCCCGTTTTTTTATTATAATTATTATCATGCAATGCGAAAGTTTAAACGTTAGTAATGTTACTTTCAGTTTTGAAATGTATTGAAAAGTTCGTGGTAGAAATAATTTTAAAAGGATTCAACCGAAAGAATCCATATAATTATATTATCATCATCAATCTACAGCTTGTATTATCCCACTGCTTGTAAAAGTCTCCTTCGTCTCTTTTGTGCCAATCTTCTGTTTGTTTTTTATCGCATCCACGTCCTTTCTGCAACTGATTCTAAATCGTCGAACTGCCAACGACTCGCTTTCCTTCTGTTGTTAACTACTCTATAAGGGCTAACTGCCATCACTTCGTATTTCTTGAAAGCATAAGCTATGGTAGCTAGATAAAGATTAATTACCTACAAAAATAATATTTAAAGTTAACTCTAAAGTAGTTTAATCAACAGCAATGCATCTTTTAATTGAATCTAGACGTAAATATCACTAACACCAATTAAACTACAGGATCGTGGAGCTATCTTAAAATAAAGCTTATGTTATTTTTATGTAATTCCTCCAATACAGATAAAGATATCTAATAACAGATATCAAAGAAAACAGGAACCAATATGAATTGATTCGTTTTTTATTACTCAGTATTGTGCAGCGGTCATGTATTGGACTTCCTATTATAAACTAAGCTTCATTGAATTGACTCATATCGTTCGTGATCTACTTAATAAATATATTACTGTTTCTGTGAACTTTATTCATTATGTGCCATATAAATACATTTAACCAAATAACTTGCATTAGACTTCAATCTATCTTGGGTTAAATCATCATACTTTGGTATCCTTAAACTATATGAATCTTGATGTATGCATAGAGCATGTGGACGTTGTACGATACGGCATAATATTGCACGAACTTCAATTCTATCCATGCCATTTTATTCTGTACTATATTCGCAAAATGAATTGTTGATTTAACCGGAGGATAGGCAACAGTACACTTCAGGTATTTTTACAACTCAACTGTGATCGTCAACCCACCTGCCAAGCGTGGCGATTATGGCAAACACCCTAATGAGTACACTTTGGGGGAGGCTTATCCATTAAAGTTTAATGTGTTGCCAATGGGGTTGAGTTTTATTGCGTGCTTTCTTGTGATGGTTTAAAATGCCTATCTCTCAACACGATTCAGTCCAATACTAATTCCACTTTTTTAGTTTACAGCCTCGCTATACTGGACAATTTATTCAGCCTATTCGTTGAAGTTAAAAATCAGGATGACTTTTAAAACAGTTCTTAATCAATAATTGCACACAAAATCCTACAACAGTTTAAATTATATTTACGTGTTCTGTGTCATAAATATTGGCAAATCATAAAAATGTAAAAAACGATAATCCACCTTTTTATCTGACTTTGATGGAAGTAAGTAATTATCTTTGATGAAAATAAGTAATTTATTTATTTTCTCACCACAATAATAAACAAAGAAGTTGCAACAGAATACAATATTGCCCAGTTACAGTATTGTTCAAATTTACTGTGGGAGACTGGTGCCTAAGCTAGGCCGAAGCCTGTGTTTCAGGTCACCAGGCCTTCCATAAGTCCAGAAGTCCAATTTTGCTCTTTCATAATCTGTGCCATTTATTGTTTTTCCATTTACTTCTTCTACGTGTATGTGACTCTATCAAGTTGATTCCTATTGTTAAAGTTTTCTTGATGAATACTCTCCAATACGTTGATATAACTCAGGCCCTTTATAACCCGGTTATCATCTTGCACCCCATGAATGCTCACTTTCGCTGCAGAAAACATCCTGATATAACAATAAACTCGCTGATCTAATAAAATGTGTATACTATGGCTTTGATACACCCAATATTGGCGATTATTCAAAATGTGCATTTTAAATATCTCTGTTTTGCTTTGAAACTTGACGTTTTTGAAGTACTTCTTCTTCTTACTGTGCAAAAAGGAGGTATTTTATAAGTTATTAATATGGAAATTTATTCGTTGATACAGAAATAGCCTGCACTGCTTTTAGTGCTTCTGGTATTCATATCACGTCACAGTGATTCACAATACATTTGTTGGATTATTCGACACGTTTCTGTTATTTATTTAGGAAGATATGTAATCCTTTTTCACTATTTGTTTGGGACCTTGTAATCGATTCCTTGGGACTACACAACTTTTGGATGAATAAAGTGTTGTCTGCAGTATTTTATTGGTTTTAACGTTATGATTTCATGTTGGCGTTTTATTATATTACTGTAGATTAGAATTATATCATAGTTTCATAACCGTAAAGTTTTTGAGCCATCCCAGCCCCCGTGAGTCTTTCAAAAGACCAGGGCCCTTCTTATATTAGATAAAATTAACCCGTTAAAGAGAAACAATAACTACTTTATGAATTTACTCACACTTCTGTTATTCCTGAAGGTTTTTTAAATTACCCTCCAGTTCTGGTTACATTTTGTTAAATTTAAAATAAAGCTATATTCTCAGAGTGAAAACTAAGATAAAACGATATATATGAAAAATAAATACCTACTCAGATGTACAGGGAGAAATTAGGAAATTAATAAAAAAGTTTAAAACGAGTATACACAATTACTATGAATACACTAAAATGCTTAATAAAATTCAATAATTACATTTGACGGTGAGTCCCTCCGAGGCTTTCCTAGCGTTATTTTCTTTAATTCCTTCAGTCATGTTGAATGTCAACTCCTCACTTCACTCCTCAGCGATGAATGAAAACCCAGGAGGAGTGTAACTATTTATTAATATTAAAAGACCATTGCCTTCCTTCAAAGAAATATTAAGTGTGTGTTTTGAATGATAAGGTTCGTTTTCGAATCATGGCATGATTGGAGCAGTTGAGACTATTCTGAGTGACAACTGTTAAATATTCTTATCTAAATATCTACAATAGAGGAATTAGGTCTAAATAAACATAGTGATATGCATTTTCTCAAGCTAGTATATAGTTTTGTTGAATTACTTAATAATTATGAAATGCGTAAGATGTTTTGACTTGTGATTTTGATTAACGAAAATTAATTTTGTTTCTATTTTTTATTTATTTTTTCATTCAAAAGTTTGCTGGAAGAAAACTCAATGTTGAGTTAAGCTCGCTTTTGTACATCATGTTTTATTTTATTTAACAATAATTCTGTTTTATGTTGTACAATAAAGAATAAGAATAAGAACGACTGACATTCGAGTAACAACTTTGCTACATTGTGATGATATTTGACCAAAAAAAGAAAATCTGACTTGCATTTGAAATGGAAGCCTATATCATTAGAGGACTTTACAGTGAAACTTGTATGTGGAATACATGTCTGTAAACGCACCAACGACATAGGAGAAATCCTAGTGTGGGGCAATGTATTTAAAAAAAGCACGATTCGAATATATTCAATTTACAGAGACATACTTTAATTTGCGACTATGAATAAATAGATAATCTCTTCCGAAATTGCTATCACCTGCGGAATCTACTCATACATTATAATGTTTGCTTAGCGCTACCGTTCCATTAAAAAGTACACGCAAGTTTTTTTTTTGTTAATAAACATAATCTTTTTATGCCTCGGATATATACGGATCTCAAGGATTAGCTCATTGTTGCAAAAGAGTTTTTCTTTTTTGAGTAAAGAGGCACCAATGGATGGCTCTAGATGGAGATCATTCTAGTTCTTGGAGCCTCCCTTCGGTACCGAAAATTACCACTCAGATGGTTTTAGCTGGCAGGAGAATAGAGCCTCCGCCCTTCCCTGGGGCAGAGGAAGTACATGATGTATTTCCACCAGATTAATAAAAAAGTGCCCTTAGGTGTCTGAACCCAGAGTTCCCTTAGTTGCCTTAGTTGGTCGATCAAAGATGGGACGCCAAATTCTAACGGCGTATTAATAGAAAAATCCGCTCCTAGTTATAAAGACGCACTAAGCCGAAATCGGTGCCGTATCTTGCACACCCCAAGCATCTTGCATCAGTATCCTCCCTGTCGACATCACAATATGATGCTTTTTAGGGGGACAATCTTGTGAGTGTCTTTTGTTCAGACACCGTTGTCACTATTTATTTCTCTGAAGTTTCATTCCATAAAACACACATTTCTGTAGGCACGATCTGTAGCATGACCATTTCAAAGTCTTCTCTTCCGAAGATAGACAACGCACTCTCTACACGTCTCGATATCTCTTCTTCCCGATCATGAGCCGACATGAAGACTCGGCTGTCTTCGTAGACATAGACATGGAAAATCCTTTCCATAGCGACGGAATGCCGCTAGTGACGTAGAAATTCCATTCAATTCTAATCATTCATTGCGTTTTATTACTAAAAAAAAAGTTGAACAATTGATTTAAATACTCTTTATCGTACACGAAAAATTGTCACAGAAGTTTTAAATTAAGTAAAAGTACAATAGGCGGCCTTATCGCTATTCGCAATCTCTTCCAGGCAACCTTAGCATGGAAAATGGTTGCTACACTTTTTAAGCAGAAGTCAATACAAAAACGCTTATTGTCAATTTTATCTGTGGTATTATTTTAAAGTTTCAAACTTCATTAGACCCAGGAAAAGTTTGCTATATCTATTGTGTTTCTTCTGAAGTGAAAATGAATAATGGCAACACAAAAGTAGCTCATATTACTAACAACCTAGCCTACTTGCTACGTAATATCTCATCAGAATAAAAGTTACTCTGCTATCGGTCTAAGGTAGAGTGCAGTTGAGACTTTTGAAGACCATTTCCTTGCATTGCGGTATTGTTGACGTAAAGACGTTGCGAAGTTTCCCAAACGCTTTTACCACTCAGTTGGCAATTAAGCGTACGGCCTGCTACGTTATCATAATTTCGGCCGAATAAAGTCCACTGCTGGACACAGGCCTCCCCCAAAGATCACCATACCGATATGGGTGTGTTGTGTTCGTACTGGGGGGTTTTGCCATAACCGCCACGCTTGCCAGACGGGTTGGCGATCGCAGTTGAGTTGTTAATGTACTCGAAGGATGCTGCTGCCCATCCTTTTACGACACCCTCGGGGTTTGATGGGTTGGTAACGGCACGCGGCTACTATGTAATACTTACTTAGTATTCCATCCAAAATGGGGTCTAAAAGTTTGAAAACTTATCTTCAAAACAGGTTGTTGTATAAAATGTTGGTATGGTGGATTGGATGGTGGTTGGATGGTGGTTGTATGGTGGTTGGATGGTGATTGGATGGTGTAAAAACAAAAAGATAATAATTATTACATTTTTATTAATGTTTGAATCTTATAACACTACTTAAAAATTACCAAAGATCTTACTTAGTTCTTAAAATTAATTATAATATTAATTTAATACAATATGTAATACTTATACTCAACATTAAAGTGTCATTCTATGCTACCTTTATTAAAAGTCACAATTCCCGAATCATCTATGCAGCTTCATTACACCGAAGCTTTTTTCAACTCATAATTTATTTTTATTTTATAGGTACTGTAATGACCCTTTGTGTTAACTGGCGTCTTCAATTGTTTAATTTGCTAAATGCTTGTCGGTCCATATAAAACAATCAGATACGTGAACTGAAGGACATGACGAAGATGGATATAGACAGACTTGACGATGACATTTTTATAAGTGCTCTTCTACACAAAAAATTGGTCAGTAGCAGGGCAGTAGCGGCGCGTGCCCACATAGCTTTGTAATATGCTGTCATGTATGAGATGGACGGACGGCCAGGTGGTTATTCTTAAAATAACTAAACTATTTTCCCTTCTCAATTCTACTATAACGTAGTTTTGATAAAATTATCGTTTACTATACTAATTCGATTGGGTTCCGTCACCGTCGGCTTCTGCGGCCTCTTGCCACCACCTGAAATAATTTATAGCTATAAGTATCGATCATTATACAAGAATTTTCAGTCATAATGAATTATTTCCATTGTAGACAATCATATTAATCGTAAAGTGTTTCATCTAAACGGTGTACAAGAAACAATCAGGAATTTGCTAGTAAGTTCCCGAGACCAAACTTGCAATTCACGTGATACTTTTCGTTTCTATTTCCTTCCCGGTCAAGTATAGGCCACCTCTCTCCACATAGGACCATTGGTGTTGTAGAAGCCGACTAAGGGTTGACCTAAATGATATGAGAATGAGATGGGCACCAACATCCTTCCGTGTGCTAAATAACAAAATACTGAGATCACTAATCTGTCTGCCAAGCGGGGCAGTATGGAAAATATGACCGCTCAAAAGAAATGAAGCGAAACGAAATAAAATAAAATAATGAAAGAAATGAAACTAATTTGTTCTGTATAAAATAGAGCAAAATTGTTTATAGGAGGTTAAATAGTAATCAGTGTGGTGTCCGGATAAGAATATAGCGCCACTCCATCTCCTCCTGTGGATGCCGTAAAAGGCGACAAAGGGAATCTAAACCAGATGGATGGATGGGCAGCAGCATCCCTTCTGTGAAACGGTAGCCATACTGCGCTCACCAATCCGGCCTGCCAAGCGTGGTGAGTATTGGCAAATACCCCCCAAAATAATGACACTGTTGTGAAAATCTATGGGGGAGGCCTTTGTTCAGCAGTGGACGTCTAAATGGCTGATATGATGATGATGATGATGAAATAGTAATTTTTCTATTTAGTCACAGAGTGAGATGTGAAAGCAACAATATTTTGATTCTATACTTTGCTATAAATTTACGTTATATATATATATTTATAGCAATAAGAATCAAAATTACTGAATTCAATCTATAGTAAGTAATAAGTATCAAAACGAGAATTTTAACATATCAGTGTTGTTTTTTGAAAGTTGTTATTTTCCTGTCTATAATAGTAATAATATTCAACAAAGGTAGTGTAACCAGATTTGTTTAAAAAAGTGTATTAATAAGATTTGTGTATCACACAGATAATAAATAAATATGTAAGAGCCGAAAAATATTTTGTGCAGATGAATAAGGAAATACATTATATTCATATGGTTATGGTGGCAACTTACCACCCATTAATAATTTTTGGAGCGTAGAACACGGCGCATCGATCAGAATGCTCAGGATGAAGGCGAACACGAAGGACAGCGATAAGTCACCCATGAACCTGTAGAACTGTGAACAGTAATAACACTGGTTAATAACGTAAGTCGTGACGTTGAGAACAAATGTATCAGCAGATCAGAATTGATATTGGCCTGGTCTTTTAGTGACGCAAAAGGCCAGCTGTGATTTGAACTCGCGGCACTGAGTCAATAATCGCAAGTGTCGCGTTCAAGACCCCTGCGCTAGCAGGCTTGTTGACAATGAGCCTTATGACTGATCATGTGGCATAAATTGATAGGAACATACAGATTTTTGTGAACACGTAGACGATGTAGGTACTCACATTATTGCCTTCGGTGAAGTAATACGTCTTCACCCAACTTCCGGTAGCAATGAATATGATGGGCAGGTGGATCAGGTACATAGCGTAGGATAGACGTGCTGGCAACTTCCAGATTTGCAGCGAAAGGAACCAGTTTATTGGACCTGGGAAGCCAAGATTTTATTTTATCTACAACAGTTACATAGACTCTAGTATGGAAAAACACTTCTGTAACCTGTATGTGACCCATGTGACATTTTTAATAATAATAAGACATTGTATTTATTCAGATCAATTTAATATAATTTCTATAATGGCACGCATAATAGTATTTTACATTACGTGCATGAATAAGCTCCCTTTATAACGAATTCTCTTAATCCACCCAACTCATCAAGTCACAATAAAGAAATCATGGTTGCAGATAATGAAGAAATAATATATTAATAGCCTCTCCAGTATTAAGCCTTATTTGCTCATATAATCTATATTTCTACGTGGATTTACATGGTAGGGCTATGAAATAAGCGTCTATATGACATATAGCATTGAAGCATGTTGGATGTCCAGTGCAGAAAATAATTCTCGCCTATTTTCTTGACAAGTTTAAAGTAACTGCACCCTTTGGCGTGAAAGATTAGAGTCTGTCAATGTCAATTTTTACCAGATCCATCAGAAACATGAGCTAGGAATGTTACAAAGAGCCTAACGGTGCATTGGTTTATAAACACGTTTGTGTATTCAGCCGTAAGTCTATTGCAATTTTAGGGGCCACATCCAACCCGCAAGAAAGTAAGCGTCAATTAAACAGCCATTTGACTAACAGCTTTGCAGTTTTGCTGACGTAACGAGGTTGCTATTAAAAAGTTCGCGTGTACCAACCCATATATTATTTTGATGGATTTGTAATATTTAATTGTTAGTTTTAGAACTTGGTATTGTGAGTAATGGCTGGTTAAAGTGAAATGTGAAATTGGGTAATAAGTGGGGAAGGGCACGGTTTTACATGTTAATAATACCTATACACGTCCTTAGTACGGATTTTTTTGTCATACTGATTTAATTTCTATGGAAATTGTACAATGAACTATTTGAATTGCAACATTATATTTGCATGTTTGCACTCATTATTATTTTAAGATTTATTTATAATAGAAGATCATCCTTATTACATTTCACAACACATCTGATTTATAAGGTTGGTTTCCTTAAAATTACTGCTAGAGTAAACTGTTCTTCTGTTATCCTCTTACAAACCTAGAAAAGACGTGCTTACCTCCATAGCCTTGCACACATGCGAAGATAAGCCAGCCCAAGCCAACAGCCCAGATTGGTCGCATGTAGGCGTTGAGGAAGTTGTCAAATAGCTGGGTCTCGTGGTCGATTTGCAAAACAGGGTAGATGGAGAAGATGCAGAACGCCATCATGGCGAAAGACAGAAGCCATAGGATGGTAATGTTAAGCTGCAATATTTTGATAATGTAAATACAAATACAAGTTTATCAATAAAAAGCCACTAGGCACGGTAGTATTGTTGTGGATAGCGAAGTCAACATAAAGTATTCGGTAAGTGTGTTTGAAAAACTTGAGGCGTGAATTGTTCGATTTTATCTCATTTTAAGGTTTTACTTTGGAAATCAAAGTCAGAGTCTCATATAAGGTACACTGAACTTGATACCAACAAAGGAATAACAAAAATCTATAATACACGCGATCTAATCCGTTTAAAATTGTTTTATTATAATGTGTAATAATCGCGAAAACCTAAGACATTACTACCAACAAAGAGATTGCAATTTCTCAATTTTAAATAGCATTGTTTCTAAATGGGTAACTTACCCTTACCTTATCCGTGTGGTGTCCGGATTAAGAATATAGCACCACTCCATCTCCTCCCGTGGAGGTCGTAAAAGGCGACTAAGGGATTCTAAACTAGAGGGATGGGCAGCAGCGTCTTTTCTGTGGAACAGTAGCCATTCTGCGCTCACCAACCCAGCTGCCAAGCGTGGTGAGTACTGGCAAATTCCCCCCACTATGATGACACAGTTGTGGAAATCTATGTGGGAGGCCTTTGTTCAGTAGTGGACGTTGTATGGCCGATATGAGGAACTTACCCTTGATATTCTGATCTTCTTATCCTTGCACAAGTACAGCAAATAGCCGTAAACCATGCCGACGAAGAACGGAGGCGCTCTTGCCAGGGTGTTGAAGTAGTAAATTTTTACGTAGTCGGAGAATTCAGTGATGCGACTGCAAGAAAACGTTTGTTACATCTTGATCTAACACTAATATGTAATATTTTATTTTTACGTTTTTCAACTCAGCTTTTGTTTGTACTGTTTGACGTTGTATGACTGTAAATAAGTTGACGAATTTTTTTAAGAACCTGAAGTGTTGATCTTACTTGCCAAAATGTTTACACAATCCATCGCATCAAGAAGTTGGTCTCTTATTGAAATCTACATAAATATATTGTTCAACACTTGTGAGGAACGGAACTAGTACTCAGAGAAAGTGCACATACTTAAGTACATAACAAGTAAATAAACAGATGAAACTTCCTAAATACCTTGGATTAGCCAACGCAGCGGAGAAATTATTCAAAAAGCTGTACAGTGAAGACGAGACGAGTGACAGAAGCATGATGGCAGTCAACACGCACCACGCAATTTTTCCTCGCCCAAACATGAAGACCAGGATTATAGGGCAGATGATGTACAGTTGCATATCTACAGATAAGTACCAGGTCTGGGGTAGGCACTGAAAAAACATATGTTTTTATTTAAAACGGTGAAAAAGACTAAATACTCACTGCACACCTTTCAATTAAACGCAGCATTGTATGGGTTGCAGTTCAAAATGTTTCAATCCAAATTTCTGATCGCTTAAAACGAGTCCACATGTGGTTTTTAACTGTCGTGACATTGTAATCTCAGATAAATGGTATATAGCGACCTTTCACTATGAATATTCATAATAATTCTGCGAAAAACTTTAAAACCAGGGTCAAGTACATGAGATACTTACAATTTCAAGAGGGTTCACATAATTCTGAACATGAAGCAGCGCAGACCACCAGTATGTTCTGCAGTTCTCCGCTGCATGAGCTGGGTTAACCCAGTAAGGTCCATCAGACACATGGTTGAAGAGAGAAGCCTGGAGCAACACAACGGTGGCCAGAAGTGGGAACATTCGAAGAAATCGGTTCAGATAAAACAGGTGGATTGTTCGGACGAAACGTGCTGTAAAAAAAGTAAAATGTGTTAGCATTAAAATACTGTTGTTGCTTTACTGAGTTCTTTTTTAGACTCTGTCCCACACTTGGATTTCTTCTGTGTCGTGGGTGCGCTTACAGACATAAATTCCACACACAATACACCCAGACCCGGAACTACTACCTGCAGATCGTACAAATATTTGTTTCGTGTGGGAATCGAACCCACGACCAGGAGGGCAGCAGTCGACTGTATCAGCCACTGCAGCAACCGAAGCGAGGACTATATACCGTAAAGACTCTTCACGTCGTAATTAATTGACTATCCTAAAAAGGTTATGAATGACAGTATCTAAATGTATTTATATCTTTCCTAGTTGGTTTGGTCGCGTGATACTAATGAACACTCTCTTTGCAATGACTCTTATATTTAATTAATCAAATTTGACGGAAAATCCCGTGAATAGTCCACTCATTATAAAAAATCTGCG
Organism: Diloba caeruleocephala; assembly: GCA_947459985.1. Taxonomy (NCBI): domain Eukaryota; kingdom Metazoa; phylum Arthropoda; class Insecta; order Lepidoptera; family Noctuidae; genus Diloba; species Diloba caeruleocephala. Next base: position 988,343 of record OX381616.1, on the reverse strand, counting down.
AGGGTAAAGTTGTGTGATCTAGTAGAAGTTAGTAGTACATGTTTAAAGTAATTTATTGTAGTAGTTCATCATTTTGGCCGAATAAAGTCCACTGCTGGACATAAGCCTCCCTCAAAGATCACCACAACGATCGACATCGGCGTGTTGTGTGCTCATTGGAGGGTTTTGCAATAATCGCCACGCTTGGCATGCGGGTTGGCGACCGCAGTTGAGTTGTTAATGTATTCGAAGGACGCTGCTGCCCATCCTCCGGCTAATCCCGTAGTCGCCTTTTACGACACCCACGGGAGGAGATGGGTTGGTGCTATTCGTAGCCGGCACCACACGGCACTAGTACGTATGTAGTAGTTACTCAAGCATTATCCAAGATAGATAAGTCTGGAAAATTACAGACTGGAAAACGTGTGCCAACGCCGAATACCAGACATCTAAATAAATTTTGTCAACAAATATTATGTTTTTTGATACCCATATCAGAGTGAGTTTGCTTTTATGGTGTAATTAGCTGCTACTATCTAATAGTTCATAATTATGATAACATCAATCACTTTAAAACTGTGATTAGTTTTTAATCCTTAATGGATATCTTGATAAAAATTTGCACATAAATAACGATAGTGGATCACATTGCGTGTCGTAAAACGAGACACAATTCAAAATCTATTGTGTCTGCACGGCTGTCGGCAATTGACACGCGAGAAGTTAAAAAACTGTTTGTAAACTAGTATATTAATACCTTAGTAATGCGATTCAATAGAATCGAATAGAATAGTTGAGGTTACACACATTTACAAAAGATTTCAGAAGCGAAGATTTTCACTCACATTTGGAATGGCAACTTAACTTGCCCTTTCTTACTTTTCTTACTTTCATCTCTCTCCGTTCCTTTTTAGGCTAGTCAATTAATTATGACGTGACGAATCTTTACGGAATATAGTCCTCGCTTTGGTTGGTGCAAAGGCTGATACAGTCGGCTGCTGCGCTCCGGGTCGTGGGTGCGATTCCCGCACGGAACCAATATTTGTATGATCTGCAGGTAGTTGTTCTGGGTCTGGGTGCAATGTATGTGGAATTCATGTCTGTAAAACGCACCCACGACACAGGAGAAATCCTACAGTGGGGCAACGTTAAAAAATAAAATGTAAAAATAACATTTCTATTAAAATTCAAGTCGTTATATTTTTATGGCTTTGACAAATTCGATTTTACTTGCAGTGCGTAATAAACTTTGCATCTGTCCGGTGTCCTACGATATCTCAAGTTTCTTTTCATTTGGTTTTCGGTCTTTTGCTTCTAGGCGGTTATTTTAGGTGAGTATGTCAAAGTCTGCTTTAAATTTATTAAAATTAGAATTATACAATTTTTATTTTAAGCATAATTTGTGGTCTACAATAAAGAGTATCTAAATAAATAAAATTAGAATTCATATGTAAGTGCACTTCAGCATCAGGAAATGTAGAAGAAGTAATCGCAACACTAACAAAACAAAAAAGTAGAAACTTAAGATAACGTACAGAATGACGATATATTTTTCAGGAAATTTGAATTTCTATTTGAAGCAAAATATTTGCTTCGTGTTCTGAGGGACAGACACAATAATAAGCTTGCACTTACTTTTAGAAAGCTTTCCAATAACGGTGTACACGGCGAGTATACCACTAAGCAAGAAGAAGGTATCCACAGTGATTGGCGCTGAATTAATCCATGTGCTTGAGAATTTTGATACCCACTGTAAATGCAACAATAATTTAATGACACATTTTTTGTACACGTTATTGTCCGTATTTCACCGGCTACAAGTAGCATAAACCCATATCATCCCGTGGGTATTGTAAAAGACGACTATTGAATTAACCGAAAGATAGGCAGTAGCATCTTTGGTAGCTTGTTTGTGTGGAAAGAAAGTACTTCTTCTTCTCTTGGATTATGGCTTCTGTAGATCTTCCACAATTTTGCCAATGTCAAGTATAAAGGCAACGTTGTACGGTATTTAGATTAATTTAAAAAAACAACGAAAATAAGTAGTCCGAGAACTTTGACATATCACAAACAACTTTATGTTTTTAGAAGGTGCAAGAAGGAGTTTTATATTAAAGTTAAGCTGGCACATTAACTACCGAGTAACAAGATGCACAAGGTGAAAGTGATGCGAGTCAACCACATGTCCTTCTAGTATATTAAAAACCTAACTACGATCGCCAACCTGCCTACAAGCGTGGCGATTATGACAAAACCCCCAATGAGCACACAACTGACCCAGACCAGTCATTGTGGTGATCTTTGAGGGAGGTCTGCGTCAATACGACTGAAATGATGATGTTATAGGTAAACAGTGTTAAAATAAATGTAGAGGTACTAACCGTAAGAGTATCTCCCACATTATGTATGAAGCCAAGTAGAGTCATGCTGTAAGTGTGTCCTACAATGACCCACATCATGGAGATGGCTCGGATGCCATCAATGCACTCAATAGCGCCAGGTGAAGACTTGAAGGTCAGGAACCGCCGGGTGTTCGTGTAGATAGAAAAGCTGGCGTACAGACTGTTGACGCTTGAAGCAGCTGCGGATCGGATTTGTATATGTAGGTAGGAGACAGTGTATCTTTTGATTAAAAGGGAAAGCACGATGTTTACTAAGTGTATAAAAGTTCTCTTATATATGTATAATGTAAGTTATTCACTATCCCGTGCAAGAGAAAGAGTTACTGATGTCTTTGTAGACAGCAAGCAATTTCTAGGGTAGTTTTTGCCTGGTATACGATAAATTATTTTCTGATAGTATAACCATACAAATGGAGTTTGACCGATTTTTATCCAGCCTCAGGTGCTAAGGAAAGATAACGATCTTTGCAGCAGTGCATATCGTAAAAGGCAACCCAGAGTCTGTTGATTAGATCCTCAGTAGCATTATTTTGTGTGCGTAAACGTAATGCGATACTAATCCACCTGCAACGCAAAATAATAATGGTAAGGTATCCACAGTGATTGGCGCTGAATTAATCTATGTGCTTAAGATTTTTGATACCCACTGTAAATACAACGACAATTTAATTCTACCTAGTTACTCATTGTAACAGCCATTGGGAATTTACGAGGCAAACGTTAAACAATGAAATGAAATGTTCAGCTTATACGGCTGAAATTAATAATCAATCTAATCCAAAATCTTTGGATATGGGATTTAGGATCTATCCGTTATGTGTGTCAAATGAGATCTTTACACAAAAACAAATCATATTCAAAATCTTAAATGTAAAGATTTTGGCTTAGATTGGTTTTAATTTCGGCTGGTAGTTAGTATGATTGAAACCATTAAAGAACCAAAAACATATTTTATGTATTATTACGTACACTATTTGTGTTATGAATTATGATTTATTATGAGTTTTGTAAAATAATATTTCATTTACGGTAAGTAAGCATAATAATCAAGTCATGTTGGTTCCAATGATTGTGAGAGTGGCGTTATCATTTTTGTGTATTTTTTTAAACAACTACGTAGCAACCATATAACTAAGAACGATAGCATATTGCAAATCCCACCAGAATTAGCTTGCCAGGTATAAAGATTTGAACACAGTAGCTGGCTTTACAAGAGGCTGGCAAAAATTGGACTCAAATTATAAATAGGGAGTGTAATCTAAAATAATCCTCAATGAATAAACTCACCTTGTTTTAATATAAAGTTGTGGTAGAGATCGTAACTAGTGCTGCCGATTACTAGCAATCCGATGAAGGAGAAGATTGCTCTGCAAACAAAATATACGTAAAGAAATATACGTTTTCATGGTTTTGCATCATTTGTTTTCTTCTTTCTGTTGTCTAGTCTTGGTAGGTATTTCTTTTTATATGGTTCTAACGTAAACTCTCTCTCTCGTCTTTTTTGACACAATTTCTTTTTTAAGTGGGTTTTACTGACATGAATTCCACATACAATACACCCAGACCCGGTACAACTACCTGCAGATCATACAAATATTTGTTCCGTATGGGAATCGAACCCACGACCCGGAGCGCAGCAGCCGACTGCATCAGCCTTTGCACCAACCGAAGCAAGGACTAAATACCGTAAAGGTTCGTCACGTCATAATTAATTGACTAGCCTAAAAAGGAACGGGAAGAGAGATGAAAGTAAGAAAAGTAAGAAAGGGCAAGTTAAGTTGCCATTCCAAATGTGAGTGAAAATCTTCGCTTCTGAAATCTTTTGTAAATGTGTGTAACCTCAACTAATGCGATTCTATTGAATCGCATTACTAAGGTATTAATATACTAGTTTACAAACAGTGTTTTGACCTCTCGAGTGTCAATTGCCGGCAGCCGTGTAGACACAATTAGATTTTTAAGCGGTATACACCAGTTAGTATGTTACGGAGGCAGCAGCGACTTCGTGTAGAATGCCGACCGCAACAAAGTTGGGAAGATAATGTACTCTACACCCAAGCAACTCCAGTCTCTATCATCAACATCAGCCGAAAGACGTCGACTGTTAAGCAAAGGTCCCTTAGTTACTTACATACAATTGTGTGCCTGTTTTGGGAGAAATTTTCCAGTACTCACTGTATTCTTTCAAAGGAAGAACGCTGCTGCTCATCCCTCTAGTTTAGAGTCCCTTAGTTGCGTTTTACGACATCCATGGGAGGATATGGAGTAGTGCTATTTCCTTATCCGGACACCACACGGGATATGTTTGAAAGATTTAACAACACTACTGTAATCACTGACGGCACGGTTGGTGCAGTGGCTGATTCAGTCGGCTGCTGTGCTCCGGGTCGTGGGTTCGATTCCCACACGGAACAAATATTTGTATGATCTGCAGGTAGTTGTTCCGGGTCAGGCGGCTCTAGTGTGAGCATACGAGGACCTGGAGCCTCCTTTAGGTGCCGAAGATGACCGCCCCAGTGGTTTTAGCCGGTAGGAGTCCGGCATACCCCTTCGCCCTTCCCCGGGGCGAAGGAAGTTCATGACGAATTTCCACTGGGCACCAATAACAAAAAAAAGGTAGTTGTGCCGGGTCTGGGTGTATGGTGTGTGGAATTTATGTCTGTAAACGCACCCACGACACAGGTGAAACCGTAGTGTGGGGCGAAGTTTAAAAAAAAAATTGAAATTGAGATGGACAGGTGACCCAGCACGCCTGAGCCCCCTGTCATCTTTATATGGCGGGGCCTTGGAGGTCACGAGCACGCTTATTGGGAAATATGCGACCCCCGGGAAGACAGCGGTGTGCATGTGGTCACGTACCGCTGTGTGCGCAGCATAGCGCATAGCCAGGCTTCGGGGGAATCCTTTACAATTACCCCGAGAAGTGCCTGGGGGGAGGCGGCCTCTTTACAGTCACCTTCTCTCCACTAGATGGGGTGACCGATTTACAGTCATCCTCTCCGAGATGTGCCTAAAGGCGTGGCACCAATGGGTGGCTCTAGATGGAGATTATTCAAGTTTCTAGAGCCTCCTTCGGTGCCGAAAATGTATACTCCGGTAGTTTTAGTCGGTAGGTGTCCGGCATACCCCTCTGCCCTTTTCCGGGGCGGAGGAAGTACAGAATGTATTTCCACCGGATTAATAAAATTAAAAAAAACGTGACCCAGTAAAAGTAACTAGAGTCGTTGGATGCGGGCGATAAAGAACCTGTCGTAGTGGCAATCTAGTAGGGATGCCTTAGTTCAGCAGTGGACGTCCTTGCGCTGACATGATGATGATTATGATGATGAATCAAGTTTGCCTAAAGAGTCAAATCAATATTAACTTACATCGCCAAATAGTCAGCTACAACAAACGGCTTATCACCAGGCAGCCGGCAGTACTGCTCTTCAAAAGTAAAGTTCAGAAAGGGAACCCTGGACTGGAAGAAGTCTACCGCTTCTGTGGTAGTGCAAACCTTGGGAATGCATACTGCCACCATCGCTCGCATACGGGCCGCAATCAGCAGTGGGAAAATCCTGGCACAAAAATGAATTTATTTGTTAGTATGGACGGCAACCGATTGGCTTTCTGTGGGTTCAGTTCGCTCACGGTACAAATTAGCATTAGCACGCAGTTCAGAGACTTTATGTACTTCAGTAGTTGTAGTGCTTAAGGAATTCACCTCTATTATTAGAATAAAATTTATATTTCATAAACTACCCCACCTCTAGCTTATTAAATGAGAGCGCGGGCCTGCATTAAAAGCATTCTGTATTCACACTTCGTACCAGTAAAATTCATTCCATTTTAGAGTCGAATTAATGTTCTTAAAGATAAATTGTTCATATTTAGCTCATCTGATTTTAGAAGTAAATAAGACGGTTATCGTTAAAGTATTCATCGTCATCGTTTCGGCCGAATGAAGTCCAGAAAGGGAACCCTGACCCTGGACGCAGGCCTCCTCCAAAGATCACCACAACGACCGATATGGGTGTGTTGTGGGCTTATTGAGGGGTTTTGCCGTAATCGCCACGCTTGGCAGACGGGTTGGCGATCGCAGTTGAGTTGTTAATGTACTCGAAGGACGCTGCTGCCCATCCTCCGGCCAATCCCTTAGTCGACTTTTACGACACCCACGGGAGGAGATGGGGTGGTGGCATTCTGAGCTGGCACCACTGGCACTGGTTGAAGTATTATTAAAATGTTAATAATTGATGAGACTGGTCTGTGATCTCTTTGTCTTTTAATAATTAACTAACTAACACTATATACTATACCCACGATACAAGAGAAATCCTAGAATGCAAGAAGAAACCTTTTAAAGTAGAGCGACTACATTGAAAATATCCTCACAGTCGATTAGTAAATATGTGGCGACGCCTACATCGCCAGCAATACAACTACAACTTACAACCACATCTACTTGACTATTAAATGCAACTCTCCGATGACGTCAAAGAATCCTGAATCACGCTATTAAAGTATTCGCGCAACGCAGCATATATACAGTCGTCCAATATTAACCGTCGGGCTTCGGCCCGCCAGGCATACCATCCGCCTGGCTGGAGGATCCTCCCTTTTCTATGGAGGAACACCACACCTTGTTCCCCATAAATATAAAAGTGGAAGAACATAGATTTCTTGTTGTTTTTTTGAAACATTATTGTATTCTGACATGAGATTAGAGAATCGTGTCAAGAGTCAAAGTTATATATCAAGCAATAGTAGTACTTTTTACTATAAATGGAAAATATAATAAAACACTTTTAAACGGATTCTATCGCGTATATTTTATATATTTTAGATTATATTATATTTTTAGCGTATATTTTAGATTTTTTGAAAACAAAAAATCTAAAATATACGCGAAAGAATCCGTTCAAAAGTGTTTTATTATAATGTTTAATACTCGCAAAAACCTAAGACATTATTATAAATGGAAATGTTTAAGCTTATCTGATAAAATAATTTGAACTAGTTTATAATAGTGGCATTAAAAAGTTATATTTTAGGGCATCTGACCTCACTTCCTTATTTACATAAATTAATGCCAATAGTTAATTAAGGTTTATTGATTACAATAAACAACGACAATGAACGCACGCATAATAATCTTGAGCATTAATTCTAGTCATTATTATCGATCGAGGTCTTACTTTATCAAAACAATAATGTGTTTGAATTTATCAATTAAATTCAGTAAATCTTTATTACTGGGTCTTTTAATTAATTCTGTCGATCAACCTTGCCGATTTACAAGCCTTCCGCCAACACCTCTAAGTAAGAACTTTTAGTGTCCGTTCAGATGAACCAGTTCGGAGAGCGGAGGATAGCGCTTAGTTTTCAAATAGACTGGACGCACTGGGCGATAGACAAATACGCTTGGAGCCAACCGGCGGGCTGATTACGTAAGTCGCAGACGCTTTGCGACAGGCGTAAATCGCGCAGACGCCGTTCTTAAACGTCATTTTGGTAGGCGAAGATCGCTGACGCATAGTCTGTTGGACGATCAATAAACTAAAAATTGCATCCTCAGCTTTCAATTTCAAGCTCTTTTCCACTGGAAATCCTTAGATGCGCGATAGCTGCTGTCGCGTCTGCTGTCACTGTTTTTAGCTAATACGGGTGCCGGCCGTTCCCCCCGAACTTGCTCACACCGCCCGCACCGATTTGGTAGTAACAAAACATCCCCTTTGAACCCGTAATAATATCGATCCAGCAGTCCTTTTGTGTTTGTTGTTATCCCAGTAATACCCTTAGCTGAAGTTCGTGTCCCATGAGGATGCCTTTAAGCGCAGTTACTTAGTATTATATGTATAGTTTAAACCTGGCTGGAGGCTATTCAGGCTTCGCCAATTGTCCGGTTAAGCAACCACATCTCCCTCGAGATAGATGCGAGAAGCCCTAGCTAACCTAAAAAACCGTGACGTTCACAGCGGGTGTATTTGGAGCTTATTTTTTCTTTTTTTTTAAGCTCTGCCCCTCACTAGGTTTTCTCCTGTGTCATGGTTGACGCGCATCCTCTTGTAGCAAAGACGTTATTTCGATGTGCGACTTTCTTTTGAATGCGATCAAAAATTCTCTGCTCTCCGAACCGGTCTATGTGAACAGACACTAAGAAATCTGCAATTGACTACTTTACAAATTTTCTTCTTCTATTAATTACCAGCTCAATATTTTATTTTATCTGTAAGTTAATAAAAAGTTTTTTTTTCATAGAAGGTTAATAGATCTATGACCTAGAGATAGCTGTTCCAGGTTTGTGTATGTAAACTGTACCGACGATACAAGAGAAAGCCTAGTGTGTGTATAGCCTATTTTTAGAAACAAAAGCTTTCGGTGGTAAAATAAACCACCACATTTTGATATAGTTGTAACTATGTATGTATGTGCAGACATTTTTTCTATTTCATACTACATTTAATTTTCTTAAGAAGACAAAGATAATATAAAAAAAATACATTTACAAGCACTAATAGTCAGACTTTAGTAACCGCGTTCCAAGATAAAGATTTCCTACTAAAAAAAACGGGCAAGAAACTCCATGGTAAAACTCTTCTTAAATCATAATATTATGTTGCAGTATTTTTTTACTACATTGTTCCCGAAATTAGGTTATGTCTGGACAATGCAGGAGAAAAGTTCAAAAAACTATACACAAAACAAGCTTGATAGTAATATTGATTAAAGTTTATGATTAAGTTTGTCGTGGCAGCATTCAGTTGACCAGTCCCAACAGACGACACTCACATTCCTTTTTATTTTAGTCTGTCTGCCTGAAAGTTTGTCTCGAATAGGCTCCAACATATTTCAACGGATGTCAATGAAAATTTAAAAAAAAGAGGGATATAACAGGAATTTTAACTTACATTTTCATATATGTTCCATTTCGATATATTGCGGAGTTAAGAAAAATGAATATTTAAGGAACATGGTGTGGTGTTCCTCCATAGAAAAGAGAGGATCCTCCAGCCGGCCAGATGGTATGCCTGGCGGGCCGAAGCCCAACGGTTGATACTGGACGACTGTATATATGCTGCGTTGCACGAATACTTTAATAGCGTGATTCAGGATTCTTTGACGTCATCGGAGACTTGCATTTAATAGTCAAGTAGATGTCGTTGTAAGTTGCAGTTTTGCAGCTGGCGATGTAGGTGTCACAGTCGCCTTCCCTCCGCTAGAGGGGGTGACCGCTTTACAGTCATCCCTTCCAAGATGTGCCTAAAGGCGTGGCACCAATGGGCGGCTCTAGTGTGATCTTACGAGGACCTGGAGCCCCCCTTCGGTGCCGAAGATGACCGCTCCAGTGGTTTTAGCCGGTAGGAGTCCGGCATACCCCTTCGCCCTTCCCCGGGGTGAAGGAAGTTCCATGTAGAATTTCCACTGGACATCAATTAAAAAGCTGTCACCACATATATAATTATAGTTCAAGCCTAGCAAAGCAGGCGGGTAACGCCTAAAGTCAAAACAAATAATTAAACTAACCTTGATTCAACTGGTTCTCCCAAACCAGTAACTCGATGAACATAATTCTGCAGGCCTCTATAGCTTTCAGCAATGTTAATCGTATTGTTGTCAGGCTGTGGCCAGGGTATTTCAGGCCAGTCTTCGGGCCACTCTATGTCGGGAAGTTCAGGCAACTCTGGGAGCTCAGGTATATTAATGGGATCCTGGTCCAAAGGAATGTTGATGGTGCAGTATTTTCCCTGGATGTCCAAATTATCTATGATTTCATGGATACCGAGGCATTGGTAATAATCTCCAAGATCGTTCCAGTTTCCTGTGAGGACCCCACTTGGCAGCTTCCCACTGGCGTCGAGAACTGAAAAACATAGAGTTAATTAATTCTAGTATTTCAAAAAAGAAAGTGCGTGATTTAATCATCAATGAAGGATGACATATAAATGTTAAGATCTTTAAGTACTAGGTGTCGTGTGGTAGGCTCTCTCCGCCAGAGTGGTGAAAGCGTACATCCAGGAAACTCACTGATCAATAAACGATCGGCGAACTTAAGCAACGGATTTTTTTTTTGTAGGGCTTCTCATATACATTTCTGGGAAATGCGGTTGCTTAACCGGTCATTTCTGGCGAAGCCAAAAGAGGCCTCCAGCCAGGCTTAAAATTAATATTAAAAACGAAGCAACTTTCGCTAAGGGGGGCGGGACCCGGACCTCGGCTTAGGGCGTTGCTGGGGATAACAAGCTATTGTTTTGGGGACAGCTGGATCGGTATTATTTATAATATATTAGGGGACATTTAAAACTGTAGGCTCGGCACGGGCCGGGGCGAGCAAGAGACGGGAGGGAGAAGTGCTAACTTGAACGGGAAGGTGACATGGCGATAGGCCTTCCCTCCGCTAGAGGGGGTGGCCGTTTTACACTCATCCCCTCCGAGATATGCTTAAGGCGTGGTATCACTGGGAGGCTCTAGTGTGATCTTACGAGTACCTGGAGCCCCTCTTCGGTGCCGAAGATGACCGCTCCAGTGGTTTTAGCCGGTAGGAGTCCGGCATACCCCTTTGCCCTTCCCCGGGGTGAAGGAAGTTCATGTAGAATTTCCGCTGGACATCAATAAAAAAGAGGCCTCCGCGATGTCGGTTGGCGTTGTCAGTCTATGTATGGGGGCGCGCATAGTGCTATTTCTACTGAGCGTTTTCCTGCTTCAGAGGGCACGTAAAATAGTCAATTCCAGTTGCTGTCATTAGACGGTAGTCATAAGCCAAGTTGGAGGGCTTTGGGCGGCTTGGCCAACCCTGACACGAGGATGGCCAAAAACCACATGAAAGAAACAGATCATATGCAAGTCAGTACGTTCTGGGCATGTTGGGCGCTACTCATTAACACGCTAACTACCAAACTAAATTAAACCAAAGTTAGGTGATTAACGCAGCTGTATCTGTTCTTCATACCTATGTTTCAACAAAGTTATGTCATTAACAAGTACGGTAAGTACATCATCGGCTTCAGCTGTAATTATGCTATAGGCAAGTTTCAAGTTATTAACACTAAAATTATTTATCAACGTATAATCATATCAGCCAACATACGTTCACTACTGAACAAAGGATAGATTTCTGCAACAGTGTTGTAATTTTGGGAAGAATTTGTGGTCCATCCATTTGGTTTAGAGTCCCTTACGGACTTTTGAAGCCTTTTGAAGTTGATCCGATGTTGTGTTATGATCAGTATTAACACTAAAACAGACAAATCGTCTAACCCAAATCCAAAGATTTTAGATTAGTTTGATTGTTATCCATTGATATCCACGGGAGATGTAGTGATGCTGTCTTGTTAATCCGGACACCACATGGAAAGATACACACCATACTAAAAGTATTTTGAAGATAACTTGGATTTGGATTTGTATCGCACATATGTGAAAAAACGCATAAAAAGTCAGAATGTCAATCAGAAATTCACATGGCTATTTGTAGTTTTTGTCTGCCCTCACGGGACAACAGCGTGATAATAGCGACGTTATCCGTTACGTTATTTTAATTATCTTTGAATTAAAATGAAAATTACAGATTAGTTATAACATAAATTGAAAATAGCTTATGAATCATGATGTCACTGATCGTAATCATTAAAAAGTTCCTAAAACAAATTAGTCACTTAAGATTGCATGTCTTTCAACACGAATTATCAGTACTACTTGCCTACCTACTTATAATCTGCACGTGTATTTTTTTCTTGGAGTTCTACGCGGATCTTGCCATAGTAAGACTTCGGGTAGAAAAGTCAGTTGAGAGTTTTTTTTGTCCCGTACTTTGATTTCTCCTCGAAACAACTTGTCGGTATAGTTCGCGCAATCTACAGATAGCTGTTTCGGGTCTGGGTGTTTGCAATAAACCTATATTTTTGTATATGATAGCTTAAACAATGTCCAATCGAAATCCGCAAATCTGTGAATATGTTCCTTTTTTTCATCGCGGTGGTGTTTTCAATGCTCTTGTGTCGAAATGAAATGAATTGATCATTTATTCAAAATAGACTAAGAATTTTGTTCTTTTTGAACGTCAACAAAAGACAGTACCCCATAAGCCCACCCTTCACTGCTTCCTAGTGTTTAAGCTGTCATCCAAGGCCTCGGGGAAGGGCGGAGGCGCATGCCGTAATTTTTTTTTCACCCTGTGGATATACATCAAGTTGATGTGTAAGGAGCCGAAAATTCGGATGAGGGGATAATACGGTGGGCGAATTTAAAAGCTTCTGGTACTAGTTGCTTAAAAAAGAGAATTTTTGAAAAAAAAAAGATTAAGCAGTATTTGTGGTGGCCCAATGTTTTTAAGTAAATGAAAGAAAGAAACATCATTTTATTTTTGCACCATTAACGACACACAACTTAAATTAGCACAATATTTTTAAAATTCACAAAGGCGACTTAAGTTCCATAAACTGGCAACATAAAATTATTTTTAGGTATATGGCCAAAGGACTCAGAATCCAGGAGAAAAATAATAAAGCAATTTTTTTACAAAAAATATAGAGAAAAAACATTACCAGTTTATAACTAAACATTAAGATTATTCAATTGTATACTTTGTGCGTCGTGCCCGTGCAAAAAAAGGTTGCCACTCATCAAAATGCTGTGTCGTTGAATAAATCCATCGACAACAGCGCTGGTTTTCAGGGACTACCTTCGAATAAAATAATGAAGAAAGAATTTTTCATTGGAATCTAAACGTTAATCGTTTAGATTCCAATGAAAAATTCTTTTTGACCTTATAATATTTAAAAACATAAAAAAAATACCGAGTATGATTGTTTTGAACTATAAAAGAAAGCCCGAGCTACAACAAAACAGGCTTTGAGTTAAAATGATCTAAAATATCCACGCGTGTTCGACTGATGTATGCTTTTTGAAAGACCTTATTCCACAATATTAACAAGTATTAAAACCATTATCAACTGACTAATCAACTCTCTTTGTGAAGAGATTATGCTTGGATTACTAGCGGGGACAAAGATTTTGCTAATCATTTGCAGATAGGACGTGCCATTCGCACCTGCGTAAAAACGCAGCGATGGCGTTATGAATCATAACTTATACGTCGATTAATAATCTACGCCTTGTCTGACAAGTCTCATTAATCAAGTAGTGTCCATCACGACTTCGATTTATGGTATTTCTAACACAGAACAACTACACTGTATAAGAGTTTACAGAGTGGCCAATTAAATATACTCTTAACCAGCCATTGTCTAACGAATGCAACGTATTTGTTTTTCCTGTAAATGTGTTTAAAGGTGAGGCAGGAAAGGAAAGGATAGACGGAGTTGCACTATATATGGGGAAGTGCTGGTAAAGTTTAATGTGTGCCATGTAGGTTGTTACTACGACTTACATGTAACATATCATATTATAAAATGAATGATCCCATGAGGCTGGCATAGTCACCTAGAGTGTACTGAAGCCTATAATTGTTTAAAAAAGAAACACAAGAGTTAAAATGAGTTTAGTTATTTTCGTCTCGGTACATCTTAGGTTTATTTTATTTAAGGGATGCATCTTTATCATCATTAGGTCAGCCAAAGAAGTCCACTGCTGAACAAAGACCTCTGCCTACTATTGTGTCATCATTTTGGGCGGAATTTGCTAGTACTCACTACGCTTGGAAGGGTTGTTGAGCGCAGTATAACTACTGTTTCACAGTAGGGACACTGTATCCTATTCCTCTGGTTTAGAATCCCTTAGTCGCCTTCTACGACATTTACGGGAGATGGATTGGTGCTATATTCTTAATCCACATGGAATAGACCTATATATCTTAATAAACAAAATATCTTGTTCATAATAAGCAAGTCTCAATAAACAGAACGTAAAATAAATGTACATTTATTAACAATTTGACATCATCACCAATATGATGATAAAATGAAGACATAAATATAAATTGAGGTAATGTGAACTGAATGAGATCAAATTACGTCCGTCAATTTACATTTTAATTGAGTTGAAATGAGATATTTGAATGATTCTAATTAAAATTACGAAGAGGATCGATTTTGGCACTGTCAAAGTCAAAGTCAAATTGTTTTTATTCATGTAAACCATTTGCTGGCACTTACGAATAGTCAGAATTTAAATAGTTGCACGGTTCCAAGTCGTTGATCCTATGGAGAAGAACCGGCAAGAAACTCCATGGACATACTCTTTTGAAATAATATTTGAAAGTATTACAGTCTTCAATATAATCGTAAAAACTATGTGAGGATAATGCATGCCAATGGGATAAATACACACATATTTATGCACAATGATAATCAAATGCGTTACAATTAGATTACTATAACAGTTATAAGCTGACCAGTCCCGACAGAGGGCATCCGTTAACTGATAATAATACTGCGGTAATTTATGCATTTCCGAAGCATTGGAACTATATTATGCGTATATTACGGATATGTTGCTTCTGTTTAGAGCTGTGAGGATATTTTGGGGTAGCCCAACAATTAACATACAGACTGTCTTTATCGCATAAAGAAATACACCTGTGCCGTTGTTGGAATTCATCAAATCAGCCAAGGAAAGTCCCCTACTGAACAGGGACCTTTCTTTTTTTTTCTTTTTTTATTTGTGCCCAGTGGAAATTCTTCATGAACTTCCTTCACCCCGGGGAAGGGCGAAGGGGTCCTTTTTTTTTTTTTTTTTTTTTTTTTATTGGTGCCCAGTGGAAATTCATCATGAACTTCCTTCGCCCCGGGGAAGGACGAAGGGGTATGCCGGACTCCTACCGGCTAAAACCACTGGAGCGGTCATCTTCGGCACCTAAGGGAGGCTCCAGGTCCTCGTATGATCACACTAGAGCGGGCGAAGGGGTCCTATCGGCTAAAACCACTGGAGCCTGAACATGGACCTATCAATGGTGTTATTAGCACAAGGAAGGATGCTGCTACCCCCCCTTTAAATATCTAACCTTAGTCACCTTTTACGACATCCGTAGATGGAGAGTGGTTTCTAGTAATTCCCAGAAACCGCACGGTTCGTCATAAGGAATACAGTTGATTTTTTATTCTTTTATTTTCCGATATTGCTGGTAATTTCAGTGTAATCTAAGTTTGGAAATAGATTCATAACACTCATACTAATGACACGCAGACACATACACAAATTATTGTAAAAACATTGAATTAGATAATATTGAATTGTTCTTAGTCAAAACTTGATGACGATAATGTAACTTTAAACAGTTTAGCTAACGAAGTTATATCATGAAGTAGTTGTAGATATGTCAAGTTAAAAATCTGCAGAATACCATATATATGTTATGTTATTATAATGGCAGTGGCTGATACAGTCGGCTGCTGCGCTCCGGGTCGTGGGTTCGATTCCCGCACGGAACAAGTATTTGCATGATCTGCAGGTAGTTGTTCCGGGTCTGGGTGTATTGTATGTGGAATTCATGTCTGTAAACGCACCCACACGGCACAGACGAAATCCTAGTGTGGGGCAACGTATTTAAAAACAAATGACAAATGACCTGTGTCGTCTATTGAATAAAAATTGCTTTCCATTGCTTCATGCTTTAAGTTTATACATAAATGCATGTCTTTGAAATTAAGATCATTCAACATATCAACCAAAGGATGTCCACTGCTGAACAAAGGCCTCCCTCACAGATTTCCACAAATGTATAACCACGGGCTGATGTGTCAATGTGTGTGATTATGATAGCTACCGTTTTCATAGCGGTCGCTTAAGAGGTGTATGCACGTTTTAATTTCTTAATGATGATAACTCAAACGTGAAACTTATCGAATAATCTATCCAATACCAGTCCAATGGCATTATCAGTACCTTCTCGGTATATACGTAAATATTTGCCATTTAACGATGTTTTTTCATGGCCAAATAATAAATATTTGATATTTGAATTATCAAGCTGAAGCGGCAGTGGGCTGGTCACACTTGTTGATGGACCAATGGCCGATGGAGTACACGAGTCCCAGGGTAAACCACATATGGGTAAACGTGGTGTGGGCCGGCCAGATGGGCGGATGACCTGAAGAAGGTTGCTGGGTCCGGCTGGACACGGAATGCTGATGGCACCCGCTAGGAGAGGTCTATGTCCAGCAGTGGACTGATATAGGCTGATGGTGATTATGAGAATGGAATAAACATTTAAAAGCAGACAGAATAATTAAATATAACTGGATAGAGGATTCTTTTTATATAGGGTCTTACATTAATAATAGAAAATATTTTAAGGCTAGGCTCTATGAATGGTATAGAATTCATTTCAAATATCAAGCATCGGTTTTACTGATATTCAAATATTCGACTAGCGAAAGATTTACTTCTATAATCTAACGACCGAATGAAGTCCACTGCTGGACACAGGCCTCCCCCAAAGATCACCACAACGACCGATATGGATGTGATGTGGGCTCATTGGGGGGTTTTGCCATAATCGCCACGCTTGGCAGGCGGGTTGGCGACCGCAGTTGAGTTGTTAATGTACTCGAAGGACGCTGCTGCCCATCCTCCGGCCAATCCCTTAGTCGACTTTTACGACACCCACGGGAGGAGATGGGGTGGTGTCATTCTGAGCCGGCACCACACGAAAGATTTACTTACTCTGTACTATTTGATAAAGTACAGGTTGACGTTACGTTTATTTATTTTGCTAAAACGCATCATTGCTACCTATAGATTTACCTACTAAAATATTTTCCATTATTAAAGTAAGACCCTATATATTCCAAAAACGGGACGGTCAGTCATTCACCTGATGGTAAGCGTCATCCCTGCTCATAGCATTGTAATTATAATCAGAGCTAGTCCTGCTGGTACCGCACTGCGCTCCTCGCCTCGAGGCATTCGTTATTAAGTCTCTTATGCCCAGTAATTTCAATGATGAATGAGTAATTTCACTAGTTACAGAGTCATTTAAACCGAAACACAATAATGTTTAAAGTTCAAACACTAGCTTGGTTGCAAAATATCTGGCACTGCTGGGGTACCTATCTAGCTGGACTCTTGCAATAAGATCATCATCATTTCGGCCGAATTAAGTCGACTGCTGGACACAGGCCTCCCCAAAAATCACCACAACGACCGATATGGGTGTGCTGTGGGCTCATTGGGGGGTTTTGCCATAATCGCCACGCTTGGCAGACGGGCTGGCGATCGCAGTTGAGTTGTTAATTTACTCGAAGGACGCTGCTGCCCATCCTCCGGCTAATCTCTTAGTCGACTTTTACGACACCCACGAGAGGAGATGGGGTGGTGGTATTTTGAGCCGGCACCACACGGCAATAAGATAGCAACTACTTAAATTACGATAGTAAATATTAAGAATGATAAAAGACTTTTTTTTCTGATCAAATATGCTCGCAGCGGAATTTGTGCATTAAATTTGAATCATACAAAGAGCCATGGATAATAAGGCCGAGAAATCCACTGTCGGCTAAGAAAGAAGCATGGAACCTTTTTGTCTATTTAATTATGCCAAGTAAATTGGGCAGCAGTATCATTTTACGTGATAATAATAATGTCCTTATGTGCCTTATTTCCTTAACTTATAAGTAAGAGTCATTCATTGTTGTGGTCTACGAAGGAGCAGATCAGAGCATTGGATCTGTACTGACTGATAACTTGATATTGGTAATGATTAATTTACTTATTTATTATACTCTTTATTGTACACCAATCGTTAAAGGTAATAAAAACAGTAGTGCTTATAAGTATATTTTAGAGTACAATGGGCGGCCTTATCGCGCTCGGCGATTTCTTCCAGGCAACCTTAGGATGGAGAAATACTTAACTGGATAATATATGCGGCAGTTGATGGTGCACACAGATACATAATGAAATAACTAAATTACGTATACTATACTAAATATATAAATAATGGAAGATCATCCACAATATAGATATATAAATACACAAACATTTATATATACACATATACAAATACTTTTTAATTTATTCGACAAAATATCGAAATGCAGTTACTTCAGATGTATACTTAGTAAATTCTAAGCAAAAATAATCACAGTGACAAGTAATGTTCCCTCACTAGTCTTTTGAACACTGATATTGACTGAGCTCGTGTTATTAAAACTGGTGATGCATTCCACAAACGAGTGGCCTGAACCATAAAGGAGTTATCAACAAATTTTGTGGAATGCATTGGCATTTTAAGTTTTAGGTCTTCTGATGATCTTAGAAATTTTGTATGAGTGTCACATATTTCACATGATCAAGCGTTGTTAAAAGGTTCAAAAGTACTCACATTGCATTCTCAAAGAGTTATTCGCCAAAATCGACAGCTGAGTTTCACACAGTTCTGAATCAAGCACATTTTGATACAAATCCTCATCGAACGCACTTCTAAAGTCCACGGTATTCCCAGTATCTAGTCGGCCGAGACCACAAACTACGTTTAAAACTATGACAAACAAAAAAATTATGAGTGTACCCATTGTGGCTTGCTCACTTGCAGGCTCTGCTGCCAGTATTGAAAATCAACACTTATAATTATATTTATATTATAAACGATAACGTTTGTTAGGATAACTGATTGCAGAGCGATAGATAAGTTATTAATCTTGTTAATGTATCGTTATGTTTTTCACGTTGATAACCGAATTAGTATGTGAACTAGGTAGAGGTAGAGTTAGTATGTTTTTGCGGCGCGTATTTTCGTATTGATAGAAAATTCTAATGAATTATGCATTCATATTCATCAGCCAGTTGCTTCCCGGCAAATAGTCCACCCCTTCTCCACCTATGGGTGTCGTAAAACTGGTCTATTTAGAGCATGGATAACAGCGAGCTCCGAACTCCGTGTGGTGTCCGGATTAAGAATATAGCACCACTCCGTCTCCTCCCGTGGAGGTCGTAAAAGTCGACTAAGGGACTCTTAACCAAAGGGATGGGCAGCAGCGTCCCTTTGCTGAACAGAAGCATTACTGCGCTCACCAACACGCCTGCCAAGCGTGGTGAGTATCGGCAAATTCCCCCCAAAAATGACGACACGACTAATGCACCGGCCCCCAGTTCCCGGCAGCCCCGCTATTCCTGGTCATGGTAGCGGCCACGGTAACGGCGGGGCAGGGGGTGCTAAGAATCACCGGACGGGATCCGGCTACCACCCCAAACGAAAACTGGCCCTGGTAACGTATAACACACGCACACTGAGGGCAGACGAAAAGATTGTTGAGCTGGAAGAAGAAATAGATAAGTTGCACTGGGATATCATGGGTCTATCAGAAGTCCGAAGAGAGGGTGAGGACACGATAACCCTGAAATCTGGCAACTTATTCTACTACCGGGAAGGCGAACATCTGTCTCAAGGTGGTGTCGGGTTTCTCGTCCGCAGGTCCCTCATTAACAGCATAGTAACCATCGAAAGTGTGTCGAGCAGGGTAGCGTACCTTATACTCAGAATATCCAAGAGGTATTCGTTGAAGGTCATACAGGTCTACGCACCGACCTCGACACACCCAGATGATGAAGTAGAGAGTATGTATGAGGACGTAAGTAGGGCCATACATACCTCGAAGACACACTTCACTGTTGTGATGGGGGACTTCAACGCGAAGCTGGGCACTCGATGCGATGGTGAGTTGAGAGTGGGGCAATTTGGATATGGGCAACGGAACCCCAGGGGACAGAGGCTGGCCGACTTTTTGGAAAAGGAGGGACTCTTCGTGATGAACTCCTTTTTCCAAAAGCCGCCTCACAGGAAATGGACCTGGATGAGTCCCGATGGTTCCACGAGGAATGAGATTGACTTCATCATGACCAATAGGAGGCAAATATTCAATGATGTCTCTGTGATCCACAGGGTGAAAACCGGTAGTGATCACCGAATGGTAAGAGGCACATTGAATATTAATCTCAAAGTTGAGAGGTCTCGTCTGATGAGGTCTACGCTCCGGCCCTCTAGTGCTTATATCCAAAACCCCGAGAGCTTTCAACTCGAACTCCAAAACCGCTTCGAGTGCCTAGAACATTGCGTATCTGTGGACGATTTAAATGGTAGGTTTGTAGAAACTGTCCAAACGGTTGGGTCTAAGTTCTTTAAGTCCCACCGTAAAGGTAGACCAAAAAAGTTCTCCGATCACACTCTCGACCTCATGGCAGAAAGACGCGCCATGACGCTGCAGTCCTCCGGTGATGCTGAAGCATACCGACTGCTCAATAGACGGATATGGAAGTCCTTGCGTCACGATATCCGCACCTTTAACACCAACGGTGTTAAAGAGGCGATTGAGCGGAACCAAGGCTCCAAAGTGTTCGCAAGAGACAAGTCTATTGGGCAAAGTCGTATTATGAAGCTGAAGACCGAGGACGGGAGTGTAGCGTCGACTAAGCCAGAGGTTTTGAGAGAGATTGAGAAGTTCTACCGGCAGTTATACACCTCGGTAACTATACCTACCATTGGCTCTGACAAAGACCCGCGAGCCAAACTAACCCGACACTATACCGAGGATATCCCGGACATCAGCCTGTACGAGATTAGGATGGCCTTGAAACAGCTTAAAAATAACAAGGCGCCGGGTGGGGACGGAATTACGACAGAGCTTCTGAAAGCGGGTGGCACACCGGTACTTAAAGTCCTTCAGAAGCTATTCAATTCCGTCTTACTCGAGGGCATAACGCCGGAAGCGTGGAACAGAGGTGAGGTGGTGCTCTTCTTCAAAAAGGGTGATAACACCCTATTGAAGAATTACAGACCCATCTCACTTCTGAGCCATGTTTATAAGCTGTTTTCAAGGGTCATCACGAATCGTCTCGAGCGCAGGTTTGATGACTTCCAGCCTCCCGAACAAGCCGGTTTCCGAAAAGGTTTCAGTACCATAGACCACATCCATACGCTGCGGCAGGTTATACAGAAGACCGAGGAGTATAATCTGCCACTATGCTTGGCGTTTGTGGACTATGAGAAAGCCTTCGATTCGATCGAAACCTGGGCAGTGCTGCAATCTCTGCAGCGGTGCCACATTGACTATCGGTACATTGAAGTGTTGAAGTGCTTATACAGAAACGCCACCATGTCGGTCCGAGTACATGAACAGAGCACGGGGGCAATTCCATTGCAGAGAGGTGTGAGACAGGGGGACGTAATTTCCCCGAAACTGTTCACCGCTGCAATGGAGGATGCCTTCAAGTTGCTGGAGTGGAAAGGATTCGGCATTAACATCAATGGCGAGTATATCACTCACCTTCGATTTGCCGACGATATCGTAGTCATGGCAGAATCGCTGCAAGAGCTCAGCACAATGCTCGATGATCTCAACAGGGTTTCCCAACAGGTGGGCCTTAAAATGAACATGGGCAAGACGAAAGTCATGTCAAATGCCCATGTCGTGCCCATCCCAATATCCGTTGGGAGCTCTGTTCTCGAAGTTGTTGACGAGTATGTCTACCTGGGACAAACTGTCCAGTTAGGTAGGTCCAACTTCGAGAAAGAGGTCAATCGTCGAATCCGACTCGGCTGGGCAGCGTTCGGGAAACTTCGCAACGTCTTTTCGTCAACAATACCGCAATGCCTAAAGACGAAAGTCTTTAACCAGTGTGTGTTACCAGTGATGACATATGGAACAGAGACGTGGTCACTCACAATGGGCCTCATAAGAAAGCTCAAGGTCACTCAGCGAGCTATGGAGAGAGCTATGCTTGGTATTTCTCTACGAGATCGAATCAGAAATGAGGAGATCCGTAGAAGAACTAAAGTTATCGACATAGCTGCAAGGATTAGTAAGCTGAAGTGGCAATGGGCAGGGCACATTGCTCGTAGAACTGATGGCCGTTGGGGCAAAAAGGTTCTCGAATGGAGACCGCGCACCGGAAAACGCAGCGTGGGACGACCTCCAACGAGGTGGACAGACGACCTGGTGAAGGTCGCTGGGAGTCGTTGGATGAGAGCGGCATGTGACCGCTCGTTGTGGAGATCTAAGGGGGAGGCCTTTGTTCAGCAGTGGACGACCTGTGGCTGATATGATAACAGCGAGCTTAATGAATCGGATATTTCTGTACAAATAAATAAAATTGAAGTGTCTGTTTGTACAGTAAAAATAACAGCTTTTTACAAAATGCATATGAAAGTATGTACGGTACAAAGAACAAAAAACTACTTTTATTATAGAAAAACAATTAGGGTTCCGCGCAAAAAATATAAAACCCTTGAAATCCAATATACAGGCTGTCCAGTAAATAGCACGACATACTGCAGGGAGTGAGAGCTTGGCCTACCAAAAAACACAATATATGTTCAGCAAACGGATTTACAGTAATACAAAATTTTCCGAAACAATTCCCAATTTCCAATTTTTAAGCATCTTGTAATGAAAAATTCCTCTTCTATTTTTTTTTTACCTCAAATTATCTGTGAATAGTTACTTTACTCATTCAATCAATCAATCATTTCGGCCGAATTTAGTCCACTGCTGGACACAGGCCTCCCCCAAGGATCACCACAATTACCGATATGGATGTATTGTGGGCTCATTGGGGGGTTTTGCCATAATCGCCCCGCTTGGCAGACGGGTTGACGATCGCAGTTGAGTTGTTAATGAACTCGAAGGACGCTGCTGCCCATCCTCCGGCTAATCCCTTAGTCGACTTTTACGACACCCACGGGAGGAGTTGGGGTGGTGGTATTCTGAGCCGGCACCACACGACTTTACTCATTGATAAAGTCTTTATTCTATTAAAAACTAAAATGTTTTCAAGAAATACAGTTTTTATTTAAATTTTCACAGTACAATTTTCTTATCGAAAATTTTGTACTACTGTAAATCCGTAAGATTTTGCTGAACATATATTGTGTTTTTTTGGTAGGTATTGACCCAAGCTCTCACCCCCTGCAGTATGTCGTGCTATTTACTGGACAACCTGTATATTATTATGTCAAGTGTCTATGTCGAAGTACTCTACATTTCTTTTAAATTAAATGCGGATGAAACCGTGGGTCCCAGCTAAAGCTTGTAAACCCGAAACGAAGCTCTACCACACTACGTTTCCCACACTACCTACAAGGACTCTTCGATGTGGTAGCAACGGAGTACGAGTATAGGGTTAGGGTCAACACAAAAGAACCGCAAGGGTCGAGTTGCATTCGATGATAGCTGAACCCAACATAATTATATCCGACAATAGATTAGATATACATTTTTTTTATTGATGTCCAGTGGAAATTCTACATGGAACTTCCTTCGCCCCGGGGAAGGGCGAAGGGGTATGCCGGACTCCTACCGGCTAAAACCACTGGAGCGGTCACCTTCGGCACCGAAGGAGGGCTCCAGGTCCTCGTAAGATCACACTAGAGCCGCCCATTGGTGCCACGCCTTTAGGCACATCACGGAGGGGATGACTGTAAAGCGGCCACCCCCTTTAGCGGAGGGAAGGCGACTGTAAAAAGGTCGCCCCCCCAGGCACTTCTCGGGGAGGATTGTAAAGGATCCCCCCAAGCCTCGCTTTGCGCTGTGCTGCGCACACGGCGGCACGTGACCACGTGCGCGCCACCGTCTTCCCGGGGGTCGCTCGGTGTGAGCACGCAGACTCCCCAATCTGCGCACCCACGACCCCCAAGGCCCCCCACCATGTAGTGACGGCAGGGGGCTCAGGCGTGTTGGACTTGGGTGCCGGGACGGTTGTTGCCCCGGCGCCGTCTTGTCCTTCTCCGTGTGGGATCGGCCTTCTCCCAGATTAGATATACTTATATAATCAGATTTTTTATGTAAGTAAATGTTTTGTACT
Organism: Diloba caeruleocephala; assembly: GCA_947459985.1. Taxonomy (NCBI): domain Eukaryota; kingdom Metazoa; phylum Arthropoda; class Insecta; order Lepidoptera; family Noctuidae; genus Diloba; species Diloba caeruleocephala. Next base: position 964,227 of record OX381616.1, on the reverse strand, counting down.
TTGGTCTGGATTGCTAGCCAAAGCTCTAAAAGAACTTAACCAACATTTTAATACTTGTTATTGTTGTATGCTTTGTGTACATAGGTATGGTGTTTGCGTTCATCATATCAGCCATTTATACGTCCACTGCAGAACAAAGGCCTCCCCCATAGATTCCACAACTGTGTCATCATTTCGGGGGTATTTGCCAATACTCACCACGCTTGGCAGGCGGGTTGGTGAGCGCAGTATGCCTACCGGTTCACAAAAGGTGTTTGCGTTACCCAGAATTGATTTCACTTTAGTTTTTTACTATAAATAAACAAATAGACAGTGAACAATACGTACCTTACATAGCTGGCAAAAGTTCATTAAATATTTTTGCCTAAATGCAGTAAAACTGAAACTACATACCAGTGCAGTGGAAGTTTTAAAATTTATATGCACGGGTCTAGCTCATTTAAATTCTTTTTTGGTATAACTTTCGTGTTGCATTTAAAAAAGGTTTAATAATAAATTGTAACGTATTTTCTGAAGCTACAATGGTTTATTGGTAGTTTAATGGTATATAAAACGCCTCAACAGCAATTATTATGTTCAAACTTGCCATCTGTCTGGATAAGTCTAAACGGCTATGGATATTTTTTTAAAGTTGTTTCCAGACGTCACCCCACAGTTTTTCACTCAATATTGTACCAGTACCTGTACAAACTTAAAAACGGAAATCTTTAAACGTCTTCGGTATTTCTTTACAGGTGCAATCAGTAGAAAATGCCAGATTGGTTCTAGATTTACTGACGAATGAACGTGATTCTTGAAACCTACTTGCTTAATACAAGTTATTCAGTATTTAAAGGGTTTAATTAAAAGTACTTTTTGTACAATGTTTGTTAAATTAAAAGATTTTTTTGTACAATTGTTACATAGAGTTATATAAGTATTTAATTCAACAATATCAGTACTCTCCATGTGGTGTCTTGATTAAGAATATAATACCTCTCTATCTCCTCTCGTGCATATCGCAAACGGCGATTGAGGGACTCTAAACCAGAGGGATGGGTAGCAGCAACCCTTCTATGGTTGCCCAGCATGGTGAGTACTGGCAAATTCCCCCCGAAATGACGAAACGCGGCATGGAACCAGTTGTCTATGGGGGAGACTTTGTTCAGCAGTGGACGTATTTAGGTTAATATGATGATGAATCAAATATAACAGGCAGGCAAGAAATCGCCAGTTAATTTACTACTCTGACTCATGTTGCAAATGTATTGCTCGATATCAGCCGAAATATTGCAGTGTCAATTGCATATCAGCCGTCGGAAACTGTGGTCTGCCAGACATGACGCTTTCTTTGATCATTTAACTGAAATAAATGAAATAATAATGTATTCAAAATAGACTAAAATTATTAGTTCTTTTTGAACGTCAACATTAGACAGCACCCATATAAGCCTACCTTTCTACTTACTACGCTTCCTAGTATTTAAGCTGGGCAGAAGAAACGGCGCAACAAACTCCCCAGCAACACGTTAGTCTGTCATATACAATATTAAAAAATACATGTACACAAAAAAATCAAAAATTATAACTGTACTAAAATGTCAAAAATGTACGTACATAAATTAAATGTCACAAATGTAAATAAAATTTAAAATAATAATATAAATCACATGTCAAGAAAATGTATAAATTCAATATCAGTAAAAAGTGTATAAAATAAAATATGTCAATTTATGTATAAAGAGTAAAAAAAGTTACACAGCTCAACTGCGATCGCCAACCCGTCTGCCAAGCGTGGCAATTATGGCAAAACCCCCCAATGAGCCCACACACACACATCCATATCGGTCGTTGTGGTGATCTTTGGAGGAGGCCTGTGTCCAACAGTGGGACTTCATTCGGCCGAAATTATGATGGTGAATATGGAGGTGGTAAGCAGAGAGAGAGAGAGAGAGATCGCAAAAGAAGTTTCAGTTTAAAAATACATTATGTGTGTATGATTTGCTCACGCATTCACCGCAATTCCAGCATCTTGCATCATATCTGCCAAAAGACGTCCACTGCTGAACAAAGGCCTCCCCTATAGATTTTCACAACTGTGTCATCATTTTGGGGGGTATTTGCCAATACTCACCACGCTTAGCAGGCGGATTGGTGAGCGCAGTATGGCTACCGTGTCACAGAAGGAACGCTGCTGCCCATCCCTCTGGTTTAGAATCCCTTAGTCACCTCTTACGACCTCCACGGGAGGAGATGGAGTGGTGCTATATTCTTAATCCACCACCACCACCACCACACGAAATCTTGCATGCTTCTTGTAAATGTTACAACACGACTGTGACGAACTTGGTGCATTCGATCGCATGCCGGGACAACGCGACGGTGCACTGTATTCTGCGCACGCCTCCGAAGGAATGTGCTGTTGTCCAGGCCACAGAGAGACGGGGCTCGTTAGATCATATGACGGGCCGAAACCGGGATTGCGGCCTGATGCCTAGATGAACTCCGCATCCCCAGTCATACGTAATTACAACACACACCGTGGAGTATTAGCCGGTAAATGTACAGCATGCCACTCCGTCCAGAACTAGGGCGGCAAAAAAATACCGGAATTCCCTACGGTAAAAAAGTGATAAAGGTCTAGAAATAATAAAGAAAAGCATCATCATTTCGGCCGAATGTAGTCCACTGCTGGACATAGGCCTCCCCCAAAGATCACCACATCGACCGATACGGTTGTGGGCTCATTGGGGGGTTTTGCCATAATCGCCACGCTTGGCAGACGGGTTGGCGATCGCAGTTGAGTTGATAATGCACACGAAGGACGCTGCTGCCATCCTCCGGCTAATCTTATAGTCGACTCTTACGACACCCACGGGAGGAGCTAGGGTGGTGGTATTCTGAGCCGGCACCACACGACACACGAAAAGCATAACTAAATGCAATAAGTAAAGTGCAGACTGGGGTAAAAAGGTTAATTCAATAAGGACTCATTGCTGGTAAAAAGTGTCAATCAATGATGACGAATATGCTGCAAATGACGGTATGCGCATTGAGTCATGTTTTCGATCATCATCAGCTTAAACAAGATATCAATATGATTGTTAAGGTTTGCACTGAAGCTATTTACAGAATATCATATTACTGAAACAAGTTGTTTGAATATAATATAGTTGTTTTTTTATATTTAAACGGATATAAATTCTTAAGTTAACTATTTTGATCTAGGATTTTATCGTGACCTAATAAATGTGAAAAGTTTGTATATATTTGAATGTTTTGAGGCTCCATCATGCCCAAATGGTGGAACGGATCTAATAAAATTTGGCATAGAGATAGATTATGTCGTATAATAGGATATAGAAATCATACTTCTTAAATTCAAATCATTAAAAAATAAAAAAAACTAACTCTTAGTTTACTTTGTGATACTTAATATATTATTAAATATGATTATAAGGTGTCAAAACACATATTCCATATCATCCAAGCGATCGATAATAACGTAATCAACTCCCCAGCAACACGTTAATCTTTCATATACAACATTTTTAAATACATGTACGCAAAAAATTCAAACATTATAACCTAAAATGTACTTAAATATCACATATGTCAAAATGTATCAATAAACGTTAAAATAATTATAAAAATCACATGTCCAAAAAAGTATAAATTCAATGTTGGTGCACGACACGGTTGGTGCAGTGGTTGATACAATCGACTGCTACTCTCTGGGTCGCGGGTTCGATTCCCGCACGGAATAAATATTTGTATGATCTGCAGGTAGTTGTTCCGGGTCTGGGTGTATTGTGTGTGAAATGTATGTCTGTAAACGCACCCACAACACAGGAGAAAATCATAGTGTGGGGCAACGTTTAAAATAAAAAAACATCTGAATTTTTGTGTGCACATACAATAAATTTTCATATATTTATTGCGAAGCTACAGTCAGAATATAAATCTCTTTGATATATGCCAAAGTACTCAATTTTTTTTTATATTCCATTTTATTTTAAGTTGGTGAGTGGTAAGGCTGGTGAAGCCGCGGGGCACAGCTAGTTAATTATCAAGTAACTAGCTGGGACCCGCGGCTTCACCCGCTGTTTAATTTTATATATATAGAAATGAAATTCATTGGAATGATAGTGGCGCCATCTGTCAAAGATTGGTCGTACCAACTCAGAAACCTTCGTGGGCTCATGCACAACACTTTGCTGAAGATCATGACATGATAAAATGCATATTTTACGATTCTATAAAGGACATGCACACAAACATTCATTTTTATATATAGAAGACACCTTTACGAACATTATGATTTATAGAATTTACTTGTATTCAAGATAATTACTATACTAACAAAAATAATCTCCAGACGCTATTTATTTATCTTATCAACATTATTGAACGATCAAATACTGATTGATTGAAAACGAATTGGTTACTATTATTATAAGTCTCGGATTGCGGTGGCGCAAAATTATATAATTTATATTTTATATTACACTAGCTGGGACCCGCGGTTTCACCCGCGTTAAATTAAAATCATCATTTCATCATTTCGGCCTAATGAAGTCCACTGTTGGACACAGGCCTCCGCCAAAGATCATCACAACCACCGATATGGATGTGTTTTGAGCTCATTGGGGGGTTTTTGCCATAATCGCCACGCTTGGCAGGCGGGTTGGCGATCGCAGTTAATTTGTTAATGTACTCGAAGGACGCTGCTGCCCATCCTCCGACTAATCCCTTAGTCGACTTTTACGACACCCATGGGAGGAGATGGGGTGGTGGCATTCTGAGCCGGCACCACAAATTAAAATACATTTAGAGTACTTCGACATAGGCACTTGACATAGAATATATACATTAAATTTCAAGGGTTTTTTTTTGTGCGGAACCTAAAACCTAAAATTAAAGTCATCATTTCGGCCGAATGAAGTCCACTGCTGGACACAGGCCTCCCCCAAAGATCTCCACAACGACCGATATGGGTGTGTTGTGGGCTCATTGGAGGGTTTTGCCATAATCGCCACGCTTGGCAGACGGATTGGCGATCGCAGTTGAGTTGTCAATATATTCGAAGGACGCTGCTGCCCATCCTCCGGCTAATCCCTTAGTCGACTTTTACGACACCCACGGGAGGAGATGGGGTGGTGGTATTCTGAGCCGGCACCACACGGCAAAGGCAAAAATTAAAGTAGCCTGAGTTATTCCTTATAACATCAGCTATCTGCCATGGCTTTATGCATTCAAGCATTCACCAATTTTTGTCCTTAACTTTATGTTCACACCTACATAACTCACTAAATCATGGTCAATGAGTGGTTGAATGATTAGTATTCCTTGTCCGTATCCCGGACACTCAAAAGCGACATTTGTACCGGAACACGATACGTTTTCCATTTTTCGAATTCCACATTGATTGTCCATTCGCCGGTCGAAAAATGACCAAGCAGGGGTGAAAAACAATCGGTCAAGGCACACACGCGCAAAAATACAATCAGTTGGTATTCAGTTTCGCTGGAAAGATTTTTAACGTAATAAAGTACTAAAGTGGGGTTCGGTTTTTGTGGAGAATATTACTCCATTTTACTGTGAAGTTTGTTGCAAGTGTAAAATTGAGCAAAAGAACTCTACTTTATTTGTTATTTATGGTGGAAAATAGTAATTTTTTCATAAAGTTAAGGTAGCGACAATGATGGAAGAAAATAATAAAATTTCAAATTCACGGGCCGCAACATTTTTACTAAAACCTCAATAACTATATTTGGACGACGTGTTCGGACTCGTGTTGGAAATATCTATTGTCATATTTTTTATTAATTGACGAAATAATGTGAAAATTCAATAATCAGACAGGGAGTTTGTTTAAGATTATTTATCAGTAACCACTTAATTTAGGTTCCATGGTAATTTATCAACTTACTTAGGTCAACGGCAGTAGGTAAGCAGTAGGTAATACGACAGCCCCGCTTAATTAAATTATTTATGTAAAATAATAATACATATGTTAATGTATTTTAATTATTTTGAACATAACAAATATTGTATATAATATTTTTATTGTGTTTCTGCGATATTTTCGAAGAACGATTTTTGTTCAAAATAAAGTGAAAAAGTACTTAAAGTATGGAAGTTTTTATTATGGCCTGATAAAATAAAAATTCCGCCGTGTGGTGCCGGCTCAGAATACCACCACCCCATCTCCTCCCGTTGGTGTCGTAAAAGTTAACTAAGGGACTACTGTCAACTAAGGGATTAGCCGGAGGATGGGCAGCAGCTTCCTTCGAGTACATTAACAACCCAACTACGATCGCCAACCCGTCTGCCAAGCGTGGCGATTATGGCAAAACCCCCAATGAGCCCACAACACACCCATATCAGTTGTTGTAGTGATCTTTGGGGGAGGCCTGTATCCAGCAGTGGACTTCATTCGGCCGAAATTATGATGACGAAAGTAAAAAATAAATTATCGAATAGGGAACCTATTTACGATTTTGCTGAACATAGTATATTGTGTTTTTTTGGTAGGTATTAACCCAAGCTCTCACCCCTGCAGTATGTCGTGCTATTTACTGGACAACCTGTATAATGTATATCCTTACGTATAATTAATAATCTATATAACATCTTTTTATGTATGTACTCCTTCATATTGTCTACTAACATTAGTCGTAAGGTACTGTTTACTAACCTAATGGATCTTGTTATCCGAAATAAAGTAATTTTATTGAAAGTAATTTGATAAAAAAGCTCGCTCAGCCGCGTGTATGCAGGTACGGTTAACGGCTGTAGCATTTCGAATAGCCTGACGCTTGAGGGGAAGATAAACTAAACTCCACTTTTCAACTTCAAATAAAAATTGTAATTAACCAAATAAAGAAAGCCGTGTGGTGCCGGCTACGAATAGCACCACCCCATCTCATCCCGTGGGTGTCGTGAAAGCCGACTAAGGGATTAGACGGAGGATGGGCAGCAGCGTCCTTCGAATACATTAACAACTCAACTGCGATAGCCAACCCGCCTGCCAAGCGTGGCGATTATGGCAAAACCCCCCAATGAACACACTACACACCGATATCGGTCGTAGTGGTGGTCTTTGAGGGAGGCCTGTGTCCTGCAGTGGACTTTATTCGGCCGAAATGATGATGATGATGGTGATGAAATAAAGAAACATGTCTATTTTCTTCTCTCTACCGAAGCATGTGACGTTGCATCCTCTTATATACTGTTGCCAATATAATTTAATTTAATTTTTTTGAACTAGTAAGTAAGTAATTTATTTTCTCATCATAACAATGAAAAAGTTGCAACAAAAAACAATGTTGCCCAGTTACAGTATTATCCAAATTTACTGTGGGAGACTGGTGCCTAAGCTAGGCCGAAGCCTGTGTTTCAGGTCACCAGGCCTTCCAGAAGTCCAGAAGTCCAATTTTGCTCTTCCATAAACTGTGCCAAGAGAAATTTTTCCATTATCTTCATTTTCGTGTATCTGATTCTACCAAGTTGTTTTCTCTTGTTATAGTAATACTTTGACATAACTTCATCAGGCCCTGATACTGGTTGATTTTGTCCTTTATACAGGTTATCATCTTGCGCCCCATGAATGCGCAGTTTTGCTGCAGACAACATCTTGATACAACAATAAACTCGCTGTTATAATCATTTCGGCCGAATGAAGTCCACTGCTGGACATAGGCCTCCCCCAAAGATGTCCACAACGACCGATATGGATGTGTTGTGGGCTCATTGGGGGGTTTTGCCATAATCGCCACGCTTGGCAGACGGGTTGGCGATCGCAGTTGAGTTGTTAATGTACTCGAAGGACGCTGCTGCCCATCCTCCGGTTAATCCCTTAGTCGACTTTTACGACACCCATGGGAGGAGATGGGGTGGTGGTATTCTGAGCCGGCACCACACGGCACTAAATGTTAATTAATAATTAATGTTAATTGGTAATTGCACGGCTGTTATAACAAAATGTGTATATTAAATTCCTTGTAACATAACAATCATTTTAGAAAATGCTTCACTTCACTTCATTTTTAGACGTGTGTAAAGGTAATGGAACGTGTATGGTCTTCTAACAAATTCTTTGCCACAAAGGTCCGGTATTCTTGGTATTTGGCGCAAGCTTGCGACAAAGCTAAGAGCCTAATAAAAATAACACAGAGCTATTTTGTGACCACGTATAACTTTGACTTTTCGTAGTGCCTGTGAGATTAACTATTAGTTTGAGTTGCAAAAAAATATAGCATTTTTTATTTATTTATCGTTATGATTATGTAAATAGTGCTGTCTGCGCTGGTTTTATATAAACAATTTACTCTTAAACGATAAAAAGTAAAATTCACACCTAATGTAACGTACGTAAAGTACGTATGTAAAGTAACAGATCTGAGTTGCATTTTATGGACACCGCGGTGTCTTTAGGTACCTATTAGTTTGGGTTTTAAACATCATTAAGGCCCTTCCATATCAAGAACATATCACCACCCCATCTCATCCCATGGATGCCGTAAAAGGCGACTAAGGGAACTACTAAACCAGAGGGATGGGCAGCAGCGTCACTTATGTAGATATATAGCCGTACTGCGCTTACCAACCCGCCTGCCATGCGTGGTGGTAAATTCCCCCTTTTTTTTTTATTGATCCGGTGGAAATACCTCATGTACTTCCTTCGCCCCGGGAAAGGGCGAAGGGGCATGCCGGACTCCTACCGGCCAAAACCACCGGAGTGATCATCGTCGGCACCGAAGGGAGGCTCCAGGAACTCGAAAGATCTCCATCTAGAGCCACCCGCTGGTGCCACGCCTTTAGGCACATCTCGGAGGGGATGACTGTAAAGTGGTCATCCCCTCTAGTGGAGGGAAGGCGACTGTAACACAATTATGTAAGTTAAAGGCCTTTTTTCAACAGTTCCTTTGGCTGATACTTCAATGACAATGATGAGGGCCCCCACATACTTAAATTGTCCAAAAAGTCAGCTCTGCAACAAACGCGGTAAAGGATATCCGTTATTTAAAAGATATGGAAACAGCCCGACTAGCATCTTTTCGTTATTTTCATAGTGTAATGACATACTGTATTCAGTCGTGCTATCGATATTCAAACTATTGTTGTGCTGCAATACCCAGCTTTTCAGTCAGTAATCACTTCATATAGGTTTCACAGCAATTTATCGACTTACTTAGGTCACCGGCAGTAGGTAAATAGTAGGTAAAACGACAGCCCCACCGCGGGACTGATTTAAATTATTTATGTAAAATAATTATATTTATATTTATATTTTTATTGTTTTCTCCCACAAGTTACAGGATTCATGCAGTTTTTTGTTTACAAATAGTTTAATGATGGGAGACAGGAGCCCATACTAAGTAAAAACCTGTGCTACGGGTCTCCTGGTCTCCTTATCTCGAATACATTATTAAGATCTCTACTAAGGATCAGGATTACAGTAGCAGGGAGCGTTATAAGCTAGTTATAATCTTATTTCTAACAAAAATATTGTATTTGAATATATGACATTATATGCTTATGAAAAAGTGAGATTGTGATATTGTTATCTGGGTGTATTGTGTATCGTGTGTTGTGTGTGTCGTGATTTTGTGAGTTTAGTGTACGAGTGGTGTTTGGGTGTCTTAGTGTGTGTGTATAGTGCGTGTGTTATTTTCCTCTGTAATTGTTGATTAGTTTTTCAGTGTCCTCATAGGTAAGTGTTAAAAGCCATTTTGAAACCCTACGCCTGCATTCAATTTTCGTAACCGGGTATATAGTAAGCAATTTATTTGCAGTATTATACAGACGTGGCCCTTGAAAAAAGGAAAAGTTTTGGCTGAAACCAGTTCTAGCTGGTTTTACTTGACAGACATGATGAAAACGCCTTCTCTTAAGGAGTGGATTAGACCTATTGTATTTCAAAGTGGCATGTTGCCTAAGTATAGTAGCAAAAATGAATAATTGTCTTACCGTTAAGACTTCAGCTTGATAATACAGTTCTGTTGTTGGGAATAGCCGCGGTTTAAAATGGCAAATCTTAAGAATCAATCTTTGAGCTCTTTCTAGTTCAAGCAGGTGAGTTTTTGCTGCCCCACCCCATGAAGAGATGCAGTAGGAAAGGATTGATTGGCAGAGGGCCAGATAGACAGTTTTCATAACTTTCGAGTCTGCGATATGTCGGAGGTTTTTAAAGACATATGTTAACTTACGGATTCTCTTGGATACATTTTTTATATGCTCGGTGAAATTTAAGTGGTCATCTATTGTCACCCCCAGGTATTTAATTGATTTTGATCTGTCAATATGTGGACAGTTGCAAGTAGAGTCTAATTGTTGAAAACAGGAATGAGCAATTATTTTGTGTAATGGGATAGAAGAGTTCCGTAGTGAAAAGGTTAGAAACTGAGTTTTAGTTGAATTTAAAGTTAGCAAATTTGAAGCAAGCCAGTGACAGACCCTGTTGAAACCTTCCTGGGCATAACTGAAGACTTCATCCCAGGAATATCCATAGAAGGTGAGGGTTGTGTCATCAGCGTATGATATAATTCTACAATTTTGAAGTTTAAGAAGGCAGAGGCTATTGATATAACAGAGGAAAAGCGATGGGCCTAAATTGCTGCCTTGAGGGACTCCCAAGCTCACAGAACTCGACCCGCTCATTATGTCACCTATCCTTACCCGTTGCGTACGATTTGTTAGGTAACTTTTAAATAAACACAATTCTGTACCTCTGATACCCATGCACTCAAGCTTTGCCCAGAGCTTGACAAAAGAGACCGTGTCGAAAGCCTTTGCTAGATCTAAAAAGATTGTCAAGCATTTCTGTTTATCATCCAGCTTTGTTGCGATAAATTCGGTCAAGGTGTGTACCGCATCATCTGTCGATTTACCCGGCCTAAAACCATACTGGTCATCACAAAGCAACTTTTTATTTTCTAAATAATTAACTAGTCTCTTGTTAATAATCTTTTCTAGGATTTTTGACAGCGATGGTAGTAGTGATATTGGACGATAATTATTGACAAAGTCTCTTCTCCCACTTTTGTGGATAGGTATAACTATGGATTGCTTGAAAGCATCGGGAAACAGACCCTGCCTAAAACACCTATTGAAAAGCTCAGTGAGTGGCGGAACTATGTATTCTTTGATTAATTTCAAAACCTTGCCAGATATACCGTCCCAGCCCGTGCTGCAGTCAGACTTCAGGTTGTCAATAATGTAACCTACTTCTTCACAGTCAGTGTCTAAGAGAACAAAAGACGAGCATTGACCAAAATCATAATTATTATCGGAAATTGGCATAATAGGAGGAATATTATTGGCTAACTGTGCGCCCACATTTGCAAAAAAGCAATTTATTGCATTACTTGATTCCGCAGGCGTTTGTTCTAACGTTAAGAGTTCGTAGGGTATTTGTTTCGTTTTGTTTAAGTTTGTAATTTTTTTAATACTGTTCCAGAGCTTCTTGTTGTTATTTTTGGCCAACTCCAGTTCCTGTTTTTCAAATTGCCTTCTACATTTTCTTATTATAGCATTACAGAAATTTTTGTACCGCTTATATGTAGTTGTAAGTATTTGATTATTCGGATCTTTTTTTAATTTATAATGCATCCTATCACGATTTCTGATACATCTCAGTAAACCAACTGTGATCCATGGCTTTAAGGTTACTTTATTCCGGGGAATTTTAATTTTGATTGTATTATTAAGTATTAAATTTTGAATATGTTGTATGAAAGCACTAACAGAGGCGTTGGGTTCACGTTCTAGCATAATTTGCCTGAAATCAATGTTTTTACATTCTGAAACAATATTTGTGTAGTTAATTTTATCAGTGAATCTTTTGATTGATAAGCTTTGTTTTTTTGTTTCCAGACAGAAAAGCACTGCTTCGTGGTCGGTTATGGACGAGTTAAGTATTAATGATAATGAGGGTAATTTGGTTTTAATAATTACGTGATCAATACAATTTTTTAATCTAGTTGGAATGTCATATGCGGACATCAGACCGTGGAAAGTCAGTAGTTCGAGATAACGGGACGCGTTATAATCTAATTCCAGTATATTTATATTTATGTCGCCAATGATAAGTATGTTTTTAAAGGATGACAACTCTGTTAAAATATTGTTTAAAGAAATTAAGAAATTCTCAATGTTTTTGAAGCAGTGTGGTCTGTATATCGCAATTATTGCAGTGTCATTATTGCCTTTTTTTAAGACCAGACAATTTGCGTCATTGAATGAGGGCTCTTCTATCTTATATTTTAGAAGTTTATTGAGAAAAATTACCACTCCATCGTTCTGGTTATAGTGTTTAGTGGTGTTAAAAGAATAATAGCCCTCTAGAGAAGGTAAGTTGCCTACACAAGATAGCCAGCATTCCGATAATATGATAATTTCACAGTTTAGTTTTATTCGTTTTAGTAGGATACTTAAGTTATCAAAATTTTTGTTTATACTGCGAATATTTTGGTGTAGTATTTTAGTGTATGACTTAGGATATTTAATTATATGTTCACTTTGTTCGGGATCACAAATAAATGCTTCACTTATACTAAAATGATCTAATTTGTTAATTAAATTATTTATATCCGAGAATTCTAATTATGAAGTAATAGAAAACAGGTATGATGGAAGTATAGTAATAAATATGATAATCGTAAGTTATAACAATTAGTATTTTAACTTTGTAGTAGTAGTTATCCATAATGGTTTTACATAGTTGGTTTGACAGAGAAATATTATGTTGTGAAAGTGTGAATGTGGAGTTTATGAGGAGTTGTAAGTGCATGTGTGTATAACAGATATACATTAATGTATTTTAATGATTTAATCTTGTAAATAATAAAACAAATATAACCCCTCTGGGCAAACGTTATCTCACCATGGGATAAGGTAATCCTGGAGGGCAGATTAAAGTAGCTGCTTGATTTCTTCCTACCTTCTGATATAAAAAAAAAGTATATCATAAGAAAAAAAAGTATATTAAGTAGCTTACAGAACGCAGGGCAGTTTGTGGTGAGCTGAATGTGAGTGGCGACACTGCGTACCCGAATGCTCCAGAGACACGGTCAGGGCCTCGTCTCGGCTTGCCTTTATTGGTTGGTTGGAGTGGTACCCCATGAGTGCCCGTAGGATTTTCAACTCTGGCTTGCCTTAGTTGGCCGATCAGAGAGGGGCCGCCAGAGCTATATGCTCGGGGGTGGAAGTGTCTAATGGCGTAATAACGGGGAAACCCGCTCCGAGTCTTCGAGAAGCGCGATGGTGAAACCGGTGCCGCACCTCTCTACACCCCTAGCCGCTCGCACCGGTGTTGCTCCTTGTCGCCTGTAGTGGTGGCCATTTAGGGGGCCCATCTTGTGAGTGGCGAGTCACCGTCTGCCACAGAATTTCACTTTCAAGGTTGAAAGGCAGACGCCGTTGTTTCCGTTTTTAGAAGTATATTATCCATTTAGCACCCATTACAATAAACCTAATAATTGTCTGCATTTTATAGTGTAGCCATGGAGAGTTCCCGGTTAGTGTCCAATTACATTTTAGATTAAAATTCTCTAAAGGGCCTCTGCGTGTTGGACCCATGTCCCCGCGTAAGCCTATCAAAAGACCGGGTTCCCCCTTACAGGGGATATAAACCCGTGTAATAGAGAAACAAATATTTTATATAATATTTTTTATTGTGTGTTTGTGCGATTATTTCGAATACAGATATACAACATAACGAGTATCTTCAAAATCATGTGAAAAATTACCTAAAATATGGGGAATAGCTTTTTTTCGCTTTTTTATTTTTCGGCCGATTAAAATAAAATTAGGTAATTGGATAGATAATTTCTTTACGATTATTTTAAGGTAATCTTTTCATATATTTCCATTTTCCATGCTAAAACGTTGAGAAATCTCAGGTCAAACGCACGTAGGTAATACGATACCCCCGCCGTGGGTCTGGTATTTTTTTTTTTTATTAATATTAAAAAAACGTTGCTCCACACTAGGATTTCTCCAGTGTCGTGGGTGCGTTTACGATATGAACTCCATATACAATACACCCAGACCCGGAACGACTACTCCGGATCGTGGGGTCGATTCCCGCACGTGCGAACAAATATTTGTATGATCTGCAAGTAGTTGTTCCGGGTCTGGGTGCATTGTGTGTGAAATTTGTGTCTGTAAACGCACCCACGATACAGGAGAAATCCTAATGTGGGGCAACGTTTAAAACAAGAACAAATATTTTATATGATATTTTTATTATGTGTTACATAATGAGACAACGATTTACCTTCAAAATAACGTGATAAAATACCTATAGTATGGAATTATCATTTTTTGGCTGTTTTATTTATCGGCTGAATTAAATAAAAATTAGATAATCAATAGATAATATATTTACGATTATATTACAGTATAACCACCTCTTAAAAGGTAAGCCCTAGTTTTTTTTTAATGCCAATGTGTACAATTTACAATAAAATCCCAAGTCATAAAAATTTAAGCCTCAATAAATGCAAGTCCGTAGAAAGGATTATAAAAAAAATACAGAGATAACGTCAAAAATGCTAGTATTGAGCATTGCTATTATTATGATTTTGACATAATATATAATTACATTTGTTATTATTTCTGACACTTAAATATTTTAAACTATATTGTGATAATTAAGCTGATGCATGGGTTATGCTCGTAAATGGGTGACTTCTATTAGAATTGAAGTTTTAGACTCATTTCTCCTACATAGTCCTCACATTATCTTTATTTTGAGAATAATATACTCATAAATATTTTAACATATAATTGTGAATTTAAAGAGTAACCATGGAATTCCATGTCTCCTTAGTTCTTTTCCATAAGAAATCGATATCTTGAAACGCTTAAGTCTGACTATTCATAATTGCCTGTACATGATTTCTATGAATAATAATTATTTTTATCTTATCTTTTATCTACATAAGGTAACGATCAGTAGTCACTGAGATCCTAGAACATCCACGACACCATCAGGTCGCTGATGCGTTGCCAAATGCATATAAGGGGGGGAGGGGAGTAAGAAAACAAATGAAATAGATGGGACGAAAAATTTAATTAAGGGATTAGGATTCTTCTACATAATAAATGCGGAAACAATTGTATTGCTACTTTAAAATTGTATTCTGTAAGACCATCTAGCCAACAAGTTGACGTTACCTTCTAGCTACAGCTGCAAGTCTACCACGAAAACAATGTGGCAAGTTTGGACTGTTAGCCACGTACGATAAACAATAAGCTCAAGCGTGCAAAAAGAGAAAACTATAAAGACTTTTTTAGAAAAATCCTAGCAGTATCGTATTAGGTCTAGAGCGGGATCGGGAGAGGGCCGATCCCGCTCGAAGAAGAAGGAGACGGCGCCGGGGTAACAACCGCTCTGGCGACTAATTCCGATACGCCTGAAAACCCCTGCCATTGCTATGAGGTGAGGGACCTCTGGGTTCGCGGGTGCGTAGATCGGGGAATCTGCGTGCCCACACCAAGCGACCCAAGAGAAGACGGTAGCACTCATGTGGTCACGCGCTGCCGTGGGACGCTTTGGGGGATCCTTTACAATCCCCCTGGGGGGCTGACCGCTTTACAGTCACCCTCTCCGAGATGTGCCAATAGGCGTGGCACCAGTGGGCGGCTCTAGTGTGATCATACGAGGACCTGGAGCCTCCCTTAGGTGCCGAAGATGACCGCCCCAGTGGTTTTAGCCGGTAGGAGTCCGGCATACCCCTTCGTCCTTCCCCGGGGCGAAGGAAGTTCATGAAGAATTTCCACTTGGCACCAATAAAAAAAAAAAAAAAAAAAAAATTATATATTAATAAAAAATTTTTAGGGTTCCAAACTTCCGAAGCAAAAACGGTGGACCCTTATAGGATCACTCGTGTGTCTGTCCGCTTGTCACAGTCCGCTAAATTTCCTCTGAATCTACTGGACCGATGAAGTTGAAATTAGCTACACATATGGATTTCTCCGACCAAACAATGTGCAAAAGTAAACAAATTAATTTTGAATATGCGGGCCACTATAGAAAATTAAAAATATATGTTTTGCAAACTGTGGAAATGGTCTCAAATGTATTTACTTTATAATTTTAAAATATATGGTTTTAAAGTTATTTAAGAAAATGACACGTTACGTGTGTTGTCGGATTAAGAATATAGCATCACTCCATCTCCTTCCGTGAATGTAGGAAAAGGCGACTAAAGGACTCTATAAACCAGAGGGATGGGCAGCAGCGTCCCTTCTGAGAAACAGTAGACATACTGAGCTCACCAACCCGCCTGCCAAGCGTGGTGAGTATTGGCAAATACCCCCCAAAATGATGACACAGTTGTGAAAATCTATGGGTGAGCCTTTGTTCAGCAGTGGACGTATAAATGGAAATAGATAATAGAAAAACCTATAAGAAGTATATGTCTTATAATAATATCGTAAATCTTTCAATATTGTGCGTAAAAACTTACGTTTGCGGTTGGAATGTATGGGAAAACAAGTTTTTCAACTACGATGTTAAGTTTGTTCCGGTGATAAGTTATTGGTACAAGACCGAATTCAACAGTAAAAATATATTCAGTTATTTCCACGCGAGTTAAACCCGCACTGGTCTGGTTTTTTACTCGTTTAAATCTTCTGATAGCTGTATCGTACTCTTCTTTAGTAAAAAAATATCAAGATATGTTTTTGTCGCATCTATCCTATTCGATATTATTTCTTTGCCTTTGTTTTGTTTATTGTTTTCATATAGGTAACTGCTCCGCTAGTATTTAACAAAAGCCTTTCTAAATTTCAGGATATGGTAGAACCTCATTAACGATCACCATATGTAATTTTAACAGACGAAACCTTATCCAAACTGAAGACCGATATCTGGGCAGAAAGATATTCTTAACAACTAAACGGAAACCCTACTAAAGTCCATCCGAAAAGCAACGAGTCATGGGCTCAAGGCTAATCTAATCAAGGATAAACAAGCTTAGAAACCAAAAACAAAGAAGGTTAGTCACTGTAAAGATAAAGATAATGGGTGTTACATAACGCATTAGCTACTCCTCTGGTGTTCACTAGCTGCGGTGATCGCTTCTTGATTAGTGACCCGTGCAGTCCTTTTTTCAAATAGTTTATTGTCCATTTATAGATGACACGAAAGAAGTAGAAACAAGTTACAATATCGTCATTCAATGTTGTGCCAATTCTTTTTGCATAATCAGTATGAATCACCCAATAATAATTTCCGGTATAAAATTAATCTTAATAATGGATTTATTATACTGTTATATCTTTTGAAGATAAAATAACGCCTACCAATATGTTCTTTAAGATTATCGTTATTCATTTATAAAAAAATGTATGACTAATGTTATTCTTTTGTTTAACTAATACAGTGATGACTAACCGTTTTTATTTTGGAACAGTAGAGTGAAACTTGAACTGTAATGTACATCATACCTTCTGTTTAGTTCGTGGATGGATTTCAGAGAAAATTTTGCACTTCACGGTCAGTTTTATTTTACACATTCAGTTTTTTTATTTATTCTTTGCATAAAATGTGGTAATAAGATGGTACATATAATACATACAAACACATTTTGCCATGATAAAATAGCATGCAAATTGAAATGTAAGTATAACAATATTAATTACAGGTACTAAAATTAAATTTAAAATATGACAATAATAATACTAGTTAAAACAATTAAAATCAGAGCATATGTCAATAATATTATCAATAATAAAATCGTTATAAGCATATATTGCCGTGTGGTGCCGGCTCAGAATACCACCACCCCATCTCCTCCCATGGGTGTCGTAAAAGTCGACTAAGGGATTAGCTGGAGGATGGGCAGCAGCGTTCTTCAAGTACATTAACAACTCAACTGCGATCGCCAACCCGTCTGCCAAGCGAGGCGATTATGGCAAAACCCCCCAATGAGCCCACAACACACCCATATCGGTCGTTGTGGTGATCTTTGGGGGAGGCCTGTGTCCAGCAGTGGACTTCATTCGGCCGAAATGATGAAGCATTATATTAAAATTAGTGTGTGTCATTTGGAGTAGGAGCAAGCTTAATAGTTATGTTAGTACATATATTATTATAACTCATAGTGCAGAAACTCCAATTTGTAGTCATTTAAATGTCTTTGTGAAAAACAATCAGCAACACTTATGACGCATTTCTAAACTGATATGATTGAGAAGAGTATTTTTTAATTCGCTAATTGAGTGAAAACTCTCTTGCACCAGCCATTGACGTAGAGAAATACAAATTTCATTGTAAGGTAGACCGAGTATATGATTCGCCAATGAGTTATACACAAGCGGGGCCATGTATACGCAGCTATGTCTAAACATTTCTAGTCTTGATACTGGTAATTTTAAATATGCATGAGTAACTTTGCGCGTGTTCGTGTCATTTTTATTTTCAAATAATTTTATATGCTGCCTCACAAATTTGGCTACCTCATAAATATATACTAGGTACGGTTAAGAGGTTTTGTGATTTGAATAGTGGTCTGCAAGATTCAGACCATCTTATTTTAAATATTGCACGAACACATCTCTTCTGTGCTATAAGACCCGCATTATTTCGGGTGAGTATCCCCAAACAATCATACCATATCTTATTATTGATAAAACGTAAGCATGGTACACCATTAACGAGGATTGTCTAGAAGTCGTCTCTTCGACTTTCTTTAGTGCAAACACAAACTTGTTAATTTTTTTACAGACATTGTCAATATGTTCTTTCCATCTCATGTGCTCATCGATCACAATACCTAAAAATGTAGTACTGTGTGACTGATCAATCTGTTGATTATCATACTTGATGTTTAAATAGTGAAATATACTTTTCTGTGTTTGGAAATTTATTATTTTAGTTTTGCCTATATTAATTTTTAAATAGTTTAAATCTAGCCATTCAATTATGTTCCGTAGTGTATTATTTATATTTGTTTCATACGTTTCTTCATTGTTACATTTTATGACTACTGAAGTGTCATCTGAAAATAAAATACAGTCATGTTGACACACTACTTTGGGGAGGTCATTAATATAAATGAGAAATAGCAGTGGCCCTAAAATACTGCCCTGAAGTACTCTATAATTATTATTTCTAGTGTCAGAATCAAATATATCAAGAGTATATGTAACATCAGTAAATTTAGTAATTCTAGTGATCTGTTTTCTATCACATAAATATGATTGAAATCATTTCAGAGCTACACCTCTTATGCCGTATTTTTCCAATTTATCTAGTAATACAGAGTGGTCAACAAAATCAAAAGCTTTACTAAAATCTAAAAAGAGGACAGAAGTTGGTGTTTTTTAATTAATATTATTTATAACCGATTTTACCAAGTTAAATGTAGCTAGTAACGTTGATTTTCCTTTCCTAAACCCACATTGTGCCTTTGATAGCACGCTATATTTTTCAACGAAATTGATCACCCTCTTGTACATAATCTTTTCAAATATTTTTGAAATTAGGGGTATCAGTGCTATGGGCCTGTAATGGTTTTTATCAGTCTTAAGGCCCTTTTTATGCAAAGGTTTTATTATTGACAGCTTCAGCTTATCCGGGAAACAACCTTGTTCCAATGAAATATTAATAATGTGAGATAGCGGTTGTACTATATATTATGATAAAAAAATTATGAGATCCGTGGTAATGTTATCATAACCTGATGATTTTGTGTTTCTCAGTGACTTTATTACGTTAAATACTTCTATAGAATTCGTGGGTTCTATAAATATACTATGATGATTATTATTAATATACGAATTAGGGTAGTAATTTCTTGCAATAACTGGTTTATTTAGTTCCACATCAATTTTTTTTTTTTATTATATTTGCTATAGCCAATATACTTGTTGATTGCAGATTATTTATGCATTTTTTAAACATATTCGAATAAGCTTTAAATGCCATTTTATTCTTACTAGTTCTATGATGATGATATTTGTATCTAAGACTCCTTTTATGTTTGCAACTTATCTTTAGGCCCTTTGAAATCCATTTCAATTTACCAGGTTTTATTTAGTTTTTTACTCTGATGGCAGGAAAGCATAATTTATAGTTTATACTGCCTAATAAAAAATGACTTTCGTGAGGGGTGTTATAATCTCTTTATGACCCTTTAATCTGACATGTGACAGGCACATAATCAATATTGGCGTTTAAAAGCAATTTTTATTTTTCTATAACATCATATATGACCATATGGTATTAACCCAGGATGGTTGAGGCTCCAGCGCCCTCTTCTATTTCTCCGGGTGTGATCTGCCGTCTCCTAATCCCGCTCTTTGGTCTCCTTCTGGTACATAGAACTCTCACAGAACTCCTTCATGGTCTCCACCATTGCACTATTCTATAGCTGGCACTACTGCTGCTGTCTAACGTTTGGCAGCCCAAACAGAGCACTTCTAGAGCATGTGCTGTGTGGTATCTTGATCGCTCGTGTGTGTGGCACTGTCACTGTGTCATCACTCGCACATGATCACTGTGCCATGACTTCGCATTCTATCCTACGTAGCGACTAATTAAAACCAAATGCTACCAGGTGACAAGTGCAGTGTAGTGCCAAGTCCTGGTTACTATTACATTTGTTACGGGTGTACATGGCATAAATAATGTAGCAACTGCATCAATGAACGGCAGCAATCTAGCAATTACTGATGCTTCAGCGATTTAAGCTTGAAGCTGGAATGTCTTGTGATCCGGTTATTTGACTAGCTGATCCTACGCTTCACGATACACTTACACGTAGTTCGTCTAGCGGGTGAAATAGGTAAAACTGTAGCACTGCCCCAATCAAGCTGTCAACTAGAACTATACTACCATGTACTACCACTACACTTGCTAATTATGATTATAACTAAGGAAAGTAACAGTATATTATAATGATGTCTTAGGTTTTCGCGAGTTTTACTAATTATAATAAAACACTTTTAAACGGATTATATAGCGTATATTTTAGATTTTTGTTTTTCCTGACGTTTCGAACACTTTGCAGGGTTCGTGGTCGCAGGACGAATGTCCTTGTTTTACTATAACAGTATATTGTTTATTTTAACTTTGCAACACACTAGTGTTTTCTCCTATGTCGTGTGTGCGTTTACAGATTTAAATTCCACACACAATTATACTCAGACCCGGAACAACTGCAGATCATAAAACAATTTGTTCCGTGCCAGCATTGAACCCACTACCCGAAGCGCAGCAGCTGACTTTATCAGCCACTGAACCAACCGTGCCGTCTTGTGTAATGTAATGGCTATTTTCTATGGTAATTTATTTCATTGACTGTTGATTGCCTCTTGTAACGCCTATGTAAAAGAGAAAAATACTATGAAATCACAAACTTATAACCCATTTAGTAATCATTTTAATCATATTTCGTCATAATTTTGCATGGATTAAATGACGAAATCCATCGTATTTCCTCCAACTTGCTATCTTGTTGACGGATTTACGGATTAGAAAACCAATTTGTAATACGTACTAGACATTATTCCGATAAAAATATGGAACAAGGAGATTGAAGGCAGCACGCTCTTTCGATTAGTACTGGGTGATAGATACTCGTAGTAAATTTCTGATATAAACAGAGTCAGGAATTAATCCTTAAAATGATTGTAAAACTTCAGAAATATGAAATATAGTTATTTATGGATTATTGTTTGCATACAGTCAAGAGTTGTCTGGACTTTGGCGTTTCCTAAATAACTATTAACTAGAGCAGAAACGTCAAAATAAACTGAATACCGTGGTCTAAAAGACGGGTAAAGGGTTAGATTCTTACAAAGTCAAGTCATAAATATGGCAAATAATGTATCATAGAATAGAAAGTAAACTACCCTGTGTATTTATCCGCACGGAACAAATATTTGTATGATCTGCAGGTAGTTGTTCGGGGCTGGGTGTATTGTATGTGGAATTCATGTCTGTAAGCGCACCCAAGATACAGGAGAAATCCTAGAGTGGGGCAACGTTTTTTTTTTAAAAATAGAATTACAAATTTACCTAACCCTTATTTCGCTAGGGAACTGTCAATATAAAATAAAAATCTGCGAAAAAAAGAACAAAAGAAATATTAATACAAAACAATACAAATTTTAATCCTGAGTCGAGACAACTCCTTTGAAACGGAACAACATTTAATGGTTCCAAAGGAGAATGTTCCAACATAATATATAGTGACACGTTGACAGCCTTAAATTGACTGTGAATGTATGTGCAAACACTCGGAAATTCGTAAAGTATAACCAGCAAATATTAAGGGTGGGTTCCTCGTTTCGTACTTACATCAAGATTTACATATGCGTATCTATGGAATTGATAAAGTGGAAGAACCTATCATGACTGTTTGTTTAAAAGGTGTTGAATATAGGCGTGTCTTATTACGATAGCAAAGATATTGCCGTATGTATAAAAATGTTTGATAAAAAAATAAATGATAAATATCACAAGGTGGTGTGACATCTGCGCCACGTGTCACATGCAGAGACATTCAGATACGGGGCATTTTCGTTAAATATATTTAATGGACTTCCATTTGACTAATATCTCACCTGATATTAGGCAACGATACGTTTGACGATGGTGCACGCTGGCCTAGAAGAAACCTTTTCACTTGCGATTTGAAGATTTCCCAGGTTGTAACGGTTGGGAAACACAGACTCTGTCAATGAGTTCCACTCCTTAGCAGTACGCATGAAAAACGTGGAAGCAAAACGCTTCGTACGTATGGGTGGGACATTAACCATGTTGTGATGGCGCAGTTCCGTTTGTCGGGTTCTCCGATGATAGAATGGACTTGGGGGGGAATTAAATCATGCAATTCCAGTACCACAGTTGCCGAAATGTATCCGATAAAAAACTGATAAGCTTGTAACTCTGCGTCTATGTTCATGGCTCTTGAGCCTTGCCTCGTCAAGTGCTTCGTTTTTGATGAGCCTTTTAGTGCGCCTTTCAATCACCTTAAGCGCTTCAAGCTAGTACTCTACTTATTTACTTTTACTATACCTGTTTTTTTTTTATTGATGCCCAGTGGAAATTCTACATGGAAGGGTGAAGGGGTATGCCGGACTCCTACCGGCTAAAACCGCTGGAGCGGTCATCTTCGGCACCGAAGAGGGGGCTCCAGGTCCTCGTAAGATCACACTAGAGCTACTTTTACTATACCTATTTGATTTACTAGATTAAATATATTATTGTAACCCTAATGTGGTCATCTGATATTAGAGCAGAGCCACAGGGGGCACTTCGTCAAACTGATATTTGGGTCAAAAATTTTCCGAAGTAAAAACTACGTACCAAGAACTAGTTCATTTTCTTAGGATGTCCTAATAAATGCGATCATTATCATCACCATCATATCGGCCATGTGACGTCCACTACTGAATGAAGGCCTCACTTATCGATTTTCTGAATTGTGTCATAATTTGGGTGGAATTTGCCAATACTCACCACGCTTGGCAGGCGGTTGGCGAGCACAGTATATTACGCTGTTCCATAGAAGGGACGCTGCTGCCCGTCCCTCTGGCTTAAGAGTCCCTTAGTCGTCTTTCACGACATCCACGGGAGGAGATAGAGTGGCGCTATATTCTTATACCAGACACAAGAAACACCAAAAATGGTAACAACATTTTTTGGAGTATCCATAGGATTTCTTGTCGGCTCTTCTGCATAGGACAATTTTTTAACCGATTTTAAAAAGAAGAGGTTCTCTCTTCATAGCGTTTTTTTTAAATGTATCTACACCGATTACTCCGAGATTTGTAGACTGATTTGAGCAATACCTATTTTTAGCAGGTGTAAAATGCTTTCGAGTTTGTCCCATATAAATTTCATTACATTTGATTGAGTAGTTTTTAAACAGCTTTAATAAACGCGTTAATTTGACTGACTTTTTAAGGTACATATTAAAGCCCACATGAAATAAATGATTTAAATATGGTCACTAGGGGTCTAGTTGCTCCCCTTCGTCCTTCCCCGGGGCGAAGGAAGTTCATGAAGAATTTCCACTGGGCACCAATAAAAAAAATAAAAAAAGGGGTCTAGTTGCAAACCAGCGTCAGGCGCCTGCCTGGCATATGCCAAACTAGATGCTTTATATTTCTCTGTAAAGTGTGTTATTATTTGTGATGTCTCACTTTGTCGCTCAATACGTGCTTTCTTTCTTTCCTTTAAATAATTTAATTAATTTTGGGCCGCAGGGAAACAACGAAACGAAATGAAAATAACAGAACACTGACACATCAACGAATTTATCGTTTCACTTTATCGTATAAACAAATTAAACAATTTAACGACCGATTACAAAAAATAACTCCTACTAAAAGTTTTATAACAATTCGAATGTAACAAAATTATTGCCGAAATTTGAGCGTAAAGTTGCAACGTTTGCTCAATGCCGAGCATGATTCACCGTTCAATAAATTTGAATCGGAATTCATATGAGCTGTGTTCGTAGTTGGCATGCTAATTGATTGTTGTAATGGCAGAAAACTGCACAGGAAATCGTTCAGTGTGAAGCTTTATGAATTCGATTAGATTCTTACATCTGTGTCAGTTTGTACAAGTTTGTCGTAGGTATGAATATATCGAACCTCGATTTTAAAAATCGAGTCTATAATATCAGGTAATGGATCTCAAATAGGGCAGGATATTTTTCAAGATGAGGTGATGGCAAATGGCCTTTGCTTGGCAAAGTTGCACTAGGAATACGACCTCCTAGGTCTTACATTGCGATGGATTGACGAAATAAAGAAAATTGCAGGTCTATTGTGGATTCAATTACCACAGGATCTTGAAAAGTGGCAAAGCCTATACTCAGTGGATTGATTCAGGCTATGGATGATTATAATAACGATTGTGAACATTTGTTTATCAAAAGACTGTATGTCACATAAACTATACATGCCGTCTACGTTCTACAACAATGTATGAGAAGACAAATAAATCAGTTCAGTGAACCATTTAGCAACAATTCAGCTCCATTCGTGACGACACTGACGGGTTACGTGTATGACCTTTGTGATTGTGGCGTATTGTACTCTACAGAGTTGAATAGAATTTCTGTTGCATAATCGCCTATTGTTTGATAGGTGCTGCCAGTTGGGTGGTTCTTAGCTGAAAGGGTCTATTAATTGAGGTGTGATGTTATTAAATCCTTTATAGGATTCACGATTTAAAGTCAAATAATTCGAATTTCGTAAATCAATAAGTATCTACTCGGTAAATATACCCTTCTATTCGAATAAACTATTTTAATTAAAATATGTTTTGACTTTATCTTTCGAAACCAAACATTGCAATGCAAGATTGTGATAAAATTAAGTAAACTTTAGCCTGACTATAATTTAATGAATTTGGAACAGATAAAATATACAAAACAATGAGCACAATATTAGCTGTAAACTAAATAATCTTTAGCGAATATTTTTATCGTTTCATTTAACGTACAATATCAATATCAGTTTTAAAAATTACTTAATTATATTTGCTAAAAATTACGATTCATAAACATAAAAAATACACACGTTGTCATAGGTACTTACACATTTTTAACTTATACTTTTTGCGTAGGAAAAGAAATTAACAGAAACTCATTTTGGCCGAATGAAGTCCACTGCTGGACACAGGCCTCCCCCAAAGATCTCCACAACGATCGATATGGGTGTGTTGTAGGCTCATTGGGGGGTTTTGCCATAATCGCCACGCTTGGCAGACGGGTTGGCGATCGCAGTTGAGTTGTTAATGTACTCGAAGGACGCTGCTGCCCATCCTCCGGCTAATCCCTTAGTCGACTTTTACGACACCCACGGGAGGAAATGGGGTGGTAGTATTCTGAGCAGGCACCACACGGCACATTACATACAATTAACAGAAAGCTTTTGTGAAATTACACAGATTTTTATAAAGTAATTACAGAGAGAAATTAATAATATTTATTCTCGTCCAAAATGATGGCGCATAATTATAAAATAATACTATCAAATTGCCGTGTGGTGCCGGCTCAGAATGCCACCACCCCATCTCCTCCCGTGGGTGTCGTAAAAGTCGACTAAGGGATTGGCCGGAGGATGGGCAGCAGCGTCCTTCGAGTACATTAACAACTCAACTGCGATCGCCAACCCGCCTGCCAAGCGTGGCGATTATGGCAAAACCCCCCAATGAGCCCACATCACATCCATCCACGGTCGTTGTGGTGATCTTTGGGGGAGGCCTGTGTCCAGCAGTGGACTTCATTCGGCCGTTAGACTATCAATTCAACTGGCAACCCTCACGAAAACGAAAGTTTATGTCAACTGAATACATATCAGCATAACAGAAAATGTGAAAATGTGTGGTGCCTGCTCAGAATACCACCACCCCATCTCCTCCCGTGGGTGTCGTAAAAGTCGACTAAGGGACTAGCCGGAGGATGAGCAGCAGCGTCCTTCGAGTACATTAACAACTCAACTGCGATCGCCAATCCGTCTGCCAAGCGTGGCGATTATGGCAAAACCTGTGGGGTTTTCTCGGACTCGGATACGTGGATGGCATAGCTCAAAAATACAATTCTTTTATGTAACTAACTGCAACACTCACTCTCTAATGATCTCGAGACATGGTAATGAACCAAAAAATGTTGAGTGTTTATTCACACACGCGATTATATAGTTGTCTAAATTAGGCCTCAGATAACGCCACAGTTTCCTAAATTAGGTTCTACGTTCCCATATACCAACTTCCTATTTTTCTGCACTAGAATACAACCATTTACATTTCTATATTCACAGTAGAATTAAATAGTAAAGTGATTTTGTTAATTAAAATAGGCTAGGCGTCCTGAGCACTTTCTACTTACTTGGCAAGTTCTCTTTTGAATTCGCTAGTTCCAGGCAAAGTTAGGCAAACGTCGACATAATGCTTCAAGTGGTGTAAAATTAACTTTCAAGCGGATGTAGCGATAGAACGAATGAAATATTATTATTTGATTACTGTAGCTGAATATTTCTATATTTTCTGTTATAATAATAATAATTTTGGCTGAATGAAGTCCACTGCTGGACACAGGCCTCCCCCAAAGATCACCTCAACCACCGATATGGATGTGTTGTGGGGTCATTGGGGGGTTTTGCCATAATTGCCACGCTTGGCAGACGGATTGGCGATCGCAGTTGAGTTCTTAATGTACTCGAAGGACGCTGCTGCCCATCCTCCGGCTAATCCCTTAGTCGACTTTTACGACATCCATGGGAGGAGATGGGATGGTGGCATTCTGAGCCGACACCACACGGCAAGAACTTAGATTAATTAACCTAAATTAATTCGAGAACTGAAGACATCCGATTATTTTAATGAAGGTATTATGCGTTTCACGTGTAAAAATACGTGTTAGAAATTTGAAAACAATAATCATAACACATTTCTTACCACTACATAGAGCGTAAATTCCCATTCAAAATGTAACACACAATAAACGCATCAATTTCACACAAATGACAAGAAATTGTTCAATTTCAAAAGATTCTTCTCCAAAGCCCATGTAACTCAATTACTTATTGGCATGAAAGAAAGAAACCAAAATTGAAGGAAACAGAAGGTCAACTAATTTCTAACATACAGCACGTCGTGCACAGAGAGATACCGAAATAATTACAATTGTCCAAAGTCTGGATGTCTGGATGAAACTTTGTAAGGCTCTAATGTTTTCCTGCACATATCTTAGGCTCCAGCAAACAACATTCGAACAAAAGAAGTTTAAAAACGTCTTAACTTTAGGAAAGCCAGCGTAAGTACACCATAAGCCCTGTGCTGGTTTGGGAAAGTCTCATACATAAAAACTAAAGTAGAGTATCTGCTTGAAAAAAAATCTTTACTTCTTGAAAGAATCTTCGGAACACAACTCCAGCTAACTAAAAGTCTGCGCTGCGGAATATGGACTTGCGGCACAGAAATCTAGCTGTTATAGAACTTGAATTTTGTAGTCCTGCTCGACTGCTTCACTTAGTTGTCGCTTACTATTTATAATGTTAATAAAACGAACAAATCATTTTACACACAAAAGAAAATTATTATTGTACTTGTCGTGTGGTGCCGGCTCAGAATGCCACCACCCCATCTCCTCCCATGGATGTCGTAAAGGTCGACTAAGGGATTAGCCGGAGGATGGGCAGCAGCGTCCTTCGAGTACATTGCGAACTCAACTGCGATCGCCAACCCGCCTGCCAAGCGTGGCGATTATGAAAAATCCCCCCAATGAGTCCACAACACATCCATACTGGTGGTTGTGGTGATCTTTGGGGGAGGCCTGTGTCCAGCAGTGGACTTCATTAGGCCGAAATTATGAAATGATGACTTGTGTGCGTTCATTTCATTTATTAGTATTATATTATTCTCATCTAACTCTTCTAAATGATCTATAGTATTTATCAAGATTATAAAATTAATTTTATATTTAATAGTGTCCATGTTTCTTTCAAGGAAATACTATGGAAGGAACATGGACACTACTTACTTACTTCTCCGCTCTTCTCCGTAGGTCCAACAACTTAGAACATTGTAACTATTTAATCCTGACCATTCAGTCAGAAATGCCTGCAAATGGTTTGATACATTAATATCAATCATGAACGATTGTAGTGTGAGTTCAATTTTGCTACTACAGTATTTCGATTCGTGATACTCTTCTGTGAATTCTGTGAATTCCCAGTAAAAAATAGACCGTGATTCTCTCCTCATGCATGTCGTAAAAGGCTACTTAAGTGTCCATATCAAGAAGATGGGCAGCAGCATCCCGTGTGCTAATCCCCTCTGACCGCTAATTGTCCTAGTCATTGAGAGGCCCATGTTCAGCAGTGGAAATTTACAGGCTCGTGAATGAGAGTGAGTGTGAGTATTGAAATTTTGTTCAACACAATTGATCAATCTTTTAGCACTTAATGGAGTGGATTTTCTGTATTTGTCTTTCTTGTTGAGAAACCTTCTGTCACGATCACTTTATAATGCTAATATCCAGATTATTATAATAGCTTCATTTACATAATAAGAGACGACTAGAAGTTGTCTCGGGAATGCTTATTGGCTCTCGAACTTTTTCAAGTTTTCTCGAGACTTCGTACCCAGTAGCTACGCAGTAAGAATTTTCAATGAGTAACACTGCGTCCCTCATTTTGACGTTGTTTTTTTATTTAAGTTTTATATTTTTAGAAATATAACAATGTACAGTTTCAGCACAAGTCTGGAACAGATGGTGTTTTTAGTTTTAATTAAATTCATAGATATACATTTTTAAAGTTGCACAAGGTACTAAAACATCTCATCACTCCATGATGTGCTTATAGATGTGACACCAATGGGTGGCTCTAGTGTGATCTTACGAGGATCTGAAGCCGCCTCATTCGGTGCCGAAATGACCGCTTTACTGGTTTTAGCCGAGGGAATTCCTATTATTCTGATATGAAGAGATGGAGTTTTCTTCTTTTTGCGGTAATTAAAAAATGCCTTGTGTCCGTAATGTAATTATATCAGTTTACTCAACAAAACATTAAAAGATTCTGCAGCGCTTAAGGTAGAGAGTGAGAGTATATTTTTAATGCATCACCTTTGCTGAGCATAACGAGAAGCATTGAAAGAGTGTTTCGATTCCATAAAAACTCCAATAAAATAAGATAATATATGACTTTGTGCGGTTTACCGATTAAGAATATAGCACCACTTCATCTCGTCCCGTGGATGTCATAAAAGGCGACTAAGTGACCCTAAGCTAAAGGCAGAGGAAACAGCGTCCCCTTTTATGGAAAAGTAGCCATACTACGCTGACCAAACCGCCTACCAACCACATAATTGTGAGAAATTATGGAACCAAATCAATTTTCTGAATCACATGTTATATGTGAGAGATAACTTTTTATGACTCACTCCTGTCTATAATTTTTTCTTTTAATTATAATCGAAGTTCTATGGAATTATCATTGATGTGAAAAGTAGTAGATTTATTACCGATTATTTAATCAGAAGTTGATAATAAGATTTATGAACTAAGAAATATTTAATAACTGCAGATATTTGAGCCTAAGATATGAAATATTACTACTATATATTTTATACTGATAGTAGACATTGATCACGGTATCCCTGATATAAATATAATAATATTCAACACCGCATCAACACAAAAAATACATTGTTACCAAACAAAGTCAAGGATCGTCAGAAAACTAGTCCCATCTGAAAGCAGAAATAGCAGGTTTGCCTTGATAAGATAGTTAGTTGTTGATTTTTAAGGAGACCAACTGTTTCATAATTTATTACAGCCAGTGGATAAGCCACCTTTATTTCCAACCATTAAATTGTGACAGAGCTGTACAACAGTGCAGCTGTAAAATTTCGTGAGACTATGCAGCGGCGCATAACTGGAACTCGATTCAGGTTTACATGATTGTGTTCGTTTCTATAATAATTTTGGAGCGACTAGCTTCTCAAAATTGTATGTAGCCTATTTATATAAAGCAAGAAGCATAGCAGCGGGTGGCCAATAAATATCTGTATGTAGATACACTACATACTGATTCAAAATGGATTAACAAACTATGATTATGATGCAAGATTTTGAGTGACAAATGAAAACAATTTTAAAATAAAAACATGTATCAAACTGAGAAATATTGTTATGTTTTAGAAAGGTAGCAAAATAATTAATCTCAGCTGTAATACCATCCCTAAATAATTCTAGACAATTCATAAATTATTACCAATCTATTAGCATTGAGGCTTAAGTTGCCTGGTTTTCGGATCAGGTAAATTACGTACCTCTTAATTTATTTAGCTTTCAAAATATTACGATATAAGCTCTAACCTCGACTCTACCTACCTACCCATAGTTTATTTTATTTTACATCAATATTTTCCCTGTTCTGGTTCAGCGACTGCGAAGTCTTATAAACAAAAATATAAACTCACTTCTGCATTTACAAAATAATTACGATACTAGCACAACCTGCTGCTACGATCATGTTTAATCCCATGGTCGCCTTTTACGACACTCACGTGTTGAGATGGGGTGGTGCTATTGTTAGTCGGTATCAGATGGCCGTTTTAGCATTCCGAATGTACACTTTACAGACAAAAATAGGATACTATCTACCTCTGTACCTAATTACATACACAATGCTATGATAATAATGAAATAACCATCCATTTTTAAGTGATAACTCATAAAGACCATATTGATGTTTTGACATAACTTGGTGCTAACGTTAAGAGACAATATACTGCTAATAATATTGTTGGTCAATATGTGTCACCGGTCACTGTGTCTCTAATTGTAAGTCTTTCAAAATACTTGAGCCCGTCAGTTTTACTTTCATCAGTTAAA
Source organism: Diloba caeruleocephala (assembly GCA_947459985.1). Lineage (NCBI taxonomy): Eukaryota > Metazoa > Arthropoda > Insecta > Lepidoptera > Noctuidae > Diloba > Diloba caeruleocephala. Next base: position 932,866 of record OX381616.1, on the reverse strand, counting down.
CTAGAGATAATTTCACGTAACCTTTAAAGTTAAAATATAAAGTCCAAAGTCCAGACCTTAACAATCTAGAAGCTTCCCAAGTCATCAGAATGTAACGTTAAGCTGCACAAAAGTGCATACGTATTCAACCCCGAGAGATTGAAATAGACCGCATTGTTAAGTCTTAGGACGACTGAGCGTACAAAGCAGATGCCACACAAAGAACCACAGTGAGGTTAATATTAGATTATATAGAACGGGATAAGATGTAATTTTATATTCTTATTATTTTATTACTATGTTTTTATCATGAAAATCTGTTGTAAAGTTTCGGAAACTAAATTTCGAAGCATCTGCCCTTATAAACTGTTGAAATCCCAGTAAAGTAGTAAAAGATTTTTACCAACCATTGACAAAAGTAGCCAAAATACAACACAATAAGCTTTAAGCACTGTTTAAAACGTTAATGGTTTTGCATAACATTTAAATTGTCACTTACGGGATATCTTCCGTGATTATTATTGATTTTGATCGCGGGATGGCTCTTAATTTAGGGATTTTAATTAATAGAAAGAGCGATAAACAAGGAAGGTTTGTATGTATAATTTTTAATATTTTTTACAAGATGGCTGAACTATATTATATATACAATATTTTGTCAAAAAATATGTTTTCGTACGCCTACATGACGCTGGCCAAACGTTAAGAGATACATGAAAATAATGAACTAGAAAATTGTAGATCTTAAAAAGGCCTATAGAAAAGTTTGCGATAGTGCGTCTATCTCCTAAGTTAGGTAATAACCTTTTTTATCTCTTACAGATTGGTAAAAAAGGATAGGTTATTTGCGAAGCTATTTTTTCCATTGCATTATTAATACTTATTCTGGTAAATATATAACTAATATGCAGCAATGGAGAGTCGCCGGATAATGTTCCATTACATTTTAGATTAAAATTCTCGGAAGGGCCTTAGCGTGTTGGACCCATGTCCCCACGTAAGCCCATAGTAATCACGCAAAAGACCGGGTTCCTCTTACAGAGGCTAATTAATCTATGAATAGGGAGACATGTAGATATTATTAATGTTTATTTGCATACAACAATGTTTAAACTTATATAAACACATTAAATCTTGTTTTTTTGACTTATGTATTGTAACATACTTAAGTGTTTCGTTACCAGCATCTATGCTAAGTTATAAAAATAACCCGTGGACGGCACGGTCGGTGCAGTGGCTGATACAGTCCGCTGGTGCGCCCGGGTTGTGGGTTCGATTCTCGTACAGAAAAAATATTTGTATGATCTGCAGGGTCTGTTCCGGGTCTGGGAGTATTGTATGTGGAACTTGTGTCTGTAAACGCACCCATGACACTGGAGGAATCTTAGTGTGGGGCAACGTTAAAAAATAATGAAATGCTAGAATGGAATATAATAGAATAAAAATGCAACATGTTCGAAAAGTGCAGTATTATGCGCGTAATGTTAATAAATTAGAACGACATGTTTCGTCTGAGTTAAACAGTTATGTGATTAATTCTATAGTAAAGCACTTCAACGGGAATTTTTTGATTATTTTAAGAGATGTTGTTAAAAATGATGATGCCATTCAGTAGCAAAATTCACTCCCAGGTGCGCTTTTCTGTGGTGGTATTCTCAAACCAATGGAGTCCCCATCGGACACTTTGCCATCATACGACGTCATAACGGCCCATGTTAGTCAGAAGATATCTATATAATATGCTTATTTGATGTGATGAAAAAAAAAATAACTGTATTCGATCCCAATTAATACAGCGACAGCTTGAAACCCTCTGAGTAACATTCAATGCTAATAAAGTACTCTTTGATTGTAATACATTGGCATGAAAGTCTTATAAACACTAATTATGACTGATGTACGATAAGTCGCTGTTTATATTGAAAGTGATTATATTGCATTAGTGGGATTTATAATACGATTGTAATTGGTGTTTTTGTGTAGAATTTGATAAATAATACACACACACACCTGTGGTTGGACATACGTTTATTACGAGACTGATGGGGACGATACATGCGGCCGAGCCGCTCGCGTAGCTGCCACTATAGGTTTTTTTTTTCTATTATATTATATATTGTCTAATTACAGCATGATTCAAGTTTACTGTGAGAGACTGGTGCCTAAGCTAGGCCGAAGCCTGTGTTTCAGGTCACCAGGCCTCTACCCCAGAAGTCAAATTTTGCTCTTTCATAAACTGCCAAGGGAAATGTGTCCATTTTCTTCTTCGTGTATCTGATTCTATCAAGTTGTATTTTCTTGTTAAAGTTCTCTTGATGAATACTCTCAATACATTGATATAACTTTATCAGACCCCGATACTGGTTGATTTTGTCCTTTATATCCCAGTTATCATCTTGCATCCCATGAATGTACTTTCGCTGCAGACAACATCTTTATATAACAATAAACTCACTGCTCTAATAAAATGTGTATATTATGGCTTTGATACACCCAATATTAACGATTTATCGAAATACATTTACAATTTTTCTCATCTTTATTTTACCTTGACACTTCACACATTTATTGTTTACGTAGGATGTAGGTACATATAGAACAGAATTCTCCTCTGTTCAGACCTATAACCGAGGCTCATAGCCAGTTGCACTCACTAGTCAGTAAAAGATCGATGAGGTTAAGTAATGTTCGGGGTGGTCTGTCTATGAATGGGCATCAATGAGTAGTATTTTAAATGAGCATCTCCGTGCAATGGAGAGTATGCAAAATCATCCATCCCAATTGTTGTTAAGCCAAGTTGGAAGCCATAAGCAGCTTGAACAACTCTGATACAAGTTAGTCACTAACCAGATAAAAATTTAAGAAAGTTCTATACTACGCAAGTACACCTCGGCAGCAATACCTACCATTGCCTCTGACAAAGACCCACGAGCTAAATTAACCCGACACTATACCGAGGATATCCCGGACATCAGCCTGTATGAGATAAGGATGGCCTTGAAATAGCTTAAAAATAACAAGGCGCTGGGTGGTGACGGTATTACGATAGAGCTTCTGATAGCAGGTGGAACACCGGTAATTAAAGTCCTTCAGAAGCTATTAAAACCCCTCTTTCTCCAGGGCACAACGCTAGAAGCGTGGAACAGAGGAAAGGTGGTGCTTCTCTTCAAAAAGGGTGATAACGACAAGGGAGGTGGGTCTGTAATTCTTCAACAGGGTGTTCCCCGAAACTGTTCACAACAAAGATCTTCCCCATAAATGACGGGTTACAACCCGTGTGTTGTAATTTTGGGGAGAATTTGCCGTAATTTTGAAGTTAAGAGCGTTGGTGTGTGCAGAATAGCTGTTGTTCCGCAGAATGGATGCTGCTGCCCATCCCTCTGGTTTAGAGTCCCTAAGATTTTTTATGACATCCATGGGAATAAATGGAGTGGTGCTACATTATTAATCTGGATACCGCACGAATCGGATGCGGTTAAATTTCCATAATTACCACGCTGAGCTAATAATAAGATGCTGCTTCCGGTCGCCTGTAGTGGTGGCCGTTTAGGAATGGCGAGTCACCGTCTACCACAGAATCACACATTAAAGTTTAAAAGGCAGACGCCGTTCTTTCCGTATTTCATTGCAATAGACTTTATCGTTAGAGTTTCCATCTCATACACCACCGGGGACAATCCATGACTTCATTTAATAGTACAGCTATGGAGAGTCCCGGTTTGTGTCCCATTACATTTAAGATAAAAATTATCTAAAGATCCTCTGCGTGTTGGACCTATGTCTCCGTGTAAGCCAATCAAACGGCCCGTGTTAGCCTTTACAGGGGATATAAACCCGTAAATAGTGAGGCATGCAGACAATAATTTATTTCAATAATTTATTTCAGGCTTCCATGGCCTATAGTTATATATTATATGAATACCTTACAAACTAGCTCTATATAAAGTAAATTCAAAAATAGAGTAAGGCTTAATTCTACGTTAATAGCACTTCAATTGGCACTTTATTGTCTTTGTGCTGTTTTGTAGCTTTTATTCATGGAAGTGACGAGAGGCAGAAAACCATTCGACACTCGCACCGCGAATGTCCTGAAGTTGACGTTGCGGTGCGACTACAGCAAATGCACTCTCAGTGTGTACCTCGTCTTTTGGTCAATGTACTGTACGATGTCCTCCACCTTAGTGGTGACGTGTGGCGGGAGATGTACACCGGTGTATTCGGCTTCGCTCGTTGAACTCCATAGAAGCGTTGTCACTGTGGTAGAGTAATACCAAACATCTAAACAACTCTCTCCATAGCTCGCTCAGTGACCTTGAGATTTCTTATATGGGCCATGGTGAGTGACCACGTCTCTGTTCCATATGTCATCCTGGTAACAGTCACTGGTTAAAGAATTTCGTCTTGAGGCATTGCGGTAATGTTGACGAAAAGATGTTGCAAAGTTTTCCGAACACTGCCCAGCCAAGTCAGATTCGATGATTGATCTCTTTCTCGAAGTTGGACCTACCTAGCTGGGCAATTTGTCCCAGGTAGACATTCTCATCAACAACGAGAATAAAGCTCCCAACGGATAATGGTTGCACGACATGAGCATTTGCCATGAATTTCGTCTCGCCCATGTTCATTTTAAGGCCCACCTGGGAAACTCTGTTAAAATCATCGAGCATTGTGCTGAGTTCTTGTAGCGATTCTGCCATGGCCATGATGTCGTTGACAAAGACAAGGTGCGTGATATACTCGCCATTGATGTTAATGCCGAATCCTTTTCACTCCAGTACCTTGAAGGCATCCTCCGTTGTATTGTATGAGATGGAAACTATAACGATAAAGTCTATTACAATGAAATACGGAAGACCTTTTTTCAGGTTTAGTTGCCTTTTGGCTGATATGATGACGATGATGATAAACTGTACATCGTAGTTTTTAGAAGACTTACATACTTATCTTCAGTAGTGGACACCTCGTAAACATAAGCTTGCTCTGGTATGTATCATCGTTTCTAACTGATCATTATTGTTTCTGATATTGATACTTAATAATTAATTGATCATTATTGTGTGTAACGCTATTATCGTTGAGAACATGTGAACTACAATTAGTATGAAATTTCATTATGAAACCACGATTAGAATAACAATTATTGCCCTTTGTTGTGTATCAGAGGTTTCCAGCACATTCCTTATCTACATGGACAAGAAATGACTACATTCTAACAAAAAGAAAACTTTTACTAAAGCATAGGACTCCACCTTCTCCCATGGATGTAAAAGGCGACTAAGGGGCCTTAAGCTAGAGAGATGGATAGGAGTTCCTGTGAAATAACAGCCATGACACGCTCACCAGCTCCCATTTCAAGCGTGATGAGTTCTATGAAATGCCTCCCAATATGACGACAAATTAGTTGTCAAAGTTATGGAGAGGCTTTGTACGGCAGTGGATGTCCTTTGGATAGTATATGAATGATAAAAAGATAGGTAATCAAGTAATATAAATAAATAAAAATATAAAATGTATTTTATTGCAATACAAGAGTCACCGTGCGCGACAGAATTCAACTTGAAGGTTGAAAGGCAGCCGTTTATTCAAGCTTTATTTTATTAAGTTTTGATTCCATATACCACCAATTGGAATAAAATTTGCCGTTATAGTTTCCATCGCATAGAATATTCTTACACTTGCGGAGATAATCTGAGACTGCATTAATATAATGGTGCAATAGAATCCCTACGTATATTACCCAGGTACCCGTGTATCAACTGGGTAGTTAGTTCCTTATTACACGGAATATAAACCCATCAACGACAACAATCGACAACGACAAATAATCTTAATTATTAATATTATTCGCCTGTTAATGTCTCACTACAGGGCCAAAGGCCGCTTCTCATACAGAGCACGAGCATTGATTACCACGCTTGCTCACTTCGTGTGGGTGATTACAGTTTTCTGTCGATGTTTTGCTTCATCTATAGTCAGTGATGCTTTAAGCTAACTAAGAAAGTAAAGTAACATAACATCTTGAACCTACTCTCAATTGGCGGACCCAAGGTTCAAATGTAAGCCAAAAAGTAACTGGAATCCTGCGGTCTCTCTATAGGCTCAAAAACTTTCTCCCATCGCATACAAAAGCAACGCTTGTACAGACTTTAATTTTTCCCATAATCGACTATGGTGATGTGTGTTACTTTGACCTGAATGCAGATCTACTCAACAAACTTGACCGTCTTCTCAATATTTGCATTCGATTCGTCTTCAACCTCCGTAAATATGATCATGTCTCTGCGTATCGATTACTGTTAAATTGGTTGCCTATTCACCAGCGCAGAAATATGAGAGCACTGACCACCCTGTTTTCTATATTATACTCTCCTAATTCTCCTTCTTATTTATCTTCTCACTTCCAGTATATTTGTTACAACCTCAATAAATATCTTCGTTCTAGTAATAATCGTCTTCTTCAATGTCCCACTCATAACTCTGGCTTTAATCATTCTACCTTCTTCGTCCAATCTGTTTTACTGTGGAATTCGCTCCCCCTTGAAATCAGAATGGCTAACAATCGGAACAACTTTAAAATTAAATTACGAAAATACTTTTTCAAAAAGACGTCTGCAGATTCATCTCAACTCTGATTCTATATTTTATTTTATTTTTTCTCATCTGTGTCTATTTATTATATAATATGTATGTATGTGTTTATTTCATATATATAAATATATTTTTATACATGTAATGTTTATGTACATATATGTATTTGTATAATATGTCTTCGCATCTATACCTTTCTTTCAAATTTTGTTGGTGCATCTACCTTATTGTTCTCTGCATCACCCAAAGGTCGTCTGGCAGAAAATGCCTATGCTAAGACCGCCTTTGTACACTAGTGTACATTAAGTATAAATAAATATAACATTGATAAGTCATATTGGCACGTGCCAGGTATTGAAACATTGGGCTTAAGGAGCGAGTTTGTAAAGCTCCGGGCCACCACGACATCTGGGCTTAGTCAGGCAACTGTACATCAGAATGACTTTGTCTATCCCTAACAAGTTTTATAAAATATAAACAGAAACAGCACACATGTCTTTAAAATCTATGTTGATTTTTATTGTATAGGAGGGCAAACGAGCTTCGGATCGCCTAGGCGATTACCATCGCCAATAAACATCCGCAGCACCAGGGAAGTCCTTGATGTCTTACCAACCTTTACAGTTGACATACACTTTGAAGGCCCTCCTGTTGTACGGCTGCCAAATGTTCGGGGGCTCGGCTTTTCTTATGCATCATTCACCATCCAAAATGTAGAAATACTGTAGTTGCCAACAACCTTGCTACTTCACGCCGGTATTTTGTCATTAAAACTTACTTTAACTTAACTTATTTGAAACATAAACCTCTAAAACGGCATGCCTAATTTATTATCTACCATATCAATTGCCTGTAACCCACTTTATAATTACCAGTTGTCATGTAGAACACAGTGGAACGACATCAAGAATAAATTGGTATCGACTTTTTTTTGTGATACATCACTCGGTTCTGGGGCAGACGTAGTCATTAACTTCGATTATGTCCAGCGATAGATGTTTAATGAATCACTTGCAGAATATTGACGTTTTTGTTACAAATTACCGTATGATAGTGACAGGGTGAATGAGAAGCTGTGTTTTTGTTTAAACATGAAAAGAAATACGTTTATTTTGAATGTTTAAATATCCGACACTAGCATCTCTCTTGTGTCGTGGGTACAGTTTAGAGACATAAATCTCACATATCCGAACACCCAGACATGAAATAATTATTTGTAGATCATACAAATATATGTTCCATGTGGGGATCGAACCTTAATCTTTTTCAAAACGTTGCCCCACACTAGGATTTCTCATGTATCGTGGGTGCGTTTACAGACATGAATTCCCCATACAATACACTCAGACCCGGAACAATTACCTGCAGATCATACAAATATTTAGTAATGTCTTAGGTTTTCGCGATTATTGCACATTATAATAAAACAATTTTAAACGGATTAGATCATCAGTCATCCTGCGACCACGAATGCTGCAAAGTATTCGATACGTCAGGAAAAACAAAATCTATAACATACGCGATCTAATCCGTTTAAAATTGTTTTATTATAATACAAATATTTTTTTCATGCGGGAATCGAACCCACTGTATCAGCCACTGCACCAACCGTGCCGTGATGTCCAGCTACATCTTTTTAACCTGAAAGTCAACCCCAGCGTAGCTGCAAAAATGCTATGCTAAACTTTTATTTAAAAAACTGTTCTCAACTCTCTTTTATATTTCTATTGTGTCGTGGGTTCAGCTTAAATATTCTCACATTCACAAACATCCAGGAAAAAAAAACTATCTGCAGGCCATATGCATATTTGTTTCGTGCAGGAGTAAACCTACTGTGCCAAACTTACCATCTAATGATTATATCAAAGTACACGTAGCTAATGGACTTCAAGGTTCTGTTCCAACCCCTAATAATTCAAACAAAAGGTGACTTCAAAAGGCCTTTAACGTGAATCTATTTAACCATTTCAGCCGAAAGCTGTCCACAGATCGTGCCGTTACTACTTTAGGATCACCACAACGACCGGTCTAGGTTTTTGTTGTGTGCTCATTGAGGGGTTTTGCTATAATTGTCAGGCTTCGCACGCAGGCTTGACGATCGCAATTAGGTGTAATTAATTTACTCAAATGACGCTGCTATACCCATCCTCCGACTGGTTCCATAGATGCTTTTTACGAAACCCACGATGAGATAAGGTGGTGCTATTCTAATGTGAGAGTCTTTATCAAGGGTCACTGATGTCTTGCTTCACCTTGCTGAAGAGCATTTGATGTTGTCTGCCTTATCACGATATTTGTGGGTCTGTAAAGCAAAATATTTGGATAACAATTATAATTGCAGATATTGTGAGCAAACATTTAAGTCGATGCAAGCAAAGATAACATATAATGTAGGCCAACAAACTTTACTTACTGGATTTCATATTGTAGTGTCATTAACACTAGTTATTTAAAAAAAAGACTTTCACAACATTACCCTTTGAGTAGATATATTTTATAGAACAGTTTGCAACCTCATTTTTTAATTATCTTATTTGATCCCAAAGTCCCGTTTCCGAGGTTTTTGTCATTTGTATTAATTTATAGATTTGTATTTTGTAGGGGGAATAGAAATGTATTATAGGGTAACTAAATTGATTTACTGGATTTCTTATCCAATTTTCTCGATTAACGTTTATGATCTCCATAAATCGTTTTAACTGCCGCAAATTAAAATGGTAAATATTGCTGATCACGTTTTAAAACGCTTTTATACTTAACAAAAGCGAAGCATTAAAAAAACCAGCGTCTAATGCTAATAGCGTTTAGTGCTAACTGGCTCATTTGTTATAACCTATCAGATGCATCTAGTTGAAGTAAAATCTCCAAATTTGTCATGAAGGAAAATTTACCGTCTTATTTATAAATGAACAGGGTTTGCCTCTCGGCTTTGCACGGCGTTGAATATTTATTTTACGATTTCATTTATGATTCGTTCTGAGTTATTTTCACGTGTGACAACACAAACATGTTTTCTTTAAAAGTCGCAAGCGAACGTTTAGGCAATATAAAGCTGTCTATGTGAAAAGCATTTAACGCTCAAATCCAAGCCTATAACTTTAAACCTTTGACCTTGCGCTTTCTTATAGTCGTAAACAAATAAAAAAAATTGTTTTGTTAGTGGCCAACATAGTGAGCAGACTACACGCAAAAATCGTACAGCGCACTTCGTGTCCATTTTAACAACAGGATGATGTCAGGACTCCCTTGCAATTGCAGCGCATGAATTTGCGGAAGCGCGCGTTGATTGGTTCTACATGACAATGCGAAAGAGGGGCCTTCGCTGGCGAGTGGGGGGAGCACCAACAGCACGTTGGCCGCGCTCGCGGAAAGGCTCGATTGTCCCTACATTAGTCACTGTTGTAGACTACACGTTGCGAGCTGGGAATGAAGGAACAAATCATCTTGGTTAATAATGTTTGTTTCTGAATATGTTGGTGTCGAGAGGTGTAGCACCGGTTTCACCATCACGTGTCTTGAAGATGCGGAGCGGGTTTCATCGTTATTACGCCATTAGACACTTCCACCCTATATAGCATATAGCTCTGGCGGCCCCTCTGATCGGCCAACTAAGGCAAGCTAGAGTTGAAAATCCTGCGGTACCAATAAAGGCAAGCCGGAGACGAGGCCCCGTACCGACTCTGGAGCATTTGGGTACGCAGTGTCGCCACTCACACTCACATTCAGTTTGCCACAATCTGCCCTGCGTTCTGTAAGCTTCTTAATACATCTCCTTATGATAACTTTATTTTTATATCAAAAAGGTAGGAAGAAATCAAGCAGCTGCTTTAATCTGCCCTCCAGGTATTTTTATTATTATTGTGTCAGATTTGCTCCAGCCGCCCAAATACCTCCGACTTAGCTTAAAACTGCGAATGATAGCCGGATTATTTCGTAGTAATATTATAAAAGGACACCCTATTTTTAACACCAGCTTATGTGAAATTCAAAAGCTTCCAGAAGGTTCTAAATAATTCAGAAATTTATCTGTGCGCGAAAAGTCCCGACATCATAGTCTAATATGAGTGAAATTCGCGATAGTATGCCTTGAGAACATCTATAAAATTTGTGAATAGTATGCATCTGAACGGGGGCTCAAGTACAACCCACAAAAAAGTAGTAGAGGTAGTGATATTTACAGCGGAAAGACGGAGCCCCAGTGAAGCGCCCTCTGGTCATAGTCAATAGGACTACACAGTTGTACAGGACTATAAATATCTAGGCCATCTAGTCACGCACAACTTAAAGGATGCCCTAGATATAGAAAAAGAGCGCAGGGCGTTAGCGGTAAGGAGCGATAACGTAGCCCGCATGTTTGCTCGATGTACTAAAGAAGGTATACTGCCATTCTATTCACTCGAGCTGCGTGTGTGTTTGATATATGCAATGCGCCAACAACATTCTGCGTGTATCGCGCGTCCACTATAATGTTGGTGAATAAAAAAGATATATAAAAAACGCCCATGTCTTGCCCATCCCAATATCCGTTGAGAACTCTGTTCTCGAAGTTGTTGACGAGTATGTCTACGCAGTGCCCCAAGATGAAAGTATCCCAAAAAGGTTCTCGAGTGAAGACCGCGCACCGGAAAACACAGCGTGGGACGACCTCCAACGAGATGGACAGATAACCTGGTGAAGATCGCTGGAGTCGTTGGATGCATATGTTATGTGACTGGACTTTGAACTACGTCGAAGGCATTTGTTCACCGGTAGATGTACTTGAATGATGAAATGACTGAACTCAAAAAAGGCAAGAAGCTTTGTTTATTTGACTTCAAAATATCTTATTAATAGTCGAATTTGAGTAAATAATTTCTTACTTTTAAACCTGATAATGTTGCATATGTAAAAATTAATTGTAAGACGCCTTGATGTGCTAACAATCCCTGAAATAGCAACACAAAGCCAGCCGAAAAATAATAAAGAATTCTAGTTACCATACATTTTCTTTTCATTCCATTCTGAAATTTACAAACAATACTCTGGGCTGTACTGAAATGAAACTAAAATAAACAAGCTCTTAAAAAGGTTCTTTCGAGGAGTTTAATTTCCATACAATTTTAACAACAGTTGGGTAAAATATCATGCAATTCGTTGCGAGTAAACGTGGATTGGCCAATGTATTTTCAGGTCTGCTGGACAAATAATCGACGTTGTATGATGGCATGACAGAAACAGCTGCTTTTTAAAATAATATTGATATTGCTAATTCAATGCTATATTTATATATAGATTCGTAATCTATACAAATAAATAAAATAGGAGTGTCTGTTTGTATTGTCAAAATAACAGCTTTTTCATATGAAAGTATATACGGTACATATAACAAAAAAACAAATTTTAATTTTTTTGTCTGTCTGTCCGTCTGTTTGTTCCAGGTAATCTCCGAAACGGCTAGACCGATTTTGACGGGACTTTCACTGGCAGATAGCTGATGTTATAAGGAATAACTTAGGCTACTTTTATTTTAGAAAAATAATTAGGGTTCCGCGCAAAAAACATAAAACCCTTGAAATCCAATATATATATTAAATGTCAAATATCGAAGTACTCTAAATTTCTTTTAAATTAACCGCGGGTGAAACCGCGGGTTCCAGCTAGTTAAGAATAAAGCACCACTCCATCTCCTCCCACGGATGTCGTAAGAGGTGATTAAGGAACTCTGAACCAGAGGGAAGAGCATCAGAATGTCTTCTGTGGAACACCAGACTAAAATCAGTCATTACGTTGAATCCGACTTTGACTCAATACCCGTCCAACCACCTCTCACTGCGGCCAAGACACGTTTAGCCGTCAGTACGATCGATCTTGTGAGCCTGCTTGACTGGCAATGAGAAAACCATTTCCACACACCCAGATTCCGCCCACCTTCCGCCTGTTACCTTAGGTCTCCTGGTAACAGGTTTCCCTGCCTTGAAACTACAAGATAGTAGGGACTGTAGGGTATAACTAGGGACTTAGGGTGTGGTAGTAAGTCAGATAGGGAGTATCCGGTTTTATTCACGTACGGACGTTGATCAATATACGTTGGCCCTCGCCCGTACAATGGGGGAGGCAAAGGCCTCCCAACAAACAAACAAAGTGAACAAAGGTTCAGGAGGTCATCTGATATAATAATGGTGATAACGTATGTTTGCTGCACGTAAGTATATGAATGAATATTATACAACCTGGTGCATGCAGCTGGGAGCAATTAGAAGATATAGGTTATTAGGAAAGGTGATTAGGGAAATGGTTACTTAATGGTTTACACACAATAACTAATGCAATAATGTGTACTAACAAACGGCTTGTAATGAATTAATTGTTCATACCTCATTAACAACTAGAACCGTTTTATATTAAAACTATCTTTTGAAACACCGAACGCGTAGTTAGTCAAGTAAATCTTTATTTGCGCGTGCACATAAAGCTAAGTAAAAATCAAGAATTGTAGTAAAACTTTGACATAAGTGTGACTACTGTCAACTGTCAATCAATACTGATTTTATAGCTATATATGGTGACCTACTTATATTATGTCGAGGTACCTTATTGATTAATTAATATAAAACGGTCCCATTTTCTAATGAGTCAAGAAAAAAATGTTTTCTACAAAACCGTTTGTTAGTACTCATTACTGCATACGTTATTCTGTGGAAAGTATTTCCCTAATCACCTTTCTTAATACCCTATACCTTCTTTAAGTTAATCTTCTTCCTTCTTCCTGTTATATTTTGTATCGATATTCCTAATATAATAATGCCGCGTGGTGCTGGCTAAGATTATCACTACCCCATGTCATCCCGTGGGTGTCGTAAAAGGCGACTATGGAATTAGTTGAAGGATGGACCACAACGTTCTTCAAGTAATCGCTGTTGTGTTATAAGCGGATTGCCAATCCGCCTGCCAAGCGTGGCGATTATGGCAAAACCCCTCAATGAGCACACAAAATAAACACACCTCATCATCATCATCATCATCAGCCTATCGCAGTCCACTGCTGGACATAGGCCTCTTCAAGTGCATGCCACTGATCGCGATCCTCGGCTACTCTCATCCAGCTACTGCCAGCCACCTTGCGCAGGTCATCACTCCACCGAGCTAGGGGGCGTCCTACCCTACGTTTACCAAGCAGAATATATCAGAATGTGCACGTTTAGCGCACGATGTGTCTTAACGTTATATACAGCTCCTCCAAATATAGCTCCTGGTATGCATATTATAATAGTAAATACCACAACTTGAACCAGAACCAGATTCAGGGGGCCGAGAGCTCGATTCAGTAAAAACATACATCAGCCTATATATATATGTTTTTTTTAAACGTTGCCCCACACTAGGATTTTCTCCTGTGTCATGGGTGCGTTTACAAACATGGATTCCACATACACAATACACCCAGACCGGGAACAACTATCTGCAGATCATCAAATATTTGTTCCGTGCGGGAATCGAACCCACGACCCGGTGCGCAGCAGCCGACTGTATCAGCCACTGCACCAATCTCAGAAGGTGCACGTTTGGGGCACCATGTGTCATCGCACTAAATGTAGCTCTTGAGATGCCTATTGTGATAGTAAAGACCGCAACTTGAAACAAGGCCGAAATCACTCTGAAATACATGACAGCTATTTGAAAGGCATTTAATTGAAGTTGCAATGGGTTTCATCACATATCGGTGTTAGAGGTAACGAGGAAGCTGACATGCTGGCCCAAAAGCAGCTATTGATGGAAGAGAGGTTCACGTTTTACCAGATTACACAGAGTTATTACCTAAATACAAGAAATACTGTTACAATAACTGGAAAGAGTATTTTAATGAGAGATCTTTAGAAAAAGGGATTTGGTACAAAACGATACTATGTGAGCCTCCCCATATAACTTGGCTTATGGATATGAAGTTATTCGTTTTGGCTGAATGAAGTCCACTGCTGGACACAGGCCTCCCGCAAAGATCACCACAACGACCGATATGGGTGTGTTGTGGGCTTATTGGGGGGATTTGCCATAATCGCCACGCTTGGCAGACGGGTTGGCGATCGCAGTTGAGTTGTTAATGTACACGAAGGACGCTGCTGCCCATCCTCCGGTTAGTCCCTTAGTCGACTTTTACGACACCCACGGGAGGAGATGGAGTGGTGGTATTCTGAGCTGGCACCACACGGCTAGCTGGCCCCACACGGCTATGAAGTTAAGTACATGTTTAACTGTAAGAGCATAATGTCTGAGATCCGGACACGTACCATTCAACAAGTTTGCTTCATATCGGCCATTTATACGTCCACTGCTGAACAAAGGCCTCCCCCATAGATTTTCACAACTGTGTCATCATTTTGGGGGGTATTTGCCAATACTCACCACGCTTGGCAGGCGGGTTGGTGAGCGCAGTATGGCTACCGTTTCACAGAAGGGATGCTGCTGCCCATCCCTTTGGTTTAGATTCCCTTAGTCGCCTTTTACGACATCCACGGGAGGAGATGGATTGGTACTATATTCTTAATCCGGACACCACACGGAATTTTGTACTTTATTAACAAGTTTGCTTGTATGATGAGAAAATCTAACTCCCCAAATTGTTATTTGTGCGGTGCAGTGGAAGACGTGCATCACTTGTTGATGGAATGTGTCCGTTATCAGACGAACAGAGACTCCTTGATGAGGACTCTTAGTCTGAACAGACTAAGTATAGGTATGTTTTACTATTTGCTATCGAGACCAGCATCAAAAAAGTTGCTTGTGTTCTTTAGTTCCGTTAATCATTAAGCAGACAGTAGAATTAAGGTGTTTACATTTTATTTTGTTATTTTTATGTTCAGTTATGATGGAATTGGCATATACATATGTATATAAAATCCTTAAATAAAGGCGGAATCAGGCGGAAGATGGCTCGATACAGTAATATTCAATCTCGGCTATAAGGTCCACACACTGCAGCAAATGCAAGCCTGCTCCCTAACCACATCGGCCCCTTCTCCAGGTCCATGCAGCTGTCAGCCACTACGCTTCACTGCACCACTCCGACTCACTGGAGAATACGCAGCATCAGCCCCGACGCACTGGGGATATTCACCGTAAGCAGTTCCGACTCACTGAGACTCCGCGGCATTCAATTCCGACGCTATGAAACCATTCACTGGCATATTGGGAAAATTCAGAAGACGCAAGAACAGCTGACTCATCAACTACGGTCACCCTCCGGTCTTCGGGGGGGAGTGATGTGGCGACACCTACATCGCCAGCATAAAACTACAACTTACAACGACATCTACATGAATATTAATTGCAACTCTCCGATGACGTCAAAGAATCCTGAACCACGCTATTAAAGTATTCGCGCAACGCAGCATATATACAGTCGTCCAACATCAACCGTTGAGCTTCGGCCCGCCAGGCATACCATCCGCCTGGCTGGAGGATCCTCCCTTTTCTATAGAGGAACACCACACTTTGTTGCCCATAATAGTAAAATTTCACGTTTTATTAAACAACTCCCGAAATATGAGAGATAGGAAGAATTTCTCAGAATATTTTTCAAAGCCAGTTGATAACTTAATACAGTGGCGTTATTAATTATTCAAAATTCTCTTTGGAGATGCTAACTCCAAACTCTCCAATACATTGCTCCATTGTGCGCCATCCAGCTTTCAACGTGTCGTCACTCTACTAACCCATATTACATATGTACACAGCTGCCACCGAGCCACTGTCGTCCCGAGCTTGATCATAAATTTCAATAGTAAAACACATATCGAGACATGTTATGTAGCGCGTAATGGGCCAGAATTCTCCCCTATCTCGTACATAAATTATGTAATTGGTGCATTGGGTACAGAGACATTACAAGAGTCTAGCTAGTTATATCCATAGTGCCAATTATTTTCCGCTTCGGTGCCCAGGTCCAACACGACTGAGCCCCCTGCCATCAGTATATAGTGGGGGGCCTCGAGAGACGTGGGCGCGCAGATTGGGGAGTCTGTGGGCTCATACCGAGCGACCCCCGGGAAGACGGTGGTGCAGCACGGCACACAGGCTTGGGGGGATATTTTAAAATCTTCCTGATATGTTTTTACAGTCGCCTTCTCTCCAATAGAGGGGTTGACTAAAGGCGTGGCACCAATGAGCGGCTCTAGTGTAATTTTACGAGCAACTGGATCCCCTTCGGGGCCGAAGATGACCACCCCAGTGGTTTTAGCCGGTAGGAGCCCGGCATGCCCCTTCACCCTTCCCCGGGGTGGAAAAAGTTTACGATTAATTTCCATTAGGGACCAATCAAGAGACTGGCTAATTATATCCATAGTGAAGGCACCGGCGGACAGTAGCTTATGACCCCTTCATGGAGGAATGGCTGGAGAGGCGGCATACCTCCCTCACCTTCCAGATGATGCAATTACTCTCGAACCATGGGTGTTTCGGGAAGTATCTGCGTCGAGTAGGCTGAGAAGGGTCACCCGTTTGTTATCACTGTGGAGGCTGCCCGGAGGACACGGCGCAGCATACGTTGGAGGAGTGCCTAGCTTGGGCAATGAAGCGCCTTGATCTCATCGTGGTGGTCGGAGGGGGTGACTTCTCGCTTCCGGCTGTGGTTCGGTCCATCGTCCGGAGCAAGAGCGAGATGGATGCTATCGCCTGTTTTTGCGAGGACGTAATGCAAGAAAGGAGGCAGCTGAGCGGGGACGGGTTCAGAACACCTCTGATTTCACCGCAGAAAACGAACCAGGTGCAGGAGGTCACTGAACGATCTCCGGCCACCATGAGAAGTGGCTTGCGGGTGACGAACCAAGTGCAGTCCGTCACCCAAGGCCACGCGTGTGATCTGCACGCGCCTTTCTGAAGATAGTTGCGGCCAGCCAAGTCGCACAAAGACGGGGCCCGTCAAACAGTGACGGACCGATACCTTATTTTTATTTATTTTTTATTGGTGCCCAGTGGAAATTCTTCATGAACTTCCTTCGCCCCGGGGAAGGGCGAAGGGGTATGCCGGACTCCTACCGGCTAAAACCACTGGAGCGGTCATCTTCGGCACCTAAGGGAGGCTCCAGGTCCTCGTATGATCACACCAGAGCCGCCCACTGGTGCCACGCCTATAGGCACATCTCGGTGAGGGTGACTGTAAAGTGGTCACCCCCCCGGGGGGATTGTAAAGGATCCCCCAAAGCGTCCCACGGCAGCGCGTGACCACATGCGTGCTACCGTCTTCTCTTGGGTCGCTTGGTGTGGGCACGCAGATTCCCCAATCTACGCACCCGCGAACCCAGAGGTCCCCTGCCTCACAGCAACGGCAGGGGGTTTCAGGCGTGTGGGAATTAAGCGCCAGGGCGGTTGTTACCTCGGCGCCGTCTCCTCCTTCTTCGAGCGGGATCGGCCCTCTCCCGATCCCGCTCTGCGGTCTCCTTCTGGAGCATGACTCTCTCACAGAAGGAGACCACTGCATGACGGACCGATACCTGCCGGGGGCGCGGTCTAATGCAGACATAGCGTGCACCTCACCCCCGGCTAGAGGTTAGTGGACACCGTCGAGGGTTTAGCCGGTAAACGTCCGGCATGCCCCGCTTCCCTTCCTAAGGCAAAGGAAGTCCATGAGGATTTATATATAGTGCCAAATATCCGTTGCCAAGCAGTAGTGTTACTTTAAACATTATTGCGATACGGTTAGAAGGGTACTAGAGCAAGTGAAATTACTGGCCATAAGAAACTAAATAACTAAATGTCTCGAAGTAACGAATGCAGTGTGGTGCCACGCAGGACTAATCATCAGCCTATCGCAGTCCACTGCTGGACATAGGCCTCTTCAAGTGCATGCCACTGATCGCGATCCTCGGCTACTCTCATCCAGCTATTGCCAGCCACCTTGCGCAGGTCATCACTCCACCGAGCTTGGGGGCGTCCTACACTACGTTTACCAAGACGCGGTTTCAACTCAAGAACATGTTTTCCCCAACGGTTGTCGGTTCTACGACTAATATGGTCAGCCCACTGCCACTTCGGCTTACTAATCCTATGAGCTATGTCGATAACTTTTTTTCTCTGTCGGATCACTTCATTTCTGATTTTAGAGAGAAAGTTCCTTCAGAGAGACTCCGAGCATAGCCCTCTCCATTGCTCGCTGAGTGACTTTACACACACACACAGGATTAGTCCAGGGCAACATTACAATTGTTATGGGCGAGTATGAACCTTACCACCAGGGGAATAAAACCCAATACTTATCATAATTTACTTATACCCCAAGTTTCAATAGGAATTTAGATGAAAAACAAACAATTTGTGTCTGTTTTTATTGTTCTCCTGAGTGCATGTTATCTTTAGTCTAGACAGTGTGTGTATTATTACAAGGGGTGTGTGCCTGTAACTGGATATGAATTTAGCTTGTATTCTTTGCCATGTTTTGTTTAAGAACTTTGTGATAACTACTTGCTATCCTAATACAATATACACCTAACGGCACGGTTGACTCAATGGCCAAAGAATTTGCTTTCGGTGCCACAGCTAGTGGGTTCGATTTCCCTACGGAATGTATATGATCTTCAGTTAGTTGTTCGGAGTCACTTTTAATTTTTTTTTATTGATGTCCAGTGGAAATTCTACATGGAACTTCCTTCGCCCCGGGGAAGGGCGGACGGTATGCCGAACCCAGCTAAAACCACTGGAGCGGTCATCTTCGGCACTGAAGGGGGGCTCCAGGTCTTCGTAAGATCACACTAGAGTAGTTGTTCGGAGTCTGTGTGTTTGTGCATGTGAGAAGTATGTAAAAGATGCTGTGGTACAGGACAAATATTACTGTAAGACTACGTTAAAAAATTATGTGTCATAAAACTAAACGTACATGATCGTGCGAATGCGTAAACATCTTGTCGCACACGGCACCGATTGTACCAACATCTTTCATAATATATTCAGTGTTCGTATTGCACGTGTACATAAATTTCGTATGAGACGGTTCGTGTCAATTTTGAGCGTCGATTTATGTGCTGCGCTTCTTAAAATAACAATTGTGTATGAAATAAAACGAAAATACATATATTTATTAAAAATAGACTAAAAGTATGTTTTGCAACTTGTAGTATCTACTTATTAATAATACTTCAATGCTTGATGAGTCATACATAATTGTTTGATTTGTTTATGACCTGTAATGGAAGAAGAATCTATCTTATAACTACACATGGGTATTGGGGTGACGTCTGTCCATTCTTGTGTCTCTGTCATATCACTACACTGTAGATATATGTTCAAGACATTTTTAGATCACTTTTGTATAGTTGTATAAAGAGTTATTGCGATTTAAAAGTTCTTAGACCCTGACAAGTTGTACCTCAAAAAAAAAATGGGTTTTTTATTTGCACACCTAGAAAACGAAGCGGTGAAGTAGTGCTCTATTATCGCGATTCACTGAGCTCAAATTATTTACACCAACTTGATGTTGCAGGAACAAAACTACACTAATGGCAAAAGGATATTCCAATGAACATTCATACATAGTGATTTATTTATTTATTTATTTATTAAACTCTTTATTGTACACCAATTACTATACAAAAAAATAAAAATAGAAAGGCCTAGTATATAGAGTACAATGGGCGGCCTTATCGCACTCGGCGGTTTCTTCCAGGCAACCTTAGGATGGAAAAAACTGAATTGGACAAGAATGGGTCTGTCGATGGTGCACACAAAAATGCATAACAGTATATCTAAACAAAACGATTCTAAATAAATACTAAAGATGATATAGTTATATATATATATATATAAACATACATATAAACATAAAACATATAAAAATAATACTACGATATATATAATAATTAGTCATTTTATTTAGATTACTATTAAATAATCGTTGATTAAAAATAAATCTTCCACGTCAGTTGCTCTGTATTTATGTGAACACAATAGATATCTCGCAAAGATCATACATTTTGTTTCTATTAATTGCTTCCGATTTTAATTCTCTGGAAGCCTTGAATTTCACTTCGGTAAATTGTTACGTTCATTATCATCTTGCTGCCCTGTTCCTAAGTAACTTGGAGTCCGCGCAATATGTTTTTCCCTTCCATTCTACCTATCAGCCGTCACCTTGTCGCGGAGTGCCTCCCTCCGTGTTTCCTTCCCGGTTAGCTCAACTGGGAGGCTCTCTCCACGGCAGCAAGTAACGGAGTTCAGTTAACGAGATTCAATGAAACGTAGCATATATGTTATATAGGTATATTGATATTCACAACTTCAACACTTCATCTTCATGGTGATGTTTATATATTTCAAATATAGCTTATTAACACAATATTTAAGCTAGGTTAAAAATAATTAATTGTAATATTGCAGGAGACTATTTATCAGAGCGACAGCTGTGTGTTGAACCACTAGCGTTGAGGATCCAATGTGTAATGATAATGATCAAAATATGAAGAGCGACTCTACGTCACATAAATTCGAATTTTGATTTGAATAAAGGATGAATCGTGAGGTGGACAGTGATGGAAATAAAAAGGTATGAAGTCATGAAAGAGGTTGAGTGAAATGAAGATGAAGGATGACTTCGTCACAACCTCTTCCTTTTACTCACTTTCGCTTCATATCCGCCCTCACACAATCCACCCGTCTTTCCTTTGGTCTCCCTCTGCCCCTCCATCCATCAACATTTATACTCAGCTCCTTCTTAGTCATATGTGTTTCATCCGTCCTCATCACATGCCATACCATGAAATACGATTTCGTAACTGGCGCCATTTTCAAACTCCCTCTAAAATACTTACTTAGTCATTTATTTCTTAATCCATTCGTGTAACTGCAAATCCATCTCAACATTATCATCACCTCTAAGTGCAATGTTCTCTTATCCCTCTTCTTCACGACCCAACATTCCGAAACATGAAGAACGATAGGTAAACCTTTACTTCATTCGGAATTTAATAAAACTCAAAACTAATGGCATCTACTAATAAAATCGGTAACTTTTTTAACAATTTCATTTGGTAAAAAAGGAGCATTCAAGGTGTGCACTTTTTGATTATCGATTTTCTTTTAAACTAGAATATAATCTCCATCTAGAAATTTGTCAAATATAAATACCTACGCGTCTGTTCGAGACTTGCCACAAATTTGCGTCAAAGAAGTATCTCGGATGGATCCTGTACATAAAATTTGACGTTGGTATTTCCTTTTTCCTAAATATATTCAACAACTTGGAGCTTTTTTAATCAAGTTTTAATTTTGGTTGACTTTGAGTAAACTTTACCTTCCGTAAATTGGGACCCATCATCAGACTTAAGAAGTTTGTAAAGGTACAGACGACTTACTCGACTAAATATAGACTTTGTAATAAATTTTCCCGAGAAGAAAAATTAAATCACTAAAGCTACTGAAGTCCTAAATTTTAGTCCCAAATTGAGTAAAAATATCCATTTTAGCCATTCATTTAGATATTTTAGTTTCCGTAGATCTTGAAGCCTTTCAAAAGTCTGAGTTTCTCTTTACATAAGGAGTTATCCGTGAAACTAAAGGTATTGGAATTTCGAAAATTGTTACGCGTTCTTATTAAGACCGTTTATTATTTTAATACTTCATGTCCATTTTTTGTATAGATGTGAACTAATGTCATTAGTCATTTTCTACCAGTCGAGCTTAGAGTGCTGCAGTAACGAAACATGGCAGTTGCAGAAACAATATAAATGTTGAAAAAAAGAAAACCATGAATATTCACAAAACGTTTATAAATCGTTGACATAATATAAATAGATCATCATCATTTCAGCCGTATGAAATCCACTGCTGGACAAAGGCCTCCCCCAAAGATCACCACAACGACCGATATGGGTGTGCTGTGCGCTCGTTGGGGGGTTTTTCCATAATCGCCACGCTTGGCAGACGGGTTGGCGATCGCAGTTGAGTTGTTAATGTACTCGAAGGACGCTGCTGCCCATCCTCCGGCTAATCCCTTAGTCGACTTTTACGACAACCACGGGAGGAGATGGGGTGGTGGTATTCTGAGCCGGCACCACACGGTGTATATAAATAGAAATAGATACATATATAAAAATATAAGTCGAAAAAGATGAGGATATCTGCTCGTAAAACTGGTTGTTGAGGTGAAAAAGTTCTTTAGTAGATACCGTGCACCAAGAAACATAGAGCCTAGCATAGATGGCCTCCAACGAGATGGACATATAGCTCGATGGAGGTTGTCGTTAGATGCGGATAGCATGTAACCGATTGTTGTGGAAACCTATGGTAGAGATATTGTTACAGCACTGAACATCTTACGGGTGCTATTGGGACGATAACATCTATCTAAATAATATAATAGGAAAGATCAACGTTGAGATGATTCTGCCAAAGAATTGAGAAAGTATTTCTGTAGTTGAATTTAAAAAAGGGTAGCTATTTGTAGCCTCCCTGATTTCAAGTAGTAGCGCATTCTACAGAAGAATAGTTTGTATAAAAAGAAGATTATATATAGTCAGAATGGTTAGAGGGACATTGCAGGACACGACTGTATTATGAACAAATATTTCTATCATAATTGGAGCATATATAATGAAAGTGAATAGTAAGATAAACATGGGAACTGGGAGAATCAAAAAAGAAGACTAAGGTGACCAATGCCTTTTGCGACAATGCTGCCAGATAGGAAACCATTTTAGAAATGTTCTGTAAGCCAATACTAGATCATACTTACGTAGATCAAAAACAAATCGAATGCAGTTACTTTGACAGTTTGTGGCTGGCAGATCTGCCATCTTCAGGTCATAGTAACACACATCACCATAGTTATTCATGAGAATATTAAAGCCTACACATACATTGCTTTCACACTGTATAGGAGAGTTTTTTTAATCGATAGAGACCCTAACGTACCGTTTAATTTTTTGGCTAACGTTGGTGATCTCTGTTCACCAGTTTAGGGTGATTTCATTGTACAGACGGCGGTCTGCAGGTGGTCACGTGCCACCGTGTAGGCAGCACAGCGCACAATGAGGCTTCGGGGGAATCCCTTACAATCACCTCCCTGACCGTTGAAGGAGTACATGATGTATTTCTACCAGATCAATAAAATAAACATTTTTTTAAATAAGAGCTACAATAAATATTTGTGCCGTCAAAAGTAATCAATCTCAAGTGTACTCTCCATTTCCCTAATAACTTAGGGTGAGATTCAGAAACGAGTCTAAGCGTGAACTTACGCTTCCATCCATCAAAATCCACTATTTACGCTTCTAATTGTATTCACAGACGATCGGAACATGACTTAAGCTTAGTGCAAACTAAGCTAAGCCAAGTAGTCAAAGTCGACTACTTTGGGCGAATCTAGCGCCACTAAGCCGGCAAAGGTGTGCTTGCAACAGGAACTATTAGTTATGGATATATGAAAAAGTTGCTTACTTTGATTGTCATAATTCAAATTAGCTTTGTACTATGGAGGCTACATTAGTCCAATCAACTATTTAACAAAATATCGTCCTTACTTACTCACAGTAATACAGCGTAACAGAATAATTATGTATAGAATAATAAACTTATCTGATTATTATATGAACTTGTTATTTTAGTCCACATCTCCAAATTTATTTTTATTCAAGTCTGCGTCAGTATTTTCATTTCTAGTATGGTGGATGTGGAGTAATTCATAATTTTAGGAATTGTTTTTCAAACGCTGAAAAAGAGGCATTTCGAGTAGTCATTTCCACTCGTAAAATGTTCATATATTCCTGCGGTTTAGTTAGCTACGTTACAACATTATTATATAGGTTTATGTGTCAAATATTTTGTTTCGCCCACTCCAATGGCATTTTTTATATATTGCTATCCTTTTTTTATTTATGCCTGACTACACAGTTTTGTAAAACCCGCATCTCACCGATAAACATTCTCTTATTAAAAATGGCTAAACTTAGCCAAGACCGACGTAAGTTTGAGAGGGACTGTGTCTCTGAATACGAATTTTGAAGATGCGCTTAACCACTACTTGGCTTAGAGCGTTCTTCAGAGTCTTAAGTTCATGTATCTGAATCTCACCCTTAGTGGCTATGTAAAAGAATCGCTTGGCACTTAACAGGGTTTACCGCCACCCCGAATCTTTCAGACACATTTTTGATACCTTAAGGTCTCTGATTCTTTTTTTAACTGCATCAGAGATACCTTTGAGTTTCACTCGGCAATAAAGTTGTAAGTCATCGATCGGCGTAAATTTATACGCACACTGAAGTGCCGGAGTTATATTTCATATGACGTTTAATATAGCTGCCTGTAAGGATGTGTCCACGATGAATTCTGAAGAGCGCTATAGCATTCGTTTTGGTCCATCAGCTTAAAAGCTTAGCATGACAGTGTGAAAGGTTTGTATTTCTAGTGGTCACTAATAAGACACGTATGTACATACCATAATATGCTTCGTCATTGTTACCCCTGACATCACGTTTTGGACTCTTCACACACGAATAGCTAAATCATGTCCATATGCTTCATATTTTAGATTTTTTAACAAACATAGCTGTCGTATTTTTATAATCTCCGTGTGTTGCCGGCTAAGAAAAACGTCTGTCGTAAAAGGTGACTATAGAATTAGCTGGAGGATGGGCGGCAGCGTCCTTAGATCACATTTACAACTCAAGTGCGATCGCTGAACCGCCTGCCGAGCGTGGTGACTTTGACAATACCCCCCAATAAGTACACAACACAAACCCAGACCAGTCGTTGTGGTGATATTGGGGAGTAGTATGTGTGCAGCAATGGCGTCTTTCAGCTGAAATGATGATATTCAGCTATTATATAAAGCAACTACAACTAACAAGCGAGATTTCTGTTCCACAAGTCAGGATCACACAACTCCATTCAACTTCCTAATAAGTGAAATTATGATGTTCAACTTCGCAAACAAACAAACTTTTGTGTCGGTTTATACGTGCTCTCCCGGCTAGTCACGACATTGTAACGCATTGCCCTACGTGAACGTCAAACATGACAACGTAGCGTGACGTGATTCGCACTTCGTATTTATCTTGTACGCGTGACATTCGCTGTATTGTAGGATTCCAGTTCGCTGGAAAAGCATAATAGAAAGGTAATGAGTACTATATATGTATAAACGCGTACCGTGTGGTATCCAGATTGAGAAAATGAGTATGGTGTCCAGATTAAGAATATAAGACCAGTCCATATCCTTTTGTGGTTGTCCAGGCTACTCTAAACTAGAGGGAAGGGCAGCAGCATCCAGAACAACAGCCTTCTGCGCTCACTAACCCGCCTGCCAAGCGTGGTGTGCATTGGCGAATCCCCATTAAAATGATGACACAGTTGTGAAACTCTATGGAGGAGGCTTTTGTTCACCAGTGGATGTACTTTGGCAGATATAATGATGATGATGATGATAAACACGAATTACCTTGAACGGCTTGAGGCTGTCCGTGTGGTGTCCGGATTAAGACCGGCATCGCTCCATCTCATACTGTGGACGTCGTTTAGTCAAAGGACTCTAAACCAGAGAAATGGGCAGCAACATCCCTTCTGCGGAACAGCAGTCATTCTGCACTCACTAGCACACCTGCCACGAATTGTGAGTACCGGCAAACTCCCCCCAAAATAATGACAGAACTGTGAAAATCTATGGGGGACTGTTTTGTTTAGCAATGAACGTATTTTGGCTGATATATGATGACTTGTAGTTTGAACCAGTTGGACCAAATCGTTAGAAAAATGTAAGTAGGAACACTATGCTTGATATTTTCGCACTGTGTTGCATTATGGCAGTTTCTACTTATGTTGATTGAATACTTTCATTATCAGCATAATTTCCACCAAAGGACGTCCACTGCTGAAAAAAGGTCTCCCCCTTAGATTTCTTCAACATGCTGCTCTCATCCAACGACCCCCAGCGACCTTCACCAGGTCATCTCTCCACCTCGTTGGAAGTCATCGTACGCTGCGTTTTTCGGTGCGCGGTCTCCATTCGAAAACTTTTTTGCCCCAATGGCCATCAATTCTACGAGCTATGTGCCCACCCTTTGCCACTACAGTTTACTAATCCTTTCAGATACGTCAGCAACTTTAGTTATTCTACGGATCTCTTCATTTCTCATTCGATCTCGTAGACAAATACTAAGCATAGCTCTCTCCATAATTCGCTGGCGAATGGATACTTTAAATTAAATAACGAGTTTTAGAAAAATGTTTGTCGCATCGTCATCGCTTACCCGTCTGTCCTCGGCTTAATAGTATATCCCTCGAGTGAATACTAACAGCACTACAGTCAAGTGCTGATGCAAGTAGCTCGTGAGTTAATAATTCCAGAATAGTTACTGACACAAGTGCTCTAGGTAGTGGTAGATGGGGTGCTAGGTCAGGAAACCTCCACGTGCGCTCGGTGGCTGCTGGTCCCTCTTGATACGTCCGGGGGGAAGAGCAGTTGTCGGGCCGGTGCACCCTGGGCACCGGGCAATAACTTCTCCACTTTTTGGAGGACCTTGTTGTCCGGTGGCTAATATTCTGACAGGGACGGGCCCAATTTTGGGCTGTAGGTAGGCCGTAGGGTGCTTCTCCGTTTCCGGGGGAGCATGAGCGGGCTAACGGCGGGCTCGGTGTGCACTCACCCTGCCCCGAGCAGGTAGTGGGAGGACTCTCCTTCCCTGCCACCGTCGATATCGTAACCTCGGTTGGAGTGTCGTGGTCACGTCTCGCGGCTCCGACCGGGACCGAGGATCTTGGCTTAACCGCCCGGATCGCGAGGAAGAAGGCCTCTATAAAAATTCCCCGAACCCAAGCTTTGCGTGCGGCGAGGGGTGCATGGCTGATGGGAAGTTCAGTCGCGAGCACGCCATCCCCAGGACCAGCGGCACCTGAACAAGGGATACGCTTGCCCGGGTACAGGGGGCACTGCCCGGGTCGACCGATTATTTCCCCCATACTCGTGGGACTTACTATGATAAAAACCTCAAAACCAAACAAAACAAAGAAGGTGGAGAAAGAGAAGATGGGAGAGACTGTGGGTTCGCTGTCGGAGTCCGACAGCGTCCAGATGGATATGGGGTCGGATGCCGGCTCCGTGTCCGGTTCGGGTGTCAGGACCCGTAGTGCGCGTAACTTGCGCGCCAATGCGCGTGCGCTCGCGGCGCTGTCGCGTCCAGGCACGCCGTTGCCGTTGGGTGGGGTGAGTGACTCCGAGGAATCCTTGGACCCTCGGAGTTCACACGCCTCACTCAACATGTGGTTGGGTGTTGAGGGCCGCAAACGGACCCTCCCAAAGACGTCTACGGGGTCGTCCCCTGATGTCAAAAAGTCGGCCCGAAAAGAGTCGGACGTCGAGAGGCTGGAAAGGGAGAACGCGGCCTTGCGCTCCCAGCTCGCCAGCCTCTCAGCACAGATAGAGAAACTGACGACGGAGGTGGGTTGTCTTCGTCGTCAGAGGGACGCGAATACGGGCTCCAGTAGAGGTGTCACTCCGGCGTTTTTGCCGCCTGATGCAGAGGCCGAGTTTCGGCGATCCATTGTCCTCGAAGTCGGGGGGATGATGGACGCCAAACTGGCGGCCCTAGCAGAGCGGCTCCCGTCGGAGAAGCGCCTGCGCCCGCCATTGGCAGCGGATACACGAAGGCAGCAGTCGATGCCGCAGACAGCCACGTATGCGGCCGCTGCTAAGGGAACAACGGGCGCGGTGACGGCTGCAGCCTCAGCCAAGACACAAATGCGCGCACCAACGACTCAACCGCAACAAAAAGGGAAGAGCGGGGGTCGCGGTGCGGCGAAGGGTGCCGGTAAGGGAGACCGACAGGCGACAGCTGCCGGAGCTGCGGCGATCAACACATCCGCGCCAATCCAGGTAGCAGCCACCGAGCCCGAGTCCTCACAGTCCGCAATGGAGACCACTGAGGGGTGGTCCATTGTGGGCAGGAAGAAGAGACAGCCCCGGCCTTCTCAGGCCCAGCAGCAATCTGCAGCTGAGCAGCCAGCACAGTCTTCCCCCCACAGCGGGGGAAGGCGACGTGGCAAACGGGGCGGAAAGAAAGGAAGAAAGGGGAAGGTCAACCTCCCCAAAGTTCCCGCATCAGCCGCCATAACGGTCACGGTGCCCGAGGGCTCACCCGACACAAGGTTGGGTGAAATCATGACCGCGGCTCGGCGAAGTATTAGGCTCGCCGACCACGGTATCGGTCCGGATACCGTGACCATCAAGAGGTCAGTCAGCGGCGGAATGGTGCTTTCCGTCGCTGGCGAGGATGGCGGCGCGAAGGCCGATAGCCTGGCTCGCAAAATGCGGGAGGTGCTCACCCCCATATTTGACGTGCATATTGCACGTCCAATTAAAATGGCGGAGTTGAGGGTATTGGACCTGGACGACGCCGTCACCAAAGTGGAGATCGCAGATGCCATAGTGGCGGCGACGGCGTGTTTACCCGAGGATGTCAGGGTGGGCGAAATTCGTCGCTCACCGATGTCTTTGGGTACGGTCTGGGTCCGGATCCCACTGGAGGCGGCCAAGAAGCTGGCGTCTACCTGCCGTCTTTGCGTCGGTTGGACGTCGGCCAGGGTCGAGGTGTTGGCGGCACGGCCATTACAATGCTTCCGATGCCTCGAACTTGGGCATGTGCGCCTCCGGTGCACCACACACGGGGGGGTTGACCGGAGCGACCGGTGCTTCGGATGTGGCGGCCAGGGCCACAAAATTCGGCAATGCCAGGCGCAGACAAAAAACTGCCCTCTATGTGCGGACTTTGGCCTTCCGGCCGAGCACAGATTGGGCTGCAAATCTTGTGCAGCCCAGAAGAGCAGGAGGGGAAAACCAAGCCCCCCTGCCTCGGCCGAGGGGCTGAAGAAGTCTGCGCCGGCGGCACCGGTCGAACGCTCCGGCTCACTGGAGGCGATGGAGGCCAATTAAGGGTCCTCCAGGGCAACCTAAACCACTGCCGCAACGCACAGAATCTGTTGCTGCAGACTGTTGCGGAGTGGTCGGTTGCCTTGGCGGTTGTGGCAGAGCCCTACGGCGTCCAGGAACACCCTCGCTGGTTCGGGGGCGCCGGGGACTCCGTCGCTATATATTGGTCTGGAGCCGAAGGTGAGCCGCCCTGCTCCCTGTTAGACAGGGGGCAGGGCTTTGTCGTAGTAGAGTGGGGACCTCTGGCAGTAGTGGGCTGCTATGTCTCCCCCAACGTGTCTCTCGCCGACTTCGAGGGATACCTGGACGGGGTGGCACGCAGCATTCGCTGTAAGTGCTCGCCCCGTCCAGTGCTCGTCCTGGGGGACTTCAATGCTCACTCTAGAGCTTGGGGCAACCGTCGGGACGGGCCGAGGGGGAGGATAGTGGAAGACTGGGCGGCGTCACTTGACCTCCGATTGCTGAATCGGGGGTCCGTTAGCACCTGCGTTCGGTGGCAGGGGGAGTCGGTCGTGGACCTGACATGGGCGGCTCCTTCTGTGGCCCGCATGGTGTCGGGTTGGCGAGTAGCGGAGGAAGTGGTCACACTTTCGGACCACCGCCACATAATGTTCGACGTGGCCCTCCGCACGCCTTGCCCGAGCCGTTCTAGTCCCAGCCCGCGGTCGCGGCGTTGGGCCCTCACACAGCTGGATCGAGAGATGCTCATCGCAGCTGCCAACGTCGCAGCCTGGCCGGAGGTCGATCAAGGGATCTTGCCCGATCCGGAGGAGGAAGCGTCCTGGTTCCGGGAGACGATGACGTCAATATGCGACGCATCCATGCCCCGGGCCAGGCGCTCCCGGCGTACGGCAGTGTACTGGTGGTCGGATGAGATCGCGCAGTTGCGCGCGGTCTGCCTGGCATCCCGCCGCCGGTACCAACGAAGCCGACGCCGGCACAGCGCTACAGCCGGAGAGACTGACGAGGCCTATAGGGCCTACCGGGCGGCCACACTGGCGTTTCAGACTGCCATCAGTGAGGCGAAGGCTCGGTCCTGGAGCGAGCTCCTAGAGGGACTAGACAGGGATCCGTGGGGGAGACCCTACCGTATGGTAGTGGGCAAGTTGCGCCCGTATGTCCCCCCGGTGACCGAAACCATGGCCCCGGATTTGCTGGAGAGAGTACTTTCAACGCTCTTTCCGGCGGTTCGGGACCATCCTGGTCCCTCTTCACCCCCAAATGCCTCGGACTGGGCCGAGGATTTGGGGGTTTCGGATGGGGAGCTGGGCCGAGCCATTGGCCGCCTGAAGAGTCGCAACACCGCACCGGGTCCGGACGGCATTCCGGGCCGTGCGTGGGTGTATGCGCTACAGTCTCTTGGGGACCGCTTGAGGCGGCTGTTCACCAGTTGCCTCCGTAGTGGCGTGTTCCCGTCCGGCTGGAAGGAAGCCGGATTGGTTCTCTTGAAGAAGGAAGGAAGGGCTGCAGAGTCTCCCTCTGCATACCGTCCCATTTGCCTGCTCGACGAGGCTTCGAAGCTATTCGAAAGAATAGTTACCCGAAGACTCGTTGAGCACCTGTCGCGAGTTGGCCCCGACCTGGCCGAAAGTCAGTATGGCTTCCGGCAGCGGCGGTCCACCATCGACGCGATTCTTCGCGTCCGCTCGCTGTCGAAACAGGCAGTGTCCCGGCGGGGTGGGGTGGCGTTGGCGGTCAGTCTAGACATCGTCAACGCCTTCAATTCCATCCCGTGGGGCGCTATTAGGGCGGCACTAGTCTATCATCGGTGTCCGCCCTACCTGCAGGGCATCATTGGGGCCTATCTGCGCGATAGGCACATTCGCTACGTGGGCAGGGACGGTAGCGTAAAGCGGAGGGAAATTACGTGCGGGGTTCCGCAGGGGTCAGTTCTCGGCCCTCTCTTATGGAACCTCGCCTACGATGCGGTCCTGCGTGTCGTTCTCCCTGCTGGCGTCAGCTTAGTCTGTTACGCTGATGACACTCTGGTGTTGACCAGCGGGGAGTCCTTCGAGGGAACCATCCGGCTTGCGGAGCAAGCGGTGGCAATTGTCGTGGCCAAAATCCACGCCCTGGGTCTGCGGATAGCGCCTCAGAAAACCGAGGCGCTATGGTTCCACAAACTGCCGAGAAGCAGAGAACCACCCAGTTCGTGGATACGCGTTGGTGACGCGCAAATCAGGGTGGGCCGGTACATGAAATACCTGGGGCTCACCCTGGATAGTCGTTGGGGCTTCGAAGAGCACTTCCAGCGCCTCGTCCCCCGAGTCGAGAGGGTAGTGGGTGCTCTACACCGGCTGCTGCCCAATCTCGGGGGACCATGTGAGGAAGTTCGCCGTCTCTACGGAGGAGTCGTGCGGTCCGTGGTCCTATACGGGGCGCCTGTATGGTCAGCTCGACTATCAGGCGCCCAGCGCTGCAGAACCAAAATTCACGGTCTGCAGCGCAGAGTGGCTATCCGGATCGCACGAGGATACCGAACGGTGTCCTACGAGGCGGCAACTCTCCTGGCGCGTTTTCCGCCTTTTGACATCCTGGCGGAGATGGATGCGTGGGTCTACGATCAGACACGCTCCCTCCGCCAGAGCGGCGAAGGCACGCCTCCAGGGGCGTTGGACAAGCTGCGGCGGCTAGCTCGGCGGCGCGCACTTGTAAAGTGGCGTCATCGCCTGCGGATGCAGTTTGCAACCAAGCGCGTCGTCGAGGCCGTCCTGCCGCTCTTTGGAGCCTGGCTCAAAAGAAGCGAGCGCGTCACCTACCGCCTGACGCAGGTGCTCACCGGGCACGGTTGTTTCGGCGCGTACCTGCACAGGATAGGACGTGAGGCCACGGCACAATGCCACCATTGTGATAGCGACCAGGACACCGCACAGCACACGCTCGAGGCGTGCCCTGCGTGGGCCGCCGAGCGGCGGATCCTGGTCGATCGGATCGGGCAAGATCTCTCTCTGCCAGCAGTAGTGTCGGCTATGTTGGCAGAGCACGAAAACTGGAATGCAGTGGTCTCCTTCTGTGAGAGCGTCATGCTCCAGAAGGAGACCGCAGAGCGGGATCGGGAGAGGGCCGATCCCGCTCGAAGAAGAAGGAGACGGCGCCGGGGTAACAACCGCCCTGGCGCCTAATTCCGATACGCTTGAAAACCCCTGCCATTGCTATGAGGTGGGGGACCTCTGGGTTCGCGGGTGCGTAGATTGGGGAATCTGCGTGCCCACACCAAGCGACCCAAGAGAAGACGGTAGCACGCATGTGGTCACGCGCTGCCGTGGGACGCTTTGGGGGATCCTTTACAATCCCCCTGGGGGGGTGACCGCTTTACAGTCACCCTCTCCGAGATGTGCCAATAGGCGTGGCACCAGTGGGTGGCTCTAGTGTGATCATACGAGGACCTGGAGCCTCCCTTAGGTGCCGAAGATGACCGCTCCAGTGGTTTTAGCCGGTAGGAGTCCGGCATACCCCTTCGTCCTTCCCCGGGGCGAAGGAAGTTCATGATGAATTTCCACTGGGCACCAATAAAAAAAAAAAAAAAAAGGTAGTGGTAGATGTGAATTGAGCAGTTAATGAGGAGTATATAACTACAGATACTAACGCACTGTACTTGTACTAGCTATAATACTGAAACCGGTGCGATTTTAGTAGTCTACATTAAGAGGTATCATTCATATGAGATTACAGTAAAGAAGACGATTGCCAGTCTTAGTACCTATACAACGCTAGGCCCCGGATTGTTTTGGTTGTTACATAAATGAAATTGGTATATGATAGGGTACTTCATGAGTATTTATATACCTACAATATTTTATCTTTTGGAGTTTACCCCTTAAGAATCGATTTATATATAAGGCTCCCGGTATGAAAAATTTATGAGTGAAATTTTGTTGAGCGTTAACTAAAATACGTTACGTTTTTCTGCGCACCTTCTGCGTTAAAGTCATCTATGTGTATCGTTTTATGTCAAAGTTTTATATTATTTCATTTAACATATATAAATGTTAATATTTATTGTATAATTATTATTGTGGCATTGCTTACCACCATAATCATTCTCCTTAATTAATACCTATGGGCTTCCCTGATTTTTATCGCCCGTAGGATGGTTTCTGGGAGGAAGTGATGTGGCATTCCTTACCACCGTAATTCTTCTTCTCATGTGACGCTGAAAGCCTTTTGGTAAGCTCGAGCTTAAACTTCTTATATATTTTGAGCAAGCGGAGAAAGAAAAATATCCCTCACTTGTCAAGCGTACAGGTGCTCAAGGTTACCGATGACGTAATTGAATTTGGTTGCATCATTGGTAATGTTCGCGTTTGAGAACTGGGGGCCTAAAAAGGCCGCTTTAGGTGAATCATAATATGAATTACATTAGAAATCACAAAATGGTCACGTTAATAGTCAGTTATGATTAATTGACCATTTTGTGATTTCTAATGTGAATCGTGTTGAGATCATTATTATGCCTTATAAATAAAACCTAATACGGTCTTTTTAGGCCTTCTGGACCATTTGGTGATATTTAATGTGATTCATATTATGATTCTGCTAAAGCGGCCTTTTTAGGCCCCCTGAGCCTCCACTTGCGCAAACCAAACTTCGGGGTCAACCGGCCAGAACGGTGTTATATGAACACCGACACGGCAAATGTCGGACGCGTCGTCAATGGGAACGGACTTCGCAATCCGTTGATGCTGTCGATGTGAGCAACAGTGACGTGTGCATTCTTTTCAGGCTTCTGGCTATGGATAAGCCTTTTAGGGCGTTTTTCTAGGCGGGGTCATCAGTTTCTTATTTATTCATTATTAATACGTATTATAGGCAACCTTCGGCAAATCATTCATTCGTGTGGTGTCCGGATTAAGAATATAGCATCACTCTATCTCCTCCCGTGGAGGTCGTAAAAGGCGACTAAGGGACTCTAAACCAGAGGGATGGGCAGCAGCGTCCCTTCTGTGAAACGGTAGCCATACTGCGCTCACCAACCCGCCTGCCAAGCGTGGTGAGTATTGGCAAATACCCCCCAAAATGATGACATAGTTGTGAAATCTATGGGGGAGGCCTTTGTTCAGCAGTGGACGTATAAATGGCCGATATGATGATATGAAACTGAAAATGTCCTAATCTAAAAATTTTAACTTAATCATAATTGATAATTACGGGCATGGATAAATAGTACATATTATATGTAGTATATTTTAAACTTATGTATTTGACCTATCTATAGTATGAAGTTTTTATTTATAAGGTTTTTGTAATATATCTTTTTTTCGATGCATTCTTTTTAACCCAAAGGTTGACTGGTAGAGAATGCCATATGACATTAAGTCCGCCTTGTGTACCAATATTGTGTATAAAAGTATAAATAAATAAATATAATGTTGGTACAGTTATCAATGTAAAAGTATGTCTGAATGAGTTATCCCTCCAAGATAGCTTCACTTTATCATATACCATCTCTTTTCCCACCATTCTCGCTACAAGAAGCAATTAGATAATGTAATTCATTACACAACAACAAAGTTCCGCGAGCTTGTTTGATATTGTTAATCCATAACACTCGGCTCATAATTTCTTAATTACCACAAATTTAAAGGAAAAACTTGATAATATAATTGTGTTTGACTTCGTATTTCACTCATTTTAGTTAACTGTATTACAATTTAACTTATTTAAGGTAACGAGTAGACTATTTTAGAGTTCATAGCAATGGACGTTGCGAACTTTTTTAAAGAAACATATTTCAAGTCCATCATTTATTCAGTAACGGTCCTAACAATGTTATTATATATTAAAAGAAGTAGATATGTTACATGCGCGCCAAAAGTAAGAACCGTTTTGGTTCTTCCCCCAATTGTAGCACCTCGCAATCAGTTCGCCCAAGACGGACAACGAGCACACACTGTCACAATCTGGATTCTTTTATTAATTAAGTAATAACAATGCCGTCGTGCGTATAGAAAATGAACAAACTATCAAGCAAAAATAAATAAAGAACAAGGGATCTTATACCACACGTGAATAACAAACTATATGAAATATTTTAATAAAAATACTATTCAAATTATCTATAGAATAATATTCTCGAAACAAAACACAGGTCAAGCAAAGAAATGAGACAACACATATATTCTATCACAGGTGCGGCAAAGACATCGAGTAAACGTGTTATCATTTTAGATAGTATCTCTTTTACTCTCGTAGTTTTTGTATCTTCTTTCTTAGCATAGGTGTGTAGTTTTATAGCTTTATACAGCGAGACTGAGTTTTGCGCGCCATTTAACATGGATGTAACATATCTATGAAATAATGTCATTGGGTCCTAACAGATGTTTTAACACGTCATATTGGAACAACGGAGGGCAATTTAACTACATGACAACCTCTGAGAAGAAATTCCAAAAGAAACTCAGGGCTAGGTCTTTTATGATTAATTTTCTTTTTTTATACTTTGTTTTCCAAATTAATGTGTTTACAAATTATTTAGAACATCTTTTATACATTGAAAAAATGAGCAGCTGTAAAAT
The DNA here is from genome assembly GCA_947459985.1 of Diloba caeruleocephala. Taxonomy (NCBI): domain Eukaryota; kingdom Metazoa; phylum Arthropoda; class Insecta; order Lepidoptera; family Noctuidae; genus Diloba; species Diloba caeruleocephala. The sequence continues at coordinate 896,905 of OX381616.1, read as the reverse complement.
ACAACAATGCAGACATATTTTTTAAACGTTGCCCCACACTGGTATAGATCCTGGGTCGTGGGTGCGTTTACAGACATGAATTCCACACACAACACACCCAGACCCGGACAACTACCTGCAGATGATACAAATATTTGTTCCGTGTTTCGAACCCACGACCCGAAGCGCAGCAGCCGACTGTATCAGCCACTGCACCAACCGCACCGTCGATTTTGTTTCCAGGGAAGCCGCAGGTGCAGATAAAAATAGATAAGAATTAACGCCACATGTCCATATCGTAAACATAGTCTTTGATTTTATAATGGATCGATAACAACGGTAAAAAATATATATTTATATTTTGGTAGTGAGGGTACGATGAATTCTGGTCCATTTGGTTCCCGGTAAAGAAAAGACTACCGTAATCTACCCATGGGTGTCGTATAAAGTGACTAAGGGTGATATCAAGAGGATGTGGAGCATCCTCCCGTGCTCTAGTAACATACCAAGCTTGGTGACTATGATGGTAAACGTGGTAACATACCCTGTGACCGCTCATTCTAGTGATCATTAGAATGCCCACGTTCAGCAATGGACTTTTATGGGCCAATGTAGTGACGATAATGAGATCAAAAGTCCACTTTTTAATATTAGCTTCACTTGTTTCTCATTTCGGTCAAATGAAGTCTACCGCTGGGCACAGGCCTCCCCCAAAAATCACCACAACGATCAATGTGGGTGTGTTGTGGGCTCATTGGGGGGTTTTGCCTGCCACAATCGCCATGCTTGGCAGACGGGTTGGCGATCGCAGTTGAGTTGATAATACTCGAAGGACACTGCTGCCCATCCTCCGGCTAATCCCTTAGTCGACTTTTACGATACCCATGAGAGGAAATGGGGTGGTGGTATTCTGAACCGGCACCACACGGCAACACATGTTTAAGTATGTAAAAGATCTAGGAAGTCGATTTTAGCTTACTTCTAATAATTGTGGGACCGCTTTACAAGCATATGAAATCCGGATGACAATGCAATAATCTGGTACTATTGCAGTGATCTGATGATGGAGCCTGGAGGTCGATAGTGCAACTCTCTTCAATGGCTTCAACCCCTCTAATTTAGACTTGCTTGGTTTGTTTTAACGAGTCCCATCATCATATCGGCCATTTATACGTCCACTGTTGAACAAAGGCCTCCCCCACAGATTCCACAACTGTGTCATCATTTTGGGGGGTATTTGCCAATACTCGCCACGCTTGGCAGGCGGGTTGGTGAGCGCACTATGGCTACCGCTTCACAGAAGGGACGCTGCTGCCCATCCTACCGGATTTAGATTCCCTTAGTCGCCATTTACGACATCCTCAGGAGGAAATGGAGTGGTGCTATATTCTTAATCCGGACACCATACGCCATACCATCGTACCAGATCGTCAGATCGTCAGACCCAAAATGTTCCAGTTAAAAGTTTAAAATACCTCGTGGTCAAACAGGTTTGAACTTTCGACACTACACTGGCTTGTTAACTGTTTAACGGGAAAGTATAAGCTTGTGAATTTCTCTGCAGATATAACACTGCGGCATAGTGAGGGTAATGTTTATGGGCCAACTGAAAACCAGCGCTGGGTGTCCCGTTCAGCACGTGTTGAGTTGGTCCTTTCGGCATGGGCATGTTCTGGCGAACTTATTTTTAAATGTTTTTTTATTATTTATCATGTGCTGTCAACTATGTCGTGTGTTGAATAAAAAGTTTTCTATTCTATTCTAGTTTTCTATGTTCACTTTATCATAAGAGCTAGTAATGAAAAATCGAAATTTATTCAGTAGCTTGGCATGAAGCTGAAGCTAGATTTATTTCTTAAAACTCATGTTTATCAACCAGGATCGTGGTCGCTTGCAATGGGACTAATTTTAAATGTCGAGGTCACTCGGCATGCTATGGAGAGAGCTATATATCTACATAGCTCAAAGGATTAGTAAGCAGAATTGCTAATGGGTGGGAATCGGATATTTCTCGTAGAATGATGGTCATTGAGGCAGAAAGGGTCTCGAGTGGGCGTAGGATGACTTCTAGGGATATGGACAAACCACCCAGTGAAGATGGATAGGAGCTGAGCTTAGCTACTGCGCTAACAGCCGAACACTCTTTGGTCACTTTACGGATTCAAACAATAAATAAATACTGCGACCTCAACCACGCACTCGATAGCTTTATTGTTATCCTATCTTATCTACAGTCTGACACAATTTAACACTAAAGTACACCAATATAAAGCAAATGCCTAACGTGTGGTTTTTGACCACCCTATTTCTGCCCTTGGGTATTGTTTTAAGTGATTCAGGGATTACCTCATATGTCAGTAGCATATTACTTCCATAATTATGTGCCATCACTAATCCATTTTCGTACATTGGTGATTAACGCAATCTTTACCGCACCTGAAAGTGTCATTGTAGCAAACTACGAGGGTGAAGCATGTGATGATGATAATGATAATTGCCATTTATACGCCATAAAATATGTACTAGATAAACCAGTTATTAGCTGCTTACTCTGTTAAGAATCTCTTGGAGAGAGAATGTGAACTATTTGATAATTATTTGGAGATTCAAGGAAGAGGTATCGTGTTATTTAATTATCTTTCCGCTGAAGTTGGAAACTAAAGATAATTAATTGGTTATTGCCATTGGTTATTGCGGTTCCAGAGTATGTAAACTCTTAGGCGTAAGTTTTACCCCAAATTAAATGTCAGCTTATTGATGAGTTTGTTCAAAAGTAATTATATATTTAGCGGTATATATCTTTAGTAGTTCAAACAATCCGTTTGAAATTGACGCAAAATTAGACAGTCCAATTAGATCAGTTTACTAAGTTATCAAGTGATATATCCGGCCTTTACACTTTGCTGTCAATTCATTCCTTTTCAAAATACGCAATTGTTGCAAAATGACCCGTCCGCTCAAAGAATGAGGCAATCATCTTTTTATCTAGATTTCTGCCCTTCTTTACTCTAGTTGGCAAATCTTCGAATGGAAACATCAATTGTGCAGATTGTATTTTGGTTTTGGGCTAGTAACAATATATCCAGATTTCATCACGATGCGAAACACAGCATTCAAGTCACCTCAGTAATACTTTCAAAGCATTTTGTGGTACTAATTCAAGCGATGGTGTTTTTATCTTCCGTCAAGATAAGAAATATTCATCATGAAATGTCAATCGAAGTCTATCATAACATAGTTGTTGATTATGACTGCAACGAAAATCGTAAATCAAGAAGCGAAACTTTTCTCTAATCAAATTTATTTCGACTCACGACACTTTTTAATTTGCCGCCAATTTGTATATACAAATGGCATATGAATGCAGTGTACATCTACAGCTTCCCGAAGAGTTATTCATTCCAAATTTGAATAAATTTTTCATCGGTAACTGTTCTTACTGGCCAATTCTAAAATAATTCAATATGACCATCGTAAAGAACATTGACACAAGCGCCATGTTTGGTAGGCAAATTAGTAATGATTACAGTACATTTTCATAAGAGCAAATGATACTGTTACCCATCGTCTTAAAACATTTACTCAGTTACTTCTAAGATGGCAATATAACATAATTTTCTTGACAGTACTTCGTGCAAAGCTTAAATAAACTGGAAGTTTGGGAGAAATAACCAAGAATATTTCTTGAATATCAAATATTTATTATTGCATGAGACGGCTGCATAAACGGGACTATTGGTGCAATGGCCAAAACGAATAGTTTGCTTACTAATGGTAGTGCCATATATTATACCATAATGGCAAACGATTACGTTATATAGAATATTCACAACCAGTAATGATCAGTTTGCTATAGGACATTAGACAACGTAAATGTTGCAATAAGGGAAGCAGCCTAAACCTATTCCCTCAATAATTTGTTATTTTCCTTCTTGTTTTCATTAACTACGAAGTCTACGTTGCAACTTCTCCTATATTGTGGGCACGGCAGAACAATAATATGTATGCATACAATTTTTGTTCCATGCCCAACCTGCAAGCCATATGGAAAAGGCCAATCTCTTAGTCACTCCACCAATCTTGTCATTTTGCCGCTGTATATTGCATAAAATTTATAAGTTCCCCAAAATTTGATTACATAACATGCAAGCAAAACATGTTATAATAAAAAGATAACAAATCCAATATAGATACCAAACAAAATGCTGTCGCAATACAGTAAAGTTGCACCAAAGTTATCAGGTCCCATCTGGCGAGAACGAGCTCCAGTTTGTATTGCATCGTTAACTAAATCTTTTAGTGTCTGCGAGAGTACGTGTTTCACAGTCAATATGTAAGTAGTGCAGTAAGATGTCCCACTAACATAATATATGTTTCAAGGATAAATCTCTGTTCAGTGAAGAATTATACTGAATTTTTGGGTCCAACACTCGAACGTGGAGCATTGCAGGATTTTATACCAAGATGCTAACGACAGTTAGTGCATAACAATTTATAGTGTACTAGGTTAAAGCTTGCCGTGTGGTGCCGGCTAAGAATACCGCCACCCCATCTCATCCTGTGGGTGTCGTAAAAGGCGACTATGGGATTAGCCGGAGAATGGGCAGCGGCGTCCATCAAGTACATTTATAACTCAACTGCGATCGCCAACCCGTCTGCCAAGCGTGGCGATTATGGAAAAACCCCGCAGTAGGCTCACAAAACAAAACCAAACCGGTCTTTGCGGCTGGGGGAGACTTCTGTCCAGCAGTGGACGTTTTTCGGCTGAAATGATGAGGTTAAAGCTTGATAAAAGAAATTGATAAACCTTTGCTTGCCTAAAATAGTATTGCTCCATTTAAGATTTGCCATTTAGGTAAATAAATTTGTTGAATGACTGGTGTGAAACCTCTATAAGATTTCGAGGAATAAAACCTAAGACAGGATAAGAAATCCCTCGATAGAGGCCATAGTTTTATTAAAATTCAAAATGTGTCAAATGTTATCCATTACAGGGGTGACGTAAAGGACGCTATTCTTTTAATAGAAACTGAGCTGAGAATGAGAGACAAAATCAGAAGTGAAAGACAAATGTGCAAGGTTCATACAAATAAAAACAAAACAATAACATCATTCTTTTTAAACATTAATACGGTTATACGATAATCCAAATAATCCAAATGAATATAATAATCCCATAGTAATTTAAAATCTATAATCCGTAATAAAATAATAATATAATAAATATTGATAACAGCTTTTGTTGTCGTTGGAAAATGAATTGCCGTATGCAAAGAAATGGTGAATTTCGTATGGCATTTAATATTCCAATGTCAGATTTGTGTATGCGGTCCATAAATGAGGTACTTGCCATTATGCCATTATGCCAGTCAGTCAGTATAATTATATTGGCGTCTCATTTGTATCTCATGACTACATAACTCCAGGATTCCAGATTTCTCTTACAGATTATGGTCTGAACCTAAAAAAAAAAAAAAAAAGTATTATAGAATAGTTACTGATTACATGTACACAAACAAAATATAAGCTTATTCCTATTAAGTATGAAACTTAGAATAATAACACAATATAATATAAATAACAATACATTCTCTTTTTACCTTTCGTGCATGGCCTATAGGCAACACGCGCAGCATCGGAGGTTTTCTGTGTAAACCTATCAGGTATTCATCGTTGCTCTCACCACAATAATCATAGATTATAATTCACGCAAGCAAGTAATTTCTCCCTCCTCAAGTAATACAAACTTGGATGTTACAGCATATTGACATTAGGTAAAACTCGGTCACAGCCGTATTCAAGTAACTACTTTGTGCGCTTTTCGTTAGAATGCGTAAGACATTATATAATATCCTGTTTGATTTGACGCTGGTAACGATAATATTGCATAACGCACAATCATGGCTGCCCTCTACGACAAAAATTAATGTTTTTGTAGTTTATTTCCGGCGAAAGATATAGCAATTAGCAGCAGAGTCCTTTTTGTTTTTTCTCGCACTGATAATTGATTAGAATTTTGTTTTTACACAAACAAGATTTGATGCCATGACATCAGATAGGTTAAGAGGCCTGATACTGAAAACCAGCGCTGCTGATGTTGATTTTATCTCAACGCTGCAGCATAATGCCGAGTGTCAGCCATTTTCTGCACACTAGCGGCGCACAATTATTTTAATTTAATCATAGTTTTATTTAGTATAAATTAATATTAAGTTCTTTAGTAGAAATTTAAATCTCTTGCCAACATTCACGCACTAAACAGGCTGGCAAATTGGCAATGGCCAATGCTGTATTACTCTCATAGAGTATAGTAATATATAGGGAAATGAATAAATGATTACTCTTCTTTTTTGGTTTGTGAATTATGATAGCCTGGACTCCAAGTCCTTTGGCGAGGTACTTTATTAAATGGCGTGAGTGTTGCAAGGAAAACAAAAATATGTTTAATACTTTGGTGTTCATGTTATGCGCGTCTCTATGGTGTTCAGAAATAAATACTTTTTCTTTCTTTCTTTCTTCTTTCTTTCTTATATTCTAAAAAAATATGATAGTGTTGCGAAAAGTTCAAACATTATGGACATTGCAGTTCACTGCTAGCTATCGCCTCTTTAGAGTGACGCCTTAGCACCCAGTGAAAGGATGCCGTCTATCAGGAATGGTCAGCTGTTAACTGCTCCTAATTAATTATGTATTATCATATTATTGTGGTATGAAGTTTTTTACATTATATGTTTTACCATCATTTTGTATCAATCAATGTTGTAATATCAATTATTTTAAAAGAGTATCCATGGAGTTTTTTGTTGGCTCTTCTCCATAGGACAATTAATTAGAACCGTGAAACCGCTTAAAATAAGTGCCAGTAATTGGTTTATTTGAAATAGAAACCTTTGACTGACTTTGTCCTCCACATTCAACATCCAGTTATTATTGAATTAAGAAATATTTACAATTAACAATAGGCCTGCCCTATCGATTTTCACAACGAATGGTTACGTGCTACTCGCATGCAATGACTTCCAGGCTAAGCAGTATTTCATCTTACAGGCAGAGAAATTCAAACCAATTTATAATTCGAAACAAAGTCACAAACATTTTCGTGCGTACATTAAAATCTGCGTCCGTGTCACGTACCGCCCTGATTGAATTTAAATGAGACTTTCATGATTACATTTCTCAGAACTGATTTATCATTTTACTCTCGTGATGACATCGTCAAGTGAAAAACTGATAAACAAATTGTGTGTTCTTCCTCCTCAAACAATTCGATTTATTCCAAACAGATTGGAATATAAGGATATTTCTACCAGTAGCAAGCTTGATTAGCGAACAGTATTCATGCTTTACTGTTTTTATATTAAACTAGCTTGGACCTGCTGAGTTTCACCCGCGTTAAATTTAAAAGAAATTTAGAGTACTTCGACATAGACACTTGACATATAATATATATAGTATAATAGATAAATATAATAGATTCTCCTGAACTGCATACCATACTGTGCACATTGTATGTGCCAAATAACTATTTACGCCATAGGCCTAATCGTCGGCACAGATTATTCGCAGCGTCACAGTGTCGCACAGTGTCGCGTGCGCATTCCCCGCTGTGTCGCATACACGGCGCAATCAACGCCCTAGTGGATGCTTTTCCTGATTGTGACGTGATAAACGACGAACTCAAATTAGTCAAGTCAGCATGCAATCGTTTTTGTGAAATATACTGTGTATGATAATGTATAATATGATTTTTGTGTTTTGTATGTATTATGAATTAATTACTGTCATTGGTGTGAAAACCGTTGTAATTGACCAAATAAATAAATAGTGGATTTCAAGGGTTTTATATTTTTTGCACGGAACCCTAATTATTTTTCTTAAATAAAAGTAGCCTAATTTATTCCTTATAACATCAGCTATCTGACAGTGAAAGTCCCGTCAAAATCGATCCAGCTGTTTCTGAGATTACCCGGAACAAACGGACAGACAGACAGACAATTTTTTTTTAAAAATGTTAGTTTGTTGTAAGTACCGTATATACTTTCATATGCATTTAGTAAAAAGCTGTTATTTTGACATTACAAACAGACACTTCAGTTTTTATTTATTTGTATAGATGAAAAACCAGGTATATTAACAAAAGATATAGCAGAAAAAAATTACACATCTAATCATTAAATTTCGCAAGACGACGTGGTGGCAGTTTGAACCGACTATTGAGAGAGTGGAGACCGAGAAATGGAACACGGAAATTACTACTACCCAGCGCGATGATTTGTCGATGTAAGGTCTATCACAAGATTGAGGTTGGAATGATGAGCACAAGGCCAAATAAAGTTGCATACTCAGCATGGTTAGAATGGGTGATTATGAATACTAAGAATCTTGTAAAAGATTTCACAGCACATATTTTGGCCGTCGAGAAACTCCAAGTGGCAGAATATGTTCCTTACCTACAACTTCCACAGTTTTCGTGTAAGTTGCCCAAAGTTGCGCACTTCACAGATGCGATCGTAACGACTTGGATTTTGTTGGATATTGCATCTTCTGGGTGAACTTACACACTTAATTCACCATATTACATATACAGGGTTAGTGAGACAGAGGTTGCTTTATGATAATGAATAGCTTTTGTTCTATAAATTATGCCACTAATCAATTGTTTTAGAGAAACAGCTGTTCAAAGACGGCTTAAAAAGCTGTTTTACATTTGAAATTATCAAGAGTCACAAAATCTTACTGAAGGTGTCTTTATGTATCGGATCGTTAGTTCTCTACTGGTCGAGCAGAATGACGCTGATGTTTACGTTCATGAACGGGTCCGTTAATTGGGACTAATCAGTTCTTGACTGCCATGCAATCTTAATAAATAGCAATTTATCAATATTGTACTTCACCGACTTCGCATTTTGGCCTTAATAAAAAATTCCATTCAAATCAAATCAGAAAAATAACGAAAATAGACAAATCAAGACATGATTCAAATTATTTTAAAAGTGTATCTAGTATTTCTTGCTGGATCTTCTCCATGAAACCAATAACTTCATCATAAACATCATATCAGTAAAAGGACGTGCACTGCTCAAGGGCTCCTTCAAAGATTTCCACCATTGTATTTTTATTTTTTGAATTATTTTAAGAGCGTCTCTGGAGGTTGTTGCCCTTTCTTCTCTATAGGACCAACAACTTGGAACCGTGCAACTATTTAAATTTAGATTATTTTTAAACGAGTGTAAATGGCTACATGCATAAAATTACTTTGAATTATAGTTAAAAATTCCTCCAAGCGCGAACATAGGTTTTTTCTTCCTATCCTGGTGACAAGTTACTTGGAATCAGCACAATATGCAACATGCAAAGATTTTGATAAAAGGGGTTTGCAGTCGGCCTCCTGCTTGACAGCAACGCTCCTTGGCTATGCTAATACTGGAATTTTACACGCCCCCTACCCACAGGGGGCGTGTAAAATTCCAGTAACTAAAGTGTTTAATGGTAGGCACCGCGTTCTAAACTTCCTTAGTTGCCTTCTACGATACCCACGGGATGTGATGAAATAACTATAATAATAGAGAGAGCCAAGCGCGAATATAGTGCAAAGTCAAAGTCAAAGTCAAAATTTTTTATTTCAAATAAACCAAATATTGGCACTTATGAAACGTCAGAATCTAAGTTGCACGGTTCCAAATAGTTGATCTCATGGAGAAGAGCCGGCAAGAAACTCCATGGATACTCTTTTAAAATAATTGAGATTACAATGTTGATTGATACACATTATTGTAATATATATACCGAGAAAAATGTAGGACAATGTGTAAAGATGGAACATACCACAGTGAAATTATAATAATAAATTATTTGCCGTGGCAGTTAACGGCTGACCAGTCCCAACAAACGGCACTCGTTCACGAGCATGACGCATGCATCAGCATCGCTTAGCTCAACCATATTGTAGGGAACCGAACGACCCGATACACAACACCACCGCCAGCAAGACATTTTAGTGAGTATGACAGACCAATACAGCCAGGCAAAAGACAATCAATATAAGTACTAAAAATAACATCAATGGCTACATGATTCTCACACATTTACAGTTTCGTATGAATATTATAATATAATGTTACAAGAACAATATTAACAATAACTAACAGTCAATGTCATAATATTAAATATAAGAAACTAACATTAATAGAAATGAAATTTTAAATGAATTTGTTCAAGATAATGTCAAGTTATTGAATATAAGTAAATAACATAAAAAATTATGTAATTTCAACTGAGTCAAGTCAAATGTCAAGGCATATAATGTCAAGGTGTAAATATTTAAGTAAATAACTTAAAAAATACAATTTTAAATGGGTCATGTCAATTTATTTTACATTAATAATATAATCAATTCCAATGTTTAAATATTAACTGCTTCCAACAAGATATGAGTATACTTTTTTTTACTGTTCCCTTCTCTAGGATTGGTTCTGTGTCGTGGGTGCGTTTTACAGACATAAATTCCACACGAAAGACCCGAAAAACTACCTGCAGATAATGCAAATATTTGTTTTGTGCGGGAACTGAACCCATGACCCGAAGCGCAGCAGCCGACTGTATCAGCCACTGTACCAACGGTACCGGCAACATATCATTAGTCATTTTGGCATTCACTGTATAATATATATATATCACTCTATAAGTATTTTAAGGTTCATCCAACTACGGCATTAACACGGAGAAAGGTTGTACATATATCCATTATTAAAATTTCACGAAAACTACGTGTACGTAACTACGTACGGGTGCGTAGTACAATTTTGAAATTTAATCTCAGAATTTTCATAATATATCCCTTACAAACGTCTGAGAGATTAAATTTCAATATATTATTTTATTTAGCACAATATGAGTACTGGTGCCGGCTTAGAATACCACCAGAACGTCTCCTCCCGTGGGTGTCGTAAAATTTGACTGAGGGATTAGCCAGAGGATGGGCAGCAGCGTCCTTCGAGTACATTAACAACTCTGCCAAGCGTGCCGATTATGGCAAAACCCCCCAATGAGCCCACAACACACCCATATCGGTCGTTGTGGTGATCGTTGCGGGAGGCCTGTGTCCAGCAGTGGACTTTATTCGGCTGAAATGATGAGTACTGAATACGGTCGAGTAACGTTTACAAAAACAAACAGTTCAGAATTACAAATACCTTGATTCAACCACAGGCAGAGTGTAATTTTGACGGGACTATGTAGATTCATTAAGCATTTACAACGGCGGACTTAACAGGGGGCTGCGTTTGAAATAGGCATTACATGCAGCCTGCTAATGGATTTCTCTTTAAATATTTCATCATCATTATCAATGTAACTCGTGTAGTTTTGTCACGTTTATTTGACGAACATCATCATCATCATACCCGCCATTTATACGTCCACTGCTGAACAAAGGCCTCCCCCATAGATTTTCACAACTGTATCATCATTTTGAAGGGTATTTGCCAATACTCACCACGCTTGGCAGGCGGGTTGGTGAGCGCAGTATGGCTACCGTTTCACAGAAGGGACGCTGCTGCCCATCCGTCTGGTTTAGATTCCCTTAGCCGCCTTTTACGATATCCACGGGAGAAGATGGAGTGGTGCTATATTCTTAATCCGGACACCACACGGAACCGGACACCACACGGAACCGGACACCACACGGAACCGGACAATTCAATCTAAACCTTCAATGATTGCAATGCAAAGGAATTAGAAACTCACCAGTGACAAGGTTTCATCACATCAGCTCGTAGATGTCTACTGCTAGACACGGGCCTCCTGACGATCACTACAATGAACAGTTATAGGGGATATTGGCACTATCACCATGCTTTGCGGCGGTGACAGGGTGACAAGGCTTTTAACTTCACAAAAGTCTTCATTATTGAAGTGAAACTTCTTTATCGACGTATGGGAGAAATTTAAAATTGTAACGTTTTTCTGTTACGCGCCATCTTTATTTCTAAGTCACATTTTTCAGTTATGCGCCATATTTATTTCTAAAGGTGCGCTCACAATGATCAAAATCCTATCTAAATACACGTAGCGTGAGCGTTGTGAGCGCTTAGTGGAACACACCTTAAATTACTTAAGTTAAATCATTCCAGTAGAAGAAGTAAGTAATTAAACCTTTTTTCAAATATATTCAACACATGGGTATGATTATGGTTTTTTTTAAAGTTATTTCAGGTTAACCTCTGTTTTTTATTGTAAATATCAGTGAATGTAAATAATTTTTTGAAAACTAGCAATTATTAATTAACTTAACGACTGTTAACCTAGTAAACATCAATTAATTGTATGAATAAAAATTAAAAATAATTTAAAAATAAACTGTACACGGTTATAAAATGAAAACATAGAGATGTACATTATTTTAAATGATCAATTTTTAATAATATATTATACATTTTGAATTCCACAAAATTAATGTGTATTTGTTGAATTAGCAGTCATTTAATAATTGTGCTACTTTAAACAGATAAGTTCAACTATTTTGTATCTATGGGAATGAATATGTAATATATACATAGGTCTCAAGTAATACTACTCATGTCCGTGTGGTGTCCGGATTAAGAATATAGCACCACTCCATCTCCGCCCGTGGATGTCGTAAAAGGCGACTAAGTGAATTTAAACCAGAGGGATGGGCAGCAGCGTCCCTTTTGTGAAATGGTAGCCATACTGCGCTCACCAACTCGCCTGCCAAGCGTGGTGAGTATTGGCAAATACCCCCCAAAATGATGACATAGTTGTGAAAATCTATGGGGGAGGCCTTTGTTCAGCAGTGGATGTATAAATGGCCGATATGATGATATGATATATGATAAATGAAGATAGCTGAAGAATAGAAAACTTTGCAGCTTTGTTATTGGTGCTTTCAGGTAAAATAAATTCTAGGATGCGGTGAACATTTTTACTTTGAATTCACTCGAATTCGGTTAGAAAAAGTTTTTATTCGAACTGTTTCTCTGTGCTCAAACTGATAATGCACAAATTGATGGATTCGAGATACTAGTGTGAATAAATTCCTAGTAACGTTATTGCATTCATCCGAATGAGCCGGATTGACCCTTCTGTGAAGCGGTAGCCATACTGCGTTCACCGACCCGCCTGCCAAGCGTGGTGAGTATTGGCAAATCCCCCCCCAAAATGATGAATGACACAGTTGTGGAATCGAAGGGGCTTTGTTCAGCAGTGGACGTATAAATGGCGGATATAATGTATACTACTCAATAATGATGATAACGAAATATTAACTTTATATTGTATTTGTACTAGCTTATGCCCGGTCACGTCTGACGAAGGATTGATGGCCAACGAGGCCTTGAGTGGAGACAGCGTATGGGTAAACGTAGTGTGGGACGCCCACCGGCCAGATGGACGGACGACCTGAAGATGGTAGTTAGTTCCGACTTGCACAGGGTACGACGCGAGGTCACAGCTCAGTGCTAGCAGTGTGATAGCCACCAGGATACCGCACAGCATACGGCATGGCGTGCCATGCGTGGGTTGCTGAGCGGCGGATCCTGGTTGATTGGATCGGGCAAGATCTCTCTTTGCCAGCAGTAGTGTCGGCTAGACTGACAGGACATGAAAATTGGAGTGTAGTGGTCTCCTTCTGTGAGAGCTTCATGCTCCAGAAGGACTGCAGAACGAGATTGGAAGTGGGCCGATCCCGCACGGAGAAGGACGAGACGGCGCGGGTTAGTAGCCGTCCCGGCGCCCAGGGCCAACATGCCTGAACCCCCTGTCGTCGCTATATGGTGGGAAGCCTCGGGGGTTACGGGCGCGCAGATTGAGTAATCTATGGGCTCATACCGAGTGACCTACGAGAAGACAGTTGCGCGCATGTGGTCACGCGCCGTCGTGTGCGCAATATAGTACAGCACACAGTGAGGCTTCCGGGGGATCCTTTGCAATCCCCCCAGGAGGGTGACCGCTTTACAGTTACCCTCTCTGAGATGTATCTATAGGCGTAGCACCAGTGTGATCATACGAGGACCTGGAGCCCCCTTAGGGGTCGAAGATGACCGCTCCAGTAGTTTTAGCCGATTGGAGACCAGCAGGCCTTTCGCCCATCAGGGCGGAGGAAGTTCATGATGATCCAGCTGGATGGGGAATGCTGAGGACCGGGTGTTGTGGCACACGCTAGTAGAGGCATACATCCAGCAGTGGACCGATATAGGCTGATGATGATGATGGCCGCGAATCCACTCTTGTGAAAATTTCAATTCAGGATATTTTGGGCAGTGCTTTTCGGTGTGGTAAATTGGCTGCAGTGAGCATTCCGCCTGCCACGTGTGGTAATTATGGCAATATCACTTTAAACTAGTTATTTTTGCTGCTATTGAGACGCCCACATCTATCCGTAATTTTTCTACACTCTGTATTTTCTATCAAAATATTATGTTAAAAATTCCCAGTGACAGAAAAGCGTAGCAACGACACAATTTACCCTACGGCCGTTTTCGCACCCCTAATTCTTGTATATTTTAGCTAAAAATTATAACAACTGGTGGTCCTCGTTAAGGGATTTCGCGTAATTGAGATAGCGCTGCGTAATAAATTAAGTTAATATCTAGAGGTGTATAAAGGTAAGGCAGAGAATATTTTTGGATGCTGACTACGTAGTCAACGTTGTGAGCATCGTTGATAAAATATTTGCTAAAATGTATTTCGTGGAAATATAACAGTTAGAATGTTTTGCTAAAAGCTGTTTGGCCTTTGCGCTCCTAGTCGCAAGTTGATTCGTATGTCTGCAGCTTTTATGGTGATGTTATCATCATCATTTCAGGCGTAAAAACGTCCACTGCTGGACAGAAGCCTCCCCAAAAATGTTGCCACAATTACTGGTATGGGTTTTGTTGTGTACTCATTGGGGGATATTGCTATTATCACCACGCTTAGCAGACGGGTTGGCGATCGCAGATGAGCTGTAAATATACTCTAAGAACACTGCTACCCATCTTCCGGCTAATCAATGCAAGAAGTCGGGCCTTGGATGATGATGATGATAACAAGCACACGCCCTCACATTTGCAACCAATGCTTGGGCATACATAGGCTGCACTAAAAGTATCGGGAATGGAATATTTCCACTGTTCCTGTCATATTAAAATCTTTTTAATTGAAAACTCCTTGGTTTTACAAATCGAATACCATTTATTTATTTTAAAAAAGATTCACGGTCTTGTCACAAGGTTTTGTCAAACTTGTTTAGTCGTTGAGAAAATGGAGTTGACTCGAGAAAATTCAAGAGCGATGATTTATTATGACTTTCGAAGTAGTTTAACACAAAAACAGTGTGTTGACCGGATGATTTCTGCATTTGGTGATGAAGCCCCATCCAAAACCACAATTTATCGCTGGTTTGCTGAATTTTAACGTGGACGTGTCAAGCTCAGTGATGATCCTCGTCAAGGTCGTCCAAAAACTGCAGTCACCCAAGAAAACGTTGATGCTGTGCGTAAGCTGATTGAGGAAGATCGACATGTGACATACCGCGAAATTCAGGCAACTTTAGACATTGGCATGAGTCAAATACAAATAATCTTGCATGTAAAAAAGTTGTTTTCCCGATGGATACCGCATTTGCTATGTGAAGAGCAAAAAGCGACTCGCGTTACTTGGTGCGTCAGAACTCTCGAAAGATTTCACGCAGGATCCTCAAATGCTGTATACAACATCGTATCAGGTGACGAATCCTGGATATATGCGTACGAACCCGAAACAAAAAACCAGTCACGAGTTTGGGTGTTCGAAAATGAGTTAAAGCCAACAAAAATTGTTCGTTCACGGAGTGTTGCAAAAAAAATGGTGGCCACGTTTGTCTCCAAAACCGGCCATGTTACGACTATTACTCTTGAGGGACAAAGAACGGTTAATGCAGAACGGTATGCTAGCATTTGTTTGCCACAGGTCGTTTCTGAACTCCGTAGAGAGAACTGCAACCGCCGCATCATCCTCCATCACGACAATGCGAGTTCTCACACCGCACACAGAACAAAAGAGTTTTTAAAGCAAGAAAACATAGAATTATTAGACCATCCGCCGTACAGCCCCGACCTAAGCCCTAATGATTTCTATACTTTCCCTAAAATAAAGAATAAATTGCGTGGACAGAGATTTTCATCACCTAAAGAAGCTGTGGACGCCTACAAAACGGCCATTTTGGAGACCCCAACTTCCGAATGGAATGGTTGCTTCAATGATTGGTTCCATCGTATGGAAAAATGTGTCAAATTTCGCGGAGAATACTTCGAAAAGCAATAAATACATTTTTAAATAGTAATGTTGTGTCACTTCCTTGATTCCCGAAATTTTCAGTGCCGCCCTCGTAACACTGAATCTGAAAAATCAATCATGCATCTGTTACATTTCAAGCCGGAAAGGAGTGACAAAGTCCTATTACATTTAAGCTTCTCGTTAATGCGTAAAAATAAGTTATTTTACCTTGAATCCGAAAGATGTTAATTTGATATAAAACCTCTTCGAATCCCGAAAGGACACACCAAAGTTCCAAGTTACGCTATTAGCAACTAAATACTCATAAAGAGGAGTTCTTATGAATAGTGAACGTAAACTCACTCCATGTAGTGTACTTATACTACCGTTACATTGTAAAAGAGCGTAGCAGCAAATCTAATGTATCTGGTGTCATGGTGTTTGTGGTCACACTCCTCCGAAACGGCTCACCGATTTTAATGTATTTCTTTTTGGATATTTGGTAGGTATGAGAATAGATCGTAAGGTATTTTTCACCCTTCTACCCCCACGCCCCATTTTTTATCACAATTTTAGTATTTTTGTATGAACAATATCCATGATGTCATCATCATCATCATATCAGCCACAGGTCGTCCACTGCTGAACAAAGGCCTCCCCCTTAGATTTACACAACAAGCAGTCACATGGTGCTCTCATCCAATGACTCCCAGCGACCTTCACCAGGTCGTCTGTCCACCTCGTTGGATGTCGTCCTACGCTACGTTTTCCGACGCGTGGTCTCCATTCGAGAATCTTTGTGCCCCAACGGCCATCAGTTCTACGAGCAATGCTCCCCGCCCATTGCTACTTCAGTTTACTAATCCTTTCAGCTATGTCGATAACTTTAGTTCTTCTACGGTTCTCCTCATTTCTGATTCGATCTCGTAGAGAAATACCAAGAATAGCTATCTCCATAGCTCGCTGAGTGACCTTGAGCTTTCTTATGAGCCCCACTGTGAGTAACCATGTCTCTGTTCCATATGTCATCACTGGTAACCATCCATCCATGATGTAGGTTTCCAAACTCCATGATTACACGATTAACTATATGATTTTTGTTTATTGGAGACACGTGGATCCCGCCCGCCAAAGGTGCCGCCATTACAAACAGGAAGTTTTGGCCAGTATCCGGTCACTAACATCTGGTTTATAGCTCGTAGTGTAGGAAAATCTAATTATGATACACATGGTTATTGAGATCTTAAACGAAATGAGTTAAAAATCTGATTATGATTATACTAAGGTGTCCGAAGTGTAAATTCTTTTGTACATAATATCTATAAATGGATGCCAATATGGAATATATGAGTCCAAGATTTCAAGTTTCACATTAAGATCTCTGCCAACCTATCTATTTGATCACTATTCCGAGGTTCCTCGATGAGCTGCAAGCTCAAAAAGACTTATGTTTCCTATAAAAAAATTATTAGAAACCTTCCTTCCCTTAAACTCTCATTAAGTTTCGGATTTCCTCGCATTGGTGCACGTAAGAGATCTCTCTGACATATTTCCTTGGCAAAAACCAATTATATCTTATCTATGGCATGAATACGTTTATGAACCTTTTGATTGCCACAATTATTCACTGCCAACTAATGGGAATTCCGTTACCAACGGCAACAATAAACGACAAAAAGCTACGGTTCTAAAATACAAAATAAACATATGGATATAATTTCATCCGTACTTTTGTGTTTGAATATGTTGCTTGCATTTGCTTTAAATTTGTTGTTTGGCGTAGAGGGGCGCGCCAGGAATATCTTATACTCATACAACAACATGCGTAAAAAATCCATTCTAAAATAAAATGTACTTTATTTTAGCAAGTAGGTTTCAATAAATACTTTCACTCAGTAATTTAGGTTAATCTGCCTTTCCTATTGAGTTACTGAGAAGAAATGCCGAAACAAGCAAAGGTTCCTGTTTATAAGTTCCTATTTAAATACAATATTATGTGAGAATTTTTTTCAATTTCATTAACATGTGTGGCCTAGTGCGTGTAGGTACGTTGCATCAAATGTTTTTGTTTCTCTCCCCCGCACCGTGTACCCCCGTGGCGCAGCGAGTCCCGTCAGTTGCCAATTTGCTTATCGGGCGGGTGCGGGTCAGCGCTTCTTTTCCCGCCGCGATCAATCGCTCGATTCGATAATCATGACTGAAGATCAGCTACCTTGTCGGCGCTGGTTCTATCTCAAATATCGAACTCTTCGATATCGTACCATTTTACTTTGAAAGTAAACGAAATGTCACACGGACGCGTAACATGTGGATGGATCGATTTCTCAACCGTGCTTTATGCGAGTTAAAACGCGAAGATTTTATTCTGTAACGGTTCGGAGATAATTTGTGTACAACCTGAACATATAAAGAGGTAAATTTACGTAGAAAAAAGTGCATTTTAAGTGTAAATAATATCTTAAATACACCAAAAATAATGCAAATTAATAATAAAATTGTATACCTACATTCTAGTACCTAAGCAATCTAAACTCAGTTTTTGAGTAGGTTTAGGTATGTTTTCCGGTCCTAAGCCCGAGAAAGTATGAAGAAAAGCCGATCATTTTGTTTCCGCCAGTCGGTTGCCTTTGAACCTACTTTATTGATGATCACAGTAGCCAGCCGGTAGCGCTGTTGCCAAACTTCTGCGCGCGTTAGGTACAAAGTTATCAACGAGGCGGCAACTCTCCTGGCACGCTTTCCGCCTTTCGACATCCAGGCGGAGATGGATGCGTGGGTCTACGACCAGACACGCTCTCTCCGCCAAAGCGGGGAAGGCGTGCCTTCAGGGGCGTTCGACAGACTGAGGCGGCTGGCTCGACGGCGCGCACTCGAGATGTGGCGTCATCGCCTATGGTTGCAGTTCGCGACCAAGCGCGTCGTTGAGGCCATCCTGCCGCTCTTCGGAGCCTGGCTCCAAAGGAGCGAGCGCGTCACCTACCGTCTGACGCAGGTGTTCACCGGTCACGGTTGTTTCGGTGCATACCTGCACAGAATAGGACGCGAGGTTACGGCACAGTGCCACCATTGTGGAAGCGACCAGGACACCGCACAGCACACGCTCGAGGAGTGCCCTGCGTGGGCGGCCGAGCGGCGGATCCTGGTCGACCGGATCGGGCAAGATCTCTCTCTGCCGGCAGTAGTGTCGGCTATGTTGGCAGAGCATGAAAATTGGAGTGCAGTGGTCTCCTTCTGCGAGAGCGTCATGTTGCAGAAGGAGACTGCAGAGCGGGATCGGGAGAGGGCCGATCCCGCACGGAGAAGGACGAGACGGCGCCGGGGCAACAACCGTCCCGGCTCCCAAGTCCAACACGCCTGAGCCCCCTGCCGTCAATTCATGGTGGGGGGCCACGGGGGTCGCGGGTGCGCAGATTGGGGAGTCTGCGTGCGCACACCGAGCGACCCCCGGGAAGACGGTGGCGCGCACGTGGTCACGTGCCGCCGTGTGCGCAGCACAGCGCAAAGCGAGGCTTGGGGGGATCCTTTACAATCCTCCCCGAGAAGTGCCTCAGGGGGCGACCTTTTTACAGTCGCCTTCCCTCCGCTAGAGGGGGTGACCGCTTTACAGTCATCCCTTCCGTGATGTGCCTAAAGGCGTGGCACCAATGGGCGGCTCTAGTGTGATCTTACGAGGACCTGGAGCCTCCCTTAGGTGCCGAAGATGACCGCTCCAGTGGTTTTAGCCGGTAGGAGTCCGGCATACCCCTTCGCCCTTCCCCGGGGTGAAGGAAGTTCCATGTAGAATTTCCACTGGACATCAATAAAAAAAAAAAAAAAAAAAAAAAAAAAAAAGGTACAAAGTTATCAAAGGCCACTGACCAGCGAAGTGTCTTCTACGAGTTTTGCGCGTTTTAGTATAAGAATAACGTATTATACTGTGGTACTGGTATGCTATTGAAAGATGACTATCATAAACAAAACAGTCATACTAACATACTCTTAAATTATTTTCGTCTTTGCATATAAATCCTATACATATATTCGTTTATTTTTCTTGTCGTCGATGCATGTCGAGTTTAACCACATGGTAGCACTTTTTGGATTAAGCCTTGCCCGATTTTTGTAATACCTTAATTTTATAAGAAAGAAACATTTTGTAATAAAACGACTAGACACCACCAGGTACTGGGACGCCGGTCCCAGTTGCCAATGGTGTCTTTGAGTCAGTCGACAAATCACGTGAAGCAAATTGAAAAGTCTTGAAAAAATAATTCTTAATTGATTTTTAAGTTACGACAAGTACAAACGCCGATCATCATCCACAAAAATATAGGCTAAATTGCTGCATAGCCAGATGAATTTCAAATAACTTTTCTTCTAACTGTACTAGAATTTGGATTACACAGTAGTTTTTTTGTTCACATCGCTAGTGGTCCCAGTCGCCTGAAGAAAAAATAATATAGTAAATGGATCAGGCAACTGGGACCGCAAGCCCAGTTTCGAAGAGGTACCAGTCGCCTGAACACTGAATAAAATGGAGAAGATATATTATAAATGGTTATTACGTTAAAAACATTAATCGATTTATAGTAGAATTAACTTTTTATTTCTTTTTACATTTATAAGAGCTTACATTGACGTGTTAGTCAGGCAGATTACTGGATCGTACTTTTTGGATAAAGTTTAAATATGAAAAGGTTATTTACCTTTTCATATTTAAACTGGCTGTGAGCTTTGTATTCATAAAATACTCGTCAGAAAGTTAATTAATTATGTATACCGTGTGCTTCGATGTTTTTATATGTAAATTGTGAATGTAAATTGTTTAATATTTCAAGTTAATGTAGCCATAAAGTCATATCTTAGAAATAAAGATATTTTACCTATAATCGTAAAACTACGTTCTATACAAGAGTAAATGTCGTCATCATTAGTGCGATGTGCCACAGTCAAAACATTAATTGTCTGACACGCTTAGTAATTTGCTGACAAGGCTAACCAGGGACCTCAACATATTTTTAGGCTGTAGTTTTTCTGTTGCTTTTTTTATTTAACCTAATCTGGTGGAGATATTCATGTACTGCATCCGTGCCGGGAAAGCCCGGAGGGGCATGCCAGACAGCATGGTTTTAGCCGGTAGATACCGGCTTAAACCACCAAGTGGTCATCTTCGGCACTGAAGGGGACTCCAGAAACTCGAAAGTTTCTATCTAGAGCAGCGCATTGATGCCACGCATCAGGCACATCTCGGAGGGGATGACTAAAAATCAGTAACCCCTTCTATCTAAGGGGAGGCGACTGTAAATCGGTCACCCCTTCTAACTGAGGTAAGGTGAGAGGAACATCTCGGGAGAATTGTAAAGGATCCCCCTGAATCTTCCCCTTGCGCTGAGCTGCGCACACTGTGGCAAGTGTCCTCGTGCGTGGCGCCATTTTCCTGAGGGTCCTTTGCTATAATCGACCCCCAAGGCCCCCGCCATGTAACCACTACAGGCGGCTCAGGTTTGTTGGATATGAGCGCCAGAGTCGTTGTTACCCTTGTCTTCTTTCTCCGAGCAGAATCGACCCTCCACTCACCCGCCTGCTGTCTCCTTCTGTGAGAGCATGTATTTGACCAAATTGACTATAAGCGCTGGATGATAATTAAGCGTCCCTTCTGTGGGCCAGCAGCGGTTCTGCCCTTACTAACCCGCCTACCTAAGGTGGTGAGTACTAGTAAATTGCCCCCAAAATGGCGATACAAACTAAACTAAACAAACCGATAGTTTGGGAAATTTATGAGAGAGGCCTTTGTTCAGCAGTGGACAGTTTTGGTGCAGTGGCTGATATAGTCGGCTGCTGCGCACCGGGTCGTGGGTTTGATTCCCGCACGGAACAAATATTTGTACGATCTGCACATAGTTGTTTCGGGTCTGGGTGTATTGTGTGTGGAATTCATGTCTGTAAACGCACTCACGACGCGGAAGAAATCCCAGTGTGGGGCAAAGATTTAAAAAAATCTTTAGGCGATATGATGATTGTAATCAGTCCCGTGCCTCGCAGAACATGTTAAGAGTTTGCATTATTCAAATAACAGTCATAAACGCCACGAGCAGCTACATACAGCCTGAAATTGTAAACACAAATCAACCATAGAACATCGGTATTGCCTTTCGCTAGAACATTTAGATGCATCTGTTCCAATTGGAAACAATAACGCTAACATTCTTGGAAATACACAAGCGGAGAAATTGGCAGTATGGGTCATCCAAATACACTGACGCTGACTACATAGTCATCTGCACAGAGAGCCGTGCTGAGTTACAGGAGGAAATTTTACTGTCGAAACACCTGTTATAGGCCAGTGACCTAGTGCCGAATGTAGCAAAGATCCACTTCACGTGCTTTAACCAAAGATGTTGGAAGAAAGAAAATATGCCATGTAGATCAAAATGTATGCGAGCCTAGAAATCTATTTTCCCACTATCATTCTTCATAAAAGCACACCAATGCACACAGTTACAAGTTCTCATCCAATGAACTGAATAAACACAACATTATAATTGGCTTCTCATACTAAAACACACCCACGACTTTGTAGGTTGCCAATCATACCGAGCGTACAGACCGCAAACGACAGCCGTACCGCGCAACGCGTAAGTTTATTGGGAGTACCATTCGCTGTTCTATTCAGTACGTTTATTATTCACCGATAGCTAGTTAAAAGTGGTAGATAAGAAGCATTGTATTTTGTACAAAAATAGTAATTTCGTTCTGCTCCATCAATCCAAATAATATGTAACATAATAAAGCAATAATTTATAACTTGTAGGGACTACATGTATGTCCTAAGGAACCCTATTATTATACTGCAACATTGTACATTTGTATCGCCCATCGCCTCACCAGTCACGGTGTTGGCGGGATGTAAGAGAGTCGCGTGTATCTGTATGTAAATGTGTAATTGATAATTCATTATATAAATAGTTAACAAGAGTGAATTTCATTTGAGGAGTCAACCCCAACACGTGCCTCAACAAACTTATTCAAATTCAAATTAATTTATTTCACATAAATAGGGTACATAATATGGTCTTAATCAATAACATTGATCAGCCTATTTCGACTTAGGTAGACATGTGAAATTTCGGTCAGAAATAACAATAAAAATATAAAATCACAAGATCTTTTATCAATTAAATAATAATATTATACTTAATTATAGATTACCTATTTATGTCAGATCAATGTCAAATATTAAACAGTATTAAACTACAATTAATGATTATTAAATAAATCGCCTATTTTATAATATGTCTTTTCCAGTACCTTTAATTTATTGGCCGTGTGGTGCCGGCTCAGAATACCACCACCCCATCTCCTCCCGTGGGTGTCGTAAAAGTCGACTAAGGGACTAGCCGGAGGATGGGCAGCAGCGTCCTTCGAGTACATTAACAACTCAACTGCGATCGCCAACCCGTCTGCCAAGCGTGGCGATTATGGCAAAACCCTCCAATGAGCCCAATACACCCATATCGGTCATTGTGGTGATCATTGGAGGAGGCCTGTGTCCAGCAGTGGACTTCATTCGGCCGAAATGATGAATTTATTTTTAAAATTATTGACTGGAAGGACTTTGATGGTCTCTGGTATTTCATTATAGACTTTAACACACATGGAATACGAACTTTTTTGAAAAAGGGTTGTTGTCTGTGTTTTACCGATAACTAATCTGTCACCCTTTCTTGTATTCCTAGGAAATATTTCTTTTGCCGTGACAAAGAGATCTTTATGTGTTTTTACAAATACACTTATCTCAAATATATACATGCTAGGCAAAGTGAGAATTTTGAGGCTTTTAAAAATTGGTTTGCATGACTCGTAAGGGTATACCAACAATAGCTCTCACACATTTTTTCGGACAGAGAAATGCCTTATGTATATCAGTTGAGTTACCCCATAGTAATAATCCATAACGTAAAATAGACGCTACACAGCCGTGATAAGCTATCAGCGCTGTTTCGAAGGACACTGTTTTACGTAATTTATTTATAACATAGACGTATTTATTTACTTTTTTGCATATTTTGTCAATATGTTCCTTCCAGTTACAGTGGTTGTCCACAGTTATCCCCAGAAACCTAGCATTATTTCTCTCTTCTATTAGGTATTCATCATTTTTTTTTATAGACAAATACAAGAAAATTCCTTCACTTGCATAATGTATATGATTCCTTCCTTGATTAAGTTATTATTTTCACTTCAGTTTTTGCATGTTATCGCCAAACAACACGATAATTTAACAAAGTTTACTTACGCGATCGAATCTTAACTGATGTTATAAAACGGCCATTTTTTCCGGAGGGCCCTTTTTTTTTTAAACGTTGCCTCACACTAGGATTTCTCCTGTGTCATGGGTGCGTGAACAAACACAAATTCCACACACAATACACCCAGACCCGGAACAACTACCTGCAGATCGTACAAATATTTGTTCCGTGCGGGAATCGAACCCACTACCCGATGCGCAGCAGCCGACTGTATCAGCCACTGCACCAACCGTGCCGTCTTGGGCCGTAATTGGGCCTGTCGCGGTGGCGCGGTTACGCCCCCGTATCACTTCTCCTTATTTCCTATTTCTGTGGCTTTAACGAACCAGACCCAAGTGACAACAGTTCGATTCCCATCGATGGACTTCACACGTCACTCGTCACAGTGTGCGATCAACATAAGTATGGCCACAAAAAACAATGAACATACCGCTATGGGTATCTAAAATCCTTATTTCATGCTTGTACTATGATAAATAAACAATATAGGATATTTATAGAATATATACTATTAATCTACAATTGAATTTATATTTCATCATCATCATTTCGGCCAAGTGAAGTCCACTGCTGGACACAGGCCTCCCGCAAAGATCACCACAACGACCGATATGGGTGTGCTATGGGCTCATTGGGGGGTTTTGCCATAATCGCCACGCTTGGCAGACGGGTTGGCGATCGCAGTTGAGTTGTTAATGTACTCGAAGGACGCTGCTGCCCATCCACTGGCTAATCCCTTAGTCGACTTTTACGACACCCACGGGAGGAGATGGGGTGGTGGTATTCTTAGCCGGCACCACACGGCATCTATATTTAGCGATTCATAACAACAATTATAAAATGGCGTAATGTATTCCATAATGTATCTGTTATGTAACGCACAGACCACAGACTAATTAGAGTATGATATAAATCGGCGCGCGTCTCTTCCTTTGTCTGTCATAAACAATAGATGCGAAGGCGCCGAGGTGAACATAGAAACCGATCGTTGGTGGCACAGATTCGATTCCCAGAGGCAGAACTAAGAAAAGTTGGAAAGCTGTAGTGCTAATGTACATGAAAGAGTATCAGGCATCCGAAGACGACATCGAAGATAGATCAAAGTCCGGGAAAAACATCAGCTGACCTCCATGTGAGATACATAGCCTGTAATAGAATAGCACCAACCCATTTCATTCCATGGGTATCGTAAAAGCCAACTAAGGGATTAGCCGGAGGATGGGCAGCAGTGTCCTTCGAATACATTAACAACTCAACTGCGATCGCCAACCCGCCTACCAAGCGTGGCGATAATGGCAAAACCCCCCAATGAGCACACAACACACCCATATCGGTCGTTGTAGTGATATTTGGGGGAGGCCTGTGTCCAGCAATGGACATTATTCAGCCAAAATGATGAATAGAGAGATTCTTGGAAATACACACATTAGCCTATAAATGTGCACTGTCCACTGCTGAACACGGACCTCCCAATGATGACTATAATGCTGACGGCAGGGTTGGTTCAGTGGCTAAGCGGTTGGCTTTCTTCGCTACATGTCACGGGTTTGATCCTGCACGGAACAGGTATTTGTATCATCCACAGATAATTCGGGTCTGGGTGTTGGTTGAGATTTAATCTGAGATTGATGTCTATCAACTATATCCACGATGTAGGACAAACGTTAAAAAAAGGAGAAATAAATAAAGAAAATTAGTGGGGCAAAGTGGATGTTGCAATGCACGACGCTTGGCAGACGGATTGGAGATCGCAGTATAGTATTAGTAGCGGACGAGAAGATTTTGCTGCCCATTTTCTTGTTATAATTCCTTAGTCACCTTTTGCGATACCCTTAGGTAGAGACGGGGTAGTTTTATACTTTGCCGGGAACCACATGAAACCAATTCCATTCCTAAAATGGTTGGAAGTTAAACTGTGGTTTCAATCAGTGTTCAGACTAAGGTCAAAATAAAATTAATTTCTACTTTTGGCATATTTTCGTTTAACAAAATAACGAGCCTATATAACAAGCATACTCAAGCGAACACTTAATAATTTTCAAACTCCTAAAGAATATTAATATCTAACAGAATTGTAGCAAAGTTTCAGTAAACATTTTCGTGTATTCAAATAAGAAGACTGTATCTCATAAAAACTTTGCCTTGAAAGCTACAATAAAAAAGGTGAAACTTCCTTCTGGAAAGTTCTAGCGCCGATCGATTTAGGCGCGCCTATAAAGTAAAGTGCCTTCTAATAAATTGACGGAAAAATTCGATACGATATTTCAGGTTGTTACTCAGTTTAAGATGATCACATGGTTAAAAATAAATGCTATCGCATTCTGTAGCTATTAATCATTTTGCCAAATATACTGTCATTACACAACTCATAACATAGTTAAAACAAACTGTCAAGTGCGTTCTGGACTACGCACCCCATAAAGGGCTTCCGTAGTTAAAATTCATAGTTAATAAAATAAAATACGTGTAGTCTGTTCGCTACAATGCGTCACTACATCAAAATTAACACATAAGTTAGCAATAGTAGGTAAAACAGTAATTAGACTCGCTTGATACTTAAATCTCGGCTGCTGTGTTGAGTCTATTTTTATATTACAGAAAAGAGCAGTGCGAGATATCCATAACCTGGACTCTCGTGAGTCACTACGGGAACTATTTAAGGAAACAAACATTCTTACTCTACCATCCTTATAGATTTTCCAAAACATTATGTATATCCGCAAACATATAGCTAATTTTAGCAAGAAAAGTGACGTGCAAAGCTTAAATACTCGCAACAAGAACAAGTTGGTTGTACCGGGCTTTAGACTTAGTAGAACCAGCAAGTCGTTTATGGGAAACAGTATTAGATTCTATAACAAAATTCCTTGTAGTATTACCGACTTACCAGAAATAAGATTCAAATCATTGATTAAGCGCATTTTAATTTGGAAGCCTACTATAATATAAATCATTACATTGACGATAGCGATGTCTGGCAAACGTTTCCCTCCTGCACACTGCGACCCTCTGGCGCTTTATAATATATTTTATAATTTTCACATTATTGACGTGTTGTTACTCCCAATCAATGCTCTACCGTTTACAAAGAAATTGTATTGAAATTTTTTGTTGACATCCTGACATTTGCTTGACTAATTTTTATCTTTTTATTCAATATGATGAGATGTCAACATCTTGACGTTTAATTTGACTTAATTAAAATTGAATTCTATTGCCTATGTTTAATATAATGACTGCAATTTACTTTCTAATATTTTCTTAATATTTTGACATTATTAAATTAATTATTCATAAAATTGTAAATGCATCAAGTAGCCGTTAATGTTAGCATCATGTTGCCGTTAATGTTATATATTTAGTACCTATACTTTGCCTTTTGCCCGTAGTATCGGTCTGTCATGCTCATTAAAACGTCTTGCTGGCGGTGGCGTTGTGTATCGGGTCGTTCGGTTCCCTACAATATGGTTGAACTAAGCGATGCTGATGCATGCGTCATGCTCGTGAACGGATGCCGTCTGTTGGGACTGGTCAGCCATTGACTGCCGTGGCGAATAATAATTATATTACATTAGTATGGTTTTTATACATTTTCCTACATCATGCTCTTTATATGTTTTACCATAATTTGTATCATTCAACATTGTAATCTCAATTATTTGAAAAGATCTATGGAGTTTCTTGCCGGCTCTTCTCCATAGATCAACTATTTGGAACCGTGTAACTTCATCATTTCGGCCGAATGAAGTCCACTGCTGGACACAGGCCTCCCCCAAAGATCACTACAACCACCGATATGGATGTGTTGTGGGCTCATTGGGGGGTTTTGCCATAATCGCCACGCTTGGCAGGCGGGTTGGCGATCGCAGTTGAGTTGTTAATGTGCTCGAAGGACGCTGCTGCCCATCCTCTGGCTAATCCCTTAGTCGACTTTTACGACACCCATGGGAGGAGATGGGGTGGTGGCATTCTGAGCCGGCACCACTGACTGACTGACGCAGGTGCAATTGTTTTCTTGATCTTGTCAAAGTCAAAGTCAAATATTTTTATTTCAAATAAATCAAATATTGGCACTTATGAAAAGTCAGAATCTAAGTTACACGGTAAACGTAAATAAATGAATTTTGAACGTCCCACACGTTTGGGTGACAATTTAGAAAATTAAAGAATATCGTTTTGCAAACTGTATCGTGTAATATATTAAATGGAACGGCTTGTTGTGAGGGTCACAAATGTACTAAATTGATTAATTTTAAAATATATAGTTATAAAGTTATTTATGAAAGTAGACGAGACCATTCCCACCCTTATCTCCGAAACTACAAAACTTTTGAAAGTATATCGATAATAGCTCTTTACCTATAGATTACAGGAAAACCTATAAGAACTCTAAGTTCTTAAAACAACAATTAGTAGTAATAGTAAGTCTTTCAATATCGTGCATTCAATTTGCGGCTGGAATGTATGGCAAAACATATTTTTCAACTACGATGTTAAGTTTGTTCTGGGGATAAGTTATTGTTACAAAACTGAATTCAACAATAGACAATATACTAGGAGGGATCGAAAAGTAGTGAGAACGACATACTCCTTGGTAAGAAAAAAATAATACTGGCAGGTATAGCTCAGATACATATTTGTAATATTAATAAAGAAAACAATCTTCGATTCTCTTTTGTTTTTTTCTGAATGTAGCCTTTTTTTGCTTAGTATCGGAACGTGTTCTCGAAAATGGAGAAAAACGAAGTGCGAGCCGTTATTAAAAACCTCTGTTTAAAAAAATTAACGAGGCAAGAGATTCATTGCGATTTGGAGGCAACATTAGGAGAGTCTGCTCCGCCGTATTCCACCGTCGCAAGGTGGGCTTCTCAATTTCGAGTAGGGAGAACGAGCACGGAAGACGAACATCGTTGCGGCCATCCATCGAGTTGAGAAAATAGTGTTGAGCGAACGAAGAGTTACCATCCGATACTTAATTCAAGAAACGGGCATTTCATATGGAAGTATTCAATCCATATTGAAACAATCTTTGAATATGAGAAAAGTCTACGCAAGATGGGTGCCGAGAACGTTAACCGACAGTCAGAAACAAAATCGACTTGACATTTCGAAGATATTGTTGGACAAGTTTCAAGAGGATTCTGAAAATGTTGTCTCGTTTCGTAACAATGGACGAAACATGGGTCCATCATTTTGATCCCGAGACAAAACAGCAATCTTCGCAATGGAAACGGCCATCATCACCGACCCCGAAGAAGTTTCGTGTCGTGGCATCGGCTGGCAAGGTTATGGCCGCAATATTTTGGGACTCAGAAGGGATATTGTTAATTGATTACCTGGAACGTGGAACCACTATTACAGGCCAATATTATGTAGCTTTAATTCCCAAGTTGAGGGATGCCATCAAAGAGAAAAGGAGAGGGAAACATCGAAGGGGTGTGCTGTTTCACCATAACAACGCACCCGCGCACAGGTCGGCATTTGCGATGGCTGCCATTCAGCAAGCTGGGTTCGAATTGGTTTACCACCCAAATCTGGCGGCTAGCAATTTTAATCTGTTCCCCAAATTGAAAAACACTTAAGGGGAAACAGGTATGAAGACTATAACGAGTTGATGGATACCGTGGAGAGCTTTTTGCAGGTGCAAGACAAAACCTTTTTTGTGAAAGGGATTGAAGCCTTCGAAAGGAGCTGGACTCGGTGTGCAGAGAGACTCAGAAACTATGTAGAAAAATGAATTATTAAGTTATCAATAGTCATTATATTCTATCTCATTCTCAGTACTTTTTGATCCCTCCTCGTATTCAGCAATTTCGGAACCCTCTCCACGCGAGTTCAACTCGCACTTGTCTGGTTTTTTCTTACGAGTTGAAGCATGAAGTAGAAATATAGACGTTTTTCTCATATAAAACATTAGCTGAGAATCGCCTTCCGACATTAGACTGAAAGCTAACCCTATCCTACCCTGATATTATACTTGGAAATAGGTGAGAAAGATGATAGTGCCTTCCTACGCTTCTGATTTTATATATCATATCGGCCATTTATACGTCCACTGCTGAACAAAGGCCTCCCCCATAGATTCCACAACTGTGTCATCATTTTGGGGGTATTTGACATTACTCACCACGCTTGACGGGCGGGTTGGTGAGCGCAGTATGGCTACCGCTTCACAGGAGGAACGCTGCTGCCCATCCCTCTGGTTTAGATTCCCTTAGTCGCCTTTTACGACATCCACGGCAGGAAATGGAGTGGTGGTATTCTTAATCCGGACACCACACGGACTGATTTACAGATGGCTAAATACCTTGAAATCATGGAGTAGTTGAACTGTAAAGATAAACTAAATTAACGTAACATTTTACCTGCTTTATATTCCAATTTTGAGAGTAACCTCAGGGCTTAAGGATTTACATATTTTTCAATGGATAAAAGTTGGCAGGAGAGAAATGGTGCGTTATTACCGTTGTTATGGTAACGGTTCTGTATTATTAAAATATATGTAGAAAATCTTGCTTTCTGAATCGTGGAGTAAAAATTCTTTTGTGTCAAACTCTCCGATGACGTACAGAATCCTGAGTTACTGAAGTGAAGTCTTTGCAGTACGGTCGTTGTATATTAGATGGCCAAAATAAATCCCAAGGCTTTGGCTTGCTAGGCATACCACCTGCTTGGTCAGAGGCTCCTCATTTTCAACAATGGAACACCTAGGCAGATAGATGGTCTGCGTGCTCACACCGAGCGACCCCCGGGAAGACGGTGGCGCGCACGTGGTCACGTGCCGCCGTGTGCGCAGCACAGCGCAAAGCGAGGCTTGGGGGGATCCTTTACAAACTTTTTTACCTTCGCCCTTCCCCGGGGTGAAGGAAGTTCCGTGTAGAATTTCCAGTGGACATCAATAAAAAAAATTAAAAAAAGTTAGATGGATGGAGTTTCCTTATACAGCCAATATGTACTTGCTTAAAATGAGACTTCAATCACAAATATTTGTCATCACTGAAACCTGTTTTGCAAATACAAGTCTGTTTGACGCACTTGGGAACTAATTCCCTAGTACGCTCAACGACGTGATTAGCATAAAATTCTACAATCGTGATCAACAAGCTAGTTTTTTTATACAGAGGCAGTATTACAGAGGCATAAAAAGAGAGCGAATACGCATTCGGACTACGTAAAGACAATTGCAATGTGCACTGAATTTAAAAAGGAATACAGATGTTTATTGTCGCAGATTGTGGTAGGTCCTGGAAATACTGACGTCACAAACTGAAGAAGCAATATACCTACATTGACAGTGGAGTCGAATCTTGCTTGACAGTCATTTAAAAAGTATCTAATGAAATTCCTCAAAATTATTCATCTAACTGCTCCATTGTGTTCGTTGACTGACGCCGAGAAATAACTGTTATAAAATTACCTGTATGCTTCCAATTAGTCTAGAAATTAATTGCTGCATATTACTTCTTTAGTTCTTCTTTCTTCTTTCTCTTTCGTACTTATTCACATACGTAGCATCATTCTTGATACTCACAGGGTAGTCAAAACTACAAAAACTTGCCGAGATCCTTTTGCTCCTTTCACGTTTATCTTTTCATACATTTTTATGACTCACCAATATGTCAGTGTTTGTCTTTTCTACAAAGTTTCTTCTAGCATTTTTTTTTTCAAACTTGGCCCCACACTAGGATTTCTCATGTGTTGTGGGTGCGTTTACAGACATTAATTCCACACACAATATACCACACACACAATACACCACACACACAATACACCACACGGCAAGGTTGGTGCAGTGGCTGATAAACTCGGCTACTGCGCAACGGGTCGTGGGTTCGATTCCCGCACGGAACAAACATTTGTACGATCTGCAGGTAGTTGTTCCGGGTCTGGGTGTATTGTGTGTGGAATTTGTGTTTGTAAACGCACCCACGACACAGGCGAAATGCTAGTGTGGGGAAACGATTTAAAAAAATTACGTTGTTGTCGACTGACATGACAATGCATTGACAAGTAATTATTGACGACATCAAAGTTCGTTCAGAATTCGTTTGGTTACGAATAGCACAATACAACACAGTTTTGTAAAAGGCAACTATAGGATTAGCCGGAGGATGCCAGAGTCCTTCAAGTAACGCAAATACGATCGCCAACCTACCTGCTATGCATGGCGATTATGGCTAAACCCCCAAATGAGGACGCAACACACCCAGACATTGTGGCCTTTTTGGCTCCCCCGGTGTCCAGCAGTTGACTTTATTTGGATGAAATGATGTTAGGATTAAGAATATAGCACCACTCCATCTCCTTCCGTGCATGTTGTAAAAGGCCGCAGCAAGGCAAGGACGTCCTTCTGTGGAACAGTAGCCATACTCTACTCTTCGACCCACCTGCCAAACGTGGCGAGTCAGCACTCACCATACCGTATATGGAAATTTGCCAATGCTAATTCCTCCCAAAATGACGACGCGAAATGCGCGAATGTGGAAATCTGTGAGAGAGGCTTTTTTTCAGCGGTAGACGTACTTTGGCTGAAGACGAAGAAGAAGATGATGAGAGTTTCAGTAATCGTGCAGTAATAACATATTTCCGTATTAACAGGATGTTAAAAACGAAACCTTAATTTAAATTTAATTAGACTCGAAATACAAATGTTCACTTCCGACCAAATAAAACGTTAATTTACTTCAAAATATTTGCTATCCAAAGCGGTAATTTTCTACTTGAAGTCTTTTTACAAAAGTTAATTAGTTTTCAATAAAGAAACATGAACACCCACATATTTCGTGTAATTTGTTTCAGTGTTTCTATTAACGTGTTTGTTTTTTATAAATTAATTGTTGTGTATACATAGCTTGAGGTAGAGTCCGTGTTTTAAACGAAATCGAAGGAACAACTTTACAGGTTTGTGAACTGCGAGCGACAGACTTAGGCATTCCATCGCCAGTAGAGATAGACACGAGATGATAGCACGGCATGTTCCACGCGGACATCTACGAGGCCTGGTCAAGCCACACAGGGTAACGAGGGCCACTAGAAAGAATGACGGCCCTTAGAAACCAAACTTGCCGGGGGTGCAGTGACGCGTGAGTGGATTCCACATCCACGGCATGAGGTTTGTAGAAGAAATTCCATGGTGGTAGGAGTCCGGCATACCCCTTCGCCCTTCCACGGGGTGGAGGAAGTTACATGTAAAATGTGCACTAGACATCGAAAAAAAAAAGGAGCCGGCATATCCCTTCGCCCTTCCCCGGGGCAAAGGAAGTTTATGAAGAATTTCCACTGGGCACCAATAAAAAAAGAAAAGAAAAAGGTACCTATACCTATTAAGATTTTTGAAAATTACAGACCACCATCTTTCTGTACTAAATCACCGATCAGCTTGTGGAGCTTGTACCTTTATTTATTATTGGTGTCCAGTGGAAATTTTACATGAACTTCTTTCGCCCTGGGGAAGGGGAAAGGGGTATCGACTCCTACCGGTTAAAACCACTGGAGCGGACATCTTTGGCCCAGAAGGGTGGCTTCAGGTCCTCATAAGATCACACTAGAACCACCCAATGGTGCCACGCCTTTAGGCACATCTCGGAGGGGATTATTGTAAAGCGGTCACCCCTTCTAGCGGAGGGCAGGCAGCTATAAAAAGGCCGCGTCCCAGTCAGTTCTCGGGGAGGATTGTAAAGGATCCCCCCAAGTCTCGCTGTGCGCTTTAATACACACTCGGCGACACGTGACCACGTGCGCGCCACCGTCTTCCCGGGGGTCGCTCGGTATGAGAACACAGACTCACCAATCTGCGCGGCCGCGACCCCCGAGGCCCCCCACCATGAACTGACAGCAGGGGCTGGGGCAGGGGGCTTTGGAGCTTGTACCTATCGGTAAGTTTTTCTTATATCCTATTTCCAAAAGAAGTAGGTGTAGGTGAATAAATATTAAACAATACATTAATTTAGCCCTAAAAGTTTTACAAGCGACTCTAAAACTGTATGTGTTATTAAAGTACCATCTAGAACAAACGGGCCATAAGTGCAGCTGGTGAAAAAATCCGATAAATTTGTTTGAATGTTCTTAGTTAGAGTCCATAAGTTGAGTTGTGCTCTGAACATTCCACTAGCGCACGATTTTTCAAAAGTCACCTCATCATTTCGGCCGAATGGAGTCCACTGCTGGACTGGCCTCACCCAAAGATCACCACAATGACCGATATGGGTGTGTTGTGCGCTCATTGGGGGGTCTTGTCATATTCGCCACGCTTGGCAGACGGGTTGGCGATCGCAATTGAGTTATTAATGTACTCGAAGAACGCTGCTGCCCATCCTCTGGTTAATCCCTTAGTCGACTTTTACGACACCCACGGGATGAAATGGGGTGGTGGCATTCTGAGCCGGCACCACACGGCATAAAAAGTCACCTATTCAAATTCTATTAAAAGACTTAATAAACTATAAAAAATTCCGTGTGGCATCCACTAAACAATAATAATAATATTAAAAATGTAGTGCTAAGCGATTCGCCTCCCATGGTAACAAGTGATTAAGGGTCTCTAAACCAGAAGGATGGACTGCAGCCTCTCTTTAACTTCAACAGTAGCCATTCTGCGCTCACCAACCCGCCTGCCAAGCGTGGTGAGTACTGGCAAATGCCCCCCAAAATTACGACTAGATTGTGGAAATCAATGGGAAAGACCTTTGTTCAGCAGTGGACATACTTTGGCTCTATCCACTCCCAGCATATCTGTTGCAGTTGGTTCAAAAACACCATACCAAACGGAAAAACATCTTCACGTTTTCTACAACAGCTAAAGAAAAACACTGGCATTTTAATATAGCGCAGAAGTGTACCGATGCACATTTAAAGACAACCGTACCTCGAGGTTATCTACGAAAACCTTTTTTTTTACTAGAATGTTACACAAAACGTTTAATTTCCGCTAAAATCCTGTTCGTGGTACGCAATATTTAAGCGAACAGAGGAATTCTGTTTTTATATTGCATACGTAGCCGTGTGGTGCCGGTTGAGAATACCACCACCCCAGCTCATCCCGTGGGTGTCGTAAAAGGCGACTATATGATTAGCCGGATGATGGGCAGCAGCATCCTTCGAGTACATTTATAACACTACTGCAATCGCCAACCCGTCTTCCAAGAGTGGCGATTAGGGCAAATCTTCCCAATAAGCACACAACACAAACCCATACCGGTAGTTGTGGAAAATTTTGGGGGAGGCTTCTGTCCAGCAGTGGACGATTTTCAGCTGAAATTATTGCATACGTGTGCCCTTATGCATTCATAACGTTTTGTTTAAGTCTGATATATTATGAATGTATTTCTCTATGCCGTGTGGTGCCGGCTCAGAATGCCACCACCCCATCTCCTCCCATGGGTGTCGTAAAAGTCGACTAAGGGATTAGCCGGAGGATGGGCAGCAGCGCCCTTCGAGTACATTAACAACTCAACTGCGATCGGCAACCCGCCTGCCAAGCGTGGCAATTATGGCAAAACCCCCCAATGAGCCCACAACACATCCATATCGGTGGTTGTGGTGATCTTTGGGGGAGGCCTGTGTCCAGCAGTGGACTTCATTCGGCCGAAATGATGATGATGATTTCTCTATTATCTAACTTTGTTAGACTTGACAATAGTTATCTTCTTGTTCCTCAGTTCCATTCCAGTTTAATTTATAAGAAATATCTGCTCGCCCCTTAGTTCCCTGGAAAGAATATGTCACATCTGCTCATAGATGGTTCCGATCCCTGTTCAGGCCCTCCAGAAGTTCTCTCCAGGACCGAGCCTTCGCCTCGTGGATCTTTGAAACGGCATCATGGCCGCCCGGTAGGTTTGATAGACCTCGGCAGTCTCTCTAGCTGTAGCGCTTCGCCGGCGTGGGCTTCTGCTGTACTGGCGGCAGGATGCCAGGCAGACCGTGCGCAGCCACGCCATCTACTTCGACTACCAGAACACTGCCGTACGCTGGGAGCGCCGACCTCGGGGTATAGATGCGTCGCAAATCAACGTCATCGTCTCCCGGAACTAGGACGCCTTATCTGCGTGGTGAGTACTTTTTTTTTTGGGCCCAATGGAAATTCTACCTGAACTTCCTCCGTTGTGAGGAAAGGCGGAGGGACATGCTGGACTCCTACCGGCTAAAACCACTGGGGCGGTCTTCTTTGGCACCTAATGGGGGCTCCGGGTCCTCATAAGTGGTGAGTCCCTACTGCTAAATTCCTCTCAAAATGACGAAAATTACAATAGTTTATTTTAGTTTAATCAATGGGGGAGGGCTTCGTTCAGTAGAGTCCTTCAGCTGATATGATGATGTTGATAATGATGATGAGGTATTTAATTAACCAAATACCGCTATTTTCTTATGCTTTGTAGCACACAGTTGCAATACTGATAAGTATCGCGTAGACATCGTTAGCTAAAAATGGCCTGAATTTGTGAACAAATAACTCTAGCCCGAAGCAGCTTGATATTAAAAAAAGTTGCGCCTTTTATTACTGGGGTTTGTATTTTTAAATACATACTTCTTGTTTTCTTTGTAGGAATTGTAATCAAAATCTTGAAATAAATGAAAACAAAGGTTAGGTTATTAACAAAGAGTTTATGGCTTCGCAAATTCAAGCAAGTACGCAAAATATAAAAATGTGGGCGAGGAGGTGGAATTAAACATAGAAATTAAATAATTAACACTTATATTTTATACACATAGGCCAGCACATTAATTAAGACATAAATGATACAAAATCCAGCGTAATAACAAAGTACATAATGAGACAACATTACAGAATCCAGCATAATAACAATTAACAATATAAATAATATTTATCACCTGATTATTGCAGAGGACAGTTCAGAGCAACATGATGCCGTGTCCGCACTCGAACAATTTCTGCTCTGTCGATTTTTTTTTTTATGATGGGCTTCTCGCCCTCTTCCCAAGAGGGATATAGCTGCTTAACCGGGCAAAGATCTGTCGGAAGGTGGCTTGCCCTTTTTATACATAGGTTTACCCGTTAGGAGGGGAAAGTAGTCGTTTGATGCTCAATTAAAAATACCCTGAATAACAAATAATAATATAAAAACATTTCGCTCCCACATATATACTTATGTGTAAACAAATATATACCAAATACCATAAATGTTACTAGTAATAACTAATTGGGTTTTGAAGTTGAAATACATTTGAATTCTGCTATATATTCCAAAATGCACTGTAATGCATGTTTATTGTGCACAAGCTGGGACCCGCGGTTTCACCCGCGTGTAATTTAATAAGAGATTTAGAGTACTTCGACATAGACACTTGACATAGAATACACCACATATTGGATTTCAGGGGTTTTATTTTATTGCGCGGAACCCTAATTGTTTTTATAAAATAAAAGTAGCCTAAGTTATTCCTTATAACATCAGCTATCTGCCAGTGAAAATTTCGTCAAAATCGGTCCAGCCGTTTCGGAGATTACCCGGAACAAACAGACAGACAGACAGACAGACCGACAGACAGACAGACAACATTATTTTTTTGTTATATGTACCGTATATACTTTCATATGCATTTAGCAAAAAGCTGTTATTTTGACGTTACATACAGACACTTCAATTTTATTTATTCGTATAGATGTGTCACGCACATGCATAATATAACCTGCGCCAATTAAAGTTATACCACGCTTGCCGCTTGCCTTATTTCAGTGACCGTTATTAACACATTGTGAACCTTCCACGCCTTAATGAGCATGATGCCCAGTTGTCCTAGCAATACCAATAACATTATAAAGATCAAAATAGCAAGATGGCTCTTATGAATAGTCAGATTTTAGTCACCGAGTTCTAAGTTGTACGATTTCCTATGGAGAAGAACGGACAAGAAACTCCGAGGTTACTCTTTTTAAATCCTAATATATTACAAGCTACAACATAGACTACATTGTTCTCGAAATTTATGTCATGTGTATCATTTATTTCTTGATTTACACACATACTTTTACATTTATATTTCGAGTAAGAGTTTTTTTTAAACGTCTACTGTAAACAAGCCTTATTGTAATGTTTATTATAGTTTATGAAGTGGTGGCACATTTATATATTTACTTTATAAACATTATTTCATAAACTATAATAAACATTACAATAAGGCTTGCGTTTAAAAAAAAACTCTTATTCGAAATATAAATGTAAATGCATTTGTGTAAATCAAGAAATAAATGATTAAATGTATGAAGTCTAAGAAGCTACTCGACTACGACCCCAACGAGGTGGACAGACGACCTGGTGAGGGTCGCTGGGAGTCGTTGGATGAGAGCGGCATGTGCCCGCTCGTTGTGGAAATCTTAGGGGGAGGCCTTTGTTCAGCAGTGGACGTCCTGTGGCTGATATGATGATGATGAAGAAGCTACTCTCACAAGTAATACCATCTATTACGAAACAATACGCAACTGGCAGACGGTAGCCATTATTGTGTAAGCGTCGCTTGAGTGTTATCTCACACATTAAACATATAACAACCCAGACAAAGATAATACGACAAGGGCTTGAATTGTTGGTTTTTGGACTTTGTTTCTCCTGGCCTTTTTTTAGTAGAAATTGAAGTAATTAATCGTTGTTTACATCTCCAATGTCTGACACTCATAAGCGATTTTCGTAGAACGTGGAACTAGATAATTGTCAGAAACTGATAGATGACGGACTATTTGGAATTCGATGATCACATTTACCAGATTTGTCGCCATGCTTACTTGCTTACCGTATCTTACAGAAAGAGCAAGAGTCAAGCAAATTGGCTGTTTATTTAAACGTGGGCCCACTTATTTTTCTAAATGTTTAATTAATGACATAATAAGCATATATTCTTACCTAAACACAATTATTGATATTGAAGCTCACAAATTTTCCATCCATCTTTCAATATATTCATAAATCTCTTACGGAATTGTAATTTAAATTCCATTCCACTAATACTCAATAGATTTAATCAAAGATCAACCAAGAAGGAATGTTATTAGATTAATCTCCGGGGTGGAGCCATTTGTCCGGGCAAGTTTACAGGCGTTCCCTCGACGTGGCAATAATGCGGCAAGTTGAGATCAAACGATAGTTGGCAAGGATGGGACAATCTTCAATCTTTCTGGCGAACTGTTCCGTGCTAACGACCTTTGGGAATTTCTGAACTGAATGGATGGTGGGATAAAGTTCTCGTTTCTAATTGTAAGTGTAAATTTCTGAAGTATCTCTATGGGTTTAGAATGTATTGTTTGAGATTTGATCCTTTTTATTTTCATATAAGTAACCTCATTTATTAAGTAAGGCTAGGGATGGTCATCATTTCGGCCGAATGAAGTCCACTGCTGGACACAGGCCTCCCCCAAAGATGTCCACAACGACCGTTATGGATGTGTTGTGGGCTCATTGGGGGGTTTTGCCATAATCGCCACGCTTGGCAGACGGGTTGGCGATCGCAGTTGAGTTGTTAATGTACTCGAAGGACGCTGCTGTCCATCCTCCGGCTAATCCCTTAGTCGACTTTTACGACACCCATGGGAGGAGATGGGGTGGTGGCATTCTGAGCCGGCACCACACGGATGGTCAGTTTCTTATTTTTTTGTGGAGCATTAGGCAGAATATAATTATAATTGTCTTTTTATTTGTTCAATCAGTTAAATGACCTCAAGTGTGCTCATATTTTTATATCATCGTCATCATCATATCAGCCAAAAGACGTCCGCTGCTGAACAAAGGCCTCCCCCACAGATTTCCACAGTGAGCGGTTGCATGCTACCCACACCCAGTGGCTCCCAGCGACCTTCACCAGGTCGTCTGTCCACCTCGTTGGAGGTCGTCCCACGCTGCGTTTTCCGGTGCGCGGTCTCCACTCAAGAACCTTTGTGCCCCAACGGCCATCAGTTCTACGAGCAATGTGCCCCGCCAATAGCCACCTCAGTTTACTAATCCTTTCCGCTATGGCGGCAACTTTAGTTCTTCTACGGCTCTCCTCATTTCTGATTCGATCTCGTAGAGAAATACCAAGCATAGCTCTCTCCATAGCTCGCTGAGTGACCTTGAGCTTTCTTATGAGGCCCATTGTGAGTGACCACGTCTCGGTTCCATATGTCATCACTGGTAACATTATTTTTACTACCTAACTGGTAGCAAGTATATTTATGTAGTGTTTAATTTTGTTTGTCTTTCTCTTTTTCCATGTCATATAAATTCATCATCTTTGAAAACAGCAATCGCCAACCCGTTTAACAAGCGTGGCGATTATGGCAAAACCCCCTAATGAGCATACAACATAAATACTTCAAAACCCAATTAGTTATTACTAGTAGCATTTAAGGTATTTGGTATATATTTCGGTATGGATTCACCATCATATTTTAAACTTGCAGAAAAATCGTCTTCACTGACATATTTAAAAAAAATGCGCCCCTAATTGTTCTTCTACGTCGTGAGTGGACATAAATCTCACATGCACAAATATCCAGACCCAAAACAACTACCTGTAGATCATACAAATACTTGCTCCGTGCGGGAATTCCGGAACCCGCGACACGTAGCACAAGAAGCTTATCGCTTAGCCACAGCGCCTTTTTGGCTAACCTTCAATATCAGCTTCTTTACCGCTGCGTCATCATTTCAGCCGAAAAGCGTCCACTACTGGACAGAATCCTCCCCCAAAGATTGCCACAATGAACGCTATGGATTTTTGTTGTATGTTCATTAGGGAGTTTTGCCATAATGGCCACGCTTGGCAAACGGGTTGGCGATCGCTGTTGAGTTATAAATATACTCAAAGGACGCTGCTACCCATCCTCCGTCTAATCCCATAGTCACCATTTACGACACCCACGAGATGAGATGGGGTGGTAGAATTCTTAGCCGGCACCACCGCTGCGTCAACGGCACCCTTATTTTAAACTTATCCTTTTTTTTCCCGAAAGCAGGCAGGCTTAGGCAGAGGATTTCTTAATATCTAGTTTATTTATTCATGTCAGGAAAGAAATTTATATATTTAATTTTAATGTATATAATATAATTGTATATTATGCACTTTTATATTACTCATTGCGATTCGTAAAACGAGACACAATTAAAAATCTATTGTGTCTACTCAGCTGCCAGGAATAAACACGCGAGAGCTTAACTATAATTTTATCGACTCCGTTTGACATAATTTGTAATTTAATATAAAGCAATTTAACATCATCTATGTAAGCTTGTTTCTGGGCCTCTTTCGATGTTGCTTCCTGAAACCCAAAGATTCACTGGCAGATAATATCTCATGGTATTAAGTCCACCTAGTATACTATCAATGAATACAGAAGTAAAAGAAAAACCTAAAAAACAGACAGTTTTCCTGACCATGAATCCAGGGGTCTACACTCCACAGCCGCGCTTGCAACCACTAGACTAAAGTGTTCTTCCTAATTCATCTCATTCTCATCTAGATTAAAACTTTTACTTTTATCTTGGAACAGTAATTTGCACAATTGCTTGTAGATCACAACTATTCAAAATTCCTCGTAACTCAAGGGCCGGGTCAAAAGATACCCATTTACGAACAAACTTAATTATTTATGCCGGAAGTGCAAAAGCACTCGGAAGTACAGTTTAAATTAAACAGGAACTTGAAATAGTGTTAACAATTAAACTCTCGGTTAACAAGCGTTATTCGTTGACGAGCCAGAGCCTGTAGTGAGGGGCGGAGGAAGTTAAAATTTTGTGAGTTTCAAGCGAGTTTTATATTAAACGTCTTTGTTAGCTGCCTCGTCAGTCGTGGCCACTACTGGGATTAATAAAGATTTTCAGGCATTGATAAAGATTTCTCACCACAATAATAATCTTGTAGATATAGTATTAAACAAATTTATAGTGGAAGACTGGTGCCTGAACTAGGCTGAAGCCTGTATCTCAGGTCACCAAGCCTTCCACCCCAGATGTCCAACTTTCATACACTGTGCCTAGCGAAATTTTTCCATTTTCTTGTTCTTTTTCGTTCTTATGTATCAAGTTGTTTCCTCTTGTTAAAATTCTCTTGATGAATACTCTCCAATACGTTGATGTAACTTTATCAGGCCCTCTCACTGCAGACAATATCTTGAAATAACAATAAACTCACTGTTGTAATAGAATGTGTATATTATGGCTTTGATTCAACCAATATTAATGATATCATATATAATATCAAAATTAATTTTAATTTTTTCATATCATTGTTTTACTTTGACACTTGACGTTATTCACGGAAAAATGATTGCTTAATATATTGTAATATTACTCAGTTTATGTACAATCAGCTGTAACAGACCCTTTGTATGGTATTGTATGGCTTACTTAAACAATTAATTATATTTCAAAGTCAGTTTTGCATAAAGTAAATATGTATTTATGAAAAAATCTTAACGACGGAGCAGTTAAAATGTCTGTATTTAAACTGAACCAAAAAGCGTTATTAGATTTATTTCAACTATTTAAATTTGCATAATGGGCCGCATTTGTAACGAGTTGTGGTTATGGCAGGCTGCTTGGTTCGTTTATCTTTTGTCTTTTGAGTAGGTCGTAAAAATACACAAGATAATTATTTCAATTTAAAATATACAGTTTCGTGTGACCTGACTGGCAAGTTTATCATATCATATCATATCGGCCATTTATACGTTCACTGCTGAACAAAGGCCTCTACCATAGATTTTCACAACTGTGTCATCATTCTGGGGGGTATTTGCCAATACTCACCACGCTTGGCGCCAGGTTGGTGAGCGCAGTATGGCTACCGTTTCACAGAAGGGACGCTGCTGCCTATCCCTCTGGTTTTGATTCCCTTAGTCGCCTTTTACGACATCCATGGGAGGAGATGGAGTGGTGGTATATTCTTAATCTGGACACCACACGGAATAAAGGCAAGTTTAATACTTTATTATTATCTACATGTCTCTCTTTTCACGGGTTTATATCCCCTGTAAGGGGGAACCCGGTCTTTTGACAGGCTTACGCGGGGACATAGGTCCAACACGCAGAGGCCCTTTAGAGAATTTTAATCTAAAATGTAATTGGACACTAACCGGGGACTCTCCATGGCTGCACTATAAAATGAAGTCATGGATTGTCCCCGGTGGTGTAAGGCTATTGTATGAGATGGAAACTATAACGATAAGGTCTATTGCAATGGGTGTTACATGGAATAAAAAGACTAATAAATACGGGTACAACGGCGTCTGCCTTTCAACTTTGATCGTGAAATTCTGTGGCAGACGGTGACTCGCCACTCACAAGATGGGCCCCCTAAATGGCCACCACTACAGGCGACAAGGAGCAACACCGGTGTGAGCGGCTAGGGGTGTAGAGAGGTGCGGCACCGGTTTCACCATCACGCGTCTCGAAGACTCGGAGCGGGTTTCCCCGTTATTACGCCATTAGACACTTCCACCCCCGAGCATATAGCTCTGGCGGCCCCCCTCTGATCGGCCAACTAAGGCAAGCCAGAGTTGAAAATCCTGCGGGCACTCATGGGGTACCACTCCAACCAACCAATAAAGGCAAGCGGAGACGAGGCCCTGACCGACTCTCTGGAGCATTCGGG
The DNA here is from genome assembly GCA_947459985.1 of Diloba caeruleocephala. Taxonomy (NCBI): domain Eukaryota; kingdom Metazoa; phylum Arthropoda; class Insecta; order Lepidoptera; family Noctuidae; genus Diloba; species Diloba caeruleocephala. The sequence goes on along the minus strand of OX381616.1, from coordinate 852,809 downwards.
TACGCAGTGTCGCCACTCACATTCAGCTCGCCACAAACTGCCCTGCGTTCTGTAAGCTACTTAATATACTTTTTTTTTTTTTTTCCTTATGATATACTTTTTTTTAATCATAAGGTATGAAGAAATCAAGCAGCTACTTTAATCTGCCCTCCAGGATTACCTTATCCCATGGTGAGATAACGTTTGCCCAGAGGGGTTTATTATTATTATTATTATTTTTTGTTGGGCTTCTCGCATACATTTCTGGGAAATGTGGTTGCTTAACCGGTCATTTGCTGGCGAAGCCAAAAGAGGCCTCCAGCCAGGCTTAAATTAAATATTAAAAACTAAGCAACTTTCGCTAAGGGCGCCTCCTGCGGGACACGGACCTCGGCTTAGGGCGTTGCTGGGGATATCAAGCTATTGTTTTGGGGACAGCTGGATCGGTATTATTTAAATTGTATTAGGGGACATTTAAAGCTACAGGTTCGGCACGGGCCGGCGCGAGCAAGAGACGGGAGGGAGAAGTGCTAACTTGAACGGGAAGGTGACGCGGCGATAGGCCTCCGCGACGTCGGTGAGGCGGGCATCCTCGGCGGCGAGGGCGGTACAACGGTCGGGTGTTTAGTGAACGAGACAACGCGAGTCTCTTCATGTGATCTAACGTGAGCTTTATTATTGGGTACAGTGTGAGTTTATAAATATTTTTTATTTTGTTTATTTTACATTTTACATTATCTAAACATACAACTTGACCCCAATGAAGATTAGGAAAACAAATAGCAATTCAAATAAAAGCATTAATCACTTACCAGCTGAAGTAAATAAACAACGAAAAAGAAATGTTATTTCGATATTAATAAATAAAAGAAGCAACAAAAGCCCCATAAACATTAAGTAAAAAAGCAAACAGAATAGGGAACAATAAATTCACTCCAAAGCAAAACTTTTGTCCTGATCAATACATAAACACACATGACCGCAGATAAAAAATATAATAAAAGAAAACGGAACATCCCTACCAAGCAATTTTTGCTACAATCGTAGGTTCGCACCTCTAGTGCGGAAGTAATTCATATTAGTTGTAGCCGAGTGCTGGGTCGAGGATACTTAGCGGAAATTGGGAAAAAAGCTAGGAACTTTATTGATTAGTTTATGGACCTTGGAGATCTTAAACGGAAGATAACATTTTTTAGCAAGAGATTGTGGAAAATAAGAATGGGCTAAATCGGAAAACGCCTGAATAATGAACTTTAGTAACTTTAGTATAGAACTCTGTAAAACCATTGAATTACACAATTGATTACTAAAATGAAACACAATATGGCTGGACAACGACTGACAGTTTTATTTAAATAAGTTATTAAATAAGAAAGAACATAGGTGGCGCTGCTGGTCATATTTTGTTATTCATTCTAACAATAACTGTGTATCCCAAGAAGTTAGAACAAAGAGCGATACATGTAATGTAACTAGTACCTACTAGTTACATTACATGTATCGCTCTTTATTCTGCCTGTATATGACATATGATGATGTAGATATATCATCATTCTCATTATATGATGATTATGATGATGATATTAGCCAAAGACGTCGACTAAGCTGAAAAAAGGTCTCCCCGATTGATTTCTACAGTTGTGTCGTCATTTTAAGTGGGAATTTCTCAGTAATCACCGCGCTTGGTAAGCGGGTTTGTAATCGCAGAATAGCTGATGTTCCACAGAAGCGACGATGCTGCCCCTTTTTCTGGTTTAGGTTTGACATCACTAATAGAGAAGATGGACTGGTGCTGTGTTTTTTTTCCAGACACCATGAGGAAATACCTTTTTTTTAATGATCCCCAGTGGAAATTCTTCATGAACTTCCTCCGCCCGGGGAAGGGCGAAGAGGCATGCTGCACTGCTTTTTTATTTTTGAATGGTGTCCAGTTGAAATGAAGGGAGCCCCCCTACAGTGCCGAACATGACCGCTCCCCGCAGGTTCTCGTAAGATCACACTAGAGCCGCCCATTGATGTCACACCTTTAGGCACATCACGAAGGGGATGACTGTAAAGCAGTCGCCCCCTCTAGCGGAGGGAAGGCGACTGTAAAGAGGTTGCCCCCCAGGTACTTCTCGGAGAGTATTAGAAAGGAACCTCCCAAGCCTCACTGTGCGCTGTGCTGCGCACATGGTGACACGTGACCACGTGCGCGCTGCCGGTTTCCCAGGGGTCGCTCGGTATAAGTACGCAGACTACCTAATCTGCGCGACCCCTGAGGCCCTTCAGCATGTAGCGACCGCAGGTGGCTCAGGCTTATTGGACCTGGGAGCTGGGGATAAGGAAATACCTATACAGATCAATCTTATTATCTAAAGGTTTACGCTAGGATGCTTGCTCAAAATGTATCAATAATGCCAGTTAAAAATGTATTGAATCAGTATTTGAATTATAATTTATTTTCCACTTCATAGTACATTTTTCACTCAATTAACTTCGCCGCGTCGTAATTATCGTCTATTACTACATTAATTAAGATCCGGATCAAGAATATAGCACCACTCCATCTCTTCCCGTGGAGGTCGTAAAAGGCGACTAATGGACTCTTAACCAGACTGATGGGCAGCAGCGTCCCTTCTGTGGAACAGCAGCCATTCTGCGCTCACCAACCCACCTGCCAAGCGTGGTGAGTACTGGCAAATTCCCCCCAATATGATGACACTGTTGTGGAAATCAAGGGGGGAAACCTTTGTTCAGTAGTGGACGTTGTATGGCCGATATGATGACTATATTAATTAATACAGGCTGTGTATTCGTACAGCATTTTTAGTCTAATTTATTATGAAAACGAAGGAAGAATGGCCGTGCCGACTCCCCGTTAGATGATATCGTCGCTTTAAGGAAATTAGTCATTTATTATGCTACTGCGCACCGGTTCGTGGGCTCGATTCCCTCACGGAACAAATATTTTTACGATCTGTAGGTAGTTGTTTCGGGTCTGGGTGTTTCGTATGTGGAATTTGTGTTTGAAAACGCACCCACGACACAGGAAAAATAATAGAGGCAAAGATAAAAAAAAAATTGAAAAAAAAAAACGAACATGAAGACTTTTAAATCTTTAGTTACGGTTTTTTTCTTTAGTTTCATTTGATCACATCTTAATTTAGGCATCATTAGTGAAGCTGTTGTAATTAAAATGCCGTAAGTCATCGTTGCATGCTTTTGCCTATAAAGCCAGTTCATCAGTTATTCTAGAGATTAATAAATTAACAAAAGAATATTTATAACCTAATCATTCATTTTCAATTCATCATGTTCTGAATATCGTCCTATATCCATTTTACCGGTCTTCTCTTAAGTACTCGAACGCCGTATACAATCAACTTAGCAATTTTCTCTCCAAGAATAATTTACTTATTACCTTCCAATCTATTATAGTTTTCGTGCTGGACACAATATTACCACAGCCTTGGTACATTTCGATCTCGAAATTGGTTGCCCATTCGGCAGCGCAGACATATGAGGGCTCTGACTACCCTGTTCTCTATACTTCACGCACCCAATTCTCGTTCTTATTTATATTCTCACTTCCAGTATCTTTGTTCCAACCATTAAAAATATCTTGGATCTACTAATAATCCTCAATTTATCGACTTTATTCATTCTACTTTCTATGTTCAATCTATTCTGCTGTGGAATGCGCCGCCTCTCGAAATAAGAATGGTTAACGGTCGGCACTACTTTAAAATCAAAGTTCATAAATACCTGACGAGACGTCGGCACATTTATCTCAGCCTTGATGTTTCTTTTTTCCTAGTTGTTTATATTTATTAAATTTAATACATATATATACAATGTTTATGTAAGTTTATACATATATTTGTAATTTGCGATTCTGTGTTAATAAATGTCATCGCATCTCACTCTTATTTTGTTTTCTCTGTATCCCCCAAAGGTCATCTGGCAGAATATGCCTATGGTATTAAGACTGCCGTTGTACATTATTGTACATTAAGAATAAATAAATTTCCAACAGCAATTGAACAGTTTCGTAGTTACCTGTATGGTCATCGACAACGTATCTGCATTGAAGATACCTCGTCTTCATAATCGAATATCACCATCGGTGTACCACAGGGCAGCGTTTTATCTCCTCTAATATTTGGAATTTTCGTAAATTCTATCTCTAATCAATTACTTTATTCCTATTACCTTTACGCAGATGATCTTCAAATTTATCACAAGCTCCTCTTGTAAAGCTATCAGACGCTGTTGCCACAGTTAACATATATCTGGATCTGGATCCCAAATATGTGTCCGGAGTAACAGATACGGTCTAAAGGTCACTCCTATGAAGACACAGATCATTGTTGTGGGCATCTCCATGATTATATCTAGAATAAACTGGCCCACACTTCCTCAGGTATCTTTTGACGGCACTTCAGTTCCTTTTAGCGATAAAGTTAGGAACTTGGGGTTGGTCATTAATTGGAATTAACCTGGATTGCTCATCTACAAGAAGTAAGTCGTAAGATATTTGCTTCAGCAAGCAGCTTGAGAAGATTACGCAACTTCCTTCCTACTACCACTAAAATTGCGCTTGCACAATCCCTTCTCCTTCTCATCCTCGATTATGCTGGTGCCAGCTATCTTGACCTTACAGAGGAAAATCTGGAGAGTCTTGAGTGAAATCCAATTTTTTGTATAAGATTTATATTTGGTTTAAGAAAATATGACCACGTCCCAGAATTCCGTACTAAGCTCAAGTGGTTACCAATTCGCCTTCGTCGAAATACTCATATTCTTTCATTACTTTACAGTGTTTTATTCATACTCCCTGTTATCTTAAAAAATCTTCGAGTTCCTCGGTGATACTCATACAAGATTTCTAAGATCATCAGAAGACCTAAAACTTAAAATGCCAATGCATTCCACAAAATTTATAAATAACTATTTTACGGTACAAGCCGCTCGTCTGTGGAATGCATTACCAGTTTTCATAAGACGAGGTCAGTCGATATCAGTCTCCAAAAAACTAGTGAGGGAACATAACTGTAATTAGTTTTGTTTAGAATTTACAATTACATCTGATTTAACTGTTTTTCTCGAATGAATTACTGATTGATTTGTATATGCGGTTTATATATACCGCTTATATATTTTTTTATTTATTATACCGTTTATGTATTTATATATCTATATTATTTTTGTATAATCTTCTTTATTTATATATTTGGTATGTGTGCACCATCGACTGCCTCATATATTATCCAGTTTAGTATTTCTGCATCCTAAGTTATCCTGGAAGAAATCGCCGAGTGCGATAAGGCCACCCACTGTACTCTAAATATACTTTTAAACACACTTTTTGTATCATTTACCGATTGGTGTACGATAAAGAGTATAATGAATAAACAAATGAATTTGTCAAGAAGTGCAATTTATAAGATAATGCTTATGATACAAACGTTCTTATTCCATCAAAAAGCCTTTTCGGTGTACGGCATCTTTTGAAGTCTTCACCTTTCTTCCGAACTTGCACCGTGAAAATAACACTGAAGCTTACTTGGGCGGAAGTATTGCGTGAGTCACGTGACGAAGACAATCACATAGCACCAAAAAGTCATTATGTCCGACATGACCGTCATAAATAATTCCCAAATTAAACTTCATTTATTTTTTATAATAAAATACTTTTAAATGGATTACATCGCGTATACTGTCGATTTTTGTTTGTCCTGACGTTTCGAACACTTTAATATACGCATTTTAAGCCGCTTAAATGTGTTATTATAATGAGTAATTATCGCGAAACGAAGTCTTAGGCGACTTCGTTTATTTAGGTTACGAAGATGCGGTCAAAAATCTCTAAATTGGTAAACTGATTGGTTTTGGATAAAAATATACTTCATCGACTAAACTACAACTACAAATCACAAAAATACACTTAAATGTTGGTCGGTTATTGTCTTTTACAATCCTCCCCGACAAGTGCATTGGGGGGGTAACCTTTTTACAGTCGCCGTCCCCATGCTAGAGGGATTGTCGGCTTTATATTTATCCTCTCCGAGATGTGCGTAAGGCGGCGTGGCTTCAGAGGGGCTCTAGTGTGAATTGACGAGGACCTGGAGACCCTTCGGTGTCGAAGATGACCTCTCCACTGGTTTTGCCCGGTAGCCGTCTATCATGTTCCTCTGCCCTTCCCTGGGCCACCCCACAAAGTTCATGATGAAGTTAATTCGTTCACTGGGGACCAATAAAATTAAAAACGTCTGTTATTGTAAGAGTCCAACCTAGGCATCTCAATCGAGGCACCACCGCAGTGCCAGATATTCGTCAGTAAACAGTAGTATTTAAACTTAAGACATTACTGTGCTCCGCTTAGAATGATCTGCAGGTAGTTGTTCTGGGTCTGGGTGTATTGTGTGTGGGATTTGTCTGTAAACGCACCCACGATATAGAAAAAATAAAAGTGTGGGGCAACGTTTAAAAAAAACAAAGAATGGCACTGTAGCTAGTGACGTTACTGGGCATAAGAGATTAAACAACCTATGTTCGAGGTGACGTAAAACTTAAAGAAGTTCAGGAAATCAGAGATCTGGGTGTGATTAGTGACAATAAACTAAAAATTTTCCCACATGTAATTAAAATTGTAACAAAAGCGGTACAGATGTTAGGATTTTTGAAACTTAACACCAGAGGCTTTAAACACGTACGAACCAAAATGCTACTCTACATACGTTAATACGCAGCCAACTCAAATATGCTAGCGCTGGATGGAACCCTTTCCACGCGGTACAGTCACAGCGAATAGAGAGCATACAAAGGGCGTTCACTAGACATTTAGCTTATATATCAATTGGATTTTCGCACAGGAATACATACGACACGCGACTTAAAAAAAATGTAGTTTCCGGGATCGGCGAATTCTGCTGGATCTATGTTTTTTTCATAAAGTCCTGAGGGTCAAAATCAATGCAGCTACTTCTTGCAGAATTTATCAATCAGAATCCCCGTCAACTATCCTCGAAGCAGAATCAAAAAACTTTTTTACTCCCCAACTGTTAAAACAAATTTAGGTTTACAGTCACCATTTCATAGAATATTCAATGAATATCATACTTTAGTCTCAAAAATGCCTGATATTCCATGATACACTCAAAAATAGATCGAATATTTGTAGGTTCAATGGTCGTCTTGATTCTTTTTTTCCTTCCCTTTATTAATTCATTATTTTGTCTTAGTTTGGTCCGAGTTGGATGTTGGATAAGATATTACTATAGTGTACTACTTTCACAACAACAACTAACTTCTCCAATACTTCTCAATCCTCTTAAGACTTCAAACTTACAACGACAATATAATAACCAGATAGATTAGCACTTGCTGGAGTGTGCTTAGAAGCCGACATGATTGTTACACCATTTTGTCTATTAGGTATGTATGAAGTTTGCTATCGTGATTTATAAGAATGCGAAGTAATTGACAATGTCCAATACGAACGCGAAATCGTTACGCAGAAGTTTAGCATTTTGTGGAATGAAGCTCAATATGGAACCTTGGATGGATGCTAAATGTAGCATAAAACAAAAATAATAAAAGTTTCCGTGAATGTGACAGCACGGTTAATGCAGTGGCTGATGCAGCTGCTGCGCCCCGAGTCGTGGGTTCGATCCCCGCACGGAACAAAAAATTTTATGATCTGCATCCATTTCTGCGCTTGCCGCAATCCGGATTGAATGACCAAAAATAATTTAGGGAAACACTTTTTTGCTGATATAAAGTGATATAAGACTAAGATATGATAGGATGATAAAAGTTAATACTTCCTTAATTTTAAATACATAATTGATACCGATAAATGTTTTGATAATGAGTACACGCGGCACAGCACAGTACGTGGTATTGAACCAAATTGTATATTGATATAAATTATGAATATATATATGTATGTATTTAGCAATGAACGGCTAAACCGTAAATACAACGTTTATTTTCAAGTCTCAATGTAACAATTTGGATGATCAATATTGGCCATTAGTTTGACGGACATCGCCTCGGGGAGACCTTGCTTAGTTTCCTTCATTTTACGCTGTCGGCGTCTCTTTCCATTCATCATACTTAAGAGGGGAGTTTTTATTAAAAACCTAATAATAATTTGATTTCCTAAAGGAAATAACTTCCTTATTGGAATGCAATTTGCGTCAAATATAATTCTTAAGGCGATTTTCCTGATTGGTTTGTTTTTTTAGCGTAAATATTTATTTTCTAAGCATTTCTATGCCAAGTTTCGAAATGTTCTCTTCAATTGAATGATTTGTTCTCCACTTCATTTAATATTTGCTCAAGTTGTGTGATAAAAATGTTGACTGGTTTTACATATTTGATGAGTTATTAACATTAAATTTCTTTTTTCCATATAATTATGATAAGCCTTTTCAATAAATGTCATAACTTGTTAAAAGTTCTAATCAAATTAGTTACAAATTAGGGACATCTGAATACATATTTGTGCTTTGTACCACCACTTCTGATGTTATCAGACTGATTTACTTGGTCCATTAACGAGCTTATCCTAGATTTGTGGGATTGGGTCTGGGGTTCATGATCATAACAGATAGTTTATCCAAAAATCCCAGCTGATTCCCGGACCTAATTTCCCTGACACCACATTCCAACCAGCTGCTTGGATTAAACCATAACACGATCAAAGCTTTGTATGAAAGATTCGTATTCTGAAGGTAAACGGCGTCGTCTACCTAATTAATAGAACTTGTCACCAAGCATGGTTACATAAGTTGGCAAGTGAATGCAAGTTCAAGGTCACTTAGAGTGCTATGCTCAGAAATGAGAAGGTCCGTAGCAGAACGATTTTTTTTAATATTGCCCCACACTAGGATTTCCCTGTGTCGTGGGTGCGTTTACAAACACAAATTCCACACAAATTCCACACACTATACACCCAGACACGGAACAAATACCTGCAGATCGTACAAATATTTGTTCCGTGCGGGAATCGAACCCACGACCCGGTGCGCAGCAGCCGACTGTATCAATCACTGCACCAACCGTGCCGTCCATATTGTCGACGTAGCTGAAATGATTAGTAATCTGAATTCACAGTGGGCGGGGCACATTGCTCTCATCAGCTCTACATTGCACATTGTAGAGCTGATGATGGCTAGGGCAAAAAGATTCTTAAGTGGAAACCATACATTGGGAGTACCGTTACTGGGATTCATTGGATGCGGACTGCGTGTGGTCTGTCGGTATGAAAACCATGGGGGAGACCTTTGTCAGCAATGGCCTTCTTTTGGCTGAGATATGGCAGCACGGTTGGTTCAGTGGCTGACGTAGTCGGCTGTTGCGCTCTGGGTCGTGGGTTCGATTCCCGCACGGAACAAATATTTGTATGATCCGCAGGTAGTTGTTCCGGGTTTGGCTGTATTGTGCGTGGAATTTGTGTCTGAAAACGCACCCATCGCATAGGAGAAATCCTAGTGTAGGGCAGCATTTAAAAAGAAACAATAATAAGAGGGTTTGAAAATATCCCAAGTAGTATGTGTAGTCCTCCAACGTGCGCTAGACCAACTGGGTGGACTAAAGTCTCACATTTCTCATACTCAAAAAGGGCCCGTGCCCAGCAGTGGGTCAGTAGTAGGCTGATTATGTATGTTCGTAGATATGCTCATCATCTTGACATCATAATTTAGTCGCCTTTTATGATATACTTGTGAATTCTATTGTTATTTTATAAACATATTTACGCAGACGACCGTTTACTAAATCAACAAAGACGCATTTAAGTTCAACTAGGCATAATTTTTCCTCAGAATTCGCTGTTGAGTAATAAAACAATATTCAGCTCTGGCTTCGCGCCAGCTTGTCTGTCTAATAATGATTTCGCACTAAAAGGCAAAATTCACAGCTTTTTCACAGGCATACTTAGTAGTAAGGCTTTTCTACTCTTTGTGATTGCCGCAGGATCTAGATATTTCGAAGCAGGTTTTATTTTAATATAAATGCTGTGTTTTCATGAATAATGAATAGAAATGTAGGACAAAGGTAAGCACTGAATATCCTATAGTATTGGTCGTAAAATATTTAATACGAGTTCAAGTTAAAAGTTATGAATATGACTCTTTTTATAAATTATGTTTCAAACTAAGATTTCCCCTGAATAGGTTTACAGATATAAGTATCACATGCATAAAAACCTACACCCGAAACAATCATCTGTAGACCATAAAAAAACATTTGTTCCGCGCAGAATCGAACCCGTGAGACGTAGCGTTCAAAGCCAAACACTTATCCATTGCGCCAACCATGCCACCAATAGTAGGACGGAATGTTTTTAACTATAAAAAATATGTTGTAACAGATTTTTCACTTACTAATATCTGAGCATATGTCACCATGGCAGTACACCGGGTACGGTTGAAATTTAAAAGGAAGACAATAAAATAAATGAGAATAAAAACAAAATCCATTATTTAAATCCGGTTTTCAGCACCCAGAAATAATTCGCGTTAGTAACACTTTTTATTTACAAGTCCCGTTCAACCGTATCACAAACAAAACGCCTGAAATTGGGCCCCTGAAATATTGGCTGAAGGTCGTGTTTGCCTTAGGTAAGGGATAAAAAGGAATTTTGCCAAATTTTACCCTTCGCATGAAAAATGGTCACTGAAAGTTTTGCTCGACAAATTCAGAGTCAGCTTTGTAAACAGACCTGGAATGTAGAATTATGGAATAGAATGATAAGAACGCATTATTTAATAATAATTACGCAGAAGACTCAGAACTAAGGCCTTATAGCTCTATCTCCTTCTTTGGATGTCACAAATAGATAAAAATATTTATGAGTATCCACTTTATTCGGTTACTTGACATGTAATGTAGCACGAATTTAAAACCGATGTTTGGGTGATAGCTGCAATTAGAAGACTAGTATATATTATCAATATAATAATAGAATAAATGTAAGAGTTTGAAGTGGACCGGAATGAAATAATGAATCGAGCTATTTCGGCTATTTTGTAAATGATGTGGATGTTTTGATATCTATGAAGATTAGGACTTATGTCGCGCATGAAGACACCATTTTTAATGCAGTTCGAGTGCATGGAGTGATTCTATTGTAGAGGCTGTAAAAGACGACATACTGAAAAAGTTGGGAAGAGGTTACACCTATAATAAAAACAGGTTGGGTCTATAATAAAAGATCTTTCTCGAATATTGTATTTGGCATTTTTGAGCACGCATTGTATCGTAAGCAGCGCGATCAAAACGCTACGTGATAATTGTACTACTAGTAACCCGCCCTGGCTTTTCACAGTTAGCACTAATTATCTATAGATGACTTGTATGAGCAAAATTGCCAAAAACCGAAAACTTATCGTTGCTAATCTTTATAGGATCATCCGCTGGGCTAATCTGAAGATTTCCTAAAAATTTCATCAAAATCGGTCCAGCTGTTTTTGAGTCCGTATACACTCACATCGATTTATTTATGTAGATATGATATTTTTATGATTTCGAGCGATGACCTCATCATGATCTGTAGCGGAACTACAGCCGTCAGTTTTTATTTACACTGTAGTTTACATGAAAATATGTTTACTTTGTCGTTATTCACAATAGCGTTAGGATAGACAATTTCTTAATTTTTTATACAGACATTGCCCCGTACTAGGATTTATCCTGTGTCGTGGGTGCGTTTACAAACCCAAATTCCACACACAATACGCCCAGACCTGCAACAACTACCTGCAGATCACACAATTTTTTATTATTATTTAACCCGCGACCCGGAGCAGCCGACTGTATCAGCCACTGCACAAACCGTGCTGCCAATCTATTTTATACTGTAGTCAATAAACTGTACAAAACTGAAAATTCTGGAAACTGCATCTTTCATGCACAATTCTGACGCTGAGGATTCCAGAATCTTGAACTGAATCCGTGGTAGCAATTTTCATGACGAGATCACTTACAACGGGTATTAACAATAAAAAATTGCTTTCCGGGAGTACCGACAGAAGTGAAAACTTATTTTGTCGCGTGAGGAGATTTTATCTCATCTAAAAATATGCGTACCGGGCTAGAAGAAGTTTTCACTTCAAGCGTCTCGTAACGGTGTCGCGAGTCCAGAGATTTTATCTCATCTAAAAATATGCGTACCGAGCTAAAAGAAGTTTACACTTCAAAATAAAAAAACTATATTTTATTTTAAGTGTCCAAGACGTTAAATTTTAACAAACTGGACACACTACCGTTAATACGTTAACTTTTATGATAAAGAATCTAATTATAAAAATTAAAAAGTCAATGTAAACAATATAATATAACAAGGATTTGACCTAAAATTACTCTCAAATACGTGGATAAGCCAACAATGACTCTCAAACAATGATATATAGAGCGTAAACCTTAGCACCATTAGTCTTAATAAACCTGACAGTCCACCACATATCTATTCTAAGATAAAACTACTGCTTCTATTTAGTAATTTGGGCTGGAAACAGAGCTTCACCATTATGCCACCACACTTTCAACTGCTACATGTGTCTTTATTTATTGGGTATTGGCTGATGTAATTTTATAATACTATTGCTTGCTATATCCGGGATATTCTACTATAATAATATACGTTTAGGGTTTAGCTTGGTTTAACTTGAAGGGTTACATGGCGGGCCGATGATACGCACTGTCTTGTGTATTTGACATTCATACAGAACTATTTTGAATTGTAGCTCGGTGCCTACACCAGCCATTGTAGGTGCATTTGCCGCATAGAAAAATATTTGTTTCGAAAAGCAAAAGACCGTCTTTTTTTTAAAAATAGTAACGCCGTTCTTGACTCTCTGTTTGGAGGGTACCGCAAACATGCGCCCTTTAGTTGAGTTGTCAGCCAGCATAATGCTAAGGAGTTATTATGACTTCACTCCATGATCTTCAATATGTTAGGCACAAATATACTTCTGATGTCTACATTTTAGTTCTAAAACGCTGAAACATTATTCAACGCCATCATACTTGTATTTTTACAAGGCCTAATCGTCTCAAAGTATTCGAGCCAGGTTTAGTTTTTAAGCCTTAATTATTTAAAACATCACTGAGAAGAGATTAATTGTCTATTTAAGCTGGAGACGGTTAATCGTTGACTACTCGTTTAATTGTGAGACGAATTTGTTATGAGAACTGCGTAGCTTTGGTTTCTAAGAAAAAACTGAAAATAAAAATAGTATTTGACGGCACGGTTGGTGCAGTGACTGATACAGTCAGCTGCTGCGCTCTGTGTCGTGGGTTCGATTCCCGCACGGAGCAAATATTTGTATGATCTGCAGGTAGCTGTTCTGTCGGGTTCGGGTCTGGGTGTATTGTATGTGGAATTCATGTCTGTAAACGCACCCGCGACACAGGAGAAATCCAAGTCAGGGGCAATGCTAAAAATAAAAAATAAAACGCTAATAGAATAATTTATTTTAAGACAGTATCAGGTCTATTCTTCATGCAGTCTCCCCGTAACCAAGGTCTATGCAACTTGATCGAAACGTTGAGGTCCAAGATTAGCAAAATGATATTTTGATATTAATCTGTATCCGAATACACCCGATACTATTTTAAAATTACAAACATTCTGTTATCATTTAAGGCCAAAATCATCTATCGACTGTTTCAAACACATAAAACACATAACTAAGTTGCTATCATTTCTATGAAGTTATATTTACTCCATTTAACATGAAAGTAAGACTGATTCACCTTTGAACAGATATTATTCAGTGACTCGTTCATTGTTCTTGAAACGTTTATTTCTAAAACGTTTCACATGAAACAAAATACAGCCCATCGATATGAGAAGTCTGCGACTATACGGATCAAATGAATTTTATTATACAGATCTCTTTGTTACTTCAACATAAAAATATGTGTTGATAGATTTTGGGTGAAGTTATAAAATAAAAGGATAAGCTACTTTGTATGGTAAAAATGTACAATCCAAGCCGTTACAAGAGGCAATTAAACTGGAAATATTTTCTAGCACAGCAAATATTTGCTAACCCGCTCAAGTTTTAACACAAGATAGCAAGATCTGGGTACATCCGCTTACATGCTTTTGGTAGGAGTAACACAAACTCTGAAGTATGTACTATGCAATACTATGTAATAACGAGACTATTGGCTGAACACTCAAACGCCATTTAACGTTAAGTCCCCGCTTAAACAATTTGAGCCGTCCGGATTAGTACCAAAAACAGGTTTCTCGAATAATTAAAGTGAGGAAAAGTATACGGCCGTATTTCTCTCTTCACAGGTTGAGCTCTTCTGCATGGAAAAACCTGGTCAACAGCTGTGTCTCCCTCAGCACCAGCTAGCGGGTTAATTCTTTTATTTTTCTACACCGGTTAGTCGATACATACAACAAGCAATTTTGTGCAATTGACGTATTATTTCTACACAAAAATAAATTCAACAATAATATGATTAAAATTCTAAAAGATAAGCAGCAGGCTCTGTAAGTTCCATGATACTTGTATGAAACATCACACATGCATGAATGTGTGGTTATTCTTGTGATTTTCTTTTTTCTTTTAGTTGCAAACTTTTGCTTCTATTTACCTTTCATTTTGCTTTATAAAGTAAAATTGCTGTGATAACAGTTAACTTCAGCTAACGGCTTCTATTCTATTCTATAGTGGCTCTCACGAGGTCGACATCAGCCGAACGCACTTCGACCCAATTGGATCCATTGTGCTGCCCAAAGCCCTGCACTACTCCTCCGCTGGCAAATCAAGAAGTCCCTGTAGGTACTTCGCAATCATACCTGCCTGGAGCCGTGCAAAATCATCAGGCAATGGATAAGCTATTCCTAGATGTTTTGCCCTACGTCTTCCCAGAGCGTCACAGCTGCACAAAATGTGCTGCATTCTAACAGCTGCTAACAGCTTAAATTCTAAAAAGTAATTTGTGGAAAATGTAGTGGGTAGTATATTTATTTAGTCTAGTTTTAAAACCATTGTATAAGACTTAACATACTAGTGTTTCATTTCCTTAAAAAAAACTCAACGTTTACTCAACATTGTGACTACGAGAATGTTCAATTATGACGGGACTAGTATATTTTTGACAAGCTGGTAAATGCAGTAAGTTTAAAAAGAAACTATAAATAGACAATAGTAGCAGAGATCTACGCACCGATTACAAATGTAATTTTTTAAAACACCTTGCGCTTGTGTTTCTCTTGTAAGCAGTTACAGATAAGGCTCATTTGGAAAAACAACAAGTATCTGTATTAATATTTAATACTAAAACGAGTGGGGCTGCCGTTATCTTACCATGGCATAAATGCAATCTTGGAGAGCAAATTGGACCAGATTACACACTCTTTTGATACGAGAAAAGTAGGTGTACCATAAAGAAGAAAATACATACCAACCACGGACGTATGTAAGTTGCGACACTGCGTACCTGAATGCCTCATAGAGTCAGTTACAGCCTCGTCACCAGCTTATCTTGATTGGTTGGCTGGAGTGAAACCCTACTGCCTGCAGAACTTTCAACTCTCTCAGCCTTTGCTGTTGTATATTCTCTGGGGTGGAAGTATCAAAGGCGTAGACAAGGCAAGACACGTCAGGAAAACCTGTTCCAAGTCTTCAAGTCGCATGGTGGAAAACCACTGCCACTGTGAACACCTTGAGCCGCTAACGCAGTATTGATCCTTGTCGCTTGTAGTGGTGGCTTTTCATATTTTTGTGAATCACTGCTTTACAGAGAAACAATATGACACTTTGTGGGCGAGTGGAGGTCGCAAATCAGCATACTAAGTAAGGCACGTTCCCCAGTCAGATACACCGATGATTCAAAGACGGAGAATGGGGAAGACTGGATGTGTGTGGAGAACCGGATGTTGTGGCAACTTAAGGCAGCCCCATGTCCAGCAGTGGGCTGTGAACAGCTAAGGTAAGTAGGTAATTCTAAGTTAATATTCGCGGCAATAATTCATCTATGATTTGGAATAGAAAAGCTTCATTTGTTGTCCTGTTGATCGAACAAACACTATAAACTATCCTAGATAGCTAAATGCTGAATGGTAAATACATAGTTTACCTAAAATTTGTGATAGTATACTGTCGATGAAGGCTGATGATGATTGCGGATTGTCAGCGCAATTACAATAGCGCTTTTGATATTGTGGAAGCGAATGTATTGGATACGCACCAGGGTGGATTAAAGCAACCGTTTTTGTCATAATCTAGACACGATCCCGCACTACCTCCACCCGTAGTTTTTGTTAAAGTTGACTAAGCATTAATCTAGGAGAAGAGCAGCAGCGCTTTTTATGCGCACAGAAAAACATTCTTTCTTTCTTTTCTTTTTATAAATCGATGATCGACGTGTGGTGCCGGCTCAGAATACCACCACCACATCTCATCCCGTGGATGTGGTAAAAGTTGACTAAGGGATTAGCCGGAGGATAGGCAGCAGCGTCCTTTGAGTACATTAACAACTCAACTGCAATCGCCAACCCGTCTGCCAAGCGTGGCGATCATGGCAAATCCCCCCAATTGAGCCCACAACACCCATATCGGTCGTTGTGGTGATCTTTGGGGGAGGCCTGTGTTCAGCAGTGGACTTCATTTGGCCGAAATGATGATCCTCACTTGACAAAGCCTGCGATTCAATCGAAACCTGGGCAGTGCTACAATCTCTGCAGCGGTGCCATGTTGACTATCGGGACATCTATGTGTTAAAGTGCTTGTACAGAAACGCTACCATGTTGGCCCGAGTACCTGAACAGAACAATTTCATTGCAGAGAGGTGTAAGACAGGGGGACGTTTTTCCCTGAAACTGTTCAACACTGCAGTGAAGGAAGCCTTCAAGCTAGTGGAGTGGATAGGATTCGGCATTAAAATTAAGCACAATGCTTGATGATCTTAACAGGTGGGCCTTAAAATGTACATGGATAAGACGGAAATCATGTCAAATGCCCATGTCGTGCCCATCCCAATATCCATTAAGAGCTCCGTTCTCGAAGACGTTGACGAGTATGTCTACCTGAAATAAACTGTCCAGTTAAGTATGTTCAAATTTGAGAAAGCTATTAATCGTCGAATTCGACTCGGCTGGGCAGCATTCGGGAAACTTCGCAACGGCTTTTCGACAACAATACCGCAATGCCTCAAGACGAAAGCTTTAACCAGTGTGTGTTATCACTGATGACACATGCAACGTCTATGCATCTAAGCAACGAGCACTGGAATGACGGATCATTTGACGGATATCGAAGTCGGAAATGTTCGACCTGTTATCAGGAGGAAAATGCCAACTCCTGGACATGTGCCACTCAATAAGCGCTACAATTATCAGTCAATGGCTTCGCCATAACACGCTTGGCAGGCGGATTGGTGATTGCAGCACGTTGATATTGGCTCACGGATGAAATCAATCCTAATTTGCCTTCTATGATACCCATGAGTGACACCCATAGAACAATTGGAGTTTTGACGCCACGGTCAGTGCAGTGGTTAAGCGGTTGCATTCTGCGCTTCGTGTTGCATGCTTGACTCCCGCAAACAGAACAAATATTTGTGTTATCTATAAGCAGTTATTTTGGATCTGGGTGTTTATGCATTTAACATGTACCTATGTCTGTAAACTGTACCCTAGATTCAAGAGAAAACATAGCGCGGACGGACGGAGCGCAACTTAATATAAATAATATTAATACAAAATGTTCTCAAACGCTTGGTTGTACCGAGCTGTAGAAAATATAGAAACTTACCGATATGTTATTGCTGTCAATAAAGCAATTTTATAGCTTCTAGGGTACTAATGCATCTTCCGATGGAGTCGCATGCTCCATTAAGCAGCCTTATCATAAATAATGTGACGTTATGACCTAGTATCGGAGCGTAAATGTATCGAATAAAAATATGTATAAGAGTGATTATTTGTAAGTTAATAATAATATTTTGTGCATCTTATGGCATGTTGACTACGACCTATTTAGGTGCGCATTCAGAAAGGACCTGTGATAGTGAAGGATACCAAGACTAACTTATTCTTAATAGGGTTTGCTGTACTATGCAGTAGTTGTGGCACTAGAAATATATATTTCGGTATATGGTTCACGTACGCCATAACTGATGAGCAGTCGCCTAAGGCGTTGAAAAAGCTAAAGACAATGGACTCACCAAGTACTTCTTTGCTAGCAGTAGTTGGCACAATTGGCGTAGTGGCTAAGCAATAGGCATTCTGTTCAACTTAATCTTAATAAGTAATTGATTGTGAAACGGTTACATGCCGCCCTCATCCAACGACTCCCAGCGACCCTCACCAGGTCGTCTGTCCACCTCGTTGGAGGTCGTCTCACGTTGCGTTTTCCGGTGCGCCATCTCCATTCAAGAACTTTTTTGCCCCAACGGCCATCAGTTCTACGAGCAATGTGCCCCGCCCATTGCCACTTCAGTTTACTAATTCTTTCAGCTATGTCGAATATCTTATTTATTTTATATTAAACGTATTTACATATGAAGCATATGTAAATACGAATAAAATAAAGTAAAAAAATTGCATAGAAACTGTATATGTATAATGCTAAAAACCTACTCACTATCACCATTTAAAATGTAATTTTTTTTTTTTTTGCCCCACACTAGGATTTCTCCTGTGTCGTGGATGCGTTTACAGACATGAATTCCACATACAATACACACAGATCCGGAACAACTACCTGCAGATCATACAAATATTTGTTCCGTGTGGGAATCGAACCCAGGACCCGGAGCGCAGCAGTCGAATGTATCAGCCACTATATATTAATTATAGAATCATTATAACTCGATTCAGTTAGAAATTTAGAATTGGTATAAATTAATAATTAAATAACAAAATTCATATTCTACATTCTGTCTCACTGACTGACCCCAACATTATTTATCTGAATCTGGCTGCAGTGTAACAATTGCAATAATTTATTTATTTCAGGCAGGCTTGAATGTGTTTGTGTGCAAACAGTTGCAATTGTTATATGTCCTGAGAAAACACTGACTCAGATGTAGAGGAAGGAACAAAACTGCCACATTCAATCCAATAAAAGACATATCTATACAAATAAATAAAATTGAAGTGTCTGTTTGTAATGTCAAAATAACAGCTTTTTACTAAATGCATATGAAAGTATATACGGTACATACAACTAAAAACAATTTTAATTTCTGTCTGTCTGTTTGTTCCGGGTAATCTCCGAAACGGCGGGACCGATTTTGACGGGACTTTCACTGGCAGATAGCTGATGTTATAAGGAATAACTACTTTCATTTTGGAATAATAATTAGGGTCCCGTGCAAAAAAATAAAACCCTTGAAATCCAATATATATATTCTATGTCAAGTGTCTATGTCGAAGTACTCTAAATTTCTTTTAAATTAAACGCGGGTGAAACCGCGGGTCCCAGCTAGTTAAAAATACAAACGTCAAACCTATCAAAACACTTATGGCGTGTGTCAATCGTAGTGCGTTGACTACCCACTAAAAGGTCGGCCTTTTATGGCACAATAATTGCGGAATCACCCGGCCCCTATTAAGCTACAACACACGAAAGCAAATGTTAGACTCTCCGTAATACTGTCTTAGTATGGGAGGGCTAAAAGTTATACTCAAATAGTGGTAGAGATTGCCTTTTGTGGGTGAGTGTTGAGCTGCTTTTGTTTCACATATAGTGTTTGTGTTGTAATAGGGGTGTTGTGTTTGTTTGCCGTGTGGTGCCGGCTTAGAATACCACCACCCCGTCTCCTCCCGTGGGTGTCGTAAAAGTCGACTAAGGGAGTCGCTGGAGGATAGGCAGCAGCGTCCTTCAAGTATATTAACAACTCTACTACGTTCGCCAACCCGTCTGCCAAGCGTGGCGATTATGGCAAAACCCCCCATTGAGCCCAAAACACACCCATATCGGTCATTGTGGTGATCTTTGAGGGAGGCCTGTGTCCAGCAGTGGACTTCATTCGGCCGAAATGATGATGACGAAGATTTGTATGTGACGGAAATTGGTAGCTTTGTGTCGATTATATCTGACATTAATACATTCCGTGAAGAGAGACTTTGTGGGACTTTCTTTGGGACCACGTGCTGTGTGGTTGGCACAACCTTGCATTCTGTGCTGCCTTTTTTATTTATTTATTGATTTATTTTTAATTATTACATATTACACATATTTACTCATTATATATAATTGTGTTGTTTGTTTATAATGTATACATACTAATTATATATTTCTTCATATATGTATTAGTATCACTTTAAATTTAAATTAAATACGAATGCTGTTTTCGCTTCTGTGAGCCACTAAGGGGTCTAGTTGAAAACCAGCCCCTGGCGCCTGCCTGGCACATGCTGAACTAGATACCCATTTAGCGCAACTGTGGGGCATACACTTTAATCAAAATGTTGCTTCTTATTTCTCTGTTTAGTATGTTATTGTTTGTGATGTCTCATTTTGTCGCTAAATAAATGCTTTCTTTCTTTCTTCTTTCTTTCTTTCTTTCTTTCTTTCTTTTCTTGTAGTTAGTAGCCTACCTTGTGTCAGTGTTGTTCAAGCTGCCCCAGCCTCCAACTTGGCTTAACAACTGTCGTCTAAATACTACAACCCAAACCGACGATTTAACTTGCTCTCCAAAGCACAGAGATGCTTAGTTTAATACTACTATGCAGCCATCCGTCCATAGTCCGACCCTACCGAGCGTTGCTTAACCCATCACTTACCGACTAGTGAGTGCAACTGGCTATCAAAGACTCTTGCATTGTTCAATAAAAATAAATTCAACTCATCCGCATCCACTAATATTCATTCATTGGAGTGAAATGAAACGAAATAATCATCTATTCAAAACACACTAAAATTATTAGTTCTTTTTGAACGTCAACATTAGACAGCACCCATTAAGCCCACCCTTCACCGCTTCCTAGTGTTTTAGCTGAGGAGAAGAAACGGCGCAACAAACTCCCCAGCAACACGTTAGTCTGTCATATACAATATTTATAAATACATGTACACAAACACGGCACGGTTGGTGCAGTGGTTGATACAGTCGACTGCTGCGCTCCGGGTCGTGGGTTCGATTCCCGCACGGAACAAATATTTGTACGATCTGCAGGTAGTTGTTCCGGGTCTGGGTGTATTGTGTGTGGAATTCATGTCTGGAAACGCACCCACGACACAGGAGAAATCCTAGTGAGGGGCAACGATTTTTAAATAAAATAAAAAAATATATAAAACAAAACCAAAAACAAACAATTTAAAAATGATAAAGAAAAGAAAAGATCACTTATTGAAAATCTTGTTCAACCGGGGACATTTATATTTTGATTGTGATGAAGTTGTTTCTATTGTAATATCATAATATGATGAATTTTCTGGTTTTGTATAGTGAAAACATGTTGCTGCTTTAAATGAATGGAGATTATAAATCAGTTTCTTAATTTTATTTTTTCTGCAACCCAGTTTGCATTCTAGGTTATTTCAAAATTAGTTCGAAAGTTAAACCAAACGATAAAAAGACCCGCCGATAAATCAGTTCTTGTCAAACCACGCAATCCAGCCAGCTAGAAGTAAACTAGTAACCGGCACCATAACATTTATCGTGAACTAAAGTAGTAAACACAAGAGAAGTAATCAAAGGATCAACACTCGTGACCCTCCCAAAGATAGTGACGCTGGCTACAGTGAATCAAATCGGGAGCGAGTTTCTTGAATGAGCTACGGGACGTGCTACGAGTGGGCTACGTCATCGCTACGCGTCTTTATCGCGGCTGTACAGAGTAATCATTCTGCAATGCAGCAGTATTAATTACAATAATGAATGGCTCGTACTACAGAAAGGTTGGCGTAAAGGCAAAAAAATACTTTCTACGCTATGTGTCGGGTTCAATACCCGCACGGAACAAATGTTTGTATTATCTACAAATAATTGTATTTGCATGTCTGGATATGTATGTATATATGAAATTTATGTCTGCAAATTGTACCCTCTTTTGTCGTAAAGAGAAACTGATTAGTGGGAAAAATTAAAAAAGTGACACCATTGTGCGCTTACCAATCTTGGTGCCAAATATGATGGATTTTACCAACATTCTCCTAATATCCGGTAGCGTTTAGTGAACTTCTCCGAGTCTCGTTGGGATAGTTTGGATTATGCACAAATTTAAAACCATAGGATGGGCTGTACTGTAAGTTAGTATAATTAACAAGCTAAAATAGCAGTGGGTTGGCTAGGTCTGTCGCAGGATCAGCGGCCTTTGAAGCAAACGAGTCCTAGAGTGACGTCTGAGATTTATTCCACTTTTTCCAGCGTTTCGTACTCATTTGCGAAAAAATTTCTTACAAAGCTCATTTCTTCAATGCCAGTGCCATGATCAAAGCAAAGTTATTTAATCTATTAGCTATTTTATCGAATAGGCTCAAGTATAAACTCCCATGTCACCGATAATAAATTGGTGCTTGTTAAATCAGTGCGAAATATGGGAACACATTTCGTGTATGTATACATGTTCGCGGCATTGCAGGTCACAGTGGGGTCGCACCATAACCTACTGTGGCAAGAGCAGAATGCATTCGAAGAATTCAGTATTGGTGACATGGGAGTTTTTTAATCATCATTATCATCAGCCTATTTCGGCCCACTGCTGAACATATGCCTCTCTTAGCGTGCGCCACAACACCCGGTCATCAACCTTCTACATCCAGCTGGACCCAGAAACTTTCTTCAGGTCATCCGTCCATTTGGTCGGTGGGCGCCTCACGCTACGTT
Source organism: Diloba caeruleocephala (assembly GCA_947459985.1). Lineage (NCBI taxonomy): Eukaryota > Metazoa > Arthropoda > Insecta > Lepidoptera > Noctuidae > Diloba > Diloba caeruleocephala. The sequence continues at coordinate 830,036 of OX381616.1, read as the reverse complement.
TATCCATACGAGGTCTCCACTCTAGGACTCGCCTGCTCCATCGGCCATCGATACTTCGACAGACGTGACCAGCCCACTGCCACTTCAGCTTGCTAATTTGGTGTGATATGTCAATCATTTTGGTTCCAATCCGGATATCCCCATTTCGGGTTCTATCCTTTAGAAAAGTTTTTCTTTTCGAGCATAGCACGTTGAACAACTTTAAACTTTTGGACTAGTCCGACTGTTAGTGACTATCTCGGCTCCGTAGGTCATCACAAGTAGGATCAATCAATCAATCATTTCGGCCGAATGAAGTCCACTGCTGGACACAGGCCTCCCCCAAACCCTCCACAACAATGGCCGATATGGGTGTGTTATGGGTTCATTGGGGGGTTTTGCCATAATCGCCGCGTTTGGCAGGCGGGTTGGCGATCGTAGTTGAGTTGTTAATGTACTCGAAGGACGCTGCTGCCCATCCTCCGGCTAATCCCTTAGTCGACTTTTACGACACCCACGGGAGGAGATGGGGTGCTGGTGTTCTGAGCCGGCACCATACTTGTGATGTACGATGTACTAGTAGGATGCACTGGTTGATAAATTTCGTTTTCATACATTGCGGAATACAAGATGACGAGAAGGTCAGACGCAGCTTGCCAAACGCTGCTTAGCCTTAACGTATCCTTCTATCGGCTTCTCGGTCAAAGTTATGTCTACTCAACCGGAGCGTTTGTCCGAAGCAGACGGACTCGTCCACAACTTCGACCACCGTACCTTCGATTCTAATCGGCCTCGGCATAACATGTCTATTTGACAAGATCTTAGTTTTTTCCACGTTCATGCCAAGACCAGCACAACTTGAGGCTACGTTGAGACTATTCAGCATCCCGCTCAGCTCATCCATTGACTCTGCCAAAAATACGATATCGTCGGCGAATCGAAGGTGTGAGATCCTCCGTTAATTTTTTTGTTTTTTATCATTTCAAAGTGTTCCGGGGTAACATAAGTAATCCGGATGTACTGCAGTGGATAGGCTTGTGTGTACCCGATGGGTACATGCAACGGAGACGACGGCCGAGCTTGTTCGCGGTGCCGCGCGGTAGAACTAATTTGTTGGACAACACCTCTCTCACTCGATCAATGCACACACTTAATTTAGTTGCTAATAAATTAGATTTATTCTCATGTACACTGAGCGAGTTTGCAAGAGTAACATTACATACATTATATTATTTGTAACTTGGTACATAAGGTTATTACTATATTTTTTTTGTAACTCTTGATTGTTACCTATTTTATTCATTGTTATTTAAGTTAGTAACTACACTATCGTATTAGGATTTTCCTATAATGATAGCTATATGTGTTTAAATGTAAACAATAAATAAAAGTAAATAATATTTATGTTTATGCCCCGTCTATTCCAGTCCAGAGTTCTAAAGAGATCTTCCAACGCGGTTGTGAACAGTTTCGGGGATATAACACTCCCTTGTATCACTTGCCAATTCCTGACGCAGTTGTATAGGCTTCGTCTTGAGGTTCTGCATATGGTAGGTCATAGTAGCAGCATTATACAGATATCTCAACACTTTGATATAGCGCCAATCGATACCGCACCTCTGCAGAGAATCCAGTATTCATCAATCCATACATTTCGATGGAGTCGAAGGCTTTCTCGTAGTCCACAAAAGCCGTACACAGCGCTCGATTGTATTCTTCGGACTTTTCTACAATCTGCCGAACAGTATGGATGTGATCCATGGTGCTATAGCCTTTTCGAAATCCAGCCTGCTCCGGTTGGGCTTCATCAAATCTTCTAGCGAGACGGTTCGTGAGGGCTCTTGAAAATAGCTTGTACATGTGGCTCAGGAGTAAAATGGGTATGTAATTCTTGGGCAAAGTCCTATCTCCTTTCTTGAAAAACAGCACCACCACACTCCCGTTCCACGCCTCTGGTGTTGTACCGTGTTAGATGACGGAATTAAACAAGTACGCTAACTCTCTCAGCACGGGTTCTCTCCCAGCACTTAATAATTAGGTTGTATTTAGTAGTTATAGTTATTGACTAGGAAACCAACCCCGCCTTGGGAGTGCTGGTCACCTTCTCGAAAGTAAAGTAAGTAGCCGGATTCTCGGGTTACAATGTCCTCTCCCTCTCTTCGGATTTCTGACAGACCCAGAAACATGCCAGTTTATGTGACTAAAACTCTACTTTCAACTCTTTGAGGTAACGGTCCAGCCTTAGAGTGCGTCCATTATACGTCGCCAGATGTAGTCGACTGTGGTAGCCTGCCGACTCCTAGGGATTCTTAGCACCCACCGTAACCACGACCGCTACCGTAGTCGGGAATAGTGGATATACCGGGAACTGGGGGCCTATTTTACTGTGGCGCGTGCATAGAGGTTTGTGCCCGTAGTCACCTGGCTGAGCAGGCGGGCTGGTAATCACAGGGAGTGTCCGATCTCGCACCGATGTTGCTGCTGCCCGACGCTGGCCAGGGAATTTAAGACAGTCTGGTTTGAATGGTTACGCCGTCATTTATTTCAGTCGCAAGAGCCTCGTCCGTTAGTCAGGACGTACCACGGGCTAGTCAGGTTGATATTTGGGGCCGCGGATGTTGTTTTACCCCCTTACAACCCGGGAGTTTTTCACATGTGGCTAATTGATGAAATAGCCAACCGATCAAATAACCCATCGATTAAATAGGTCTTCGATTATTTGACCAAAATTGTTTTTCTAAAATAAGTACGGTTACGGTTCCCATCTCACTATACTTCCCAAATACAATAAAAATAAAGGTGTATGTACAAGTTTCCGCAGAAACTGTGAAGCGCTATTACCACACCTGCCGTTACCGATCTACTGAACAACTGTGATTCAGCAATTTGTATCCCGTACTACGGGAAAACGTGTTTATTTATCGGTTTGCAGTCGATTACTGTGTTTGTTCATTGTGACTACCGTGTCAGCAGTGTTAAAGCTAAAATGGAAACGAATATATCGGGTTAAATGGAAATGATTTATGATCGGTTTGTGTTGCGTGTAAGCAGTTTTGCGCTGCCGTATCTTTTAATGAGATGGGAATGTTTTATGTCTAGGGCGAGGAATAAAAACAGAGTGTTTTATCTGCTTTTAGAGGCATACCCTCGCCTTGCTTACGTGATAAACATAGCCAATGTATCTACCATAGACTTATCATAGGTTTTCCTGTAATCTACGAAGTACCTCGCGTATTTATTTGAAAATTTTAAGATCAGTTGTTTTGCAGAGAATAATACATTAAATCATGTCATCTCATCCTGTGGGTGTCGTAAAAGGCGACTATGGGATTAACCGGAGAATGGGCAGCAGCGTCCTTCGAGTACATTAACAACTCAACTGCGATCGCCAACCCGCCTGCCAAGCGTGGCGATTATGGCAAAACCCCCCAATGAGCACATAACACACCCATATCGGTCGTTGTGGTGGAGGGTTTGGGGGAGGCCTGTGTCCAGCAGTGGACTTCATTCGGCCGAAATGATTAAAAGAGAAACAAGTTGCGAAAAGTAAATCTGAATCATAGAAAGTAAACTACCCTGAGTGTTTAACCCTTAATTCGCTAGGGAACTGTAAATATAAAATAAAAATCTGCGAAAAAAAAGAACAAAAGAAATATTAATACATCAACATTTTAATCCTCAGTCAAGACAACTCCTTTGAAACGGAACAACATTTAACGGTTCCAAAGAAGAATGTTCCAACATAATATATAGTGGGGAGGCCCGTGTCCAGCAGTGGACTTCATTCAGCCGAAATGATGAATATATTAAAAATAATTGCACTGACATTAAAAACACTGACCATGAGTTTCTCCCTGCATTTCTTTTCAGAGGTTGTCATGTAGCGAAATGCCCTCCGTTGTTTCAGTATGAGGTGTATAAGTGTATGTTAGGACCTATTTACTGAATAAATGATTCAATTTTATTCTATCCAAAACAGTACTTGGAAAGCTACTTTATCCCACTCAAATTTCTTAAGCCTCACATGAACTTTAAATTTATTACCCATCCAATAGCCTTCCCGTGAGGACGAACATCATCACTACTATAACTACATCAACGAACGTCCATTACCGAATATGGGTAAATAAATACTCCTGCTTACAATAATGATGGAATACTATACCATCACTTCTTGCATTCGTTTACTATAGGCAAAAAAAACTTGAACCGAATGAAAGGTAAAGGAGGCTATATAAATACTTAGTCTAATAATTAATAGCAGATAATTGATATAAAGACAGAAGATCCACTTCATAGAATGCAAGATCATAAACTGACGGATAAAAAAATATCTAATACAATACAAGCCTGGAATGGTTTGACGCCATTTCGTTTCTATACTGCTACTGCAAACAAACAAGACATTAAGAGAGGATAATTCTGACACGAGACTTAACAAAAATATAGGCGGCTGTATGATCTTTTCTCTCTCTTGTAACTAAGCCGTAGTTTTATAACTGTAAACGCATTGCATAAAAAAAGCGTACTCATGATACAGGAAAAAGCCTAGACGAAGGAAGCGTTCATATTACTAAAACTAATCACAACATATGAATAAAAATATTAATAAAACAATCAACACTCATCCTATGGGTGTCGTAAAACTCGACTTAGGGATTGACCGGAGGATGGACAGCAGCGTCCTTCGAGTACATTAACAACTCAACTGCGGTCGCCAACCCGTCTGCCAAGCGTGGCAATTATGGCAAAACCCCCCAATGAGCACACAACACACCCATATCGGTCGTTGTCTGATCTGATCGTGATCTTTGGGGGAGGCCTGTGTCCACTAGTGGACTTAATTCGGCCGAAATGATAAAGCGCACTCAATTTTTTTTTCAGCTTACGATGGATATCTTCATTGGATTTCCAAATCCAAATTGTAAATTCTTTTAGTACATTGTTAGAAACAGGACTTGAAGCCTCCTACTTTGTGGTACTACGGCTGCATAAGTGTTGCTTAGAAGGGTCGTACTGATTGGTATGACAGTCAACTCTCTTTCTGTGTCTAAGTGAACAAACTGTCAAGACTGATAACTTAAGATCACATCTATGTAATGACGATGAATGAATCTTAGTTCTATATTAACATTATAGCAATCTAAGACGAAGTCTATCTCTTTGTCAATTTATTTATTTATTTGTTATTACATCCTCATCATTTCGGCCGAATGAAGTCCACTGCTGGACACATGCCTCCCCAAAGATCACCACAACGACCGATATGGGCGTGTTGTGTGCTCATTGGGGGGTTTTGTCATAATCGCCACGCTTGGCAGACGGGTTGGCGATCGCAGTTGAGTTGTTAATGTACTCGAAGGACGCTGCCGCCCATCCTCCGGCTCATGCCTTAGCCGACTTTAACGACACCCTTAGCATGAGATGGGGTGGTGGTATTCTGAGCCGGCACCACACGGTTACATCCTCAGGACTAACTAAACGGATGATTTCCTACGTTCCAAGCAAAAAAAAACAAAGTATTCACTGCAACAAATTCTTCGTCTCAATATGAACTTGCTATGAATTGGAAGTTTTTTATATAACTAAAGTCGCTCTAACGGCACTTAAACGAATAAGTGCATGTAAATATTTTATGTACATAATACATATTTTTCCCCATTTCCTGCCATGGTTGCCGTGTGGTGCCGGCTCAGAATACCACCACCCTATTTCCTCCCATGGCTGTCGTAAAAGTCGACTAAGGGATTAGCCGGAGGATGGGCAGCAGCGTCCTTCGAGTACATTAACAACTCAACTGCGATCGCCAACCCGTCTGCCAAGCGTGGCAATTATGGCAAAACCCCCCAATGAGCCCACAACACACCCATATCGGTCGTTGTGGTGATCTTTGGGGGAGGCCTGTGTCCAGCAGTGGACTTCATTCGGCCGAAATGATGAGGATGTAATAACAAATAAATAAATAAATTGACAAAGAGATAGACTTCGTCTTAGATTGCTATAATGTTAATATAGAACTAAGATTCATTCATCGTCATTACATAGATGTGATCTTAAGTTATCAGTCTTGACAGTTTGTTCACTTAGACACAGAAAGAGAGTTGACTGTCTGGGAGGCCTGTGTCCAGCAGTGGACTTCATTCAGCCGAAATGACATATTTTTATCTTCAGGTAAAAAATAATCTTTCATATTTCCTTTTACTAATAGATAATGACCTTAGAGCTAGACTTTGTGGTGAAACAGTTTAATACAAAATAGTTTACATTTATCGTTTCAGTTGATTGGATTAGAATAGAATAGAATATTCTTTATTGTACACCATTTTAAAAACAACTACTAGGAATAATATCATCATTTCGGCCGAATGAAGTCCACTGCTGGACACAGGCCTCCCCCAAAGATGTCCACAACGACCGATATGGATGTGTTGTGGGCTCATTGGGGGGTTTTGCCATAATCGCCACGCTTGGCAGACGGGTTGGCGATCGCAGTTGAGTTGTTAATGTACTCGAAGGACGCTGCTGCCCATCCTCCGGCTAATCCCTTAATCGACTTTTACGACACCCATGGGAGGAGATGGGGTGGTGGCATTCTGAGCCGGCACCACACGGCAATAATATAATGAGCAGTAATTGTACAATGGGCGGTCTTATCGCTATTACCGATTTCTTACAGACAACCTTTGGATGGATAAGAAAAAGATGGACAAAGACAAAGGGGTATTCCGTGGTGTACTTATTATATTAATATAATCAAATAATGAATCTATTAAATATAATACAAATAGGTATTTATTCCATAAATTACTTAAATATAAATAAATAAATATATTGCATATTGCACACATATACAACAATATACAATACTTTATACAATACATTATAAATAATCCATATATACATATAAACAACCATATACTATACTTTATCCAATACAATATAAATAATCCATAAGAATATTGGATACATACATAAACATAATAAATATATGGTAAATACACAATCAGAAGAAAGTACTATATTGGTAAATACAACAAACAATTAAACAGACAAGTAATATTCTTTTACTAGTTCTTTAAAAGTAACCAATGACTGGGCACGCTTGATTGACACAGGCAGTGCATTCCATAATCGGGCAGCCTGAACGGTGAAGGATTTATCACAAAATTTTGGATTACCATTAATACAAAACCAAACGGATGACAAAAAGTCGATCTGGATCCCAACACAATGGGAACCAGCTTAGCTGCCTACTAACGATGCTACAGTTACACGAAAGTTTGCTACATCACACCAAAGTGCCCATTGTTCCTGAAATTACCGGTACAACGACATAAAGCCACGAGTTTAGTACGTGCCTGTATTAAGTTCTACATGAGTACGGTTATGAAGACTTGGGGGAAACGTAGTGTTTTCATTTCGCTGTTTATTGTAGCTCTTGAGAAAGTTAATGTTTATATAATATAGTTAATAGGTAATGTATATGTTATACCACACTTTAGTGAAGTGCAGGTAGCTATGCAACATAGTAGGGGGCCGCGGGGGTCACGGGTGTGCAGATTGTGGAGTCTGCGTGCTCACACCGAGCGACCCCCAGGAAGACTGCGGTGCGCACGTGGTCACGTGCCGCCGTGTGTGCAGCACAGCGCACAGCGAGACTTGGGGGGATCCTTTACAATCCTCCCCAAGAAGGGCCTGGAGGTGACCTTTTCACAGTTACCGTCCCTCCGCAAGAAAGGATAACCGCTTTACAGTCATCCATTCCGTGATGTGCCTATGGCGTGGCACCAATGGGCGGCTCTAGTGTAATCTTACGAGAACCTAGAGCCCGTCTTCAGTGCCGAAAATGACCGCTCCAGTTTAGCCAGTAGGAGCCCTTCCCCGGGGCAAAGGAAGTTAATGTAGAATTTCCACTGGACATCAATAAAAATAAGGTAGTTATGCAACACGTTATTCTCAAAGAATTCATTAGAATTTCTCCTGTGTCATGGGTACAGTTTCTAGACATAAATCCCACATGCATAAACACCTATCGAAGTATATCGGAATACATCGCGTCTATTATTGTTATTTTTTATGTTAATTCAAAATATTTTTAATGTAGTTATTTCCTAACGTTTCGATTTCTTTTTTGTTTTTTTAACGTTGCCCCACACTAGGATTTCTCCTGTGTCATGGGTGCGTTTACAGACATCAATTCCACATATAATGCACCCAGACCCGGAACAACTATCTGCAGATCATACAAATATTTGTTCCGTGTGGGAATCGAACTCACGACCCGGAGCGCAGCAGTCGACTGTATCAGCCACTGCACCAACCGTGCCGTCTAATTTGCAGTGTTCGTGTTCGGAAGGAGGCGGGAGAGCGGACACCGGAGGAGACCACCTCTGATCCACGATGCGAAAAACCACGGGTGCTACCGGAGGGCGCTAAACAATCTCCGGCCACAAAGAAAAACGGAGTGCGGGCGACGAACTAAGACGTCCGTCGCCCGAACAGAAAAATGCCCGAGACGGCAGTGCGTGTTTTCTGCCTCTTTGAAGGTATGTGCGGCCAGCCAGGTCACACAGAGATGGTTCTGTCAAACAGTGACGGGCCCGTCAAACAGTCACGAACCGATACCTGCCGGGGGTGCGGTCTAATGCTGAAAGGCGAACATCCCACCCCCAGCCAAAGGTAAGTGGAAGGACACCGTGGGGTTTTAGCCGGTAAGAGTCTGGCATGCTCCTCCGCCCGTCCCAAGGTGGAGAAAGTATATGAGGATTTTCCAGGTCCAAAAAAAGGATGCAGCAAGTAACAGGCGTCGTACTGATTCTGAAAGTCATTTTATCCACCAGTTTTCCTAGGACAGTACACATGTCCACATCACAGACTTGTGGAGCGTCTATTCTTGAAACGTTTGGAAAAACAATGTATAATATCTACGGTCTACGGTTCTACGGTCCTATCTGAAAATCAGCGTTGCAACACTGTATTGTAGCATGTGCTGAGATAGGGTCTATTTTTGCTTTCGGTTTGTTTACCTTGTACAACTGTTTTCTGATTTCCTTATTTAATTGTTACTTTATTTTGTTTTGCGATACCAAAATAAAAATATTTTCTTTCTAATATATGCGTTAAAAGTTATTTATTATAATGAGCAATTATTTCTTTTTTTATATTCACAAGATCTAATTATTATGCTTGAACTGCATGTTTCCATGATTCACCACACTATTTAATAATGTCGATACAAATGAAATCTGATTAAAAAATCCTTGAAACTATCATTACGATCGTCACTCATCCGCCCTTAAAATGAACTTGGGCCTTTAAAATGAATTTTGACCTTTTTAACTAGTTTAATCAGTTATGAGAAACATAGCCATAATTATCGCAGAAGGGAAGGAAACCAAGTTCGCAGTACATTACCATAGAACACCTTTGTACCGTCATAAGATAAAACATTAAAATATGACTAATTGTCTAAAAACTGATGCACAAAATGAATCTACATTTTTCATTGACTATGGATTTATACTGTTTTGTTTTGAAATATGATTTATAATATTTTTTGACATTGTATTTAAACACATTTGTATTTTTGACATCTAATTAACATACATTTTTGACATACATTACATCTAATTATTGTTATCATTGTTGTGTATGTGTAACTAAAATCCATATATATGACAGACTAATATGTTGTTGGGGAGTTTGTTGCGCCGTTTCTTCTCCCCAGCTTAAACACTAGGAAGCGGTGAAGGGTGGGCTTATATGGGTGCTGTCTAATATTGACGTTCAAACAGAAACCATTTTTTTGGTCTATTTTGAATAAATGATCATTTCATTTCATCACATGGGAAACCTAAAATTTATTGTGGAATAGTTGGATACCATTTGTATGTGCTCTGCGTGGGCTGCCGAGCGGCGGATCTTGGTTGATCGGATTGGGCAAGATCTCTCTCTCCAGCAGTCGGTGGCTTTGCTGACAGAGCATGACAATTGGAGTGCTATGGTATTCTTCTGTGAGACCATCATGCTCCGACAGGAGACCGACTGCAGAGCGGAATCGAGACAGGGTTGATCCCGTCCAGAGAAGGAGGATACGGTGCCGGGGTAACAACCGCCCGGCACCCGTGTCCAACACGCCTAGGCCGCCTGTCGCTGTTACCTGACGGGGAGTCTCGGGGGTCGCTAACGCACGGATTGGGGGATCTGCGTGCACATACTGAGCAACCCCCGGGAACAAGGTGCACAAATTGTCAAGTTCCGCCGTGTGCGCAATATAGCACACAGTGAGGCTTCAGGAGGTCCTTTACAATCCCCCAAGATGTTCCTGGGTGTCGGCCTCTTTACATTCGCCTTCCCTCCGCTAGATGGGATCACCACTTTATAGACTGCGGGCCAAGGTGTGCCTAAAAACGTTATCTATCCAAATAACTCCAAGAACTCGAAAACAGAGCCACCTGCTCTAGATGGAGAGCTTTCGAGTTCTTGGAGTCCCTTTCGGTACTGAAGATGGCACTCCAGTGGTTTTAGCTGGTAGGAGGCCGTCATGCCCCTCTGGTTTTCCCAGGGGTGAAGAAAGTACATATAATAAATAAAAAAAGATGCAATTTGTATGGTATCCTTCTAGGGATAACTCTTCATATGGATTGAATCAGAGTAGTATATGCGTATGCATAATTGATTCCTTTTTTCTTTTTTTAGGCGGAGAAAATGCCTGACGCATACCACGCCATTCGGGGGGACTGGGTGGTCATGTGAGGTTCGCACCAACTAAAAACTCCGCCGTTTCACTTGCGTCCGCCTTTCGCTAATTCCTAAGCTAATTTATCTCAATTCAATGTATGCCATTCGCGTGAACTTCAGAAAATGTGATCTTTCTATGAAAAATATTCATAAGCAAGCGTGAGGACAAATAGTTGAGGAAGAAGTACATAATTTAACTCTCAGAAGGACGTTTCTGCTCATTCCCTTCTGGATAAAATAGGCTCCCCTTAGGCTAGGTTATCACATAATGTTAATATACGTAGTAACGGGTCTCAACCCTAATATAATTTATAATTACACTGAGAATCAACAACTACCTAGCTTTCCTGCCAGATGAAACATAAACAAAGATTATATGGTCAGAGCAAATTGAATTAAATATTAGGAGTTTTGCCAGTAACTGGTATTAATTGCTTAATAACCCGGGGTCGGTTCCAGCCTTAATCCGGGGCCATTATTTTTATTTATCGCCTCCCCTTACTCACTACGGTCACTGTATCGCTAATTTTCTCAGGACCCACAATAGTTTTGGACGCTTCACATTAAATTTTGCTTCGAAGTTGGCAAGTTCTTGTTTTATTTAGTGACTAAAATCTTGTTGAATTGTCGAATTTGCAATTCTGTTATAATTATCTTCAGTCCCGCTTCTGATTTATGAGGGCTGTCTGACTTTCGAAACCTGTTTTTGTCCTAAGCTGGTCTTATTTATTACCTCGATAGAAGTTTTGATGTAGGCAATTTATATACAATTAGGATTAAGACTATCTATGTATTGTACAATCTGTATTGTGCTTACATTTTTTGCACTGAAAGAAGTGTATACAATGGACCAATTTAGGCCCCAAAACACAATTCACACTGACCAGCAAATAATAAAAATCCCCATTTTTTTATTGTTTACATTGTATCCCTACTAACTATGAGGGGTAAACACACTCGTCTAAGGATAAAAGTTCTTTGTTAAGTAGGTAATGCCGGGCATTAGACTATGTTGCGAGCTTTTGTTTTGTAATGCCTTTGTTGCATGAGGGAAATATCAGTGCTAATGAATGTGTGCTGTGCAGGTACTACATTTTCTTAATGCCCATAAAACGGTACAATGAGTTTTCATGTTCAGCTTCCGTGATGTTGAGTGCAATTCTGATCAATCATTCAAATCGCCATATTGTATATACGACTATATACAATATGGCGATGTTATCATAGTCGTACCATACATAATTCATCATCATCATCATACTGTGGGCAACTTGCCGGTACTCATGACGCTTGGTATGCTGGTGGGTAAGCTAAGCGGGAAGACAGTGGCGCGCACGTAGTCACGTGCCGCCGTGTGCGCAGCACAGCTTAAAGCGAGGCTTGGGGGGATTCTTTACAATCCTCCCCGAGAAGTGCCTGGGGGGTGACCTTTTTACAGTCGCCTTCGTGCCTTCCCGCGTGGCTCTAGATGGAGATTATTCGAGATCTTGGAATCTTCCTTCGGTGCCGAAGATGACCACTCCGGTGGTTTTAGCCGGAAGGAGTCCGGGTATATAGCATATAGCGGAGGAATTGAGTATTTCCAGCGGATCAATAATGTCCCAGACATACTATTAGAAAATATTGTTATTCACCTTTTTCGTTTTGAGAGTGTATCTTCTGAGTTATTAGAGTTCGGATCAATTTTTTTTTTTTTTCAACGAGAGATGATTTATTTGAACTTTAGAACGCTCAATACTGCACAGTGCTGGTACCGGAGAAAATGAAATGTTTATCAACAATTACTTAAATTAACATTGCCCAAGTGGGGCCTTGATACAGTCAGACGGCGTCGTGACTACAAAGGAGATGGCGGGACGAGCTGGATAAATTAATGCATGAATGGTTCACACCAGCTCTTTACCTAACCTTCGAAAATCATGGGGCGAGGACTTTGCCCAACAGTGGGATGATATATTTCTCTTTTTAGCATTTTTCCTGTCATGGGTATTCACGATATAGGACTTTAATTCAGAACATTAATTTGGTAGCACATGACGTGTTCCTATGAACTTTGGTGTAGGTATATCTTTATGAAGAGTAAGGTGAACGTGTATCTGGCGCACTTGGCAAGTGGCGTCACCGCCTGTGGATGCAGTTTGCGACAAAGCGCATTTTCGAAGCCGACCTGCTGCGCTTCGGAGCCTGGCTCAGAAGGAGAGAGCGGATCACATACCACCTTTTTTTTATTGGTACTCAGTGGAAATTCTTCATGAACTTCCTTCGGCCCGGGGAAGGGCAAAGGGGTATGTATTTTTTTTTTTTTTTTTTGTTTTTTTTTGTTTTTTTTTGTTTTTTTTTTGTTTTTTTGTTTTTTTTTTTTTTTTTTTTTTTTTGTTTTTTTTTTTGGTGGCAACACTATCAGCTGGTTGTAAAAAAAGGCTCTTTTATATCTTATTTAAAAAATATATAATTACAGTGGATCATCATCATCATCATTTCGGCCGAATGAAGTCCACTGCTGGACATAGGCCTCACCCAAAGATCACCACAACCACCGATATGGATGTGTTGTGGGCTCATTGGGGGGTTTTGCCATAATCGCCACGCTTGGCAGGCGGGTTGGCGATCGCAGTTGAGTTGTTAATATACTCGAAGGACGCTGCTGCCCATCCTCCGGCTAATCCCTTAGTCGACTTTTACGTCACCCATGGGAGGAGATGGGGTGGTGGCATTCTGAGCCGGCACCACACGGCAAGCCGGCACCACACGGCACAGTGGATATTATGTATTAAATTCATTAATTATAGTTAAGACTAATGTTTATATAATGTACTCAGTGTTTTTGCGGTGTATTTGACGAAAGATCTTTGTTTAATCAAGAAAACTCAACAGCTTGTACCGGCTGTCAACCGACGGATTTGAAATCTATAATCCCGGGGAGTATTTTGTTTTATTTATAATTTAATTGAGTGTACTTATTTAATATTGTTTATATATTAATATTTCTGCAAAGTTACACTACCAGTCATCCCAGTACTGCTCAGGATCCTGAGCTTCGTCCATCACACACTGGCACGGTTTAGATCTCCTTTTGCTTGACATACAAATTAGTGGAAGCAAAATCGACGATCAAAACATTAGCTACAGACATAACTTAACACTGCAAAGTTTACACCACAAAATCTTACATATGTATAGCAGAATATTTCCATGTATTCATTTTAATGTTGATCTTGTATGTTATTGTTTTTTCTACCTTAAAGTCCTTATTATTTCATAGCATTAAAAATCTCTTGACATAATATTAAATAATGAGCAGTTGTTCAAGCTTCGACCATTAGGCGATTACGTTCCGTGAAATAGTAACTTTAATTTTACTACGCACTTATTTTTAACTTGGAACACTTGCGTCGATTACCGGATCCGGTCGCCAATCTAATTTTATATAACATTCGCAAGCAATCCAACAACCCACATTTTTTCATGTAAAGCAATTAGTCGGATAAACGCCTCAATTTATTAAGTACATCAGTTTTTCATTTAATACATCTCCACCTCGCACCTACGCCGCTGCTCCAACATACTTCGTGGTCCTTCGAGCCAAATAATACGCAAAACGAGAAGACCTGCGGACTTCGCATCAGCGGTAGCGGCCATTGGGAAAAAGCGCATTTTGGTACGGCCAGCCACCCTTCCTAAACACCCTATTACGCTTCATTTGTGTGACACCGTGCTTTATTTTACATTCCAGTGTGTTTGGTGCTTGACTTTGTTACGCTTGGTTTGTGGAATCAGCTTTGCCTCAGCTAGCATTAGCTGACCCCACAGATCTGATCAACCGTAAGTACCTGCTCTTGCTTTTCACCACCTACCAAAAATGACAAAAAGCCGTGATACTTCTCCGTATAGGTTAGTTGGTAATAACGACAGCGACACGGATTTGCTTAAAGACTTTGTCAAGTCACGCGGTATTATAAAAGGTAGGTTAACGAAATTAGCTAATTATATCAGCAACATTCAAAATGAACAGTTATCTGCTCAAAAACGTGTCGATTTGAAGTTACGCATACAAGGGGCTGCGAGATTATTCACCGAATTCAGCGAACTTCAAACAAATATCGAAAAAACCGTCCGTGACTGTGATTTAGAGATGCAGTTATCTCAACGCGAAATGTTTGAGGACGGTTATTACGGTGCACTGGCTCGAGCTGAATGTTTGCTTAACTCTGCAGAAACCTCTGATAGTTCTAGTAGCAAGTTAAAATCATTAAAATTACCCACAATAACTATGCCTACCTTTGACGGTTCGTATGAGCATTGGATTGAGTTTAGGGACACATTTTCATCCCTTGTCCATAATTCTAAAGAAATCGGTGCTATCCAGAAATTCCACTACCTTAAATCGTCACTAAAGGGGAGCGCAGAGTTAATTATCGAGGCATTAGAATTTTCCGAAATTAACTATTCTGTGGCATGGGAACTGCTTCTCAATCGATTTAATAACAATAGGCTATTGGTACATAACCATGTCAAGGCACTATTTACATTGCAAAAACTGTCGAAAGAGTCACCGCAACTTGTTAGGAAGCTTATAGACACAATACTAAAAAACATACGCGCCTTAAAAATCCTAGGAGAGCCTACCGATAGCTGGAACACATTAATAATTTATATTATAACCTCAAAGTTAGACGAGACGACTGATCGTGAGTGGGAGCAATTTAAAAGCACTACACAAAAATATGACGACTCCAAACCATCTTTAAAAGATCTACTTAAGTTTTTAAATGATAGGGCGGATATGTTGGAGACACTACAAGTTTCACATTCACTCAATAAAGTTAATTATCATGATAATAAAAAATCATATGCGATATCACATAACCATAACAGAGTGCAATGTAATATGTCCACCGATAACAAGCCACAAGATCGTCAAACTTCCTTTAAAAAACATTGTTTAATGTGTAAGGCAGGTTTCCATCCATTGTACACATGCCACAAGTTTATTAACTCCAGTCTTGATATTAAATTGCAATTTATAGCCACTAACAAACTGTGTGAAAACTGTTTACGCTATGGACATACTTTAGAAACTTGCAGGTTTGGAACGTGCCGTAAATGCGACAAAAAACATAATACGTTAATTCATACCGATGCTTCTAATACTAATGACAATCAAACTGTTTCATTGCACTCGATCAACAGACGTGACCTTGTATTCACCGGCCAGGCGTCCCCCGCCCCTTGCGTTATCCCCGCGGACGCCTGCTCAGTAAATTATCCTTACATTCCGGTAAACAGTGCACACTTAGATGATTCATTAAGCGTTCAATCTATGTATGTACGGCCTGTGTTATTGTCTACTGCTATGGTTGAGATAGCCGACAAACAAAATAACTATCACGTAGCACGCGCGCTCCTCGATAGCGGTAGTCAACATTGTTTTATTTCGAAGTGTTTATGTGAAGTTTTAGATGTTAGTTTAATACAGTCCACTTTCGAAATTCGAGGGGTTGGTAATTCAGTAACACATACTACGCAAATGTGTGATATTAACCTTAAATCTCAAATCGATAATTATTCTACGCGTATTAGATGTTTTGTACTGCCTAACATTACATCAACTTTACCAGCCGTGTGTGAACAGAGTGCACCGTTCAGCATTCCTGATAACATACATTTGGCTGATCCTAAGTATTATGAATCCCGAAATATTGATATCTTATTAGGCGCAGATATATTTTGGGAATTATTATGCGAAGGTAAAATGAGGTTACCTAATGGACCTTTTTTACAAAACACAAAGTTAGGTTGGATTGTTTCCGGTCCCATTAACTTTAATTGTATGCACAACAATAGGTATACACAATGCAATTTTAGTCAATCTATTGAAGCGCAACTAAGACGCTTCTGGGAGCTAGAGGAATTGCCGAGGATTGCCGACACACGCACTGACGAGGAGCATGCATGCGAGAATCATTTCATGCAAACTACGATGCGCAATAGCGATGGAAGATTCTGTGTTCAATTACCGCTTAAAGAATCGCCTGATAATTTAGGTGAAACATATCCTCAGGCTGAACGTCGTTTTATGGCATTAGAGAAGCGATTACAAAATAATCTTAGTTATAAGAAATTATACAGTGATTTTATCCATGAGTATTTGGAGCTAGGTCACATGTCACGTATATCTTTCTACGATACCCCACACTATTTCATGCCGCATCACGCTGTGTTCCGTGAACATAGCACCACCACAAAGCTCAGAGTTGTATTCGATGCCAGTGCAGTATCCAGCACGGGCAAGTCACTAAATGACCTTCAGCTTGTAGGACCACCTCTGCAGAGTGATTTATTTGATATTTTATTACGCTTTAGGAAATATAGGTACACGGCATGTGCCGATATTGAGAAAATGTACCGTCAATGTGAACTAAACAAATCACAACGTAACCTGCAATTGATCGTCTGGCGCGATAATCCATCTGAACCTTTAAGTATTTATCGTCTCAACACGGTAACCTACGGGACTGCTTCAGCACCATTTCTAAGTGTTAGGTGTCTCAAACAACTGGCGCTTGACTGTACTGATCCAAAGGTACAACAGATAATAAACTATGACTTTTTCGTCGACGATTTGGCAACGGGGTCAGATAATAAGCACGAATTGTTAAAATTATGCGAAAAAACAGCACAAACATTAAAGTCTGGTTGTTTCACGTTAAGAAAATGGATTTTCAATTTCGAATGCGATCAATCATCAACTGCATTTAGCAACTCAAAGGAGTTAACGTTAGGCGAGAACTCCGAGTGCAAAATGTTGGGCTTAGGTTGGCATAACGTGTCTGATGAATTTTATTTTAATACACAATTCAAAGGTGATATTTCTCATATCACGAAACGTACAATTTTATCGCATGTATCTCAAATCTTTGACCCATTAGGGTTACTTAGTCCTACCATAATAATCGCTAAGGTTTTGTTACAAAGATTATGGTTATTACAACTGGAATGGGACGATGAGGTGCCACGTGATGTCTTACGAGCGTGGAATAAATTCGTAACCGGTTTGTCTGCGCTTAATACTATTCATGTACCGCGTCATGTTATTGATATTGATCCTATACGTGTAGAGTTGCACATTTTTTCTGATGCGTCACAAACTGCGTACGGTGCTTGCATTTACGTTCGCACTATAACTACCAATTCATCTGCAATGGTAAGATTATTATGTTCGAAAGGTAAGGTCGCGCCTTTAAAGCCCGTTAGTATTCCAAGGCTAGAATTATGCGGTGCTTTACTTGGTGCTAGATTATACGACCGGGTACGTACATCAATTCATCGTTCCTTCAACAGCGTTATGTTTTGGACCGATTCGACAATTGTCTTAGGATGGTTACACATGCCTCCTAATTTATTAAAGCCGTTTGTTCAAAATAGGGCAGCGGAAATTCACGAGTTGACGAAGGAAGTGCCGTGGCGTCACATAAGCGGGAAGGAGAATCCAGCTGACATGGTTTCGCGTGGTGTTGGACTGGATGATTTATCTTGTTCTTCTTTATGGTGGGAAGGCCCGGCGTTCCTTCGGGATTCGAGTTTCAGTTGTGCCGACGTTCCTTTAGCGTCTTTTATGGAGCGCGAAGAACTACCCGAAATAAAGACGGGTGTGTCACATGCCTTATTATCCAAAAGGATATCTGAGTGTTCGTTATTTCCGTTTGACAGATTCTCTCAATTCAACCGCATGAGACGTGCTGTCGCATATGTACATCGCTTTATTCACAATTCGCGGAATAAAGAATCTGCACGATCTGGCGTTCTCACTGTAGAAGAATTGAGAGAGGCTGACATGACTTTAGCTAGACTGTCTCAACTAGAATCATTTGCAGAAGAGTTCATGTCCTTAACAAGCACCGGCACATTAGGTAATAAACATAGTCTATTAAATTTAAATTTGTTTATTGATGACAACAAAATTATGCGTGTAGGTGGCCGTATTGATAATTCGGTGAATTTCACGTTTGACAAAAAACATCCAATTTTAGTTTCAGCAAAA
The DNA here is from genome assembly GCA_947459985.1 of Diloba caeruleocephala. Lineage (NCBI taxonomy): Eukaryota > Metazoa > Arthropoda > Insecta > Lepidoptera > Noctuidae > Diloba > Diloba caeruleocephala. Next base: position 811,276 of record OX381616.1, on the reverse strand, counting down.
CACCATTTTGTATTATTACTTTTTCGTCATGAGCATAAACAGTTGCTACATGCAGGTCCACAGGCGCTCTTATCTAACTTGCGCGAGACGTGGTGGCCTATAGGCGGTAGGAACCTTGCGAGAAGAGTGGTGCACAATTGTGTTATTTGTAGTCGATTGAGAGGCAAAACCCTCACTCCCATAATGGGGAATTTACCTAAGGAGCGTATAACTCCTAGTTTCCCTTTCTTGCGATGTGGGGTGGATTACGCTGGGCCAATGCTCATATTAAACCGGAAGGGTAAGGGTTCTAGGCTTATCAAAGGCTACATTTGCCTATTTATTTGTTTTGTAACTCGCGCTGTTCATCTAGAACTTGTAAGTGATCTTACAACGGATGCATATTTACTAGCTATAAATCGATTCATTTCCAGGCGTGGTAAACCCTGTGAAATATTTTCTGACAATGGTAGGAATTTTGTAGGCCTAATGAATGATTTTGCTAAATTTTTATCTAACTGTTCACAACATATAATAGAATACGCTACTAGTCAAAATATTAAATTTACATTCATGCCTCCGTATGCGCCTCATTTTGGTGGATTGTGGGAAGCGGGGGTGAGGTCCTGCAAGTATCACTTGCGACGTGTTATAGGGAATGCGCACCTAACATACGAGGAGTTCAGCACGGTGCTATCCCAAGTGGAAGCCGTCCTGAATTCCCGTCCTTTGAGTCCTCTTTCCACAGATCCTCATGATTTCACTCCGCTAAGTCCAGCTCATTTTTTGGTTGGCCGACCGCTCACTGCGCCTGTCTGCTATGATGTTACTGAGATACCGGCTAGCCGACTCACACGCTACCAACGAGTTGAACAAATTCGACAGCATTTTTGGTCACGATGGGCGAAGGAATATGTCTCCGAACTACAGACCAGGACCAAATGGAAAAAGGACTCGACCCATTTGCAACGCGACATGCTTGTCGTCATCAAGAATGATCATCAGCCGCCGCTGAAGTGGCACCTTGGACGAGTGATCGGTATTGTTCCTGGGAAGGATGGCGTCACTAGGGTGGCTGACATTCGGACATCATCGGGCGTTGTGAGACGCGCATTCACCAAGATTTGTCCCCTACTCGACAATTGAGGTTCCAGAGCAACGCATTATCTACATTAAAAGCTGGTGCTTTCAAGGCCGGGGGCATGTTCAAGCTTCGACCATTAGGCGATTACGTTCCGTGAAATAGTAACTTTAATTTTACTACGCACTTATTTTTAACTTGGAACACTTGCGTCGATTACCGGATCCGGTCGCCAATCTAATTTTATATAACATTCGCAAGCAATCCAACAACCCACATTTTTTCATGTAAAGCAATTAGTCGGATAAACGCCTCAATTTATTAAGTACATCAGTTTTTCATTTAATACATCTCCACCTCGCACCTACGCCGCTGCTCCAACAGCAGTAATACCAAGAGTAATTAATACTATATACTTTCAAAATCCATATTATTCACTTCTTGTATACTATTGTCTTTGCGATTAACATTTCACTTTTTTCACTCTTTCACATTATCTCACTCTATCCTTGTTTTTTCTTGCTATTGAGCTGTCTATTTTTCACATTCTAGTTGACTTTAAGAACTGGTGAAAATGATGACACGAAGTGCAATTGCCAGAGATATGGAGATCAAACTAAGAGCCACCCTTAAGGAACTAGAATCTTCAAAACACCTGTGCCAACAACTACTACAGGAAAGAGATGATAGTGAAGTGGAAGTTAAGAACATAATTGACAAGAATACCTTCCTCAAGAATGAGCTTGCTGAGCTTCACATACAGCATATGGACTTACTCGACCAACACAATCAACTACAACAATCAGTGTCTTCATTTCAACAGTGCAGTAACACACATGAAATGGCCTTACAGCGTATATCTAAACTCGAACAGGAGTTATGCAATGCTCATAAGGCCATTTCTGTCTGTGAGATGGTAAAATCTAGTGAAGAAACTGTGGACACCCATATTCTGTACAACAAATTGTTAGGGAGTAGGTCTGATGTGCTTTACAAGCCAGCAGTTACGATAGATTTGACTGGTGACGATACCATAACCACATCTCCTTTAATAATGAGTCACAATAAGTTAAAAAAGTATATAAATATTAAAAAGTTCATTAAAAGGTCAAAGCTAGCTTTAAAAAAACAAACGCTTTTAAAATTAAATATTTGCCTTAGAAAAGAACGCATGAACTTATTAATTAAATTAAATACATGTACATCTGAATTGGAAAACAGTAGGGCAATGTATGAAATTGATGTTGAGCGCCTTCAGGAAGAGCTACTTCACAGGGAAACTACATTAACTGATATTTTCAATAAATATGAGTCTGCTCAACAAGAACTCAGTGAGCGCATGCTTGAGGCTGGTGAGCTGGTGGACTTGGTCAGATATAATGCTGAGAGATATGAGTCTTTGACCAACAATCTCGCTTGCAGCTGTACATTTCACCCACCACCTCAGGAGCCTCTGCCTCTGCCCTCACCTGTGATGGCTCAACCAGTGCGAAGCGGCACCATCATCAAGCAAAATAAAACTTTAATATTTACTGATCAGTTAGGGTCAGGTTTTGGGTCTTTGTTGCAGAATTGTCTGGGTCATAGTGTACTAAATTATTGTTTTCATAACTTACACTTCAGTAAAATAGTTACAAATATTATAAATAGAACAACTGAGGAGGATAGTTGTGTAGTCCTATTGTTAGGTAATAGTTTGGGTGTAAATAAAAAGGACATTGTGGATGGTATAGACACCTTATTGAAATTAAATATAGGGAGGCTAATTTTATGTGCCTTTCCATATTCAAACTGTCTATCAGAGAGTGATAATCGTTATATATTTAGATTAAACAACATTATTCATATGTTGACATGTCGTTATAGTGACAAATTATTGTATTTTGACACTAATAAGTTTATTAGTGGATTTAAATTGACTCGGGAAGCTATGTTTCTTCCCAAGAAAAGCAAAAGCCTGATTGCTACATTGATAGCTTATAATATTAACGTTGTTATAACTGATATAACAAAATGTAGGATAAGGGACAAATCAGTATTGTCTAATTGTATTGGTAATACTGGCGATCGAACGAAGGGGTACACATCTTTTGATGCTGCAGCTTCTGGTGCCCACACCAGAAATATGGAGTATTCTCCTCATATAGTGGGGCATACAAGGAGTATCACCTTACTGTCTGGTGATGGCACTGGTACTGCAGAAATTACTCCAGATTGTAATTTAAACTAATTAATAAGACAAAAGAAGATATGCCTATCAATGATAATAAACTTATATTAAATATTTCTAAAAACATATCTTCTGGCAAATCTTTGTGTACAAATAGGGAGGGGGTTAATACTTTGAAATTTCTACATCAAAATATTCAAGGTTACTCTTCTAAAATATTAGAAGTAGAGCTTTTTTTGGAAAAAAGTGAATATGACATAGTTTGTATTACAGAGCATTGGTTAAAAGATTACCAAATGCTAATTAATTATGAAAATTATTGTGTGGCTAGTAGTTTCAGCCGAAAGTCCATGCTGCATGGGGGTTCATTAATATTAATTAAAAACTCCATAAAATCCAAAGAACGAAAAGACATAGTTGGATTGTCGGTTGAACATAGCATTGAAATGTCTTGTGTTGAGCTGGATAAGCATGTTATAGTTTGCGTTTATAGACCTCCACACAGCCAAAATTTGACAACATTTGGATCTGTAATGGAGGATGTATTAAAATCAGTAACTGTTAAAAATAAATATGTAATAGTCTGTGGTGACTTTAACATTAATATACTAGAAAATAATTTGATTAGTAACAATTTACTGTGTCTTTTTAAATCATTTAATTTGATCAATATATTCTTAGAGCCAACTCGTATAACGTCTACTTCTGCTACTTGCATTGATAATGTTTTCTGCAACTGTGATTATTCACACGAAGCCATTATAAATTGCTTGCCATCTGATCACAGTGGGCAAACCGTCACCTTTAATACCAGTAAATCACCAAATAAAATGCAGATTAAATTTAGGCAAATCACAATGGGTAAATTGGAATATTATAATAAATCATTAATTAGTAAACTCGCTGTTCAGAACAATTATAAAAAAAACGCTGATAAACTTTATTCGGACTTTTTTTCTATTATAAAAACAGAATTTGATAAAGTATTTAAATTAAAAGTAAAACAGTTTAATTTTAAATTTCAGTTCAGTGATTGGGCGACGACTGGTATACGCAAAAGTAGGGACCGTTTATTTGAATTGTATGGGTTAAAAAAATATATTAAAACTGAAGATTTCATTAAGTATGTAAATAATTTTTCAAAGATTTTTAGGAAAGTTTGTCAGGTCGCGAAAGGTAATCATATAAGTGATAAAATAAAGTATGCTGATGATAAAATTAAAGCAACCTGGAAAATCATTAACAATGAGACTAATAAATCTAAATCGAACAGAAATTGTTACACAATTCAAACGGCACGTGGTCTTGTATGTAAAGACATTGAAGTAGCTCAGGAATTTGAGGCGTTTTTTACTAAGATTCCCAAAATAACAACTGCATTTTTAAACTCTTCACCCTTGCATTCTCTTGCCTTACTGAAACGGAATGTAGTGGCCTGTACTGTAGATTTTACATTCACGCATATAATGCCCCAGGCTATTACAAAAGCTTTTAAAGAAATAAAAATCAAATCAACTGAAGACTTGTGGGGATTATCGGTAAAAGTATGTAAAGGTATAATTAACACTATAGCACCCTACTTAGCAGTAATATTTAACAGGTGCGTTGACCAGGGTACTTTTCCGGATTTAATGAAATATAGCAAAGTGATACCTTTGTTTAAATCCGGTAACATTCAAGATCCTGGAAATTTTAGACCGGTATCCGTTCTGCCTGTATTTAGCAAAGTATTTGAAAAAATTATGTTAAATCAAATGCTATTGCATTTTAATGTTAACAAGCTTTTTCACGACAAGCAATACGGCTTCACCAAAGGGCGTAATACAACTGACGCAGGTATCTCATTGATCAAGCAAATCTTCGATGCTTGGGAAGGGTCTCAGGATGCGATTGGTATCTTCTGTGACCTTTCAAAGGCATTTGATTGTGTAGATCACGAGACTCTTCTGCTGAAACTAGAGTATTATGGGATTAGGCAAAAGTCTTTAAAAATCTTAAAATCCTATTTGCAAAACAGGCAACAAAAAGTTCAGATAAATGGGGTTAATTCATCTGGCTCTGAAGTGATAATGGGTGTGCCCCAGGGTTCGATACTAGGTCCTTTCTTATTTCTGGTGTACATTAATGACTTGCCTTATGTGATTCAGGATCCATCCAGGATGGTGTTATTTGCTGATGATACTTCTTTGATTTTTAAAATTGATAGACGTTTACCAAATCTTGACGATGTAAATAACGCTCTTCTTAAGGTCCATGAATGGTTCACAGTTAATAATTTAGTATTAAATGGGCAGAAAACTAAATGCATAAAGTTTACTTTGCCAAATGTAGTAAGTAGGGATTGCGATATCATAATAGATAGCGAGAAACTTGAATTTGTCGATCAAACAGTTTTCTTAGGAATCACGCTTGATTCAAAACTTCAATGGGGTCCCCATATTACATCTCTAGCAGGACGGTTGAGTTCGGCTGCTTATGCTGTGAGAAAAATCAGACACCTTACAGATGTAGCTACTGCAAGACTGGTTTACTTTAGCTACTTTCATAGCATAATGTCCTATGGTATTTTACTTTGGGGTCGGGCTGCCAATATAGAATCAATTTTTATATTGCAGAAGAGAGCTATCAAGGCTATTTACAACCTTGGTAGTCGTGATTCCTTGAGAGAACTGTTTAAAAACATTAACATAATGACAGTGCCTTGTCAGTATATCTATGAAAATATCATGTACGTTAGGAAGAACATTCATCTTTTTACAAAAAAATGTGATCGGCATAACTATAATACAAGATATAAATCTAAACTAGTACAGCCAAAATTTCGCTTAGCTAAAGTCCATACTTCTTTTATGGGTTATAGTATAAAATTTTATAATAAAATACCGGAGACCGTGCTGCAATTACCGCAAAATAAATTTAAAATATTTGTAAAAAATACTCTGTGCAAACAAGCATATTATACGTTAGAGGATTACCTTAGAGATATAAATGTTTGGCAGAGTGCTTGTCCAGCTCCGCAAGACCACTATAAGAAATGATTCAAATTTTTTATTTTTTACTTATTGACATGCCATCTTGTTGTTGCATGTTTTGTGACATCAATTTATTCAGATTTACTTTTCTGACATTTCAATTATTATTTTTTGACATGACATTATTATTATTAATTATTTACACCTGAATTTATTATTGTATAATTTTTCTATATTCAACTGGTTTATGATTTGATATTGACACTTTTAAAAGGTTTAAGAGGTTAGACTTTACTATGTTTAATGTAGGAACATTGTCTTTATATAACCTGAATTTTCGAGAACATTGTACACATAAATATTGTAACATGATTTTAAAAGAGTAACCATGGAGTTTCTTGCCCGTTCTTCTCCATAGGAAATCTACATCTTGGAACGTGGCAACTTAAGTCTTGACGATTCATAAGTGCTATTAATGGTTTAAATGAATAAAAATCTTTTTTATCTTATCTTTATCTATGCCGGACTCCTACCGACTAAAACTACTGGAGCGGTCATCTTCGGCACCTAAGGGAGGCTCCAGGTCCTCGTATGATCACACTAGAGCCGCCCACTGGTGCCACGCCTATAGGCACATCTCTGAGAAGGTGACTGTAAAGAGGTCACCCCCCTGGGTGATTATAAAGTATCCCCCAAAGCTTCACTTACCGTAACAACTATGTTGAAAGCTGGCGGTTAAGCAGATAGTCCGGCTTTTAGATATACATCTATAACCACTTACCCACTTTTCTTTAAATAACAGGAAATAAGTAAATAAAACTAGCTATTGACATGACCTCAGTTTATTATTACCTCCTTTTAAAATTAATATACCTCTGTTCAATTATTTAAAAACTTTTTAACAAAATAAAATATTGAATTCAAAATTCTATACGTTATTAAAACCACTAAAAAGAAAACAAAACTTTATTTATGAAGTCGGGCGGGGCCAAAAGCTTTATTTGTTTCTTTTAGTGTAAATAAATGTAAGAACTTATTCCAAGTGGGTATCCGTATCAACACTAAAAATATGTCTAAGAATCGCAACTATTACGACATCATCTAGGTAAGCGCAGTCAAATTAAACCAATTTATTGAAGCTGGATAAAAAACTACTTAATCAAATGTAATGAAATTTATATGGGACCAATTTGAAAGCATTCTGCAGTAAAAATCGTTTAATCGCTCAAATCGGTCTACAAATCTCGGAGGAATCGGTGTACATACATAAAAAGAAAAAAAAAAAGATACATATCGAATTGAGAACCTTTTTGAACTCTGTAAAAATAGCACACTTTTAAAATAAATAGTTCTACAGGGTACGCACAAAGTGTGGTTCAGGGTTGAAAATATTGCTTTCTTCATAATTGAAACAGCTCAATAATTAGGCAACGTTAAAAAAACAAAAACAAAATAGAGTGCTAAAATGTTAAACAAGGAATCTAATTCATTTGTTTCAGCAGGGGATCAAACCGACGACGTTTACATTATAACAATCGAGTCGTAATGTTGAGTTGAGTTTAAGCTCCTTCAACGAGTTCCAAACTGTTAATTTCCTTATTATCATATTAAACAAACATGTTTGAGCAAAGTCTCAAAACCGTAACATTTTGCTAATAAGAATCCGTTGCTCTTATCATTTCAGTTGACATACTAAACGTTTGTAAAGTTCTAGCTGTGGTTATGACCCGCACATGTAATGTTCCCGCATGACAACCTGCGGCTGACCCGAGCAGCCATTCTTTTACTTTCAGACCAACTTCAAAACATTTGTAACCCTTCGTTTTGTTCATTGCTATCGCAACATGTTGGGGTGTATTTTTTTTAATTTATTATTTATTATCACATGGAATGCCTTATTCTAGTACATCATATTAAGTAAGTACATTACTTATTAAGGCCACCGTAACTAATCGCAATACCCCCTGTACCAGTTTGTACTGTATTACAGTGGGATATTATTCTTCGTTTCTGTGACCAAAATGTTTACTATCAACAAATGACTTGATATGCTAATGACAATGTATGATTATGAATATAGTTTTTCGTTTTGCTAATACAATACTAATTTATAAGTTTAAAGAAAAAATAAAAATTAAATTCATTGGCGGACAGTGCGTGAGTGTGTATATATTATATGTGATTGTGTAGTGTACATGTTGTGTATGCCCTAAATAAGCGTGTAAGAAGGTTACTTTCGTTACTGCAGTCTCCAAGATCTTTTCGGTGCTTTTATAACCTAAAGTTTGTAAGTAATTTCGTAAACACTTTTTACATGAGTGTAAGTTTATTTTTCTTAGTCTCAGAATTTTATTAATTTTATTGTACACTAGCTGGGACCCGCGGTTTCACCCACGTTTAATTTAAAAGAAATTTCAAGGGTTTTAATTTATTTGCGCGGAACACTAATTATTTTTCTAAAATTAAAGTAGCCTAAGATATTCCTTATAACATCAACTATCTGCCAGCGAAAGTCCCGTCAAAATCGGTCCACCCGTTTCGGAGATTACCCGGAACAAACAGACAGACAGACGGACAGACAGACAGACAAAAAAAACTAAAATTGTTTTTTTGTTATATGTATCGTATATAATTTCATATCATCATCATTTTCGGCCGAATGAAGTCCACTGCTGGACACAAGCCTCCCCCAAAGATCACGACAACGACCGATATGGGTGTGTTGTGGGATCATTGGGGGGTTTTGCCATAATCGCCACGCTTGGCAGACGGGTTGGCGATCGCAGTTGAGTTGTTAATGAAATCGAAGGACGCTGCTGCCCATCCTCCGGCTTATCCCTTAGTCGACTTTTACGACACCCATGGGAGGAGATGGGGTGGTGGTATTCTGAGCCGGCACCACACGGCAATAATTAATGGCATAATTTCATATGAATTCAGTAAAAAGCTGTTATTTTGACATTACAAACAGACACTTCAATTTTATTTATTTGTATGTATGTATGTATAGATAAAAGGAGCAAGAAACAAAAGATAACGTTGAGCAAACTTTGTGTTACAATGTGGTTTTTCATATACATCTTTTCTTCGCCTTGTATCAGGAAAATCCGGAGGTTTGTTATGGTAAACATATAATTTTTGCGAAGTGTAATTGACGAACACTTAAAACAGAGTTCAATCCATACAGTTCATCCGTGGGAAATAACATTTTTTTGGAAGACATAGTCTTGAGAATGTCATGTTGGGCTCTTTCAAATTTTATCAACACAGTTTTGGCACATCCTACCCATATTGCAATGCCATACGTTATTATAGATTGGCATAGCGAATAATAGGTTATAGAAAGTAACTTTGGATCACAGACGCAACGTAGGTTCCGTAAAACGTATATTTATCTGTATCTGTATTTGTGTTTAATTACGCTGTTTCCGAAAGCACAATCCACGCGTTGACTTCTTTTTCGTCCACAACATTTTTGAGATTATCTGTTATTATCATAATATTAGCCCGCTGACGGTCACTGCTACTTTGACGGCATAGTGGCTTAGCAGTTCGTTTTCTGTGGTAATGTGTCGCGTGTCCGATCTCCAGATGAGACTAGTAATTATATCATCTACAGATAGTTGTTCAGGGTTTAATGGTATTCATGCATGGAAGATTCATGTTTGTAAGCTGTATGGTAGAGAAGGAACCCTAGAGAACGTATCTTAAAAAAACAACAGTGCTGGAATATTAAGGTCTAACAATCTAACCGTTATTCATCATATAATAGAATATTCTTTATTGTACACCATTTTAAAAACAAATATTAGGAATCATTCAGGAACTTCCTATCCTGTGCAGGTACGCACCGAAACAACCATGTCCGGTAAACATCTGCATCAGGCGCTAGGTGACTAGCGCACGCTCCTTCTGAGCCAGGTTCCAAAGAGCGGCAGGACGACCACGAAGACGTGCTTGGTCGCCATTACTACCTAGTGAAAAAAAGATCGTATCGACGGTGACTTACTAAACACTCTACGCTCTGAGATTTCATCAATAAACATTAATGGATTTTACAAAGTTAAATTTAAGTTTCATGTTTTGACACTCAGTTTTATTTATCTATACAAATAAATAAAATTGAAGTGTCTGTTTGTAATGTCAAAATAACAGCTTTTTACTGAATGCATATGAAATTATATACGGTACATATAACAAAAAAACTATTTTTAAATTGTTTGTCTGTCTGTCTGTCCGTCTGTCTGTCTGTTTGTTCCGGGTAATCTCCGAAACGGCTGGACCGATTTTGACGGGACTTTCGCTGGCAGATAGCTGATGTTATAAGGAATAACTTAGGCTACTTTTATTTTAAAAACGCAGAAACAATAAAACCCTTGAAATCCAATATATATATTCTATGTCAAGTGTCTATGTCGAAGTACTCTAAAGTTCTTTTAAATTAAACGCGGGTGAAACTGCGGGTCCCAGCTAGTTTTATTAATATAGTTCATGAGAACAGTGTGACACTTCAAAAACAACAAGATATTCTCGTGGTGCTTCTAAGCAGATACATTCCCTGATCAAGTTACTCTGTAAAACCGTCTATAATGACAAACTTCGAAAGAAAGAAAAACAAGACAAGAAGTTGTACATTTCCAGAATAACATATAACATAAAACGTGCACAGAATTTCTATAGGTGATATTGGAAGTTCAAGAATTCTAATGACGTCTCAATTTCTATTAAAATTTATCAAAATATGGAAGGAAGGTGATATACAGCAAACAGATAGACAATTTCATATTATAACTTAAATGATTTTGATTAGGTATATCATCTTAATATACAGCGCTCACTGATTGAAAGGGAAGAGATGAGTGCAAATGTGCGAAGCAACGCTGTTCGCCCGCAACTGTCACCTCCTCTGAGGACATGTTGCCTGGTCTCACCTTTGTCTTGAATCTGTGTATAATTGATAATCTATTACGTGGATTTAATCTAGTGCTGGCGTACTGCTTCATCTTTATCATCATCAGCTGTTACAGTGTCTAGTGTCGGACATGTACCTCCCCCAAAGATCACCACATCACAGAGACAGACAGACAGGTCTGCGTTTGTGTTGTGTCCTTATTGGGTTTTGCTATATTCACCATGTTTGGCATTGGCAACCCACTGGGGGTTGGCGAACACAGTTGAGTTCTAATTAATGTACTTAAAGTCAAGTCAAGTCAAATATTTTTATTTCAAATAAACCAATTACTGGCACTTGTGAAACGTCAGAATTTAAATTGCTTAGTTAATTTAAAGAACGCTGCTACCCATCATCAGGCTACTCGCCTGTTACGACACCCATGGAATAAGATAGGATAGTTGTATTCTTAGCTGGAACCACACAGTAAACTTAGGCGCTTGTCTTAACTTAAGCGTTAAATCAAGTGAATACAACAATTCTGTGGGTGATATATTGACTAATAATGTAGTGTTGAGTGAAAATCATCTTTCTTAACCATTATAGGGCATTACTTGCATTAATGTTTTATTAACCTGATCTTAAATATGACAAATAATGATTTATTCGAATGATTGCAAGCTACAGACACATACACAGGAAAAATTAACCTAACGTCGTTAAAAAAATTGCATGCTACATGCCCGTAGAAGGAAAAAACTCCCAAAATAGCCTCAAATATTTAATAATCATAAATCGGATAGAGAGAGAGAGCAAGTCATCGATAGCGACATTTCCTATGTCAATTATAAATGTTTAATGATAGTCTTCCTTTCTGCTCTCCTTCATAATAAATTATACGAATGGAACTGATATGGTAAACGAAATTGGTATTTGTGCGATGGATTGAGAGTTGAAAATTGATTTCTTAGTTCTTAGTATTGAGGTATGGGTTAAATGAAAAGTAGATGTGGGATTTGTTCAAAAAAGAAAATTTCTAATAATAAGTAGGCTACTGCCTATTCCTGTTGTAAAGGTGATAGACTAAAAAATGCACAAGAATATTATGCGATCTCTAATTTGTTGGCCAAACGTGGTGATTATGACAACACTTCTGATGGTCCATTAATTGAAGCGGTCAATGAGGCTCTAGATTCAGTAGTTAACGCTGATATAATCAATATGAGATATGAACATTTCCAGTAACTCTACATCTTGAGACTTGTACCACACAATTATCTAAAATCAACAAAGTGAGCAGCCGAGAGCGACTTGCTCCGCAATTCCGTTTGCCAGCTCCTACTCAATACTTTACTTTGTTCATATTATAATAGAATATCTGAGTCGACTCTCGTTACTGATAAATTGGTGAAATCAAATATAACTTAATCGTAATCGAGCGTACTATAAATATTGTTAGAATAACTTTTGATCGGATAAAGCTTGGTTTTTGGTTGGGAACAATGTAGCAATCTCGGTTAATAGAACTGGGATTGAGTTTAAGAAAATTTTAACATAAGATTATTAAACTTCTTAAGGCCATTATCCCGAGTAATAGTGAGAAGAAGAAAAGAAAGAAAAAGTATTTATTTCTGAACACCATAGAGACGCGCATAACATGAACACCAAATAATTAAACATTTTTTTTCCTTGCAACACTCACGCCATTTAATAAAGTACCTCGCCAAAGGACTTGGAGTCCAGGCTATAGTGCTGGGGAATTACTGTAAAACAACTTAATGCTTTCAGTATTGACAGCACGTATTCGTCTCCTCTCATAGGTGTCGTAAAATGGGACGAAGGTACTCTAACTCAGAAGGATGGGGAGCAGCGTCCCTTCTGTGGAACAATAGCCATACTGCGCTCACTAACTCACTTGCCAAGCGTGGTGAGTAGGAACTGGCAAATTCTCGCCAATTTTACGACGCCTTCTACGACGCGATAGTGGAAGTTTATTGGAAGGCCTTTGTTCAGCAGTGGATGTGCTTTGGCTGATATGGTGACTGATGAGTTAGCGATAAATCTGTCAAAACATGCAGTTTAACATCATTACAGAGACATGAAATTCTTGTTGATTAAAATCGCTTGTTCATATTATATTGTTATTGCTAAAACATACACAGTTTATATAATGTGGAACACAGGGTCTGTTTTATGGACACAATAAAAAGTAAAATAACGCAAAATGAAATAAATAATTTGCTCTGTTGGGCAGCGAGTCTGGTTACACGGTCTATAATTGGTACATTAAAGTATATTTTTAAATATAATGTGGCACATTACATGCTTAATTATGGTTGAAATTTATCTTATTAACTATTACTTGCATGTATTATTTTCGCCATTGTAGGGTTATGTTGAAAACAAAACGAAAACGTAAATTACTACAAACATTTTCCGCTACAAAAATGACAGAAGTAGTTGAGAGTAGTGTATTGGCGCTAGTTATGGGAAGAAAATTAATAGAAGTGAACTACGATAGGCTTTTTTGTCGTGGGGAAGTTCGTAATGGAATTCCTCTGCCTTGGGAAAGGCGGAGGGTCATGCCGGACTCTTACCAGCTTAAACCTGTCGCGGAGTGCCTCCCTCCGTGTTTCTTCCCGGTTAGCTCAACTAGGAGGCTCTCTCCACGGCAGCAAGTAACGGAGTTCAGTTATTGTGATTCAATGAAACGTAGCATATATCATCATATCAGCCACAGGACGTCCACTGCTGAACAAAGGCCTCCCCCTTAGATTTCCACAACGAGCGGTCACATGCCGCTCTCATCCAACGACTCCCAGCGACCTTCACCAGATCGTCTGTCCACCTCGTTGGAGGTCGTCCCACGCTGCGTTTTCCGGTGCGCGGTCTCCATTCGAGAACCTTTGTGCCCCAACGGCCATCAGTTCTACGAGCAATGTGCCCTGCCCATTGCCACTTCAGTTTACTAATCCTTTCAGCTATGTCGACAACTTTAGTTCTTCTACGGATCTCCTCATTTCTGATTCGATCTCGTAGAGAAATACCAAGCATAGCTCTCTCCATAGCTCGCTGAGTGACCTTGAGCTTTCTTATGAGGCCCATTGTGAGTGACCACGTCTCTGTTCCATATGTCATCACTGGTAACACACACTGGTTAAAGACTTGCGTCTTGAGGCATTGCGGTATTGTTGACGAAAAGACGTTGCGAAGTTTCCCGAACGCTGCCCAGCCGAGTCGGATTCGACGATTGACCTCTTTCTCGAAGTTGGACCTACCTAACTGGACAGTTTGTCCTAGGTAGACATACTCGTCAACAACTTCGAGAACAGAGCTCCCAACGGATATTGGGGTGGGCACGACATGGACATTTGACATGACTTTTGTCTTGCCCATGTTCATTTTAAGGCCCACCTGTTGGGAAACTCTGTTGAGATCATCGAGCATTGTGCTGAGCTCTTGCAGCGATTCTGCCATGACTACGATGTCATCGGCAAATCGAAGGTGAGTGATATACTCGCCATTGATGTTAATGCCGAAATCCTTTCCACTCCAGTAGCTTGAAGGCATCCTCCATTGCAGCGGTGAACAGTTTCGGGGAAATGACGTCCCCCTGTCTCACACCTCTCTGCAATGGGATTGCCCCCGTGCTCTGTTCATGTACTCGGACCGACATGGTGGCGTTTCTGTATAAGCACTTCAACACTTCAATGTACCGATAGTCAATCTGGCACCGCTGCAGAGATTGCAGCACTGCCCAGGTTTCGATCGAATCGAAGGCTTTCTCATAGTCCACAAACGCCAAGCATAGTGGCAGATTATACTCCTCGGTCTTCTGTATAACCTGCCGCAGCGTATGGATGTGGTCTATGGTACTGAAACCTTTTCGGAAACCGGCTTGTTCGGGAGGCTGGAAGTCATCAAACCTGCGCTCGAGACGATTCGTGATGACCCTTGAAAACAGCTTATAAACATGGCTCAAAAGTGAGATGGGTCTATAATTCTTCAATAGGGTGTTATCACCCTTTTTGAAGAAGAGCACCACCTCACCTCTGTTCCACGCTTCCGGCGTTGTGCCCTCGAGTAAGACGGAATTGAATAGCTTCTGAAGGACTTTAAGTACCGGTGTTCCACCCGCTTTCAGAAGCTCTGTCGTAATTCCGTCTCCACCCGGCGCCTTGTTATTTTTAAGCTGTTTCAAGGCCATCCTAATCTCGTACAGGCTGATGTCCGGGATATCCTCGGTATAGTGTCGGGTTAGTTTGGCTCGCGGGTCTTTGTCAGAGCCAATGGTAGGTATAGTAACCGAGGTGTATAACTGCCGGTAGAAGTTCTCAATCTCTCTCAAAACCTCTGGCTTAGTCGACGCTACACTGCCGTCCTCGGTCTTCAGCTTCATAATACGACTTTGCCCAATAGACTTGTCTCTTGCGAACACTTTGGAGCCTTGATTCCGCTCAATCGCCTCTTTAACACCGTTAGTGTTAAAGGTGCGGATATCGTGCCGCAAGGACTTCCATATCCGTCTATTGAGCAGTCGGTATGCTTCAGCATCATCGGAAGACTGCAGCGTCATGGCGCGTCTTTCTGCCATAAGGTCGAGAGTGTGATCGGAGAACTTGTTTGGTCTACCTTTACGGTGGGCTTTAAAGAACTTAGACCCAACCGTTTGGACAGTTTCTACAAACCTACCATTTAAATCGTCCACAGATACGCAATGTTCCAGGCACTCGAAGCGGTTTTGGAGTTCGAGTTGAAAGCTCTCGGGGTTTTGGATATGAGCACTAGAGGGCCGGAGCGTAGACCTCATCAGACGAGACCTCTCAACTTTGAGGTTAATATTCAATGTGCCTCTTACCATTCGGTGATCACTACCGGTTTTCACCCTGTGGATCACAGAGACATCATTGAATATTTGTCTTTTATTGGTCATGATGAAGTCAATCTCATTCCTCGTGGAACCATCGGGACTCATCCAGGTCCACTTCCTGTGAGGCGGCTTTTGGAAAAAGGAGTTCATCATAAAGAGTCCCTCCTTTTCCAAAAAGTCGGCCAGCCTCTGTCCCCTGGGGTTCCGTTGCCCATATCCAAATTGCCCCACTCTCAACTCACCATCGCATCGAGTGCCCAGTTTTGCGTTGAAGTCCCCCATCACAACAGTGAAATGTGTCTTCGAGGTATGTATGGCCCTACTTACGTCCTCATACATACTCTCTACTTCATCATCTGGGTGTGTCGAGGTCGGTGCGTAAACCTGTATGACCTTCAACGAATATCTCTTGGATATTCTGAGTATAAGGTACGCTACCCTGCTCGACACACTTTCGATGGCCACTATACTGTTAATGAGGGACCTGCGGTTGTGAATATCAATATAGCATATATGTTATATTGATATTCACAACTTCAACACTTCATCTTCATGGTGATGTTTATATATTTCAAATATAGCTTATAAACACAATATTTAAGCTAGTTAAAAATAAGTAATTGGAATATTGCAGGAGACTATTGGTCAGAGCGACAGCTGTGTGTTGAACCACTAGCGTTCAGAATCGAATGTGTAATGATCATTATCAAAATATGAAGAGCGACTCTACGTCACATAAATTCGAATTTTGATTTGAATAAAGAATGATTCGTGAGGTGGACAGTGATGGAAATAAAAGGTATGAAGTCATGAAAGAGGTTGATTGAAATGAAGATGAAGGATGACTTCCTCACAAACCTAACGGTATCCTACCTCTGGCTGCTGATGAGGTGTTTCGCTTCGCGTTTCTGTTAGGGCGACGGACTGCCCTAAGTTTGTCGCCCGCAGGCCACATCTCTTGGTGGTCGGAGATCGTTCAGCATACCCCGCCGGCGCCCGCACCCAGAGCGTTTTCTTCGGTGTGGATCAGAGGCAGTCACCTCCGGTCCCCACTCTGCCACCTCTTTGATTGCATCACGTCCCCGCAAAAAGAGGTGAAAGCATCCCATGCGTTCTAACTCCAGACGATGGACTGAACCACGGCTGAAAACGAGAGCCCTCTTTGACCACCGCGAAGAGATCACGGCGCTGCGCTGCCCAAGCTGGGCAAAGCTGTTGTTTAGGAATCTTTCTTTAAGTCAAATTTTGAGGTATACACGTTCACTGGCATCATATCACAATCCATTTTTACACTAAACACTAGCCGTCATATTAGAAAAAAGATAAAACGTTGTTCAAACCCAATTTAGTTAAAATATTATACTAAAACACTTTTAAACTGATTACATCGCGTATATTATAGATTTTTAATTAAAATTGTACATAAAATATTTTACATTGTATTTATATATTCATCATGTCGGCCGAACAAAGTCCACTGCTGGACACAGGCCTCCCCCAAAGATCACTACAACGACCGATATGTGTGTGTTGTTTGCTCATTGGGGGGTTTTGCCATAATCGCCACACTTGGCACGCGGACGCTGCTGCTAATCCTCCGGTTAATCCCATAGTTGCCTTTTAGGACACCCACGGGATGAGATGGGTTGGTGCTAATCGTAGCCGGCACCACACAGCTATTTATATATTACATATTGTGTTGTGCCTGTCACCTTAGTCGTCCTGTGACCACTAACCCTGCAAAGTGTTCGAAACATCAGGAAGAACAAAAATCTATAATATACGCGATATAATCCGTTTAAAAGTGTTTTATTATAATGAGTAACAATCGCGAAAACCTAAGACATTAGTTAAAATACTTGTTCTTTTACACTCTTTACTGTACATTACATAACAAGACAAACATTTACATTGATAAGTTGATAATAGGCGGTTTTATCGCACAAGGCGATCTCTTCTACACAACCTTTGGATGTTATATTTAACACTTTGAAACGGATTAAATCGGATTTTCCTGATATTTAATACATTTAAAAGAGTCATCCTGCGAACAAGAACCCTGCAAAATGTTCGAAACATCAGAAAAAATAAAAATCTATAATTTAAAAGTTTTTTATTATAATGTGTAAGGTTTTAATATGATAACCGCTCATTTTGTGAAAATTATTGTTATTTAAGAACCAATTATTAAATGTGTTCGATTAATTGTCACGATCGATTCGTCGTGCTTGCAATACTGACGCGAATGTAACTGTTAGAAGTAATTATGGAAAGCTGACAATGGCGGGAATGAGTTATAAGTGCATTCGTTTACTGGCGCTCATAGAAGAAAGACATACAGCAAATCGATTAAGATTAACCATTTCATGATAAAGTATTGTCTGTGTGATCTGCCTGTGGAATAGAAATATAGAACTGTACCTGGTATAAAACTGTAGAATTATATTATAAATGTGTAAGAATCGCGAAACCTAAAACAGAACCTTTGGATGGACTAAATGAAAGAAGAAAGATATGGGGCCGTCAAGTGTACAAAACATCAAATACAATATTACTTGGACATAAAATACACAAGAATACAATAGATATTTTATATATAAAATGACAGATAAAATATAATTGACGGCGGTTGATGCAGTGGCTGATACAGGCGGCTGCTGCGCTCTGGGTCGTGGG
This sequence comes from Diloba caeruleocephala, assembly GCA_947459985.1. Lineage (NCBI taxonomy): Eukaryota > Metazoa > Arthropoda > Insecta > Lepidoptera > Noctuidae > Diloba > Diloba caeruleocephala. The sequence goes on along the minus strand of OX381616.1, from coordinate 792,637 downwards.
TTCGATTCCCGCACGGAACAAATACTTGAACAAATATTTGTTGTTCCGGGTCTGGGTGTATTGTGTGTGGAATTCATGTCTGTAAATGCACCCACGACACAGGAGCAATCCTAGTGAGCGGCAAAGTTTTATTAAAATAAATAAATTAAATAAATATTAATAAATTTCAGATGTAACCGGAAAAGAGAGATGAAGGTTTTCATCAGGTAGGTAGTGGTTGAGCACGTCTTACTTCAATAAATACGTTTTGTCTTCATCTTTCAAAACCTAACGTCGCAATGAAAGAAGGACACAATGTATTTTAACTCAATTGGATTTGAACAATGTTTATCATCTTTATAGTAAGACGGTAGGATTTAATCATTTTCTTTATCTTGCGTTTCAGGGGTGCAATTCTCTAAGCTTAAACATCTATACATCCTTGAACACATAATTGAAATAACGATGATAACCCAATTTGGTATTCGCTAAGACTGGTCCTCATGGCTGACCTTCTGCAACGTGTCCTTGAATAGCTTCAATCATGTCTTAGCCAATACCGAGTTGGTTTTACACCGTTATTTCGATTCTGTATTCAAGGATGTTTGGATGTTTGAGCTTAAGGAATTGCACCCCAGTTTACAGAGATACATTCATTCTCACGTGCACTAACACCCGGAACAACTACCTTAGTCTATCCAAATATTTGCGCCGTACGGGAATCAAATCCGCGATATACGTACTTTCGCAGAAAGTGACCATCAGCAAGATATTTTAGTGAGCATAACAGACCAATACAGCCAGGTAAAAGACAAAATCAAAATAAGTACTAAACATATGACATTAATGCCTACATAATGCTCACACATTTACAGTTTTGTAAGAATATTATAATTTGATATCACAAGAACATTTCGCCTCTGTGCCAAACATGTCGTTATATTTTAATCTAAAAGCTTTTTTACATACGCACACTTTTTTTATTGATCAGGTGGAAATCCGTCATGTACTTACTCCACCCCGGGAAAGCGCGCAGGGGTATGCTGGGCTCCTACCGGCTAAAACCACAGGAGTCTTCGGCACCGACCGGCTCCAATAACTCGAATAATCTCCATCTAGAGCCACCCATTGGTGCCACGCCTTTACGTACATCTCGGAGGGGATGGCTGTAAAGTGGTCACCCCCTCTAGCGCAGGGAAGGCAACTGCAACCCTGCCCAGGTACCTCTCGGGGGGATTGTAAAGGATTTCCCCGAAGCCTCGCTATGCGCTGTGCTGCGCACATGGCGGTACGTGACCACATGTACACCGCTGTCTTCCCGGGGGTCGCTCGGTGTGAGCGGAGTGCGGCGGCGGCGCCGTCGGCGGAGCGGCGATGGAGTTTCTTGCCGGTTCTTCTCCATAGGACCAACGACTTAGAACCGTGCAACTATTTAAATTCTGACTATTCGTAAGTGCCAGCAAATGGTTTACATGAATAAGAAACTTTTGACTTTGACTTTGAGCATGCAGATTTCCCAATAAGCGCGCTCGTTACCCTCAAGGCCCCGCCATATAAAGATGTCAGGGGATATCCCATAGATTTCCACAATTGTGTTATAATATTGGGGGGAACTTGTCAGTACTCACGACGCTTGGCAGGCGGTTGGTGAGCACAGAATGGCCACTGTTCCACTGAAGGGATGTATGTGGTCACGTACCGCTGTGTGCGCAGCACAGCGCATAGTGTGGCTTCGGGGGAATCTTGCAATCCCCTCGAGAGATGCCTGGGGGGGTGGCCTCTTTACAGTCTCCTTCCCTCCACTAGAGGGGATGACCGCTTTACAGTCATCCCCTCCGAGATGTGCCTAAAGGCGTGGCACCAATGGTTGGCTCTAGATGGAGATCTTTCGAGTTCCTGGAGCCTCTCTTCGGTGCTGACGATGATCACTCCGGTGGTTTTGGCCGGTATGAGTCCGGCATGCCAGTGCAAGTACATGAGGTATTTCCACCGGATCAATAACAAAAAAAATAAAAAAAAACAAAATAGGGTTGGTGAGCACAGAATGGCCACTGTTCCACTGAAGGGACGCTGCTGCTAATTCTTCTGGGACTCTAGTCCCTTAGTCACCTTTTACGACATCTACGAGAGGAGATGGAGTGGTGTTATATTCTTAATCCGACCACCACACGGAGAGTACTCATTTAATTGAGCACAATTAATAAAAAACAAAATTATAAAATAATAGACTATTCTTAATTTTTGTGCAACAGCCAATGAATTTATCGCTCATTTCAAAATATTTATCTAATGCTGGTATCTATATTGTTGGTTTAACAAAAGATGAAAATATATGTACTATTGAAGGAGTGCCTTAATAACATTACTGAGTCCACACCGCGGCGGGGATTGGAGACGTAATTAAACATCGTTTGATTGTGGATCCCCGCGGATCCCTTGATTGAAGCGCCTTTGTGTAAAGCTTCCTCATTTCACGTAAAGCTTTCGGGTTTGGTCACAGTCACAGCGGAGAGGCTACAGAAATAAACCAGAAGGTGTTAGATGGACTAGCAAAAACCGTTTGTGAACATGAAGGCAAATCAAGTGTGACAACGGCTTGTTGGAGGCCTTGGTAGAAAAAGAGTGTGGAACAAGATGCAATCTCCACCTACCATAAAGAAGAAAGGGTAGCCCAACTACCCCGGGGTCCAAGAAAAAGAGGGGTGGAATGGTCTGTTAGTGACAATCATCTCCTACTGGGGGCTGATGAAGAGCAGACTTGCAGTATTCCATCGTTCCATTTGAAAAGCGGCACAGGTGGAAGTAAGGACATTTTCCATACGTGCATTCCTCTGACAACCAGACGGGATTGACATAAAAATAAAAGTAGTAGAGTACATACATAGACACTTGATATAAAGTATATATATTGTATTTCATAGATTTATTTTTTGCGGAACCATAATTATTTTGATAAACTAAAAGTAGCCCAAGTAATTCCTTATAACATCAGCTATCTGCCAGTGAAAGTCCCGTAGAAATCGGTTTAGCCATTTTGGAGATTAGCGTGAAGAAACAGACAGACATACAAAAACATTGAAAATAGTTTTTTTTGTTGTTGTGGGTAGCGTATATACTTGTGTATGCATTTAGTAAACATCTGTTATTTTGACATTACAAACAGACACTTCAATTTTATTTATTTGTATATATGGCTCCGTTGATATTATTAAAAACAAGAACAAAGTAACTTGGTGTTGTGGCGTACGCTGGGAAAGGCTTATGTCCAGCAATGGGCCGATATCAGCTGATAATGATGATGAAGTAACTCCCATCAGGGCAGCAAGATGATGAATGATTTTATAGAATATGGATAATGGACAAGTAACAAGTATTCTCGTATTTTTATCTGATTTTTGTCTGAGGTTTAATTAACTCTGAGTTTTTATTGATAAATGTTCTAATAAAACTGCTATAACAATAGCACCGTAATACTTCAAATTGAATGCAGTATTTATTATCTGAAGCTTTATTTAATCAATTACTACAACACAAAAACGCATAAACTATATATTATATCGAGACTTAGTAATAGCAAGCTATAGTGCTGCTTGTTTGCTGATGACACGTCACTTATATTTAAAGTAAATAGGAATGATAGGTATCTTATAGAACCCAATGATATACTTCATAAGGTATCTGATTGGTTTTCAGCCAATAATCTTCTCCTAAACGCAGAAAAAACCAAATGTATAAAGTTTTCAACGACAAATGTGGCCTATATAGGAACACAAGTAAAACTTAACGGTAGAGCATTAGATCTGGTCCCATCAACCGTATTTTTGGGCATTACAGTAGACTCCAAATTGCAATGGGGGCCACATATAAAAGCACTGTCTGGAAAACTTAGCTCTGCTGCATATGCTGTTAGGAAAATTAGACAGGTAACAGATGTGGCTACAGCTAGAATGGTATATTTTGCTTACTTCCACAGTATTATGTCCTACGGTATTTTATTGTGGGGATCGGCTGCTGATGTTGAATCAATTTTTATATTACAGAAAAGAGCAGTCCGATCTATTTATAATCTGGGTTCTCGTGAGTCACTTCGGGATCTATTTAAGGAGATAAACATACTTACATTACCATCCTTATATATATACCAAAATATCATGTATATACGCAAGAACATTATTAGTTTCAATAAAAAAAGTGACGTGCACAATTTAAATACTCGCAATAAGAACAAGCTTGTCTTGCCTGGCTTTAGACTTAGTAAAACCAGCAAGTCGTTTATCGGAAACAGTGTTAGGTTCTTCAACAAAATTCCTTCTAGGATTACCGATTTGCCAGAACTACAGTTCAAATCTTTGATTAAACGTGTTTTAATGTCGAAGGCCTACTATAGCATAAATCATTACATCGATGATAAAGATGTCTGGCATACGATTCCCTTCTGAACACTGCGACCCTCTGGGGCTGTATAATTTATTTTAACATATCTTATATTGGATATGATTGCAAGTGTTTTAACTTGCAATCAAGGGTTTAATATTTAAACATTGGAATTGATTATATTATTAATGTAAAATAAGTTGACATGACCCATTTAAAATTGTATTTTTTAAGTTATTTACTTAAATATTTACACCTTGACATTATATACCTTGACATTTGACTTGACTCAGTTGAAATTACATAATTTTTTATGTTATTTACTTATATTCAATAACTTGACATTATCTTGAACAAATTCATTTAAAATTTCATTTCTATTAATGTTAGTTTCTTATATTTAATATTATGACATTGACTATTAGTGATTGTTAATATTGTTCTTGTAACATTATATTATAATATTCATACGAAACTGTAAATGTGTGAGAATCATGTAGCCATTGATGTTATTTTTAGTACTTATATTGATTGTCTTTTGCCTGGCTGTATTGGTCTGTCATACTCACTAAAATGTCTTGCTGGCGGTGGTGTTGTGTATCGGGTCGTTCGGTTCCCTACAATATGGTTGAGCTAAGCGATGCTGATGCATGCGTCATGCTCGTGAACGAGTGCCGTTTGTTGGGACTGGTCAGCCGTTAACTGCCACGGCAAATAATTTATTATTATAATTTCATTGTGGTATGTTCCATCTTTACACATTGTCCTACATTTTTCTCGGTATATATATTACAATAATGTGTATCAATCAACATTGTAATCTCAATTATTTTAAAAGAGTATCCATGGAGTTTCTTGCCGGCTCTTCTCCATGAGATCAACTATTTGGAACCGTGCAACTTAGATTCTGACGTTTCATAAGTGCCAATATTTGGTTTATTTGAAATAAAAAATTTTGACTTTGACTTTGACTTTGATAGTCTAAAATATCAAATGTAGTGTAATGAAAATTAATTACTTACGGTTTTATTAGTTCGTATGTTACTTAATTAAATTTCATTGACCACGGTGTTTCACATTGTCCTTATATGGACTTTTCAATACCAACTGCTTGTAAAGGACAGTAGACGACCGTATATTTCTTGGCAGCGGTGAGATGTTGTCTGCGTGTACCACGGTTTTTTGTATTTCATAGGTAGGTTCAGAATACCACCACCCCATCTCCTCCCGTGGGTGTCGTAAAAGTCGACTAAGGGATTAGCCGGAGGATGGGCAGCAGCGTCCTTCGAGTACATTAACAACACAACTGCGATCGCCAACCCGTCTGCCAAGCGTGGCAATTATGGCAACACCCCCCAATGAGCCCACAACACACCATTATAGATCATTGTGATGATCTTTGGGGGAGGCCTGTGTCCAGCAGTGGACTTCATTCGGCCGAAATGAATGAATGAAAAAAGGTAGGATGGCGGTGTTGATTGATACAAACTTTCACTTTTATCTATTTATTATGCGCTCGGTTTACATTTATTTAAGACAAACTATTACAAATTTTATCAAGATCTATTCGACATGCCTGCCTTTACCCGAGGTGGTTAGCGGAAGAAGGATAAAAACGGTTATGTTTATAATGTTGCCACAACACAAAATATTACTTTTAATTATAAAACACTTTTAAACGGATTCTATCGCGTATATATTTGATTTTTGATTTTCCTGACGTTTCGAATACTTTGCAGCATTCGTGGTCGCAGGATGACTAAGGTGACAGGCGTCGTTACAGATTTTAAAAAGTTATTTTTATCAAATATATACGCGATAGAATCCGTTTAAAAGTGTTTTATTATAATGTGTAATAATCGCGAAAATCTAAGACATTACTATTACTTTTAATGTTGCCAACACTGCCGACTCAGCCAGTTGCCCGTTACTTATTACGGACTCGAGGTCCAGAGTATGGGTATGTTACAGATGACTAATTTAACCTGGCTTCGAACAGGCGACCGGCTAGTCATGATATTTTCCCAAGATTGAATAGGATGCCAAATTAGCCCGAATTCGTCCAACGTCCAACATGGTCATAACGAGACTTCCGTAACATCCCCTTGCAATTTCTTAGCGCCAGAATTGTGGGCTCTGTGGGGTTTACTAATCCTTTCAGCTATGTCGACAACTTTAGTTCTTCTACGGATCTCCTCATTTCTGATTCGATCTCGTAGAGAAATACCAAGCATAGCTCTCTCCATAGCTCGCCGAGTGACCTTGAGCTTTCTTATGAAGCCTATTGTGAGTGACCACGTCTCTGTTCCATATGTCAGCACAGGCTCGCTTTGACTTTTAAATGTTTGATTTAGACTTGGATATGTTTCATTGCCTTTCATCTTAATTTTCATTTCGCTCGTAGAAGGGCTCTACCCAACCATACTACTCAATAGGACGGGGATGGAGCGATAACAATTTGAACCGACGTCTGCGAGTGCACCTAAATGCTGTCAACTGAGCCACTACTCTGACACAAATTAATTACTCATAGAAACTGCGCATGTAGCTGGTCATTGTGGAATCTATGAGGGAGGCCTTTGTTCAGCTATTGACGTCCTTTGATACTTACTGATATAATGATGATGATCTGCATATAATTTCTGAAATGATCAGTACATCAGCATCATCATTTCGGCCGAGTGAAGTCCACTGCTGGACACAGGCCTCCCCCAAAGATCACGACCGATATGGGTGTGTTGTGTGCTCATTGGGGGGCGTTGCCATAATCGCCACGCTTGGCAGGCGGGTTGGCGATCGCAGTTGAGTTGTAAATGTACTCGAAGGACGCTGCTGCCCATCCTCCGGCTATTCCCGTAGTCGACTTTTACGACACCCATGGGAGGAGATGGGGTGGTGGCATTCTGAGCCGGCATCAGCATGATATAACGAAATCTTCTTCTTCTACCTATCTTACACTACACTTACAAAAGACACTAATACAACCTTTTTTATAATATACTAGCTGGGACCCGTGGTTTCACCCGCCGTTAAATTTTAAATATATAGAAATGAAATTCATTGGAATTATAGTGGCGCCATCTGTCAAAGATTGGCCGTACCAACTCGGAAACCTTTGTGGGCTCTTGCACAACACTGCTGAAGATCATGACATGATCAAATGCATAGTTTACGATTCTATGAAGGACATACACACAAATATTCATTTTATATAAATAGATTCTGAAGTTTACGCGAATAGCATACATTGAATCGAAACATATCGCGTTCATTTCATTTATTATATATACTCAAGTACAGCATCTATACGTGCCGTGTAAATATGTGCAACCCTAGCACATATAATTATTATGTTACTAATGTACAAATATATGAATAACAAAATAAAACAACATTTTATGTTCTACGCTACGCTCGAGCTGCTGGAGTGGAAAGGATTCGGCATTAACATCAATGGCGAGTATATCACTCACCTTTGATTTGCCGATGACATCGTAGTCGCACAATGCTCGATGATCTCAACAGAGTTTCCCAACAGGTGGGCCTTAAAATGAATTTGGGCAAAACGAAATTCATGTCAAATGCCCATGTTGTGCCCATCCCAACATCCGTTGGGAGCTCTGTTCTCAAAGTTGTTGACGAGTATGTCTACCTGGGACAAACTGTACAGTTAGGTAGGTCCAACTTCGAGAAAGAGGTCAATCGTCGAATCCTACTCGGCTAGGCAGCGTTTGGGAAACTTCGCAACATCATATTTTCGTCAAAAATACCGCAATGCCTCAAGTCGAAAGTCTTTAACCAGTGTGTGTTACCAGTGATGACATTTGGAACAGAGATGTGGTCACTCACAATGGGCCTCATAAGAAAGCTCAAGGTGACTCAGTGAGCTATGGAAAGAGCTATGCTTGGTATTCCTCTACGAGATCGAATCAGAAAGTAGGAGATCCGTAGAAGAACTAAAGTTCTCGACATAGCTGAAAGAATTAGTAAACTGAAGTGGCAATGGGCGGGGGAACATTGCTCGTAGAACTGGTGGCCGTTGGGGCAAAAAGTTTCTCGAATGGAGACCGCGCACCAGAAAACGCAGCGTGGGACGACCTCCAAAGAGGTGGACAGATGACCTGGTAAAGGTCGCTGGGAGTCGTTGGATGAGGGCTACATGTGACCGCTCATTGTAGAAATCTAAGGGGGTGGCCTTTGTTCAGCAGTGGACATCCTGTGGCTGATATGATGATGATGATATAATTCGTAAACATTTTTTTGTAGTATAAAAGTACTATTCGGATAATACGAAGAATACGGATAGGTACTGGTTTTATTATTGCAAAACTTATTTTAATTTTGTATTAGATTAAAATCACTTAAATGTAACATTTTACATATGATATTTTAATAAAATAGGTATTTGAAATCCTGATATTGTTACAACGATGATTTATCATCATTTGCTTACATAAACGCTTTTCACAGTAAATCCAAAAATGCGCATACATTTGCTGGTTAATTTCATAATTCATTGCCACCGGATCCTCATTTCTCAAATTGCGTTAAATATTGTATGGTAAACGTGTTCGGTTGTTTAGTTTTCTTTGTATGTTAGCTTAGTATTAATCGCGGTAAGTAGGTACTGTAATAATGTAGATACTATACTACTATAAACTTACTTAAATCGTATAATGGCATTTTAGGTTATCTTTATAATACCCTGTTTTCTAATTATTCTATTACTCAGATTACAACTTCGTTTTATAGGAACCAACTTTGATAATTATTTTCTTGTTTAAAAGATTAATACTGTCAAAACATACGGGAAGCAAAAAAAAAGCAAACAACCCTCAACTCTGCAACAAATAAAAGTTACTTGATTGTCGATATAAATTTAAATGTCGATTAATATTTAATATTTCATAATTTTTTACGTTATTATTTATATTTAATACCTTGAAATTTGAGTTCACTCATTTAAAATTTAATTTTTATGTTCATTACTTAAAATTTCATAATTTTTTATGTTATTTACATCAATTAAATATTATGGCATTAATTGACTATTAGTTATTGTTAATATTGTTCTTGTGATATTAACTTATAATATTCATACAAAACTAAATGTTTGAGCATCGTGTAGCCTTTAGTACTTATTTTGATTGTGTATTTTACCTGGCGGTATTGGTCTATCATGCTCACTAAAATGTCTTGCTAACGGTGGCGTTATGTATCGGGTCGTTCGGTTCCCTACAATATGGTTGAGCTAAGCGATGCTGATGGGACTGGTCAGCCGTTAACTGCCACGGCAAATACATTAATAAAATATGATTGTGGTATGTTCCATCTTTATACATTAACCTACATTTTTCTCTGTTATGTTTTACAATCATTTGTATCAATCAACATTGTAAACCCAACGTATGTTTTTGGAACCATGCAGCTTATATTCTGACGTTTCATAAGTGCTTATCTTTGGTTTATTTGAAATATAAACATTTTGACTTTGACTTTGAATTCTCGGTACTTAATAAGTACCGGCAGAGGAACATCGGAGAACAGCTACTATATTTTGGGAGAAGAACTCTTGCAATCTGGGCTTTCGATAGAAGATATTGCATGTATCGTCACCGATAGAGTGTAATGCCAACTTTAGGCCAAAGAGCACCCGCACAGCACCAACTGTGTATAGCGCATGGCACACAATGTGCCATGTTGGATGTACTGTATAAAATAATAGTTTAAAAGACAAAAATAATACACGCTTTTGTAGATAACCGAACTTAAAAGTATAAAAAAAGTTCAATAAGTTTAAAATAAGAATAGAGTGATTAACAAAAACAAACATTTGAAAATGAAAATGTTAAAGATATTTTCATGATGCCGCTACTTTTACAAATATTGACAAAAATATTTACTACACTTGACATCAAGCATCCCATGCATCTTTACAATGAAATATTTTTTATTGTTAATCACTCTATTCTTATTTTAAACTTATTGAAAATTATTTTCTACTTTTTAGTTCGGTTATCTACAAAAGCGTGTTCTTTAGTTTCTTAAACTATTATTTATTTTCTATTTTTTAGTGCAGCTAAATACAAAAACACTCATCGGTCCTTGATTAGTGGGCGAAGTGACAAATAAATCCGACGTTTTGAAGGGGATGAAAATCGAGTTCGAAAATTTCGTTACATAAGATACATACCAAGCTAATTAAAGCGTGTTAAAAAGGATAACGGTGATACAAGCCCATATGAAATTTCTGCAACGGCATATTCAGAGAGTCGAAATCTCGATAGCGATTATTTGGAAAATGAAAGTGAATATGACGGAGATGAATTGGCTTTCCTAGTAGAAAATTATAAAAACGTGACTCTAATCTTTTACAAGGACTAAATCGTTCGTTCCCTAGATCTCCCTTATCAAATTAAGACCTAAATTGCTGATTATGTAAGTAATGTTCTATTCATTGTTTTCATTTTGGAACGTTTATAAGTGATTTATACTATAGAAAATCTTTGAACATTATGTTAAAAGTTGTAAAATGTTATGGTTGGTTGGTTACATAAGTAGACATTTCCGAATGGTCGAAAAGTTGTCACATAGTTTGGAGAGCCACGGATAGTCGCAATATGAGTGAACCAGTTATAGTTACCAGTGATGACATATGGAACAGAGACGTGGTCACTCACAATAGGCCTCATAAGAAAGCTCAAGGTCACTCAGCGAGCTATGGAGAGAGCTATGCTTGGTATTTCTCTAAGAGATCGAATCAGAAATGAGGAAATCCATAGAAGAACTAAAGTTGTCGACATAGCGGAAAGGATTAGTAAACTGAGGTGGCAATGGGCAGGGCACATTGCTCGTAGAACTGACGGCCGCTGGGGCACAAAGGTTCTAGAATGGAGATCACCGGATCACGCGCACCGGAAATCGCAGCATGGGACGACCTCCAACGACAGTTGACAGACGACCTGGTGAAGGTCGATGGGAGTCGTTGGATGAGAGCGGCATGTAACCGCTCGTTGTGGAAATCTAAGGGGGAGGCCTTTGTTCAGCAGTGGACGTCTTGTGGCTGATATGATGATGAGTGAACGCGTGCTCCCCTTTCTGTGTATAACTGGACTGTGCAAGGTATAATTTGTTATGTCCAATGGCGGACTATATTAGAAAATCCAAGCCGTGTAAGATGAGGAGGTGGTACGGTGAGTGCGAATGAATTAATGTCAAACGCATCACCGGCACCAAACGTCTTTGTCGAACGATTAGGTATTTGTTCTTTAATAATGTTTTAATTAGCGGTACTTTGTTACAGTACGTAGATAAAGATAAGCTGTATAGAGTGTGTTAATGTGCGATAAACGTATGTATACTATGTATATATAATATAATATGCAAATAGTTAAAAAGTTTATATAAGTGCGGGTGAGCTGTGCGATGTTGACAGTATTACGATTGCATATAGTTATAAATGCTATATATTCTGTACTTGTGAGTTATGTGATAGTGATAGTACTCGTATTATGTTGTAATACTCGTACGTAATTCTGTCTACATATTGTACAGATTTAGTGAACTTGGCCTTTATCCTCTGTGAGACACATTTCAAATGTACTGCCAAAAAAGTGTAAAGTAACAATAATGTAAATTACCGAGACTTGATGACAACATAAATACAATTAAACCGACATACAAGTACAACAATTTCATTACATTTCTCAGATTAGAGTTCGAACGATATATCATCCAAAAAAGCTACGAATATTCTTTTTGCATCTTTGTCTCATCCTACTTAATATATTACTTATAATTCTCTCAGCCTTTTGGCTATCTACTTTACGTGCTAGGATTTGTCCTTACTTGGTCCACACTTACCACCAGTTGTGGTGGCTATCGGATTGTCGAGTGTGATAGATAGGTGATTGTTAGCCCGCGTGAGACGCTCGTTACATTAACAGCACTCGACGCACAGGTCACCTCGAGGTCGGTCGACCTTAGACTGCGGCACACCCGAGCCGTGCGTAGCATTTGATCGCGTATTGCCCGCCTAGCAAAACACGGAGATACATAGCGGCCAGTGCGAAGCGTCGTGGGTAGTGTCGGGGCTACCGCAGTCAGTCATCTCTGTTCTGTTACGGCGCGGTGATCCGACACGTTCGACCTGAACAACGTCCCTCTCATCCATGTCAACACCAAGTTTGTTAGCAAGAACTTTTATGTGTGATACACTCTCGTCTTTGTTTTCTGGTATTTCCGATATCTCTACGTCGTTCAGCAACCACTCCTGGCCACGCTCGTTCAATTGCCATTTTAACTCGGTGATGGTGTTCTCTACGGGATCCATGTCAAGGTCAAATCGCTCAAATTTATGCTTAAGTGTCGACAGTCTATCTTGCATTTTTAGAATAGAGTCGCTATTAGATCTAACCCCTGATTTGAACTCGGATATCTCATTCCGATACTCATGGATTTCGGCGCTCAATGCATTCAGTTCATTCCGGAATGAACTAATCTCAGTGGCCAAATCGATTGTAATCTCTTGGATGGTAGTCAGATAGACGCCTAGTACTGAGGCGTCGATGACTTTCGTCAGAATCTTGCTCTTTTACTGGAGTGGCTGTGTTGTCTAATCGGGGAATTTCAGACTTACAGCTAGAACACATCCGGGTATGCTTTGCCCCAGCTTCAGTTTCAGAGATTATAACACATGCCTTATGAAATGTTGCCTGACACTTACAGCAGCGCATATACATAATTAGCTATCGAGTGGATTTTTCCACAGCATCCATAGTTAGCCATGTCAATGATGTTGTTAAAGGTATATTATATTATTTAAGTTTCGTGCGGAAGCTCAGCAGGGCGCTTGCAGTGTGTTGGGTAATGTGGATAGGCAGCACCGTTGTCCAGCAAACGTATGGTGAGACAGACGTTAGAAACACTACTCACATGCAAACATTTGGGTTCACATACATTGAATATAAAAGCGCTATAGGAATTCACAATTACAAGTTAATTTTGTATAATTTTTAAACAGGGTTGATTTCAATGCTTTGATGCTTCACTGTAAACTTGCACTGCACTGCATGATGTATATAGTATATGAAACTGACAACTAAGATGTGAAAATAATGGTTTGCTAAACAACCATATATTTTATATTTAATTTAAAAATGTTGTACAAGAAGTGTGAATTATCAAATGAATGAATGCATCCACTTCCCCATTCGAATCGGGGAACGAGGCGCATGAACTGTTCTTCGAAGCCCAACGACTGCCCAGGGTGAGCCCCAGGTATTTCATGTACCGGCCCACCCCGATTTGCGCGTCACCAACGTAGAAAGAAGTGAGGTTATCCTACGGGTGGTAGTAGGAAAGAAATACCGGTAACATTATGTAAATAGTGGACGGTAATTATAGATTAACAAACAGTTACAACAATGAAATATTCGAACATATAAATAATTGACGTGGTGTGCGCTTTGGAAGGCGGATGATGACGCCAGTTGACCTCACCAAGTTACCGCGCCCACGCACCTGCAGACCTCAGCCCGCAGTTCTGTCCCCGGGCGTAGTGATATTCTTAACAAACGTGAATCTACGAACTGGGTGGTACCCTGCTCCTCGGCAGTTTGTGGAACCATAGCGCCTCGGTTTTATCCTCTATTTGCTTTCCACATAATGGATTGGATTTTGGCCAAGACACTTGCCACCGCTTGCTCGGCAAGCCAGATGGTTCCCTCAAAGGACACCATGGCCAACACGAGTGTGTCATAAGCGTAACAGACTAAGCTGACGCCAGCGGGGATAACGATACACAAGACTACGTCGTATGCGAGGTTCCAAAAAAAGGGACCATGAACCGTCCCCTACGGAACCCCACACGTTATCTCCCCCCAGTTTACGCTACCGTCCCGGTCCACGTAGCGAATGTACCTATCACGCAGATATATGATATCATGCAGTTAGGCGGGTACCGATGGTGGACTAGTGCTCCCTTAATCACGTCCCACGGAACAGATTTGAAGGCGTTGACTATGTTTAAACTGACGGCCAACGCCACCCCGCCCCGCTGGGGACTACCTGCTCCGAAAGCCGGCGAAAGCGAAAAATCGCGTCGATGGTGGATCGCTGCTGCCGGAAGTTATACTGGCTCTCGGCCAGGTAGGGACCAACACGTGACAGGTGCCCAACGAGTCTTTGGGTTATTATTATTTCGAAAAGCTTCGAAGCCTTGAGTGCAGGCAAATGGGACGTTTCTTGAAGAAAACTAATCCGACCTCCTTCCAGCCAGACGGGAATATGCTGCAACGGAGGCAGCTGGTGAATAGCCACCTCATGCGATCCCCGAGAGACTGCAGTACGTACGCTCCCGCGCGGCCAGGAATGCCGTCCGGACCTAATACGGTGCTGCGAGCCTTTAGGTGGCCAACGACTCAACCTCAACGAACTCCCTAACTCCCGAAATCCCTAACTCCTCGGCCCAGTCCGAAGCAGTTAGGGGTGTCGAGGGACCGAGATGGTCCGAACCGCTGAAAAGAGCGTGGAACGAACTCCCTCCAGCAAAATCGGGGACATAGTTTCGGTCACCGGACCCAAGGGCGCATCTTATTATTCGGTAGGGTCTGGCCAACGATCCCTGTCCAGTCCCTCCAGGAGCTCGCGCCAGGACCGAGCCTTTGCTTTCTTAATGGTGACCGGTAGCTTCAGCGTGGTTCTACAGGCCTCGGCAGTTCTGGCGTTCGCTACATCCTGTATTTCGCCTGGAGATGGATGGATGGAAACACTACTTGACTTTCGTAATTCTAATAGTATGACTGCAGTTTTATTTAAATTGTAAATAAATAAATTCATGTGTGAGTAAATATTCGTAGAACCTAGTATGCACCAGTTTAACCGTTTGAAATAAGAATGTTCTCGATGGCTACGCCACGCTGTAACAAAATTTTAGTTTAAAGTAAATTCCAAAAAAAAAAAAAAAAGATTTGAAAACAGGCCATTCTTGAACTCACCATTTGTTCAAAACCTAAAGAAAAACATACATACATACATATATAGGATATGCGTAGTCAATTAATTAATCTTTTAAAGATATTATTAGAAGTCAAAAATAGCCATCACATGCCAAAGTCAATGACAGAGTTCAATTAAATTTACAAAGTACTGTCATGGAGCTAGCAATTATTTAATTACTGACGAAATAAGGATCATTATGCTTCAGTTGAAATGAATCGATATTGTTATAATTGACAAATTGTTGATAATTCTCGCGCCCTCGCGAGATAACCTTTCACTGATATTACTTACAAGTTATCATCGAACTTAACAAATTTTTAACATAGGAATCTTTAGATGCAGTTTCCTTTCAAAATATTTGTGGGTTTGTTTCGTGAATTTTGGTTCTGAATGTTCTCGATTTTCGGGTTTTGGAGTTTTGACTATAATACTTTTAGTTGTATATTTTGGGCCTTCGTCTTGGCTTATTATTTCATTTTTACTGTTAGGACGAACGAAGTTAGACAGTATCGTAATGACTCTTCTAGGGCCCGTATTACAGATTGAGAATCAAAACTAAAGCAGTCCTTGAGTTGAGATTGCATTATTTGAATATAACTGCTGGACCAATTACGTAGGTTTCATATTTGATTAACGCAATCTAGACTCAAGTTTTGATTCTCGTTCTGAAATACGGGTCTAAATGTTTGCTGTGTGTCAAACTTATGTGCTTGAGCCGTTTTAATCTAACCTTGTCTACATTACCACTACTATCATGGTAACGTGGACTATGTCGTAAATTGATGTTATATAAGTGTATCTTGGCTACAGCAAAGATATTTAATTGAAATGTTTCTTTGTTTCATTTGTTGCCTCGAAATTCACGATACCTCGCACTTTGTGTTTGGTATTTGTTGCATTAAGTTTGAGATAGTAAAAACCAAGTGAATACAGCGCAGTGATTAGTATAGTTTTACATTATACAATACAATATATAAGTAAATATCAATTGCGTTACTAACTGACGCTTTCCACAGTGATATGTCGATTCTTTATTTGCAAAGTTTCTGGTATTACATTATTAGTTGCTTGGTATTAAATTAAGTTCCTTAAAACTTGCCAGTACTGGCGTACAAAGAGTATATGTACACATAATAAATTATTATTAAAATCAGAATTATTAAAAACCTACATTATTATTTGAATTGAAATAGCTCACGGAAATATATCGCGTTTAATTAATTAATTCTACATACTTACGTACAGCAGCTATACGTGCAACGTACAACCTCATTGAATTACAATATTATTATTTTTTTGTTTAAAATAACACTAGGATTTTTCCTGTGTCGTGGGTGCGTTTACAAACACAAATTCCACACACAATACACCCAGACCCGGAACAGCTACCTGCAGATCATACAAATATTTGTTCCGTGCGGGAATCGAACCCACGACCCGTGGCGCAGCAACCGACTGTATCAGCCACTGCACCAACCGTGACACCAACCAAATTAATGAATTATTAGATGTCAATGTTACTACAATTATAAGAATTAAGAATGTAAAAAATAAAGTACAATTACATTGGTTAATGATGATAATAGTTAACCCCTCTGGGCAAACGTTATCTCACCATGGGATAAGGTAATCCTGGAGGGCAGATTAAAGTAGCTGCTTGATTTCTTCATACCTTATGATAAAAAAAAAGTATATCATAAGAAAAAAAAAAGTATGTTAAGTAGCTTACAGAACGCAGGGCAGTTTGTGGCGAGCTGAATGTGAGTGGCGACACTGCGTACCCGAATGCTCCAGAGAGTCGGTCAGGGCCTCGTCTCCGCTTGCCTTTATTGGTTGGTTGGAGTGGAACCCCATGAGTGCCCGCAGGATTTTCAACTCTGGCTTGCCTTAGTTGGCCGATCAGAGGGGGGCCGCCAGAGCTATATGCTCGGGGGTGGAAGTGTCTAATGGCGTAATAACGGGGAAACCCGCTCCGAGTCTTCGAGACGCGCGATGGTGAAACCGGTGCCGCACCTCTCTACACCCCTAGCCGCTCACACCGGTGTTGCTCCTTGTCGCCTGTAGTGGTGGCCATTTAGGGGGCCCATCTTGTGAGTGGCGAGTCACCGAAGCGAAGTCTGCCACAGAATTTCACGATCAAAGTTGAAAGGCAGACGCCGTTGTTCCCGTATTTATTAGTTTTTTTTATTCCATGTAACACCCATTGCAATAGACCTTATCGTTATAGTTTCCATCTCATACAATAGCCTTACACCACCGGGGACAATCCATGACTTCATTTTATAGTGCAGCTATGGAGAGTCCCCGGTTGGTGTCCCATTACATTTTGGATTAAAATTCTCTAAAGGGCCTCTGCGTGTTGGACCTATCTCCCCGCGTAAGCCTGTCAAAAGACCGGGTTCCCCCTTACAGGGGATATAAACCCGTGAAAAGAGAGACATAATAGTTATAATTTCATGTCAGCGATACTGTAGAAATTCATTACCAAAATCAGCGTTCTGCACAACTATAGATGCCATGTATCACTTCCAAATATGCAGAATTATAGAAGAAGATTGTGAAGATTATAATCCTACTCGTCAGATTCCCAGCAGTTTCCAAGAATTAGGCCTAACAAAATTACAAAGAATTAGTAATTTATTTGAATTGTACAATTCAAATAAAAAGTACCTTATGCCTATTCCACAGCAATATTTACTCTATGCCAAATTTCATTGTAATTCATTCAGTATTTCAGGAGAAAAATATTTTCTTCGTAATGAACAGTTAATCTAGTTTAATAAAATAAAGTATTTTTGATTCCTTCCATAGTTTCTGTTTTATAATTTACTTTGCTCTCTGCACGTAATATCATTTCATTACCTCTGGCTGAATACTCGCAGAATACGTAAAATAAATTATGATAATTTAAGTTTGTAAATGTTATTTTAGGAAATATTATTTCTGTGTTTTATATATTTTAGGTTGATGTTCAACAATTTTTAGAATCCTTGAAACACGTCTATTTTCACATTGCATAAATTAGACTAGTTAGATATACACATAATGAGTTAGGTTAGTGGTTACATCATTATAAAATTGTTGAATAGTGTAGATTTTAAATACGTTTACAATGTTTAGTACTTAGTACTAATAGCAACATGTAAATACAAACATCATGTTTTAATGTGGACTTGCCATTACCTATGTTTTATAATAACAGTGATTTAATAATATTCTTTGTTGTGACAGTTACAAATTTATTTATTATAGCAACTTTGTTGGACTTGACACAAGAGCGAGTACAAATCTTGAGATCTTAGGTACAATAATTACTTCTATGTCTAGGTCTATAAGGTTTTTTAAACCTCAAATTGTAGCACGACTGTTTCCAATTTTACCAGGATAATGTTACCTTTGCATCACCCTTAAGGTTGACTGGTAAGAGATCGCCTAAGGTACTCCGCATTTGTACAACTACTGCACGTTTATCGATGCCTTGCGCAAATACATACTAACATACTCAAAGAATATTGATTAAAATGACGTTGGCTTGTTTGTGAGCTAGGGTTTTGTTTATGGAGCCTGGCTCAAAAGGAGCGAGCGCGTTACCTACCGCCTGACGCAGGTGCTCACCGGGCACGGTTGTTTCGGTGCGTACCTGCACAGGATAGGACGCGAGGCCACGGCACAATGCCACCATTGTGATAGCGACCAGGACACCGCACAGCACACGCTCGAGGCGTGCTTTGCGTGGGCCGCCGAGCGGCGGATCCTGGTCGATCGGATCGGGCAAGATCTCTCTCTGCCAGCAGTAGTGTCGGCTATGTTGCCAGAGCATGAAAACTGGAATGCAGTGGTCTCCTGCTGTGAGAGCGTCATGCTCCAGAAGGAGACCGCAGAGCGGGATCGGGAGAGGGCCGATCCCGCTCGAAGAAGGAGGAGACGGCGCCGGGGTAACAACCGCCCTGGCCCCTAATCCCATACGCCTGAAACCCCTGCCGTTACTATAAGGCGGGGTACCTCTGGGTTCGCGGGTGCGTAGATTGGGGAATCTGCGTGCCCACACCGAGCGACCCAAGAGAAGGCGGTAGCACGCATATGGTCACGCGCTGCCATAGGACGCTTTGGGGGATCCTTTACAATCCCCCCGGGGGATGACCGCTTTACAGTCACCCTCACCTGGATGTGCCTATAGGCGTGGCACCAGTGGGCGGCTCTAGTGTGATCATACGAGGACCTGGAGCCTCCCTTAGGTGCCGAAGATGACCGCTCCAGTGGTTTTAGCCGGTAGGAGTCCGGCATACCCCTTCGCCCTTCCCCGGGGAAGTTCATGAAGAATTTCCACTGGGCATCAATAAAAAAAAAGGATTTTGTTTAATAGTCAGTTAAACTACACGTGCCCCGGTTTTTAAGGTTTAAGGTGGAAATATGGAGCTTTAATAAGCAACGAACAAACGGTAGAGAATGAACATTTTATACATTTGGAATTTCAAAGTCAAAACCTAAAATTGTGTAATTAGTACGTTTGTGCGCTATGCCATCGATATAATCTCCATTCTTGGGTCATAATTACGAAAGCACGAATCCTTTAAAAAAAGTCTAACAATAAGCATTGCCTTTCAACTTGGCAATGTTGCCAGTCTTAAGAACTTTACCAGCTAACAGCAGTAAGGAATATTTTTAGGTCTGAATGCCCACTTTTTCATAGGGTTTATAATATTATTATTTAGTGAAATTAGATGACATAACATGATCATTTATTCAAAATAGACTAAGAAATTAATTCTTTTTGAACGTCAACAAAAGATAAAACCCCACTACCCCACCCTTGTTAGTGGTGTTAATTGAGACAAACATTAAAAGTTTGACGGCACGGTTCATGCAGTGGCTGATACAGCCGGCTGCTGCGCTCAGGGTCGTGGGTTTGATTCCCGCACGGAACAAATGTTTGTATGATCTACAGGTAGATTTTTTATTTTTAACAACATCTTTGCCCCACACTAGGATTTCTCCTGTGTCTCGACACCAGACCCGGAACAACTAGTAGTTAGTTGTTCCGGGTCTGGGTGTATTGTAGGTGGAATTCATGTCTGTAAACGACCCCACGACACAGGAAAAATCCTAGAGTGGGACAACGTCTTAAAAAAAGAAGTATTTTAGTTAATAAAAACATAATTTTGTTACATAGCTTACTATCATATCATGCACTGAAATTCAATATACTTAAAAAAAATTACAATGCATCCACTCCACAGTTTTACAAAATCCGTGCTAATGTCCTAGCGTGCGATCGCGATTAGTGTCATCTTGACACTTGGCGCCGTTCTGCGCGTATGTGCGGTAGTGACTTCGTGAACACTATAGTGACAAAAGTACAGCATCCAATATGGGAGTTACTGGTGAAAAGGATATTGTTAGGCCTAGTAAGTATTGCTTCATTTCTAATTACTGAAAAAATAAATAGTCTGGTAATTTTATTAAATAAACTCGATAAAATCCTGGAAGAAGCAACACTCTGGGAAAAATCTTTATTTATTATTGTCATCATATCAGCCGAAGGATGTCCACTGCTGAACAAAGACTTCAGACCACAGATGTCCTCAATTGTGTCATCATTTTCAGGAGAATTTGCCAGTACTCACCACGCTCGGCTGGTGGGTTAGTGAACGCAGTATGGCTACTGTTTCAAAGATGCGACGCTGCTGCCAATCCCTCTGGTTAGAATACCTCAGTCACCTTTTACGACATCCATTGAAGGAGATGGAGTGTGCTTTATTCTTAATCTGGACACCACACGGATATCTTCATCCGGACACCCCACGAACAGTACCAATTTTTGTGACAATCGTTGTCCAGGAGTGAAGAAATTAGTAGAACATGCAATCTGGAACGATCTTGCAACCCCATAACTGCTGCTAACAAATTTAGTTTCATTGGAAAAGCGAGATGTTGCCCGAATTCGTCAATAACATTAACGGTATTTGATGTAAACATCGTGAGTCACTTCGCTTATGGAGACAGCCCCTAATACATTACCAAAAATAATGATTACAAGCTCCATGCTCAGTTTTGAAAGTTCCCCTACGCTGATATAATGATGATCAAACTAAGACTGTAATTATTCATCATCCAATTTACCAAAATCATTTTTTTAACTCCAAGTATTATGTCAGCTTTTCCTAAATATCCTCTTATTCAAAAGACATCATGCAATTAACGATATTTACATAACCTACTCTATGACGCAGTCTTCTCAATCTAAACAAATCATTTGTTTATTTTGTTTCCAAATGAATTTATAAGATATTCACGGCATGCAAGAATCCAGCAAGAAACAAAATGCACCCCTTTAAGTAAGATACTTTAATTCTTTCTTCCACTACAACAGCTCTTGCTTTTATAGAGAGAGAGAGCGCTTGGTTCTTCGGATCATCTAAATTGAAAACATTTGTTTTTGCCAGCCTGATTCGTTACAATCTTCTAAAACAAAACTCTAACCCTCTATGGAAGATGCTATATGCCGCGTAGACGAGTTCATGATTTGAGAACCTGAACTTTGATATAGGTACTGCTACGTCAGCAGCTTACAGTTTAGTTTACCCGTTTAGTTGTCACACAATTTGTTGTAAAGCGTTCACTGTTGCACCAGTTCCATAAAGTCTAAGCTAATATTTTATTGTTCCGTAGTAGCCTCTTTTCTCGGATACCATCTATTTCTGGTATCTCTTTTCCGTGTTTTGATAAATCAGTTCCTTCTTCTCTCTTTACGTTGCCATTAGCACACCTGGCCCCAGGATTCATCGTGTGCTTTTTGACTGCAGCTATTTAACCCATCAGTGTTATTTTTATTATTGTCCACTATCTAGAACAGCAAGAAATTTTAGTGACTAATATTTATTTATTTTTCACGGTTGTTATTTCATCTAGCTTAAAGAAAAATACTTAATTTGCAGAGGGTTTAGGGGCCCGCCATGCACAAACTGCGCTACTCTTCTTTGGCATGGTGTTTGCCTTCACCATGAGAGTCAACATAAGCATGGCCATAGTAGACATGACAGATGAAAGGAAGGACGTGGTAAGTTAAAAATACCGAGAATTATGCGTATATTTTGATAGAACCAGTGTTCAATGGTTAAAAATGTAAGAACTACAAATAGTTTTATTTTTACTTCATAACGCAATTGTGCTATTAGCTGAACAAAAGCTTGGCATAGCATACCGATAGTATCCTGGTTGTACATGGGTTCCGGCTTTAAATGCTCAGACTGGAAGGCTCTTAAACACATACCGTCCGCATACTGCCCTAAAATGTTGTACGACGATGCGAGTACGCTCTTTGAAAAAGTAACCTCGATCCCTGCCCCTGGCCGGACTTAGGGCAGTCCGTTACCCGATTTAAAACATCCAAGATGGCGGGACGTCATGTTCCACACGCACCTTTTCTCTTTCCTTCACTGTGTGGCTGGTTAGACAGCACAGGGGATGGAACAAGCCAGAAAGAGTGGTCGGCCGAAATCTGGTGGGGTGCGGTGCTCGCGAGCAAAACCCACCCACATGGTGAAAGTTAGCTTGAAGGAATACCGTTGTGATTTTAGCCCGTAAGAGTTCGGCACGCCCTTTCGCCTTTTTTAGGCTGGATGATATTCAATAAGATATTTCCACAATAAAAAATGCTCAAAAGCCGGAGGCCTTAAGGCTGAGGTGATTGCTAACATTTAACAACGGCAATCGACGGCACGTTTGTTTCAGTGGCTGATACAGTCGGCTGCTGCGCACCAGGTCGTGGGTTCGATTCCCGCACGGAACAAATATTTGTACGATCTACAGTTACCTGTTCCGGGTCTGGGTGTACTGTGTGTGGAATTTGTGTTCGTAAACGCACCCACGACAGGAGAAATCCTACTGTGGGCAACGTTTAAAAAAAAACACGTAATAATTTCGAATACTAAGTACCCAAACCTAACCCTAACCTAAAATTAATACGCAATAAAAGATAATGTGAATAGCAAACAAATAACTCAAATACTCATAACCCGCTGATGCAATTCCTAAGCGCCTTGAAATTGCTTGAGGTTGGAGCTTGGGTCAACTGCAATGTGACATCTGATATTTCCATAATTTCCTGTTACACACTTTATGTTATTGCGTGTTCGACATGTTGTATTTAAATGACATCTTTTATTTAGTATTGTTAACTAACTAACGCGACAGTTAACTAGTAAACGAAGTTTTTATTAAATAGTCCAATGAAAATATTAATGTTGACAGAAACTACGGTTATGTTTGTTTATATAAGGGCATAAACAAACAAAACTGATTATGAACAGGAATTTAGAACATGGTAATAAACAATTGAATGTTTATAAACAAATTATTCATATTATATTAAAGAACTTGGCCTTTCAGATTAAGTTTTGTTTTTAATAAGGTTATCTATTTAAAGCAAGAATACATCGCAATGGTGTCGTAATAAAAAATAAAAATAAATGTTTTTTTAATCAAAAACAGTTACCATTTATCAATGATGTCTTAATAAAAGCTACACCTACTTTAATATTCAATATATTATACAATGTCATAATTTAAGCCCGTAGACATAGTAGTCCACCGCTGGACATGGGAGGTCCACGAAGCCCATGAAATCACCACAAGATCTAGAGGGAATTAGAATAAAGCAACAATAGTACAACTATTGTTTCATGCCGGAACCAAAGTATTTTTTCCGGGTCTGGGTGTTTGTTTGTGTGAGATTTATGTCCGTAAACTGTACCCACAACACAGGAGAAATCCTAGAGGTGCTTTGAAAAACAGAAAAGCGTCAACTTGTTATGATTTACGTCTCTCTATTACACGGGTTTATATCCCCTGTAAGGGGGAACCCTGTCTTTTGATAGGCTTACGCGGGGACATAGGTCTAACACGCAGAGGCCCTTTAGAGAATTTTAATCTAAAATGTAATGGGACACTAACCGGGAACTCTCCATGGATACACTATGAAATGCAGTCTCGGATTGTCCCCGGAGGTGTAAAACTATTGTATAAGATGGAAACTACAATTATTAGGTCTATTGTAATGGGTGCTAAATGGATAATATACTTCTAAAAAATATGATTATTTATTGATTTACGTTGTTAATAACGTAATCAATAATACCGATGTATATCCCCTGAACATGAATATCAAAATCCCTTTTAATATTTATCACTAACACATGAATAATGATATTTTTTCAGAATTTTTATTAAAACGTCGACCGTAGTTTTCCATTTACAATTTATCTTTAGCATAAGCAATAAAAATATTATTACGACAAAATGAACAAAAAAATACAGCATTCACGAGCTTTCGACCTCTGCAAAAAGTTTATCTTATCTATGCAGTCAATTAATTGGATCGTAAAAATTACTCGCAACGCATAGATAATTAAAATGACATAATTATTACATATTATCAAAGTGCTGACTGTACAATTTAATCTGAAATCAAAACAAATACACGTGAGTAAGAACAAATAGAGGCAGGCACATGACTGCCTCTATTTATTTGGCTTGTAGATTGCGCAGTAAGTTTCATTTATACAAAATTGTACTGTACCCAATAAGAAGTCGGAAGTTTTAAATCTTATATCAGTAATTATACATTAGAATTGCATAAATTGTCTACAAGCTTTGCTTTGTTTCGTGAGCCAGAACCGGTAGTTTTTTTTAAATGTTCTTACAATGGTACAGCTAAATTAAAATTTATGAAATTCTGGTGAAATCAAAAGACGGAGGCCTCTTGAACCAGGCTTAAAATTAGGTTTACAAACTAAGCAACTGCTGCTGAAAGCGCCCCCTGCGGGACTGGAACTCGGCTTAGGGCGTTGTTGGGGGATACAAGCTATGTAATGACAGGTAGATCGGTATGATTTAAATATTTTAGGGAATATTAACCTCGGCGGCGAGGGCGTTATAACGATCTAATGAATGTTGCAATCTCAATTATTTTAAAATAGTATCCGTAGAGTTTTTTGCCGGCTTTTCTCCATATGATCAATGAATTGGAACCATGTTATATATATATATATATATATATATATATATATATATATATATATATATATATATATAACATGGTTCCAATTCATTGATATATATATATATATATATATATATATATATATATATATATATATATATATATATATATATATTTGAAATACTTATTTGATTTTGACATTGTTTGCCTCGTACGATGGAAATCTGGAATCAACTTCAGTCGTAGGTTTTCCCGGACATATACATGGGGACCTTCTAACAAAGAGTGTAATCTCCCAAAAAGTTCGGCAACGTATCAGCGATTCCTCTGGTGCTGCAGATGCTCATAGGCGATAATGATTACTTTCTTAAAAGTAACTAGCATGCTCTTATTCCAGATATGTAATAAAAATAAACCATGAGTTCATTGAAGCCACATTTGACATTTTCAACGAGATACCCCCATTAACACTCAACTTGGATAAAAAAAGATAAGAAATGATGTTTAAAAATAGTATATTTAATCTTTAAAGTTAACTGAGTTTTATTTTTGTTACCTTATTTATTTTAAACTGAAATGAATTTGCAGCTATATATTTTTGTTAATATTTGTATAATAATATGAGTTTACATTACAAGAGTGAATATAAAACATTACAAATGAGTATTGCTAATTCAAATCTGTCATAGGCATCAGGTTCATTTCAATCGTAAACCTATCTATAAATAGGAAGTAGAGCTTCCGCAGTCAATATACGTATCGGATTCTATGTTTAGCGAACAGTTCGGTCCAGTGATAGGCAGTGATGCCTTTTAACATGTATTAATTAACCAATTGTGTAATATTGTAATAATACAGATAGTGGTTAAGGTCTTCATCGTTATCAACACTGGCCTTCCCAAAGACCGGGACCCATAGACCGTTTATAACAAGAGTCTATATGATATTGTAATCACCGAGAAATTATTGCACGTGCCTTTATTTTAGCTTAATTATAGCCTCAAACCTACTTTACGTAACTATTATGTTAGTTGTAGGTTTAATATTGTTTTGATTTATTAAATTTTCAGAGCCTTGATGCATGAATAAACTTTATTACAAACCCCGTACGTATTAAACAACTGTACAGTATCTTTCCCTTTTCCATCTTTGGAAAAGATCTCTATATCTATCTATATATCTTTCCCTTTTCTATCTTTTCCAAAGATGGAAAAGGGAAAGATACTGAAACAGAAAGATCAGTTCCTTATTTGTCACAATGCCAATACCACAATAGCAGTGAATGTAAATGAATGAAGGTGAATAGTTTACTGGTGCAAACTCACTTATTTCTTAAGCGAAGCTTCGTTTTGGTAAGCGGATTTTTTGTATGTAATACAAGTGAAAGCAACGTGGCGAGGTATCCTCATTAGCTGGGCAGCGAATATTGTTGCCCACGTCAGTGAGCAGGACAAAGTACAACAGAGTGAAAGTATAGATAAACTATTTTTAACACGCTGTTGTTAGCTTGGTATCTATGGATCTATGTAACGGAATTTTTCAACTCGATCCTCCCCCTCAAAACGTCGGATTGATTTGAAACTTCGCGCACTTATCAAGGACCGAAGACAAGGCAAGTTCGATCCAAAAATAAATAAAAAAGAAACGTTTTTGTAGTTAGCCGCACTAAGAAAAAGAAAATGAATAATAGTTTAAAAAAAAGAAAAGATGGATTATAAAAAAAAATGTAAAAAAAAGCGTGGGGTGCTTGTTGTCAATTGTTGTAATAGTAGCCTCATCATGAAAATATCTGACAAAGCACCCTTGGCTTTTTTACAAGAATTTCTTTTTTGTTAATCACTCTATTCTATTTTAAACTGATAGAAAATTATTTTCTCCTTTTTAGTTCGGTAATCCACAAAAGGGTGTTTTTTTATTAATAATTATAGATTATATTTGTGTGTGTCATAAAATGTATTTGTCTAAGTAATTTTCTCACTAAATCAATATTTATTATTAAATAATGTATATTAACTTTTAAAATACATTTAAATAAAATGTTCTATTTTCAATTACTTGCATTATTATAGCTGTGACAAATACAATTTTACCCACAACGTATACGAAGCTTTGCTTCGATCGAGTATCCCACGACACCTCACTTATTTTTATTACTTCATCACTAGACTCTAGTAAGTAAAAGCTTTTAGTTAGAATTTACTTTTATAAACTCATAAAATATAGAAAGTAAATACCCTTTTTCGCTTCAGCGCCATTATCAATATTAACTTCAGGATTGGTCATATCTAGATTAACTACATCTTTCTTACCAAATCGCAGACAACTTAATAATTTGTGAAAGGTTGTAATGCAATACCATTTTTTGACTGACTGTCTGAAGGAAGTATTGATGATCAGAGTACATGGAAATGTTGACTATGAACTTTAACATGCCTTTTTTTTCTGATAAGATTTTTTATTTGGATCTTGGCTAACAATGGCTGCTGTACATTTTTATGTCAAACGGTTGACCAAAAATGTCCTCTTCTGTCCTATTGACAATTTACTACGAAGACTGCATGCAAGTTGTGATGATTATAGCAATATACATATATAAAACTAGCTGTTGCCCGCGGTTTCACCCGTGTATATATATATATATATATATAAAATTGAAGTGTCTGTTTGTAATGTCAAAATAACAGCTTTGTACTAAATGCATATGAAAGTATATACGGTACATATAACAAAAAAACTAATTTTGAAGTTTTTGTCTGTCTGTCTGTCTGTCCGTCTGTCTGTCTGTCTGTCTGTTTGTTTGTTCCGGGTAAACTCTGAAACGGCTAGACCGATTTCGACGGGACTTTCACTGGCAGATAGCCGATGTTATAAGGAATAACTTTGGCTACTTTTATTTTAGAAAAATGATTAGAGTTCCGCGCAAAATAAATAAAACCCTTGAAATCCAATATATATATTCTATGTCAAGTTTCTATGTCGAAGTACTCTAAATTTCTTTTAAATTAAACGCGGGTGAAACCACGGGTCCCAGCTAGTTCTAAATATAATTTAGGACTATTGGTGGTTTCTGCTCATTTGAGGCGTTAAATAAGCATTCCCCTTTATAAATTAAACACATACGTTATGTCATTTCCGCCCATCAATAAAGCAGATATGCCATGAATGGAAAGTTTATCGTGCCAGTCGGTCGGAATCTGGTGACGACCTAACCCCGCCCACTTAGATATGGCCGACCTTATTCCGTGCGACGTAACGTGTGGTGCACGCACAATCCTTAGCAACTTTGTGTAAACAATTGAGATTTATGATTTAGATATTACACCGATTTATGAATGGAAGATGTTGGGACTGTAATTAGTAGTTTATCGAGTAAAAGTTTAATGTCGGCTCGGTTGACAAGCAGGTGGTGTGCTGAGGAGTTGGCGATCAGTCGAAACATCATCAACGTCTTTAGCACCCTGCCTTGGATACTATAATCATTCGTTGACTACCGCGTTCCCCTACCAAAGCATCGTCAGGGCCTGGAACCGTGGTCCTGTGTGTCGATCTTCCTGCTAGATTCTCGTAACTTAAAAATGTTCAAAATATAGTTCCAATCTAGTCTCAGTGTCATAAATGTCACAAATGGTATTCTCCTAAACTAACAAACAACGTCAAACGGGAACTTACATTGTGATGAGATAGAAAATGGATCGAAAGTTGATCGAAGTCAAAACAGTATTCTGCTAACATTTCGAACTGTCACATGTACTAAATTGTAATTAAATAAACGTCAAAATTGTGATTGAAATGAGACTAGATCGAGATTATACCAAAATCCGAATGAACTTTAAGAGTAGCAGAATACCATTTTTTCGGTCAATTCATAATTTAATCTCAGTTCGGCCAAGTTTCAGTCATAGTGTAAATTAATTACGAGAATTGGCCCTCTGGTATGCGGACGAAACTTTAGACTACAGAGAAATGAATAATCGTCATCAATGTTTATGCAAGTAGTACGAATGTAATAATTCAGTTAATAAATGTTCACTATTGTTACTGACTCTGCACGTATTACGACATGGTGCAGAGTGTAACTAAAATACAAATCTTACTACCATTATAAATGTGGAAGTTTACGTGTAAGGATCCATCACGCTTAAAAGGCTGTACAAGTTCTAATGAAAATTGACAATCATCATCATCATTTCAGCCGAATGAAGTCCACTGCTGGACACAGGCCTCCCCCAAAGATCACCACAACGACCGATATGGGTGTGTCGTGGGCTCCTTGGGAGGTTCTGCCATAACCACCATGCTTGGTAGATGGGTTGGCGATCGCAGTTGAATTGTTAATGTACTACAGGGCTCTCCTTCCTCCGGCTAATTCCTTAGTCGACTTTTACGAACCCACGGGAGGAGGTGGGGTGGTGGTATTCTGAGCCGGCACCACACGGCATACGGAAAATTGACAATGGTAAAGATGATTGTCATGAATAAGTATAACGGTAATTTTTTATTTGGATCATAAAACTAAAAACAATGTTTCAACGTGTAATAGATAGTAAATAAATCATACTTAGCTAGTAAAGGACAGCTCGATTTCAGGGTACGTTACAACGTTAGATGTTTGATAAGTAAACAGCTGCTGCGTTACATAAATAGGTCACTTAAAAGTTTAAAATATAAAATAACATGAAAATATATTTGTTCTCCCGTTGCCGTGATTTGTAAAAATGATAAATAACGTGCCTTTTGAATTTAATTCCTAAAGTATACCATTCTCATATCTGTAACAGTGGGCCCCACATAGTATGTTCACTTCGCATATCCTTTCCACTGTCGAAACTGGAATAACAGAAAGAACATAAAATTGATTCCGCAAGGTTATCGTAAATTTCTCCACTGAAAATGTTTGACCGATAACATTTGCATCTAGACTTGAAGTGGAAGCAATTCATAAATTGGATGATACGCACTATTACTGGCAGGCATTTTACACTGTCTAATAAAATTGATAGGTGCTGTCTATTAGCCACGACTGACTTTTAAATTAACTCAAGACTGGCTAACCTGTTACTTTGTTTGCGAAATATTAAAAAACCACTAAAGGAACTTGTTAACTCAATAAAAGGTACACGACATAAAATACTCTGCTGCCAAATTTCATTACAATCCTAACACTAATGATAAATATATAATAACAATAATGTCATTATATTATAGTCATTCGAATACCCATGACAGTTGTTACATCCTGATAGAAGATCAAATGTCTGATAACCGATTTAACCTAAGGGTGTCAGTATCATCATCATCATTTCAACCCCAGGAATTCCACTGCTAAGGCTTAAAGTTATGCCACAGTTGTGGAAATTTAAGGAGGGAGTCCTTAAATTTCCACAATTGTGGCATAACTTTTGGAGTTATTTGCCAGTACTCACCAAGCTAGGCAGTCGGGTTGGTAAGCGCAGTATTTCTACTGTTCTACGGAAGTGACGTTGCTGCCTATACCTCTGGTTTAGTCTCTTAGTCGCCTTGAACGATGTCCTCGTGAAAAAATTGAGTAATGCTGTATAATTAATTCAAACAAAATAATTCACTTATGTCAAATTATAAATTCTTTCGTAAGAAGGTTCTTATTATTCCGCTGGGTCCGGATCCTCTTTGAATTTGTTATTTTCTTTGTTAATTTGTAGGAAAGTTTCGGGTTTCCTCTTTAAGGGTGCGGTGGGCTGGAACACGTAATCCCGAGCTTATTACAATTTACAGGTCAATTTAACTCAAAAGGCATTTAATGTTCAAAATTTGTATCATAGCCTGCATTTAGTCAAAATGAATTATATATCAATGCCTTTTCATTTTATATTTTGTTTCATTCAATCTGTTGATGAGACGAGTAGTTCATTGTGATCGTCAGATGATAGCGTCACGCCTACTTATAAAATTGTAATGCTTTAATACCCAGGACTAGTCTTTCTTACCACGAGACATCTGATTTAAGTCTCAGATGTCCAGAATTTCAATAGCTAGCTACAGTGCCCTTCAAACAGGAATACGTTAAAGTCTAAACTTTAAACACTACTGCTTAGCAGCAAAATATCTGGTACTGCGGTGGTACTTATACAGCTGGACTCTTGTAAATACAGACCTATCCGATGATAGGTCTGTGTTAACAAAAGTCCAGAGTAAAATACAATAAAGTTGAATGTACGAGTTCAATAGTTGCAACGTAGATATATATACCTTCGCTCCAGTATGATCTCATAAACAGTGGTTTTTATGTGACATCCACATTCGGACGATAACAGTATTGATTCTCATATGATACAGTTGAGCCTATTGCTACTGTCATGCCCAAGTCCGGGCTGCTACTGGAAATCGCTAACAGATAAACCTAATAACTTTGTGCTGGAAATTGAAACCAAAAACTCAAGATCAGCAGCCGCGTTTGCAAGCACCAGACCTATACACAGATACAACTTTAAACGTACTAAATGTATAGGTACAAAGTCTCGAGCAAAAGTCTAACGAATTCGAATAAGATTCTTGAGGTGAAACCTCTCAACAGAGTTTGTTCTTGCTACGAATATTAAAAAACTTATTTTCACCTTCACACAACCTAACACTAAGATACTTGGGCCACCGCTAGGATAGTGTGAGATCACGCATTACATATAAATCACATCACAAGGACCATGTTAAGCTAATCAACATATGGTTGACTCTAGTGTGATCGAACTAGGATCCGGAGCTCCCTTTCGGTGCCGAAGATGACCACTCCAGTGGTTTTAACTGGTAGGAGTCCAGCATGTCACTTGGCTCTTGCCCGGGGCGGAGTAAGTTCACGATGAATTTCCATTGAGCAACCAATAAACTAAAATAAAAGCCACCATTTGGTTGCCATACTCTTGAAAAGCTGTAGCTGACGATTCTAGCAAAAACCCCTAATGAGCACACAACACACCAATATCGGTCATTGTAGTGATACAAAATGATGATGAAAATGACGAAGCTAACCATGCCGCAGAATACTATTTTAATTCTCGTATTAAGACAGGATTAATAGCACCACTCCCATCTCCTCCCGTGGATGTCGTAAAAGGCGACTAAGGGAATCTAAATCCGGTGGGATGAGCAGCAGCGTCCCTTCTGTGAAGCGGTAGCCATACTGCGCTCACCAACCCGCCTGCCAAGCGTGGTGAGTATTGGCAAATACCCCCCAAAATGATGACACAGTTGTGAAAATCTATGGGGGAGGCCTTTGTTCAGCAGTGGACTATAAATGGCCGATATGATGATGATGATTAAGACAGTCAACTATCTTGTTCCAGTACTTCGCCTGGTCCCACAGCGTGCAAGCAGTGATCCTCTCCTCTTTCTTCTGGGGCTACATTGTACTGCAGATACCTGCCGGTGAGCTCGCCGGGCGCTTTGGTGGAAAAGTGCTGTTCACTATATCAGTACTTGTCAATTCACTAATCTCGCTACTGCTGCCTTTTGGAGCTACTTGGGTGAGTGAAATAGCGATATTATTGTCAGACCATACATCATAAAGTTAATTGGGAAAAACTGCTGTATATTATACAGCAGTTTTTTAACGTCCCAATTAACCGGTTCCGATTTATTTTCTTGGTAACATCTTTTCTTCGTAGCATTACTGCAGTGAAAGAAAGAAAGAAAGAAAAATGTTTTTATTAGCACAAACAGTACACACAATAAAAAACTTACAACTACTAAACATAACTATAAACTAACATCAGATAAGTACAAATCGTGCAGTAGTAAAATTATAGTGCCAAAGGGCTTACAGCTCAGCATAATCTTAGGCGGCAGTAAACTGACCACCTAACGCTGGTTTTCAGCTGTAACCCAAGTCAGTCGCCCGTCACCCGTCACCCGTCAGTGCCTCAAGACGAAAGTCTTTCACCAGTGTGTATCACCAGCGATGACATATGGCACAGACATGTGGTACTCACTATGGGCCTCATAAGAAAGCTCAAGGTTACATGACATTTTCGAGATCGTATTAGAAATGAGGAGATCCGTAGTAGAACTAAAGTTGCGAGAATAGCTAAAAGAATCATTAAGCTGAAGTGGCAATAGGCAAGATGCATTACTCGTAGAATTTATGGCCATTGGGGCAAAAGGTTTCTTGAGTTGAAATCGCGCGCTGGAAAACGCAGCGTGGATCAGCCAACGAGATGGACAGATTGCCTGATGATAGTCGCTGGGAGTCGTTGGATGCGAGCAGTATGTAAAGGGTCGTTGGTGAAATCTATGCCTCCGCCTTTCTTCAGCAATGGACATCCTTCGCCCGATATGATGAATTAAACAGCAGTAACCCAAATAGTTCAATGGTTTCATCCTCTTTAATTTAATTTTGAGATGTAGTTGGTGGATGTTGTGTTAAATGACAACAATTCTCTGTAATATAAGCGCGAAGCTTATATCGCGCTTATATTACAGAGAACAAATGTTACGAAGAATTGCTACAAAATATAATAAACCAATGAGCAGAGTTTTTAAACTAGTACCGTAAGAACATTGCTCTTAGATACTGTATAGGCGCACTGCAGTTATCGCCTCTTTTTAATAAATCTATGCTGGTCGCCCCACAAGTCTCATACATACATATGCTTAAGTTTGTATCAAGTCAATCAAAATTGAAATTACTATTTCAGACTCAATAGTTTAATGCAATCATTAACAACTGGCGACTTCTGTAACTGGTAATGAAAATTTCGTCACAATTTTTTTTTTTGTGTTTAGTATCTTCGTAGTCATGTTATTACAAGTACAGGGTCATTTTAAGATAGAACGTAAAATTTGTTGATTTTGATACGTATAAAATATAAGCTTATTTTCAGGGTGATTGGAAACTAGTGTGCGCATGTCGGGTGCTACAAGGGCTGATGCAAGCGTTTATATACCCAAGTACTCACCATCTTGTTAGCCAGTGGATGCCGCAACAGGAGAAAGGATTCCTCGCCACTTTCGTTTATGCTGGTCAGTTTTAAATATCGAGACATTACCGAAATATTATATTCTCCGCGTGGTGTCCGGATTAAGAATACAGCGCCACTCCATTTCCTCCAGTTGGATGTAGTAAAAGGCGAATAAGGGACTCAAATCCTGAGGCACGGGCAGCAGCGTCCCAACCCGCCCGCCAAGCATGGTGAGTATTGGCAAATACCCCCCAAAATGATGACACAATTGTGGAAATCCTTGGGGGAGGCCTTTGTTCAGCAGTGGAAGTATAGATGGCTCATATGATGATGATGACCGAAATAGATTTGAGTGTATCTGTGCCTTTTGCCGAGAGCGGCATAAGGTTGCATTTCATGGGAAGGGATAAATTAGAGAGATTTAGATATCGCGTGGTGTCTAGATCAAGAACAGCATCATTCTATCCAAAACACTGATCAATGAAGCCCGATGTGTCCCAGAGAAATGAATAACGTAAATTAATCAGAAAAGCAAAACTGAGGATTAGAAAAGAATATACATCCTACTTCCCTTCGTAACAAGCATGAGACAGAGAAAACACTATAAGCCATAGGCACAATAATTCGGGTGTAGAACTAGGATAAGTCCGGTTGCCAAGCACCACGGGTGCAATAATGTTTATAAATATTTAATTACGTGTCGTCGTTAATGTTATGAGCAATTGTGACTGATTCCAATAGTAGGTATGTACGACAAAAACGCACCGAAATTCATCTATTCATCCTACACAACTTCGGATATAACTTGCAATCTATCAAACATAATATTGCGTGCATCTTGCTAAATAATAGACTCCCACAGGATATAACTTGCAGATTGTTCATATTCATAGTCCGGTGATGAACATTTACCGGTGGCGAGGCAACAAGCTTGAAACTAAATAATTAACTCTTAAAGTTACCATGACTGGTGAGAATTAGAGCCGCGCAATGATCAACTTCCAACCATGCACTTGCCAGCCGCTCACGAACGGATGGAAAGAACTGGTATAGGTGACAGATATATGGCTATGGCTGATATGATGAAATATGATATACAGCATAATTGAAGAATTATTCAGGAACATATTCAACTAAATAACCCAATAAAAGGCTAAGGCTACCTCAGGCGGGATACAGGAGAAAATGAGCGGATTCAAACGCAAATCGGTATAAGATTAGTGAATAATTTGTAATAACAATATCAGTCAGTGAAATTATTTGATTATTGTGTGATAGTGCCAGAAGAAATGTTTGGTCAATGTGTTATCAAATACACGGCTAGAATATGTATGCATACTAAAATATTATAATCAATAACCATTTCCAACAGTTTGCTGCTTTCCACATGCCTTCCAGCTGCCTAAGTAACTATCAATTTTCGAAAACTAGGAGGGATCAAATCATGTCCTACTTTACTTATAAATACTCACAAAAAATATCGTACTGAGGAGTAAGCACATTTGACATTTGACTCAGATTATATTCTGTATAAGCGAGTGAGTTGAACAACAAAACAGAACACATTAAACTTGGCTCCCAAATGGAAGCTCACGTAATTGGAAAGCTGTGCACTGAAAGTGCGCCGGTTTCATCTAAACGAGTTTTGTTTTCCCAAAATATGGCAACGTGTGAGATGGGACTAGCTTTGGTTACAGCGTCTATTGTTTCGTTTTCGAGCGGTCTGAAGCTCATTTTTGTGGACTCTATTGGCTTTATGTTGACAGTTCATGCATTCCAATTTACAGCTAGGATTTTAATTGCCTCTAAATAAAAATAAATCACAGTTATTATAAACTATGAAGGTAATGTTTTTCAGAAACAACAACCACTGTTTGTTAAAGCTTATGACATTCCCTGGAAACAAACGAAACCCAAATAGAGTTGTATTGCTAGTGAGAACCAAAACTACAATGTTTTAAAGAAATTGTTGTTCTATTTAAACATAAAAATAATTAAATAAAATATGTCTTTTGGCTGATATATATGTGTTAATATGTACATCATTTCGGCCGAATGAAGTCCACTGCTGGACACAGGCCTCCCCCAAAGATCACCACAACCACCGATATGGATGTGTTGTGGGCTCATTGGGGGGTTTTGCCATAATCGCCACGCTTGGCAGGCGGGTTGGCGATCGCAGTTGAGTTGTTAATGTACTCGAAGGGCGCTGCTGCCCATCCTCCGGCTAATCCCTAAGTCGACTTTTACGACACCCATGGGAAGAGATGGGGTGGTGGCATTCTGAGCCGGCACCACACGGCAATATATATAATAATATGTACAACGCAACAACAAATAAAATAAAAAAGTTGCCATTCAAATATTACAAAATGGAACTGCTGAAATTGTTACGAGACGAGACATGTAATTCTATAAAAGAATTCATGTACACAATATATAGGCGATCTTGCTATACGGAAAACTGGCTTTAATGATATCTTATTGTTAAATGTTATAGTAATATATGCAGATTATTGTTCATTGGTTAAATTTACTTTTCAATCAGTCATTTTAATAATTGTGTTGACGATGACATCTGTATTGAAATATCTTTAGACAATGCTGATAACAATTTATATATTGGACTGTTTTTTGTATGTGTGATATATTGTAGGATGATGATGTTAGTTTTTATATCTTTCATGCCAAACAGTCCCAGATTTGTGAGTCTGATATTTAAAATAAGAACATTACTACCATATTTTAGCAAAATAAATTCAAATTCCGCTTGAAAGCTGCCAAAAGCGTGATCCAATTTGAACTGATTACGGACTAATTTTTAAGAGAAACATTAAACTCAATAGTAACAAAAATAATGAGTCATTGGTCTAATGACCAATGGACACGTAATGCCTAAGTAATTGGAGCTCAGCCTCCATCCATCCTCCTCCTCCTAAAAGTCCTTTCATTAACACACACATCTTAATCGATTCTTTGTTTACTTTTCAGGTGGTCAACTAGGTATAGCGCTACAACTACTAGCATCAGGATTTTTGGCGACAGCTTGGGGCTGGCAAGCAATATTTTATACCAACGGTACTTTAGGAATTATATGGGCGATCATTTATATGATATTTGGCGCAGACTCGCCGGAAACAGCCAGGTTCATTTCAGAAGAAGAAGTTTTGTATATTCAGACCTCTTTAGGTCGAGTTGGGGAGCAAAAGGTCAGAAATACATTCGTAAATTCAGATGAATGTAATTTTTTCTACTAATACATACTTACGATTCTATTGTCGTCTCTGATTTAGACATCTTTTGATTTGTTACTACGTATTTTTGCTGTATGGTTCCGGCTTAGAATACCACCACCCCATCTAATCCTATGGGTGTCTTAAAAGTCAACTAAGGGATTAGCCGGAGGATGGGCAGCAGCGTCCTTCGAGTTCATTAACAACTCAACTGCGATCGTCAACCCGTCCACCAAGCGTAGTGATTATGGCAAAGCCCCCCCAATGAGCACACAACACACCCATATCGGTTGTTGCGGTGATCTTTGAGGGAGGCCTGTGTCCAGTAGTGGACTTCATTCGGCCGAAATGATGACTTCGTATTTAATCAGATTTAACTTATCCCTGATATGATACTTTATCATTTTATATTATTATTTTATTATATTTTAGAGATACCCAACCCCCTGGCGGAAGATAATGACGTCACTGCCATTCTGGGCTGTGATAGTGGCACACTGTGGACAGAATTGGGGCTTCTTTACTCTAATGACTGAAATGCCCACCTACATGGCTAAAGTGCTCAATGTTAATCTCAAAAATGTAAGTTGATGCTTTATCACTTAAGTGTCTGTACATGAATTACCCATACTGTGCTGTTTTTATTACAGACAGTTATTCCGTGTGGTCCGGATTAAGAATATAGTACCACTCCATCTCCTCCCGCGGATGATGTAAAAGGTGACTAAGGGAATATAAACCAGAGGGATGGGCAGCAGCGTCCCTTCTGTGAAACGGTAGCTTACCCCCCAGAACGATGACACAGTTATGAAAATCCTTTGTTCAGCAGTGGACGATGAAATGGCCGATGTAAAGTGCTGTTTATATGTTTTATTTATAAGAATGCAACCTAACTATAGTATACAAAAGTACTTATATGCCTTTAGTTATTTCAAGTTAAATGGTCTAGAGCATATTCATATTACTGTTAACTACAGCTTCAGTTACTTTATGAAGTATGGGTCACAATATTAGTGACCTTGTTTATCTCCCCAAGAAAAGTCATTGACAGTACAATACCACTTTCTGTAATAATTTGTTCATGTTTTGTTTCAGAACGGTATGCTTTCATGTCTGCCGTACCTCTCTATGTACTTACTTAGTTTCGTAATGGGCACTATGACAGACGTCATCATCAAGAACAAATGGCTGAATGTTTCTGCTACCAGGAAACTCTTCAATTCTATAGGTATGTAGGTTTAAGAAATTAACTCACAGATATTGGAAAAATAATGTACCGCCTTCATGATAATGAAACCGGTAACATTTACTAAGTATTTGCTCTCTTACTCAAAGGGGCCATTTGACAAAACAGACCTTCGCTTTCGTAAATGAAAAATAAAAAATTGGTCTGTTGGAAATACGTCTATCTAGAGCAGTCTTTCCCAACGTGGGCGATAATGCCCCCTTGTGGGCGCTGCAGGCCTAAAGGGGGGCGGTAAGAGACCCAGAAAAAAAGGGGGCATTGTGTAGGGCTTTAGGGTCAATTTATAATTTCATCTACCTAGCTAGGAAGACTCTTAGACACCGACTGAGCTCTCGACTCTCGACTACATCTTGTGAACATCAACTAATATTAATTAAGATATAGCTCAAACTCGGTTCGATATAAAAGACCGCGGGCAATCATGTTTTAACAAGTTTTTGTTAAATAATCCGAATTGTACATTCCTATACCAATCGGCTGGTTCTATAATACTTGTTCTTGCTTGTCGAGTACGATTGGGCGTCGAATGAGATAAACGAGTTTATGCACGTTTGTCTTATTCCTGTTGGTGCGTGCTGCTTATGCAATCCTATATAAACGACGTAAATTTATTTTATTTTCATTTGCGGTTTCGCGCATAATAGATAAGCAGTACTTGATTTCAACACTTACGTATTTCTTAAAACAAAACAATGTCGGAAGTAAAAAAGAAGAGACGGCAATACTCTGCGGAATATATTAAATTCGGATTTATTGAAAATCCCACAAACCCGTCGTCGCCTTTGTGTCTTCTATGTCTAAAAACATTTTCGAACGAAGCAATGAAGCCTTCAAGACTGCAAGATCATTTGAATAAAATGCATCCAGACAAGACAGAAAAGAATGTAGCATATTTTCAAGACCTAGAGAAGAAGCATAATACTCAGTCAAGTATATCAAAACTATTTTCGGCGGCTGCTAAGCAAGATGACGACGGACTTCGAGCTTCGTACAATATCTCTTTGTTAATTGCTCAAAAAGGCAAACCACACAACATCGGAGAAGAGTTAATTTTGCCAGCAATAAAGAAAGTAATAACTACTGTGCTTCATAAACCGGCCGCAGATATTATCCGAAAAATTCCCTTGAGTAATAATTCTGTGCAAAGACGAATTGATGAAATGGCTGAAAACATTGAAGAATCATTGTGCAATCATCTGAGGACTAGTCAATTCTCAATTCAGCTCGATGAGTCCACTTTACCAACTAATGAAGCGTTGTTGCTATCTTACGTGAGGTTTATTAAAGATGAGAAAATACGTGAAGAACTATTGTTTGCCAGAAATTTGGAAACAGATACAAAAGGCGAAACCATATTCAATACATTGGAAAAGTTTTGTGAAGAGAAAGAGATTCCTTTGAAAAATATTATATCAGTTGCTACGGATGGCGCTCCGGCTATGACAGGGCGCCATAAAGGCTTCATAGCATACTTAAAGAATAAAATTCCAGATGTCCTTGCTATACATTGCGTTATTCATAGACAACATTTGGTTGCTAGAAACTTAAGTGAACGACTATTTCAATCACTGCAATATGTCATCAAAGCAGTCAATAAAATCCGTAGCAGCTCTTTGAATGATAGATTATTTCATCAGCTTTGTGTTACCAATGACGAAGATTTCAACCGTTTGTTGCTTCATACTGAAGTTCGTTGGCTGTCAAGAGGCAATTGTCTGATTCGATTTTACAACCTGTTTGACTCTATGATAGAGTTCTTGGAAACTAAAGATACAGAACTGCGCAACAAGCTCATAACATCAAAGAATGATATAGCTTACATGACAGACCTGTATAAAATGTTCAACGACATGAACCTCCAACTGCAAGGCGATGAACTAAATTTAATTAAAACAAAAAATGTCGTTGCTGCTTTCGCAGCCAAACTGCTTCTGCACAAAAAGAATATGGGCAGACGTGAGTTTCACAATTTTCCGAATTTATCAGTATACTGCAGTAACGACGACTTGTTTGCCTACTGCCAACATTTGGAAAACCTCCACATTGACTTCACCGAACGATGCCAGGACATTTTAAACTTGGAAATACCAGACTGGGTGTTGGATCCGTTTTCAAATGTCAACACAGCAATGTCACCTCAGCTGGAAGAAGAACTTATAGAATTGACAACAAACGAAGAAATAAAAATCAAGTTCAAAAATGGATATCAAGAAGTTTGGCTACAAAAACCGATCCCGCAATTGTACCCTGGATTGTGGTCAATTGTTCAACGATTTTTGATAGCATTCCCATCGTCATATTTGTGTGAACGTGGATTTAGTGCCGTGGCAACGCTGCTTACTAAAAAGAGAAATCGTTTGCGTGTTACCGAACGTGGCGACTTGCGGCTGTTTTTGAGTAAATTGGAACCTGATATCAACAAACTTATTGAACAGCATCAGATTCAACCTTCACATTAGTTTTTATATAAGAATTGATTATGTTTGTTTTATTTTCAATAAAAGATACTCTGTCCGAATACTATAAATTTGCGTTTCAATAATCAGTTATAAGCACTTAGCGGTTTTTAAGTATGTTTAAAAAGGGGGGCGTTAAAAAATAATTTATTCTTAAAGTGGGCAGTAGACAAAAAAAGGTTGGGAACCCCTGATCTAGAGCAACCCATTGGTGCCACGACTTTAGGCACATCTCGGAGGAGATTACTGTCAGGAGGCCACCCCTTAAGGCACCTCTCTGGGGGATTGTAAAGGCTTCCCCCGAAGCCTCACTATGCGTTGTACTGAGCACACGGTGGCACGTGACCACATGTTCACCGTCGTCTTCCCAGGGGTCACTCGGTATGAGCGCGCAGATTCCCTAATAGGCGCGCTCGAGACCCCTCGCTTTCGTACCTATAGAACAACTAAACAGATAATATTTTGGAAAACTAATTAGTATGTGATTAGATGAACAGTTTAAATGCATTTGTCTTTTGGTATCGACACTAAAATCAAGGTAATCAAAAAATCAATGTAGCGTTTTTAAGACTAGAAGCTCAACATAATGATAACTATAACGGGTACGCAAAAATAAAAATAAATGTTTGAAGGTATTTCTTCTTTCCAGGTCTATGGGGCCCAGCAATAGCCCTGATAGGCTTGTCGTATGCGCCTGCAGGTAATATGGTGTTTTCCGTGGTGATGCTCACTATTGCTGTAGGAGTCAACGCTGGGCAATATACTGGTTACATGGTGAGACAACATTTTGTATATTAATAATTTTACTACATACGGATGTCATCCTTTTAATGATGACTTTTAGAATGTATGACCTTGACAATTTATTTTTCCAAACGTGATACTATGCCAAAGATTAGTTATCGTCTAAAAAACTTTGTCAAACAATATCATTATTAACATAAAGCGATTGCTTTTTTAAAACCATACTAAAACTTAATATAAAATTACTTGGTCTGCATTATCAACACAAAAGTCAAAATACCAGACTTTCAAAGTAAACACAAAGTTGCAAGCTTACGTTGCAACAAATTGAAGTTATGATTAATGAACTGCATCAAGTTTTAACGCTCACGCCGTATATCATTCAGAAAATGTTTTGAAGTAGAAAGCAGAGTAAGGATAACATGGAAAGATAAACGACCCATCTTGTATTACCTTGTAAATATTCTCTTCAGCGCATAAACCTTACTCGTGGACTGCTGTAGACAGATTTTTAAGACATCTTTCATCACTGCAACTTGTTAGTAAATTAACTTTTTGCTGTGGAATCACTTTACAGCATACGAACTGTGAATGTAACCTTTTAATAGTTTTAGAATTATTACATCGTACCTATATATGCCTTTCAGTAAAGGATGTTTATTTATTGCTGCCTGATAATATATTGCAATGGCATTTTCCTTAATTGCCGACTATTGCGGCGGGCTACCAATTTTATTTTATAGCCGCCGCAAGATTCCCTTGCCACACAACAAGTAAAGCATAGTTAAGACTCATTACGGAAGTCACATAATTTTGAAAGTAACCGTCACAGTCAGACACCAAAACTTTGTTAGAACTGTAAAGTAATTTAATGGTTCGGGCCCTCAAACGGGTCCTTGTGGTATTCTTGTACATTGCTCATGAAATTAAACCAATCATCTGACATCATAAGTTACGATACCTTCTAGTTTGACGTTATAGTGATACTCAGAGATTGTCTGTATTGTGTTTTATAACTGTTTTTGCTGCTGTCTTGGAGTGGAGTAAGAATTCAGAAGATTTTGAGTGTGTCGGTGGCTATGTACACATCTATATTCTATATTAAGTTTTATTCCAAAGTCAGTAGTTATTTTAAGACTCAAGGTCTTAGTGTGAAAATACATATTATAATATTTTCTAACATTACGTTTAAGTTAACTTTAACTACTCATATTTCTTATTATTAAAATGTTTCTCTCTTTTATAGTTTGTATATTAATTAACCATACATTTAACCAGTAAAGTATCTGTGAGTTACTATCATACTCTTGGGGATCGCAAGTGCGCTTA
This sequence comes from Diloba caeruleocephala, assembly GCA_947459985.1. NCBI lineage: Eukaryota > Metazoa > Arthropoda > Insecta > Lepidoptera > Noctuidae > Diloba > Diloba caeruleocephala. Next base: position 749,348 of record OX381616.1, on the reverse strand, counting down.
TTGGGGCGTGCTCATACCGAGCGACCCCCGGGATGACGGCGGTGTGTATGTGGTCACGTGCCACCGTGTGCGCACCACAGTGCATAGTGAGGTTTTGGGAGAATCCTTCACAATCCCCCCCGAGAAGTGCCTGGGTGGGTGACCTCTTTACAGTCACCTTCCCTCCGCTAGAGGGGGTGACTGCTTTACAGTCGTCCCCTCCAAGATGTGCCTAAAGGAGTGGCACCAATGGGTGGCTCTAGAATCTTGATGCAGATTATTCGATTTCCTGGAGCCTCCCTACGATACCGAAGATAACCACTCGGGTGGTTTCAGCTGGTAGGAGTGGCATGCCCCTTCAACCTTTCCCGGTGTGGAGGCAGATATGACGTATTTCCACCGGATTAATAAAAAAAGGTTACAATCATACTAACTGTTACTGTGTTTACCTAGTTTACGTATGATAAAAAAACAAGTATTTGTAATATTTATTTTCCAGTTGGTGCACATAGACCTAGCTCCCAACTTCAGCGCATCTCTTATGGGCATCACCAACTTTTTGGCTAACATAATCTCCATAATCGCACCCCTCGTCTGCGGTTTCATCGTCCACGATGAGGTAATTTAGTACTCGCATTAAATCTTTCGTTGTTTCTGTAAGTTATTATCTGGTGATGTACCAATTACTATAATTATCCGAAGTTTGTCCTATTTTTAATGTAGGAATTGCTTATGAAATACCGTTTTTTAGTAAGCTGTCAACAGCAAATTTATATGAAGGTAATATTTACGTATCATAGTAATATTAATATTGTGTGTTACAGACCGACCCGTCGGAGTGGCGGAAAGTATTTTTCGTCGCCTCCGGAGTATACTTCTTTACAAACTTGTTTTTCCTGCTATTCGGTACATCTGTAAGGCAGCCTTGGAATGAACCTAAAGAGTCTGATGTTGGTAAGGAAAATTGAACTTTACCGCTCATGTACTGATGTTGATTTTACACTGTGTTAAATTTGAATTATTATTTTCATAATTCCAGAAATGAAAACATCTGAAAAGTCGACGACGATGGAAACAAAATGATTATAATGGCCGTTAAAACTAATTTATTTATGTACCTGACTATGTTTGATAAAATATAAAATAAAATCGTTTCATTTAGTTTCATTTATGTACATAAATACGTATTTGGTATATCTATACCCACATAAACGGATGTTAACCACCGGGTAAGAAGAAGAAGAAGATTAGAAGTACCAACTTCTTCATGTATTATATATATATGGACATATAAAAATACATCTCTCAATTCTAACAAACATCAAAAGATATCAGCCAAAAAACTTGTAAATAATTGTAAATTTCCTAATCAATTAAAATAAATGATAGTACGGGTGTATTCATAATAAAGGCGATCATAAAAGTGTTTCAAATTACCGACCAATAGCCATATTATCAAGCAATGATAAAATAGTGGAAAACTGTTATAGTTCATCAATTAAGTGCATACCTGCAAAAACACAATTTATAGAACTGTCAACATGGTTTCTTAAAAGGGAGAAGTACAAACACGTTATTGTCAAGATTTAGAGACGAAATCAATAATTATTTAGAGGAGAAAAAATTCGTTGTTGAAATATTTTTTTCACTCCTCTTGCTCAAGAAGACCGTCATTGTGGCATACCAGAGCGAAGAAAAAATTGAATTTCTTCCTCTAGGGTAAAAATGTCATCATCTAGTGAGAATAGAGACCCTAATTTGCAAATAGAAGAAAAAGGAAATGAAATAATTTTTAATCTGTTGCCGTCAAGGTCACAAAGCATTTAGTTAAATACTTACGAAAAGTTTATGTAGTTGAGGACAGAAAAACGAGTGGATTCGCTTACTGAAGGAGTTTTAGGCTCAGAGTGTGCACCTGTAAGCTACTTATTGCACGTCAACAGCTTGTGCAATGTGCTGCAGCACTGCTCAGCGCGTATGTTCGCGGATGACCTGTGTGCACTGCGAGCTGGTACCGACATGTTTGACACTTGTCGATTAGTACAACAAGATATAGACGCAATTATTAAGTGGTCACATGACAACGGTATTGTCCTAAACTCCGAAAAAACTAAGTTACTGATAATACTGTCTCCCTACTTGCGACCATCTGCGCAACCACTACTGTATACCCATGATTTTTCATGCTTTAATAATAAGTTGTTAAACTGTAAACCAATTAAAAATCTTACCTGTTTAATTAGACTTAAATCTAAATACTACGTACCTTGCCTACGGTTAAGATGATAATGATAATTAAGTGTACAGATTCGTCTCAGATTTTATTAAGTTTTTATTTTATTGCTATAATTGAGGGATCTGTATAGTAATATTACCTTCTTTAACTTAATTATATCTGTATAATCATATTACCTTCTATAAATTACAGTGTAACTATGTTTTTTAAACTTATATTCCTTCTGTGTCGTGGGTACAGACATAAATCTCACATACACAAACACCCAGACCCATAACAACTATCTGTAGATCATATAAACACATGTTTCGTATGTCGAATCCATGATACGATGCCAATTCATCCAATCGCACCGTTTTCGAAGCATTATTCATCGGCAAAGTAAAAAGACTGCAAATCAATTCCAATGTCCTTGTCTCGAACTTGAATCTTAGTCAATTCGAACTTAAAATGTCGATCTTCATATCGTCGTTGCAAATTTAAAATTTCCTATGTGACATTCTTCGAAAATTAGTTCTGCCGATATTTAGTAAGTATATTAGGATTCTTAGTGTAGGCTGACACTTAAGACTTTTTTTAAATTATACGTGCCATAACCAAATATTAAGATATTCACATATAAGTTTTTGTTAAGTATGGGTATCCAAAATTGATTTTCAAATATCTGCAGAACTCATTTTGGAAAAGAATGTCACATAGGAGATTTTAAATTTGCAACGACGATATTTATTTTCATTCTAATTATATATTATTGATTTGTTTTTAGATACACCTAAAGGACCACCCTTTATCAATTGGATGGGCAGAAGTCCTTTACTGATGACGTCAAACTTCCAACTATTTCTTCTGATCATCGCGCTTAAGCGTTTCTCGCTGATCCCATAAAGAGGGCACTCGTATTTTCTGTTTTGTTTGATATCAGTACTGGAAAGCTTTAATTGTTTTCAGAAGTCCACGTTAATTTCTTACTTACTTGATTGATCAAACCTTACAAAATATTCTCAGTTTATCTATATTTTCTTCCAACTCAAATCTACCAAAAATCAAGCGTATCTTTTCTTGGGCAAGAAAACTTCGTCCGCATTTTATTACCGAATAGCTCCAAAATAAGTGTTCGCTGTGAACGATAGAATTCGAAGGCTTCCATCCTACCTAGTGCTAGACTATCGGCTAGAAATTCAGATGAACATTACCACTGGCCTATGGTATACGTGTCAAGACTTCAAGTGATACTAGCCTAATACGTTACGTGTGATGAATGCGAGAGTAGTGTGAGTCATGGCCTTACCGTAGCCTCGTCCAGAGTCAGTCGTGAGTATTGAACTAGTGGTACGTGCGGCGTCGTTCTGTATATGCTAAGAAGCTCTTTAGATGCCTGGATGGGAGTGATGCTAAAGAATTATTTGGACCTGGTTCAGATATATGTTTTGTATGAAACGGGGAATGCACTCGTGGGAATGCCTGAAGTAAACGGAAACTACCGATAGTCTTAAATTATATGTAAATCAAAATATGAATAATTAAATTATTTTCAAGTTTGTTTAACTAGGGTAAAAGTATAACAATTATTTTAGCATTTAATTCGATTGTCATCTAATGAGGTTATCAGGGGTTAAATGATTGAATTATAATAAATTATTCATGTTTAACATGACTTTCTAGCCTGGCTTTTGTAAATCTGATTATGTAAACATGCCAACTTAGTAAAAACAAAGATAACTCATACATTAGGCTGTATGAATCACATGTCCTTTGCCTTATTGACAATTTGACATTCCCATATTACATTTTTTTTTTGCGTTTGCAACTTGAGTAATTAGAGATTGCCTTTGCTGAATGCTTTTTCTGTTCTTTATTGAAGTACAATTTGGTGTATAATTCATTCAAAGAACAAAGTCTTCTTACTGTAGCAAAACACTTAAGTCTCAACATAAACATTTTTAGTTGAAACATACTGCGTGCTGTTTGCCTACCGCTTGACTTGGATCGTTGTAAAAACAGTTCACTACTCAAGTTTTCAGTTAGTAGTTTTACTTGTTTCAGATTGACATAGGTAAAGAAAGGAGAAATGTGACTTTCAACAACTTGTTTCGTCTGACACTTTACACAATTAACCCTTATACAAAAGACACATAAATCGCTTCTCTGGCAAAACATTAGACATAGAGATGTTAATAGATAAATACCATATGGATATTTTATGTTTTTGTGAAACATGGCTAAAACCTGATCAGATGTTATTTAATATTAACAATTTTGCAGTTGCCAGTGCATTTAACCGATTATCAGCGGAGGGTGGTGGTTCTTTAATACTATGTAATAATAGTTTTAGTTACAGAGAAAGAAGAGACATCACCTCTTGCTCGGTTGACCGCTTATGTGAGGTAGCATGTGCAGAGATAGAAAGTAATACTTTTTTATGTGTATATAGACCACCAGCGTCAAACTTTACCTCATTTTTAACTACAATGGAAGGTATACTAAGAAAACTTTTTAAAAGTAATAATCTGATTTTTGTGTGTGGTGACCTAAACATCAACCTTTTAATTGATTCAGTGGAGAAGTGTAAACTGGTCTCATTATTTAAGTCTTACAATTTGGATTATATTTTTAAAGAAGCGACCAGAACCACTGCTACTTCATCTTCATGCATAGACAATGTCTACACAAACTCTTTAATTAATGGTTCTTGTGTGATCAGCGGTATCAGATCTGATCATATAGGTCAACTAGTAACTTTTGAATGTAATAGAAAGCTAAAATCTGCTAAAATAATTGAAATAAGACCTCTATCTAAAAATAAATTACAATCTTTAGACAATAATGTTAGGAATAAATGTTTTAAATCTCGCTTCAGTTTTAAAGACCCCAACAGAAATTACTGTACTCTATTTTCTACAATATGTCAGGAATTTAATAAAGTGTGTCCAGTTAAGAAAGTTAAATTAACTAACAGATCTTTATTTAATGAATGGGCGACTAAAGGCATAAGAAAAAGTAGGGATGTTCTCTATAGTTTATACTATGAAAAATCATTAACGTCTGATGAAGCTGTCCATAATTATGTAAGGAAATACTCTAAGATATTTAAGAAAGTATGTACTCACGCTAAATCCTTGCTAATAAGCAGCAAAATAGGTAATTCAAGCAATAAAATAAAAGCAGTATGGCAGGTAATAAACAAAGAAACCGGCAATTCAAAAAAACGGGATAACGAAATAAATTTAAAAATTGATAATCAAATTATTTCAAATAAGATAGCGGTCGCTAATACATTCGAGAAATTTTTCACAAATATCCCAATTGAGGTTACGAAAGCCCTTTCCTCGTCCTCTATATTAGCTGAATCGCAACTTAAAGAGAACTTTAGTAGAGACATACCAAATTTCGAATTTAGGCGTATTTCAATGACGTCAATTATAAAAGCATTTAAAAGTCTTAACATAAAATCCACTGAAGACTTATGGGGTATGTCCGTTAAAGTAATTGAAGCTATAATTGATACCATTGCCCCTGCACTTGCAGGTGTTTTTAACCAATGTTTAGATAGCGGAATTTTTCCCGACTTGATGAAACATAGTAAGATAGTACCAATTTTTAAATCGGGATGTAAGAATAATCCGTCAAATTATAGACCTATTTCTGTGCTCCCAGCACTGAGTAAAATCTTTGAAAAAATTATGCTTGATCAGATGTTATTACATTTTAATATTAACGGGATATTACATAGTCGTCAGTTTGGATTCACGAAAGGTAGATCAACAACGGATGCAGGAGTGCAACTAGTTACCCAAATTCTAGAATCCTGGGAAGGTTCTCAAGATGCCATTGGCATTTTTTGTGACCTTTCCAAGGCATTTGATTGCGTTGACCACAATACACTAATCCGTAAATTACAGCATTACGGAATTCGTGGACGAGCTGCTGATCTTGTATTTTCTTATTTATCTTTTAGACAGCAAAAAGTAGATATAAGTGGTGCTACCTCCTCGGGGTCTCGGGTCAAAATGGGCGTGCCCCAGGGCTCAATTCTTGGCCCTTTCTTGTTTCTAGCATATATAAATGATCTTCCATATATGATGACCAAATTATCTGATGTAATTTTATTTGCTGACGACACGTCCCTAATTTTTAAAATTAATAGAAATGATAGTAATATTCCACACGTAAACGAAAGTCTAACAGTCTTCTGCAAATGGTTTGCGGCTAACAATCTACTACTTAATGCTGATAAAACCAAATGTTTAAAGTTTTCATTGCTTAATACACCCCAAATAGGACTAAAATTAACTCTTGAAGGCAACCAACTTGAAACTGTTGATGAAACTGTGTTTTTAGGAATAACCATCGACTCTAAATTGCAATGGAGTGCCCACATCAAAGCTATATCGAGTAGGCTCAGCTCTGCTGCATTTGCAGTTCGGAAAATTAGGCAGCTGACTGATGTAGCTACAGCCCGATTAGTTTACTTTGCATATTTCCACAGCATTATGTCTTATGGCATTCTGTTGTGGGGATCAGCGGCCGATGTAGATTCTATTTTTATTTTACAAAAAAGGGCCATCCGTGCGATCTATAACATGGGCCCTCGCGAGTCTCTTAGAACCATGTTTAAAGAAATTAACATACTTACACTGCCGTCACTTTATATCTTTGAAAACATTTTATATGTCCGCAAAAATCTGCACAAGTATCATAAAAGAAGCGATTTTCATGACATCAATACACGGCAAAAACATAAAATAGTAGTACCTAAATTTAGATTAGCTAAAACGAATAGGTCATTCCTAGGGAATAGTATACGTTTTTATAACAAGCTGCCCAAATCTATTACAGATCTTACTGAGGGAAAGTTTAAAGCCTATATTAAACGCGTTCTTATTGGAAAAGCTTATTATAAAGCTATAGATTATGTTGATGACAGGGATGTTTGGCACTGACTCTTTCTGCACATGTGGCTTCCCTGGTACCCTTTTGACAAAATATGTGTTTATCTATTAATTATTCTGAATTGCGACGAATGAAGATATAATTCTTGTTAGAATTGATAACTTTTTTTATATAGGACATATTACATATGTCCTTTCTGACATGTTAATGTACACAATATGACATTGTTTACAGCTTGATGGCCATATTGCCCTTTATTTTAATATAATTTAGCATCTTCTACATTTTGTAAATGTGATAACTTCGTTGACTCGTACCTGTGCGTTAATAATTATCAATTTCTGATTGTGTACTACAGAAGCAATAGTGTGTTTATTATCGTGCATATGTAGTCCACTTTGTTTCCACATAGCGAGCAATGTGTTAAATTGTAATATCACTTTTTTTAAAAGAGTGTCTATGGAGTTTCTTGCCGGCTTCTTCTCCATAAGATCAACTTTTCCGAACCGTGCACGTTAACTTTCGACTTTTCTTAAGTGCCTATTAGGGCCTATATGAAATAAAAACTTTGACTTTGACTTTGACATGTATTTCAAGCAGTAGATTTTGATATCAAAAGTTGAAAGATGGATGGAGGGCAAGAAAATAGAAAATACAAGGGAGGGACGGAGAGAGAGAGAGAGAGAGAGAGAGAGAGAGAGAGAGAGAGAGAGAGAGAGAGAGAGAGAGAGAGAGAGAGAGAGAGAGAGAGAGAGAGAGAGAGCAATAACATCTGCATTATATATATTTGACTCGCTGACTACACGGCAATAAATATCTTAACTTTATGAAAGTAAATTTATTATTTAAATTTAATTATGTCCTTCAATCAAACCTTTATACCAGAATAAGAGTCACAGAGTACTCGGTTTATCATCGTGAGACTATCGTTTGATCATAACTCAGACTTTCACTTCAGAATTCTATGCTCCTGCTCCACTGTCATGTAAATCACCAAGTTATTATCGGAGTCTATTCTGGAGTAAGTTTAGTATCTCCGGGGTCTGCACCTGAATTGGCAGGCTAGTTTATTGCAGGTAGCTTCATATTCCATATTGCCACGTTCTTGGTACGTTGCAATCACAATACACTAGGGACTCAAATTATACCTGGAAGCGTTGCATCAGTTATCTAATCTGTGTGCTGGATTTCTAATTTCTGTTCCAAGTTTCTTATGTTAGTTTTATCGTAATTTACAACATCTGCGCGCATCTATAGTAATATTGTAGCTCTACATATGTTTTTATATTATACCATTTTTTTCACAGCAGTGGAATTCCTCTTGTGGTTGGGCTGACTCTTACTGGCTGAAACCACCTAAGTGGTCACCTTCGATACCAAAGGAGGTTCAGGTTCTCGAGAATAAACCCATGTGGCACCCTTTTAGGCACATCTCTGAGGGTTAAGCGGTCACTGCCTCTAGCGGAGGGGAGGTGACTGTAAAGAGACCTATACCTATCATGCCAGAAAATGATACGTATATATACAAGATGTATAAACAAAAAACAGCTTCGTATTAGCTTATGTTTAAAAAAAATCTTACAAAATAAGCGTTGCCCCACACTAGGATTTCTCCTGTGTCGTGGGTGCGTTTACAGACATAAATTCCACATACAATACACCCAGACCCGGAACAACTACCTGCAGATCATACAAATATTTGTTCCGTGCGGGAATCGATCCCACGACCCGGAGCGCAGCAGTCGACTGTATCCGCCACTGCACCAACCATGCCGGCCGGATAGACACTTGAAACGGATTACACCGTATTATTATAGATTTTTGTTTTTCCTAAGGTTCCAAACACTTTGTTTGCAGGATAACTGACATTTAAATAATGAACATAAATAATTTTATAGGTTTTAAAATAAATTAAGCTTTAAATTGCAGTCAAGTCTAGTCTAAAATTTTATCTGTATTGTTTGTATTGTATAGCTGCAAATGTCTTTCAATGTATAACAGCTGTTATAAATAATTTGTAAAACAAAGTATAAAGAAAGATAATCAAAGAATTTCTTCTCAGAGGTTGTCATGTAGTGAAATTGCCCTCCATTGTTTCAATATGACGTATAAAGGTGTCTGTTAGGACCTAATTACTGAATAAATGATTGAATTTTAATAAAAAATAATTATTGTTGTTGTAGAGGTCACAGACAAATTAAATTAAAAAGAATTGATATATCATCATATCGGCCATAAAACGTCTGAACAAAGGCCTCCCCCACAGATTACCACGATTGTGTCATCGTTTTGGGGGTATTTGCCAATACTCACCACGCTTGGGAGGCGGGTTGGTGAGCGCAGAACTACTTTGCACAGACGGGACGCTGCTGCCCATCCCTCTGGTTTAGAGTCCCTTAGTCGGCTTTTACGACATCCACGGGAGATGGAATGGTGCTATATTCTTAATCCGGACACCTCAAGGACAAAAAAAAATAGAATTCAGATTTACAAAATTACGCAGTGATAGTTCAGCCTTGCATTCTATTCAGGTGAGTCTGAGATCGATCCCGGCCCGCACCTCTGACATTTCCAATTCATGTGCGGATCATAATTTGATTATCGTTTGCTTTGACTGTGAAGGAAAACATCGTAATGAAAGCTGCAAACCAGTAAAGGCTCCAAAAAAACTTTTTAACAAAAGAAATACCGACTTGAACATTTTATACGATATTAAAACCACTGAAAACAAAACAATAACTTTATATATGAAGTCGGGCGAGGCCCATAAATATAACTCGTTGGTCTGCATGAACCATGGTTGGTTGGGTTCTTTTTAGTGGTTTTAATATCGTATAGAATTTTGAAATTGGTTTTTTTTTTGTTAAAAAGATTTATTTGTTTCTTTTAAGTGTAAATAAATGTAAAAACTTTTCCCAATTTGGTATCCGTATCTAACACTAAAAATAATTCTCAGAATCGAAACTATTAAGACATCATCTACGTAAGCGCAGCAAATTAAACAAGTTTATTGAAGCTGGTTAAAAAGAGACTCAATAAAATGTAATTAAATTTATATGGGACCAATTCAACGGCATTTTGCACGTATTAAAAAAATAATCACTCAGCAGATCGTCTACAGATACAGATAAAAAAATACGCATCGATTTGAGAACCTCCACCTTTTTGAAGTTAGTAAAAATAATTCTGAATGGTGTGTGTAGTCCACCAACGCGCACTAGGCCAGCGTGGTGGACTAATGCCTAACCTTTCTCATTGTGAAAAAAATCTTATGCACTGCAGTGGGACAGTTTTGGGGCGACTATGTTGTATGTTTTATGTATCCAAAATTAAACACGCAGTTACAGTTAATTGAAATATGAAGTATTTTGTCTAAATTAGACTTTATACACATAATGTTTTCTGAAATTTACGCGAATAGCATCCATCGAATTGAAAATAGTTTACGGAAATATATCGCGTTTAATTAATTAATTCTATATACTTACGTACAGCATCGATATGCTCATATCAACATTAGTATTTTATTTTATATATTTATGTTCCACTATACAAAGGTGTTGTTAATTGTGTATTGCACGTATGATTATTTCAGGTATTGTTATAGCAGGTGTATGGTGTGTAGGGTAGAACAATATAATATTGTTTTATTTTGTATTTCATATATTTGTGTATTAATGACGTAATAATTGTATATGCTAGGGCTGCACGTTGCACGTATAGATGCTGTACGTAAGTATATAGAATGAATTAATTAAACGCGATATATTTCCGTAAACTATTTTCAATTCGACTTTATATACATATTCAAGTGTTTTGTCAACCCAAATATTATGACAGAACCCTACCTATAACCATGTACCGGAGATCCATCTGGCTTTGAGATGTCCTTCACACGTTATTAACGGTTGACCGTAAGATTCCTGAGGGCCACACATGTTATTTTATATACTTTAATAAAACATTCCTTACTATTAGGGACTCGAAAGAAAAGTATTTCTCGATGTAATGAAATGAAATCATCTTTATTTTAGCAAGTAAGAAACACTTTCAGTCGTCAATAAATTTAGATGAAACCGGTAGTTACTGCTGACTGCCTCTGAAAAGAAACGCCGAAATAAACTCAAAGGATTCTGTTTTAAAGTCCACACATATTTGTGATACAATATTACGTGAGAAAAATGCAGGCCAACGTCTGAAATGTCCTTTTGAAGAAAGATCCATAGCCATTTTGAGATGACGTGTCCGGACAGATGGCAAGTAAGAAATTATTTCTCGGGAAATAAGGAGTAAGGTGTACATTTAAGTCAAATCAACAAGATTAGTGGACAGAAGACGGCAGCGTCCACCCTTTATCCTCAAACCCTTATTCACCTTTCAGGACATGCTATTTGTTTTTTTTAATAAAACGTTGCCCCACTCTAGGATTTCTCCTGCGCCATGGGTGCGTTTACAGACATGAATTCTACATACAATACACCCAGACCCGGAACAACTAGGTACCTGCAGATCATACAAATATTTCGAATCGAACCCCACGACCCGGAGCGCAGCAGTCGACTGTATCAGCCACTGTATCTGCCGACTGGATTGAAAAGAGTAGCATATTCTTTACCAGCAACAATACAAAATAAAAAATCATAGAAACAATCTCTTCCTCTGGGTGTCGTGACCGTGGTGTCGGTTCAGAATACCACAACCCCATCTCTTCCCGTGGGTATCGTAAAAGTCGACTAAAGGATTAGCCGGAGGATGGGCAGCAGCGTCCTTCGAGTACATTAACAACTCAACTGCGATCACCAACCCGTCTGCCAAGCGTGGCGATTATGGCAAAACCCCCCAATTAACCCGCAACACACCCGCATTGGTCGTTGTGGTGATCTTTGGGGGAGGCCTGTGTCCAGCAGTGGACTTCATTCGGCCGAAATGATGAAGGATACAAAAGGGTGACATAATCATCTTTTAAAATTATTATTTCTATCGGGAGAAAGCAATGCAAATAAGATTGCTCTTTCGCATCAAGCTTACTGACCATTGCTTGTTAAAAAAACCTAACAAAGTGTGAGAGCAAAAACGCCAAAGAATCATTCGATTGAGGAAGCCATTACATCAATTTCTCTGTGCAGGCTGGAAAATTGAAATATATGAATAGTGAACTCACAGATTGTGCATAAAATACTCATTAAATGCAGTCCGTCGTGAAATTGCGGGTACTTAATTTGAGAACGAACGCAATACTTATAATAATTATACCTAGTGTCGTACCTACTACGAAACAATACATTTTAATTCAGTTATATACATTTCCAATCGAATATTGAAAATAAATAATAAGCAAATCGTATGAATATGCAACCAGACTAGGCTCTTCCAACTTATTTGTTTATTAATTCTTTTTTTATCTAATGTGTTAATATTAGTATGATTAATTTAGTCACTTGTTGATATTGTGTGCTACATCGCGGGACATCGCTGGTCACTTTTTACTAGAACATCCATGAACTTCAATGAATAATATTTGTTTTTGTCAGTAAGAAAGCCGTAATGTAATTTCCACTAGCAATGCAAACACAAAACTACAGTTATAAAACTAACATTTTATTGTACCCTACATGTATGGGATGATACTTATGAAACAAAACAAAATACCAGCTTCAAAACCTACACGATATTAAAAATACTAGAAGGAAATAGATAAACTGTTTCCAAGTTGAGTTTTCGCAAATCTTGGAGGAACCGGTAACTATAAAGACATCATCGAGATACACGCTATCAAATAAACCTTTTTGTTGAAGCTGGTTAAAAAACTACACTAAACCTATACAAAAAATATTTTCTCCTGTTGGTTCACCGATGACAGAATTCTGAGGTAAAAACATTAAAAAAATACAAGCGAACTGATAACCTCCTCCTTTTCTGAAGTCGGTTAAAAATAGGGTGCGTCAATAAATCACACTACAATAAGACGCACGGTAAAAATCTGTGTGTAAACTTAATATATGGTTATGCCCGAACATGGAAACGCACTCTTAGTGCGTACTTATATCGGGTGCGCAGATTGGGGTCTGCGTGCTCACACCGAGCGACCCCCGGGCAGACGGTGGCGCGCACGTGGCCACGTGCCGCCGTGTGCGCAGCACAGCGCAAAGCGAGGCTTGGGGGATCCTTTACAATCCTCCCCGAGAAGTGCCTGGGGGGCCTTCCCTCCGCTTGACCATGGAGGGGATGACCGCTTTACAGTCGTCCCCTCCATGATGTGCCTAAAGGCGTGACACCAATGGCCGGCTCTAGTGTGATCTTACGAGGACCTGGAGCGCCTTCGGAAGGTCCGAAGATGACCGCTCCAGTGGTAGGAGTCCGGCCTACCCCTTCGTTTTTCCCCGGCTTGAAGGAAGTTCCATGTAGAATTTCCACTGGACACCAATAAAAAGTACGTACTTATATGATCGACGCGATTTATGCCGTGAAGCAAATTGTATCCTGTTGCAATGTATTTAATGAAATAAGATTTTAAAAGCGAACCGTAAGTAAATCATTTTTGAAGTTATATATCTCTAAGCGGTAATTTTTTTGCGTGAAACGGAAATGACACATCGTGCAACGGAAGTTTTAACGCCATGAAATGCATTGTTAATCGTCAAATGAGTCTGTTTGACGGGTAATGCCGCGCTGAGATTATACAAATATACAGTTCTAAAGTTCTAAGCAATTATTTAATACTAAGTAGTCTTGCCGTGTGGTGCCGGCTCAGAATGCCACCACCCCATCTCCTCCCATGGGTGTCGTAAAAGTCGACTAAGGGAGTAGCCGGAGGATGGGCAGCAGCGTCCTTCGAGTACATTAACAACTCAACTGCGATCGCCAACCCGCCTGCCAAGCGTGGCGATTATGGCAAAACCCCCTAATGAGCACACAACACATCCATATCGGTGGTTGTGGTGATCTTTGGGGGAGGCCTGTGTCCAGCAGTGGACTTCATTCGGCCGAAATGATGAAGTAGTTTTTAAATATTTACACATGTTTCTAGGTTAATTCAGTGTTTTTTTTTAAAAGTGCCAAAGATTTTTATTACAAACAATTCTAATATTGGTACTTGGTAATTAGTAAATAGTTAGATCTCATTCAACTCAGCCGGCAAGAAACTCCATGGATAGTCTTTTAAAATAATTGAGATTACAATGTTGATTGATACAAACTATTATACATATAATGATTATCTTATTGACATATACCAATTATATTACCTTTATTATTGACTGTGTGGTGTCCGGATACGTCTTTCTTTTCTTTCTTTCTTTCTATAAGTATCAATTCAAATTCAAATCAGATTTAATTATGGTCTATATATATATATATATATATGTAAGATTTTTTTCATGGTTATAAAATATATATATATGGTATAACCATTATTTAGCCCTTTTCTGCACTGGGTATCTGTGATGGTGTAATGGATTCTGATGATATCACACTTATTCTCATTCTTCTTCTACAAAAATGAGCTGTCCATGCAATATATCAGTCAGGTATTAGCGTTTATCTCACAGATATCGTCTAACTGCTATAGCAGCACAGCATATTCCATATCAGCAACAGGACGTCCACTACTGAAAAAAAAGATTAAAAATCTTCCCTAAAAATCACCACAACGACCGATATGGGTGTTTTGTGTGTTCATTGGGGGGTTTTTGCTATAATCATCACGCTTCACTGGCGGGTTGGCGATCGCAGTTGGGTTGTTAATGTACTCAAATGATGCTGCTGCCCATCCTGCGGTTGATCCCATAGTTGCTTTTTACGACACCCATGATATGAGATAGGTTGGTGCTATTCGTGATCAGCACCACACGGCAAGGTTATAGACACAGCTTTCCACAATTATGTCGTGTCTCTTACCACGCTTGGCAGGCGGGTTGGTGAGCTCAGATTGGCTGCTGTTCTACAGAAGGGATGCTGATGTTCATAGTGTTTTAGTCATCTTTAACGTCATCCACGATTGAAGATGGAATGGTGCTATATTTTTAATACGTATACCACACGGAAAATCTCAGCATATATCATTAAGGGCCGATTTTTCAATCGTCAGGTAAACAAACAGATAGCATTTCGCCATTTGTGTTTATAAACGCACCCACGACACAGGAAAAATCCAAGTGTGGTAGCCCCAAAATCGTTCCAAATTGTTTAAAAAAAATGCTTGCTTTGCTTGCTTGCTAGATAGGCTTTACTTGATGTATAAGGCGACTACCTGAACCAGTTATCAGACAGATAAACAGTAAAATAACTTTACTTACTTTACTCGGTAGGTAATTAATAGACGTCTTATCTGACGATTGAAAAATCGGCCCTAAATGCAACAAAATTTGTGAATTTATTGCAGGTTTTAGATTCTATCCAATTCTTTCTTCTCAAGTATATTGGTAACGGCTCCGAGAATAACCGCAAGCCATAAAAATCTGTGCCAGGTATACAGAGGTACGCAGACATATCCCCGCTCAACACAACTCTATTAAATCACGTTCTGAATTTGACGGCAGCATGCAAACGTATGCAACAGGTTTAGCAGCTTAGGGTTAGCAAGCCAGATTTTTTCCCTGAAATAAAAACAAACTACGTCAGTTTAGAATATCGCTTACAGGAACATATATCGTTGATGTATGTAATAAATCATAAATGCTTACGTAAATTGAGATATGCATTCGATAAAAAGTTGACGAGAACTTGGCTCAACGTTGCTATTGATCATCTTAATCTGAAGGAAAAGAAAGGCGTGGTATCCTTATCTCTTTCATTCAGTTTTGTCTTTATCTCTCTTATCTTATCAAATGTTAAGCTGTGAAATAGATAAAGTTGTCATTACCTGATATCTTTACAGGACCATACCCAATCACAGTCTCCAAGGTGCTGCAGCGTTGTTTTTCGTTCGTGAGTAAATACTCATTGCCTTCTCCCACCTCAGGGATGGCGATGGCACCCCCCCCGTGCTGGAATCTTATCTGCTAAAAGCTCACGGTAGCCTTCTACGAGGGGGCACCGTGATCTCCACCGGAACGTACGGGTGCTTTCACCTCAGCCCATCTCCTCAGAACCTCGATCGCCCTGGTGGCCGCATTCCCAACGCTCTGGCAGATTACGCGGATTCGGTCGGAGACCCTCGCATCTATATCCACCGGTATGTCCAATGGTGGGAGGCACTTCAGGACAATTGCCACCTCAAAAGATATCATACGTTATTCTCGTACGATCCTGACGGTCACTTAGTGCTGCTGACGATCAATGATTCTTCTTGCTGCAGGAATAAATTGTTTCTTTCTTTCTTTCTTTCTATATAAGGGCGGCGAACCTTATCACTCAGCCCAAGATTGGGGAATAGTATGTGCAATGTAGTCACTGCCCTCTCGATCCAAGTGACAAGGCGATTAAAAGTGCTCCTTTGAGAATCACTTGAGCAATTGAGATTTTTTTTTAAATTTTCCTTTACTTGAGTAATCGCTGGCGATTGTCCACGGTTATTTCAAGATACTTTAGCCCTCCTGGACGCATGCTTCTTTGACGCAAGCCGCCGAGCTGAGTGCTTGCCGACTGCACGTTAGTTTTAAGTTTTGCGGATTTGGTATTATGAGGGGCTAGATGCTGCAACCTACCCTCCCAATATATTAGCATTCATCAGTAACATACGAGCCGTGTGGTGCCGGCTCAGAATGCCACCACCCCATCTCCTCCCATGGGTGTCATAAAAATCGACTAAGGGATTAACCGGAGGATGGGCAGCAGCGTCCTTCAAGTACATTAACAACTCAACTGCGATCGCCAACCCGCCTGCCAAGCGTGGCGATTATGGAAAAACCCCCCAATGAGCCCACAACACATCCATATCGGTGGTTATGGTGATCTTTGGGGGAGGCCTGTGTCCAGCAGTGGACTTCATTCAGCCGAAATGATACGAGACTTATGAAAATGGATGGTAGTGTTTCTTAAATTGAAATTACATATTACAGTACAAATTAAATACGACTAACAACAAAGTAATTTAAATATTTCTAACCTGTTATATTCGTGGAAGTAAGAAAGTTTAATGTTATGTCTTCCAATATGCTCGTGACGACCCTAGGGAGTCTTGGCGACGTGACGTGACACGCCGCAGAACGAAATCCGTGTGACAAAACAATTTTATTTCTACGTGAAACCGTGCATGCTTCAGATCTCTTATATTTTCTTTGTTGAAGTATTCTGGGACCATTTTATATAAAGACCTACTGAATGGTAATCGGCAGACACTTACTGCTGAGGATCACGTCTCTGATTTTCGCGCCCGTGTTTGAGTCATAATTTCGGCCGAATGAAGTCCACTGCTGGACACAGGACTCCCCCAAAGGTCACCACAACGACCGATATGGGTGTGTTGTGGGCACATTGGGGGGTTTGCCATGATGGCCACGCTTGGCAGGGGGATTGGCGATCGCAGTTGAGTTGTTAATATACTCGAAGGACGCTGCTGCCATCCTCCGGCTAATCCCTTAGTTGACTTCTATGACACCCACTGGAGGAGATGGGGTGGTGGTATTCTGAGCCGGCACCACACGGTGTTTGAGTAACCTTGATCAATTCCGGTCTCAGTTGACTTATATAGCTATCTTGTTCGTCATTATCAGTTTAACTGAGCATTAAAATTAAATGTTAGGTTTTACTAATGGAGGCACTCATAGCCAGTTGCATTCACTGATCGGTAAACGAATGGCGTAGTTAAGCAACAGTTGACGCGGCCAGACTATAAATGGGCGGCCACATAAATTAGTAAATTAATTGAACTGAGCGTCTCCGTGCTTCAGAGGGCACGTAAAACCATCAGTCCCATCCCAGTCTCAGTTGTCATTGGATGGTATTCGTTAAGTCAAGTCGAAGGTTTTTGGGGTTTGAGCAACTCTGACATACGGAGGGTCGCTAACCGAACATAACAACAAAAGGAAAAAGAAAACGAATGGCGATAGCTCCGGGAATATGTCGAAATAAAAAATAATGTTACTTTGTTTGTTTGTCCCGTAAGTGGCCCTTTTTTTTTATTCCAGTGGAAATTTATCAGGAACTTCCGCCGCCCCGTGGAAGGGCGAAGGGGTACGCCGAGCTCCTACCAGCTAAAACGAATAGGGCGGTCATCTTCGGCACCTAAGGGCTATACCATTCAAATATTCAACTGACTGAATTGAGTCATTGTACAGTTCTAGTTGGCGCTTGCGTAAAACTGAACTGCGAAATAGGTATTTTATATTGAAAAATAATAATTGAAAGAGGCACTAGCTAACGCATTAGCTAGTCGATTTATAAAGACAACACGTAGGAAAACAAGTAACGCTTATCTCATGTCTGATAGGTTTGAGTAAGTACTGTTGCCCACTTGATACAAATCCCTTATGTCCGACCCCGTTATCTCGCGGTAGATTGCGACATGGATCACACACGCGTCTGCCGTCATGCGACATACACTATACTGTGACATAGGCTATCTTGGACATTTGTCAGGTTCAGATTGAATCCAAGATTATAGATTAACAAGATAAATATTATGATAAGATTAAAAATCCACGTGATGTCCGTACATCTGTTCTTGATAAAATGTGTTTTTAATGGAAGATTACGGACAGTTTACGTCACGGCCCGGGTGCTTAGCAAATCTTGTTATTCATTTATATACAATTATACATATATTTTCAACTATAACATGTTCTATTATTTTTTCATCGTATATACAATTTACAGACATAATCATCATCATATCAGCCACACGATGTCCACTGCTGAACATTTCCACAACGAGCGGTCACATGCCGCTCTCATCCAACGACTCCCAGCGTCCCTCACCAGGTCGTCTGTCCACCACGTTGAAGGTCGTCCCACACTTCGTTTTCCGGTGCGCGGTCTCCACCTCTTTACTAATCCTTCCAGCTATGTTGACAACTTTAGTTCTTCTACGGATCTCCTTATTTCTGATTCGATCTCGTAGAGACATACCAAGCATAGACAGACATATACTTACGTAAAATGTCTGTCTGTAAATTGGACCTACGACACAGGATATAACTATAACATATTAGTCGAAAACGGTTTATTAAAAATAAATATACATGGCAGTGATAGCCTAGTGGTTGAAAGTTTGCTTTCCACACAGGAGGGTCTGAGTTCGATCCCTACCCGCAACTTTGACTTTTCATGGGCGGGTCCAAAAATGATTTGATTATCACCTGTGTTAACCTTTTTCGTTTGGAGAAAAGACTAATGCCCAGCAGTGGGACAGGAATGGGCTAATTATATTATTGTTATATAATATATATATATATATATATAATCTCAGAACAACTATTTGTAGGCCATAAATATGTTAGTTCTTTTTTCTTTTTTTTTTTCTTAAAAAAACATTGCCCCACACAAGGATATCTCCTGTGACGAGGGTGCATTTACAGACATGAATTCCACACACAATACACCCAGACCCGAAACAACTACCTGCAAATCATACAAATATTTGTTCCGTGTGGGAATCGAACCCACGACCCGGAGCGCAGCAGCCGACTTTATCAGCCACTGCACCAACCGTGCCGTCGTCAGCACAATAAGCGTTTCAGCTTATAGTAAAACATTTTATACCCACAGAAAATAGGCCTTTTCCGGAATAAACATGGCCATAATTAAGACCTGGAGATTATATAAAGGATGATCAGAAGTACTTTCTTGTGCGCTAATAAAACATTGCATTTGCCGATTTATATACTTATCTAGGCATATGTTAAACATCGCCCAAATAGCGGCAGCGATCATCATGTCGGCCATATCATATCCGCTACTGAACAAAGGCCTCCCCCTGCATGCCTGCATCGCTGCCGCTCCGCTCCGCTTATCCGTGTGGTGTCCGGATTAAGTTATCCGTGTGGTGTCCGGATTAAGAATATCCACTCCATCTCCTCCCGTGGAGGTCGTAACAGTCGAATAAGGGACTCTAAACCAGAGGCATGGGCAGCAGCGTCCTTTCTGTGGAACAGTAGCCATTCTGCGCTCACCAACCCACCTGCCAAGCGTGGTGAGTACTGGCAAATTCCCCCCAATATGATGACACAGTTGTTTTGTTGAAGCAAAATCGATTATTATTCTATATTCGAATAATGTCGATTCTGTTACTTGATTAATTTAGCGTTATAATAACTATTAATTATTTGATGTGTTACTACAATAATATAGCCCTTAGGGTATTTATGAGTATTGAAATGAAATCATTCTTAAATATAGATTCAGTAGTTTATGTTTGTTTATTAGGTTTTCGCGATTATTACACATTATAATAAAACACTTTTAAACGGATTCTATCGCGTATATTTTAGATTTTTGTTTTTCCTGACGTTTCTAATATGTTAGACAGGGATGTGTAGCGTCACCGTGGCTGTTTAATCTGTTCATGGACAATTGCTTGACAGATTTAAAAGAGAATGAAAGTGGGTTGAGAACGAATGAGTTACTCGTCAAATGTTTTCTCTATGCTGATGACCAAGTATTACTTGCGTCCTCGGCAGAGGAGTTGCAGGAGATGGTAACTGCTATGAGTGGAGCTCTTGTTAGAAAGGGAATGAAGATAAATGTAAAGAAGACGAAAGTGATGGTGTTTGAAAGAGATGAGGCAGTGACAGACTGCAATATCGTGATTGGAGATGAACAAATTGAACAGGTGAATGAGTTTGTGTATCTGGGTTCAAAGTTTACAAGAGATGGAAAGACTGAGAGTGATATTGAAAGAAGAATGAATGCAGGAAACATGGTGAATGGAGCTTTGCACTCCTTTATGAACAGTCGGAAGGTGTCTAACAAGGCTCGTTTGGCTGTGCATGAGGGGGTGTTGGTTCCGACACTCATGTACGGAAGTGAAAGTTGGGTATGGCAGAAGAAACATGAAAGCAGAATAAATGCAGTTGAGATGAGAGCGTTAAGAAGTATGATAGGAGTTAAACTGAGTGACAGGATAAGGAATAGTGAGATAAGAAAACGTTGTGGTCTGAAAGAAGATGTAGTGACAAAAATTGAGAAAGGTATGCTGAGATGGTTTGGCCATGTTGAGAGAATGAATGAAGAACGATTGACGAAAAAAGTGTATAAGGCGAGTGTGAATGAAAGTGCTGGAAGGGGTAGACCTAGGCGGACGTTTCAAGACCAAATCAGGGACGTCTTGGAAAAAGGCCAGGTCAAGAGTACCCTAAACCGAAGAGCATGTATGAAGGGAATAATGAAAGTGGACGAAGCGAAACAAGTATGTAAGGATCGTAGCAAGTGGAAAGAAGTGGTCTCTGCCTACCCCTATGGGAGAGAGGCGTGATTATATGTATGTATGTATGTTCTAATACTTTGCAGCATGCGTAAAACAAATATCTAAAATATTCGCGATAGAATCCGTTTCAAAGTGTTTTATTATTATGTTTGTTGTTAAAATATTATAATAAAAACGGGAAACTCAACATGGATTACCTCCAATAAGGTGGACAAACGTCCTGGTGAAGGTCGCTAGGAATCGTTGGATAGGGGATATGATGATGATGATTATAATAATGGCGTATCAGTCAAGAGACGTCCACTGCTGAACAAATGCCTCCCCATAGATTTCCACAATTGAGTCGTCATTTTGAGTTTGCCAGTACTCGCCACTCTTGGCAAGTGTGTTTGTGAAAGTGGTATGGCTACCGCCAAGAAGAGACGTTGCTACCCATCTCTCTGGTTAAGAGTGCCTAATGCCCCTTGTACGACATCCACAGGGTGTCATAATCCGTACACCACGCGGAATGGCTTATATGACTCTTCATTATTATAATATTTACTAAACATATTACAAGAGGGACTGTGAGTTTGTTTATATTATACGTGAGGTCAGAACCTACAGAATCGCATTTAATTGTTTCACCGTTAGGAATCTGTACTGTTCCGGAGGCACAATAGGATAATAATAATAATAACGTTTATTTCACCAAAAAATTATACAAAAACTTATGCAAATATTGCTAGATATAAATCAATTGTTTGATGAACAAGGGTTACCCTTGCAACCAAGGCATTTGCAACCCACTATTATTTTCCGTTGAAATCTGTGATTATCCTACATAATACCTACTTCGACCTCTCAACTAATCGGCGTTGTGATGAGAAAGGTAAACAACAACATTCATCGTGAAGTTAAAGTAGGTATTGTCCTTATTATAATACAACAACTATAAGGACTCGGTACTCGCAATGCGTGAGCGTCTAAACGGTGACATATTTGACACCATTCGCTGGGTGGCCCTTTAGTGCACCCTCATTTTCCTGTGAATGATGCACCCGAAAAAATATTTATTATGACGGTTTGTGATGTGACAAATAGGACTAACTAAACAAACTTTATATGCGCGCACGTGGACACATGCCGCCTTGTGCGCAGCACAGCGCACAGCAAGGGTTGGGGGGATCCTTTACAATCTTCCCCCAGAAGTGCCTGGTGGTAGCCTTTTTACCAAACTGCCCTCCCTAGAGAGGGTGACCACCTTACAGTCATCCCCTCCGCGATGTACCTAAAGGCGTGGCACCAATGGGCGACTCTAGTGTGATCTTACGAGGACCTAGAGCCCCCCTTCAGTGTCGAAGCTGACAGCTCCAGTGGTTTTAGCCGGTAGGAGTCTGGCATACCCCTTCGCCCTTCCCCGGGGCAAAGGAAGTTCATGTAGAATTTCTACTGGAGACCAATAGAAAATAAGGTATTAATATGCTAATGTATTGGGCCACAGTTGAGCCTACTAAAACATAATTTAAGTCGACAACCGTCC
Source organism: Diloba caeruleocephala (assembly GCA_947459985.1). NCBI lineage: Eukaryota > Metazoa > Arthropoda > Insecta > Lepidoptera > Noctuidae > Diloba > Diloba caeruleocephala. Next base: position 726,419 of record OX381616.1, on the reverse strand, counting down.
ATTGCTGGACACAGGCATCCCCAAATATCGCCACAACGGCTTCTATGGTTGTGTGCTCACTTTTGGTTTTGTAGTAATCGTTTTTACATGCGGGTTGGCGATCACAGTCGAGTTGTTATTTATATACTCGAAGGATGATGCGTCGCCGTTTACAAAACCTATGGGATAAGGTGGGGTGGTGCTATCCTTAGCCGGCATTACACAGCAACTTGTATCTGCCATTGATGTCTGTAAACTGTACGCACGATACAAGAAAAATATTAAGGGGTAGAAAAACTTATCATTATGTAGTTTTTATTAATTTCGTAGCCAAGTGTCAAATGTCAAACCTTTAGGGTAACGCCACACGTTCTGACTCTGTTGGACTGTATGCCACAAGGCTGGCGCTACATAATTCTCGCAAACATTTCTGGGAAATGTGCCTGCTTAATCGGACAGTTTCTGGCGAAGCCAAAAGAGGGCTCTAGCCAGTACGACATGACGTGTTGCGGCGCGGATATTTCTATGTAGGATGCCACAGTGGCGTGCAGTGGTAACGCAATGCACCATTTAGCGCTACAGCGCATCGTGTCGCATACGACTTATTTTTATATGTAAAACGCTGCAGCGGCACCGCAGAAGTATCACAGCGACGGCAAAACGTGCCGTGTGGCATCGCCTTGTAGTTTTGTCTTGCCCGCCTGCTGCTGTAGGTGTATAAAAAATCTACGAATAGCACCAACCCATCTTACTCGTGGGTATCGTAAAAGCCGACTAAGGGTTTAGACTGAGGATGGGCAGCAGCGTCCTTCGAATACATTTACAACTCAACTGCGATCGCCAACCTGTCTTCCAAGCGTGGCGATTATGGCAAAACCCCCCAATGAGGCCACAACACATCGATATCGGTTGTTCTGGTGATCTTTGAGGGAGGCCTGTGTCCAACAGTGGACTTTATTCGATATACAACCTAGTGCCTAGACGAGCCAGTCATTCGCGTGGTGGTAAGCATCACGTCTGCCCATAACAATTGTAATGCTACTCAGGACTTGTCCTGCGTGAAATCATACTGAGCTTGTCACCTTGAGACATTATTATTTAGTCTCACCATATCGTAAGACATCTGCAGAAAAATACATAAAATATGCGAATATAATTCATAAAGTTGGCAGAGTCAGATATTGCCGCACGTCTACGGTTTATCGCTGATCATACATATGGTCTCATTCGAATTCTCGGAGCGCAGCTATCGAGCTCCGTCGACAGCATCGATCGTCAACTACCGCTAACATGGTTGACGACTGTATTAACGTACGACGTCGTCGCTAACGGACCAGCCACCTGTGACCACTCTGTGAGGATCGAGAATTCATAAGATCTGTGAGGAGTTTACGAGCTAAAAGGTGTGAAAATTTAATTCTCTGGATTTGTCTTTACTGGGAAATATAAGAAAGATAATTAAACCTGTTATAAATATAAATTGATCATCGTGATCATTATAATTTCAGTTGAAGTACGTCCACTGCTGAACAAAGGCTTTTTTTTCATTGGTGTCCAGTGGAAATTCTTCATGAACTTTCTTCGCCCCGGGGAAGGGCGAAGGGGTATGCCGGACTCCTACCGGCTAAAACCACTGGAGCGGTCATCTTCGGCACACACGGGAGGCTCCATGCCTTGTATGATCACACTAGAGCGAACAAAGGCCTACCTCATATACTTCCACGACGACTACACATGTCACTGACCACCACTGTCACCCAAAGATTTCCAGCGACCTTCACTAGGTCGTCTGTCCTTCTCATTGTAACGACTCCCACGCTGCACTAGAGAACCTTTCTGCCCAAAAAGCTATCAGTTCTACAAGCTATGCGTCCCTTTCCTTTTTTTATTGATCCAGTGGAAATACATCATCTACTTACTCCACCCCAAGAAAGGGAAAACGGCAGAGAGGTATCCTACCAGTGAGGCGGATTCCAACCGGCTAAAACTACCGTAGTGGTCATCGTCGGCACCGAAGGGAGGATCCAGTAACTCGAATAATCTCCACCTAGAGCCACCCTTTGGTGCCAAGCCTCTAGGCACATCTCTAAGGGGATGACTGTAAAGCGGTCACCCCCTCTAGCGAAGAATAGTGACTGTAAAGAGGCACCACGCCAGGCACTTTTTGGAGGAGATTGTAAAGAATTCCCTGAAGCTTCGCTTTGCGCTGTACTACTGCGCACACGGTGGCACATGCACATGGCCGTCTTCCCGGGGGTCGCTCAGTATGAGCTCGCAGATTCCCCAATAGAGTCGGACTAAGGACGAACTCCAACGAGATGGACGTATGATCTGGTGAAGGTCGCTGGGAGCGATGCGTGTGGCATGTAACCGGACTTTGTGGAAATCTGTGGGAGAGGCTTTTGTTCAGCAGTGGATGTCCTTTGGCTGATATGATGATGATGATGTTGAAGAGTTGTGCATGAGTGTGTGTTCTATACTTGACATGTTGTATTGATGTTTGTTTTAATATTTTCAGGACGTTTATTGTTAAAGTGTGGTGACTTGTAAAATACGAATACAATTTAGAACTAGTCTAAAATTCCATATATGGACATTCATTGGGGTCTCATTTTGGAATATTCCAATATCTGGATTCTGAACTGAAATATTAATGCCTGACCCTAGACATAATGCAGAATGTGAACCTGAACTCTCCACGTTCATACTTGTTCGCAGCAGTCTTGTCTCCATATAACATACATGCCAGAAGAAACAAGGGAAGAAAAGCTGATGTATCAGCAATCATTACATCGTCAACTTACTAAAATAATTTGATAGATAACAATGAAGAATAAAAATAAAAATATTGAACAAAACAAATAATTAGTTAGAAGAAAACTGGAAACACAACGAAAATAAAATAATTTAAAAGAAAAATAGGACTGATCACCCACAAGATTCTGAAGATGCTGACTCTGAGGTTAAAAACGGTATCCAGTTTGATACATACAGTGAACCTGATGCATCAATAGGCCAAAAGCTCTTAACTTTGGTAATGCAGCCTCATTTTTTTTGCCTTAGACTGTTTTCTGATGATATGGAAGATATTTAGGCTCTGGGCACATAATGATTGCACTGGTCCAGAGTTTGACATATGGATTTATAATTTCTACAATTAAATTAAGTTATTTCTTATTTTTGACCATAATTATCTGACCTCGTAGAAGTTAATGTCTGTTATTATTACTTTTGTATATTCTTTTTACAGTTTTATATAATTATTATTAATACATCTAACACAAGACTGCTAATTACTGATCCAAAATGTATGACTGATTATTAGGGTTACTAGTTTTTTTTTGTGATGTGTTTTGTTTTATGTCCATAAATCAAAATAGTATTCCATATTTGGTTCCTTTCCTCTAACCATCCTCTTTGTTATTTTGTATATAAATAACATGTACATATTTTAGAATATTGCATATGATAGACTAACGTGTTGCTGACAATTATTTAGTCTATTTTGAATAAATGATATATTTTTTTTATATATTTTTTTTTTCTTTTAAAAAACGATGCCCACACTAGGATTTCTCCTGTGTCGTGGGTGCGTTTACAAACATAAATTCCACACACAATACACCCAGACCCGGAACAAATACCTGCAGATCATACAAATATTTGTCCCGTGCGGGAATCGAACCCGTGACCCGGAGCGCAGCAGCCGACTATATCAGCCACTGCACCAACCGTACCGTCATTTCACCTCATTAACATTGTGAAGACGGTATTTTCAATTTAAGGGCAGCATTGTTTATAATTTACAGGCGAATGGGATAACAAAGCGTGTAAAACGTGCCTTATTGTCTTGTTTGTGCACCCAAATTATCGATCGCCTCGTTACTCTCACGTCACGTGCAGTGCCCGGAACAAGCTTCCCATCAGAATCTCGATCACGTATCTATCTGTTATCCTGTTGCAAACCTGTTAATTACATTGTTGTCGATGAAAGACCATGTCATTGATTGAGTACGTTAGTTGTGTAATTTTAGATTTCTACGCAGACCTTGACGATGGTTGTATTATGTTATGATCAATTACGAATTGTGAATGTCAGTATTATGTAGGCTAAATACAAACCACGCTCAGTTTCTTCAATGTCTGGAGCTTTGATTAATTCTATGATGAAATCGATGGCCTATGGATACATCGGATCGGTGAGCTCCTTTAAATAGTATTGAACTAAACAGTGATTGATAAATGCGTAGGTAGTACGCGTGTAGTTCCGTGTGGTGTCCGGATTAAGAATATAGCACCACTCCATCTCCTCCCATGGATGTCGTAGAAGGCGACTAAGGGAATCTAAACCAGAGGGATGGGCAGCAGCGTCCCTTCTGTGAAACGGTAGCCATACTGCGCTCACCAACCCGCCTGCCAAGCGTGGTGAGTATTGGCAAATACTCCCCAAAATGATGACACAGATGTGAAAATCTATGGGGGAGGCCTTTGTTCAGCAGTGGACGTATAAATGGCCGATATGATGAGTACGCGTATGTCAGTCACCGTGTAGGATAAAAGTTCAAACTGTTTATGCTTTTCTCAAAAGACCAGTTTAGACTATACGGCTTTGCTTTTTTCCTGCAGTTGTTATATAAGTTCAAGAGACCTTGATTCGTAACGTTGTTTCGGCATTTCTCGTCACAGGCAGTCAAATAGGAGACGCCATATACCTATTATAAAAATGACATCAAAAGTTAGTTCAACAATTGTATATACTGAAATGAGTAGTTTTATTTATAAGCACAAAAACCACCACGAAATCAAAATAGAGCCATGCGAATAAATGTGAATATGGATGGCATTTCGAGTATAATTCATTTTTGCTATATTTAATTTTCTATATTTATAATAATCAAGAGAAGAAGAAGAAAGATTATTATAATTTTTTTTTTATAATAATCTTTCTTCTCTCTGTTGTGGCCTTTTTCTAGGAATATTTAAGTCGACTTCGTGAAGGATTTATTAAGATTTACTCCAGGGCCTAATTCATGGTGTATTTGTGGTGATAAGTATTAACATAACAGCTCCGATGTCCTTTTAATTAAGAGGTAGTTAATTAACGACGTAACTTAAGTAACACGAGGTAAGGAAGATATACATCCTGATGATACAAGGAAGTAGAAATATGTATGTAGGAAAATTGTATTTAATTATGATTTTAATGAAGGTACTAAAGTTAACAAACATAAAAATAAAAGTACCACTGCAAAACCTAAAGAATGAAAAGTTGTTTTACTGACCTTTATTTTGTGGTTTTGCGTGGTATTAGTCAACAGTGAATGATTTTATTTCAAACTAGCTGGGACCCGCGGTTTCACCCGGCGTTTAATTTTATATATATAGTAATGAAATTCATTGGAATGATAGTGGAGCCATCTGTCAAAGATTGGTCGTACCAACTCAGAAACCTTTGTGGGCTCATGCACAACACTTTGCTCAAGATCATGACATGATCAAACGCATAGTTTACGATTCTATAAAGGACATACACACAAACATTCATTTTTAAATATATAGATAAAGAAATGACTGTTACATATACAACGTCATAATTTAAGTTGCACGGTTTCATTTGATTGATCCTATGGAGAAGAGCCAGCAAGAAACCCCATGATTATACTCTTTTAAAAAAATTGATATTACAATGGCACAAATGATGGTGAAACATGCTAGAAAAAATATGGTTAATATGTAAAGATAGAACATACTCCAATAATATGTCATTTATTTGCAATGGCGGTTAATGACTGTCCCAGCTGGATTTGTGTTTGGGGGTGTAGCCATAATCGCCGCACTTGGCAGGCGGATTGGCGATCGCAGTTGAGTTGTAAATCTACTCGAAGAACGCTGCTAGCCATCCTTCGTATAATCGCATAGTCGCCTTTTACTACACCCGCGGGATGAAATAAGTTGGTGCAATTTTTACCCAACACATGGCAAAAAATGTGTCTGTAAGGACCTAATTATTGAATACATGTTTGAATTGACCTGATACACAAACGCCGCTTTTTGAATTTTCGCAGATATTTCAAGGAATTGTCGCTACTTAACCGGGCATTCTGGCGAAGCCAAAATGTCCCAGCCATGCATAAAACTTACAAACTAGGCAACTGCAGCTAAAGGCGCCTCCTGTGGGACTCGAATTTCGGCTTAGGGCATTGCTAGGGAATTCAAGCTATGTAGGGACAACTCGATCGGTATTATTTAAATATTTTAGGGGACGTTTAAAGCTGGGCACAGCTTCGCTCCACTGTGGCGAACCTGCAGCAGTGAGGACGGTAAACCGGTCTGTTTGAATGAGCCTGCACGTGTCTCTCTCTTATTTTCAACGTGGCATAAGGTGATTTCATCGCTTGGGTCGATGAGCAGGGTAAAGTCAAAGAAACGTTTTGTCACTTTTTTCATAAACTGCTTGATGTTACCAAGTTCCCAAGTTTAGCAAGACATTTATTGAAGTATGGAATGAATATAATATAATAACATCGACAAAAAATGGTCTTCATCCCCACCACTCACACTGCAAGTAGTACCGTGTGTAATGCAATCGGGCCGATTTAAGACGCGCCACCATTTTGTTTGTTTATCGCCAAATGTGAAATGTCTTTGATATGTCAATCGTTGAGGCGCGTCGTCTTAAAATATGTATTATTTTCATCATGCAACGTTTTTTTTCTTATAGTTGCCCTCAACAAAATATTTTGTTTTTAAATTAAAGTTGTCATCATTCCTAACAATTCTTTGAAGTTGTCTTCATTCTATGTTAAAAAGTATATAAAATATTTTGGCGCTTATTCTCTTAAAATACCTTTCAAGCCATTTTTTGGACCAAAGCTCCCCTTTTTTATGCAGCTTAGAACTGTAATTGAGGCTAATCCTACTTATTGATGTTTACTTAAAGCTGGCGCCATTTTAAAACTCGTCCTTAGATCTGTCGGAAACATGCGGTCACCTTTACACCGTTCGATGTCTATAAAATTACTTGCAGGGTCATGTGGGGCAAGGGAGTAAATTAACGGCCCAGCAAGCAGTGCTTTAAGTAGGCCGCTATAGTCGTCTTTGTGCAGAGATATTGACATTTCAGCCGGAGAACACGTGAGCAACTGAATGAGTGACAGCGCTGGTTTTATTCTTTGAACACTCTAGCTATAAATTCAATATACAAAACAATTGTAGGATTGTATTTTTTTCTATTATTATTCATCCACTCTAATGTCTGCATAAAAAACAAGGGGTCTTATAAGTCAAACAATAACTTTTCAAAAACTTTAATTGTTTTCTCAACGACTTTCCAACGCAGTAGTTCTGAAAACTACAGACTCTCAAAGATCTTGGAACTGCAGTCAAAGGACGGTTCGGAAATTAATATTCTCAACTATCATACGGATGTAGCGCTTAGGTACGTAGTTTAAAGGACGCAGTTCAAGATTTTCGAGACCATTTTCCTTTACAAATAGTTTCGTGGAGTTTCCTTGTGAATTAGATTCAACAATGATTAAGGAAAACCCAATAAACTGTGACAAATGTCTGTGAGTAGAGTTAAATATATTGTTTTGTTTAAAAAAAAATACGTTACCGCACACTATAAACAAATAGTTTAGGTACGTAATTAATTTTGTTTTTCGCGCGTGGCGTAAGAGTTTGCGTGACAGACGTGTTTTGGGAGTTGTCAGCAATTACGTGAGGAGTTTACGTGAATAAGTAATTTGAATATGAGGATAAGTTTTAGTGAATACTAATGGTGACGAGATGAGCACGTCATTTGCCAGGCGGTAAGCGGCATGCCTAACTTTAACAATTGTAATGCTACCCAGGACTTGTCCTGCGTGGCACTATACTGCGCTTGTCATCTCGAGGTATTACTTATTTAGTTTTATGCCTTGTAATTTCTCTAGCTGCAGTACCCTTCTGACCAGAATCAAGTAATATTCTAAGTTTGAACACTACTGCCTAGCGTCGAATATCTTGTACTACGTAGTACTCTTGCAATAAGTGACCTATTTTTTGGTTGTTGCCCAATGGAAATTCTTCATGAACTACAGGACCATCAGTGAAAGTGTATGCATCCAGGATGTACCTAAAGGCGAGGCACCAATGAGCGGCTCTAGTGTGATTGTAATAAGGAACTCGAGCCCCCTTCAGTGCCGACGAAGCAAGCCTAGGTGGAGACCTATCCCCGGGCGGAAGAAACACATGACGCATATCCAATGGGTTAAATAAAAAGGTTCATCGGTGATACAATTCGTATGATGGTATGTATAATTATAACACTTTATTAGTTTAATTTTCACTTTTTACATAACAGTGGCAAATTTGAATTTTCCGTGGTTCTGATTTATCAGCAGAACTCAAACCACAATCTCTTCAAAATCTCATGTACGTAAATGAGATTTTGTTCACGTGCCTATTTTACATTTTCTCGATGGAATCTCCATTTATCTATTATTTCGACCGAATGACGTCCACTGGATGTCTGATCCACCAGTGATGACATATGGAACAGAGACATGGTCATTCACAATGGGCCTCATAAGAAAGCTCAAGGTCACTCAGCAAGCTATGGAGAGAGCTATGCTTGGTATTTCTCTACGAGATCGAATCAGAAATGAGGAGATCCGTAGAAGAACTAAAGTTGTCGACATAGCTGAAAGGATTAGTAAACTGAAGTGGCAATGGGCAGGGCACATTGCTCGTAGAACTAATGGCCGTTGGGGCACAAAGGTTCTCGAATGGAGACCGCGCACCGGAAAACGCAGCGTGGGACGACCTCCAACGAGGTGGACAGACGATCTGGTGAAGGTCGCTGGGAGTCGTTGGATGAGAGCGGCATGTGACCGCTCATTGTGGAGATCTAAGGGGGAGGCCTTTGTTCAGCAGTGGACGTCCTGTGGCTGATATGATATGATGACGTCCACTGCTGGACACAGGCCTCCCCCAAAGATCACCACAACAACCGATATGGATATGTTGTAGGTTCATTGGGGGCTTTTGCCATAATCGCCACGCTTGGTCCGTCTGGTTGGCGATCGCAGTTGAGTTTTTAATGTACTCGAAGGACGCTGCTGCCCATCCTCCGGCTAATCCCTTAGTCGACTTTTATGACACCCACGGGAGGATATGGGGTGGTGGTATTCTAAGCCAGCTCTACACGGGTTCTATACAAATAAATAAAATTGAAGTGTCTGTTTATAATGTCAAAATAACAGCTTTTTAATGCATATGAAAGTATAAACGGAACCTACAACAAAAAAAACGATTTTAAATTTTTTGTCTGTCTATCTGTTTGCTCCCGCTAATTTGACCGATTTCTACGGGAGTTTCACTGGCAGATAGCTGATTTTGTAAGGAATAACTAAGGCTACTTATATTTTAGAAAAATAATTAGGTTGCCGCGCAAAAATAATAAAACCCATGAATTCCAATATATATACTCTATGTCAAGTGTCTATGCCGAAGTACTCTAAATTGTTGATAAATAATCAAATTTCTTTTAATTTAAACGGCGGATGAAACCGCGGGTCCCAGCTAATTAATTAAAATACACTTCTGATTGTTGATGATAGCGCTAATCGTTCAATCTCATGTATATATTTAAGTTTGAAGTATTAGTAATTGGAGTTACATACTGACTCTTCATAGCTGCTGAGATTACGTAAGATGTTATTATTATGTAGTGGTCTAATTTTGTCCTGAAAATGTCATAGATCGCTAGAAATGTTTGTCGGTCGATCTCGAAAAAAATTGCTACGCTGGTTTGGTAAATACGTGTCAAACTACGCATCTCGCATTTTCAAACTGTGCGAAGAGGATCTGTTCGCAAAATTGCGAACGAATGGCAAGATGCCGCCATACTATACGTACAATAAGCAAAGAGATCGACGTCAACGCGTAAATTATGTGATTTCTCGAGAGTTATGAAAGTCACCGCATTAGGTAAGGTCTACACCGTGCACCCAAATAATGGCGGGTGCAATTTCTTGCGGCTTTCACACAGTGGGAGGACCAAAATCGTCTCCATTCTTGAGAACAGTTAATACCATTGTGGCAACACCTAGATTGCCACCATATAAGAACCAAAACTTACAGCAACATCTACTTGAACATTAATTGCAACTCTCCGATGACAGCAAAGAATCCTGAATCACACTTGTAAAGTATACACACAACGCTGCATATATACAGTCGCCCAACATCAATCGTATACCATCCGCCTGGTTGGAGGATCCACCCTTTTCTACGGAGGATACAGAGAAGCAATTACTTCGCATTATCGCTATCATTCCCCCACCATTTCCAATAAGCAGCAATCAGCAAGTCACACTGCCAGCAAACTCGGCCACAAGGTGTTTCACACGCCTGCAAATGCAGGCCTGGTTCCTAGCCACATCGGCCCCCTTCTCTTCAGCTTGGCATCAACACACTGTACCTTTTTTGTTGTTGGTGCCCAGTGTAAATTCTTCATGAACTTCCTTCGCCCCGAGGAAGGGCGAAGGGGTATGCCGGACTCCTACCGGCTAAAACTACTGGGGCGGTCATCTTCGGCACCTAAGGGAGGCTCCAGATCCTCGTATGATCACACTAGAGCCGCCCACTGGTGCCACGCCTATAGGCACATCTCGGAGAGGGTGACTGTAAAGTGGTCACCCCCCCCGGGGGTTTGTAAAGAATCCCCCAAAGCGTCCCACGGCAGCGCGTGACCACATGCGTGCTACCGTCTTCTTTTGGGTCGCTTGGTGAGCACGCAGATTCCCCAATCTACGCACCCGTGAACCCAGAGGTCCCCAGCCTTATAGCAACGGCAGGGGTTCCAGGCGTATGGGAATCAGGCGCCAGGGCGGTTGTTACCCCGGCGCCGTCTCCTCCTTCTTCTAGCGGGATCGGCCCTCTACCGATCCCGCTCTGCGGTCTCCTTCTGGAGCATGACGCTCTCACAGAAGGAGACCACTGCATTCCAATTTTCGTGCTCTGCTAACATAGCCTACACTACTGCTGGCAGAGAGAGATCTTGCCCGATCCGATCGACCAGGATCCGTCGCTCGGCGTCCCACGCAGGGCACGCCTCCAGCACACTGCACCTACAGCTGTTCCAAGCAGAGCAACTTCTCCTAAATATTCCTTTATAAATGTATACACGCCCAAATCTGGAACAACTAACTGTAGGCCGTACTAATTTCAGTTTCATACGGGGATCATACCTATGACAGCTCACATAGCATTTATCCACTGCATCAATGGTGCTGTCACATTTTATTTTACGATTAGATAAACGAGGATTTACTCGACTCATGCTTCAGACAGTACTTCAGCTAGTACTTCAAACAGACAGCTGCTAAATATAATTATTTAAAAAACCTATGAGGTATTAGAGGGAAATAGGTAATGTATTAAATTTCTCAACCCGTCACCGCCATCCGATAGCGAGTGATGAAAATAAATAAGTAAATACGGCAGAATATTTACGCTTCGCGGCGGAACTATTAAGACGATAGGAAACCACGGACTGTATGCTACTGGATTTAAGGTTTCTTTCAATTGAGAAAAATAATAAAACCGATCATAGTAACGTCAATTGATATACAGGATCCTCGAATATCAACGTCAGCTGAATTCTGTGCGCACTCTTATTTAACATATGACTCTCTGATGGAGATAGATGACAAATTTACCATCCAACACGCCGGCATGAGTGGTAAGAGCTAGCAGTGGTACTACTGTAGGGTTCTGCAGCTATCCAGGCTGAATGTTGAACAAGGTACACTTTGATGGAAAGATCTAGAAATCAACTATAACTCCAACTTGTAAAATTTTCGCGATTATTATTCATTATAATAAAACACTTTTAAATGGATTAATTACATGGCGTGTATTATAGAATTTATATTTTTACCTGACGTTTCGAACACTTTGCAGCATTCTTGGTCACAGGCGTCGTTACAGATTTAAAAACAGTATTTTCGTTTTATCTACCGGCGGGGAACATTGTCGTTACATATTTTAAAAAGTTATTTTATCTACCGTACAATAGTAATCAAAAAATGTTTCGATGCACGCAGTAATCACTCACAGTGTCTTGATGTCTTTTTTGTGTGGGATGTTGTAATTAATGGTACTACCTCCGTGCTCTGCTCATGTACTCGGACCGACATGGTGGCGTTTCTGTATAAGCACTTCAACACTTCAATGTACCGATAATCAATCAGGCACCGCTGCAGAGATTGCAGCACTGCCCAGGTTTCGATCGAATCGAAGGGTTTCTCATAGTCCACAAACGCCAAGCATATTGCATGTGGCAGATTGTACTCCTCGGTCTTCTGTATAACCTGCCGTAGCCTATGGATGTGGTCTATGGTACTGAAACCTTTTCGGAAACCGGCTTGCTTGGGAGGCTGGAAGTCATCAAACCTGCGCTCGATTCATGTTGACCCTTGAAAACAGCTTATAAACATGGCTCAGACGCGAGATGGGTATACAATTCGATTAAAAAAAAAATCAATAGTCAACTTATTTCCCTTTTTAAAGAAGAGCACCACCTCGCCTTTATTCCAAGCTTCCGGCGTTGTGCTCTCGAGCAAGGCAGAATTGAATACTTTCGGAAGGACTTTAAGTACAGGTGTTCAACCCGCTTTCAGAAGCAAAAATGAAAATTTGTTTTTTTGTTGTACCTTAAATACTTTCATATGCATTTAGTAAAAAGCTGTTATTTTGACATTACAAACAGACACTTAAATTTTATTTATTTGTACAGATAGTCTACCTTAGACAAAATAGCTGATGCTTCTACTTTCATGTTCGCAAGTAAGTTTGAAATTGCATAAATGAATAGTAACCTTTATAACAAGCATGAAAGCTGAGGCAAAGAAAGTCTGTTGTTTTGTTGTTAATTACATCTGCCGAGAGTCGGACTAAATGTTTTTGGGCCAACTTGCTAGCCCGACTCATTTGGAAAGCCCAACGATTTTATTCATTCCGTCTTTTTTATAAGAGAAAAGTCGGAAATGGTGGAACCACTTTTGGGCTCTGTGAGGTTTTTTTTACTGTAGTAGGTTTAGTAATGTCTTAGGTTTTCGCGATTATTACTCATAATAAAACAGTTTAAAATAAATAAAATAACTTTTTAAAATGTTTATGCATTTTGTTGATCAATTTAGAAAATATAAACTGTTATTCGAAAATCTATGAGAAAGGTCATCATCAATCACAATCGATTACTAAAATCAAGACAATTTGAAGGCACCTTAACAATGTTTCTGTTATTTTGATTATCTATTTCCTGTCTGCGTTACCACTTGCAATATCTTCTGTTAAAGATTGAAGAACCAAATAACGTGATGCGATTAGATCGGCACTAGCGATAACTAAATTAATTCCAGATAGCTTTACTAGTAGCAACTTTCGGTTTAGACTTTTACTCGCATTTTTAGATTTCAGTCATCAACCTGTCATTCAAATACGGAGATCATCAGGAAAAAGGTACTCATAGCCAGTTGCACTCATCATTTCGGCCGAATGAAGTCCACTGCTAGACACAGGCCTCCTCCAAAGTTCACCACAACGGCCGATATGGGTATGTTGTGGGCTCATTGGGAGGTTTTGCAATAATCGCCACGCTTGGCAGACGGGTTGGCGATCGCAGTTGAGTTGTTAATGTACTCGAAGGACGCTGCTGCCCATCCTCCGGCTAATCCCTTAGTCGACTTTTACGACACCCACGGGAGGAGATGGCGTGGTGGTGTTCTGAGGCCCCACCATACGTCTGCCATTGGCTGTGTCAAACTAAAGGAAAAAATTGAACAGCGTGCGTGCAAACAGAAACTTTAATATGCTGTGTAAACAGCACGATTTTCGATCCTTTTAGAACTAGTGTGTACTCCGCCCGAATGAAATTAATCTTTTTAAATTAATATGCTATATCTGATTCTATTATTTCAATACATAAGCTATTTATTTTAGATTTGATAGTGGTTTTTAGTTCTTTGTTGATATTTTTGTTTACAGCATTTTTTTTGCTAGGGATTTCGCCATAATTATTGTAATGCATTGGCATTTTCAACGTCAAATACTCTGATGACCTTAAGGATCTCGAATATGTGTGTGAAGGAACGTGAAACGTTATTTATGACAGCAGAGAGTAGTAGATGTATTGTACAGGATTCTGTATAAAAGGTGAATAATATGAGTATTTCGACGAGGGCGTATAGGAAGCCACCAGATAGTTAGTACGATACTCTTATACATGATCATATTTGCGTAAAAAAAATTAAATCTTATACAGACATTTTGGAATTGCTCAAGCTTATCACGTTATTTCTGAGTGAGACCGAGATAGCTGGTATCAGCGTAGTTAAGAATCAGAAGAAGAAGCAATTCCATCTCATCTTGGTCTGAAGGGCAACGAAGAGGCAGACAGATTAGCAAAATTAGGGTCCTACCAAGGAAATAATTTTGAAATCTTGCCTTTTTACTCCGAACTATTAAGCATTCACAAAAAGTATTGTTATGATGTTTGGAAGGAATATTTTGACCGAAGGTCAAAAGAAAAAGGAATATCTGGTTTCTAGCCTACAGGAAGTGATTGCATCCAATACTTTTACCAAACATATTAGTAAAAAAAACATACCTCTGAAGCCGTGGATCACATCAAGTGTCATAAAATGTATACGGAAACGAAATAAACTTCATTTAAACTTAAGAAAATCAATAAATAATGACCTACTCAAAGTAGAATATAATAAATATAGGAATACATGTAACAAATTGATCAAATCGTTAAAAATAAACTATTTTAAAAACAGACTTCAGTGTAACGTGGGTAATATCAAAGGGACATGGAACACAATTAGGGAACTCTGTAACATGAACAAAATAAAACGGTCACCAATAGAACTGCTGAATATAAGTACTACTGCTGAATCTTCGCTTGACATAGTAAATACGTTTTTTACGTCTGTAGGGGCTCAACTTGGTAATAATACCTTATCAAAAATAGGAAAAACAGAAAAAGAGTTAGCGATTGAAGCAGTTAAAACAGGTCCGGTAGGATCAATGGCGTTTGTACCAACAGATCACATAGAAATCAAAACAATTGTGTTAAACTTAAAAATAGACAGCTCGCCTGGAATTGACAAAATCTCGACCAAATTAATTAAATCAAACATTGATGTGTTAGCTGAACCCATTGCATATCTCTGTAACCTTAGTCTTGGAAGTGGTATTTTTCCCACTATACTGAAACAAGCTGTGGTGGTGCCAATATTTAAGGGCGGAGAAGTGACAATTCCCTGTAATTATAGGCCGATCTCTCTCCTTTCCACTATATCAAAAATTATTGAAAAAATTGTAAATAAGAGACTCATTACCTATCTCGAAAAAAATAATCTTATCTCGACTAATCAGTTTGGCTTCAGAGCATCACGATCGACCGAAGATGCAGTTCTACAGCTGACGTCCCATATTACCAATTATCTTGATAGGGGTGATAAGTGCCTGGGAGTATTTATAGATTTACAAAAAGCGTTCGACACAGTATCTATACCTATACTCCTATCGAGACTTGAAAACTGTGGGATTAGAGGTATACAGCTAAACTGGTTTAAAGACTTCTTAACAAACAGAATTCAGACTGTTCGTGTTGAAAATCAGTTGAGTAGTGTGGCACGATGTAATTACGGTGTTTCGCAGGGAAGCACATTAGGTCCGTCGCTATTTACGGTTTATATAGATGAACTGTGCGAAAAACAGATAGCTGGAGCAGATTTATTGATGTTTGCAGACGATACTGTTTTATTGTTTCACGGCGCTAACTGGCATGCAGTCAAAACCCTAACAACCAATGGACTCAGCTGCGTTACTACTTGGCTTGAGAATAGTCTGCTAAGTCTTAACATCACAAAGACAAAATACGTTTGCTTTAGCAAAACAAAGGCTACTAGTCCGCCTCATGATTTTAATGTTAAAATTCATACATATCCTTGTAACCGAGGCCTAAATGTTGGCTGTAATTGTGCACTGCTAGAACGCGTTAATGAAGTCAAGTACTTAGGAGTTCAGATAGATGACAGATTATCCTGGAGGCTACATATTGGGTACCTAGCTAAAAAAGTTAGGCAACTCATATATATATTTAAAAACTTGCGCACTGTTGCGAAGCCCACGCTACTGATACAAGTATACAATGCCCTTGCCCACTGCCTAGTTAATTACTGCATCTGCTCATGGGGCGGTGCCGCCAAAACATTTATGATTGAAATGGAGCGTGCACAAAGAGTAATTTTAAAAGTTATGCTATACTTACCGTATAGGCACCCCACAAAAGACGTATACTTAAAAACGAGGGTACTTAGTATACGTAAATTGTTCATATATAGATGCTTAAGGCGGTACCATCGTATAACAGTACCAATTCTGAAAGGTAGTGGTAAAAGAAGGTTTACTTATCCAACACCACGCATAAAATCAGAATTTGCACGAAGGCATTATGACTTTCAAGCACCAAAACTATATAGAATCGTAAATAGAAATTTACAAACAAGGGAGTACAGCAATTACAAGTTTAAAAATGTAATATTAAAATGGTTAGGTAATTATGACTACAATAGTTGTGAAAAGCTACTGTTAAGTACTACATAATTTATATTTTATACTGTGAAGAATCTCCCTAAGCCAAATTTGCATGAACTGTTACAATGCATACAGATTCACACCCACGAACACACTCGCATACACATGCACTCACATTTACATACTTATACAAACACACACGCTAACACCTAACAATGTTATAAATATTATATAACTCCTTATAATTGCTGGCATTATACACACACATTTTGCTTTCTTGTATACTTGCATGCATCATACAATAGTAATGTATAAAGCACATAGTTTTTAAAATATTTTGTGTCACTTAAACGGAGAAGGAACTGATTTCTGACACACAGGCTAGATTATAGCCTAGTTCAGGGATCAGAGCTTTCATAAAATTATGTATTCACTTAGTGTCAAATAAATAAATAAATAAATAAAGTGAGCCTCCTCGTGGCCCTTGGTTTGCTGATAGTCTTTTGAATAGAAGCACAGTAGTTATGGCGTTACGGTTGCGAACCGGTCATGTTCCATCAAGGAAGTTTGGACACATGATGAGAAAATATGATTCACCAAATTGTGAAATTTGTGGCACAGTTGATGATGTCCAACATTGATGGAATGTGAACGGAATCGTAGCAGCCGGGAACAGTTTTTTCTGAAGTTTAATGTAAGCAGACAAAATATTGGTCTATTTCAAAGCATTTTAGCTACTCCAAACTCAGAGGCAGCTTTACATATCTATGAAATGTGTAAAAAACTAGTTATGTAATAGTTATGTAATTTTTGTAACAATAGGACTGACATATCCATGGATAAAAGTCCTGTAAATAAATAAAGATAAAAAAAAATAAAAAAAATAAGGAATTGTGCAAGCACAGTTTTGGTGGAAATTAGCAGGATGTTTCGTAGTCTTCGTAAAGAACCGCAGATGCGATTAAGTTTAGTACTGAATACAGGAAGTATTTGAGGTCCCCAGGACAAGGATTTTTATAAATATCCCCAGGTTCGTAATTTTGTCACTTACAGGAATCGTAGTGCTATCAAAAGTGGCTGATACAGTCGGCTGCTGCGCACCGGGTCGTGGGTTCGATTCCCGCACGGAACAATTATTTGTACGATCTGCAGGTAGTTGTTCCGGGTCTGGGTGTATTGTGTGTGGAATTTGTGTTTGTAAACGCACCCACGACGCAGGAGAAATCCTAGTGTGGGGCAACGTTAAAAAAAAAACGGAAATGGTTTCAAGATACTCTTAAATTAATACTAAAGGCACCACTTACATTGACGTGGGTCTTTGAGTTATTCACTCTGATTCCACAAGTCTTGCTCCATCGGCTAAATTATTTGAGATCGCTATTTAAATATGTCCACTGCTTCCGACATATTAAATGTATTATTATTAAATTGAGATAAATATTATTATGTCGAGATAAAGATTATTATATTGAGATCATTTATTTTCTGTGTTCTGCAACCCAACTAGCGGGAGATATGGTGACTGTTCTATTGATTTTTTTGCGATATTGGTACGTATTACTCGTATTATTTCTAAGCTTTCCAAGTTCGCTAAATATCTTTATGCTTGTTGTCGGTTTAATTCATTTCAATACTGAATGGGTAGGTGACTAACTGAGGCTAACCCTATCGATTGGCAGTCCAACGTCTTAGCTATTGTTATTGTCGCTCAATATGTTATAGCAGATGTCAGAATTGGACTCGCTGCTAACAAAAATATTTTCCGCTGC
The DNA here is from genome assembly GCA_947459985.1 of Diloba caeruleocephala. Classification (NCBI taxonomy): domain Eukaryota; kingdom Metazoa; phylum Arthropoda; class Insecta; order Lepidoptera; family Noctuidae; genus Diloba; species Diloba caeruleocephala. The sequence goes on along the minus strand of OX381616.1, from coordinate 708,075 downwards.
AAAATGTTTCAAAGATTGCTAGGGGCTTTCTGTACCACAGGATAACATGCCTGCCACATAGTACTGTGGTTTTCACTTTTCCCTGTATGTTTCGGTTTCCACTGGATCAAGTAAGTTTCAACATTAACTATGCATTAGATCTGTCTTCACGTGTAGCAAAAATCCAATTACGGATTTTTACTGAGCGAAGTGCTTATTCTCTTCTTGCTGTATGAATTCTCTTTGAAAGATAGCTAATATTGACTGTATTATTAATTATGCATTATCCAAGACAAATATTAATTTCCTCTTTCATCAGCTACCTTACGACAAAAGTAATCTGATTAACATGAAATTGTATGAACGTTTATTGCTCTAAGAGGCTTATAGATAAATATTGCTACAAAAGGATACTGAAGTTATAATAATTATACACTTATATCTAATATAAAATTATCTCGTGTCACGGTGTTTGCGGTCACCTCCGAAACGTCTCGACCGACTTAATATATTTATCATACTACAGCAAACGTTTGACCTTGCACTTAATTTAATGTTTTTGAAATATACAAAAATGGAAATTGGTGTCGTTTAAATTCAAACAGTAGATCATCATATTAGCCAAAGATAGGCACTGCTGAACAAAGAACCCCCCCCCATTGATTTCCAAAATTGTGTCGTCATTTTGGGGAGAATTTATCACTACTCACCATGCTTGGGAGGCGGGTTGATAGCTACTGTTTCACAGAAGACGGCACAATTGGTGCAGTGGCTGATACAGTCGGCTGCTGCGCACCGGGTCGTGGGTTCGATTCCCGCACGGAACAAATATTTATACGATCTTCAGTTAGTTGGTCCGGGTCCAGATGTACTGTGTGTGGAATTGGTGTTTGTAAATGCACCCACAACACAGGAGAAATCCCAGTGTGGTGCAAGGTTTTTTTTAAAAACAATAAAAAAACAAAGAAGGCTCGCTGCTGCCCATCCATCTAATTTAGAGTACATTAGCCGTCATTTATGACCATTCGATGAGATGGAGTGGTGCTATAATCTTATTCAGGACAACAATCGGAAAAACAATGGTAGATCTGATGGTATTAACGGAATCAATGAAATTAAAACGATTTTTCCGGTTCCACGTTCAGTCAAAATGGTACATTCTCTCAGATATGTTTTAATGACTTTAATTGCAAGCGTCTGTGCGTTACATAATTTCAGTTGTTTTTTGTTTTAATTCCCTAATAGTATAAAAGAACACTCTACTTTTAACACCAGTTTCTGTGGGAGAGTCGATAAGTATCTTAAAATATTTGTTTTTTTTTTTATAATAAACAGCTTCATTTTCTTTGAGCACAGTGACTGCAGAGTATTAAGCTTGTGTTGGTGCATAAAGTGATCGACAAAAGCTATAGAATAGCTGTTAAAATTGCTGTATCTGTGAATACAGTGACCTAGTTTTTGTATTATTAATTTCGACCAATTCTTGAAAGTGAATACTGAGAAATAAAACAACGCAGTAGAATAATCTTCTAGGCAAACGGCTCGCGGCGATGACGATCTGATCTGGAGCTTTTCTCCTTGTTTCTTTGTTACTATTTAGGTACTCGTTGGAGCGAAACAGGCTCTATCGGATTACAGCGTTCCTTTATATTGTATTTATGTCTGGATGGTGGACCGTCTCCTCGGCCTTCATATAATTTTTACTAAATAAAAGTTTCTGATGATCTTGAGGATAGTAAGTTAATGCCGCAGCTACACAATGCTCCTTGCTCTGCTCCTCGCGCTGCCGCGATGTTACCCTAGGGAGTCAAACACTGCTCTACTCGCGCTACTCCTCGCCACGCGCCGCATTTGGCGTTCGCCTCTCGGCAGTGGAGGTCAACCTTGTGGGAGCGTGTATGCTTTGGCTTTATAATATGCTATTGCAAATTATATCAAACTAGCTACCCACCCCAGCTTCGCACAGGCGAATGAAAGGTACATGCAAACCCAATCGCAGTGCCACTTACCGCATCAAATTGTGAATCTAAACCATCCAGGGATCCACTCAAACAAATGTTTTCACCAAAATTGGTCCAGCCGTTTAGGAGGAGTTCAGTGACATACACACGTACAGAAGAATTATATATATAAGAAGACGAGTTCAGTGACATACACACGTACAGAAGATTTTATATATAAGATGATCGAGTATAAAACGTAACAATGTAATGAATCGTCCTAAAGTAGTTCCGATATTCGAGTATTTAATAGAATTGATATTTATAAACCTTTTAATAATTGCAGCTGTAAGACACCCTTAAGTACATAATCCTCCCACAAAGAATGAAAGCAACTGATTTGGGTTTGTGTTATGTGCTCATTGGGTGGTTTAGCCATTATCGCTACGCTTGACAGAAGGGTTGGCGATCGCAGTTGTGTTGTAAATGTACTCGAAGGACGTTGTTGCCCATCTTTCGGTAAATACAATCGTCACATTTTATGACACATACGGGATACGATGGGTTGGTCCTAATTTTAGCTGGCACTACACAGCATAAAATTTTACCTACAAATAAAATTCTATAAACTACTATAAATAATATCAGATTGCATAATATTTAGTGATGACTGGCTTTATCTACTGTGTTCATTGCGGTATGTTGAAATCATCACCACGCTTGGCAGGTGGGTTGGTGATCGCAGTGAGATGTAAATGTACTCGAAGAACACTGCTGCCCTTCCTTCGGCTAATCCCTTAGTCACCTACTACGGCACCCATGGAATGAGATGGGCTGGTGCTATTTTCAACTTAGCACACACACTTAGATTAGTTACAATAATTACAACACCCGTGGAATGAGATGGGTTGGTGCTATTCTCAACTTAGGACACACACTTAGATTAGTTACAATAATTACAACATATAAACAATAACCAAATCACCAAACGCAACATAACAAATTATATTAATATTATAGCAAATAATCGTCATTTCGGCCGAATGAAATCCACTGCTGGACACAGGCCTCCCCCAAAGACCACTACAACAACCTATATGGGTGTGTTGTGTGCTCATTGGGGGGTCTTGCCATAATCGCCACGCTTGGCAGACGGGTTGGCGATCGCAGTTGACTTGTTAATGTACTCGAAGGACGCTGCTGCCCATCCTCCGGTTAATCCCTTAGTCGACTTTTACGACACCCACGGGATGAAATGGGGTGGTGGCATTCTGAGCCGGCACCACACGTAGCAAATAATAGTAAATTGTTACAATCGTGAGTCGTACGTAGTTTAACTTCTGTTTTAATTTATGCTTAATTTTTGGGTCCCAAATTGATGCTTCAGCAGCTCATAATTCAATACATTTTCATCAGACCGTTCATCAATAGGAGTATCACTGCTAACCTACAAAAACATACGTACTCCCAGTACGAGCGCATACATTTCTGGGAAATGTGGTTGCTTAACCGGTCATTTCTGGTGAAGCCAAAAGAGGCCTCCAGCCAGGCTTAAAATTTATATTAAAAACTAAGCAACTTGTGCTAAGGGCGCCCCTGTGGGACACGGACCTCGGCTTAGGGCGTTGCTGGGGATATCAAGCTATTGTCTTGGGGACAGCTGGATCGGTATTATTTAAATTGTATTAGGGGACATTTAAAGCTACAGGCTCGGCACGGGCCGGCGCGAGCAAGAGACGGCAGGGAGAAGTGCTAACTTGAACGGGAAGGTGACGCGGCGATAGGCCTCCGCGACGTCGGTGAGGCGGTCATCCTCGGCGGCGAAGGCGGTAAAACGATTGGGACTGAGGCACTGAGCTCTCGTGGGAATATGTAGCCGGTCACTCATGTGCATATTGCCGGCCCTTTGACTCGCGCACAGAAAACCGACAAAATAAGAAGCGGTGGGCATGGCGAGGGGCATGACGAGCGGCATGACGAGTAACATAGCCACATTACTTCTCTGCCTCCTTCCCTCGCTACTTCTGCTACTACTTAGCTGTGCAAAAAAGTATAAATACTACAGGTTAGCGGCGAAGATCTGGCACTGGAGTGATATCCTTTTTATTGTTCCCCAGTGATTATTCTTCCATGAACTTCCTTCGCCCCGGTTTCCCTTACTCTTCAAATGCTGATCTCCTACTAGCTAAAACCCTTGGAGCCATCAAAGTGGGCTCCATTTCCTTGTAAGATCACACTAGAGCTGGCCATTGGTGCCACGGCTTTAGGCACATCTCGGAGGGGATGGCTGTTAAACTGTCACCCCTCTAGCGGAAGGAATGCGACTGTAAAAATGCCGTCCTCTCAGTAACTTCTCCGAGTCCTACCACCAGTAGAAGAACCCGTTTTCAGAATACAATCACGTAACTTGTACATGAAACCCCTCTATTTCTGGTTTTTACAAGTTTTACACCTGTCATTATATTTATCGTATAAACTTTTATGACGAATAGAAGATTTATAAAGCGGTAGACCTTATGTATATACCAACATAAAACTGTTATCTATTATAGTAAACAAAAAAAAATCATAAACACAGCCTTGTTCAGACATTAGACTAAGACAGAAAATCCTAAACGATACATGACTAAGTACAACAATACCTAAATTATACAATCAACGTTATATATTATGTTTTAATCCATAGGCACACATTTTACTTTAGAAAAGACGTGCGCATAAACAGGACAACGAACACAAAAGTATTACAAACAAGTAATTGTTTTATAACTTATCATTAAATGTTTGATGATTATGTTTAAACTGTTTATCTGTTATAAAGATATTCTAATGTAAATAGATCATAAATGGGATTAGAAATTTTATATTAATATGGTAGTAGTTGTATTGGATTTTTGCGATTATTACTCATTATAATAAAATACTTTTCATCATCTTTTTTTTTCATCATTTCTCATTGGGGGGTTTTGCCATAATCGCCACGCTTGGCAAACGGGTTGGCGATCGCAGTTGAGTTGTTAATGTACTCGAAGGACGCTGCTGCCCATCCTCCGGCTAATCCCTTAGTCGACTTTTACGACACCCACGGGAGGAGATGGGGTGGTGGTATACTAAGCCGGCACCACACGGCACAAAAAAAAAACACTTTTAAACGGATTAAATTTCGTAGCTATATTTTTGTCCTTCCAGACGTTTCGAACACTTTTCAGCATTCGTGATCGCAGGATGAAATGTTATGTCAATATTAGGTTGTAAATTTTTTTTTTTTTATGAAGCACAGACATCACTCCCTTCTGCCAACTAAATGCAGTATTATATACATGTGTTTCTACCATATTTGAATACTAATTGCAATTTTGATAATATTAATTAAATGAAATATAATGTATGACATAACATGGCGTTATGTATAAATATAGGTATAAACGACGACACGGTTGGTGCAGTGGCTGATACAGTCGACTGCTGCGCTCCGGGTCGTGGGTTCGATTCCCGCACGGAACAAATATTTGTATGATCTGCAGGTAGTTGTTCCGGGTCTGGGTGTATTGTATGCGGAATTCATGTCTGTAAACGCACCCACGACACAGGAGAAATCCTGATGTGGGGCAACGTTTAAAAAAAAATATGTATATATAGGATGCCATATGTAATTATAAAATGGATAGTCAAATGATATAGATTACAAATTATTTAACGAATTCTGAATATAATATCACGCAAAGGCGACGCACACAGCACAATAGAGTAGTAACGTTTTATAATTGTAAAACAATGTATTCTATAATATACATATTATGCATACTACGAGGTATCGCTGAAAATCAGCGTCGCACCGCTAACGGCGGTGTGGCTTTAGGCTGAGCATTGTCTCTTTTTGCTCGGTATTGCGACGCATACCACTAACCATTAACTTAAATCATGTGAGGTGTATTAGTGTTATATTATAATGCATTTATTCTTCCAGCTATCAGCTAGTATGTTTCTTAATGGTTTGTTTTATATTATTTTTCTTTATCTACTCAATTTATGCTTTCTATAAGTGAGCCCGCCCCACCGATCTGGTTTCTACTCCTTTTTCTTATCTGTACATGAGGTTAGGTTGTGGAATTTGCTACCGCCTGAGATAAGAGATTGTAAAACGGTTTATAGTTTCAAAATAAGAGTTAGAGAGCACTATCTCTCTTTATCCACTTAGTTGCTTTTGTATGTATACATATTTATGATGACGTATATATATACATATATATAATATAAAATATAATAGTTTACATAATATATGGAGTATGCAGGTATATTAGCCTGTATATATATGTGTACATTTTTATACACAGCGTGTATACATTTATTGTCTTTGAACTCTCCTCTCGACGCAGACCTGAAAGAGATTTCTTAAGGAAATTAGACGTTCTTTGTACTTTTTTATTGTTATGTAGTACTATGTTATTATGAAAGATATTGGAAGAAAGAAGATATGCCACCTAGTTCAAAATGTTTGCGAGTCTAGAAATCCAGTTTAGCGAGCGGTCACCTATCCATAGACTAGTTCCAAGCGTAGTATAACCTCGCCGAACGCTTGCCGGTCAGTCAGTGCAACTGGGAATGGGTTAACCAATAAACTTTTCTTGCGAATAGGTCTCTTATCGCAAGAGTCTGGCTAGGTAGGTACCACTACAGTGCCAGATATGTACTCAGCTGCCAAGTAGTAGTGCTTAAACTTTAAACATTACTGTGTCGATTTGCCGTGTGGTGCCGGCTCAGAATACCACCACCCTATCTCCGCCCATGGGTGTCGTAAACGTCGACTAAGGGATTAGCCGGAGGATGGGCAGCAGCGTCCTTCGAGTACATTAACAACTCAACTGCGATCGCCAACCCGTCTGCCAAGCGTGGCGATTATGGCAAAACCCCCCAATGAGCCCACAACATACCCATATTGGTCGTTGTGGTGAACTTTGGGGAGGCCAGTGTCCAGCATTGGACTTCATTTGGCCGAAATGATGTGTCGATTTGAAAAATACTGTAGCTATTGAAATTACTGGGCACAAGATACTAAATAACTGATGTCTCAAGGTGACGAGCAGGACCAGTCCTGAATAGCATTATAATTGTTAATGTCAGGCGTGATGCTTACCACCAGGTGAATTAGTTGCTCAACGCGACACAAGCCTAACTATAAATAAATAAAAAAAGTTGTGTAAATCACGGAGACGCTCAACTCAAATATCATTATGCGGTCACCCATCCATAGACTGACCGCGCCAAGCGTTGCTTAACCTCACCGCACGTTTGCCGGTCAGTCAGTGCAATTACTAATAGTTTATTTACTTGTTAAAGAAATCAGTTTTTAAATATCTTTTAAATATGATGAAACTGGACTGAAGCCAAGGTTCAAACTAGAAAGGTAAAAAATTAAGTATTTACAATTGTCTTCTTAAGACACACTCAACTATAAATGCATCGGCAACTTTAGATCAGGATAATTATCTCCAGTTTAAAATAAATTTGTATTTCACAAAAACCGAAAATTCACTATTATGATTATACTGTAGTGGTCATCATCATCAGCATATCAGGTAAAGGACGTCCACTGCCTGGCAAGGTACTGTTTCACTGAAGGGACGCTGTTGCCCATTCCTTTGGTTTTTAGTCACTCAATCGCCTTTTACTAGAGCCAAGGAAGGAGATAGAGTGGTGCTACATTCTTAATCCGGACACCACACCGAGTAGTCGACCCCTTTTGGAGTTGCTTGCAACTGTTAGTATAAATGTATAGTATACATGGACACTTTACGGTTATCACTGGTCATCACTAACCTATATATCAATAGATAGTAAAAACAAAACAATTGTCAATCAGATACGTGCTCTCAAGTTGACACATGACGTAGCTGGCTTCAAGTGCGTTGGTGCTACAGCGATATCATTGTCGATTCTGTATGTTTGTGAACTTTTTTTTGATCGATTAATCATAAAAATACTATTTACTATTTCCACATTACTATCCAATACGTGTGGTACCGGCTCAGAATACCACCACCCCGTCTTCTCCCGTGGGTGTCATAAAAGTCGACTAAGGGATTAGCCGGAGGATGGACAGCAGCGTCCTTCAAGTACATTAACAACTCCACTGCGATCGGCAATCCGTCTGCCAAGCATGGCGAATATGGCAAAACCCCCCAATGAGCCCACAACACCCCCATATCGGTCGTTGTGGTGATCAAAGATCAGGGAGGTCTGTGTCCAACAGTGGACTTCATTCGGCCGAAAAGACTATTCAAATCTCTGACGCTTGAGTCTGCTATGAAATCTTATGCTAACTGATATTTAAGCATTCGGTAGAAATTTGACGGTAACTGATGGTCTACCATTTCCAATAGCGTAAGGCTCCGTGTGGTGCCTTTTTTTATTGATCCGGTGGAAATACATCATGTACTTCCTCCGCCCCGAGAAAGAGCAGAGGGGTTTGCCGGACTCCTACCGGCTAAAACCACCGGAGTGGTCATCATCGGCACCGAAGGGAGGCTCCAGGAACTCGAATAATCTCCATCTAGAGCCACCCATTGGTGCCACGGCTCCGCGTGGTGCCTGGATTAAGAATATAACACCACTCCAGCTCCTCCCATGAATGTTGGAAAAGGTGACTAAGAGAATCTAAACTAGAGGGCTGGCCAGCTGCTTCCTTTCTGTTGTAGTCATACTGCCCTTGACCCACCTGCCAATCGTGGTGCACACTGGAAAATTGCTGCACAATTGTGGAAAGCTCTGGCTGGCTTTGTTTAGCAGTGGTGATGAAGACGATGTTGATGAAGAAGTACTCCCAAGGCAATTGTTGAGAGTAACATCATTTTAAGTCCGGTCATGCGCCCATTTACAATGACGCATACTTAGTTATACTTTAGTTTATTTTTTATTGGTAGTAGGTCTCTTATTGCAAGAGTAGCCGGACTCTTAGCCGTATCTCGTACCACCCTAGTGACCCCCGGGAAGATGGTGGTACACAGGTGGTCACGTGCCACTGTGTGTGCAGCACAGCGTACTGCGAGGCTTCGGGGGAATCCTTTACAATTCTCCCCGCGAAATTTCAGGGGGGTGGCCTTTTTACAGTCGCCCTAGAGAGGGTGACCGCTTTACAGTCATCCCCTCCGAGATGTGCCTAATGGCATGGCATTATAGGTGGCTCTAGTGCGATCGAACGAGGACCTGGAGCCCCGTTCGGTGCCGAAGATGACCGCTTCAGTGGTTTTAGCCGGTAGCAGTCCGGCATACCCCTTCGCACTTCCTCGAGGCGAAAGAAGTTCATGTCAAATGTCCACTAGAAACCAATAAAAAAGAAGTGAAAAAAAAACGGAAATTCCGACCTACCGCTTTAAACATTACTATGCTCCTATTTGAAGGGCACTTAGGAAATTACTGGGCATACGGGACTAAATAACGGTGGCTAGTGAAATTGCTGGAAGATACTAGTAAATAACGAATTCGAAAACACTCTTGTATTTCTCCTGTGTCGTGGGTGCATTTACAGACATAAATTACACCCAGACCCGGAACAACTACCTGCAGATCATACAAATATTTGTGCGGCGTGCGGGAATCGAACCCACGAGCCGTGGGTCGACTCTATCAGCCACTGCACCAACCGTGCCGTCAAATTACAAAGATATACCTGTACTAAGCCATTGCCCTCTCTAGCCTCCATAACCTTTAGTCAAACCAGATCACACCAATGTCACAGTGGCAATATATATATACACTGGGCTCATGCTTAGCTAGATTGCATATTTTTAAATAATAAAACGATTAAATATTGTATAATTTTATTAATCTTTTTATTATTAATTACCTACGCATCTTTTTTATTGGTTACAATGCTGTAGTTGAAAAAAGTACAAGCGAAATGTATGAGTTTGAAGCAAGGTCGAATGGTCAAATAATGGAGAGGGCATTAATTTTGTTTATTTTTGTTAATTCACATTTTTATTGTTTAGAATAACTAATTTATTGAGAATTTCATGATTTACAATTTTTATAGGTCCTGTAAAATATCACCAAAATATTTTAAAATCACTGAACCCGGGGCACACGCAAGTGTATCTAAGGGACGATATAAAACCACGAGAGACGCGGCGCAGGCGCATAGGCGAGGCGCGCGCGCGACGCTCACTTCCTGCTCGGCGTTGCCTTGGCGACCACACACGGACTTCCATACTAACACGTACACGATCAACGACAATATTACGATAATTTTACGATATACAACGAACTACTTTAAAAAGTGCTGTGTGTGAAGTGAAAATGATTGCCAGTGAAATTCAAGATGTGCCGGCGCCAAAGCCCGGTAAGTACTTTTCATTTATTTTTTTAAATTGAAAGAATCAGTAGGTAAATTAATGAAGTTTTAATTTCTTATCTGATTATTCTTAATTCTTTATTATACACATATCTTCAATATACAAACAAACAAAAAAAAAAGATGAACATAGGCGAGCTTAACTCAATATTGAGTTTTCTAACAGTTGACCTTAACACCTTTGAGCGATAGTGTTATATGAGGAGAGAATCGAGTTATTTTTTTGCAAACAATTGTCCCGCACTAGGATTTCTCCTGTGTCGTGGGTGCGTTTACAGACATGAATTCCACATACAATACACCCAGACCCGGAACAACTACCTGCAGATCATACAAATATTTGTTCCGTGCGGGAATCGAACCCACGACCCGAAGCGCAGCAGCCGACTGTATCAGCCATCATCAACCGTGTCCTCAAAGTTATATTTTTGCTATTATGAAAAAACTCTCTTATTAAAATTCATCCATGTCTATGATATTATATAAATACACGATATTGATATAACATCCTTGATCCAGCTACTGTTAGTGATACCGTGATCTGTATCTAAGAAAAATCTGTTGAGTAAAATATTAAACGAGATAAAACTCAGTATCTTGCATTAGAAATTTTTTTTGCAGTTATAATAAGACTTGCAGTCGTGTATACTCGTAATGTTAGTTAGAAAGAAAGAAAGAAAGAAACATTTATTTGTTGCAATACATGAGACACAATAGATTAGGTAGGTAGTAAAGTATTAGTGAAGCTACACAATATTATGTATCTGACGGTTGCACCAAATAGGTGTCCAGTTCAGCATGTGCCAGGCAGCTAGTGCCAGGCGCTGGTTTTCAACTGGAACCCGCTTTGAAGATGACACACGGACGCCAAACAGAGCATACAGCCTTACCGTAGATACGTGCAAATTTTGCGTTGTAATTTGTGTGTTGTGTGTAGTGTGTCGTGTGCTACATAGACTATATTGCACTTTAAGTGCAGTCAGTACAGTGAACACAATATAAACAATAAAAACATAAACAAATTAAACACTATTTAAATTAGGGCATTATTTAAGTTAGGGCATTCTGTCTAAATTATACGGGTAAAATGGGTCTATTTGGGATCCATGGGACAAATTTTTGAAATTACTACATATTTTTGAAGCTAAACTGAAAATCAGTCTACCTATCTGAGAAGCATGAATTACAATTAGCCCATTTGTTAATTAATAGCCTCATTTTACGGTACCAGTATTTTACACGGAGTACTGCCTCCTGACTACTGCAATCCATTTACTTATTTATATATCCTGAGGTACATACGGCTACGCATGAAGCTATACAAATCTAGTTTAAGCTGATCTCTCATCGTGATGATAGCCTACACAATGCGAGATCAGCTTATACTGGAAATGTAAAGCTTGATGCGTAGCTGTGTGTACACCAGTTGAAAACCGTTTGTGAAGTCACTGCTCATGACGTTTGACTTCATTGCATCCGGGATATTAGCTCGTAGAACTGTTGGCCGTTGGGGCACAAAGGTTCTCGAATGGAGACCGCCCACCGCAAACGCAGCGTGGGACGACCTCCAACGAGGTGGACAGACGACCTGGTGAAAGTCACTGGGAGTCGTTGGATGAGAGCGGCATGTGACCGCTCGTTGTGGAAATCTAAGGGGGAGGCCTTTGTTCAGTAGTGGACGTCCTGTGGCTGATATGATATTAGGGCGGTATAACAGAACGAGAACCAAAATTTCTATAGATTTTTACAGGGCCGGCAACGTGCGATACTTCTGGTGTTGCAAGGCGGGCCATGTGCGTGTTTGCCACCACTGTGATCTTTATGAAGTCGGCAAGGGCCAGGTATGCCCCAGCCATGGTTCATGCAGACCAACGAGAAGTTATATTATACCTGGCCCCGCCTGACTTCATAAAGTATTTTTCCTTTTTAGTGGTTTTAATATTTTTATTTCGTGTAGGGTTTTTGAAGTCGGTATTTTTTTTGTTAAAAGTTTTAGTTGTTTCTTTTTAGTGTAAATAAATTAAAGAACTTTTCCCAATTTGATATCAGTATTTAACACTAAATAAGAATGAGTCAAATCAGTTCTCTGATCTGAGAGGAATCGAAACTATTAAGACGTCATCTAGATAAATTAACAGGTTTGTTGAAGCTGCTTTAAAAACTACTCAATCAAATGTAATGAAATTTATATGGGACCAATTCGAAAGCATTCTGCACCAGTTGAAATATAAATTGATCAAATCGGTCTACTAATCTCGGAGTAATCTGTGCACATACATAAAAAAAAATACATATCGAGTTGAGAACCTCGTCCTATTCGAAGTCGGTAAAAAGAGACATGGTCCGTCGTACAAATTCTGTCGGACGAAACTCTCGCTTATCGAAAATAATATTCTTTGGTAATAAAACAATTATTATCGGTTATTTCTTTGTATTCTCATTGTGTTTTATCGTAAGGTGCATTAAGGTGTATTACATGCATTTACGTATTTTACAACCGTTAATCAATTAATATTTGATAACGATATATTTGTTAGGATAATCTGTAGTGAATTTTCTTGTATTGATGACCTGATATGATAGGTAAAATTTATTTACAGGGTTTTTTTTTTTGGGGTGTAAGCAGTACGTCCTATCCAAGAGTTCATCATCATCATTTCGGCTGAATGAAGTCCACTGCTGGACACATGCCTCCCCCAAACAACACCACAACGACCGATATGGGTGTGTTGTGGGCTCATTGGGGGGTTTGCCATAATCGCCACGCTTGGCAGACGGGTTGGCGATCGCAGTTGAGTTGTTAATGTACTCGAAGGATGCTGCTGCCCATCCTCCGGCTAATCCCTTAGTCGACTTTAACGACCCCCATAGGAGGAGATAGGGTGGTGGCATTCTGAGTCTGAGCACACGGCAAGACTTTCTTTTCATTTACGACTTATTTTGAGAGTCACAGTTATGGTGATGCAATTTTCACTATAAGTCCCGTGGAACAGAATGAAATTTTACGCATTATATCCAATCTTAAAACTAACGCTGAAGGCTACGATAATATTACCTTGGATATGCTTACTATGACTCTGCCGTACACATTAAATACCATAACAGATATAATAAACTGTTCTATAACATCGTCAACGTTCCCCGACCAATGGAAAATTGCTTCTGTTAGGCCTTTACCAAAACATTCAAATCCTACTGAAATTACAGATCTGCGGCCTATAAGCATCTTGCCATGTCTATCCAAGGTATTAGAAAAAGTCGTGAGCTACCAACTTACAAAGTTTTTGGAACAAAACAATGTGTTACCCGACCTACAATCTGGTTTCAGAAAACGGCGCAGCACCTCCACGGCTTTACTAGATGTTACAGATAATTTATTATCAGCCCAAGATAAGGGAATGTGCTCAGTACTGGTTTTGCTTGATTTTTCCCGGGCATTTGACGCAATAAATATCCCGCTACTAATCGCAAAGCTGAATTATTACGGTTTTGACCCCGGTTCTATGCAGTGGTTCCAGAGCTACCTTAGTGATAGGAAACAACTTGTCGAATTACGTATGGATGACGGTACTGTCCTTACATCGGCTCTTACTTCTATAAAGAGAGGAATACCGCAGGGCTCCATATTGGGTCCAATTCTTTTTATTTTGTATTGTGCGGACATAATTACATGCCTCCGCAAATGCAAGTACCATATATACGCTGACGATGTCCAAATTTATACATCCTTTGCACCAGATGAACACGAAAGAGCCATTAAGGATCTCAACGATGATCTTGATAGGATCGTCGCCTGGTCCAGGGATAACTGCTTGGCACTGAACCCAATAAAGACGAAATATATGGTGTTTGGTACTAGGCAGCAGCTAGTAAGACTACCGGTAACATTTAACTTGCAAATTATGGGCGAACCCATTGACAGAGTGTATGAAGCTCGAAACCTTGGAATTATTATGGATAACGAGCTTCGATATGAAAAACATGTGGCCGACTCGGTGCGAAACTGTTTTTATCGCCTAAAGGTTATGTACAGGATGAGGCCTTTCCTATCCGAAACACTACGGGAGCAGCTTGTTGAATCCCTTGTTTTATCTAGGTTAAACTACGCAGACACAGTGTACGGGCCACGAATATTAGCTCGTACAGATCGGCTCATTCAAAGGGTTCAAAACGCTTGTGCTCGTTTTTGTTACAAAATACCTCCCAGAAGCCATGTAACACCACTCCTTAACAAACATTATACGCTTAAAATGAAGTCAAGACGCAAATTACACCTGGCATGTCTTCTGTTCGGTGTTGTCAAATATCAAAAACCTGACTACCTATACAACAAGCTAAGTTGGGTAACTAGTAGACGAGAATGCGAGAGAAGGCAATGTTCACAACAGCTGTCATCTAAGTTTCACAGTACAGCAGCTTTTAGAGGTAGCTTCCGGTATGCGGCATCGAAAGTGTGGAATAACATACCCCCACCTATTAGAAGAATCAACACGATCGAGACGTTTAGAAGACGCTTACGGCAGTATCTGATTGATGCTCAGCGGAAACAGGATATGGTCAAAATAAACGTTTCAATAATATAGTAACAGACACTACTAACTACAATTTTCAACAAATATGCCTTACTTGAATATATTCAGTCTGTGTCTGTGTCTGTATCTGTTATCGTTGCATGAATGTATAAAAACTAATGTTCCAGGTACTCGGGAGAGTGCCGCTGTCCCTTCCAACAACATGCTATCGCTTATGTGAGACCTGTAGGAAACGAAACAACAAATTAGCTAACTTTTTGTACCATCTCGTCGTGCATTGCTGAATGTCTAGGTATTATGATCGCAACGTACCCAATGTGCCTGGTCTACTTGCGACTAGGACGTATGGTGTTGGGATTGCACTATTCTCCCTCTTTCCAGCAGGTATGCATCTCGTTTTGTATTTTGGCAGTCTCAATATGACGCAAACTAACCTGAGGGTAAAAATAGAAATAGGTTGTATATAAACTAAATATGGATAACCAAATGCTATAACGAGATATTTAATACGCACTTACTTTCTTATATCAAGCTCGTACTTAACTATATCTCTTCGCTCACGTTAAAATTTAAATTATGAATTGCCGCTTTACTGTCCGACGCGCTCGACCGCCTGCAGCGTATTGTGAATTTTGTGCACGGATCAATGCACAGCCACCGCTCGAAACAGTTGACGACCCGTATTTTTATTAATTTATTATAGCTTTAGTTTATGATGGTTGTATTTCTAGTATATTTAGTTCTTCTGTACGTAACAACACAAACATTAATTTTATTTATTACTTCTTACCTACATACTACTTTCACTATTGTTATTTGCTACACGTAGGTATTTTTATTTATCCATGTTCTACAAACTGATTTACATCCGTAACACGTCACTACTTAAGGTCCAGTTGAAAACCAGCGCCAGGCACTAGTGGTCTGGCATGTTTGCTGAACTGGGCCTGTTTGGCGCAGCTGTGGGGCACACAACAATGTTCTCCTTGTGTTTTTATTGTATTTTTTTTTCTTTTTCAATTTATGTGTATCACATTGTCTGTGTCAAATAAATTTATTTTCTTTCTTTCTTTCTTTCTTTCAGTTACTATCGGTAAAAAAAAACTGTTCCGTGTTCGTAAACACTATCGTCATGAACTGCACGTTGAACGTGGTCTCACTACATTAGTAGTCATAGTCATAGTCATAGTAATTTATGGGCAACTAATAAGGTCTACAATCAAATCAAAAAGACATTTATTTCACAAATCTAAGTTTCTATAGTGGATTAAAACTTAATTTAAAATTAATGCTTTTCAAAGATATAGCTAGACGGTTGGCCGACACTTCGCGTGATCAGAGGGCTGACCTTTTCTTTGGCCAAAGAGTAAGCATTGCCATTCAACGTGGCAATGCTGCCAGTCTTGTGGGAACATTACCGGCTGACAGCGATGAGGAGGTATTCTTAGACGCCTAAGTACATATTATTCTTTTATATATATATTATATATATATTATATACATAGTTTATTTTTTTATTTTTAGTGTAATCATAAATAGTGTATATATATTTAGTTTTAATGTGTATAAATCCAATAAAATTAATTCAAACAACATAAATAATTAACGCAATTAAATGAATCAAAATAAATGACACAAAATAAAAACACAATCAAGAAAATAATAATAACAATAACAAATACAATAGAAAGTCATAATCAACGCCAATTATTTCTACTATTACTTAGTAATGGACTATCTAGGAAGTTGTAAGTCTAAAATTACATTGTATATATATTCTTGAAGATATTTGCATCTATTTCGATATCATCATCTTAATTTCAGCTAGAAGATGTCCACTGTTGGACTTAGACTTCCCCTAAAAAGCATCACTATTTTTTTTGCTGGGCTTCTCGCATACATTTCTGGGCAATGTGGCTGCTTAACCGGTCATTTCTAGCGAAGCCAAAAGAGGCCTCCAGCTAGATCATCACAATGGCTGGTCTGGGTTTATATTGTGTGCTCGTTAGGGGCTTTCCCATTGTGATCGCCACCCATGGCGATCGCAGTTGAGTTTATAACTTTACTTGATAACGTTACTGCCGACCACGGAAAGAAATGGGGTGGTGCTATTCTTAGCCGGCACGCATGGTTTCGGTAAAACCTTTATCGATAAATTATACATAATAAAAAAATCCAACATTTGAAGTAATTCCTGCAATAATATAATGAATGCGAAAAATTATAAACGAGAAACTTTGTCAAGATGTTTGGATGTTTGTTAATCAATCACACTGAAACGGTTGAAAGGGGATTTGGATTAAAATTTGCACACAGATACCAATGTATAGCAATACTCGGTAAAAAATCCGGTAAAAAGTAGCCAAATTAAGGTTCATTTGGCTACTTTTTACCGGATTTTCACCAGGTAATTATCATCATTTCGGCCGAATAAAGGACGCTGCTGCCTCCGGTTAATCCCTTAGTCGACTTTTACGAGACCCACGGGATGAAATGGGGTGGTGGGATTCTAAGCCGGCACCACACGGCAAAAAAAATTGAATTATTTTATTTTTGTAAACATGGTATATAATCTACCTACGATCTCCTTAAAATAAACTGCACTATTATATATCTAATAATTTACTGCGAATGAAAATAAAAATGTCCCATAACGCCCTAATTATATAACAAAACTTCATCATCATCATTTCAGCCGGATGAAGTCCACTGCTGGACACAGGCCTCCCCCAAAGATCACCACAATGACCGATATGGGTGTTATGGGTTCATTGGGGGGTTTTGCCATATTCGCCACGCTTGGCAGGCGGGTTGGCGATCGCAGTTGAGTTGTTAATGTACTCGAAGGACGCTGCTGCCCATCCTCCGGCTAATCCCTTAGTCGACTTTTACGACACCCACGGGAGGAGATGGGGTGGTGGTATACTGAGCCGGCAACTTAAAAAGTATTAAAAATAATGTTAGAAAATTATATGTTACGTTGACATTCACATTTTATAAATTACATTCACGTGCACGTAGGTAATTATAGGCTACGTTTTATCCCGGTAAAATACACATTTCCCGAGGGATGTGCGATAAAATTTCTCGCATGATTTGTAAGAAAATAAATATTTCCACTACATTTTTTTACAATGTTCTCATTTAAAGTAATCGTTACTATTAAATTTAGCGTGTCTGTTTTTGTTTATTCAATTGTTTCCCGAGGTCGATCTATATTTAGAATACATCGTTACTTGGTAGATAGTAGCAAGCAGTTCCAATCATTTGAATTCATATTATTATCAAACCCCCTTATTAATAAATTCCAATGCCATTTAATAAATTCTATAAACGTCGGGACTACGTTATTAATTAATTAAGTTGATTAGGCATAATGTAGGTAGGCATAAACCCTCTCGGCCTCATACGGAACCGGAGTTTGGAACTAGTTTCGATGGAGGCTTTTTTTCGCCTATCATTAATTTAAAACATTAACAGGTGGAATTAATGCTTAAAAATCTTGTTTAGTTTATTTTCGTCTTCATTTTGTACATAAATTTGTGTTTAACTGACTCAGTATTCATACTGGTGTTGTCTTATTATTCGGAAATTTTAATAGATTATAAAACTGTTTGTTGTGGAAAGAGTATTTTGATGACATTTCAAATACCTATATGGTACAAAATTATACAACTTACTAACTTTAACCGTATTAAAGCCAGTAGACCTTTGCTAACATTTGTGTGTAGGTTTCAATCTGAGAGCTAATTTAAAATCATAATTAATTAACACTGTGACTGAAAGTTAGTGCAGTGGCTGATACAGTCGGCTGCTGCGCTCCGGGTCGTGGGTTCGATTCCCACACGGAACAAATATTTGTATGATCTGCAGGTAGTTGTTCCGTGTCTGGGTGTATTGTGTGTGGAATTTATGTCTGTAAACGCACCCACGACACAGGAGAAATCCTAGACATTTGAAAAACATTGCACCTCAGGCAATGTTTGTTTTTTAAATAAAATAAAAATCTCGACGGATAATAAAGTTCTCGAGTGAAGACCGCGCATCGGAAAACGCAACGTGGGACGACCTACAAAGAGGTGGACAGACGACCTGGTGAAGGTCGCTGGGAGTCATTGGATGAGGGCGGCATGTAACCGCTCGTTGTGGAAATCTAAGGGGGAGGCCTTTGTTCAGCAGTGGACGTCCTATGGCTGACATGATGATGATAATCGAAAGTTGACTGAACTGAGATAAAATTATGGATTGATTAATAATTGATATTCCGCCCCTCTTACAGTTCAGTCCGATTCCAATATAATCTCAATACTATCTTCGTCTCGTCTCATTTCAATGACGATTTCAAGTTTAATGACTATTTTAGTACTTGTGTCAGTTCAAAATGTTAGGAGAATACAGTTTTCTCTTCGATCAACTTTCGATCCATTTTCGATCTCATCACAATATAAGTTCTCGTTTGACGTTGTTTGTTAGGTTAGGAGAATACCATTTGTGACATTTACGACACTGAAACTAGATCGGAACTATATTGTGAAAATTTTTTATTCCGAGAATGGATCGTCTGGACACATTCCTTCCAAAGATTAGAATATCTAATGAATTAGGTTGGATCACCGAAATGTGACAACTGCGGAATAGTTGACTATGGTCAATTTTTTTTGGAGGAATCTGCTAAGAGCTAAAAAACAATGAGATGAACTAGTTTCCAAATTGTAGTTTTCTAACATTATTTTTATTACTTTTTAAGTTTAGTTATATAATTGTGTGGTGCCGGCTCAGAATGCCACCACCCCATGTCCTCCCATGGGTGTCGTAAAAGTCGACTAAGGGATTAGCCGGAGGATGGGCAGCAGCGTCCTTCGAGTACATTAACAACTCAACTGCGATCGCCAACCCGCCTGCCAAGCGTGGCGATTATGGCAAAACCCCCCAATGAGCCCACAACACACCCATATCGGTGGTTGTGGTGATCTTTGGGGGAGGCCTGTGTCCAGTAGTGGACTTCTTTCGGCCGAAATGATGATGATATAATTTTGGCGTTATGGGACATTTTTATTTTCATTCGCAGTAAATTATTAGATGTATAATAGTGCAGTTTATTTTAAGGGGACAATAGGTAGATTATAGTGATCGTGTTTACAAAAAAAAAATTTAACTATTTTTTGCAATGTTTATTAGATATATTTTTCTTTCTTTCTTTCTATAAATGAACACATAAAAATCTTTTTTCTCCAGTTCAGCAGAGTGGCATCAATCAATAGTCATTTTGTTTATAAATTATTCATGAAATAACATCGAAATTATAATTTGTTTTTTTTTTTCTATAGACTTGATCGCTATCACCTAATTGATTATCTGCTCGAAATTAAGATAACTATTATTGTGGGACTCTATTTAGGTACATTAACAGTTTAGTTTGATGATACTCTCTTACATTCGTAACTTAAAATAATCCCAGTGGATAGATACAACCAATACTTATGGTAAAGGATCACCTAGTTATAGTATTTAGTTTCTCAATTTATTTCCTCTTATTATTCATAAAAACTATTGAATATATTTAAAACATTTAAATAATACTATTTAAAATGTTTAAGTAATACTATTTAAAATATTTAAATAATACTAATTTAAAAAAGTACTATTTAAACTATCTAAATAATACTATTTAAAATGTTTAAATAAAACTATTTTAAAAATAATCTAATTGCTACTGAGAAGCTAAACATTGGTTCGATAGCGGTGATACCGTTAGGCGATTTGTTTTTTATTTAAACAAGCGTTTTATTAAACAGCCCAGTAACGAGACGACCTAGTCGTTCACCTGGTGACGTCACACCAGCCTATAACAATTACAAAGCTACCGGGAACTGGTCTAGACCGCACAGCGCTCGTCACCTCGAGACATTCGTTATTTCGTCTCTTATGCCCAGTAATTCGATTAGCTACAGTGGACTTCAAACCGGAACAAACTAATTTTAAAGTTTAAACACTACTGCTTGGCGCCAGATTATCTGACACGACGGTGGCACTATCCATCTGGACTCTTGCAATAAGAAACTCACCATCATTCTAGGTCTCCTCATGTATTTTTTGGCAAAGAATATGTATGTATAGTATTGTCTCAGGTTTCGCGATTATTACTCATTCGGTATGATAAAACACTTTTTGAACGGATTACATTGCGTATGTTTTATTTTTAACGTTATAAGTTTTGGGAAACATTAGCAACTACCAAAAATCCATGATTATTTATGCGATGCCATATGTAATCCTCTAAAAACTAATATATAATTTAGGTACTATATACGTATATTAACATAACATAATCAGCCCGTTACCGTCCCATTGCTGAGCAAGGGCCTTTTCTCACAATGGGAAAGGTTAGGTCTTAATCCACCACGCTGCGCTAGTGCGCGTTGGCGGACTACACACATTAAAACATTATTGTTTCTGGAATCCTCTCAGGTGTGCATGTTTCCTCGCGATATTTTCCGTCACCGTTAACCCATGTGAGCATCAAATTCTGATTTGTACATGAATCGGTGTAGAAGTCAGAGGTGCGGGCCGGGATGAAACCTAAACCCTAGGTTTTTAAGTACATAAATACCGACGTGAAGATGTTTCAGAAGAAAAAACCAGTATCTAGACGAAACCAATAGAAAACACTCGTTAAGTACACAGAAAGTTTGAGACCTTCAAACCATAGGTAACCATTTCACAATTGCATAATGTTGACCTGAATTCATAACTATACTTCACAATAGATAACACTCAGTTTCAAGTGCTCGTTGTAGAATTTGCACATTCACTGGAAAAACATTATGAAACCCATGCCTCAGTTTGTCATAACTATTGTAAGGGATTGTGTTAAACATTGAAATCGTTTAGGGTCGCTAATGGCTTTTGCCCTTTTAACAAAGCATCAGCATTTGTTTCTGTCCAAATCTATGTGGTAGTTCTGTAACTATATTCAACAAAGCGTTATTTTAAATGAACCTTGGTTGATGATTTTAATTAAAAGTTTGAGATGCTTTGAAGTGTCAACAAATTTTAATATTTATAATAATGTTTATTTCACAAAAGTGAATTGCGCCCAATCATTACAAAAGAACATCAGAAAAGAAACATTAGTTAAGCATTATTCATACTTCAGTATCGCTGCAGCAGAAATCAGTTCAAATACAATGCACTTTTTGTTTTATTGTCTTGTTTTGAAAATATTTAGTCGATTGTGGGAGTAATGCTGATTTCACGTCCAATTCAGTCAGTGCACTGTAACGAGCTCAATTATAATCCAACAATGTTTGATTTATGTTAAACTTTACTCGTACAACAATGTAAACGAAACATTACTGTGATATCGTATAACGAACTACTTTTTTCGATCAATCATAATACAGTAAACGAAATTACAAGATACGAATTGTATTTCAACTAGACACTTAGATCATTTGTGAATCGTGAAAAGCGTATTGGTTTAAATAAGTTAATTTGTTTACATTGTTAGAAACTGGTATGAAAATTAACTATACAACTTTGATAATCGAAATTAATGAAAGTCGCTCAAGGTCACCATTACAAAGAGTCGAATCAACATTTACCTTTCAATGTCCACATATCTGATTGCAAAACATTAAAAGTCGTTCACAAATTGATTCTGATATTGATAAAATACCTAAGAAAATACTAGGGATTTATGTAACAATGAGCTCACCAGGTGTTCAACCACTATTATGATGGGCTATTCTATTGTTTGACAAATGAATGAGAAAATTTCTCGTCAGACCATCTATGTTTTGTGTATATCGCTTCTTTTGTTTGTTGAACACCACATTGAGTGTTGATAAAAATAGTGCAACGGATGTCGTGAGCGCTACCGATGCTATTTATGATGTGCCTACTGATTTTTTCAGTACCAAATCAATGTTTATACACTGTTTGCTCAATATGAAGTAATCGTGTGTCTTACATAGAAATAGCGCAATAGATTGATATAATTTGATTATCAGTGGTTTTAACACTGAAATGTTTTTTTCTATTGCTTTGCTGAGGAAATTGTGATTCATGCTGTAATCGTTTTATTTATTCAAATGGAATGTGAAGCGGAATAATTTACCGTTATTATAATAAAATCATTCATATAATTTGAAGTGCACACTTATCTAAAAGAAAAAATCTCGCACTTAAATAAGTTACCCGGTGTGTATTATTACCAAAATATAGTACCATAGTATAGTTACACAACTATTAGTGTGTAGCAAAAAAAAAACTACATACAAAGAAACTAATACACAATGGCCAATGCTTGCATTCTAAATATCCATTACCAAGGAGTTAATGGATCTTTTAATCAACGGATGGAACGGTAGTAGAGTCAGGGCAGGTACAAGATCGATATGTTAATATGTTATTTATCACATAAAAAACAAATGTCTTGTAATTGCAATATAACCTACAAGTACCTAGTATAATTAAAGTGACAATAATTAATAATTATTGCACTTTAGGAAGTAATTACCGGTTTGCCTTTAGTTGGTAACATCGTAAAAAGCGAGGTATCCTTGCAGTACTATTACAGGAAGCATTCTTTGCATAATTAGTTGCTTAAACGTTACTAAAGCATTTGACACTGTACAGAATATACTATTACCGATAGTGTAACCTTTGCGTGTTATTTAGAAGTTATTGTATTTTCATACTGTTACTATTGGGCTCCATAGGGTCTCATGATTTTAGATCGTCAGATTAAGACAAATGTAACGATTTTTTAATGAAAATTCTAATATAATCTTCATTCATATAATCTTTTGACATAATGTTAATCCTAGATGTAAATCTAAATTGAACTAATAAATTATAAAAGTCTACCTTATCGTAATTGTTTTTAATTGTGAAGGAAACTTATATTTAATCTCGTACTGAGATCGATAATGAGGTTGAGGATTTAGCTCTCTTACCCAGAAGAATCGGCGGTCCTATGTATGTTATCCACTATTTGGCAGCTAATACTTTTTAGATCCTACCGATTGAAGTTATGACAGCTTTAAATCTTTCGCCGAGTTATTTGAAGTTCATAGAATTGATAGATGTACTTTTCATAATTACGCTAACCACTGAATGTGTTTCTTCCAATAATAGCTACAATTTACAATTAATGATAGCAGACCTTGTCATAATCATCGATTTTAGTAGGCAGATAGATGTTCGCAGTATGTTGTTAGAACAGAGAATGACGTTACTGTCCAAGGAAAGGTCTTTGCCATCTTTCAATAATACTCACGTAGAGAGAACACGGCAAATATTTTTTTTTCACTCAAAATTGAGTCACATTAATGTTACAATACGAATACTTTCTCGCAAGTTGTTCATGCTAGGGTTACTGTACCTCTCTTTGCCAGCAGTAGTGATGGCTATGCTGGCAGAGCATGAAAGCTGGAGCGATGTGGTCTCCTTCAGTGAGAGCGTTATTCTCCAGAAGGAGGTCGCAGAGCGGGATCGGGATAAGGCCGATCCCGCTCGGAGGAGGAGGAGACGGAGCCGGGGTAGCAACAGTGCGGTGCCCGTGTCCAACATGCCTGAGCCTCCTGTCGTCTTTATACGGCAGGGGGCCTTTGGGGGTCACGAGCTCGCTTACAGGGAAATCTGCGTGCTCATACTGAGCAAACCCCAGGTAGACAGCGGTGTACATGTTGTTACGTACCGCATAGTGAGGCTTCGGGGGAACCTTGTTCAGTCCCCTGGAGAGATGCCTAGGGGGTGGCCTCTTTACAGTCGCCTTCCCTCCACTAGAGGGGATGACCGCTTTACAGTCATCCCCTCTGAGAGGTGCCTAAAGGCGTGGCACCAATGGGTGGCTCTACTCGTAGATGGAGATCTATCGAGTTCCTCCCTTCGGTGCCTCCGATGATCACTCCGATGGTTTTAGCCGGTAGGAGTCTGGCATGCTCCTTCACCCTTTCCTGGGGCGAAGGAACTACATAGGTATTTCCAACGGATCAATAAAAAAAGGGCTACTGTACCTGCATCGTTTACCACCTAAGAAAGGAAAATATAGTGATAAACAACATTAGCCCTAAACAACGTATATGTAAAGTGAGGCAAAATGTCCGCCTAAAAACTACCCCGATCTTTTTTCCAAAGTCATTTAGGAGATGGAATACAAAGTAGGTCTAATCATATAGCCTTTTAGAGGTTGGCTGACCTAGAAGACCACCTTATTACTAGCCGAACACTAATGATCTTTATAACGATGAATTGTTTATATTAGAATTTATTACGTTAATATATGTATATTCTTTTAAGCTTGTCGTTAGCAATCCAAATTCTGTCAGCCCAGAACTTAGCTACGAGAACTTTCAGTAGCGTCCATAATTTATTCTAGTATGCAGGCATTAGGACACGCAGGACATGTTGTTAAGTGCCCCATTGTTTGCAAAACAGCACCATCTTTTTATTCCAAGTTGGAGTTATAAATTAATCCCAACCTGAACAGGTTTTCCTTGCTTCGACCCACCTGAGCCTTGAAACTCGGTTGAGATCGAACCGACTTCTAGGTTATCCATGGTAACTCATTTCCAGGTATGGATTCACAGAAGGTAAGGCATATTTAAGGTCTCGCTTGCGACCGCTCGCTAGTAAGAGAAAGGGCAAGCTTGACAAAGCTGTTATGACTTTTTAATTTTAGCGACACAAGGATGATCTCGTGCAGGGTTTTGTGTATCGTTATTCGTTTAGGCTGTTTTAGTAGAGCTTGCTTGCTCTAATATGATGTAATGAACTAATACAAAACACTAAAAAGGGTGGTAATAAAATATTAAACTTAATACATTGATAGTAAATTGTTTTAAAACATCATAACATAACTAGTTGGTATAAACTCGAAGAATGGCTTCTAATTTTGATTTTACAATATTTAACCCAGTAATAAAGTTTTAACATAAATAAAATAGATGACTAATGAAAGTTAAATATTTCATGGAACGACAATTTAACAAAAACCCTATTAATCGCAAGAGTTTCATGCCATTGTGAGAAGAATCTTAATAAATTTTATTTTTCTCGCATTACTTACACAATTGGTCCAGAAAGACATTCTTTAAACCAAATGGAGCTAATTTTCTAGGGCTCAAGCCAATCATGCGGAAACTTTGGAAGGTTCATACCCAAATCCCTTTACATGTTCCGCAAATCTGGCAATTTGGCGAAGCCAATATTGGATGCGGACAATTTCAGTCGGTACACCGCTTCACAGATGAAAATCCTGTAACCAATGATTTTGGAACCTGTTATTCACAAACATGCGCGGTCGACCCTTCCACGCCGATGCTTCGAAATTTAACTTTATTTTTATACACTTGCGTTTGTAAAACCATATTGCGACTAATTTGGACGACTTTTGAAGTTACTAAGTTTAAAACTAAACCAAGTAATATTTGTACTGTATTGCATTAAAAATAGTTTACATTTTTTTTCCTCTGTCGTACACAGTTGTAGCATTATCCTCCCGAAAGCGTTCATTGTACTGATGATAAAAGGCCAAGGTGATGGTTATATACGTACCGATTAGTCGCACGAATGACTCATAAAAATCGGAACGGATAACATCCAATATCCTCAAATACTAACATTGATCAGCTATTTCGAAAAGGTATTGTGAGCGATGGCACCATGGTCGCAAACGTCTTGAATACAAATGTGCGAAGTAAAATATTCTATTTAAGTTATACACCATTTTCCTGCAATCTTTGATGACTGTGTGCTGCCAATATGGCACTTAAAAATATATAGGGTCTTACTTTAATCATGGAAAATATTTTAAGGCTAGGCTCTATGAATGGTATAGAATTCATTGCAAGTATCAACACACACTGGTGGGCTACTAAACAACCACATTGATATCTGCCCGGACCATTTTCGAACACGTTTTAGTGTTCTTGTGTGTGTGTTCGGTGGCAGTACCGCAGTATCTTTGGAAACGCATAATAGTGATAGTTACCTACAGTTTTTAGGTGGTGAATAACTCTTATTACGCAAACGGAAACATAGTTATTTCAATTTATTTTGAATACGTATAAAATAAAGGTTGATGTTATGTTTTTTGTTGCTAAAACGCATCATTACAACATATAGATTTACCTCCTAAAATATTTTCCATTAATAAAGTAAGACCTTATATAGTCAGAATACCTCAGGTTGCATAACTCTGGAGTCCAGTGAATGCGCAAGTGAATCTTACACCATCAGATAGATAGGTCGAAGGAACACTGTGTGGTTTTAGCCAATAACAGATCTTCTCCAGGGCCGAGGATGTCCTCACGTCCAGAAAAATGCAGCATCATCATATCAGCCAAAGAACGTCCACTGCTGAACAAAGGCCTCCCCCTTAGATTTCCACAACGAGCTATTAGATGCAGCTTGTATCCAACGACTACCAGTGACCTGAATTATGGGTAGGAATCGTTAGATGTCAATACCGCATAACTCGGTAATGAAAAATATTCCTTTCACTTCTTTTAAACCCTTCCTCGCAGTATCCTTTCATTCATTTTTAAATTTTAAATGGTGTACTATAAAGTTTATTCTATTCTATTTTATGTCTTCTCCTGTATTGGCTGTCGAGTTTATAGACCTTAATCTCAGATCATACAAATATTTATGCGTGCGGTGCACTATATAAGTTTAGAAAGCTCATCGCTTAGCCACTGCACCAAACATATCAGTATATATCATATTATTTTTAAACATTTTGTAAATATCCTACACTTTATAATACAAATTAGTGAACTTATCTGGGCGAGTTAAAGGCCGTTTTATAAGATTAATGTTATGAAAATATCCATTGGGAACTCATTTGTATGCAAATAAGTGCGATTGTCGATTTAATCGTTGGCAATCGCTCGCGTCTGGACGGCCTTATCTAACATATCCGCACGCAGTCTCACACATGAACGCACGAGTGGCGTATCGCACACTGCACTAGCACCACTGTGTGTCATACACATGGAGATAACCACTTTTTCGTACAAATTATGGAGCTCGATAGCAGCTGGTGGAAATGACTGGAGTAGTTACATCTAGTTGTATTAAAAGTTTGTTCTATTTGGTTCTTAGCAAAGAATATACAACCATTCTCGATCCATGGGTGCAGTAAAACTCAACTAAGACGATCAGACAAGATAGGCGGCAGTATCCTTCCGTGTACTAACAACAACATACCATGATCGGTAATCCGCCTCCTAAACGTGCTGATTATGGTAATATCCTCCGTGACCGCTCACAATAAGGACCATTATTGACCACCATACCATATTCAGCAATTAATGTTTAAGGGATGAGATGCGTGTGTACGTGTGTGTGTACTGTAGAGCAGGGTACTCGGTACAACTAAATAAAAGCGTGTATTCTTTTAGAGATAATTAGTTCCCGCCTCACCGACGTCGCGGAGGCCTATCGCCACGTCACCTTCCCGTTCAAGTTAGCATTTTTCCCTCCCATCACTTGTTCGCGCCGGCCCGTGCCGAGCCTGTAGCTTTAAATGTCCCTTACAACATTTTAAATAATACCGATCCAGCTTTTCCCAAAACTATGGCTTGTTATCCCCAGCAACGCCCTAAGCCGAGGCCCGTGCCCCGCAGGGGGCGCCCTTAGCGAAAGTTGCTTAGTTTTTAATATTAAATTTAAGCCTGGCTGGAGGCCTCTTTTGGTTTCGCTAGAAATGACCAGTTAAGCAACCACATTTCCCTGAAATGTACGCGAGAAGCCCACCAAAAAAAAAAAAAAAAAGAGGACATAGTTATTACTTTTATATTACAGAGATATCGAAACAACCGCACCGTTCATCGCTTCTATAATAATGAATTCTCCGTGTCGTTGACAATTATTCAGCGTACCATTTTCAAAGGCAAGTCATAATTTTGTGCTTTCTCTTGATGGCCATTAACCCATCCAATTCTATCATACAGTAACTAGGTCCTAACAGACACTTTAACACGTCATATTGAAACAACGGAGGGCAGTTTCCCGACATGACAATCTCTGAGAACAAATGCCAAAAGAAACAAATGTTTTGATTACAATTTGTTTTTTGCGCTTAGTTTGACTAATATTAGTTCACAAATTATTCAGAACAACTGTTATACATTGAAAACGTTTTGCAGCAATACAATACAAACAATGCACAATGCAGATAAAATAGTTGTCGGGGAAGCCGTATGTGCAGATAAGAATATATAAGAATTAGCGCCCCACGTCCCTATCGTCAACGAAGTCTTTGACTTTATAATAGGCTTTTATTATGCTGTAGCCACACCGAGCCACATTAGCGCCGTTAATAGACACTAGACGACTTAACGCACTAATTTATAATGCCGTGCCGTGAAATGGCATTTATAATGGCGTTAGACTGTCGGCGACAGCTCGGAGGGCGATCTTTTTGCCACACCAAAGAGATTTAACGCGTTTTTATTGCGTATTGTGGGGTTAAGTCATATTGGTAAAAATACCAATGATATTGAGTCGCATCTATTAAGATAGAAGTTAAACTAAGAAGATGATGATCTGCATTTGTACATACTTCGACATACGGCCTATACGATTTCGAGAACCTCATTTTAGGCCGAAAAACGTCCACTGTCAGACAGAAGTCTCCCTAAAGATTGCCACAACGACCGTTATGGGTTTGGGCTGTGTGCTCATTGGGGGATTTTGTCATAATAGCCACGCTTGGCAGACGGTTGGTGATCACTGTTAAGCTATAAATGTACTTGAAGGATGCTACTGCCCATCCTCCGGCTAATCCATTAGTCGCGTTTTACGACACCCACGGGAGGTGATGGGGTGGTGGTATTCTGAGCCGGCACCACACGGCATATAATAGATCATTAAAATACTGAATCTATGAATGAAGTCGGATCGACGATACCACCCACACAGCGGATTCTTAGAACATTATAGTCATAAATATTGTAACATATTCTGATAAAAAAAAGAGTAACAATGTTGTTTAGTTTCCCGTTTCTGTCCATAGAAAATCTACATCTTCGAACATGACAACTAAAGTCTGATTATCCGTAAGTGAATAGATATGTTTAAAAACAATAGTGTGGTGCCGGCTCAGAATACCACCACCCCATCTCCTCCCGTGGGTGTCGTAAAAGTCGACTAAGGGATTAGCCGGAGGATGGGCAGCAGCGTCCTTCGAGGACATTAACAACTTAACTGCGATCGCCAACCCGTCTGCCAAGCTTGGCGATTATGGCAAAACCCCCCAATGAGCCCACAACACACCGATATCGGTCATTGTGGTGATCTTTGAGGGAGGCCTGTGTCCAGCAGTGGACTTCATTCGGCCGAAATGAACTGAAAAACAATATTATTCCTTCTGACAACCCTCTGTACTGTTAGCCTAGTGTTCATTCCACATAGTTCACACACAACATCCGACAGCAGCAGCATTGATCGCGTTCACTAAACGTCAGCGAATTTAATTAGTGTCAATCCGGCTCATTCGGACGAATGCAATAACGTTACTAGGAATTTATTCACACTAGTATCTCGAATCCATCAATTTGTGCATTATCAGTTTGAGCACAGAGAAACAGTTCGAATAAAAACTTTTGCTAACCGAATTCGAGTGAATTCAAAGTAAAAATGTTCACCGCATCCTAGAATTTATTTTACCTGAAAGCACGCAATAACAAAGCTGCAAAGTTTTCTATTCTTCAGCTATCTTCATTTATCATACCATCACATCGGCCATTTATACATCGACTGCTGAACAAAGGCCTCCCCCATAGATTTTCACAACTATGTCATAATTTTGGGGGGTATTTGCCAATACTCACCACGCTTGGCAGGCGGTTTGGTAAGCGCAGTATGACTACCGTTTCACAGAAGGGACGCTACTACTCATCCCTCTTGTTTAGATTCCCTTAGTCACCTTTTACGACATCCACGGGAGGAGATGGAGTGGTGCTAAATTCTTAATCCGGACACCACACGGAATATCTTTATTCATGTAACTTAAATTCTGACGCTTCATAAGTGCCAGTGATTGGTTTATTTGAAGTATAAATAACTTTTGACTTTGAATTTATAGCGCACTCTTCGATTCTTTTCTACCTTATTCATTTTATTTGCGCTTACTACAGGGAAAAATGAGGAATTTTACAAAGTAGGTGCATAAGGATAAACAGCAACGCTTATCCACGTACTAATGGCAGATGACGATCACAAATCTGCTTGCCAAAACAGAAACTATAGTACATGAAACAACGTGGGACGACCTCCAACGAGGTGGATAGACTACCTGGTGAAGGTCGCTGAGAGTCATTGGATGAGTGCGGCATCTGACCGCTTGTTGTGGAAATCTATAGGGAAGGCCTTGTTCAGCAGTGGACGTCCATTACCTGATATAATGATTATTTTTTAATGAAAACGACACAAATTTGCAGGCGCGGCTAACGCATTGGCTTGACGATTGGTGCAGTGGCTGATACAGTCGGCTGCTGCGCTCCGGGTCGTGGGTTCGATTCCCACTCGGAACAAATATTTGTATGATCTGCAGGTAGTTGTTCCGTGTCTGGGTGTATTGTGTGTAGAATTCATGTCTGTAAACGCAACCACGGCACAGGACAGATCCTAGTATGGGGCAACGTTTAAAAAAAAAAAATTGTATATGTGGTTCAAGTGCAGTTGTTCCCGGTCTGGGTATGCGCATGTGTGCATGTTTGATTTATGTCAGCCAACTGTATTTATGATATTCATTTAAATCATTTGAAATGAAATGAAATTTATTATTATTTATTAAATAAATTTATTCAGCAAGCCTAACAGATTCTTCAGATCCTGTATATTAATTTTGTGCCGTGGGGTGCCATGTGGTGCCGGGTACAAATAGCACCAACCCATGTCATCCCGTGGGTGTCGTAAAAGGCGACTATGGTATTAGCCGGATGATGGGCAGCAGCGTCCTTCGTATACATTAACAACTCAACTGCGATTGCCAACCCACCTGCCGTGTGTGGCGACTATGGCAAAACCCCCCAACGAGCACACAACACACCCATATCGATCGTTGTGGTGAACTTTTGGGGGAGGCTTGTGTCCAGCGGTGGTTTGATTCGGCCGGAATTATGGTATTTATTTTATCAGATCCTTTTAAATGAATATGACGATATTGAAACAACGGAGGGAATTTTGCTACATGACAAGAATATACAGGAGATTTCTATGCGTGAGTAAGAAAGCCAGAAAAAATAAACTTGAAACGAATCTTTAGTTGTTATTGCGAAAGAAGTAAAATGAAAATATTCAGTTTGTCATCATCATCATCATATCAGCCACAGGACGTCCGCTGCTGAACAAAGGCCTCCCCTTAGATTTCCACAACGAGTGATCTCATGCTGCCCGCATAGGTTCTCTAGTATGGACCGCGCACCGAAAAACGCAGCGTGGGACGGCCTTCAACGAGTCCATCTCGTTGGTGACCTGGTGAAGGTCGCTGGGATTCGTTGGATTCAGTTTATGTGTTCACGTTATGTGTATCAATATTCAGTGGTTATTTCATTCAGGATTCCCCCAAAGATCGCCCCAACGAACAATCTGGATTAGTGTTGTATGCTCATTGGGGGTTTCGCCATAATAGTCATGCTAGGCAGGCCGGCCGGTATTTGCAGTTGAGTTTTAAGTGTTCTCGAAGGAGGTGAACTATCCTCCGACTAATCCCATAGTCATCTTTTACGACACCCTGGAGATGACATGGGGTGGTGCTATTCTTACCCGGCAACACAAAGTCTAGTTGTACATAAGTAGAGTTTGGCAAGTTACCCTTCGAGCAGAATGGTCGACAGTTGACAATCATTCTTTCCTACTCCTCGTTTTTCTTTTCTGATTAATTTCGGTGCGGGTTCCAAGACAGTTATTCATTTCTCTGGGACAAACCGAGCTTCATTGATCGGTGTTCTTTTCGGTGGTCGCCATTGTAGATCCTGGCCTACAGGAGTTGCAGTGGTTGGGAATGTGTGGCGGGCTCGTCCCAAAAAAAAGAGTTGAAAATCATGTTGATGAACCATAGCTCCGGTCCTAATCAAATACGTCACAATGTAACTCACTTTTTGCACTTGAAAAACCTCCACGTGTGATACGAGTTAATTGTATCAAACACGTCAATAGCTCGGGACTGTAATTAATGTGCCCCATTATACAACTCATTAAAAAAACAGAATCAATTGTTTTAATGTTGTGATTTTTCTCACATTTGACATTAAAATTTGTGTCATTAGTAATTAATAGAATAATTATGTTAATGTAGGATTGCTTCCTAGCACGTGCCGCAACATGTTTTAATTACAAATTATGAATTTAATTACGTGATGCTTCTATCGTCTTGAGGTTATGATAAGAGCATTATCGGATTTTCATTTTATTTCTGCTATCGCTCATGATCAATTTTATTAACTTGTAAGCAGCAGGCAACTATTACACATTTAGTGTCGTAATTTGACTTAACTTGGATTTAACGATTCCAATATACAAAAGCATTATGTATAGTATCAAAAGAAATTTTGCAAAAATAAACGGGGAAGATATTTGGGGAGAGGAAACAACTCAATAACCTTTCCAGCAACACTACAGTCTGTTAAAGAGACTAAATAAGTAATGTCTCAAGGTGGTGAGAGTGTGGTGCCACGCAGGACTAGTCTGGGTAGCATCACTATTTTCATAGGCAAGCTTACCCTTTTTTTTTCTTTTTTTTATTGATGTCCAGTGGAAATTCTTCATGGAACTTCCTTCACCCCGGGGAAGGCTGAAGGGGTATGCCGGACTCCTACCGGCTAAAACCACTGGAGCGGTCATCTTCGGCAGCGTAGGGAGGCTCCAGGTCCTCGTAAGATCACACTAGAGGCGCCCATTGGTGCCACGCCTTTAGGCACATCTCGGAAGGGATGACTGTAAAGCGGTCAACCCCTCTAGCGGAGGGAAGGCGACTGTAAAAAGATTGCCCCCCCAGGCACTTCTCGGGGAGGATTGTAAAGGTCAGCGCCCCAAGCCTCGCTATGCGCTGTGCTGCGCACAAAGGCAAGCTTACCCCTAGTCACATAACTTATTCGAGTAAAGTACTAAAGTTTCAACAGGTACAACTCTTACTTAGCATTATGTTTATTTTCATACTTCTTTCCTTCAAGTTTTTTTTTTACCAGCTATTAACATTTCATTGAGAGCACTGATAGCCTGGTGGTTGAACGCTTGCCTTCCGTACAGAAGAGCCTGAGGTCAAACCCCGCCCACACCACTGACTTTTCAGATTAATGTGCGGATCAGAATTTGACTATCGCTTGCGTTGACGATGAAGGAAAACATCGTGAGGAAACCTGAATACCTGACAGCAGGGCTCCAAATTTTTTTTTCAACGGTGTGTGTGTCCGCCTCCCCGCGCCGGGCCAGCGTGTGGACTTAGACCTAAACTTCTTCATGCTGAGAAAAGGCCCGTGCTCAGCAGTAGGAGTAATGTGGTATTTATTTTAAACGTTCTATTTTCAAATAATAATAAAAAAAACGGCGCATGCAGTGGCTAATCGCTTAGCTTTCTTCGCTGGGTGTCACGTGTTCGACCACCGCACGAAACATATTACATATCTGTTTGACCTGCAAATATGGATGTGGAATTTATGTCTGTAAATTTACTGAACCCCTAGGTACCGTGGCATAGGAGATAAAATGGGAAAACTTCACCTAACGTTTCGCGTGGGACGTTCTAAAAAACAAAATCATGGACAAAAATACACAAATCGATTCTAGTTACGGCAAATAAAAGGAAGATAGCATTAACATTTTCATATAATTTGTTACCCGATATCCGTCCTTCTCTTTCGTGAGACAAGGTTGGAAATGATCTGACAATGGTTTGCTTTATCATTTGGGTTGACTATACGCTTACAGGTTTGTATATTGTGTCTCTTAGCAATTTGGGTTCACTGGCAATGACAAAACAGATTGCGTTAGAATGTTTAAGGACACAATAATATTGCTAAATATTAATAATAATAGATTCACTCATAGAGGTATTCCATGACATTTAATATCTTTCTATGGACACAAAATAAGAGACAAATAAGGGTGGTAACAATATTACTTCTTTTGAATACAGGCAACAGCTCAGCATGCGTCAAATTTCACGAAGAAAATCTCAAGTCGTAAACATTGTACAGATAACTTATAATATGAATAAAACTTATTGTTCGATTCGGTAACGACCGAAAAGGGTTTTACTTATGGCAGAGCTATAACTAAAAAGTAAGCCTTTTTGGCTTTAGATTGTATTTTTCTGTATTTATAGTAATTTCATCATTACTACTTAAAATACTTTACATAATAACGGATATAAGTGACACTGTGACAAAAACTGATACCATGGATTCAGTAGATGATTCTAGAACACTCTCAGTGTTAGAATTTTTCGTTGGTCTTTTCAAGAATTTTTTGTTGACAATCAGTCAGTATAATTTAATTATTTTCGTTTATTCTGACGCTAATTTAAATAATAACACAATATACGATTAACTGGCACGTAACACTGCAATATAAATAAAATTGAAGAGTTTAAATTTAGCTACAGTTCATGGACGAGGTCATCGCTTGCAGTAGCATAAACATATCATTCCAGTACAATAATCACATAGCGATTTGATCGCGATTTACGATACATTGCTTGCTCAAAAACTACAAGACCGTATTCTACTATTTCCGAGATAAATGACTTTCCTATTTTTATTAGATTGTTAAATCAAATTAAAAATGATGTGACAAAGGCGAACTTAACTCAATATGGAGTATTTTTTTTTTGACGTCTTGACATAACAATAAACTCGCTGTTTTAATAAAATGTGTAAATTATGGCTTTGGAACACCCATTTTTGACGATTTATCAAAATTTCTTTTTAATCTTCATATTTTTGTTGCACGTTGACAATTATAATCTTAAGTGTAACCGCTATCAGAAGTTTTCGGTACGTTATAACTTTGGGTGAGATTCAGAAACGAGTCTAAGCAAGAACTAATGCTGTGTCAAAATTCACTGCTTACGTTCATAATTAACTAAGCTAAGCCAAGTAGTAAAAATCTACTACTTTAGGCTAAAATAACTAGATTATAATCTTGGCGAGTTAATGTGTATATATTATGTTTATATTACCTCGTTATTTCAGTCCACAGCACCAATTTTCTCTAATTAAGGTTCGTTTTTTCTGAATTCTACTTTTCTGGCGTGTTCTTCTTTAATTAATTATTAATGAAGGCATTTTGGAATAGTTGAAAAACCGGTCTTTTGAGTAGCCATTGTCACTCACTTCTAAAATTTTCATGTAATCCCGCGGCTTAGAAATATGTTGCAACATAATTGAATAGGTTTATGTCTCAGATATTTTGTTTCGCCCTATCTTTTTTTTCATATTGCTTAACGCCTGGCAGACACATATAAAAACTGTATCTTACAGAATAGACTGTAAACTTATGGCTGAAATTAATAATAAATGTAATTCAAAATCTTTAGATTTCGAATTATGGAGTTGTCTGTATTTTGTGCTAAATATGATCCTAACACAAAAATGGATGAAATTCAAAAAAATTAATCTAGATATTTTGGATTATTAATTTCGGCAATAGCCAAGACCGATATAAGTTTAACTGGGACTGTGTCTCTGAATACGAATTTTATGCGCTTAGCTACGACTTGGCTAAGAGAGTTCTTCGCCCGTCTTATATTCATATTTCTGAATCTCACCCTTACACTTCGTATAAAGTTATGAATTTCATATATTAATAACAATCAACCATAGATGTCTAGGTGAGGTCTTTCGTAAAGCTACATAATATGTTAGGGTCTTATTGCCTGTATATTGTGGACAACAGTTGGAATGGATATGTTTTCGTTAATAAGATATAAAATCCAATCCTGGGCTGCAGCTGAGGTTTCTTTCTCCCAAAAAGTTTTAATAAGGCATCGGTAAAAGCCTAATCTAGATCATCAAAAATCTAATCCATACTCACTACTAGATCATTAATAGTTTGAGCTTCGGGCACAGCCAAATTTACATGGAATTCCTTGCATTGTTTATAAATTAGAAAAGCATAGCATGAAAATAAATGTGGTCGTAATTCCTAAAATAAACATCATTTGCCACAGTGTTTGTGTTATTGTGTCACAAACCCAAAAATCGTCTATTGTGATGTCAGTCCTAAATCTCGGCATGATCTGGATTAATCCAGTTACTCGTGGAAGCAGATTGCTTGTTAACAATATTTTTGGGTGCAGTGCGTTCGACTCAATAACATCTTTAATGAATTGAATATTGTAATTTAAAATGTACCCATAAGATTCCAAATTTAAAATAGATATTTGCTTAAATACTTGGTTTAACTAAAATATATTGCATTTGGTTAGAATTCAGTTCAACCTGATTAATTTTGCTATAACAGCGCGTAAATTTCAAAAAGGCGCGTGCGGCCCTCGCCCCGCAAATTCTCAGCGGGAATCTCGGCAGGAATTCTCCGCTAAAATAAAAGCATCAGGAAACTTAATAGCTTCTAAGCACGACAACGCGAGAACAATAAAGCGCTTCCACATTTTATTCTAGATCTTTCTCGGATGTTCTTCGACGGGAATAAAGTGCAAGCTTAATGTTACGTTTCACTGTACCTAAAGCTCAAGCAAAAATAATTATTTCTGTTCTTATACCATAGGTGTCATTGCCATTTTATTGTATTCATCATTTCAGAAGAAAAACGCCCACTGTTGGACAGAAACCTGCAACAAAAATTTCCACGGCGACCGACGCCGGTTTTGCCATAATCGCCACGCTAGGCAGACAAATTGGCGATTTTAGTTGTGTTATAAATGTACGCGAAGGATGCTGCTGCCCATCGTTTGGCTGATCCCATAGTCGCCTTTTATGATATCTAAGGGATTTTATTTTATTTTATTTTGTTTTTTCGGAAAACTAACACTAGTTTTTTTTTTTTTAGTTGGGCTTGTCGCATACAATTCAGGTGAATGTGGTTGCTTAACCGGTCATTTCTGGCGAAGCCAAAAGAGGCCTCCAGCCACGCTTAAACTTAATATTAAAAACTAAGCAACTTTCGCTAAGGGCGCCCCCTGCGGGACACGGACTAGGGCGTTGCTGGGGATAACAAGCTATTGTTTTGGGGACAGCTGGATTGGCATTATTTAAATTGTATTAAGGAACACTTAGAGCTACAGGCTCGGCACGGGCCGGCGCGAGCAAGAGACGGGAGGGAGAAGTGCTAACTTGAACGGGAAGGTGACGCGGCGATAGGCCTCCGCGACGTCGGTGAGGCGGAATTGTTTAAAAGGTGCTTTGTAGTACTAATAACAGAAAGTGATCACCACGACAGTCTGGAAGCACTACAAATGTGGATAATTAATAATGATCATCATCGTGTCAGCCTTACGACGTCCACTGCTGCACAAAGGCCTCCCGCATAGTTCCGCATCCCATTACTCCCAGTTACCTTCACTAGATCGTCTGTCCATCTATCTAGATGCTGCCCTACGCTGCATTTTCCAATGCATAGTCTCCACTTGAGAACTTATTAATGCATATTCGGTTTAAAATAGTCCGCAATCATGATCGCAGCTATTACTGTATTAGTACTAGTTTAACCACACTGGCTATATCGATTTGTAATTAGCAATTATGCTAACAAAAAGAGGTAATTCTAACCTATTAATAAATTGTTTTGTTTAAAATGTAGCACGAGGTTATATCTCGAGTATCCTACTGAAGACGTACTCGTAACATAAGACTTCACACACGTGAAATGATAAGGTCCGGTGAATAATAAATTGTAGATGTGATATATCGTATGTATATGATGTATGTATGACACAAAACATTTTTTTTTTTAATCATTGGCCACACTAGGGTTTGTCCTGTGTCGTGGGTGCGTTTACAGACATGAATTCCACACACAATACACCCAGACCCGGAACAACTACCTGCAGATCATACAAATATTTGTTCCGTGCGGGAATCGATCCCACGATCCGGAGCGCAACAGCCGACTGTATCAACCACTGCACCAACCGTATATGGTAAATAATAAACTTTATTTTTACTACATAAAAAGGTGTCTCACCTACACTATGTTATAGGCTTGTTGTGTTTTGTAGTAGTAGCTACTATTACTACTCGTAGCCTAAGATGTTTTATGAGTGTAGATGCATTGCCTGCGCTCTACGATAGTCACATGAAAGCAAGGTAATTGCCCGGAGTTCACTTAGTCACGCACCGACCAATGTCGTGGCTCGACGTGAATCATAAGCATAATTCAGTAACATATTGCGAAAAAATGATGCCATCCTGTGTTTATAGACGATGAAGTATACTGTTATTGTGAGAGGTAAAGACGTTTTATTTAATAAATACGTAACGTAAATCGACATTGCAAATAAAAAAATTGTATTTTATATTAGTTTTGTAGTGCAATAATGTTCGTGTATGGCACCGGCTCAGAATGCCACCACCCCATTTCATCCCGTGGGTGTCGTAAAAGTCGACTAAGGGATTAGCCGAAGGACGGGCAGCAGCGTCCTTCGAGTACATTTACAACTCAACTGCGATCGCCAACCCACCTGCCAAGCATGGCGATTATGGCAAGACCCCTCAATGAGCACACAACACACCCATATCGGTCGTTGTGGTGATCTTTGGGGGAGGCCCGTGTCCAGCAGTGGACTCCAATCGGCCGAAAATAATGATGATGGCACGTCTATATGTAATATGTCATAGCTCGTAGTAGTTTAAAATAGTTATTATTTATTTCGTTTTCATGTATTTAGTATAGTATATACTAATATTTATTGATATTAGTATATATAGTTACACCTGAGACTGTCTCATAATTGCTTGTATCTACCATTCTCCATTCTAAAGGTTGCATGGAAGAGGTCACCTATTGTACTTTTACTTAATTTTTAAACTTCTGTTACAATTGTTTGGTGTACAATAACGTGTATATAAATAAAAAAGTTTATAAACTATTGCAATGGATTCTATTACTGGTCCTCAACAATTTTCAGGTTTTGAATAAGGTAAGAATAATATTGTATTTGCGTATACTATTAACTTTGTTTTTCTTTTTTTTTGACGTGGGGAAATCCTCTTGGACTTCCTCCACCTTGGGAAGGGCGGAGGGGCATGCCGGGCTCAAACCGGCTAAATCCCCACGGTGTCCTTCTTCTTACCTCTAGCCGGGGGTGAGTTGTACGCTTTTTTGCATTAGACCGCTCCCCCGGCAATGTATACTATTAACCTGGATTTGAATTCACTTCCACTGTATATTATGATAATATCAGTATCTACGAATCTAATGGAATCATAACAAAGTTACCTACTTTAATCTTGTTTCATTAAATAAAGTGTAACTAGTTGGGCGATAGTGTTAATAGAATTTG
This sequence comes from Diloba caeruleocephala, assembly GCA_947459985.1. Lineage (NCBI taxonomy): Eukaryota > Metazoa > Arthropoda > Insecta > Lepidoptera > Noctuidae > Diloba > Diloba caeruleocephala. Next base: position 667,800 of record OX381616.1, on the reverse strand, counting down.
CGAACTGAGGCAAATTGTATTTCAGGCTGAAGTTTTGATACTCCACTTACTCATTCTGTTAAAAAGTTTAGGGCTTGAATTATATTATGCATCCGCGAAAGGAAGCAGCTGGTCCGTTGTTCAGATAAAAATACACGATACGGTATGCGGGGAATTGTGTAAGCGACCCAGTCGCTCGGCGTAGTGGCCGGCCCATGGGACCGGCATCCTGATTAGGTAAAAATAGCGACAATAGACGCCCTTAGCGCAAGTTGCTTAGTTTTTAATATTAATTTTAAGCCTGGCTGGAGGCCTCTTTTGGCTTCGCCAGAAACGACCGGTTAAGCAACCACACTTCCCAGAAGTACATGCGACAAGCCAAAATAAAATCAACCGCAGCTATCGCACCGATGGCAAAACACCTGAAATTGAAAGACGAGGCCGCAATTTTTATCTTTTTTTGGTTTGCCGATATAATCGCTATCGGCAAATACATCATCATCATCAATCATATCAGCCAAAGGACGTCCACTGCTAAACAAAGGCGTCATCCATTGATTTCGTCGTGTTTGGGTAATATTACTTAATATTTCTTAAGTAAGATAGATATTTGCCGTGTGGTGCCGGCTCAGAATGCCACCACCCCATTTCATCCCGTGGGTGTCGTAAAAGTCGACTAAGGGATTAACCGGAGGGTGGGCAGCAGCGTCCTTCAAGTACATTAACAACTCAACTGCGATCGCCAACCCGTCTGCCAAGCGTGGCGATTATGGCAAGACCCCCCAATGAGCACACAACACACCACATCGGTCGTTGTGGTGATATTTGGGGGAGGCCTGTGTCCAGCAGTGGATTTTATCGGCCGAAATGAATGAATGAAAAAAAATTAAGAAAAATATGATTGTTATCTTAGTAGATACTTTGAAAGAATTATACGCATTTTAGTGATATAGGATACAGTAAGACGTTAAATAAAAGCCTAAAATTAAAGCCTTAAAAGCTTTGTAACATAATAAGTACATTTATGCATATAAAATTTTCGAATGTTGATTATCATCATCATGTCAGCCATAGGACGTTCACTGCTGACCAAAGGCCTCCCCATAGATTTCCACAACGAACGTCTACATGCCGCCCGCATCCAACGACTCCTAGCGACCTTCACCAGGTCGTATATCCACCTCGTTGGATGTCGGTCTCCACTTGAGAACCTTTTTACCGCAACGGCCGTCTGTTCTACGAACTAGGTGCCCCCCCATTGCCACTTCAATTTACTGATCGTTTCAGCTGTGTCGGCAACAGTCGGTTTAGTTCTTCTACGGATCTCCACATTTCTGACTCGATCTCGTAATGAAATACCAAGGAGCTCTCTCCTTAACTCGCTAAGTGACCTTGAGTTACGAGGCCCATAGTGAGTGGCAACGTCTCATATGTTATCACTGGTGATTTCGAAATTTGTCATCCTATATGTCATCGGCAAATACGTAACACCAAAATGACATTTGACAGCGGTAAAGCGATTTACGCCTGCCGTAAACCGTCTGCGACAAAAGTAGTGTGCCCGCGAGCTGAAATTATAGATTTTTAATCATATCGATGAGTTGCTATGCCAATGCTTTTAAAGGCCGTGACATTTTCGCTTTACATAAACTAAGTAGTAACGTAGCTGTAGCCGATGTGGTGGAATGTTGCGAAATCACTACTGTATACAATTTGAAAGTGAGTTTAAACGTCTCCGTAATAGCTGCTAGTTTCGCTAAATAATTGGTTCGTGTAAAATATTTTAAAACTGGAACAAACACAAATTCAATGTTGTATGCCTTTCGCATGATTAGCAAAATTAGGTCTCGTAGATATTCATTATTCAAATTGTACGTGAAAAAAGAATATACCTAAATTTTAAACCGGGCATTGCATATCAGTCGTAACAAATTATAGGACTCGCAAACATTTTTGTGCAACGTGGTACCATTATGTCTTAACTATTAATTAAATACTTACCAAAATAAAAACATGAACACATATAGTACGAAGTGACAACAAAACGCATCACTCTGCCATCAACTATTTTTACTAACCGAAACGTATATGTACACTATTCCTATTTTATTAATATACTTGGCTGTTTCACCTGTGCCTGTGCTGTGGGCAGAAACAAAAATATTTACTTTCTCCGTCTATCTTTCTAACGCGGCTCCCAGGACCAAAACTTGAGGGTGCAGAGAAATTGCGAGCAAATCCCGAGATCCCGGAAACCGTGTTAATTTTAGTCGGTAAAAGTCCCATCATACCCTGGAAGAGAAAGCCCATGAAGATTTGAAAAAAAGGACCAAACTGACATGGTCCGTTAACCTATGTAGCCGTTGTAAACTCCCATTTATTGTACCTATGGCCTATCGGTTTTCTCTGTCTCCTGCTTGCAACGGAGGGAAGTGGAATGTATATTCTTTACTACTCCTCCTTTTTCTTTTCTGATTAATTTCGTTGCGGGTTCCAAGACAGTTATTCATTTCTCTGGGACACACCTTCATTGGTCGGTGTTCTTTTCGGTGGTCGCCATTTTAGATCCTGGCTTACAGGAGTTGCAGTGGTTGGGAAGGTGTGGCGGGCTTGTCCCAAAAAAAAAAAACCTACGTAGCCTGTAGAAGTCAAGGTTACCAAGTGCGTATTGCCTGTCAAAAGGTTTTTTGCATAGTTTGGATCACAAAATTTAACAAAACATCGAATCAATGGCACAATGTTATTAACTCATCATCATTTCGGCCGAATAAAGTCCACTGCTGGACATAGGCCTCCCCCAAAGATCACTACAACGACCGATATGGGTGTGACTGCTCATTGGGGGGTTTTGCCATAATTGCACTGCTTGGCAGGCGGGTTGGCGATCGCAGTTGAGTTGTTAATTTACTTGAAGGACGCTGCTGCTCATCCTCCGGTTAATCCCATAGTCGCCTTTTACGACACCCAAGGGATCAGATGGGGTGGTGATATTCGTAGCCGCACCACACAGCACGTTATTAACAATTAAGCCTTTAATTTGCCCTATCTCAACACACACTCACAAAGACCTACCCACCCTTCTAAAGACATTTACTGGAAGCTCTGCTTACTGCAGTTAGCATCAACTAGTGTATGCACTTGCATGCGACATTTTTTCGTCCAGTCTAAAGTGAACGCTCTATTGTGAGTCGGTGACCGTGCTGCGACGGAAGGCTGACGAGTACCGGTTATACAAAAATGGTACGTTAACTGTACTCATAGTAATTGAACCGTTTGTTTGTTTACTGCTTGTATTATATAATGGTTGTTTTACTAAACAATTATATAACTTTTGTGACCATGAAAGACAGTATAGTATATTATAGGGAGTATGCGTGGTCATGTCGAGTGACCTCCGGGAAGACGGTGGCGCTCACGTGCTCACGTGGCACCGTGTGTGCAGCACAGCGCACAGCGAGGCTTGGGGGGGGTCCTTTACAATCTTCCCTAAGAAGTGCCTGGGGGGGCGACCTTTTTACAGTCGTCTTCCCTCCGCTAGAGGGGGTGACCGCTTTAAAGTAGTCCACTGCGAGATATGCCTGAAGGCATCAATGGGGGGCTCTAGTGTGATCTTACGAAGACCTGGAGCCCCCTTTCGATGCGGAAGTGACCGCTCCAGTGGTTTTAGCCGATAGTGGTCCGGTATGCCCCTTCTGTTTTGGAAGTTCATGTAGAATTTCCACTGGAGACTAATAAAAATATGTTATATCCATAGTCAGCATATCTCGATTTTTCGGGTCCATGTTTTTGAGACGATGATGTTACCATTTCGTGATGACGGTAAAACCCGAGCTGCACCTGAAAATTTCCTATGAGTATAAAACCATGTGTGGTGTCGGCTACGAATAGAACCAATCCATCTGATCACGTAGGAGTCACAAATTGTGACATGGGATTAGCCGGAGGATGGCAAGTAGCGTCCTTCGAGTACATTAACAACTCAATTGCGATTACCAACCCACCTGTCAAGTGTGGCGAATAGGACAAAAGCCCTGAATGAGCACAAAACACATCCAGATGTGTTTTGTGCCTATCGCCCTCTGGAGAGGTCGTTGTGACGATCTTTGGGGGAGGCTTGTGTCCAGCAGTGGACTTTTATTCGGTTGAAATGATGATGACGATAAAGCTATAGCAACCACACTTGCGACTGTCTGACTAATAAAACATTTCTAGTAAAGAAAAAATCTATCAATTTCAATGCGTTTATCAAATATAGCCGGGCGATGTTATAGGATGCCATCAGTTAATAAGAGTGAGTGTGCGCTAACATTGAGAACTAGATCACCTTCCGAGGTTCGTCTAGACCGAACAAATTTACGACAACGTAATACATGCACCGATCTTATTAAGTTTCTACCTTTAGTATGAGGAACTCGGAAGTGTCTGAGATTAAAGGCCTCACTACACAAACAGCGAGTCGGTAGTGGAGTAGCCAGTGGCAATTCTATTGTATGGCTTAATTTGAGTGACAATACATTATGGACGGACGTCGCACCACGCCTCTGAATGTGTAACCTCTCTGATACATTACAGAGCTGCAGGGATCCGCGCCTCTCGCGCCCCAGTACTGGCCAGCCTTCTATGTGGAGAAGTATGTATTAATCGCTTCGCCTCGCACCATTGTATGTTACGGCAAGGACTCGCAATTAGTTGTTCTATAGTTGATAACCTACTGAACTGTTTTGAATATTTAATTTCCTTATTTTGGAGGAACGCTTACAACATAGTAACATAATTATTAATGGGATATCCTAGATTAAAAAACATTTGCTAATTACAGGTGTTTTTAAATTCATATTGGCGACTAAAAACCAATTTTTAAAAGCCTCGAAATTCTCAGCTTGCCTTGCATGTATATATTTAAGATAAGTGTATTTGTAAAAACACATAAAGATCTATTTGTCATGGCAAAAGAAATATTTCCTAGGAATACAAGAAAGGGTGACAGATTAGTTATCGGTAAAACACAGACAACAACTCTTTTTCAAAAAAGTGCGTATTCCATGTGTGTTAAAGTCTATAATGTAATACCAGAGCCCATCAAAGTCCTTCCGGTCAATAATTTTAAAAATAAATTAAGGGTATGGCTACTGGAGAAGACATATTATAAAATCGAGATTTATTTAATAATTTTTAATTGTAGTTTAATACTGTTTCATATGAGTCGAATGGAGACCGCGCACCGGAAAACGCAGCATGGGACGACCTCCAACGAGGTGGACAGACGACCTGGTGAAGGTCGCTGGGAGTCGTTGGATGAGAGAGGCATGTGACCGCTCGTTGTGGAAATCTAAGGGGGATGCCTTTGTTCAGCAGTGGACGTCCTGTGGCTGATATGATGACTGTTTCATATTTGACATTGATCTGACATAAATAGGTAATATATAATAAAGTATTCGTGTCCGGATTAACCTGAATACCTGACAGCAGGGCTCCAAATTTTTTTTTCAACGGTGTGTGTGTCCGCCTCCCCGCGCCGGGCCAGCGTGTGGACTTAGACCTAAACTTCTTCATGCTGAGAAAAGGCCCGTGCTCAGCAGTAGGAGTAATGTGGTATTTATTTTAAACGTTCTATTTTCAAATAATAATAAAAAAAACGGCGCATGCAGTGGCTAATCGCTTAGCTTTCTTCGCTGGGTGTCACGTGTTCGACCACCGCACGAAACATATTACATATCTGTTTGACCTGCAAATATGGATGTGGAATTTATGTCTGTAAATTTACTGAACCCCTAGGTACCGTGGCATAGGAGATAAAATGGGAAAACTTCACCTAACGTTTCGCGTGGGACGTTCTAAAAAACAAAATCATGGACAAAAATACACAAATCGATTCTAGTTACGGCAAATAAAAGGAAGATAGCATTAACATTTTCATATAATTTGTTACCCGATATCCGTCCTTCTCTTTCGTGAGACAAGGTTGGAAATGATCTGACAATGGTTTGCTTTATCATTTGGGTTGACTATACGCTTACAGGTTTGTATATTGTGTCTCTTAGCAATTTGGGTTCACTGGCAATGACAAAACAGATTGCGTTAGAATGTTTAAGGACACAATAATATTGCTAAATATTAATAATAATAGATTCACTCATAGAGGTATTCCATGACATTTAATATCTTTCTATGGACACAAAATAAGAGACAAATAAGGGTGGTAACAATATTACTTCTTTTGAATACAGGCAACAGCTCAGCATGCGTCAAATTTCACGAAGAAAATCTCAAGTCGTAAACATTGTACAGATAACTTATAATATGAATAAAACTTATTGTTCGATTCGGTAACGACCGAAAAGGGTTTTACTTATGGCAGAGCTATAACTAAAAAGTAAGCCTTTTTGGCTTTAGATTGTATTTTTCTGTATTTATAGTAATTTCATCATTACTACTTAAAATACTTTACATAATAACGGATATAAGTGACACTGTGACAAAAACTGATACCATGGATTCAGTAGATGATTCTAGAACACTCTCAGTGTTAGAATTTTTCGTTGGTCTTTTCAAGAATTTTTTGTTGACAATCAGTCAGTATAATTTAATTATTTTCGTTTATTCTGACGCTAATTTAAATAATAACACAATATACGATTAACTGGCACGTAACACTGCAATATAAATAAAATTGAAGAGTTTAAATTTAGCTACAGTTCATGGACGAGGTCATCGCTTGCAGTAGCATAAACATATCATTCCAGTACAATAATCACATAGCGATTTGATCGCGATTTACGATACATTGCTTGCTCAAAAACTACAAGACCGTATTCTACTATTTCCGAGATAAATGACTTTCCTATTTTTATTAGATTGTTAAATCAAATTAAAAATGATGTGACAAAGGCGAACTTAACTCAATATGGAGTATTTTTTTTTTGACGTCTTGACATAACAATAAACTCGCTGTTTTAATAAAATGTGTAAATTATGGCTTTGGAACACCCATTTTTGACGATTTATCAAAATTTCTTTTTAATCTTCATATTTTTGTTGCACGTTGACAATTATAATCTTAAGTGTAACCGCTATCAGAAGTTTTCGGTACGTTATAACTTTGGGTGAGATTCAGAAACGAGTCTAAGCAAGAACTAATGCTGTGTCAAAATTCACTGCTTACGTTCATAATTAACTAAGCTAAGCCAAGTAGTAAAAATCTACTACTTTAGGCTAAAATAACTAGATTATAATCTTGGCGAGTTAATGTGTATATATTATGTTTATATTACCTCGTTATTTCAGTCCACAGCACCAATTTTCTCTAATTAAGGTTCGTTTTTTCTGAATTCTACTTTTCTGGCGTGTTCTTCTTTAATTAATTATTAATGAAGGCATTTTGGAATAGTTGAAAAACCGGTCTTTTGAGTAGCCATTGTCACTCACTTCTAAAATTTTCATGTAATCCCGCGGCTTAGAAATATGTTGCAACATAATTGAATAGGTTTATGTCTCAGATATTTTGTTTCGCCCTATCTTTTTTTTCATATTGCTTAACGCCTGGCAGACACATATAAAAACTGTATCTTACAGAATAGACTGTAAACTTATGGCTGAAATTAATAATAAATGTAATTCAAAATCTTTAGATTTCGAATTATGGAGTTGTCTGTATTTTGTGCTAAATATGATCCTAACACAAAAATGGATGAAATTCAAAAAAATTAATCTAGATATTTTGGATTATTAATTTCGGCAATAGCCAAGACCGATATAAGTTTAACTGGGACTGTGTCTCTGAATACGAATTTTATGCGCTTAGCTACGACTTGGCTAAGAGAGTTCTTCGCCCGTCTTATATTCATATTTCTGAATCTCACCCTTACACTTCGTATAAAGTTATGAATTTCATATATTAATAACAATCAACCATAGATGTCTAGGTGAGGTCTTTCGTAAAGCTACATAATATGTTAGGGTCTTATTGCCTGTATATTGTGGACAACAGTTGGAATGGATATGTTTTCGTTAATAAGATATAAAATCCAATCCTGGGCTGCAGCTGAGGTTTCTTTCTCCCAAAAAGTTTTAATAAGGCATCGGTAAAAGCCTAATCTAGATCATCAAAAATCTAATCCATACTCACTACTAGATCATTAATAGTTTGAGCTTCGGGCACAGCCAAATTTACATGGAATTCCTTGCATTGTTTATAAATTAGAAAAGCATAGCATGAAAATAAATGTGGTCGTAATTCCTAAAATAAACATCATTTGCCACAGTGTTTGTGTTATTGTGTCACAAACCCAAAAATCGTCTATTGTGATGTCAGTCCTAAATCTCGGCATGATCTGGATTAATCCAGTTACTCGTGGAAGCAGATTGCTTGTTAACAATATTTTTGGGTGCAGTGCGTTCGACTCAATAACATCTTTAATGAATTGAATATTGTAATTTAAAATGTACCCATAAGATTCCAAATTTAAAATAGATATTTGCTTAAATACTTGGTTTAACTAAAATATATTGCATTTGGTTAGAATTCAGTTCAACCTGATTAATTTTGCTATAACAGCGCGTAAATTTCAAAAAGGCGCGTGCGGCCCTCGCCCCGCAAATTCTCAGCGGGAATCTCGGCAGGAATTCTCCGCTAAAATAAAAGCATCAGGAAACTTAATAGCTTCTAAGCACGACAACGCGAGAACAATAAAGCGCTTCCACATTTTATTCTAGATCTTTCTCGGATGTTCTTCGACGGGAATAAAGTGCAAGCTTAATGTTACGTTTCACTGTACCTAAAGCTCAAGCAAAAATAATTATTTCTGTTCTTATACCATAGGTGTCATTGCCATTTTATTGTATTCATCATTTCAGAAGAAAAACGCCCACTGTTGGACAGAAACCTGCAACAAAAATTTCCACGGCGACCGACGCCGGTTTTGCCATAATCGCCACGCTAGGCAGACAAATTGGCGATTTTAGTTGTGTTATAAATGTACGCGAAGGATGCTGCTGCCCATCGTTTGGCTGATCCCATAGTCGCCTTTTATGATATCTAAGGGATTTTATTTTATTTTATTTTGTTTTTTCGGAAAACTAACACTAGTTTTTTTTTTTTTAGTTGGGCTTGTCGCATACAATTCAGGTGAATGTGGTTGCTTAACCGGTCATTTCTGGCGAAGCCAAAAGAGGCCTCCAGCCACGCTTAAACTTAATATTAAAAACTAAGCAACTTTCGCTAAGGGCGCCCCCTGCGGGACACGGACTAGGGCGTTGCTGGGGATAACAAGCTATTGTTTTGGGGACAGCTGGATTGGCATTATTTAAATTGTATTAAGGAACACTTAGAGCTACAGGCTCGGCACGGGCCGGCGCGAGCAAGAGACGGGAGGGAGAAGTGCTAACTTGAACGGGAAGGTGACGCGGCGATAGGCCTCCGCGACGTCGGTGAGGCGGAATTGTTTAAAAGGTGCTTTGTAGTACTAATAACAGAAAGTGATCACCACGACAGTCTGGAAGCACTACAAATGTGGATAATTAATAATGATCATCATCGTGTCAGCCTTACGACGTCCACTGCTGCACAAAGGCCTCCCGCATAGTTCCGCATCCCATTACTCCCAGTTACCTTCACTAGATCGTCTGTCCATCTATCTAGATGCTGCCCTACGCTGCATTTTCCAATGCATAGTCTCCACTTGAGAACTTATTAATGCATATTCGGTTTAAAATAGTCCGCAATCATGATCGCAGCTATTACTGTATTAGTACTAGTTTAACCACACTGGCTATATCGATTTGTAATTAGCAATTATGCTAACAAAAAGAGGTAATTCTAACCTATTAATAAATTGTTTTGTTTAAAATGTAGCACGAGGTTATATCTCGAGTATCCTACTGAAGACGTACTCGTAACATAAGACTTCACACACGTGAAATGATAAGGTCCGGTGAATAATAAATTGTAGATGTGATATATCGTATGTATATGATGTATGTATGACACAAAACATTTTTTTTTTTAATCATTGGCCACACTAGGGTTTGTCCTGTGTCGTGGGTGCGTTTACAGACATGAATTCCACACACAATACACCCAGACCCGGAACAACTACCTGCAGATCATACAAATATTTGTTCCGTGCGGGAATCGATCCCACGATCCGGAGCGCAACAGCCGACTGTATCAACCACTGCACCAACCGTATATGGTAAATAATAAACTTTATTTTTACTACATAAAAAGGTGTCTCACCTACACTATGTTATAGGCTTGTTGTGTTTTGTAGTAGTAGCTACTATTACTACTCGTAGCCTAAGATGTTTTATGAGTGTAGATGCATTGCCTGCGCTCTACGATAGTCACATGAAAGCAAGGTAATTGCCCGGAGTTCACTTAGTCACGCACCGACCAATGTCGTGGCTCGACGTGAATCATAAGCATAATTCAGTAACATATTGCGAAAAAATGATGCCATCCTGTGTTTATAGACGATGAAGTATACTGTTATTGTGAGAGGTAAAGACGTTTTATTTAATAAATACGTAACGTAAATCGACATTGCAAATAAAAAAATTGTATTTTATATTAGTTTTGTAGTGCAATAATGTTCGTGTATGGCACCGGCTCAGAATGCCACCACCCCATTTCATCCCGTGGGTGTCGTAAAAGTCGACTAAGGGATTAGCCGAAGGACGGGCAGCAGCGTCCTTCGAGTACATTTACAACTCAACTGCGATCGCCAACCCACCTGCCAAGCATGGCGATTATGGCAAGACCCCTCAATGAGCACACAACACACCCATATCGGTCGTTGTGGTGATCTTTGGGGGAGGCCCGTGTCCAGCAGTGGACTCCAATCGGCCGAAAATAATGATGATGGCACGTCTATATGTAATATGTCATAGCTCGTAGTAGTTTAAAATAGTTATTATTTATTTCGTTTTCATGTATTTAGTATAGTATATACTAATATTTATTGATATTAGTATATATAGTTACACCTGAGACTGTCTCATAATTGCTTGTATCTACCATTCTCCATTCTAAAGGTTGCATGGAAGAGGTCACCTATTGTACTTTTACTTAATTTTTAAACTTCTGTTACAATTGTTTGGTGTACAATAACGTGTATATAAATAAAAAAGTTTATAAACTATTGCAATGGATTCTATTACTGGTCCTCAACAATTTTCAGGTTTTGAATAAGGTAAGAATAATATTGTATTTGCGTATACTATTAACTTTGTTTTTCTTTTTTTTTGACGTGGGGAAATCCTCTTGGACTTCCTCCACCTTGGGAAGGGCGGAGGGGCATGCCGGGCTCAAACCGGCTAAATCCCCACGGTGTCCTTCTTCTTACCTCTAGCCGGGGGTGAGTTGTACGCTTTTTTGCATTAGACCGCTCCCCCGGCAATGTATACTATTAACCTGGATTTGAATTCACTTCCACTGTATATTATGATAATATCAGTATCTACGAATCTAATGGAATCATAACAAAGTTACCTACTTTAATCTTGTTTCATTAAATAAAGTGTAACTAGTTGGGCGATAGTGTTAATAGAATTTGCGAACTGAGGCAAATTGTATTTCAGGCTGAAGTTTTGATACTCCACTTACTCATTCTGTTAAAAAGTTTAGGGCTTGAATTATATTATGCATCCGCGAAAGGAAGCAGCTGGTCCGTTGTTCAGATAAAAATACACGATACGGTATGCGGGGAATTGTGTAAGCGACCCAGTCGCTCGGCGTAGTGGCCGGCCCATGGGACCGGCATCCTGATTAGGTAAAAATAGCGACAATAGACGCCCTTAGCGCAAGTTGCTTAGTTTTTAATATTAATTTTAAGCCTGGCTGGAGGCCTCTTTTGGCTTCGCCAGAAACGACCGGTTAAGCAACCACACTTCCCAGAAGTACATGCGACAAGCCAAAATAAAATCAACCGCAGCTATCGCACCGATGGCAAAACACCTGAAATTGAAAGACGAGGCCGCAATTTTTATCTTTTTTTGGTTTGCCGATATAATCGCTATCGGCAAATACATCATCATCATCAATCATATCAGCCAAAGGACGTCCACTGCTAAACAAAGGCGTCATCCATTGATTTCGTCGTGTTTGGGTAATATTACTTAATATTTCTTAAGTAAGATAGATATTTGCCGTGTGGTGCCGGCTCAGAATGCCACCACCCCATTTCATCCCGTGGGTGTCGTAAAAGTCGACTAAGGGATTAACCGGAGGGTGGGCAGCAGCGTCCTTCAAGTACATTAACAACTCAACTGCGATCGCCAACCCGTCTGCCAAGCGTGGCGATTATGGCAAGACCCCCCAATGAGCACACAACACACCACATCGGTCGTTGTGGTGATATTTGGGGGAGGCCTGTGTCCAGCAGTGGATTTTATCGGCCGAAATGAATGAATGAAAAAAAAATTAAGAAAAATATGATTGTTATCTTAGTAGATACTTTGAAAGAATTATACGCATTTTAGTGATATAGGATACAGTAAGACGTTAAATAAAAGCCTAAAATTAAAGCCTTAAAAGCTTTGTAACATAATAAGTACATTTATGCATATAAAATTTTCGAATGTTGATTATCATCATCATGTCAGCCATAGGACGTTCACTGCTGACCAAAGGCCTCCCCATAGATTTCCACAACGAACGTCTACATGCCGCCCGCATCCAACGACTCCTAGCGACCTTCACCAGGTCGTATATCCACCTCGTTGGATGTCGGTCTCCACTTGAGAACCTTTTTACCGCAACGGCCGTCTGTTCTACGAACTAGGTGCCCCCCCATTGCCACTTCAATTTACTGATCGTTTCAGCTGTGTCGGCAACAGTCGGTTTAGTTCTTCTACGGATCTCCACATTTCTGACTCGATCTCGTAATGAAATACCAAGGAGCTCTCTCCTTAACTCGCTAAGTGACCTTGAGTTACGAGGCCCATAGTGAGTGGCAACGTCTCATATGTTATCACTGGTGATTTCGAAATTTGTCATCCTATATGTCATCGGCAAATACGTAACACCAAAATGACATTTGACAGCGGTAAAGCGATTTACGCCTGCCGTAAACCGTCTGCGACAAAAGTAGTGTGCCCGCGAGCTGAAATTATAGATTTTTAATCATATCGATGAGTTGCTATGCCAATGCTTTTAAAGGCCGTGACATTTTCGCTTTACATAAACTAAGTAGTAACGTAGCTGTAGCCGATGTGGTGGAATGTTGCGAAATCACTACTGTATACAATTTGAAAGTGAGTTTAAACGTCTCCGTAATAGCTGCTAGTTTCGCTAAATAATTGGTTCGTGTAAAATATTTTAAAACTGGAACAAACACAAATTCAATGTTGTATGCCTTTCGCATGATTAGCAAAATTAGGTCTCGTAGATATTCATTATTCAAATTGTACGTGAAAAAAGAATATACCTAAATTTTAAACCGGGCATTGCATATCAGTCGTAACAAATTATAGGACTCGCAAACATTTTTGTGCAACGTGGTACCATTATGTCTTAACTATTAATTAAATACTTACCAAAATAAAAACATGAACACATATAGTACGAAGTGACAACAAAACGCATCACTCTGCCATCAACTATTTTTACTAACCGAAACGTATATGTACACTATTCCTATTTTATTAATATACTTGGCTGTTTCACCTGTGCCTGTGCTGTGGGCAGAAACAAAAATATTTACTTTCTCCGTCTATCTTTCTAACGCGGCTCCCAGGACCAAAACTTGAGGGTGCAGAGAAATTGCGAGCAAATCCCGAGATCCCGGAAACCGTGTTAATTTTAGTCGGTAAAAGTCCCATCATACCCTGGAAGAGAAAGCCCATGAAGATTTGAAAAAAAGGACCAAACTGACATGGTCCGTTAACCTATGTAGCCGTTGTAAACTCCCATTTATTGTACCTATGGCCTATCGGTTTTCTCTGTCTCCTGCTTGCAACGGAGGGAAGTGGAATGTATATTCTTTACTACTCCTCCTTTTTCTTTTCTGATTAATTTCGTTGCGGGTTCCAAGACAGTTATTCATTTCTCTGGGACACACCTTCATTGGTCGGTGTTCTTTTCGGTGGTCGCCATTTTAGATCCTGGCTTACAGGAGTTGCAGTGGTTGGGAAGGTGTGGCGGGCTTGTCCCAAAAAAAAAAAACCTACGTAGCCTGTAGAAGTCAAGGTTACCAAGTGCGTATTGCCTGTCAAAAGGTTTTTTGCATAGTTTGGATCACAAAATTTAACAAAACATCGAATCAATGGCACAATGTTATTAACTCATCATCATTTCGGCCGAATAAAGTCCACTGCTGGACATAGGCCTCCCCCAAAGATCACTACAACGACCGATATGGGTGTGACTGCTCATTGGGGGGTTTTGCCATAATTGCACTGCTTGGCAGGCGGGTTGGCGATCGCAGTTGAGTTGTTAATTTACTTGAAGGACGCTGCTGCTCATCCTCCGGTTAATCCCATAGTCGCCTTTTACGACACCCAAGGGATGAGATGGGGTGGTGATATTCGTAGCCGCACCACACAGCACGTTATTAACAATTAAGCCTTTAATTTGCCCTATCTCAACACACACTCACAAAGACCTACCCACCCTTCTAAAGACATTTACTGGAAGCTCTGCTTACTGCAGTTAGCATCAACTAGTGTATGCACTTGCATGCGACATTTTTTCGTCCAGTCTAAAGTGAACGCTCTATTGTGAGTCGGTGACCGTGCTGCGACGGAAGGCTGACGAGTACCGGTTATACAAAAATGGTACGTTAACTGTACTCATAGTAATTGAACCGTTTGTTTGTTTACTGCTTGTATTATATAATGGTTGTTTTACTAAACAATTATATAACTTTTGTGACCATTAAAGACAGTATAGTATATTATAGGGAGTATGCGTGGTCATGTCGAGTGACCTCCGGGAAGACGGTGGCGCTCACGTGCTCACGTGGCACCGTGTGTGCAGCACAGCGCACAGCGAGGCTTGGGGGGGGTCCTTTACAATCTTCCCTAAGAAGTGCCTGGGGGGGCGACCTTTTTACAGTCGTCTTCCCTCCGCTAGAGGGGGTGACCGCTTTAAAGTAGTCCACTGCGAGATATGCCTGAAGGCATCAATGGGGGGCTCTAGTGTGATCTTACGAAGACCTGGAGCCCCCTTTCGATGCGGAAGTGACCGCTCCAGTGGTTTTAGCCGATAGTGGTCCGGTATGCCCCTTCTGTTTTGGAAGTTCATGTAGAATTTCCACTGGAGACTAATAAAAATATGTTATATCCATAGTCAGCATATCTCGATTTTTCGGGTCCATGTTTTTGAGACGATGATGTTACCATTTCGTGATGACGGTAAAACCCGAGCTGCACCTGAAAATTTCCTATGAGTATAAAACCATGTGTGGTGTCGGCTACGAATAGAACCAATCCATCTGATCACGTAGGAGTCACAAATTGTGACATGGGATTAGCCGGAGGATGGCAAGTAGCGTCCTTCGAGTACATTAACAACTCAATTGCGATTACCAACCCACCTGTCAAGTGTGGCGAATAGGACAAAAGCCCTGAATGAGCACAAAACACATCCAGATGTGTTTTGTGCCTATCGCCCTCTGGAGAGGTCGTTGTGACGATCTTTGGGGGAGGCTTGTGTCCAGCAGTGGACTTTTATTCGGTTGAAATGATGATGACGATAAAGCTATAGCAACCACACTTGCGACTGTCTGACTAATAAAACATTTCTAGTAAAGAAAAAATCTATCAATTTCAATGCGTTTATCAAATATAGCCGGGCGATGTTATAGGATGCCATCAGTTAATAAGAGTGAGTGTGCGCTAACATTGAGAACTAGATCACCTTCCGAGGTTCGTCTAGACCGAACAAATTTACGACAACGTAATACATGCACCGATCTTATTAAGTTTCTACCTTTAGTATGAGGAACTCGGAAGTGTCTGAGATTAAAGGCCTCACTACACAAACAGCGAGTCGGTAGTGGAGTAGCCAGTGGCAATTCTATTGTATGGCTTAATTTGAGTGACAATACATTATGGACGGACGTCGCACCACGCCTCTGAATGTGTAACCTCTCTGATACATTACAGAGCTGCAGGGATCCGCGCCTCTCGCGCCCCAGTACTGGCCAGCCTTCTATGTGGAGAAGTATGTATTAATCGCTTCGCCTCGCACCATTGTATGTTACGGCAAGGACTCGCAATTAGTTGTTCTATAGTTGATAACCTACTGAACTGTTTTGAATATTTAATTTCCTTATTTTGGAGGAACGCTTACAACATAGTAACATAATTATTAATGGGATATCCTAGATTAAAAAACATTTGCTAATTACAGGTGTTTTTAAATTCATATTGGCGACTAAAAACCAATTTTTAAAAGCCTCGAAATTCTCAGCTTGCCTTGCATGTATATATTTAAGATAAGTGTATTTGTAAAAACACATAAAGATCTATTTGTCATGGCAAAAGAAATATTTCCTAGGAATACAAGAAAGGGTGACAGATTAGTTATCGGTAAAACACAGACAACAACTCTTTTTCAAAAAAGTGCGTATTCCATGTGTGTTAAAGTCTATAATGTAATACCAGAGCCCATCAAAGTCCTTCCGGTCAATAATTTTAAAAATAAATTAAGGGTATGGCTACTGGAGAAGACATATTATAAAATCGAGATTTATTTAATAATTTTTAATTGTAGTTTAATACTGTTTCATATGAGTCGAATGGAGACCGCGCACCGGAAAACGCAGCATGGGACGACCTCCAACGAGGTGGACAGACGACCTGGTGAAGGTCGCTGGGAGTCGTTGGATGAGAGAGGCATGTGACCGCTCGTTGTGGAAATCTAAGGGGGATGCCTTTGTTCAGCAGTGGACGTCCTGTGGCTGATATGATGACTGTTTCATATTTGACATTGATCTGACATAAATAGGTAATATATAATAAAGTATTCGTGTCCGGATTAAGAATATAGCACCACTCCATCTCCTCCCGTAATGATGATGTCGTAAAAGGCGACTAAGGGAATCTAAACCGGTGGGATGGGCAGCAGCGTCCCTTTTGTGAAGCGGTAGCCATACTGCGCTCACCAACCCGCCTGCCAAGCGTGGTGAGTATTGGCAAATACCCCCAAAATGAAGACACAGTTGTGAAAATCTATGGGGGAAGCCTTTGTTCAGCAGTGGACGTATAAATGGCCGATATGATTATTATAATAAAGTATAATATTATTGTTTAATTGATGAAGGATCTTGTGATTTTATATTTTTACTGTTATTTCGGACCGAAATTTCACATGTCTACCTAAGACAAAATAGGTTGATCAATGTAATAGATTAAGACCATATTGTGTACCCTATTTTATGTGAAATAAATTCATTTGAATTGACGAGGTTAGCATGTCATTCACCTGATGGTAAGCGAAATGTCTGCCCATAACAATCCAGCAGGACTAGAGCTTTTTCTTTTTTTTTTCGTGGGTAAATCCTCTTGGACTTCCTCCGCCTTGGGAAGGGCGGAGGGGCATGTCGGGATCAAACCGGCTAAAACCCCACGGTGTCCTTCTTATTACCTCTAGCCGGGGGTTAGTTGTACGCTTTTCTGCATTAGACCGCTCCCCCGGCAGGTACCCAGGCCTAGTCCTGCGAGGCCTTACACTGTGCTCGTTACCTTGAGACGTTAAGTTATTTACTAAAGTAACTTCACTAGCTCTTCAAACCGGAGCATCATCATCATCATTTCAGCCTAAAAACGTCCACTGTTGGACAAAAGCCTCTCCCAAAGATTGCCGCAACGACCGGTATAGTTTTGTGTTGTGGGCTCATTGGCGGTTTTTCCATATCGCCACGCTTGGCAGACGGGTTGGCTATCACAGTTGAGTTATAAATGTTCTAGTAGGGCGCTGCTGCCCATCCTCCGGCTATGCCCATGTCACCTTTTACGACAGCCACGGGATGAGATGGGGTGGTGGTATTCTTATCCGGCTACACACGGCAACGGTCTAAAGTTTAAACACTATAGCTTAGCGGTGAATATCTGGCACTGGGGTAGAACCTACTAGCTGGCCTCAGCGGGTCTGTGAGTGCAGTATGGCTACAGTTCCACAGAAAGAACGCTTTTCACCGTGGATGTCAAGGGAGATGGAATGGTCCAACGTTTCGGCCAAATGAAGTCCACTGCTGAACACAGACCTCCTCCAAAGATCACCACAACAACCGATATGGGTGTGTTGTGGGCTCATTAAGGGAATTTTCCACAATCGCCACAAGTGGAATGGTCCAAACAGTGATTTTTAAACCCTATGGTCCCCATGTCCCACACGAATTTCATGGGTCATTCAGTCTAATTTAGCTACAGTTTAGGGAGTAAGTGGAACTGTCGATATTCGGTAACAAAGAAATGTAGGGTGTTTTCAAACGACTAAGTGACTTTTATTTTGTAGACATTAATAGGTGAAACGAAAACTGGTTAACAATATGGAAACCAACGGTTTAAGACCGAATATATAATATGCGGGAAAAGAGACTTGTGCATTATTCTTAAATCTTTTATGGGCACCTTACGGAACCAATATGCCAAATCTAAAAAATCTAATCTTAGAACAATATGTCAGGCATATCATGAAATGCCATTGGTTCATAATTCTGCGAACAGACTTTGACAATGACATAAATCCCACTCTCTTGTAAGATAAGATTCCCGCACAATCACAGCCGCTCCACTACTTCAAGTTATCAGTCGAGTACCCAGTGAAGTCGACTACTCAATGATGTTTGTCTACAATACATGTTCAATCGCGTATAGACGACGCATTCGTAATTCTTCAACGTTGTTTGGTATAAAAATTATCTGCTGTTGTGAAAATTCGCTGTTTTCTTCTTGGTTTTCGTTTCCTACTTGAAATCTCAGCTTTTGCTAGGATCGTAGTGCAAATCATTTCAAATTCTGCTCGTGGTAGGAGTTAATCAAAAGGATTAAAAATTAAAACCGGATTCAATGTTATCTAATTTTAGAGTACGATGGATAACTTTTTGTGCACTGTCTGGAGAATGCTTGTTTAGATTTACTTTTGCTTGACAGATTTTTCTATCATCTTTTCAGCCGAATAAAGTCCACTGCTGGACGCAGGCCTCCGCAAAGATCGCTACTACGACCGGTCTGGATTTGCTGTATGCTCATTGGGGAGTGTTGCCATAATCGCAGGCAGGCGGGTTGGTGATGGCAGTTGAGTTGTATATGTACTCGAAGAACGCTGCTGTTTATCCTCCAGCTAATCCCATAGTCGCCTTTTATGACACCCATGGGATGAGATGGGTTGGTGCTATTCGTAGCCGGCACCATACGGCGAGATATTTTCTAATGACGGTAACAATGAAAGCTGCAAGGGCTTAAAACATTTAGTGGATTTATAGTCAAATGGAGTCTTTAATTCTTTTGCTTGCTTATACTGATTACACACTGACAGCGTTATTTTTGCATTTTGCTTACTTTCCTTGATAAAATTCACATAGCACGTAACTAAAATGAAGCTAGCTAATTTGCAACCTGTTGGCGCGAGCTAACTACCGTTCGTAAACAATATTAGTGGTGTTGATTCCTCACATTTAGAAACAAAAACGAAATTCTATAGGGTTGATGGTACTGAAAGGCACTCAATTTTCTTTATCAGCCTTGTATCAATCCATTGCGCTATTGGTATTCAAGAGCCTATCGAAGCAATAATTCCTCATGAAGCGTTGAAGACAAGCATGCGCGATCAGACTACTCGTTAGGTATTAATAGTACTATTTTTTCTTCTATTGCCATTCCACTGTTGTTGATTGTTTTTTTTTATTGTTATAAAATCAATGTAATACTTTTCAACCTCACACAAGGTGACATACGTAATGAGTTTTTAACTGAAATTATTTTAACAATAAGTGGTACATGGAAAGCTATTACACACACAAACATTAATGTACCATAAAGAGCCGTTTGTTATAAAATATTTGTTGTGTGATCTGATGTGGAATATAATAATAATATACATTCTGCATACACTCAATATGGTGTCACAACAGACTGACTGCTTCAATTGTACTGTGAGCGAATTTACACAAGCCGCATTTTGTAAAATTACTCTTGGTTGTTCATAACGATGTAACTGTAAGTCTAGTCTTGTAAGTTATTATAACTATAACTTCACTATTGTATTAGGTAACCCCGTGTGATGATAGTTGTGTGTGTTATTAAATAAATAAATAATAATGTTGTATGTGATAATATTATATGTGTAAGCGAGTCTGCAGTAGAGAATAGAATAGAAATCAATTTATTTGGCACAGGACATAGTTTACAGCACACACTTCAAATCCAGATGTTCCCAAAACAATAGCTTGTTATCCCTCACAACGCCTTAAGCAGAGATCCGTGTCCCGCAGGATGCGCTCTTAACGCAACTTAGCTTAGTATTTAATATTCATTTTAAGGCTGGCTGGAGGCGTCTGTTGGCTTCGCCAGAATCAACCATCTACCGCATTTGACAGCACACACTTATTCCGATCCAGCTGTCCACAAAACAATAGCTTGTTATCCCCAGAAACGCCCTAAGTATATTTTGAATTAGATCGATTAATCTAATTCAAAATATGCTTAATTACCTTTGGATTTCGAATTACGGATATGTCTGCTTTTTTGTGTATTTAACATATATCGTAACTCAAGAATGGATGAATATCAAAATATTTAGTCTGAAGATTTTGGATTAGCATGATTATTAATTTCGGCCGTAAGAGATATATCTCTAAGTCGTATTTCGGTTGTCTACAGTTTGCCGGAAGTTCTATGGCCAATTCGGCACTTCAGAAAACCTTTGAATTGTTATAAATAAACTGTCTTGTCGGTTGTAATAATGAATCGGCCACATACTTATTATGCTTCTCGAGGGCGTCGTAAGGGGGTTAATTAAATTGCCTTATTACGGAATTTAGATCGATTATCAATTTGAAATTTAATTAAAGTACCAGAGCCACGGGTCGTTACAATAACTTTTTTTGAGGAGGGTGCCCATTTGGAATACTTCCGCGGTAAAAAAGGGTGATATTTGCTGGCCGCCATATTACTTTATTTGTTTGAAAGAGACAAGAAGCCTAAAATATATTATTTTGTATAGCGTCGACATCAATCAAACCCACCTGCTTACCTACACTCGCTTTCAGAGTCCTGGAATTTCCAAGGCTTATCCATACTTTCCGTGTGGTGTCCGGATTTTCCGTGTGGTGTCCGGATTAAGAATAAAGCACCACTCCATCTCCTCCCGTGGATGTCGTAAAAGGCGACTAAGGGAATCTAAACCAGAGGGATGGGCAGCAGCGTCCCTTCTGTGAAACAGTAGCCATACTGCGCTCACCGACCCGCCTGCCAAGCGTGGTGAGTATTGGCAAATACCCCCCAAAATGATGACACAGTTGTGAAAATCTATGGGGGAGGCCTTTGTTCAGCAGTGGACGTATAAATGGCCGATATGATGATGATGATCTATAGTAACGTAATATTTGACATTGTTGGCCCTAAATTGCGCACCCTATTCTAACCATCATCTGAAAATCTCTAAGCCTCCTTGGCTGTGGACGTCCCTTGTCTGATACGATGAGGATTCGAATGGTTGTAAATGACTGAGAAAATATAAAAAAGTAAAACTTTTAAGGTCAGAAGCGGACCGAATGTCATCGCCGTTATTTCGTAGAGATAGTGCCGAAACCCGTTTAGTACCTTATCTTAACCACTCAGTATCTGCACTCGAGTCTACTCTCACAAGGAAGGCCGTGTGCACATTATCTGAATTTGAAGGTTATTGACAATTTAATGTTTCAAATTATGTTTTAATTTTATTGCTACCACCTCTCGTGTGCTACTGCACTGGTAACATTTTGCGTTTAATTTTATCGTCATTGCAAGGGTATATTTTAGGGAATTTTATTTGAACTGGTGATTCGTTTGAACTTGATAAAACCGTTTCCTAAATTCTTATTTACTTATATCTTTTCCGTGTGGTGCCGGCTCAGAATACCACCACCCCATCTTTTCCCGTGGGTGTCGCAAAAGTCGACTAAGGGATTAGCCGGAGGATGGGCAGCAGCGTCCTTCGAGTACATTAACAACTCAACTGCGATCGCCAACCCGTTTGCCAAGCGTGGCGATTATGGCAAAACCCCCCAATGAACCCACAACACACCCATATCGGTCATTGTCGTGATCTTCGGGGGAGGCCTGTGTCCAGCAGTGGACTTCATTCGGCCGAAATGACGGAATTCTTATTTATAGTTATATTTTACTACTTGTTTAATTTATGAGGAACGGTTTCTTGTTTCGATAAGTTAGAAAGCTAGACACTAAATAACATTTAATAACACGTTTTGATCTTCATTTTTTTTTACTTTTTTTTGATGCTGTATGCCCTAGAATGGGTGGATGCACAATCTATTCGGAGAATTTATTCTCTGAGCTAACTATAATATACTTCCACCAGTCTACTGCTGGCTGCTACACAATACCCTTTATTATTTTAACCCACTTTGTAATATCGTTAGGGGACTGTATTCTCTTTCTATAGCCAAACTACAACGTGTATTGACCATTATCCCAAATACATTACTAACAGTACTTTACTTTAGATATAAATTCCAGAACATTCCAGAAATTATTTAACGTCCAGATATTTATCCGCGGTCTGTCAGCACATACTAGTCCGCACAATTAAAAGCCTGCGCTTGACTGGGGCCCTTTTGTCTTTCATGTTTCAGGGACCGAGATAACGCTGGTGCCTGTTTCAATGTCCTCTTAATTCAAAAGGCATATCTTTTCTACTTTTATCTTTTGCTTTCATGTGTAGTCAACTGTTGGCCCCTACATATTCTAGAAATTGTTCTGCACTTAATTATGACTCTAGATCAAAGGGTAGGTTTAAACTCTGGGATAGTAAGGATACATGATCATTTATGTACTACAAAATGTTTAGTAAAATTCCTGTTAAGGTTGTTTCTATTCAGACTTGTGACATAAATGTACGATATTTATACAATTTTCAATTAGCATAAAGATAAAGATCAAAATATTTTTATTCAGGTAAAACCATTTATAGGCACTTATAAATAGTCAACACTTTAGTTGCCTCGTTCCAAGGTGTAGATTTCCTATGGAGAAGAACGGGCAAGAAACTCCATGGTTACTCTTTTTAAATCATATTGGTACATTGTTCTCGAAATGATGGTAATGTGAGGACAATGCAGGAGAAAAGAGTCTAAACTTCTTAAAAAGTCTACACCAAACAAGCTTGATTTTAATATTTACCAGAGTTTTTGATTCAATTGTTACATAGGTTTTATCATTAGAACAATAAATGGGATATTTACCGTAGTTTTTAGTTATTTATAAACAACATTATCAGCACTCTGTCCATCACCATAATAAGAAAGCGCTTGCAACAGCGCATTCTTAATAGTGACTGTGTTAGTTTTAGAATGTTTATAGCACAAATGTTGTTGAATTTTGCTTTAGAAGCTGAATGATCGTTAAACTTACTAAACATACAACTATTAATATGATATATGTCATAATGTCGTCATTTAGCGAAATAAATCCACGCTGAATATAGCCTCCCCAAAGATCGCCACAACAACCGATTTCGGTTTATATTGCGTGCTCATTCCATGATCGCCATGCTTGGCAGGTGGGTTGGCGATCGTTGTTGAGTTGTAATTAATGTACTCGAAAGACGCTGCTGCCTATCCTCCGACTAATCCCATAGTTACCTTTTACGACACCCACAGGATGAAATGGGGTGGTGCTATTCTTAGCCGGCACCACACAGCTTTTTTAGTTCAGTTAACTGAATCCATCGAAAGTCGGAAAGATCTCTTGTGAGTCGGTAATCATTTTTGAATAGAGTTTAATTTTTATTTCTCTATCACTATAATTCAGTACTTCAAACTTAACACGGTGTCGATTTCGGTACTTTATAAGTGCAAATTTGAGAATTGAAGAATTCCATCATCATTATACCAGTCAAAGGACATCTGGACAAAGGCTTCTCCCATAGATTTCCACAACCGTGTCGTCATTTTGGGGGATTTTCCAGTACTCGCCATGCTTCACAAGTGGGTTGGTGAGCGCAATATGCCTATTGTTCTACAGAAAGCAAGTGCTATCCATCCCACTGGTTTAAAATCCCTGTCTTACTTATACGACATCCACGGGAGGAGATGGAGTGATGTTATATTTTTAATCTGGAGACCACAAGGCATTCTAAATATTCTCGTTGTATTTGATTGACTTTAGTCAATGCCGAAAATCAATTAAAACGAACGAGAATTATGTTCTAATATATTAATTACCACAATCGCGCACAATGATTGCTGCTTGAATCTCGACAAGATGCAAGTCGATCTTGAATACAACTGTATAAAATAGAAAGAGACATAAAATGAGAGAAAAAGGTCGCCTGAAGGGGGCATAACGCTTATTCCTTACGTGACGATTACTGCCAGTTTACTATGATGTAAGCCACGTAAAAGAACTTCGTTCCAAAAGCAGCTTTATATCGCGCATTGCACAGAGTGGAATTTCCATTCATATTAGCCTTTTGTTATGTTTGTAGTCGGTGAAGGGTTCTTGTCCATACACAGAGCCAGGCTATTGACGAGGACTAATTGCCGACCATTTCATTCAAAGCCTGCTGAGCGTTGGATCCTCGAAACCTCTTCGCTTTATTGGTCCCTTTCTAAGTATTGGTTATGCTTTTATGACTGCACTAATTGAAAATGTGAAGTAATGGCACGGTATTTGACTTAACAGTTTTATAAGTTAGAAGCTAGCTTTTTTTGTTGCGTCGAATGAATATCAAATGTTTCCAGCAAATATGGTTTAATCTATGATCTGCAGGTAGTTGTTCCGGGTCTGGGTGTATTGTGTGTGGAATTTATGTCTGTAAACGCACCCACGACACTAGAGAAATCCTAGTGTGGGGCAACGTTTTTTAAAAAAAGAAAAGAACAGAAAGAAATATATACGGTACATAAAACAAAAAAAATATTGTTTCTGTCTGTCTATCTGTTTGTTCCGGGTAATCTCCGAGATAGCTGAACCGATTTTGACGGAACTTTCACTGGCAGATAGCTGATATTATAAGGAATAACTTAGGCTACGTTTATTTTTAAAAATCATTCGGTTCCGCGCAAAAAAAAAAAAAAAACAAATTATATAAGGTCTTATTTTAATAATCCACGATATTTTGCATGGTGCCTCAGTAAATGCTTAAGATGATGTACCGAACACAAAAAAATCTCACGGTAAAAATCCATTTCTTTCTTTTATGTGATGTCGCTACCGTGCGCCGTCTGTTTTGTTTAACGTTATAGACTATCTATATCAGTCAACCAGCCCCGCCCGCCATTATCTTACTAGATGCATGTGAATATTATCACAACTAAGAAAACTAGGATGTAATGAAATAAATGATTTAATAAAATAAAATTTTAAACAGCAAATTTACAAGTATTTTTTATACCTACATTATCTTCATCGTTCACTATAGCGCTATGCAAAATATCGTGGACTATTAAATTAAGACCTTGTATATTCTATGTCAAGTGTCTATGTCAGAGTACTCAAAATTTCTTTTAAATTAAACGCAGGTGAAACCGCGGGTTCCAGCTAGTTTTTGGTAAAATTATTGATGTCTATCTTCTGCCTAGAAGCATTGGTTTCTCATGCTTACTAAAATGTCATGCCGGCGGCGACGTTGTGTATCGGGTTCCCTAAAATAAGGTTGATTTCAGTAATGCTGATGCGTGCGTCATGCTCGTGAACGGGTGTCTTCTGTCGCGACTGGTCTACCGTTTATTGCCATAGCAAATAAATTATTATTATATTATTGTAGTATGAAGTTCTTTACACATTAACCGACATTTTTCTCATGATATGTTTTAACACCGTTTGTTTCACCATATCAGCCAAAGGATGTCCACTGCTAAAAAAACCCTGCCTCATAGATTTCCACTAAGTCCGGTCATATGTCATCACACGCATCCATCGGGTCCCAGTGACCTTCACCAGGTCATCCGTCCATCTGTTTGGAGGTCATCGCACGCAGCGATTTCCGGTGTGCGGTCTTCACTCGAGAACCTTTTTGTCCCAAGGGCCATCAGTTCTCCGAGAAATTTTGTATCAACTAACATTTGTAATCTCAACCATTTAAAAAGCGTAGCCATGGAGTTTCCTGCAGGCTCTTTTTCATAGGCTCAACTAATAGGAAGCATATAACATAGATTCTGACGTTCAAAAGCACCATTGAATTGATTCATTTGAAAAAAATATTAGTTTTGCTTTGGTATTTGAGAGGCCATTAACAATTATAAAAGGAATTCCGATGAACATTGAAATTCGTTTTTTTTATTTAGCAGATTGGATGCTCTAGTAAATAGTACTTTTGTTATTTTTTATGTTTAAGGTAAAGAAAAAAGAATTACCATTTTTGTATCTTACGAATTCAGATACAAATCGGGGTCAATCCGGATGCCTATAAACAACAAAGGGGTTTGTTATCTTTTGTAGTTTTCTCAGTAAAAAAAGCCCAAATAATAATTTACTGACAATTCTAGATAAACCAAAGCACTTATTTACATAGATTGCCAAAGTTTATGAAGTTCCTCATATCGTGTAAACGTTGACATACACAAGATTTAATGAGGTATAAGAAAGGCCTTTGTTCAGCAGTGGATTTATAAATGGCTGATATGATGATGATGATGATGAATCCGTGGATAAGAGAATCGCGATAACCTAAGACAACATATATTATAATCATATCAGACATAGGACGTCCACTGCTAAACAAAACTCCCCCTCTTCCCCCCATAGATGACCAGTTACATACCATGTGTCTTCATTTTGAGGCGTAATTGCTAGTATTCACTACCCTTAAGAGGTGTATTGGTGAGTGTAGAATGGCTGTTCCACAGAAGGGACGCTGCTGATCCCTCTATCTTAGAGTCCCGTTACGACATCCACGGCAGTGACCACACGCAAACAAGAACAGATATTAGAAACAGTACATAATATTAACTATACAAATAAATAAAATTTAAGTGTCTGTTTGTAATGTCAAAATAACAGCTTTTTACTTATTGCATATGAAAGTATGTACGATACCTACAACAAATAAACTATGTTTTTTTTTCTGTCTGTTTGTCGGTCTGTCTGTCTGTTTGTTCCTGCTAATCTCCGAAACGGCTGGAACGATTTCTACGGAACTTTCACTGGCAGATAGCTGATGTTATAAAGAATAACTTAGGCTACTTTTATTTTAGAAAAATAATTAGGATTCCACGCAAAATCATTATAACCCATGAAATCCAATATATATACTTCTATATCAAGTGTTTAAATTATTTATAATAATCCAGTTTCTTTTAAATTAAACGGCGGGTGAAACCGCGGGTCCCATCTAGATAAATATATAGCACTAACGAGCTAGTCGTTACACAGTGATGTACCAGCCAGATATCATGCGACGCCCGAAGGAAGAGCACATTTTTGTGGTAAACGTACAGAATGCGCCCTATGGCTACACGAATGAAAATGTTATGAATTTCGTGCAATTCCAGGGGCACCTTAGACATTTTTGATCACCTCAAAAATGTGTCGCTTTTTATAGGTAAAATGTTTTTAAGCTCAGGTATCTGTACTAAGCCGTTAAATTAACAGGTTAAATTTTGTTATTTATACGTCATCACAATTTTACTCACACATTACTAGACGTAAAATATCGTCTGATACATAAAGATAAGCTGTACCTGCGGCTCTGCTCACGGGGACTATTCAATTGTTTTCTTATATTAAGCTTTTATTCTGTTATCTATCCACTCATACATATTATAAAACACAACGTCTCTCTTTCTGTCTTCAGCTACTATCATGGTGTTCCTGAGTTTAAAGTCTGCGCTCAGACTATGATCCAGTGCTCATTTTGCACGTCTCACGCAGGTTTTTGAGCCAAGATGTTCGACACCTCCTGGTGAATGTGAACGGATTCTCTGGATCTTTCCTTGCATGATCAGTTGTAATAACTTGCTTAACTGCTTGTTGTTACAGATCACTTGTCTAAGGTACTCGAGCTTCCAACGCATTACAGTCTTCTCTACTTTCACCCTTTTTTGCATTATCTGAATATATTTAAACTTTAAATATTATCAACTGTTACACCACTATTGTGTTCTATAAGGCGCTAGAAAAAATATTTTTTATAGCAAGTGACTAGAGAATATGCGACTTATAATTTTCCGCCGTAGGTCATCACCAGGTGTTTTTGGGTTTGGCCTTGTGGTTAATTTATAGTCATTACAAAGGAAACCCTAATGGGAAATAAAAACGCTTAAACTGAAAAGGTAAATCCATTTAAATCATGGATATTCTGGACCTTTTCGCCAGTACCGGTGCCCTTTATAATGGTTACTTCAATAGCGTAATCGCTTAAACTGTTAGCTTGTTTACGAGTACCATTACACAACTTTGGAGGGTTTATATTTCGTAATAACATAATTGCCGCGCAACTTTTTTTTTGTCAGTGTGTGTACAGGTAAGCCTGATGTATTAAGATAATTCAAAAACTCCGTTGGATAAGGGATTTATTTGGCTTTATCTATAAGTATTATCGCCATCCGATAAACAATTGCGGAAAGTGGCGCCGTTTGTTATTTAGTAGCGATAGTAAGGTGTGTAGAAACCCATGATTGTTCTGGATAGTTGTTCATAAACAAGACACGTCGCGCCATCTGTTATCTAGTAGCTGTACTATGGTTTCCATTAACATCCAGAATGTTCGGGATGGTTCTATGTTGCACCATCTGGTATCACGTGTGTAATAAATATATATAGGATTTCATTGATTTGAATTTTTTTGAGTGGAACTCTAAATAATATGATTTTCTAAAAAAAATAGCTTAAGTTGTTCTTTATAATAACAGCTATCTGCCAGTGAAAGTCCCGTCAAAACCTGTCCAGCCTGTTTGGCTGTTTGTCGCTGGACAACAGCACGACGGCTGATGGCTGCACGTGACCACGTACGCGCCACCGTCTTCCCGGAGGTCGCTCGTTGTGAGCACGCAGACTCCCCAATCTGCGCGCCCATATCACTAGTCCTATCGAAAGACCTGCGTAATGCTGAGATCGGGGCGTTTTTTAACGTCGCACAGAAACCAGTGTCGTATATTTGTTTTACTTCTTTTAATTGCGTCACAATCTTTATCTCGACATGAACTAAAATTGTTACTGATAATCCAATTAATTAGATGTAAATTTGGTGACAGTAGAGAACCAAACCCTCTAGTTAGATACTGTAACCAAATTTATGTTAAAACCTGGCCTGTTAAAGAATTTCCAGACTAAAAAAAGAATAATGTGAATCGGAATAGTGGTTTTCGAGTTATAGCGCTTGTGTGTATTCTTTAGCTGGGGTCCAAAGGAAAGCTAAGAAATATAGCATCACATATCACTCTCGCATCGTGTATCTTGAAGTTAAACTTATAGTCGCATATCTCTTAGTGTCAGCTGTGTATACCTGTTGCTAGAATAAGTCTTGTGTATAAAAAAGCAAAACGGCTACTGTTTCACCGAAAGGACGCTGCTGCCCATCCCTCTGGTTTGGTCCCTTGGTTTACTCTTGGTTTTCGAGTTATAGCGCTTGTGTGCTAGTAAACCAAGGGACCAAACCAGAGGGATGGGCAGCAGCGTCCTTTCGGTGAAACAGTAGCCGTTTTGCGCTCACAAACGATCACAAAAATATACACTAATAATAATACGTTATTAGTGTATATTTTTGCTTTTTTATACACAAGACTTATTCTAGCAACAGGTATACACAGCTGACACTAAGAGATATGCGACTATAAGTTTAACTTCAAGATACACGATGCGAGAGTGATATGTGATGCTATATTTCTTAGCTTTCCTTTGGACCCCAGCTAAAGAATAGCTTGCCGTTAAGGACTGTAAAAAAGATTTTTCTTTTGTGTTCGTTGTTACATGTCTCTGGTTTTTAAATATGGTTTTATTTTAAAGCTATTTACGTCACAGTTACAAAATCGTACCCTTATTTATATGTATGTTATATTTTTGAAGCTGCATCACGCCCTGAACTGGCTGAACGTATTCTAATGAGATTTGGCATGGAGGTAGATGAATAGAATGATACATTTTAATCCAATTATATTTAAAAAATCAATTATCACAATATTTAATTTACCTTTAGATAATAATAATTATTATAATTTCCGTGTGGTGCCGGCTAAGAATACCACCACCCCGTCTCATTCCGAGGGTGCCGTACAAGGCGACTATGGGATTAGCCAGAGGATGGGCAGCAGCGTCCTTCGAGTACATTTATAACACAACTGCGATCGCCAACCCGTCTGCCAATCGTGGCGATTATGGAAAAACCTCCCAATGAGCACACAACACAAACCCATTCAGGTCTTTGTGTTAATCTTTCGGGGAGGCCTCTGTCCAGCAGTGGACTATTTTAGGCTGAAATGATGATGATGATTATAATTGCGTCACTATCATAATGTTATGCCTAAATTATTTATTTTTGAATATTCAATAGCGCATGCCGTGGTGGAAATGTAAGCCAGTTAGAAAGGTCGGTGACAGGTCTGACCGCCAAGTGTGCGCCGGATGTACTTACGAGTAATTACGAATAGGATGTTTTCGTACACCCAAATTAGGTATGGTTAAAAAATCACCTGCAATATCTTATATTCAAGTCATATTTGTTTGAATACGAAGAAAAAATAAGATCACCTAGTACCATCAGAATCAAGCCATGAAAAAGCTTGGTTGAAATAATTTTATATTTATGAAAGCGGCCGCGGCGGCAGCCTTTTCGTGTAAAATATACATAACTTATGTTTATAAGACTTTACGGTACGGTATACTTTGTGAATTTTCTGAATTTCTGAAATATCTAGTTGCATATTACTTATGATTTTTGTACTCCTCATTCTACTCAGACCATAAAAAAGCCATAGGTCTGATATGGCATATCCGACTCGAAGGACCAAGAATTTTCTGAATCGTATTGTTTTCTTGGGTTGTTTATTTATTTCATCATCATTATCATTTCAGCTGAAAATCGTCCACTGCTGGACAGAGGCCTCTCCCAAAGATTACCACAATGAACTGTATGGATTTGTGTCGTGTGCTCATAGGGGGGTATTGCCATAATCGCCACGCTTTGCAGACGGGTTGGCGATCGCAGTAAAGTTATATTTATACTCAAAAGATGCTGCTGCCCATCCACTGACTAATCTCATAATCACCTTTTACGACACCCACGAGATGAGATGGGGTGGTGGTATTCTAAGCTAGCACCACACGGCATTTATTTTTATTTAGTTGTTCATTGAGTAGGCATAGAGAAGAAGTTAAATAATCACTTGATATTATTAATTATTTGAGTGACGAGATATCTGGTGATGACTTCACGCTTAAAGTGGGGATCGAGTGCTGTAGCATAACTTGGCTAATGATTACTGACAGCGAGGAAAACAAGAGAGTTAATGGGTGTGACAGACAGATATCATGATTCAATTTGATATAAAATACTAAACACACGTCATAGTTGTATCAAGTTTGAAACCAAATATTAATAATATCAAACATTTTAAGGACCTATTGATTGCTTTGAACAGCTATAACCAGCTCAATTAGCTATTGTGTGTAATTCTGAATGATGTAGGGGTGAACAAAATCATTTAATCATGTCATGGGGAGGCCGGTCACGTCGATATGAGCGTCATTATTACGTCCTATCGAATCGTGCATCAATATAATGATTCCTGTATCAGTGGTATGTTACACGCAGTTTGATATTAGTTGTAAAATTGGTAAGAGTTATGAACAAAATAGTTCTAGACAAAGATATTATATATTAAAAGAAGTAGATATGTTACATGTGCGCCAAAAGTAGGAACCAAAACTCCCCCAATTGTAGCACCTCGCTATCAGTTCGCCCAAAACAGGACAACGAGCACACACTGTAACAATCTGTATTGTTTTATTAGTTAAGTTATAACAATGCCGTCGTGCGTATAGAAAATGCACAAACTATCAAATAAAAATAAACAAAGAACAAGGGATCAACCACACGTGAGTAATAAACTATATAAAATATTTTAATAAAGATACTGTTCAAATTATCTATGGAATAATATTCTCGAACAAAACACAGGCCAAGCAAAGAAAAGAGACAACACATATATTCTATCACAGGTGCGACAAAGACATCGAGTACACTGGTTGTCATTTTAGACAGCTATACAGCGAGACTGAATTTTGCGCGCTAATTAATATGGACGTAACATATCTATGGTATAATATCATTGGTTCTAGACAAACAAAAACAATTTTTAGATGATTCCTAGGGATATTGGGTTACGAACTGCATTTAATTTATGAATTGTATTTTATTAATTATTAGAAACTTTAAAATACCTTTATTTTATTATTATTATTCCTTTTTTTATCTAGACGCGTTCGCGGTCTGCTATATGTACATGCATATATGCACACGCTATAGCTGCGTCTCGTAACGGTGTCGCGAGTCCAGAGATTTTATCTCATCTAAAAATATGCGTACCGCGGTAAAAGATGTCAGATTTTATAAACATTTAATCACGTTCTATTACTTCTACTGTTGTTTTACTTTGACAATTTTAAGTGCCCTGTTGAGCCTTCAAGTACTTATAATAGCTGAGCTGTTATAATTCCTTCTTTTTTACTTTTTGTCCCAGCCTTTGCCTAAGCATATTGTTATTGGTCAAGTAAGTAATAAGTAAGGTGTAAAATTTGGCTATATTTAAGGATACCAGAGAGCGATTTTACACAAATAAGGTGAATAAAACCTTAACACTGCACAATCGTCAACGCACCCAAAGTTATAAACATCAAAGATACCGAGCACACGGGTAACACATTTTACAGCCAACCTCGCAAATCGCACGCATTTACACACCATGCAAATGTGAGTTTATGTCGACGTCACATTGTCGAATATATGGCCATGAAAGTAAACGGAAGATGGTACTTCTTTATAGATGAGTTTTTAATGTAAGATTTATAAAACAAATAAAATGCGGATTGTTCATAGTATCTCATGTATACGGCTAGACAAATAAATAAAATTGAAGTGTCTGTTTGTATTGTCAAAATAACAGCTTTTTACTCAATGCATATGAAAATATATATGGTACCTACAACAATAAAACAATTTTTAAATTTTTTGTCTGTATTTCTGTCTCATTGTTCCGGGTAACCTCCGAAACGGCTGGACCGATTTTGACGGGACTTTAACTGGCAGATAGCTGATGTTATAAGGGATATCTTAAGCTACGTTTATTTTAGAAAAATAATTGGGGCTCCGCACGCAAAAAAAACTTTGAAATCCAATATATATATTCTATATCAAGTGTCTATGTCGAAGTACTCTACATTTCTTTTAAATTAAACACGGGTGAAATGGTGTGTGCCGGCTCAGAATGCCACCACCCCATCTCCTCCCATGGGTGTCGTAAAAGTCGACTAAGGGATTAGCCGGAGGATGGGCAGCAGCGTCCTTCGAGTACATTAACAACTCAACTGCGATCGCCAACCCGCCTGCCAAGCGTGGCGATTATGGCAAAACCCCCCAATGAGCCCACAACACATCCATATCGGTCGTTGTGGTGATCTTTGGGGGAGGCCTGTGTCCAGCAGTGGACTTCATTCAGCCGAAATGATGATGATGATGAAACCGCGGGTCCCAGCTAGTAGATCATATAAACCTCTAGCTTGGGGATGGCGATGGAACGAGCTTCAAAAGGCTCGTCCGGTTCGGGCAAGGTTAAATTACACATTCTATGTTTATTTATCAAAAGTAATGAGGGTTGCATATTAAAAGTATTCCTGTGAACTTCTTAAAAGGAGTTCACATAACTATGCATTGGATAAGATTTAAACTAAAGCACCAGATAAGATAAGATAAGATAAGACAATAACTTTATTTGTTCAAACAGCAGCAGGTAGCAGGTTCATGACCTGGCATGTACAAGAGTGACTTTTCAATGTAATATGTACATATTTAGTTTAATTAAGACGCCATTGACTACAGGTGAAAGAACTCATCTTGAGAAAACCATCAAACTGTTATATTGTGGATCATAGGGTACAGAGGATGTTTATTTTGTAACAAGATCAGCTATGTCTCGTCATTGGGTATACAATGTTTTAAAATAATAAAATATATTAAAAGCTTTTAATGTCAAAAAATAGAAAAACTATTATACCATAATCAAATCGGAGATTAGAAAGGAAAAAAAGAAAGCAGAATATTAAAGTGATGATAAGATGGCAATTACAAATAAATTATAATTTATAATAATTATTACAAGCGTAGGTCACGATGTAGTGTTTTTTGTTATTTACAACTATCTGGGACCCGCGGTTTCACCCGCCGTTTAATTTTATATATATAGAAATGAAATTCATTGGAATGATGGTGGCGCCATCTGTCAAAGATTGGTCGTACCAACTCTGAAACCTTTGTGGGCTCATGCACAACACTTTGCTGAAGATCATGACATGATCAAATGCATAGTTTACGATGGTATAAAGGACATACACACAAACATTCATTTTTATACATATAGATATGTTAATTAAACTATGACTGATTTTTTAATAAATCTCTTCCTGAATAGTAACACTTATCCACCATTTGTGCAGTTTCCTTTTTCAAAATATTTATTTCTTCATTGTTTTTAAATGCTGGTGGAATATTATTTTACGACGGCACGGTTGGTGCAGTGGCTGATACAGTCGGCTGCTGCGCACCGGGACGTGGGTTCGATTCCCGCACGGAACAAATATTTGTACGATCTGCAGTTAGTTGTTCCGGGTCTGGGTGTATTGTGTGTGGAATTTGTGTTTGTAAACGCACCCACGACACAGGAGAAATCCTAGTGTGGGGTAATGTTTAAAAAAAAAAAGATTATTTTATATGCGTGGACTCAAATAAAATACACTATCGTGCTTAAATGTGTTTTACTGGCAATTGATAAGTTGTCATTATTACGGGCTCTAGTCCGCAATTCAAATTTTAAGTAAAGTAAATTCTAGGTGTATTTTTAAAAATATTGCTGTCTAATAAATATAGAGGAAAGTTAATAAGATTTCAATATTTTCTGAAGTTTACGCGAATAGCTTACGGAAATATATTTTATTAAACTTTTATATTATGGTGCTTACAAGAATCAAGTCTGTTGCAAATTGCAAATACTCCTGACACAACGTTTTTGCGTAATAAATGCTCGTTCTTTTTCTGTTATGTTCCCCCAAAAGATTACTACATATCGTGACCTAAATCAAATAATTTGAAATCGCCAGCATGCAGTGAGTAAACGTGGTTTTCAATGCTCGTTCCTTCTCTTTATGAGAAGAGCCCTTTGCCTGTTGTGGGACAGATACAAGCTAATATTATTGTTATAACAAATACATTAATTACTAGCCTTACAATCGCAAAGAAGCTATTTCATTGCACTAATTCAATGTTGATAAAAAACACTGATAATCGATCCAAGTGTTCATTTGTATTATTATTATTATTATTTTCCTTTATTTTAAATATATACATATAAATTACATTTTTAAATACATATAAAAAAAAACAATATATATTTAAAAATATAAAAAATAGTAGCCCACCGGCATCGGGAACAAGGTCCAAGCTACCGGTGGTTAGGGCTCCAGAGAGAGGAACCTCCTAACAATACGAGCCGTGTCCAGGAGTACCGCTTTCTGTATCAAGCCCTTGACCCAGCTGCCTAACGAGAGCCTCTTAAGGTGTTGGTCGAGGCTCTTGGCCATAAGGCCATTGGCCGTGACAACTATCGGCACAATGATTGCAGAGTCTACCTCCCACATGTCGACAACCTCGTGCGCCAAGTCAAGATACTTAATTTGCTTATCTTTCTCGGCCTTCACGAGATTCTCGTCATGCGGGATAGTTATATCAACAATCATAGTGCGGCGCTCTACTCGATCTATCACCACTATGTCAGGCTTATTGGCTACAATAGTCCTGTCAGTAATGATAGATCGATCCCAGTACATTGTGACATGGTCATTCTCGAGAACTGGGTCGGGCACATACCTGTAGTATGGCACTTCTGAACTCACAAGGTTGTATTGCAGTGCAAGTTGCTGGTGGATAATCCTGGCTACTTGGTTATGCCTGTGCAAGTACTCGCCGTTAGCAAGACGAGAACAACCGGAAATAATGTGACGTATAGACTCGCCTGGACGGTGGCATGCCCGACAGATGTCAACCGTGCCGTCCTTCACAATATATTTTCGGTAATTATTCGTCATGATAACTTCATCCATAATTGCACAGATAAAACCTTCGGTTTCCCCAAACAGGTCACCGAAACGTAGCCAAGACACGGACGCTACTAAGTTTACATCAGGCCCATGAAGGGCCCGGTAAAAGCGTCCGTGAAGCTCCTTGTTCTGCCATACCTCCATACGGTCATTAGTGTCAAGCACTACGGGTTTATGCCAGTTCTCTTTAGCCAAGGAGAGCGGGGTGAGTCCCTTGTCCATCGCAACCACATCTCGGTGCATCCCCACTTCGGCATGGAGAAAGTACTCCCTGAGGCTGCACACCTCACGATTGTGGAGGGTCTTAGCATTTAAAAAGCCTCGACCCCCACACTTTCGTGGGATGTATAGCCTCATTACCGACGATCGTGGGTGATGCATCCGATTTGTGGTCAACAACGAACGGACTCTTCTATCCAGAGCGTCTAATTCCGTCTGAGTCCACTTGAGTATGCCGAAAGAATAGACTAAGACTGGCATGACCCAACCGTTAAAGGCGCGTACCTTGTTACCGCCTGACAAAAGACTTTTCAGTACTTTTTTCAGGCGGCCAAAGAATCGCCCCTGTAACGATTGTTTCATGTCAGCTGCGTTGACACCTAACGCCTCCGACATACCCAAGTACTTGTAGGTTTCAGATGAGGAAAGGGATCTGATTTGTATGAAATCCGAAAGTTGTAATCCCTCGGATTCCATAATCTTCCCTCGTTTTACATGCATGACTGCACATTTGTCCACACCAAATTCCATCCTAATTGAGTTACTAAAAGTTTCAGTTACCTTCAGTAACTCTATTAGCCGCAAATTGTTGGGGGCAAAGAGTTTCAAATCATCCATGTATAAGAGGTGAGATATGATCTGACCACCTCTTCTCATCTGGTAGCCTAGCCCCGAACTCTCCAGCAGTGTGCTCAGAGGGTTCAAGGCTAAACAGAACCACAGGGGACTCAGGCTATCGCCCTGAAATATTCCACGCTCGATCCTGATCGGTTCAACGTTTCCTTGAATCTGTCTACATCCCGGATAGTGAAGTACCGTCCTCCATTGCCCCATACATGTGAACAGGAAGGTGCGTAGGGTTGCATTTATTTTATATAACTCTAGCACCCTCATGAGCCATGTATGTGGCATCGAGTCGTAGGCCTTCTTATAATCTATCCAGCATGTAGACAGATCCTTGCGGTTACGTTTAACCTGTTGGCTAATGGCCATGTCAATAAGGAGCAGCTCCTTAGTACCACGGGACCCATTCCTACATCCATTCTGAGAAGTAGACATGATGCAATTTTTATCAATATGTGTGTTAATTTTGACTCTCAGGATGGATGTAAGAAGTTTATAGACCGTCGGTAAACAAGTGATCGGTCTATAATTTTTGGGATCCGTAGTACTACCTGATTTATGGAGCAGGTGGGTAATTCCTATTGTAAATAACTGTGGTAGCGAGCCCGACTCTAAGCATGACTGGAACTGAGAGGCCAAGCGAGCATGTGAACTACATATCCATTTGAGCCAAAAATTGTGCAGCCCGTCCGGTCCCGGAGATTTCCAGTTAGGCAATGGACGGACTGCACTGGCTACGTCTTGGGGGCTAATTACTATTGCCCCCATTTCTGATATTGGTTCACAAGCTCGTTCAACCTCTCGTATCCAATCACCTTCGGTATGGCTGACGGGCACCGACCATATGCTGCGCCAGAATGCATTCATGGCATCATCATCTGGTCGGTGGACTTCATCCATACCTTGGTCAGGTTGCTCCCAAGTTCTATATACCCACCTTTGGTCACTCTGGAATATGCGATTCAGGGTATACCGCTCCATTCGCCGTCTGTATCTACGAATACGGTTCGCCCATGCATAAACTTTCTGCTTCAGGTAGTCGATGCGCTCTGTGACACGAGACATATATTCTAGAGGGCTGACATCAGTCCCCGAAAATGCTCGTCTCACAAAGCGCATCACTCTTGGGCGGGTATTACCCTCCCTGAAGCAGATTAGCTTGCCAATAAGTGCCCTAGCCTCATTAATACGATGTTCAATCCTGTACTGCCAAGCTGGTACGGCAGATTTTGGTTGTGTAGCTCTGTCAATATTTGGAAATTTGACATTGGCTACACGACATGCCGCAACAGCCGAACAGTACAGAATCGAATGCGTATCGCCGAGGTCTTCGCTGCTGTCAAAATAATCTAACAGCAGCGAATCCAGGGCACACACTAGCGCTCTATTCTTTTTATGCATAGGCAAACGTGGTAGACGTGGCCTATGGGTAGATGGAGTGTATCTATACTCTCGAATCGCACAGTCCAAAGCGCTCCTTAAAGTTTCAATGCACTGGTTACCTGCAGTAATAGCCCCATCATCTTCTTCTTCATCAACGAGGTTGGACCGCGGTGGAACCTCAAACGTTGCTTGCGGTTGCACCGTGGTTTGTGATGCAGGAGAGATGACACGGTTAGTCTGCACCTCAGAGCGTAGCCGATCAAGTGCAGCATCATCTAACCTATGATTACGTTGTATGACCCGCACTTGATCCGATAGTCGTTGTGCCGATACGTTGACAGCCGGTTCAAGTACCTGAAACAGAGAGAGCATCCGACCACGGTACGCAGTCAGGTTAGTTCCCCCCTCTGTCGCTCCAAAGTATGCGCGCATGACATTTTCATTAATGGCTGTGGTCCATCGCATGCGCTGCACACTTCCACCGGGAGCGGGGACCCTGTCAGAGGCAGGTGGGCCTCGAGGTCCCAAACTGGCCGGTGGTCGGCCTCTTCCACGTCGACAAGCTGGTGGTGGTGACGTCGGTGGAGAATAATACTCGTCGCTCGAGCTCGACGCAACTGCAACTGCCGGTGTCGCTGTACATACGACGGGGCTGGATTCCGGCGGCTGCGAGGCGGAGCTGAGCGACGAGGCCGAAGATGTAGGGCGTGCGTTTTGCATTCTGGCACGATTTCGAGTAATCATGATTTGTTTTATGTTAATTTCATGTTCATTTATACTCGGTCGGTCATGTCATCATCTGTCAGATACATCGTTCTTATTTATAATTTTCCGTATTTGTGGTCTAATCTTCTTGTAGGTAATATATATATTTCTTCATATAATTTATCCATTGTAGTTTTGTTGTTTATATTTGGTGCTTATAGTTGATATTATTATATGTTATTTAAATTATTTAAAAATCCAGATTTTCTGACGTACTTCAGATGTGTTGCCAGTTATTATTATTATTATTTTTTTTATTTTTTTTTTATTTTTTTTATAAAAACGTTGCCCCCACTAGGATTTCTCCTGTGTCGTGGGTGCGTTTACAGACATACATTTCACACACAATACACCCAGACCCGGAACAACTACCTGCAGATCATACAAATATTTGTTCCGTGCGGGAATCGAACCCGCAACCCGGAGCGCAGCAGTCGACTGTATCAACCACTGCACCAACCGTGTCGTCAACATTTTTGAAACATTTTACTGTATAAGATTCGACCGTGTTTCCAATTTGAATTATGTTCATTTATTAATTAAGTTTGTATACAGTATTTAATTATTGCTTACCCAAATCCCTTACACACCTTTAACAATAACCTGAATAAGTCACTGCACAAATACGTAACAAAATACAACCGACAACGACGTAACAAAAACGCAATCCCACCATAGCAATGTGTACCGATCCACTTCGAACAAAATGAAAAAGTAAGTTCGTTGCATTTCCAGATGTTAAGTTATTCTTTCAAGTCACTCGTTTAAAATTACGTCTGGAAAAACTTAAGTTAGTTCTTTAGATTCTGCATACATAATTTCAATTTCAATTACGTTTCAATTTTCTTTAAAAGCCAAAAAAATATAGAAATACCAGTTTAACACTTCAGTCGTCTTCTGCGGCTAGGTCAGGCTGAATTTTTGGGGGATCCTTTACAATCCCCCTGGGAGGGTGACCGCTTTATAGTCACCCTCTCCGAGATGTGCCAATAGGCGTGGCACCAGCGGGCGGCTCTAGTGTGATCATACGAGGACCTGGAGCCTCCCTTTGGTGCCGAAGATGACCGCCCCAGTGGTTTTAGCCGGTAGGAGTCCGGCATACCCCTTCGTCCTTCCCCGGGGCGAAGGAATTTCATGAAGAATTTCCACTGGGCAACAATAAGAAAATAAAAAAAGTTCAGTCTGAATTACAATATATTACATTGCTGGCTCAGAATACCGCCACCCCATCTCCTCCCATGGGTGTCGCAAAAGTCGACTAAGGAATTAGCTGGAGGATGGGCAGCAGCGTCCTTCGAGTACATTAACAACTCAACTGCGATCGCCAACCCGTCTGCCAAGCGTGGCGATTATGGCAAAACCCCCCCAATGAGCCCACAACACACCCATATCGGTCGTTGTGGTGTTCTTTGGGTGAGGTCTTTGTCCAGCAGTGGCCTTTTTCGGCCGAAATGATGATGATGAAATTGCTAGGAATAATAAATACAGATGAGGTGAGTCTTTATTCTCTCTTTTCAGGGGAGTCTGACGTCTGAGGAAAGGTACGTGAATTAATACTGACGCAGCATAACTTTGTATTCAACGTTGTAAATAAATTCTCCTTTGAACAGCTGAAACAGTTCATGTTATTGATAAAGTTACTGGCAAATAGTAATGGCTCAGGTTTTCGCGATTATTAGTCGTCTATCATAATAAGTCGACGTTTGACGGCACGGTTGGTGCAGTGGCTGATACAGTCGGCTGCTGCGCTCCGGGTCGTAGGTTCGATTCCCGCACGGAACAAATATTTGTACGATCTGCAGGTAGTTGTTCCAGGTCTGGATGTATTTTATGTGGAATTCATGTCTGTAAAACGCACCCACGACATAGGAGAAATCTAAGTGTGGGGCAATGTTTTATGAAAAAAGGAATAAAAAATTCGGCCATGAATGCATTTATGCACGAATGTATTTGAAAAACATAAATCTATAATACACACGATGTAATCCGTTTAGTGTCTATGAATAGCACCAACCCATTACATCCCGTGGGTGTCGTAAAAGGTGACTAAGGGATTAGCTGCAGGATGGGCAGCAGCGTCCTTCGAGTACATTAACAACTCAACTGCGATCGCCAACCTCCCTGCCAAGCGTGTGGTGATTATGGCAAAGCCCACCAATGAGCAAACAACACACCGATATCGGTCGTTGTAGTGATCGCAAGGCCTGTGTATAGCAGTGACTTTATTTGGCCACAAAGATGAATCCGTTTGAATGTCATATCGGCCATTTATACGTCCACTGCTAAACAAAGGCCTCCCCCATTGATTTTTACAACTGTCATCATTTTGGGGGGTATTTGCCAATACTCACCACGCTTGTCAGGCGGGTTGGTGAGCTCAGTACGGCTACCGTTTCACAGAAGGGACGCTGCTGCCCATCCCTCTGGTTTAGATTCCCTTAATCGCCTTCTACGACATCCACGGGAGGAGATGGAGTGGTGCTATATTCTTAAACTTACGTACTATACTTTTTAGCTTATATACAGGATTCGATTCGCTAAAAAGATTAGATTAGACATAAACGATGTGTGACAAGCTGATGACCCATTTTGTTATAACCGGCATTATTATATTAATAATTCCCCGTTTCTGCTCGAGTTTTCAGCAAGATTAATATTCGTCAT
Organism: Diloba caeruleocephala; assembly: GCA_947459985.1. Classification (NCBI taxonomy): domain Eukaryota; kingdom Metazoa; phylum Arthropoda; class Insecta; order Lepidoptera; family Noctuidae; genus Diloba; species Diloba caeruleocephala. The sequence goes on along the minus strand of OX381616.1, from coordinate 625,701 downwards.
TTTAATGTCACTTAATTTTCTGATTTCAGTTTTAACTTCTATCTCAATCAAATTTGATTTATAAACGACCCTTTAATTACCAAATCCATCAACAAACAACCTCCTAAGAACTTTAGGTTTTCTGTAGCTAAGTTTATTATGAGAATCTGTTTTTTTTCTCAGCACAATTAATTTAAAGCTTCTTCGCGTATTTGTCAACGCTATCTCCTTGGAATATTTTGCCCTCTCGCTTCCCTCTGAGTTGACAGTTGTAAAATGAGTTTTTAGATATAAATACATTTTGTCAGCGCGTTGGAAACTTTATGTGTTGTGGTTGTTAATGCTGTGCGTATAATGTGTGTAGCAAATGCGTTTCGTTATACGTGTAAATATAATGTAATACATGTGTTGTTTTAAACGCTTAGAAAATATTAATGATAATTTTACTTAACATACAAAGAATTAGTCACATCATATAAGAATAAACTGTTCGTAAAGTAATTCTGCTCGGCTCACCGTGTGGTGCCGGCTCAGAATACCACCACCCCATCTCCTCCCGTGGGTGTCGTAAAAGTCGACTAAGGGATTAGTCAACTGTCTGCCAAGCGTGGCGTGTATGGCAATACACCCCTAGTTCTATTTCCATTGACGTCAAGAACTATGGTGTTCTCGCACATAACCAGTATTATTCTCACACTATGTCCAGCACTGGAAGATAGCTACTGTTCCAAGCAGGGCCCTAAGCGCCAACCCTGGCGGCAAAAAACCGACCACTTCGCAAACCGAGTCAAAGGGGTTTATATTATTTTATTTTGCGAAATCATAATGTGACTAATTTCTAAAGTTAAATTAAAGGTAGCAAATTAGACATTATAAAAATTAAATGCATCGTACCAATTGCTATGAACATATTTAACAATGCAGGAAATATAAATCATAATTTGTGACGGTCTGTTGCTCAGAAAGTATCAAGAGACAGCGCGGGGATATTCGGATGCATCCATTATTCAGTCAGCACAATACTTTCCAGTCGCACGCTTTACATTGACAAGCCTGCTTCGCTACACGTTCGTGGTATTGATACCCAGTGAAACGTGAAATACTAAGTAAAAATATACATAGGATGTATAATGTGCCTACACGATGAAATTGTAAGTTAATTGTTAATGCAATATCATGGTAACAACGTTAAAGTTACTCGTACTATAGATATTCATAGTTGTTTTGGTGCATTTGATGAGATTTAAATTCGGAGCTGCGCGTGTTTATCGTCATCAAAATCAGTATAACGCTAGTCGTCAAAGATAACTAAACGATTTTAAATATCATTATTAGACTCGTCTATACGACAAGAAATAGTTTATACGTTTTTACCCGTATAACTATAAATATCGTTATAGACTAATTATGTTCTTTATTCAAAACTTTATAAATTTACTAGAAGATCTTTCTTCGAGAATTCTATCGTTTATCCTACTTAACTAAATTACAAGAAAGCGGAATTTAAAAACATTGTACTTCGAAAGATGTATAACTTCTAACGCGCGTACATTAGAAGTACACACTAAACTATGATATGAAGTAGTTGGTCCTATGGAGAAGAACCGGCAACAAACTCCATGGATATACTCTTTTGAAATAATATTTGAAAGTATTAAAGTCTTCAATATAATCGCAAAAACTATGTGAAGATAATGCATGCCAATGTATGGGATAAATCCACACGTATTTATGCACAATGATAATCGTTACATTTGATTATCATTTGATGAACATTATATTATACTACACAAATAGATTTACTTAAGGTTCAGGATGACGTTCGGTGAAAACGATTACAATATCTTGGGCTATTATGCGCGACCAAAACCAAGTAGACCACAAAGTTAATTAAATAAACCTCATCATGGATGCGAAGTGTTTTAATTTCTGTAATGGAGCGGGGCGCTCGCTTTAAATTCGTGGACTGTAATTAAAAGTTCTCGTAATAAACCCACATTGTGGTCTTGGCTTACAATGATGCCAGAGATCTCATTTTGAGGTATTAAAAATTAAAATTTTAGGTACAAAATATGAATTGGAACATGACAATGAAACTCTTGACTAAGAACACAACAACATTACAATCCAGTATATCATTTGGGAAACATTTAATAGTGTCAAAAGGAATAGTAGTATGTGGATTTTATGCGTTAAAATTAATTTGTCTGAAGTAGTGCTAAAGTTAGCTTTATTTGTAATGAATGCTATTGCAGTTCTATACGGAAATTACTGAAGAACCTGTGTAATTCTGGTATGCTGACAGAAATTTCTTTTTGAAATAAGCAGTACCTTTGTACTCAAGTGTCATTACATATTGTAACCTAATCAATTCACTCTGTGTGTATATAAATTATAAGTAAAATAAATACCTTACTAATTAAATACCTTAACAAACACATCGTTTTAAATTAAAAGAAATAGCATGATGAAATATATACCACGTATGATACTACATCGCTACAGTCGATTGATGATTATGCCGATCGTCAACTTGTTTACTAAGGATTATGGAAATATCGCTAACCGATCAACGGTTATCGACTGATGTGATAATACTGAGGAATTAAATGACAGTTTCATCTTAATATTTTCTAGTAGGATGGTTTTTGTTCCCCAGAGATTTCACAGTTGTATGCTTGGTGTTATCCCACGTACATACTTTTCATTGAATATGCTCCATTTTGCTTGTTTTTGTTTTGCTATGTCATCATCAGTCAGATTCTTGGTTCGTCATGTCACATGCATTTAAGCATAACCAAAATTCTACAGAAATAATCCTGTTATCAGGTCAGAATTATGCTCTAAGCCACCAAACCAGACTCTAATCACCTGGATAAGTTATTAAAACAAAACCTAACAACATATATCTTTGTTCCCAGAGAGTACAATCGGCATGCGCCACTTGATGGCATTGATCATGTTCCTGGCGACGACGGTGTCATATGCCACGCGCGTCTCCATGAGCGTCACCATCGTCGCCATGACTTCCAACAACACCTACGGCTACCCGGTGAGTAAAATTTAAATTAAGTAGTGTATCTAAATTATGCAAAAGACAAAGTACTCTATTTCCATGGGTACAATGGTTAGAATAAAAGTTAAGTACGTACTTAATAATAATGATAACAAATAAATATTCAATATAAATAACAATAATTAATATTTTATATAATTCCTTATTTGTTGTAGGTAAATAGGTACTACTGATAATAAATGCTAATAACAATAGTGATAATTTATTTGTAATTTTTGCCTATAGTAAATATTTGATTTAAACAATAGTATTACATTTAATAACTACGATACAATATTAAGTAGGTATGTCAGAATAAATATCAAAAAGAAATAAATAAATATTTAAAATGAAACTCAATATTTACTAATATTAGGTATTCCTTTATTAGATTTGCTGTAATTAAGTATGACATTCATATCACATTAATCGAAGTTATAAAAATGACTCTCCTCTCTCCTACCTTTTTGCCGTGCGCAACAGGGCACACATTTGATTCCTATACTATACTGTAACACCAAGTAACTTGTGGAGTGCAATAAATGTATTAAGTATTAAGTTTGTCTGGGCGTATAGCATCTTCCTTTGCGAATAAAAACAACTACATTCGCCAGGATCAAAGCATCTCCTGCTGATCTGGTCAACATTTATATCTATACATCTATACAAATAAATAAAATTGAAGTGTCTGTTTGTAATGTCAAAATAACAGCTTTTTACTAAATGCATAAGAAAGTATATACGGTACCTACAACAAAAAACCTTTTTTTTTGTGTCTGTCTGTCTGTTTGTTCCCGCCAATCTCCGAAACGGCTGGACCGATTTCTACGGGACTTTCACTGGCAGATAGCTGATATTATAAGGAATAACATAGGCTACTTATATTTCAGAAAAATAATTAGGGTTCCGCGCAATAAAATTAAATCCTATGATATCCAATATATCTACCTACTCTATGTCAAGTATCTATGCTGAAGTACTCTAAATTATTTACAAATAATCCACCTTCTTTTAAATTAAACGGCGGGTGAAACCGCGAGTCCCAGCTAGTTAAGAATAAAAGCCCCCACTGTAAAGAATTCTGATTTATTGATTATCTTATTTGTTTTTGATTATGTTTATTTGTATTCTGTTGAATGAATATGAATTTAGACCGTCCTGTATGGAAGAGAAGTGTTCAACCTCTAGGCTATTACTACAAGTATAGTAGAAACACACAGGTAGTTATCCCACATTATCGTCCCTAAATATCAAAATGTTACAAATGACCAACATCTTCAGCTCTCTTTATCCCAAGATAATAAAACCTAAAAGCCGTCCTCATAGCACCTAATTCTACACCTAATCCCACCTTTTTTTTTTTTTTTTTTTTTTTTTTTTTTTTTTTTTTTTATTGGTGCCCAGTGGAAATTCATCATGAACTTCCTTCGCCCCGGGGAAGGACGAAGGGGTATGCCGGACTCCTACCGGCTAAAACCACTGGAGCGGTCATCTTCGGCACCTAAGGGAGGCTCCAGGTCCTCGTATGATCACACTAGAGCCACCCACTGGTGCCACGCCTATTGGCACATCTCGGAGAGGGTGACTGTAAAGCGGTCACCCCCCCAGGGGGATTGTAAAGGATCCCCCAGTGCGTCCCACGGCAGCGCGTGACCACATGCGTGCTACCGTCTTCTCTTGGGTCGCTTGGTGTGGGCACGCAGATTCCCCAATCTACGCACCCGCGAACCCAGAGGTCCCCCACCTTATAGCAACGGCAGGGACCTAATCCCACCTAGCGTCTATAAGCGCCATCTGTACGATGTGAAACAAAACACTTCAGGGAATTATCCTCCCAATGGTCCGTTTGAATCTCCTTTATCTGGTGAAAGCATTTTTTAGATCTTTTTTGTCCCGTCCGAAGGGACTTAGGGTCGCCAGATGTGATATTACTTAATTTCTAGAGGTGTTTGTCTCGAATTAGATCTCGCTAATTATGTCATATCTACCGTATTTAAACGTTTTATTCAGAGTTAGTCTATAATCTATATAAATAAATAAAATTGAAGTGTCTGTTTGTAATGTCAAAATAACAGTTTTTACTAAATGCATATAAAAGTATATATTGTATATAATTATAACACGGTACATAATGACGGCACGGTTGGTGCAGTGGCTGATACAGTCGGCTGCTGCGCACCGGGTCGTGGGTTCGATTCCCGCACGGAACAAATATTTGTATGATCTGCAGGTAGTTGTTCCAGGTCTCCTTATGTTAAAAGGAGTAACGTAGACTCCGTAAATTTTCAAAAAATACTAGGGTACCGGGAAATGAATTAAAACCCATAAAATTCAATATATATACTAATTACTTTTATTATTATATTTTAATTAGTAATTAAACAATCCAATTTCTTTTAAATTAAAGGCGAGTGAAACTACGGGTCACAGCAAGTACAAAATAAAATATTCTATTCTGTCCGTGTAGAGTCCGAATTAAGAATATATTACCACTCCATCTCCTCCCGTGGATGTCGTAAAAGACGACTTAAGAGACTCTAAACCAGAGGGATGGGCAGCAGCGTCCCTTTTTTGCCACAGCAGCTATTCTGCGCTCACCAATCCGCTTGCCAAGCGTGATGAGTACAGGCACTTCTTTTTGTGGCACCATTTCATACATACTTTTTAACTTCCTTCTGTCTCTAACTTCCAATGGGGTGAAGCATACATTCAACGAGGTCTTGATAAAAAATTACCAGTTTGTCTTAAATTTATGTAAACTGGGCGCATAATAAATAGATGTCAGTGCAAAGTTTTTATCAATGCCAACCGCGAGCTTACCCTCCGAAATACAGCATCCAAAAACCGTGACACGCGCAGATAAAATCCCACAGCTGCCAAAGAAATAGCCGGTTCTCTACACTTTGCTTGTGAAAAATTTTACTTTAACTACATCTAAAAGAAAATATTTTCTCACTAACTGGGACCCGCGGTTTCACCCGCGTTTAATTTATAATACATTTAGAGTACTTCGACATAGGCACTTGACATAGAATGTATATATTGAATTTCAAGGGGTTTTTTTTTGCGCGGAACCCTTTTTTTCTATAATAAAAGTAGCTTAAGTTATTCCTTATAACATCAGCAATCTGCCAGTGAAAGTCCCATCAAAATCGGTCTAGCCGTTTCGGAGATTACCTGGAACAAACAGACAGACAGACAGCCAAAAAAATTAAAATGCATTTTTTGTTATATGTTCCGTATATCCTTTCATATGCATTTAATAAAAAGCTGTTATTTTGACATTACAAACAGACACTTCAATTTTATTTATTTATATAGAAGTGGCAACCCTATAAAGTTGATCATTATACAGCACACAATTCCGCAGCTTCAGTAGTATTTTCACAAAAAATGTCGTTTGAACGTAACCGAGTCGTTTGGGGCACATCCTGACTAAGGACGCACGTACGGTTTGTCGCAAAAACGTCATGTCTTCCATTTGTAATGGGTTAATTGTTTGTGATAGACGGTTGAAGCGGTATGATAGGGATAGTGAGTCGTATTTTGTGTGGTCAAGATTCAAAGTCGAAAATCAGTACAAGACCAAACTCAAAGTTTTTATTTAATATAGGCCCTAATAGGCACTTCATCATCATCATCATATCAGAAAAAGGACGTCGACTGCTGAACAAAGGCCTCCCCCTTAGATTTCCACAACGAATGGTCACATGCCGCCCTCATCCAACGACTCCCAGCGACCCTCATCAGGTCGTCTGTCCACCTCATTGAAGGTCATCCCAGGCCACGTTTTCCGGTGCGCGGTCTCCACTCAAGAACCTTTTTGCCCCAACGGCCATCAGTTCTACGAGCAATGTGCCCCGCCCATTACCACTTCAGTTTACTAATCCTTTCAGCTATGTCGACAACTATAGTTCTTAAGGCTTAAATAGACACTTAAGAAAAGTCAACAGTTGAGGTGCATGGTTCGGAAAAGTCGATCTTATGCAGAGGAGCTGGAAAGAAACACCATAGATTCTCAAACAAAAAAAAAGTGATGTTACAATTTAATTTATTAAATTTTAACTCACTATGTATGTGAAATAAAGTGGACTATACGTGAAATACATACACACAATAATAAACACACGATTTTTTATGCAATACACAATCAGAAATTGAGAATTAGCCGCATAAAAATGAACAGGAAAACGCGGTCTCGGAAACGTAGAGTCCAGCAAACGTAGAGAATTTGTTAGGAATGATTGAAGCAATTCCGAAATACCTTAGAGCATGCATTGAACCTGATACAATCTTTCTGGGGCTGTATCTAGGGATGTCTTTTATTATTATTTGTTTGAGTATATATTGAATGTTTGGTTTTATTTTAACGAATTATACTCGAGACCGATATCCTGCAGTCAATATTTACCGGCTGTTTACGATTGCATTTTTTTTATTTACATAAGTCTATAACATTGGCATTTTCAGTCGTACATTTTTTTAGTAATGTTCACATACAGAGGCTATAATTACTATTAAAAGGTACCAATATAGGAATATAGCACGAAAAACAGCATGTTGCATACTTATTTTCAAATATTATTATCCAACACACATCTACGGAGGAATTTCCCTAACCTTAAATACATTTTTGGTCCTTGGAATCGCACAATAGATAAGTGCATTACTTATTACTTTTTAAATTCCAAACACTTCGCAGCAAATATCGGTCAATGACCACGTTTTTGCCTGAAATGATAAATCAATTTGACACTAGCAATTTTTTTTTTTTTTCTAAAAATGTTGCCCCACACTAGGATTTCTCCTGTGTCGTGGGTGCGTTTACAGACATGAATTCCACATACAATACACCCAGACCCGGAACAACTATCTGCAGATCATACAAATATTTGTTCCGTGTGGGAATCGAACCCACGACCCGGAGCGCAGCAGTCGACTGTATCAGCCACTGCACCAACCGTGCCGTCTAGCTAAATTATATGGATTGTCTTAATGCTTTACTGTCTTTTCCCAGGTCTTCGACTGGAGTCGCAGTGTTCAGGACACCATTCTATCCTCATTCTTCTGGGGCTACATTGTGCTGCAGATCCCAGCGGGGTGGATCGCTGGCCGCTTCGGTGGCAAGTACCTCATGTTCACCTCTATGGCTGTGACTGGTATCACCAACTTGATACTGCCGAAGGCTGCTATGGAGGTAAGATATAGAAATCGAAATAGTTATTAAGTTATCAATGATATGTTTCAAACAAGCTAAGATACACAATAATCCCATCCTACACAAAAGACTTCAGGGGAAAACGCTTAAAGGAGCATTTAGCTCAATTCTACTATCATCGCGATATTGTTAACTTCATATAAGTCGTTGATAAGCGTTTCAATGCACCACTTTACCGCTTGGCAATGGCGAAGTTCTGTATACAGTACAGCTTAGTGTTACTGGACTTTAATTTAATGCATATTACGGTTAGTTTGGAAAACAGAATACATAAATGTAAAAAATTGTGTTGAGTACTTGCGTGATATGTAACAGTTTTGAATTCTGATAAAAGTAGGTGAACCTGCTTTAATTTCTCTGCTCATCTTCAATCGACACATGTTCAACTTGACAATGATCATTGTCTTGTAAAGCTCGAATCCAAACTTTTTATAATACGCAAATGCTGCCAATAAGTATTCGCCTTATCATTTGTTCCATCAATAAACTCCAGAATGCCACCACCCCATTTCATCCCATGGGTGACGTAAAAGTCAACTAAGGGAGTAACCAGAGGATGGGCAGCAGCGTCCTTCGAGTACATTAACAACTCAACTGGGATCGCCAACCCGTCTGCCAAGCGTGGCGATTATGGCAAGACCCCCGAATAAGCACACAACACACCCACATCGGACGTTGTGGTGATCTTTGAGGGAGGCCTGTGTCCAGCAGTGGACTTGTATGGGTATATTGTGTGTGGAATTGATGTCTGTAAACGAACCCACGACACACGAGAAATCGTTTAAAATATTGATAATCGCAATACTTTAAGCAGATAATAAAAGTTTAATGTAGCACATAAGTTTGTTGTCTGTTTTAAGCAAATAATGTCATGTCTAAACATATATATGGCATACATAGTTTAATGTCACCGACAGACATTAAATATTTTATTAAGTCAATAATTAGCAGATTTATTCGATGTCTGTAAACGAACTCATGACACAGGAGAAATCGTTTAAAATATTGATAATCGCTTATAATCGATTAAACAGATAATAAAAATATAATGTAGGACATAGGTTTATTGTCTATTTAAAGCAAATAATCACATATTTAAACACATATATGGCAGACATAGTTTAATGTCACCGACAGACATTAAATATTTTACTAAATCAATAATTTGCAGATTTATTCATTCGCATCATTAATGAAAAATCATTGCCGCCTGTGTTTATGAAGTTTGTAAAAACCGGAACGCGTGTTTCTGGTTATCGCACGGAAACGTTTTATAAACATCAAATCAGTTAATTCGATTATACTACGCTAGGTTGGCAGTGGAATATTTTAACGTTGTATATTTGTAACGCTGTACTTATAAGTTAGTGATGTTAGAATTGACCTTTTTTGTCCAGTGATAATCCTGACGTACTTCCCTACCCAGAGCGGAGGGGCATAGCCAGCCTCTTGCCAGCTAAGCTCGATGTTCCTTCAACTTATCTATGCCTAGGGTTGCGGTGTCTGTCCATTAGACATTGGGCCACATTTTCGTGCTGGCCAGATGCACATTTCTTCAGAGAGGCGTGCGCAGAACATAACGCGTCTTAATGTTGGACCTAATTCTGTTCCTTTCCCTGGACTGTCCCAGGTTCGTCACCCGCCCCGGGAGGGTGACCACTTTACAGTCACCCTCTCCGACATGTGCCTATAGGCGTGGCACCGGTGGGCGGCTCTAGTGTGATTATACGAGGACCTGGAGCCTCCCTTAGGTGCCGAATATGACCGCCCCAGTGGTTTTAGCCGGTAGGAGTCCGGCATACCCTTTCGCCCTTCCCCGGGGCGAAGGAAGTTCATGAAGAATTTGCACTAATCGGCAGTGGAATATTTTAACGTTGTATATTTGTAACGCTGTACTTATAAGTTAGTGATGTTAGAAATGACCTTTTTTGTCCAGTGATAATCCTGACGGACTTCCCTACCCAGAGCGGAGGAGCATGGCCAGCCTCTTGCCAGCTAAACTCGACGTTCCTTCAACTTATCTAAGCCTAGGGTTGCGGTGTCTGTCTATTAGACATTGGGCCTCACCTTCGTGCTGGCCAGACGCAAATATTTTCTTAGGCCTGCGCAGAACTCAGCGCGCCTTAATGTTCGACTTAATTCTGTTATTTTCCCTGGACTGTCCCAGGTTCATCACCCGATGCGTTTTTTGCGGCAGGAAAATCAGTCTTTGTCTTCTCGCTCCCGCTCCGCCACCTCCTTTAGGTGCACCACGTCTTCGCAAAAAAGGCAATGGTATCCCACGCACTCCCATCCCGTACGATGGACTGAAATCGAGAGGTCATCAGTTTTCGTTAGGATTCGCCTAGCTTACGCTTCAAGTATAAACCAAGACTCGTCTGTTGTGGTATAACTTAAGAGACACCAGCAACAAAATTAATATGTTAACGGTGCATTGACAATTGAGAATTTTACTTCAAATTTTTTTTTTTTTTTTTTTTAATCTTTTTTTTTTTTTAGGGGTTTTTATCCATTACGGACATGTCAACCCCATCATACCTTTTTACATAATAATCCACAGCTTAAAAAATAAACATCTTAATTATAATTACTAACTTTAATTAAACGAATCACTGCTGAACGACTGTTACCAAACGACAAAGTTTTTTAGCTGCCTCCGATTTTGGCCTTGATAAAACACTTTGAATGAGTCCTACATCCAGCCTATTTAGCTTAAATTCGTCTAGCAGTGAGTCGCGTTCATCTTTATTTCGGACACATTCCATCAGCAAATGCTGTACATACTTCAAATATTAAAATATACCATAGCAAATAGTTTATATTAACAGGGAACTTTGGGTACCGTTTGATGCCGTGTGGTGCTGGCTCAGAATACCACCACCCCATCTCATCATTCGAAAAATACAAGATACCTGGATATTATTAGTAAGTGTCGACGCGTGGTCTGACTTCGAATAGCCCGCCAGTAGATTAGTTTAGAAATAAATGTTATTCTGGAAACGAAAACGCCAACAAACATATTACAGTAGTCGCACAAAATTAATGAGTGAACAAATAAATTGTGAACCCAATTTAATCATTGTAATAACGGTGATGCCGTGTGGTGCCGGCTCAGAATACCACCACCCCATCTCCTCCCGTGGGTGTCGTAAAAGTCGACTAAGGGATTAGCCGGAGGATGGGCAGCAGCGTCCTTCGAGTACATTATCAACTCAACTGCGATCGCCAACCCGTCTGCCAAGCGTGGCGATTATGGCAAAACCTCCCAATGAGCTCACAACACACCCATATCGGTTGTTGTGGTGATCTTTGCGGGAGGCCTATGTCCAGAAGTGGACTTAATTCGGCCGAAATGATGACTTTTGATACATTTATACTCATTTCTTTTACGACACACAATATAATTATTAGTTTTATAGTTTTTGTATCGAATCTTTTGAATTCGCGAAATTATAATCACATTAATGTTTACATATCCTTTTGACATAATACTTGCAACCTTATTACCTAAGTCTCGCTCATTGTTCTTACGATATTCCGACCAAGGATCAATTATTTACGAAGTTTTTATAAGCCATTTGGACAAACTGGTTGGAAGCTACATATATGCGAAATGCTGTGATATTTTTCCTTTGCCAATTAATTTCTCAGAGCAAATACGTTTGCCTTCAGTCACATAACGAGGATACTTATAAATTAGGATCTAGTAAAGGTAATACTGACAGACGATGTATCTTGGTGCCCTGCGGCCGATGCGAACAAATGATTATATTTGTTACACACAGGGTTAAGGCGGAGACAGAGGAAACAGAAATATAGTTGGAAAATCCAAAAGCGCACGCCTCATAATCTTTAATTTATTAAATAATAATTAAACTACATCGAATTATACCGTGAAAAGTTATAGGCTTCTCTTCCTCAAAATACTGAAGCCTATAAAAAAAACCAACTCGATAATAGAAGTATTTCGCTCGTTATCGTGACCACAAGATACGGGATCCGCACATACAGACACACGGACGTCCAAGACAGAACTTTTTTAAACAATTTTTTAATTAGTTTAAATAATAAAAAGAGATTTAAAAATATCATGAGTGTTAAAAATAGTGTTTTTTCTCAACATTTGTCTGTTTATATTCACTTATAAAAGCAATAAAGAATAAAAAAAGTGACATTTTAAGTTGGAGAATCACTCGGTGTGCGTAAACTGACAGTAATACCCACCTCAACGCTTCGCTTATGAGGCGTGCAATAATACCAGCTTCTAAGTTGTCCTACAACGTATAGGCCCTTTCTCACACAGAGGAGGAAATAAGCCTTTAAAAATTATACTTGCTCACTGTGTCCGCAGATTCAGGTTTCATTACGACTTCTTCCTTCAACTAAAGTCAGTGGTGGACGTACAAAAAAAGAGGGAGGTCAAAGTCAAAGTCAAATAATTTTTATTTCATGTAAACCAATTACTGGCAGTTATGAAACGTCAGAATTTAAGTTGCATTGTTGCAATTTAAGGACCTTGATGAAGTAACATACCAGGTTATAGAGCTACGGGAAGCGACCGTATTTATCCCTTTGTGCAGAAGACGCACCAGGATTTCCGGCCTTTATTAGTGAGGTCATTTTTTATCCGGTGGAAATACCTCATGTACTTCCTTCGCCCCGGGAAAAGGCGAAGGGGTATGCCAGAGTCCTACCGGCTAAAATCACCGGAGTGATCATCGTTGGCACCGAAGGGAGGCTCCAGGAACTCGAAAGATCTCCATCTCGGGCGGCGGGCATAGGCCAGTCCGTCGCCTGATAAGAAACAGGCTCGAAAAGGCGATGCGTTGTGTACGTCTCCAGAGGATGGGAACATGAAAATGAGGTCCACCAAAATGAGAGGTGCTCCAATACCCGCCTGGGGTGCGGTGTATGTACGAGCGGATCCCGTACCCCAACACAATGTATGAAAGTACACCCAGAGGGAAACCTGAGGAAACCTGGTGAGGTTTTAGCCAGTAAGAGTCCGGAACACCATTCCACGTTTCCCAGGATGAAGGAGGTTCATGAGTATATTACGTACGTATTCACGTTCAAATGTTATGTAACCGATCCGTATACAATCATAATAATTTTTTCATCATTTCGGCCGAATGAAGTCCACTGCTGGACACAGGCCTCCCCCAAAGATCACCGCAACGACCGATATGGGTGTATTGTGGGCTCATTGGGGAATCTTGCCATAATCGCCACGCTTGGCAGACGGGTTGGCGATCGCAGTTGAGTTGTTAATGTACTCGAAGGACGCTGCTGCCCATCCTCCGGCTAATCCCTTAGTCGACTTTTACGACACCCACGGGAGAAGATGGGGTGGTGGCATTCTGAGCCGGCACCACACGTTATGTATAACTAATATGTACAAGTAATTTGTACAAGTGTCATTACATATTGTAACCTAACCAATTCACTTTGTGTGAACATAAATTATAAAATAAATAAATAAATAATAATTATAATTTTAACACTCACGTGTAATCCCTAGTGTTAAACAGTACGTAGTACGGTATATCCAGTTAGATGATAATGTGAAGTAAGATGAGTTTATCACTGTTAAAGGGGTACAACCGTGAAAACACAATGACACTTTATTCTATTCTGGCATTGGAATCAGGACTTTATGTTCAGGTGAAATAGATCATTATCAAATCAGCCACAGGATGTCCACTGCTGAACAAAGGCCTCCCCCTTAGATTTCCACAACGAGCGGTCACATGCCGCTCTCATCCAACGCCTCTCAGCGACCTTCAGGTCGTCTGTCCACCTCGTTGGAGGTCGTCACACGCTGCGTTTTCCATACGAGAACCTTTTTCCCCAACGGCCATCAGTTCTACGAGCAATGTGCCCCGCCCATTGCCACTTCAGTTTACTAATCCTTGGAGTAGATACTGAATAAGTATTATTTAAAAGTAGTTTCTTCTTCTTATTAACTTGTATTCTTTTTACACTTAGTACACGCGGGCTATTACACCGACCTTTATCTGTTTTATGTAATTGAAGTTAGTAACAAAAGTTGGAAATAAGAAACCTGCCCGTGACCGTGCGACCTTAGTTTTGCTGAAAGTTAGTTAGATTATGCATAGCCTTTCTCATTAACTCTGAAGCATAATTACAAATAAACAGTATCTAATGGATTTTGCTCGAAATTACTGGAATGTTTAGAGGAAAATTTGGTTGTATTTTGTATATTTTGCCTAGCTTCAGGAGCACGACTTGGATACTCGTGTAGATTTTATTAAAATGTATTCTAGTTGTGTTTACATGTCAAACAGAACACGAAACTTTAGTGTGCAAACTAAAAATCTGTTTTGTTATCTATTATTTTCTTAAATGCGCGAGTTTAAGACTAACCATAACAAAAGCCAAGACAGCATTTTTTATGTGTGTAGTTTATTGTAGTAATAATAATATTTGCGTACCTACATGTTTTCAAAGAACATAAAAATGTAAATCCTAATATCCAAAATGTTTATATAAAGGCACGATTGGAACGCGAAACTACACTAAAACTGGCACACGTTACTATGTTTCGAAAAAGCCCACCGTGTCATGTTCCTACAAGCCAGGATCTACAATGGCCAACCACCGGAAAGAACACCGATCAATGAAGCCCGGTGTAATAATAGACATTATTTCTTCTGTACGTGTGTATGTCACTGAACTCCTTCTAAACGACTGAACCGATTTTGATGAAATTTTGTGTGTATGTTTGAGTGACTTTTCTGTTTAATTTCACTGTGGGTTAATTATTTCTGGGAGACAGGACATATTTGTCGGATGAATAACAATAGACGGACAAAATGTTTAACAGAGTGGGTACCAAGGGAGAGGAAAAGGAGTAAAGGGAGACCATGTAAAAGATGGAGAGATATTTTCAGTCACAGATGTGGATCCCATTGGATGCGAAAGGCACGGGAAAGAGATGTATGGAAAGGTTTAGGCGAGCCTACGCCGCAGAGGCGACTACTACTAACATCCTGTAATAAACATATATATATATAGATATATATATACATACATACATACGTAATATTATTATTATGTCTCTCTTTTCACGGGTTTATATCCCCTGTAAGGGGGAACCCGGGCTTTTGACAGGCTTACGCGGGGACATAGGTTCAACATGCAGAGGCCCTTTAGAGAATTTTAATCTAAAATGTAATGGGACACCAACCGGAGACTCTCCATAGCTGCACTATAAAATGAAGTCATGGATTGTCCCCGGTGGTGTAAGGCTATTGTATGAGATGGGAACTATAACGATAAGGTCTATTGCAATGGGTGTTACATGGAATAAAAAGACTAATAAATATTATTATATAATTATTATTATAAATAACATTATTTTAATGTAGCTTTCATGGGAAGTTTCACTGCAGTAGCAAATAAAGGCTATTTTTATTTTATTTATGTAAAAATGAAATCATTTACGTCTTTTTTGCCCACCCTTAACATACAAAAGTCAAGACGAATAGCACGGATCTCACATTAGGATGGTTTATTAGGGCACCATTTGTCTGAGAAGCCATCCGTCAAGCCGATACTATCAGACAATATAATTCTACAAAACGGAATGAGGAATGTTTTGCTGCCCGATAACCTGGCCCTCGTTTGTTTGTAATTCTTTTTTATGAGCATTTTTACTTTTTTTCTCTGGAATTTTAATACTCATGCCGTTATTCTTGTACATTTGTAGGGCCAGCAATATTTTACGTTTCTGTCTGAGGAGATTATATAATTTATTTTATTTGGGCCTTTTATCCGAATGATCAACTGATCTAAGGACCAATTTTTACTAGTATTTAAAGGTCATAGAAGTATCCTTTTTGGTGTATTAAACTCTGGTGGAGCCTTATCAACGTAGATCATTATCATCATCATGTCAGCCAAATTCCTCCCCCATAGAATTTTCCAGTGCTCTGCCACGATTAAAGATAAGATAAGCTCAAAATGGCTACTGTTCGAAAGAAGAAGTATAATTTCAGTCGAAAACATCTACAGCTGGACGTAGACCAGCTCCAAAGAATTGAAATGATAATTTATTCAAAACATTTGTTTTGGAATATTTTTGAACCTTAAAATAGTACCCATGCAAGCCCACCCTTTACCGCTTCCTAGGGTTTCAGCTGGAGTGAAGAAACGGTGCAACAAACTCCCCAGCAACACGTTAGTTTGTCATATACAATATTTTTAAATACATGTATACATAAAATTCTAAACGAAAGTATGTTCGTTTAAAATGCAAGTAGCATATCAAACAATAGCTCCGACCGTTGTACCGCCCTCGCCGCCGAGGATGCCCGCCTCACCGACGTCGCGGAGGCCTATCGCCGCGTCACCTTCCCGTTCAAGTTAGCACTTCTCCCTCCCGTCTCTTGCTCGCGCCGGCCCGTGCCGAGCCTGTAGATTTAAATGTCCCCTAATACAATTTAAATAATACCGACCCAGCTGTCCCCAAAACAATAGCTTGTTATCCCCAGCAACGCCCTAAGCCGAGGTCCGTGTCCCGCAGGGGGCGCCCTTAGCGAAAGTTGCTTAGTTTTTAATACTAAATTTAAGCCTGGCTGGAGGCCTCTTTTGGCTTCGCCAGAAAATGACCGGACAACCACATTTCCCAGAAAAGTATGCGAGAAGCCCAACAAAAAAAAAAAACGATCAATAGTAAAATGTAAACGTCAAAAGATCACCACAATGACCGGTCTGGGTCTGAGTCGTGGGTTTATTGAGGAGTTTTTCCGTAATTATCACGCTTGGCAGGTGGGCTGTTGATCGCAGTTGAGTTGTAATTAATATATTTACGGCACGGTTGGTGCAGTGGCTGATACAGTCAGCTGCTGCAATCCATTCATTTTCGTTCGATTCATTCTTCGATTCCCTCATCACACAAGCTGACCATTTTACGCAATTTCATTATTATACAAAAACATTTTCACGCCAGTTATTCACTCACCTTTTTCCCACTGTCAGACGAATTTAGGGCTTCAGAAACATCTAGAGATCCTAAGTAATATTCTTTTACAATATAGCTGACAAGATTTCCATGTGGTGCCGACTGAGAATATCACCACCCCATCTCATTTACAACTCAACTGCGATCGCCAACTCGTCTGCCAAGCGTGGCGCTTATGGCAAAACCCCCCAATGAGCACACAACGCATCCAGATCGGTCGTTGTGATGATCTTTGGGGGAGGCCTGTGTCCAACAGTGGACTTCGATCGGCCGAAATGATGATAATTTCGCAAAAATAAAAATGATGATATAACACTATTCATAAACATTTAGGCTCATGCTCCCCAAACCCATGCAACAAAATTAAAAACAAGTTATGAACACAAACAAACAGATAATAAGTTCTCAAATTAACTTACGCGCTCGTTCCCGCACTTTTATTGATGAGCGCCATTACTATCGTGTCAGTAGAAAGGACCCTCATTCGTTGCTCCCCGAATACGTCGAATAACGTGAAAATTTGTGTTCATATACGAAAGAAATGCTACAATGAACTGTTTTTTTTTTAATAAAGCTGGTTTTGGGACTATGTTTAGTTCATGAAAGATTCATCAGCATCATTGTCATCCAAATATCAGCCAAAGTCCTCACTGGTAAACAAAAGCCTCCTCCATTGATTTGCACAATGGCCGGTTATATGCTGCTCGCTGCATCCAACGACTCCCAGCTTTACCAGGTCATGTGTCAATCCCGTTGAAGGCCGTCTCATGCTGCATTCTGGAGCGCGGTCTTTCGAGAACCTTTCTGCCCCAACGGTCATCAATTCTAGGAGTTACAATTACATGCCCCACACATTGTTACTTCAGCTCACAAATCCTTATTCCTCATACTCAATGTAATTTAAAGTGGGCTTGCTTAGAGAAAGATAATTGTAAAATCAATGATATTTTCTGTGCTGACACGTATAATGAAATGCCAGTAGCATAGTTGATTGACGGATTTGTTACCGCTTTGATATTATTACACTAAACAACTTGTAGATGTAGCAAATAATAGACAATTTTCTGGAACCACCTCGGGGTACACTGATATAATCGCCAAGGTTAATAGTATAAATTCTTAGCAGTGCGCTTGATTTAAATTTTACGACAACTGAAAGAAACAAGGATCTATATTACTCTTATATGCGTCATATACTACATGGCATGAGAAAATACTCATAATCGTCATAATTTCAGCCGAATCAACTCAGTGCTGAAGACAGCCTCCCCCAAAAACGCCACAACGATCGGTCTAGGTTGCGTCATCATCATCATCATATCAGCCACAGGACGTCTACTGCTGAACAAAGGCCTCCCCCTTAGATTTCCACAACGAGCGGTCACATGCCGTTCTCATCCAACGACTCCCAGCGACCTTCACCAGGTCATCTGTCCACCTCGTTGGAGGTCGTCCCACACTGCGTTTTCCGGTGCGCGGTCTCCATTCGAGAACCTTTGTGCCCCAACGGCCATCAGTTCTACGAGCAATGTGCCCTGCCCATTGCCACTTCAGTTTACTAATCCTTTCAGCTATGTCGAAAAGTTCAGTTCTTCTACGGATCTCCTCATTTCTGATTCAATTACGTGGTTGCGTGCCCATTGGGATTTTGCCATAACAGCAACGCTTGGCAGGCGGATTGGCGTTCGCAGTTGAGTTGTTTATTAAATCAAAAGACGCTGCTGCCCATCCT
The DNA here is from genome assembly GCA_947459985.1 of Diloba caeruleocephala. Classification (NCBI taxonomy): domain Eukaryota; kingdom Metazoa; phylum Arthropoda; class Insecta; order Lepidoptera; family Noctuidae; genus Diloba; species Diloba caeruleocephala. Next base: position 606,731 of record OX381616.1, on the reverse strand, counting down.
TATGCTAATCCCATAGTCGCATTTACGATAGTCACGGAATGAAATACGAGTAGTTACGTGCTATTCGTAGCCGGCACCACACGCCGAAAATCATATGTATTAGATTATCGTTAGTTTTATAAATAATGTAAACTCGACTTAACCCTCTAAGTTTTAAGTTCAAGGGTTCGTTTGTAGAAAACTCTATTTTGAGCTAAACTCGTATTTATGCATGTCATCATTTCAGCCGGAAAATGTCCACTGCTGGACGGAAGCCGGGGGGGGCTTCCGTCCAGCAGCAAAGGCAGCCACAAGCCTATTGCGGGGTTTTGCCATACTCGTAATCGCCACGCTTGGCAGACGGGTTGGCTATCGCAGTTGAGTTATAAATGTACTTGAAGGACGCTGCTGCCCATCCTCCGGCTAACCCCATAGTCGCCTTTTACGACATCCACAGGATGGGATGGGGTGGTGGTTTTCTTAGCCGGCACCACGCGGCATTGTGCATGTACTTTTCAATAAAAATATCAGCCAGTATATTCAAGATGCTAATATTTTTGGTCCTTCTTACCGCAACTTGGTCTTAAAAGACCCACGTATCTAAATATAAAGAAAATGACTTCAATCAATGATATTATACCATACGTCCATATTAAATGGTGCGCAAAATACAGTCTCGCCTGCACAACCATGTTGTGAGAAAGAAGATACAAAAACAACAAGAGTAAAAGAAATAGCTATCTAGGCGAACCGATTGCGAGGTGCTACAATTGGGGGAGTTTTGGTTCTTACTTTTGGCGCGCATGTAACATATCTACTTCTTTTTAATATCATTGACTTCAGTTAATTTACATACTCTTTGCAGGGTGACTACGTGGCTGTATGCGCGTGCCGTGTCGTGATGGGCGTCGCTCAAGGCCTGCTGTATCCCAGCCTGCACGGCATTATAGGCCACTGGGCGCCCGTCACGGAACGCAGCCGACTCGGGACGTTCGTTTATTCTGGTAATTGTTTCTACTACATACAGGTTGTCCTATAAATAGCACGACATACTACAGGGGGTGAGAGCTTGGGTCAATACCTACAGTATTACAATTTTTTCCGAAATATCGAAAAATCTCTACCTTGACACAGATTTTCAAGCATCTCGTAATGAAAAATTCCTTTTCTAGTTTTTTTTTTCCTCAAATTATTTGTGAATACTTACTTTACTCGTTGATACGTCTTTATTCTATTAAAAACTAAAATGTTTTCAAGAAATACAGTCTTTATTAAAATTTTCACAGTACAATTTTCTTATCGAAAATTTTGTACTACTGTAAATCCGTAAGATTTTGCTGAACATATATTGTGTTTTTTGGTAGGTATTGACCCAAGCTCTCACCCCCTGCAGTATGTCGTGCTATTTACTGGACATCCTGTATAGAGCACCGTTGTTCTTGAGGGTTCGGTTTTAATTTAAGAATTCATTGGAAAAACAACTTACATACTCACAACCTCTAACTCTAAATGCACACGTTCTCACGTTCAATTTTTAACCTACAAAGGGATAGCCCTTTGTAGGTTAAAAATGGACAATTGAACTTATGAGTGATTAGTTTGACAACACAGTTGGTTCAATTAAGCGATTGGCTTTTTGTGCTACGTGTTGCGGGTTCAATTCCCGCACGGAGAAAATATTTGTTTGATCTACAGATAGTTGTTCCGGGTTCAGGTGATTGTGCATGTGATATTTATGTCTGTCAACTGTACCCATGACACAGGAGAAATCTTAAGTTTTTTATCAATGCCCCATTGTTTAATAAAAACTAAACACTACAAAAAAAAACAGTACTTCCAAACTACGACATAATTAGGACTGGTAATTATCATCATCATATCAGCCACAGGATGTCCACTGCTGAACAAATGCCTCCACCTTAGATTTCCACCACGAGCGGTCACATGCCGTAGGTATTATATACTCGTAGTGTAAAACTAAAACACTCATTAATAATAATAATGATCTTTACTTCAGACTAAATAATATGGGGGGTGTACCATTACTCACCACGCTTGGTGCCACCCATGTCTCTGGCTTAGAGTATCTTATTTATATTTATTTATTTAATTGTTATCATACAAATGTCAACCAAATTCTGAGTCAAAGTCTTGTGTGGTGTAGATACCAAAAACTCACATTTCACATTCTTGTAAGTACCTAATTTCACTCAAGCATATATAGGTCTAAATAATCATCTGCTTTCAAAATATTTTATATCGAACGCCTTTGTCTTTGGAACAAAAATGTTTCACGAACTTTCCAGTTCTGATTTTAATTGCGTGTTCTCGTGTCTGCGTAAAGCTATCACTGTCAGAAGTCCACAGGACCACGTGAGGTCAAGTGCCCTAACTAACTGAAGGTTGGACAGTGACCACTCTTGAAACATTAATTAGTTTTCTAGTTATTAATTGTTTATTATTAGTTTAATCAACTTTCAACTCCACGGCGATGACTAACAAGTTTTAAAACGCTGTATAAATTTCGTTAGGATTATTAAATTTATAACTATTTATCTGAAAGGTCCTCACACAATAAATAATAGTTAATTAACGTGTCTGTGGGTGAGCTGACAGGTAGAAAACCTCTCAACCTAAACTAACTTTTATTTAAATAACTAGCTGGGACCCGCGGTTTCACCCTCGTTTAATTTAAAAGAAATTTAGAGTACTTCGACATAGACACTTGACAAGGAATATATATATTGGATATCAAGGGTTTTATTTTTTTACGCGGAACTTTAATTATTTTTCTAAAATAAAAGTAGTCTAAGTTATTCCTTATAACATCAGCTATCTGCCAGTTAAGGTCCCGTAAAAATCGGTTCAGCCGTTTCGGAGATTATCCGGAACAAACAGACAGACAGACAGACTAAAAAAATTAGAAATAGTGTTTTTGTTATATGTAACGCGTACTTTCATATGCATTTAGTAAAAAGCTGTTATTTTAACATAACAAACAGACACTTCAATTTTATTTATTTATATAGATATAAACCTGTCTAATATTACCAAAAATAGCTACAATGACGTAAAGATTTGGACATATGTGTATGACTGCAATCGAGCCAAATGATTTCATTCCATCACATGGTCTTAATGGTGTCACCATTGTTAACACCAAAGTTGAATAACCTGTGCCACCATATATAAATGAGACGATATCATTTTGATATAACATTTCCAATATTTTCCAGGCGCTCAACTTGGCACAATCATAGAACTGCTGACTTCAGGCCTTCTAGCCGCGAGTTCTTGGGGCTGGCCTTCAGTTTTCTACGTGGCAGGCTTCATCTGCATCGTCTGGAGCATCTTGTGGCTCATAATAGGCGACTCCACTCCTGGGACCAGCCGATGGATATCTAAGACCGAGAGGAAATATATAGAGACGAATACAGGATCTAACGAGCTAGGACATGGTGTAAGTACCTTTTCTGTTTTGGAAAGTGGTAATATTTCGATATGTCTTAGTAATTGTAAAAACGCCTAATTATAGAAAAAGAAGATGCAATATGGACCACTCGTTTAGAAAGCTATTACAAGAAGTACACCTAATGATTTCTACTAATAGATTCTTATAAATGTTTTATTTTTGTCGTTATTTCCAATTATATTGTGACCTCTAATACTGATTAATAATACTTTTTAGAAATATCCGACTCCCTGGAAAGGCATAATGACGTCTCTTCCATTTTGGTCGATTTTACTGGCTCACAGCGGTCAGAACTTAGGCTTCTGGACGCTTCTCACTGAACTGCCTTCATACATGAAGTATGTTCTCGGTGTGGATATTAAACAGGTCAGTTTATACCTTTAATTACTAACTACATTGAAACCAAGGTAAAAATGAATTAATTATGTAATAAACGTACATTTGAACATTGACATGAAAAATATAGTGTTATTCTGTCTAAGTTTAACGGCTTTCTAATTGATATAGCTGACGAAGAGGAAATGGCTTTATAAATTCCCGACCAACTCCCACTATCATGTTATAAATTTACCTTGTGACTTTAATTATACTCACTCACGTTTCTTTGAAATCTGATATTAATCGTTTTAGAGATGTGTAGTGTATTAAATACCAATTTTTTACAGCAACCATCCTGGCTGGTCTATCTTTTTTCTTTTAAATTATTATTTCACAATGTATAGTCTAATACAATTTATCGTTAATTAAATAACCCAACTTCAAACCATTTGTATAAATGATTTAATATTTTTCAGAACGGTGCATTATCAGCTCTTCCTTATATCGCGATGTACTTCCTGAGTTACTTATTCAGCTGGCTGTCAGAATTCCTCGTCAACAGGAACATCATTAAACTCGTCACCTCTAGAAGGATATTCAACACTATCTGTAATTATTATTTTGACATTATATGAAGATTTTAAATAATACAATAATATCTATTTTAATTTTAATACCTACGTATATTTCTCTTTATGAGATGCCTTCCGGATCTTGTTTTTTTTATTGGGCTTCTCGCATTCATTTCAGGGAAATGTGGTTGCTTAACCGGTCGTTTCTGGCGAAGCCAAAAGAGGCCTCCAGCCAGCCTTGATTATTTTCTATAAATAGATCTACTAAGGTTGCAACAAATGCAATATTGTAGGCAGAAATGTCATCAGTTGTACCTGATAAATCTCAAAACCATCTGTTGCAATTTTCTTGCATAAAATAATGTTCAAAGCTTTAAGTATGTTTAAAAATAAAAACATTATGTTTTCCAGCGCAATGGGGTCCCGCAGCAGCTCTGCTAGGTTTGTCGTACCTCCCGGCGGGCAACTTGACACTAGCCGTCATAATACTGACCATCACCGTGGGACTGAACGGTGCTCACTACGTCGGTTTTATGGTAAGCATCACTACGTAATATGGACTATGTACCCAGTTGTGTCTGTTTGCATATGGTTTTGTTTACTTTTCTATATTATTACTGGCATAATTGTTATATCATTCTACAATCATTATTGTCTGTTGGTATTTCATTGTTCAGGTTCCATTATAACACTGGAATGTTTCTGCCGTTTATCAAATTTACTGACGATATTAAAATGTATTATTATTTCCAGTTGTCCCACATCGACCTATCTCCGAACCACGCGAGTACAATGATGGGTTTTACCAACGGCATCGGAGCTATCTTCTCAATCCTGGCACCGCTCAGTGTCTCCTTCGTTGTTACTGATCAGGTGAAGCATCAATCCTATTTTTTTCTTTCATCAGTTCTGTATCATCATTTCGGCCGAATGAAGCCCATTGCTGGAGACAGGCCTCCCCCAAAGATCACCACAACGACCGATATGGATGTGTTGTGGGCTCATCGGGGGGTTTTGCCATTATCGCCACGCTTGGCAGACGGGTTGGCGATCGCAGTTGAGTTGTTAATGTACTCGAAGGACGCTGCTGCCCTTCCTTCGGCTAATCCCTTAGTCGACTTTTACGACACCCATGGAAGGAGATGGGGTGGTGGCATTCTGAGCCGGCACCACACGGCAAATCATCTGCATCAGTCTGTATAATTCTAGTAATTTCTGTGTAAACCCATATTTAACACTTGTAACATATTACATTATCTAGGCCATGTACTAATAAAAATGTAATGGACATGAAGAGACTTATATCGTGCTATCTATCTTTGAGTCGAGACAAGAGACATCATGTTGTTTAACTGCACAGCATAAAGATCTCACAGGCAGTAGTACTTATCGATCGGTAGTCGATCGCTGAGGTCAAGCAACACTCCGCGCGGTCAGTCTTAAACAGTACTCAAACTGAGCGGATCCGTGCTTCGGAAGGCACGTGAAATCGCCAACACCGGTTGTTATCAATATATGGCATTCGTTAATAATAATAAATAATAAATCATTTATTTCAGGCTTGTGCCCATAAAATGTGTATAAACATGCTTACAATACAGTATATTTTTAACACCAACAATGTACTATTTATTATGTTGTGACTCGTTATTTAAGGTGTAATTTTCTTTATTTCTATTTCGAAAGAAAATATATCGTCTAAACGTTACTCCGTCCGGCCACAGGTTATCATCGAGGAATATTTCGATTTTACTCCTACTCAAATACAACCTATATGCGTTGTAATTTTTCTCTCTTTTTATGTGTATTTTTTCCAGGATAACTATCTCATTAGTTTTTCTCTTGATGTATTCTATGATATCCTTATCTGTCGGATCCTTGTGTACATTTGAGATAAACAAAGGTACTCTCTGATCGGCGGCTTTGAATTTTCTCTCGAAATCAATGTCAGCTGTTCCCATATTGCCAATAAACCGGTTTTTATATCTGCGTTTTTGGATGGTAGTCCACTCTAGTGACCGCTCCTCTTTTTTCAATTCACCACCCCTGACCACCTCCGCCATTGTCAGTGGTTTGTATTCCGATTTAATGTGACGATGTGTAGTGATAGATTGAGATGGCATTAGTGTTATATTATCGCCTTTGAATACTTCGTTCGAGTCGCCCTGGATCTGCGCGCACGTGTGCGTGTGTATTCCAGTGACGTCACGATTCCGGCCACTTGCGTGAGGCACTGCCACGGTTTCGGTTATTTTGATGTCATTAGAGTCTAGTTTGGATGTGTTTTTTGTCGTAATCGCAATGCAGTCCACCAGGGGTTTGTCTTCTCCCAAAAAGCTGTTACTAGGGGATAGGACAAGGTCAACGACGCTTTCGAACATAATAAACTATTTTCATTCTTTGAATTGATCTTATTAATATCAAGCTTGATGTTCTCAAGCTCAGATCTCATAACACATTCTTCTTTCATTTGTCTCATGTCATCCTGTAGTTTGACTAAGTCTTTTAACAGTCTAGTGACGCCGACATGGTCAAAAAGAACTGGCGGCAACTTTTGCAGTTCCTTGGCCACAAAAATGGGTATCAGCTCAGGGTCGGTCTCTATAATTAAACAAATAATATCATCGATATCTCGTAGCGCCTTTCCGTCTCTTTTCCTTGTAATCTTGCGTTTCGAACTCGTTATTGAGTCGAACAATAAATCTTTAGCGGTAGATATATCTTCCACTGAGAAAGCACTAAGCCAAGTCAGAAGCCTTTGAGTGGCTTGAACTAATCTCAAGGTTGGCCAACAACTAAAGCAAATTGAGGATTGAAAATAAGTAGAGTTGATATGATATCAATTAAAAAAAAAAATACATAGCCGGCACGTTTGTTGCTGATACAGTCGGCTTTTGCGCTCCAGATCGTGGGTTCGATTCCCGCACGGAACAAACGTTTGTATGATCTGCAGGTAGTTGTTCCGTGTCTGGGTGTATTGTATGTGGAATTTATGTCTGTAAACGCACCCATGACACAGGAGAAATGCTAGTGTGGTGCTATGCATTAAAAAAGAAACTTGCATCGAATGTCGTTGGTACTTTTTCATCCACTTAGTTCAAACCGTATTCACCTCTTACGCGAGCTAAGGGCTTCGTTAGAATTTCAATGAAACAGAAAGTTCAGTATTTCAGTTTCATTATTACAGACGGATGCATCAGACTGGCGGAAAGTATTTTTCATGTCAATTGGCTTGTACTTCTTGACGAACCTGTTCTACCTGCTGTTCATATCTGCGGACGTGCAGGAGTGGAATGAGCCCAAACCTTCAAAAGCTATTGGTAAGCTCCCAATAACATTTTACATGATAATTTGTCTTTGCCGTAATATACGAGTATATGTACCAAAAAACCAAATTTTATTAGGCAAGATTTAAGGCAAGATTAAGCAAAATTTTTACTAAATTTTTTATATCAATGCAATTTCACATTTTATGAAAAACATTACTTATCGTTGATAGACTAATCCTCTATTACATTTAAACTTACCTATATCAACGCAGTGGCTAAGCGATTAACTTCCTGCATTACGTGTCCTGGGGTCAATCCCGCACGGATCGAATATTTGATATAGTTGTTTCAGATCAGTGAGTTTTATATCTGTTAACAAGAGTCACGTTTCAGGAGAAACAATAGTGTGGCAAATTGTCAAAAAAAACTTATAACAAATTTGGCATTTACAGAAGATGGAGTTAAAAAGGTAGATGAAAAGAATCCAGAAAAGAACAAGAATAACGTAGGTGAACACAAGTTCTGATGACAAGAAAACGACAATTTAGAAGAACTAGTCATAAATAAAAATAGTGAATGGTAAGGTCAATGTTTGTGATTCGCAGTGAATTGTACCTTGCCAAGTGAAAGACGATATATTTCGTGATATGAAATGTATGTGTACTACAGAAAACTACGGGATAGGAACCATAGTATAAATATGCCTGTGATTTATTTAGGCTTAGACATAGTTGTACATTTGTACTCCTACACTTTCTGTAATGATTAACAAGACTCCAACTACGACTTTTATAAAACAAAGAGACGAGACATGTTAAACTTTGCCACTTTATTGAAACAGTATAAAGGACCCTAAACAAACACACAAAAAAATCATAAATGATGTTGGTTTAAGGGAAAATATTTATGTGTTTTGACTACATACTATAAGCCTGTTTGAAAATTGTTTGAAATTAATTTTTTTTATGCAAAATGTATAATCATTAACAGTTCAAAGTTCGTATTTTTGTTGAAAATGTTTGCTCAATTATTTATTTGTCGAAGTTTCCAGTAGCGTAGCGTTCCCAATTAAAACTTCATATAATACACTTGAAGGCTCCCATATACCTTATTAAAATATGTCAAAATGTGTTGAGAGGAAACGCCTCAAGTTTTGCCACATTTCCATTTCTGTTTTAAATTATATGATACGTCATGTTGTCAGAATAGCTGCACGAGTTATTAAGCATAAAAATACAGTAAGAAGAAGTAGACACTTGACAGTCTTGATCAAGCAGATCAGTACCCATCAGAGGTGATAATCCATAGATCGGTACTATGTGATGATGTGGTTTTATTAAACACCTATGGGGAACAAGGTGTGGTGTTCCTCCATAGAAAAGGGAGGATTCTCCAGCCAGGCGGATGGTATGCCTGGCGGGCCGAAGCCCCAACGATTGATGTTGGGCGACTGTATATATGCTGCGTTGCGCGAATACTCTAATAGCGTGATTCAGGATTCTTTGACGTCATCGGAGAGTTGCAATTAATAGTCGAGTAGATGTCGTTGTAAGTTGTAGTTGTATTGCTGGCGATGTAGGTGTCGCCACATACCCATATAATTAAATATTTATAGGGTCTTACATTAATAATGGAAAATATTTTAAGGCTAGGCTCTATGAATGGTATAGAATTCATTTCAAATATGAAGCATCGGTTTTACTGATAATAAATAAATCAAAATACAAACATTCGACTAGCGAAAGATTTATTTACTCTGTACTATTTGATAAAATAAAGGTTGATGTTACGTTTATTTATTTTGCTAAAACGTATCATTGCTACCTATAGATTACCTCCTAAAATATTTTCCATTATTAAAGTAAGACCCTATATAGTTACTATTGTAAATATTTGAGAGACTTCTCTATCTTTAAGAAAAATATTGTAGCAGTAAATTCAGACGAACTTGATTCCTCTTCAGAACGAGATTATTATGTTTATTATAATAAATAAGTTGAGCACTTTTCATCTTTACTATGATAATAAACGATAAGTAAAAAGTGTGTAGTAAATTTAATGGAACCAAAGAGGATTCTGTAATCGTTGTTACCAGTACCTTAATTCGATGTAATAATTTATGGAAAAATATTTATTACATTACTTTATTTATAGACATCTAGGTTAATTAAATAAATTTGTTTTAAATAAAATCTTATTTTGTATTTACGCATATTCCTATGTTTATTATATTCTCATTACATATAAATACGTCAAGTAATCTATACAAATAAATAAAATTGAAGTGTCTGTTTGTAATGTCAAAATAACAGCTTTTTACTAAATGCTTATGAAAGTATGTACGTTACATATAAAAAATAAACAATTTTTTTTTTGTCTGTCTGTCTGTTCGTCTGTCCGTCTGTCTGTCTGTCTGTTTGTTCCGGGTAATCTCCAAAACGGCTGAACCGATTTTGACGGGACCTTCACTGGCAGATAGCTGATGTTATTAGGAATAACTTTGGCTACTTTTATTTTATAAAAATAATTCGGGTTTCGCGTAAAAAAAAGAAGTTGAAATCCAATAAATTTATTCTATGTCAAGTGTTTATGTTGAAGTACTCTAAATTTCTTTTAAATTAAACGCGGGTGAAACCACGGGTCCCAGCTAGTAGTATATAAATTTTTCACATCACTATCTCAATCCCTAAATGCGATATAAATGACCTAGTAAATGTGAAATCCTGTATTAGGTGCAAATCGTAGCACTTATTAGCCAATAATTCTTGATGACAACCAAATCACTACTGTTAGCTGCCATTGATCACTTATAACGAAGCAATCACCCTATTGCATCATATCAGCCAAAAACGTCCAATGCTACACAATAGCCTCGCCCTTAATAACCTCGCCCATAATAGCCTCGCCCATAATAGCCTCGCCCATAATTCCACAACTATCGGTTACATGCTGTGTGTCGTCATTTTGGGAGGAATTTTCCACGCTTAGCAGGCAGATCGGTGAGCACAGAGTGGTTGCTGTTCCACAGAAGGGATTCTGATACTCATCCTTCTGGTTTAGAGTCCCTTAGTTGCCTTTAACGATATCCGCAGGAGATGGGTTGGTGCTATATTCTTAATCCGGAAACACGGAAATCACCCTCATCATCATCGTTTCGGCCGAATGAAGTCCACTGCTGCACACAGGCCTCCCCCAAAGATCACCACAACGACCGATATGGGTGTGTTGTGGGCTCATTGGGGGGTTTTGCCATAATCGCCACGCTTGGCAGACGTTTGGCGATCGCAGTTGAGCTGTTAATGTACTCGAAGGACGCTGCGGCCCATTCTCCGGTTATTATCTTAGTCGACCTTTACGACACCCACGGGAGGAGATGGGGTGGTGTTATTCCGAGCCGGCACCACACGGCATCACCCTAATTACAATGATTAAATTGGGTTCACAATTTATTTGTTCACTCATTAATTTTGTGCGACTACTATAATATATTTGCTGGCGTTTTCGTTTCCAGAATAACATTTATTTCTAAACTAATCTACTGGCGGGCTATTCGAAGCCAGACCACGCGTCGACACTTACTAACAATATCCAGGTATCTTGTATTTTTCGAATTTATAGTTATTTTATAGCTTATAAATATTTACACCCGTACACAATATCACGCTTCTAGATTTGGTACTAAATAGTTTACTTAGAACAATATGAAATAAACAAGCGCGTTGTAGAGATAAATATGTTAGTTTAGAAAATGTCATATACTTGCTACTTGAAGTAGGTTTCTTATTTCATTGTACTGCATATAAGAGCGAGTGAACATAGGCGCAATTCCTTAATCTCAAACATCCATACATCATTGAATACAGAATTGGAATAACGGTGACAACTCAATTTGGTATTCCCTACGACTCTTCCCCAAGGCTCACTGTCTGCAAGGTGTCCTTGAATAGCTTCAATCATGTCTTAGCGTATACCAAATTGGTGTTTCACAGTCATTTATGGACATGGATGTTTGACCTTAAAGAATTGCACCCCGGATTAGGTAATATGCGTGCTTATACCGAGTGACCCCCGGGAAGACAGCGTGGTGCTGCGCACGTGGCCACGTGCACTTCAGCGAGATCCTTTACAACCCCCCTGTGCCTGGAGGCCGGTCTCTTTACAGCCGCCTCCCCTTCCCCTGGTGGTGACTACTTTACATACATTTCTTTTGACATATGCCAACAGGCGTAGCGCCAATAAGGGCTCTACTCTATCTAGAGCATCGAGTTCTTGGAGCCATCGTCGTTGCCGAAGATGACCAGCCCAGTGGTTTTAGCCGACATAAGCCCGTCATGCCCTTCCCCCTTCTCCGGGTGGAGGAGGTTTGTGGGGTATCACCAGCTTGTTAAATAAATAAAAAAGGTCTCGTAGTGACTCTGGTTAGGCAGGTACCACTGCAGACCTGGAGCCCCCCTTCAGTGCCGAAGATGACCGCTCCAGTGGTTTAAGCAGGTAGGAGTCCAGCACACCCCTTCGCTCTTCCCCGGGGCGAAGGAAGTTCCATGTAGAATTTCCACTGGACACCAATAAAAAAAAAAGGTACCCCTGCAGATTACTACCAATCAGTTTATTTTTAATTTAAACATAACTGCGTTCCGAATTTAAATGTACTATATCCAGATAAACTGCATCTAGTGAGATCGAATAAGAAATAGGAGATCCAGCGAAGAACTAAAGTTGCCGACATAGCTGAAAGGATTAGTAAACTGAAGTGGCAACGGGCGGGGCACATTGATCGTAGAATTAAAGGCGTTAAAAGGTTCTCAAGTGGAGAGCGCACACCGGAAAACGCAGTGTGAGACAACCTCCAAAGAGACGGACAAACGACCTGTTGATGGTCGCTAGGAGTCTTTAGTTGTTCAGCAGTGGACGACCTTTGCCTGATGTGATGATCTAGTGAAATTACCGGTAATTCAACATTATTAACATCTTATGCCCGGGTATAAGATGTATAATAACTAATGTCTCGAGATGTCAAGCGCAGTGTGGTGCTACGAATTATAATCCTGGGTAGCATTTTTTAAACGTTGCCCCACACTTGGATTTCTCCTGTGTCGTGGGTGCGTTTACAGACATGAATTCCACATACAATACACCCAGACCCGGAACAACTACCTGCTGATTATACAAATATTAGTTCCGTGCGGGAATCCAACCCACGACCCGGAGCGCAGCAGTCGACTGTATCAGCCACTGCACCAACCGTGCCGTCAGCATTACAGTTGTCATGGACAGGCGTGACGACTACCACCAGGCGAATGGCTTCGTCACGTAACTTGGTTATGTAAAAGTGTAACGTACAGCTCAGTGCGCATCGCTCACGTAAGTTAGTAAGGTTCATAAAACCAGAGGGTCAATTCTCTTAATTAATTTCCACTAAGACTGAAAGTTGACCGAACTGAGATTAAATCAAACTTTTTAACAAAAAAACTACCGACTTCAAAAAGGAAAAAAAACTTTATGTAGTCGGGCGGGGTATGCCCCAACTATAGTTCATGCAGACCAACGATAAGTTATATTTTATACCTGGCCCCACCCAACTTCCTAAAGTTTCTTTTTCCCTTTTTGAAGTCGGCTTAAATCGGTTCTCAGATCTGAGAGGAGTCGAACTATTAAGACATCATCTAGATAAGCGCAGTCAAATTAACCTGTTTATTGAAGCTATTTAAACAACTACTCCATCAAATGTAATGCAATTTATATGGGACCAATTCGAAAGCATTTTGCACCAGTTAAAAAAAGAATTGCTCAAATCGGTCGACATATCTCGGAGTAATCGGTGTACATACATTTAAAAAAAAAAACGCCTCTAATTGAGAACCTCCTCCTTTTCGAAGTCGGTAATTAGGTATGAATTTACTAAAAATAGGTTCTCTGCTCTTCTTAAAGTTCAGTCTATTTCGTTATGATCGCAACGCAGTGTCAATTTTGACGTTTGTTTCATGGAAACTTTAGTACCTGTGTCATTTCTAAATGTTAGCAGAATACCGTTTTGGCTTCAGTCAACTTTCAATTCATTTTCTATCTCATCATAGTGTAAGTTAACGTTTGATGTTGTTTTTTAGTTTAGAAGAATAACATTTATGATATTTACGACACCGAGACTAGATCGGAACTATGTTTTGAAAAAAAAAACGATAATTTTTCATTTTAACTTTATTTTTTATTTAAAAAAAAGATAAACGTTGCCCCACACTAGGGTTTCTCCTGTGTCGTGGGTGCGTTTACAGACATGAATTCCACATAAAATACACCCAGACCCGGAACAACTACCTACAGATTATACAAATATTTGTTCCGTGCGTGAATCGAACCCACGACCCGGAGCGCAGCAGTCGACTGTATCAGCCACTGCACCAACCGTGCCGTCAGCATTATAGTTGTCATGGATAGGCGTGTCGCCTACCACCAGGCAAATGGCTTCGTCACGTAACTTGGTTATATAAAAGTGTAACGTACAGCTCAGTGCGCATCGCTCACGTAAGTTAGTAAGCTTCATAAAACCAGAGGCTCAATTCTCGTAATTAATTTCCACTAAGACTGAAACTTGACCGAACTGAGATTTAATTAGGTATGAATTTACAAAAAAAAGTGTTTTTGCTTTTCTTAAAGTTCAGTCTATTTCGTTATGATCGCAATGCAGCGTCAATTTTGACGTTTGTTTCATGGCAATTTTAGTACCTGTGTTCGTTCAAAATGTTAGCAGAATACCGTTTTGGATTCGATCAACGTTCAATTCATTTTCTATCTCATCACAGTGTTAGTTCACGTTTGACGTTGTTTGTTAGTTTAGAAGAATACCATTTACGACATTTACGACACCGAGACTAGATCGAAACTATATTTTAAAAAATTAAATTACGAGTGCTGGCCCTGGATCAGCCTTAGGAACCTACAAGAATACAAAAATCTGTAAAAGGTCATTACTTTGGATCAGTCGATTGTCTCACATACGTTCTATGTCACGATTAATATTCGCTATAACGTCCCGTGAGGACTCAAGTGTTTTCCATTCCAATTTTCCTCAACAATTTAACGCAGGAAAATTACGATCGACGCCCGGATTCTTTGCGTTTATTATGGAGTGCGAATAAGTGGCTGTTGCGCGACCGTTGTATTTTAGCCATTAATGTTATCTGGTACAAGATTTAAACTACTTTAATTGAGATAGCATAGTTTGATATTATAAGTAATTCATGAAAATATTTGATCAGTAAATGATGGTAAGCAACGCTTGGTGCGGTCAGTCTGTGGGTGAGTGACCGCATAGTGTTATTTCAACCGAGCGTCTCCGTGCTTCAGAGTTCTTCTTTTTCTTTCTTGCTTCGTTCTGTACGTCAGTAGTCAGTACCAGTTCTTGCCATTAGACAGCAATCTTTAAGCCAAGTTAAGCCTTTGTGTGCCTTGAACGACTCTGAGACAAGGTTGGCCACTAACCACATGAAAAGAAAGAAAGATGATATAATTAACCTTTTTTATAACACGTATAGTGGCAATGGTCAGGGCACATTACCACTATACCTTTGCCTTACCTTGCCTTCCCAAGGCGTAGGAAGTCCAAGACTATTTCCCCACGTTAAAAAAAGGTGAATAAGTCTAATTAATCAAGAACGGTATAATACGGTCCTTAGTAAGAAACTTCTACTGCTCCATATGCTTAGCTTTTGTAAACTGAAGTTGCAATGGTCAGGGCACATTGCTCGTAGAACTGATGGCCGTTGGGGCACAAAGGTTCTCGAATGGAGACCGCGCACCGGACAACGCAGCGTGGGACGACCTCCGACCTCCAACGAGGTGGACAGACGACCTGGTGAAGGTCGCTGGGAGTCGTTGGATGAGAGCGACATATGACCACTCGTTGTGGAAATCTAAGGGAGACCTTTGTTCAGCAGTGGACATCCTGTGGCTGATATGATGATGACCGTATATGCTGCCTCTTCAATTTATATCTGATAGTTTGAAAATGATTTTACCGACGGAAAACAATCAGGCTCTTCAATTGTTAACTGGTTCTGCAATCACTGCACTATTTTAGCCAACAAGACATTGACGACTGACGCATGGCGAAAGCTCCACAGATTAGTTTACGTATTCAACCGAATACCTTTTGCCGTGTGGTGCCGGCTCAGAATACCTCCACCCCATTTCCTCCCGTGGGTGTCGTAAAAGTCGACTAAGGGATTAGCCGGAGGATGGGCAGCAGCATCCCTCGACCACATTAACAACTCAACTGCGCTCGCCAACCCGTCTGCCAAGCGTGGCAATTATGGCAATACCCCTCAATGAGCCCACAACACAACCATATCGATCGTTGTGGTGATCTTTGGGGGAGGCCTGTGTCCAGCAGTGGACTTCATTCGGCCGAAATGATGATTCAATCGAATACAACTACAATCATTTCCACCAACAACTGGTTGCAAATACATAATAAGGTAACAGGTTTTTTCCCCATTTCACCCCTGTTAAATATTTGGGACGGGCACACCCCTGTTCCGGAGTGGATGGGAGATTCTCGTATATTACGCAGATAATGAGTTGAAACTGGTATTTCAGTTTCATATTTCATGGGAAATCAATTCGGCGATATCATTAAATCGTACTGATATTTATTTTACATTTGGTTTATACGGCTATATTATCATCTATCATATATCTGCCGAATCTTTCAGATCTGTCATTATTCATTTATATATATATATATATTCTTGAGGTCTAGAATAGTTGTCCTTATGTTGGGGCCACATCAAGGCCATTGGACACTAGACATAGGTTTAGCCACGATTTAACGCGCTTTTGTAATAGCATTCATTCCATTAGACCAGGGGTTCCCAACCTTTTTTTGTCTACTGCCCACTTTAAGAATAAATTATTTTTTAACGCCCCCCTTTTTAAACATACTTAAAAACCGCTAAGTACTTATAACTGATTATTGAAACGCAAATTTATAGTATTCGGACAGAGTATCTTTTATTGAAAATAAAACAAACAATCAATTCTTATATAAAAACTAATGTGAAGGTTGAATCTGATGCTGTTCAATAAGTTCGTTGATATCAGGTTCCAATTTACTCAAAAACAGCCGCAAGTCGCCACGTTCGGTAACACGCAAACGATTTCTCTTTTTAGTAAGCAGCGTTGCCACAGCACTAAATCCACGTTCACACAAATATGACGATGGGAATGCTATCAATAATCGTTGAACAATTGACCACAATCCAGGGTACAATTGCGGGATCGGTTTTTGTAGCCAAAATTCTTGATATCCATTTTTGAACTTGATTTTTATTTCTTCGTTTGTTGTCAATTCTATAAGTTCTTCTTCCAGCTGAGGTGACATTGCTGTGTTGACATTTGAAAACGGATCCAACACCCAGTCTGCTATTTCCAAGTTTAAAATGTCCTGGTATCGTTCGGTGAAGTCAATGTGGAGGTTTTCCAAATATTGGCAGTAGGCAAACAAGTCGTCGTTACTGCAGTATACTGATAAATTCGGAAAATTGTGAAACTCACGTCTGCCCATATTCTTTTTGTGAAGAAACAGTTTGGCTGCGAAAGCAGCAACGACATTTTTTGTTTTAATTAAATTTAGTTCATCGCCTTCCAGTTGGAGGTTCATGTCGTTGAACATTTTATACAGGTCTGTCATGTAAGCTATATCATTCTTTGATGTTATGAGCTTGTTGCGCAGTTCTGTATCTTTAGTTTCCAAGAACTCTATCATAGAGTCAAACAGGTTGTAAAATCGAATCAGACAATTGCCTCTTGACAGCCAACGAACTTCAGTATGAAGCAACAAACGGTTGAAATCTTCGTCATTAGTAACACAAAGCTGATGAAATAATCTATCATTCAAAGAGCTGCTACGGATTTTATTGACTGCTTTGATGACATATTGCAGTGATTGAAATAGTCGTTCACTTAAGTTTCTAGCAACCAAAGGTTGTCTATGAATAACGCAATGTATAGCAAGGACATCTGGAATTTTATTCTTTAAGTATGCTATGAAGCCTTTATGGCGCCCTGTCATAGCCGGAGCGCCATCCGTAGCAACTGATATAATATTTTTCAAAGGAATCTCTTTCTCTTCACAAAACTTTTCCAATGTATTGAATATGGTTTCGCCTTTTGTATCTGTCTCCAAATTTCTGGCAAACAATAGTTCTTCACGTATTTTCTCATCTTTAATAAACCTCACGTAAGATAGCAACAACGCTTCATTAGTTGGTAAAGTGGACTCATCGAGCTGAATTGAGAATTGACTAGTCCTCAGATGATTGCACAATGATTCTTCAATGTTTTCAGCCATTTCATCAATTCGCCTTTGCACAGAATTATTACTCAAAGGAATTTTTCGGATAATATCTGCGGCCGGTTTATGAAGCACAGTAGTTATTACTTCCTTTATTGCTGGCAAAATTAACTCTTCTCCGATGTTGTGTGGTTTGCCTTTTTGAGCAATTAACAAAGAGATATTGTACGAAGCTCGAAGTCCGTCGTCATCTTGCTTAGCAGCCGCCGAAGATAGTTTTGATACACTTGGCACTTGGCAGTATTATGCTTCTTCTCTAGGTCTTGAAAATATGCTACATTCTTTTCTGTCTTATCTGGATGCATTTTATTCAAATGATCTTGCAGTCTTGAAGGCTTCATTGCTTCGTTCGAAAATGTTTTTAGACATAGAAGACACAAAGGCGACGACGGGTTTGTGGGATTTTCAATAAATCCGAATTTAATATATTCCGCAGAGTATTGCCGTCTCTTCTTTTTTACTTCCGACATTGTTTTGTTTTAAGAAATACGTAAGTCTTAGGTTTTCGCGATTATTACACATTATAATAAAACAATTTTAAACGGATTAAATCGCGTGTATTATTGATTTTTGTTTTTCCTGACGTTTCGAACACTTTGCAGGGTTCGTGGTCGCAGGATGACTGAAGATCCTACAAGAATAAGATCCTACTAATACACGCGATTTAATCCGTTTAAAATTGTTTTATTATAAATACGTAAGTGTTGAAATCAAGTACTGCTTATCTATTATGCGCGAAACCGCAAATGAAAACCAATGCACCAACAGGAATAAGACAAACGTGCATAAACTCGTTTATCTCATTCGACGCCCAATCGTACTCGACAAGCAAGAACAAGTATTATAGAACCAGCCGATTGGTATAGGAATGTACAATTCGGATTATTTAACAAAAACTTGTTAAAACATGATTGCCCGCGGTCTTTTATATCGAACCGAGTTTGAGCTTAATTAATATTAGTTGATGTTCACAAGATGTAGTCGAGAGTCGAGAGCTCAGTCGGTGTCTAAGAGTCTTCCTAGCTAGGTAGATGAAATTATAAATCGACCCCAAAGCCCTACACAATGCCCCCTTTTTTTCTGGGTCTCTTACCGCCCCCCTTTAAGCCTGCAGCGCCCACAAGGGGGCGTTATCGCCCACGTTGGGAAAGACTGCATTAGACGTTAGGAAATAGCTCGGATGGCAGTCTTTTTTGGCACTACAAAGAGAGTTGGCGGATTTATCCGTATGTGTCCGGATTAAGAATATAGCAGCACTCCATCTCCTCCCGTGGAGGTCGTAAAAGGCAACTAAGGGACTCTAAACTAGAGGAATGAGCAGCAGTGTATTTTCTGTACAGTGCAGTAGACAGTAGCGATTCTGCGCTCACCAACCCGCCTGCCAAGTGTGGCGATTACTGGCAAATTCCCCCCAATATGATGACACAGTTGTGGAAATATATGAGGGATGTCTTTGTTTAGTAGTGGACGTTGTATGGCCGGTATGATGAAAGAGATTTAGCGCCGATATGTACCTAGAACGTTTCGTGAGGCTATTGAACTTAAATACATCCTAATTTTAATTGAGAAGATGGTTGGCAGGCCTGTTTGGAATCCGGTTATGAACATAATGAAGTCCCAAACAATATACCGCACTAAAAAAAATATTAAGACACTGTGAGTGATTACTGCATGCATCGAAACAAATTCTTTTTATTAAAATTGTACGGTAAATAAAATAAAATGATGCTTTAAAATCTGTAACGACGCCTGTCGCGTTAGTCATCCTGCGACCAAAAATGCTGCAAAGTATTCGAAACGTCAGAAAAAACTAAAATCTATAATATACGCGATGTAATCCGTTTGAAATTGTTTTATTATAACTTAACCAGCTTCCAAGCTCAACCCCTCTCACCAACGTGCTAAGCCGTAACCCAAATCTCTCTAGGGCTGTTCATTATATAAGTTACCACCTATCTGAACCCCTTTTTGGCTTAATTAGCTCCAGTTCTTACAACCCCGTGGGAGACCTGTCAAAAGCCGATAAAAATGAATATCCGGTTTCAGTTATAAGCTCCATTATTATACTACATTAAAGCATTGTGAATAAACTGAACTTTAATAAATAAATAAACTTTATTTTTATTTATAGATTTATTGTACGTCGGAACACGATTTCAAAAGCCGATAAAAATGAATATCCGGTTTCAGTTATAAGCTCCATATAAAGTTCCATATTGTTACAGAGTTATAAAACTGTAGAGCTCCCAGGACGCACATACCAACATGCGTTACTATGTTTTCCTTGGCACGTTAAGATAGTCTGTGTCTATATCTACCGTAGTCTGTCACTGGGGTGTAATTTTGTGCAACCGTATAATATTTTATGCCTGTATAATTATTACACATTTCCGTTTAAGTTCCGAACTTTCGAATTTGCATGGCACTCCATGCATCTGTCGCTACCCACTGTTAGCGACATTCGAAAACCCGATGCAAGATGGAACCATTAAACTAAAATTGGAATTGGAAATTGGAGGTAGCCACACTGACATATCATTGTGTCATATCATCACAAAGTTCATAGTCCACGACGTTTGCTTCTAGATAAACCCATTAGGAATAGACATTGTGGCTTATTTCCATTCGGTGATATTAGGGATCGTGGGAGGATGATGCTTTTGCTTTAATTTTTAACCATACTAAGATTTCACCTGTGGATACAGTTTTATAGAGATTAATCTCGAATGCACAAACAACCAAACCCGAATCAACCACCTAAATGTCATACAAATATATTTGTTGTAATTTACAAAACAACCTTTGTACAAGTGTACAAAGGTCTTAATGGCTTAGCATGCATTTTGTCCGTGTGGTGTCCGGATTGTCCGTGTGGTGTCCGGATTAAGAATATATCACCACTCCATCTCCTCCCGTGGAAGTCGTAAAAGTCGACTAAGGGACTCTTTACCAGGGGAATGGGCAGCAGCATCCCTTTTGCTGAGCAGTAGCAATTCTGCGCTCGCCAACCCGCTTGCCAAGCGTGGTGAGTATCGGCAAATTCCCCCCATAAGGGGGAGGCCTTTGTTCAGCAGTGGACGTCCTGTGGCTGATATGATGATGATGATGATGCATTTGGAACTGTCATTTTCTACCAGAACATCAAGGCAGCAAAGAACAACAAGGTATTTATATGTACCGACAAAATAAACAAAATATGAAAGTATAGTATTTTTCTTTTATATCTATAGATATATTAACACAGTATACAAATATATAAACAAAATAAAATATATAGAAATAGAATAAACATCTGATATTGTGCCCCGCAAGGCAATCCCGCTACACGTAACGTTGAAAGCCAAATGCTTAGCCACTGCACTAACCATGCCGTCTCATATATTAATTATACCAGATAATTTCATAATGTGTAATACAAATTCTTACGCTTGCAATATTGCCTTCAGAAATACTCACTCTTTTCACTCCTGTCTCGTAAAGAGTTATGGCGACTCAGAGTAACATGGAAGTCCACTCGCCGTTGCGTTGCCTTGCTAAAGCTACATAAATCAGGCTCACACACATCGTCCGTCTACTATCAGGATTTAAATATTCTTTCTAGAATATATTCTATCAAGAAAAGGAAAATTTTACTGCGGTTCTTGAGACGCAATTTTGGGTGAATTCGAGGTTTTAAATGATAAGCGCCTCATGATGTAATAGCAGAATTCTATAAATTGGAGCTTAAGCAAGTATTACCGGAAGATATTGGTAATCCAAGGAGATTGGAGATTTTGAAGCATTCAATTTATCAAAATATTTTATCGATGATTAATGTTTAGAAATATTTCTTTCGTTAAAAAAGACCGACAATTTTTGGTAACCCAAATGATCCCATTTATACGACGTAAGTTAAAAAATTAATTACCATACTAAACACATCTGTAACACAACATCTTTGCAAACTTTAACATACGGAAATACGAGTTGTTTCTGACAATAGTTTTGCAAAGAAAATATAACACTCTCGTATATTTATACGTGACAACTTCAAAAGTATAGCTGCAAACTACAGTCACTTCGCACACAACTCGACCGTTCAGGGTTGCCACTTGAAATATCTGATATCCGGGACAGTGATTTTTGTCCTAATTTGTCTAGATATTTTGATTAAAACTGCAACCTTCCTGTGTATATTCTAAGAGTTAGCAGTTGACCCGACATGTAGCACAAGGCAAAAATGTATAAATTAATGTTTTAGTATTAGTTACTTGAGAAAGTAATAACCTGGGAATTAGCCAGAGGCTACGTCATTATCACAATTTTTTTGCAATGCCATACAACGTCCACTACTAAACAAAGGCCTCCCCCATAGATTTCCACAACTGTGTCATCATGTTGGGGGGAATTTGCCAGTACTCACCACGCTTGGCAGGCGGGTTGGTGAGCGCAGAATGGCTACTGTTCTACAGAAAGGATGCTGCTGCCCATCCCTCTGGTTTAGATTCCCTTAGTCGCTTTTTACAACATACATGGGAGGAGATGGAGTGGTGCTATATTCTTAATCCGGACACCACAATATAAATAAATAAAATCTGGTTTAATTACACGCGCAAAACAAACAATGCATAAAATAAAATAGTTTAAAAAAACTAAAAAAACACGCTGACACAAAAAAAACAACTGAAACTGAACAAACATACATACATACAGGTGAAGCTAATAAAAGCGTGTTAAAAACAAACATTTAGGGCAATATCTGAAAGGCAAGCAGCCCTATGCCGCCGTGTGGTGCCGGCTATGCCGTGTGGTGCCGGCTCAGAATGCCACCACCCCATCTCCACCCATGGGTGTCGTAAAAGTCGACTAAGGGATTAGCCGGAGGATGGGCAGCAGCGCCCTTCGAGTACATTAACAACTCAACTGCGATCGCCAACCCGCCTGCCAAGCGTGGTGATTATGGCAAAACCCCCCAATGAGCCCACAACACATCCATATCGGTGGTTGTGGTGATCTTTGGGGGAGGCCTGTGTCCAGCAGTGGACTTCATTCGGCCGAAATGATGAAGCAGCCCTATACGTGCTGCATATACGTGCAGTAAACGTGTAGAGATTTGTTCAATACTTGTTCGCACACGTTACGAGCTCGCACCCCGCTGTCGGTTTTTTGTACTCGTCGATAATCCTTTAGTGCGGACTTCGATACGTTATGCCACGACAGTTTTATTACGGCGTTTATGGGGGTTGCAGGGTAGTTTACGTTTAATGTTGGCAGTTTTAAGGAAAGGGTCGTGATGTTCCGTGATGTAGGCAAGTAACTTCTTGTTCAATATGATTACGTTGTTGATATGCACACTGTGGCTTCTCCTGACTTATTGGTACAGATATAATTAAATCTCACAAGCACAGACATCCAGCACCGAAACACTTATTTGTAGATTATACAAATATTTGTTTCGTGCGGGGATCGAACAAGATCAGTTCGTCACGGTTGGTGCAGTGACTGATACAGTCGGCTGCTGCGCTCCAAGTCGCGGGTTCAATTCCCGCACGGAACAAATAATTTGTATGATCTGCAGGTAATTGTTCCGGGTCTGGACGTATGTCTGTAAATGCACCCACGACACAGGAGAAAACCTAGTGAGGGACATCGCACAAAAAAAATTACATGTAACACTGGAAGGCAATAGCTGAGCCGATGCGCCAACTGTACAGTCCAATTGACGAATCGTCATCGAAATGTTATCGAATTGAAATGATGGCGTTTTTTATTCCTGAACTAGCTGGGACCCGAGGTTTCACCTGCGTTTAATTTAAGAAATTTAGAGTACTTCGACATAGACACTTGACATAGAATATATATATTGGATTTCAAGGGTTTTATTTTTTATGCGCGGAACCCTAATTATTTTTCTAAAATAAAAGTAGCCTAAGTTATTCCTTATAACATCACCTATCTGTCAGTGAAAGTCCCATCAAAATCGGTCCAGCCGTTTTGGAGATACCCGGAACAAACAGACAGACAGACAGACAAAAAAAATAAAAATTGTTTTTTTGTTGAAGGTTTCGTATATACTTTCATATGCATTTAGTAAAAAGCTGTTATTTTGACATTACAAACAGACACTTCTATTTTATTTATTTGTATGGACTAGCTGGGACCCGCGGTTTCACTCGCGTTTAATTTAAAAGAAATTTAGAGTACTTCGACATAGACACTTGACATAGAATTAAACGTTTTCGGAATAATGCTACAAACTTTTGTGAGTTGACGAAGTTTTCCTGTTCCTGAATAAGAAAGAAATTAAACATTAGTGGACCATTAGCATTAGCCGTGTGGTTCCGGCATCTAATCACCCTGACCAGTCGTTGCGGTGGCCTTTGTGGGAAGCCTATGCCCAGCAGTGGACTTTATTCGGCAGAAATGATTCGTGAAATGACGACGTTTTCCTGTTACTGATTTAAAAAAAAAAAAGTGCAATAATGGTATACATTATTGCTTATAATAAATACATAACCGCTCACACCGGTGTTGCTCATTGTCGCCTGTTGTGGTAGCCATCTTGTGAGTGGCGAGACACCGTCTGCCACAGAATTTCACTTTAAAGGTTGAAAGGCAAACATAGTTTTTTTCAGTTTTTCTTAGTATTAAATCCATTTAGTACCCATTGCAATAGACCTTGCGAACGGCTTGCCGTGTGGTGCCGGCTCAGAATACCACCACCCCATCTCCTCCCGTGGGTGTCGTAAAAGTCGACTAAGGGATTAGCCGGAGAATGGGCAGCAGCGTCCTTCGAGTACATTATTAACGCAACTGCGATCGCCAACCCGTCTGCCAAGCGTGGCGATTCTGGCAAAACCCCCAATGAGCCCACAACACACCCATATCGGTCATTGTGGTGATCTTTGCGGGCGGCCTATGTCCAGCAGTGGACTGCATTCGGCCGAAATGATGATGATGCAATAGACCTTATACTTGTAGTTTCCATTTAATGTAATAGTTTTATACCTCCGGGGACAATCCGAGACTGCATTTTGTAGTGCAGCCATGCAGAGTCCCCGGGTAGTGTTCCATTACATTTTAGATTGAAATTCTCTAAAGGGCCTCTGCGTGTTGGACCCATGTCCCCAGGTAAGCCTACCAAAAGGCCGGATAAGGATATAAACCCGTGAAAAGAGAGACAAATCATATACAATGATTTGACTTCACGGTTGATGAAGTGGCTGATACAGTCGGCTGTTGCGCTTCGGGTCGTGGGTTCGATTCCCGCTCGGAACAAATATTTGTATGACCTGCAGGTAGTTGTTCCGGGTCTGGGTGTATTGGATGTGGAATTTATGTCTGTAAACGCACCCACAGGAGAAATCCTAGTGTGGGGCAAAGTTTAAAAAAAACATAGGTGCTACAAACAACTGTTGGGACATTAATGCCTATGCAAAAAATTATATATTATTCTGTTATATAAATATTTATATTCAAATGCCACAAACCATAAACCACCTATTTTTACGAACTTATTCAGGACAGATGAAGAAATATAATTTCGGTAAAAAACAATGGACCAGTACTGCGTGAATTACAGCGCTCGAGATATTCCGCACAAATATTCTAATTCTCCCTTATTTCACTCAACGTTTTTGCATTCTCTGTTAATTCACATTATTAAATTGAAGGAAACACGGGCAAAAAGGTACGTTTCTTTCTCGATTCGTTTTTTATTAAGTAGATGTAGGTAAATCAACGATTTCAATTCAATTAACTGCACCATTTTTCTTTTGTTCTGTTTTTCATCAGAGATCTCCCTCCGTTCCCGCTCTGCTGTCTCCTTTGCTTGCGTCACTTCCTCGCAAAAGGAGGCGACGGCATCCCACGCGCTTTCGCTCCGGACGATGGATTGAACCACGGCCGGAAGCAAGAGGTCACGGCGCTGCGCCGCCCAAGCTGGCCACTTCTCCAACGTGTGCTGCGCCATGTCCTTCAGGCAGTCTCCGCAGTGATGACAACTGGGCGTCTCTTCTCGGCCTATTTGATACAGATGCTTTCCGAAACACCCATGGTTTGAGAGTACCTGCGTAATCTAGTAGGGGAGGCGCCGTGCCGCCTCTCCAGCCATTCCTCCATTACTGGTCTCACCGTCGCTGTCGCGACGTGCCCTGCAGTGGGCTGCTCCAGTCGCTCCATTCACTCCGCCGAAGCTCGAACCGTCGCACCTCGATCTCACGAAGTACTGCCGGTTCGCCCCGGCTTAGCGCCTCCCCGCGTCACTGATACAGTGACACGAGGGCTCACGCTTTTAAATCCCAGGGCGGTGAACCAGCAAGGAGGTTCCCTGCCTCGTAAGAGACCGTGCGGAGACTTATTAGCCCTGAATATAGGGCGGAACAACGTTTTTTTTTTTTATTATGGCAGATTTTGACGACTACTTTGCTTAGCAAGAAAAATAAGTCAGAAAAGACAAGAAGACAGACGAAAATAAAGTTATCCAGCATGCTGTGAGTGCCCTTACAAATCGTAAGCTATCCACAAGTATCTAGAAACGGCAATAAAAGCCAGCAGGCCAAATAGTGAAGTGCTTGACAATATCTCATAGACAGTAGCAATTGCTGATTGGAACAATGGGCGCGGTTAAGCAAGGCTTGTCGCGGTCGCTCAATGGATGGGTGACCGCAATATAAACTGAGCGTCTCCGTGTTTTGGAGGGCACTTAAATTCGTTGGTCCCGGTTGTGGTCATTAGACAGCAGTCGCTAAGACAAATAAATGTAAAAGGCTCCAGATAGTTTGCTTATCATTTATATAATTTTGCCATCATTAAAATTGTTTTGTATAACAAACTCGTAAGTGACACTTTAAACGAGGCCGCAGTTTGTAAATCTTGCAAAACGTTCGCGCACGGGTCCCCGAAACTAACTCGATTTGGAACAAGCCGACTATGATCAGGCCTGCGTTAGCACATAAGTCACGTTCCGCGACGTCGCTAGGGCGCACACTGTATAAAAAATGCCCAGCCTCCCCCGGGCTTGGGGGCGAGGAAAGAATAAAAAATCATTTTCAAAGTTGCGTGTGTTTTTTGTAGGTCATGTTTTTTCTAATCTCCTCCGGGAGTAAAATGAAAATGTAGAGTATGACGTGCATACCTTTATAAGTAATGAGAGTCAGCTAGAAATGTGTGAGTATTTAACGAGGTGTAATGCAGTTTCATATGATGTCCGCAATAAGAATATAGCACCACTCCATTTAATCTTACGTATGTTGTAAAAAAGTGCAGTGTGGTGCCGGCTCAGAATACCCCCACCCTATCTCCTGCCGTGGGTGTCGTAAAAGTCGACTAAGGGATTAGCTGGAGGATGGGCAGCAGCGTCCTTCGAGTACATTAACAACTCAACTGCGATCACCATCCCGTCTGCCAAGCGTGTTGCCATTGCCATTTCGGCCGAATGAAGTCCACTGCTGGACACAGGCCTCCCCCAAAGATCACCACAGAGACCGATATGGGCATTGGCACACATTGGAGGGTTTGCCATAATCGCCACTCTTGGCAGGCGGGTTGGTGATCGCAGTTAAGTTGTTAATATACTCGAAGGACGCTGCTGCCTATCCTCCGGCTAATCCCTTAGTCGACTTTTACGACACCCACGGGAGGAGATGGGGTGGTGGTATTCTGAGCCGTGCCGGCACCACACGGCATTATAATTTGTAATTTGGTTACTCTGTTACATTGATGTAGTGACATTACAATTAAGTAAATTTATCTATACAAATAAATAAAATTTAAGTGTCTGTTTGTAATGTCAAAATAACAGCTTTTTACTAAATGCATATGAAAGTATGTACGTTACAAATAACAAAAAGACGATTTTAATTTTTTTTGTCTGTCTGTCTGTCTGTTTCTTCCGGGTAATCTCCGAAACGGCTGAACCGATTTTGACGGGACCTTCACTGGCAGATAGCTGATGTTATAAGGAATAACTTAGGTACTTTTATTTTTTTTTAATTATTAGGGTTCCGCGTAAAAAAACATCCTTGAAATCCAATATATTTATTCTATGTCAAGTGTCAATATCGAAGTACTCTAAATTTCTTTTAAATTAAACGCGGGTGAAACCGCGGGTCCCAGCTAGTTATAAATAAATGGAATAATAATATCATACCTATATCTGACATATTAAATGGTTATGTGATTAAGTATTGTATACCTAAACATTATTTATGGTTGTAATGAATGATTGTTATATTATTGACTTAAATTTATTGACATATTATAAATATGTAATACTTTTTTAATAGTTAACGAATATATGAATTTGTTGTAATCAGATGCAACAATATCTGACATACATAAATGTTCTGGTGGAAAACAGTGTTTTATGACTACATCTTAACGAAATGTGAAAAATACTATATCTGGGTCTCACTGTTCCAATAAAATGAAATAATAATAGTACACATCCGTCAAAATAATATTGTTTATATCATAAATAATTAATTGTCATATTCTTGAACTCTTTTTGACTTGATGTATGATGTATGTATGGTCATAAATTCGCATACCAGGAATGGTTATATGTGGTTTCTTAACACTGTAAATTTCATCTTTGTGTACCCATATTTTAGCGAATCAGTTTCTGAAAGGCAACAATACCCCCGAGAAGACGGTGACGCGCACGTGGTCACGTGCCACCGTATGCGCAGCACAGCACACAGCGAGGCTTGGGGGGATCCTTTACAATCCTCCCCGAGAAATGCCTGGGGGGCGACCTTTTTACAGTAGCCTTCCCTCCGCTAGAGGTGGTGACCGCTTTACAGTCATCCCCTCCGACATATGGGCTCGTAAATTATTCATTATTAATCACATTATTCTTATTCGCCACTTCCACCCCCGAGCATATAGCTCTGGCGGCCCCCCTCTGATAGGCCAAAGTTACAAGGCCTGCGGGTACTCATGGGGTTCCAGTCCAGCCAACCAATAAATACAAGCCGGAGTCGAGGCCCTGATCGACTTTCTGCGGTATTTGGGTACGTAGTATTGCAGTCACATACAGCTCGCCAAAACTACCCTGCGTTTTCATGATCTCCTCATAATATACTTTTTTGTATCAAAAGGGACAAAGAAGTTAGGAAGTGGCTTGTATCTTCCCTCTCGGATTGCGTTATCTCATGGTGAGATAAAGATTGCCCAGAAGGGTTATTATTAGTTAACCAGGTAGCAGACCGTCTAGTGAACCAACTGCTTAAAATACTCCCAACGTACCAAGTCAATGTACGGTCCACTGCCACACATATTGCATTGCGATATACACTAGAAGCCTGTTTTATATGCGCCGTACGAAAGTTTTTCCAATAAAAGAGGTGAAAAATAGCCTGCCTCGCAGTTTTAAATTCAAGCACAGAATTTTCAGTAAACCTTAAACATAATATACGATACAATGTAAACTAAGAACTGTGTTAGAAATAGAGAGAGAACATACTGTAAATTTTGAAACAAAATTAAAAAGAGGGTAAGCCATCAAAAATGGTAGGATATTAGACACCATTTATCATATCAATAAATTAATCGACTCATCCTATCGCAGTCCACAGCTAGGCATAGGCCTCTACTAAGTTGCGCCACTCTCGGACCAAGGGTGTTTCGGAAAGTATCAGTGTTGCATAGGCCGACAAGTCACGCCCGGTTGACATCACTATGGTGACTGCCCGGGAGGAACGCGTGGGATGCCGTTGTCTTCTTTTGCGAGGACGTGATGTACGCAAAGGAGGCGGCAGAGGAGGGACGGGAGGGGAATACCTCTGCTCCCTGCCACATAAACGCACCGGATGCGGGCATCGGTGAAAAGTGCTTACCAATTTCCGGCCATCAAGTATTAATCATTAATTTTTAATCATATTTATTTCTCTCTTCACAAAGGTTCATTATTGTTACATTAGTCTAAAAATATTAAATTACAATCCTTTGTGAGAGACTGGAGTCCATACTAGGATATCCTGTGTGACGGATCACCAGTGCCTCACCCCGAATTTATAGTGATTAGAAATGCTGTATTCAAGCATGATATGGAAAAGAAGAAAAATGAAATAAAACAAACATGGCATGGTGTTAGTAAAGAGTTGTAGCCCGCGGGTAACGGATTGCCCTTTTTTTTTTTTTTATTGATCCTGTGGAAATACCTCATGTACTTCCTTCGCCCCGGGAAAGGGCGAAGGGGCATGCCGGACTCCTACCGGCGAAAACCACTGGAGTGATCATCGTCGGCACCGAAGGGAGGCTCCAGGAACTCGAAAGATCTCCATCTAGAGCTACCCATTGGCGCCACGCCTTTAGGCACATCTCGGAGGGGATGACTGTAAAGTGGTCATCCCCTCTAGTGGAGGGAAGGCGACTGTAAAGAGGCCACCCCCCCAGGCATCTCTCGAGGGGATTGTAAAAGATTCCCCCGAGGCCTCACTATGCGCTGTGCTGCGCACACAGCGGTACGTGACCACATGCGCACCGCTGTCTTCCCGGGGGTCGCTCGGTATGAGCACGCAGATTTCCCAATAAGCTAAATAACATGGGGCTCAGGCGTGTTGGACACGTGCGCCGCGGCGGTTGTTACCCCGGCCCCGTGTCCTCCTCCTCCGAGCGGGATCGGCCCTCTCCCGAAAATGGAAACAGGCTCGTGACAATGGAAGTTTGTGTTCTGCGCGTTTGAAAGAAAGAAAAGGGCGGCTGACCAGGCTGCACAGAGACGGGGCCCGTCAAAGCAAATGACGGACTGATACTTTCCTGGTGTTTAGTCCAATGTCTACACGGCGAACACTGCACCACGAGCCACTGGTAATTCGAAGGGACACCGTGGGGGTTTGAACCAGTAAGAGTGCACCTCCGCCACTCGCAAGTCTCGCAAATCTTCTCGAGATTATGAGGTACACACACGAAAAAAAAACTTTGGCACATCTGGTTAGAGACCTCCCTCGCTACGTTTGTCGATTCGCGGTCTCTACTTAAGGACTCCCGTAATCACCTTTTATGCCACCCACGGGATGAGATGGAGTGGCGTTATTCTTAACTGGCAGCACGCGGCAAAGTATGTATAATTTGGTTATATTCACCATAATTAGTAACGTGATAAAAATTCGTAAGTTTAATTCATGTGTTCAAAGTCAAAGTCAAAGTCAAATATTTTTATTTTAAATAAACCAAATATTGGCACTTATGAAACGTCAGAATCTAAGTTGCACGGTTCCAAATAGTTGATCTATGGAGAAGAGCCGGCAAGAAACTCCATAGATACTCTTTTAAAATAATTGAGATTACAATGTTGATTAATACAAATTAAGCTTAACCATATAAAGAGCATTATGTAGGCCAATGTATAAAAAAAAGACATACTAATGTAATATAATTATTATTCGCCATGGCAGTTAATGGCTGACCAGTCCCAACAGACGGCACCCGTTCACGAGCATGACGCATGCATCAGCATCGCTTAGCTCAACCATATTGTAGGGAACCGAACGACCCGATACCCAACGCCACTGCCAGCAAGACATTTTAGTGAGCATGACAGACCGATACTACCAGGCCAAAGGCAAAGGGAACTAAATATATAACATTAACGGCTACATGATGCTCGCACATTTACAATTTTATGATTAATTAATAATGTCAAAATATTATTAGAATGTAAATTGCAGTCATTAAATTAAACATAGGAAAATAATTTATATCATAAATATAGAATTCAATTTTAAATAAGTCAAATTAAATGTCAAGATGTCAATAAAAAGATAAAAAATAAGTCAAGTAAATGTCAGGATATCAACAAAAAAAAAACTATAATTTCTGTGTAGACGGTAAAGCATTGATTGGGAATAACAACACGTCAATCATGCGAAAATTATACAATATATTATAAAGCGCCAGAGGGTCGCAGTGTGCAGGAGGGAAACGTTTGTTACATAAACGATTCGCATAAATATTAACAAGTGAATATTCTAGCTATTTAAAAAAGTTTTACCATTTCTTCATCATCATCATCATCATATCAGCCATATTTATACATCCACCGGCGTCCAATATGGCATTATTCCATTTCTCAAAGTATTAAATGCTACTGCAAGCTATAACCTCATCCGTGAAAATTCATGAAAAGACTGAAGCTGAAAATCTTATGCTGAGGGTTGCAGCAACATGTACTAAAACCATGGTATATGCTTTCGTTACGATGTCACATACACTCATTATATTTTATCAGTTTACGCAAGCTAAACTTTTCAAATGAAATAAGTACAATTAGATTCCAAAATGCAACTAAGCAATTATCACCCGACTTTAGGTCCAATATCTTGGCGATCCAGTAAACAAACTGCCTTACGTAAGAGCTCATTACTCGCGAGGTCTCATATTTCGCGTTTCACAAAGTCCCTTAGATAATATAGATTTAATTGGGGTAACTAACAGCAAATTGGCTGGACGTGATTTTGTACGGATTGCAAAGATTTTATTTTCCTCAAAGAATAGACAGTAAATACACTGGTTTGTAAAGTACTTAGTTCTTTATTACAATATTGGATGGATCCTGGAGCGATTATAATTTCGTTATTAATGATCATGATGAAACAATATGCCTCCTCAAAATGTGTGACTATTTGTAACAGCTTTTCATTTTTGGTGTATGTACACGATACAGAAAAAATACGCAAAACAAAATCAAGTGACCATCTTATTTATAAAATCATTGATTTTTGCAACAATCCATTTCAGCTCTCTCTTTGCGATCGCAGCTGTTTGCAAGATACAAACAAATTTCTACTCAAGCCTGGACGCCATTTACTTAAAAATAAGGTAGTAGGTATTTTGACGAACATTTACCGTTTATAACATCGTTATTAAAAGGGACCGTAGTAAAAACTTTTCAATAGCATTTGAATGGCCAGAATGGTTACTGTTGAAGTTTGCTAAAATTGGTCCTCCTTACTTAATCATCCTTCTGACAAATAGCTCGTCGAAATAAATTATCATGATTACTTTTAAGTTAAAGTTAGTTTTAACAACAAGAAATGTTTTGTAATCAACATATCGGCCCTTTATACGTCCACTGCTGAACAAAGACCTCCCCCATAGAACTTCACAACTGTGTCACCATTTGGGGGGTATTTGCCAATACTGACCACGCTTGGCAGGCGGGTTGGTGAGCGCAGTATGGCTACCGTTTCACAGAAGGGACGCTGCTGCCCATCCCTCTGGTTTAGATTTCCTTAGTCACCGTTTATGACATCCACGGCAGGAGATGGAGTGGTGCTATGTTCTTAATCCGGACACCACACGGAATAATAAGAAAAGGATATTGCCACTCACCGACTCTAAACTCTCTAGACTCTGGTAGCTGGATGAGACTATGGTACGTATTACATATCGAGAATCAAAACTCAAGTAGAACTTGCGTCGAGATCACGTTAATTAAATATGAACCCTACGTAATAAGTCCAGCATTCATATTCAATTGATGCAATCTCAAGTTTGATGCCGTGTGGTGCCGGCTCAGGATGCCACCACCCCCTCTCCTCCCATGGGTGTCGTACAAGTCGACTAAGGGATTAGCCGGAGGATGGGCAGCAGCGTCCTTCGAATACATTAACAACTCAACTGCGATCGCCAACCCGCCTGCCAAGCGTGGCGATTATGGCAAAACCCCTCAATGAGCACACAACATACCGATGTCGGTCGTTGTGGTGATTTTGAGGGAGGCCTGTGTCCAGCAGTGGACTTTATTCGGCCGAAATAATGAATCTCAAGTTTTACTTGAGTTTTGATTCTGGATCTGTAATACGGGCCTAAAGGTACTCAGTTTTATAATCATCTGATGTCGTATTCACATTTTTTTCGCTATTTTTTTTAAAAGATTGATTTCAACACATGTTATGAAAAAAAAGTGTCCGGTGTGAGATATAGCAGGGATGGTGCAGTCAATAGATCGCATGTATCTGACACCCGCTTGTCGTGTAAGCCCCAAGGTCTAATTATGTACCTGATGAGCCTGAGGTTATGTTACTATTGAAGAAGCTTATGAATATAATAGAGAAAACTTAACCAGCCATTTTCATTAACTGGTAATACTCATCTAGTCTGAATCCTAATCAGTAGTAAAAGTTACAAAACTTTCTATTATGTACCTGATGAGCCTGAGGTAATGTTACTGTTGATGAAGCTTATAAATAAACTAGCTGGGACTCGCGATTTCACACGCGTGTAATTTAAAAGAAATTTAGAGTACTTCGACATAGACACTTGACATAGAATATATATTGGATATCAAAGGTTTTATATTTTTTGCGCGGAACCCTAATTATTTTTCTAAAATAAAAGTAGCCTAAGTTATTCCTTATAACATCAGCTATCTGACAGTGAAAGTCTCGTCAAAATCGGTCCAGCCGTTTCGGAGATTACCTGGAACAAACAGACAGACAGAC
Organism: Diloba caeruleocephala; assembly: GCA_947459985.1. Lineage (NCBI taxonomy): Eukaryota > Metazoa > Arthropoda > Insecta > Lepidoptera > Noctuidae > Diloba > Diloba caeruleocephala. The sequence goes on along the minus strand of OX381616.1, from coordinate 572,346 downwards.
CGACAGATAGACAGACAAAAAAATTTTAAATGCAATTTTTGTTATATGTTCCGTATATACTTTCATTTGCATTTAGTAAAAAGCTGTTATTTTGACATTACAAACAGACGTTAAGGAGTGCCGAGAGGCTAACTGGGATAAGATGTTGGGCGACTTAGAGCCAACCCACCTTGCGTTCTGGCATCTGCAACGGAAACTCAAATCCGAAACATCCAATGCTGTCCCCCCCCCTCAACCGTCCCAACCAAAGGCCGGCCTTTGATGACCACGAAAAATCCGAATGCCTAGCTGACAGTCTAGAAGCGCAATGTTCCCCAAGCACTCTACCTGTAGACCAAGCTCACCTCAAAAAGGTTGACGCTGAAGTCGAACGTAGAGCAGCTATTCCGCCTGCCGAGGACCCTGACGACCCCCTCCCTCCGGTCACGGCAGACGAGGTCAGAAATCTAGTGAAAAAGATTCACCCTCGCAAAGCCCCCGGCTCTGACGGTATCACCAACAAGGTGATTAAACTCTTCCCCGAACGTCTTATCGCCTTAATGACCGTCATCTTCAATGCGGCATTAAACAATAACCTCTTTCCGCATACGTGGAAACAGGCCACCGTTATCGGTATTCCCAAACCCGGTAAGCCCAAGTGCGAGCCTTCCAGCTATCGCCCCATAAGCCTTCTCAATTCTCTTGCGAAGATTTATGAGCGGATTATCTATTTCCGACTAAAGGATTTTGCCGATTCCAAGAAACTCATTCCCGACGAACAGTTTGGTTTTAGAACCAAACACTCGTGTGTACAACAAGTCCACCGACTAGTTGAACACATCACGTTCGGATTCTCACGCGGCATGATGACGGGAGTCCTCTTTTTCGATGTTGCGAAAGCATTTGACAAAGTCTGGCACAATGGCTTATTATATAAGTTGTATCAACTCGGAGTGCCTGACCGTCTCGTTCTCATCATACGAGACTTCTTGTCAAATCTCAGTTTCCGATATCGAATCACGGGCGCTCTCTCTTCCCCCCACCCCATTAGAGCCGGAGTCCCACAAGGATCCGTGCTAGCCCCACTATTGTTCACACTGTACACGAGTGACCTCCCCAAAAGACCTGCTAATACGACCCAATTAGCACTCTTCGCCGATGACACGGCCATTTTCTACTCTGGTCGCAGTCCCGATAGTATAACTAAGATCCTCCAAGCCACAGCCAACGCCTACGGGAAATGGTTTAGGAAATGGCGGATCGAAGTTAACCCTATCAAAAGTAAAGCCATCCTATTTTGCAAATTAGGCGACGACCACCCACGCTTCAGGGAGATCTCGATGCTGGGCCAATCGGTTCCTTGGGAACCGCGCGCCAAGTATCTTGGAGTCACCCTAGACAAAAAACTGACCTTCATTCCCCACACAAAGATGGTGCGTGCCCGCGCTGCCTTTGTGCTTGGTCGCCTTCACTATATTCTGAACGCTCGTAGTAAATTATCCCTTAGAAATAAGGTGAGAATTTACACCATATGCATTCGACCCATCATGACCTATGCCAGCCCAGTGTTCGCACACGCCGAATCATACCCACTCCGTAGATTCGAAACCCTCCAAACCCGGTTCATGCGCAAGGCCACCGGAGCGCCTCTGTACATGCGAAACGACCAACTCCATTTCGACCTTAACTTGCCGACCATCAGGCAATTTATGAAACAAGCGTCTAAACGCTATCTCGATTCTGCCCTGTCCCACCCAAATCCCCTTGTGGTATCAGCCGCCGACTACGAACCCTCCCGTATCAGTAGAGTACGCCGCCCGAGGCACGTTCTGGTCGATCCAGACGATGAAATCACGTTAGATCACATGAAGAGACTCGCGTTGTCTCGTTCACTAAACACCCGACCGTTGTACCGCCCTCGCCGCCGAGGATGCCCGCCTCACTGACGTCGCGGAGGCCTATCGCCGCGTCACCTTCCCGTTCAAGTTAGCACTTCTCCCTCCCGTCTCTTGCTCGCGCCGGCCCGTGCCGAGCCTGTAGCTTTAAATGTCCCTTAAAACAACTTAAATAATACCGATCCAGCTGTCCCCAAAACAATAGCTTGTTGTCCCCAGCAACGCCCTAAGCCGAGGTCCGTGTCCCGCAGGGGGCGCCCTTAGCGAAAGTTGCTTAGTTTTTAATATTTAATTTAAGCCTGGCTGGAGGCCTCTTTTGGCTTAGCCAGCAAATGACCGGTTAAGCAACCACATTTCCCAGAAATGTATGCGAGAAGCCCAACAAAAAAAAAAAAAAAATTACAAACAGACACTTCAATTTTATTTATTTGTATAGATTATATGTTCCATATATACTTTCATTTGAATTTAGTAAAAAGCTGTTATTTTGACATTACAAACAGACACTTCAATTTTATTTATTTGTATAGATTAGAGACAACTTGAGGTGTCATTTTTATTACATTGTAATACTCATCAATACTCATAAGATCAACTTTTCCGAACCGTGCACCTTAACTTTCGACTTTTCTTAAGTGCCTATTAGGGCCTATATGAAATAAAAACTTTGACTTTGACTTTGACATCCAGTCTGAAACCTAATCTGTAGTAAAAGTTACAAAACTTACCTAAGCTTCGCAACTTGTTTGTCATATTTTAAAGTATTTTAGATATATCCTTCTTCGGTTCGCGTTTAAGCTTCGTGAACATAGTGCGTCGAGCTAGTTGCAAAACAAACAAGACTTTTCATGGCAAGTTTTGTTGTTATCTTCTTTCATATCAGCACGTAGTCATCCTCAAAGACTCAGGTCTTCTCGGTTTAAGAGAAAGGTTTTGTACTTATATGCATATCATTTCGGCCGAATGAAGTCCACTGCTGGTCACAGGCCTCCCCCAAAGATCATCACAACGACCGATATGGGTGTGTTGTGGGCTCATTGGGGGGTTTTGCCATAATCGCCACGCTTGACAGACGGGTTGGCGATCGCAGTTGAGTTGTTAATGTACTCGAAGGACGCTGCTGCCAATCCTCCGGATAATCCTTTAGTCGACTTTTACGACACCCACGGGAGGAAACGGGGTGGTGGTATTCTGAGCCGGCACCACACGGCTCTTATATGCATAGAGGTCAATTTAAACTGTTCAGATAATTGCAGTTTACTGTTTAACCTGTTTTAAATGTAAATATTAACCCGTAGTCACTACGAGTTGCTGATCACGTCACAACCCTCTCGCATCATTGATGTTGCCAGTATCCAGAGACCTCAGTCCCTAAAAGGTTTGTACAGTGTATGGGTGATCTTGACGTTTGGAGTAATCTTGACGTTTGGAGTAATAGCTGCTTTATGTTTCCTCTTATATTTTAGTGAGGGATAAGAGCTCTAACATATTTATGTTAAATATCAACGCAGTAATCTGGTCATGATAATCATCAGCCGAAAGAAGTCCACTGCTGAAAAAGACCTACCCTGATTTTGACAACTGCTTCGTCAATTTATGGGGAATTCGCCAGTACTCTCCCTGCTTGGCAGTAATGTAAGTGTAGTATAGCCACGCTGATGCCCATCCCTCTGGTTTAGAGTCCCTTCGTTGCTTTTTACGACATCTACGGGAGGAGATGGAGTGGTGCTTTATTCTTCATTCGTACATTACATGGATTAGTAGTATGGTGCCGGCTACGAATAGCACCACCTCATCTCATCCCGTGGGTATATCGAAAATCGACTAGCCGGAGGAGGTCTCTTCGCTTATAATCTTCAAAATATTAAAAGCCACCCGGATATATCGTTCCAAGAATAATGTCTTCTTTCCTGTTAGCAGTCAGAGTTGTTCAATCTGTCCCAAAGAGCTCCGGCTTGGCTAAACGACAGCCGTTTAATGATATGATTCCCCCTGTATCATGGAGAAACTCAGTTCAAACACCACACATACGGTCACCCATCCATAGACTGACCGCGCCAAGCGTTGCTTAATCTCACTGATCGTCGTCACCTCGATGCCGATCACTGAGTGCAACTAGCTGTGAGCGCCTCAAAAATAATGCCATTAGATGATATCTGGTAAATGAAGAATAATGTCAATGACACTGTAACATTATCACCTGTGTAGAAACCAGAGGGTTAAACTTAGGATCCATTAACGAAAGTTGTCGTAATCGACGTAATTAACATGATTTACGTTATCGGCGTAAAGTTTACAGCCAACCTTAATTGTAATGGCGTTTAGATATCGGCGGAGCATGCGATTACATCGTATTTAGTAAAATATTTCAGATAAATCTTCGTTTGATAGAACACGAGGTGAAGCGGCTGATGTGTGGTTTTGTATTTGTATAGACTAGTATGAGGAACCTGGGACTGCCACACATAATAACAGATACGGTCCAGACAGTATATAAATATAAATTATGAAAACGGAGATTTGTACAAATCCCTTAGATGATCAATAAATTCACAGAAGATAGTAAAATTACCCGGAGGATGGGCAGCAGCATCCTTTGATTACATTATCAACTTAACTGCGATCGCCAACCCGTCTACCAAGCGTGGCGATTATGGCAAAACCCCCCAATGAGCCCACAACACACACATATCGGTCGTTGTGGTGATCTTTGGGGGAGGCCTGTGTCCAGCAGTGGACTTCATTCCGCCAAAATGATGAATATTAAAATTGGTTATATACCGTTAACTCGATTCTGTAAAGAAGAATGTATGGATGTTTGAGCTTAAAGAATTGCACACCCCTGTTGCCAAAGGCGATAATTAATTAATTGTATTTGTTTCCTTCTGTGTATTTTTACATTGCATTCGTGTCGTTTTCATATTGTATGTGGATTTCATGTCTGATAACGCACCTACGACACAGCAGAAATCCTAGTATGGGGTAACGTATTTAAAAAAAAAAAATATACGAGTATGTATTTACTTTCATTGTTCTTTTTAGATTTATGTTTTGTCGTTGTTGCTTTTATTGTGATGTCTAATAAATTGTCTTTCAGCAATAATAAAATCCTCATTGTATGCTCATAACAACTGACTGCAATCACAAATCTTTAATTGTGGCAGTAATCCCCAAAGATATTGGAAGAAAGGAGATATGCCATGTAGATCAAGATGTACGCGAGCCTAGAAATCCATTTTCCCACTACCATTGTTCATAAACACTAATGCACACAGTGACAAGGTCTCATCCAATGAACTGAATAAACCCAACATTATAATTAGCTTCTCATACTAAAACACACTCATGACTTTGTAGGTAGCCAATCATACCGAGCGTACAGACAGCAAACGACAGCCGTACCACGCAACGCGTAAGTTTATTGGGAGTACCATTCGCTGTTCTATTCAGTACGTTTATTATTCACCGATTGCTAGTTAAAAGTGGTAGATAAGGAGCATTGTATTTTGTACAAAAATAATAATGTCGTGCTGCTCCATGTAACATAATAAAGAAAACAATATTTTTTTATTTATTCTTTTTATAGACAAATACAAGAAAATTCCTTCTCTTGCATATTGTATATGATTCCTTCCTTGATAAGGTTATTATTTTCGCTTCGGTTTTTGCATGTTATCCCCGAACAACACGACAATTTAACAAAGTTCAATTACGCCATCGAATCTCAACTGATGTTATAAAACGGCCATTTTTTCCGGATGGCCCAAATTGATCCAGTCGCGGCAGTCACTTATCCTTATTTCCTATTCCTGTGGTAATCCCCATGATCGTAGTGTGCCTGTTGAGCACTGGATAATGATTTATAGAAATAAATAATTTCTGCTCTCTTTGCTTGTAGTTCTATTACTCTAATGATGGCGATTAACCTTTAGAAACGTAATTTATAGGTGTGCCATACAATCACAGCTGTTCCACAATAACCACAGATCATTCATGGATGTTTGAATGGACCGTTCTGCTATAATCGAGCGGCCAGTATCGTGTGGAAGTAACGCGCCTGGTACGGGCGCTCTCTGGCGGAAGATTTATGTCATTACGTGGTGGTCGTTAATATGAGTTATGGTATAAGTGGTGCGCGGAAGTATCCAAAAGAATAATACTACCTTTCTCTATGTTACACATACATTTACAATCACGTTCAACTTCATACCAGCCATTTTTACGTCCACTGCTGAACAAAGACGGCACGGTTGGTGCAGTGGCTGATACAGTCAACTGCTGCGCACCGGGTCGTGGGTTTGATTCCCGCATGAAACAAATATTTGTATGATCTGCAGGTAGTTGTTCCGGGTCTGGGTGTATTGTATGTGGAATTCATGTCTGTAAACGCAACCACGACACAGGAGAAATCATAGGGTAGGCCAGCGTTTTAAAAAAATAAAAAAAGCCTCCCCCTTAGATTTTAACAACTGTGTCATCATTTTGGGGGGTATTTGCTAATACTCACCACGCTTGGCAGGTGGGTTGGTAAGCGCAGTATGGCTACCGTTTCACAGAAGGGATGCTGCTGCCCATCCCTCTGGTTAGGATTGTTTTGTCGCCTTTTACGACATCCACGGGAGGAGATGGAGTGGTGCTATATTCTGTATCCGAACACTACACGTTCAACTTACTGGGTGTAAAATAATCATGGATAATTACAAACACAAAACACGTCTATGGGCTTTAGTATTGATAATACTATTTCCTTATCTAGAGGTACAATTTGTAGACAAATTTTATCAGTTTTAATTCATTTATCTTTTCAAAATATTTCAAGGAATGAGTGTTACGTATAGGTACAGGATTTTGTTTTGTGACAGCTTACACCTTACTTATTGACAGATGAACGGACATCACGGTAATTTTTTTTTTTAAACGCTGCGCCACACTCTGATTTCTCCTGTGTCGTGGGTGCGTTTACAGACATGAATTCCACACACAATACTGGGTGTATTGTCCCGGAACAATTACCTGCAGATCATACAAATATTAGTTCCGTACGGGAATCGAACCCACGACCCGGAGCGCAGCAGTCGACTGTATCAGCCACTGCACCAACCATGTATTCCTCATTTTACTAAGGAATGCTGAAAATGCATACAAAAATTGTGCTACATCTTCATCGAATTCTTTAATTGTACAATAATAATATTGTCTGTCTTTTATGTCTGTAACTTTTCACATACTTGAAATCCAAATTTACTCCTATTATTTTAAACTTCATCAGTATCATTTAAAAACAGCCGAATGTCAACATGCAATAAATCAAATAAAGAAGATGAAAATCAAAAGAGTCAACGAAGCTCAATATTAATCTCGTGATTAAATTAATTATGCATTCCATAAATTGAGCTCTAATAAAAAATTCTATGAATAAATTGCCAATCTATCGCTGGGCCGATTACAGTGATGCCCGGGAGCGAGCAACTAATTACGCAGTGTAATCCATAAAATCCTTTTACATATTTTGTAACGATTGTAACCCACACTCGAATCAAATCAAATTCATACCAATACTTTGAGTATTAGGCACGATACAATCAAACATATTAATCTATCTTGAGGTTTTCATTAGTAGAGTGGCAATCAATGTAATTACTGGTTTTTTTTTCATGACAATTTATTTTTAATAATAATAATAATAACTTATTAAGTTACTAGCCGTGTGGTGCCGGCTACGAATAGCACTACTCCATCTCATCCCGTGGGTGTCGTAAACGGCGACTATGGGCGTAACCGGAGGATGGGCAGCAGCGTCCTTCGAGTACATTAACAACTCAACTGCGATCGCCAACCCGCCTGCAAAGCGTGGCGATTATGGCAAAACCCCCCAATGAGCACACAACACACCCATTTCGGTCGTTGTAGTGATCTTTGGACAGACCTCCCCTGTGTCCAGCAGTGGACTTTATTCGGCTGAAATGAAGTTACTAGTAAAAGTTGCGCAGTAGGATTATATGTAATATGCCCCACACTAGGGGTGAGATTCAGAAACGAGTCTAAGCTAAGTTCACGCTTGCATCTGGCAAAATTAGGGGCGTAAGTAGTGCATTTTGACATATGGAAGAGTAAGTTCACGCTTAGACTCGTTTCTGGGGTGCAATTCCTTAAGGTCAAACATACATACATCTTTCAATACAAAATTAAAATGACGGTGAAAATCCAATTTGGTATACGCTAAGACATGATTGAAGCTATTCAAGGACACGTTGCAGACGGTGAGCCATGGGGACGAGTGTTAGCGAATACCAAATTGGGTTGTCACTGTTAATTAATTTTTTTATTCAAGCATGTATGGATGTTTGAGATTAAGGAATTGCACCCCTGAATCTCACCCTAAGATACCCTGTGTCGTGAGATTCAGTCTCTCATTTAAAATAAAATATATGTAAATATTTTAGGTTAAGCTACATTACACCTAAACGTTTGATTTTAGTGTAAATTGTTTTTTAAAAACGTTGCCCCACACTAGGATTTCTCCTGTGTCGTGGGTGCGTTTACAGACATGAATTCCACATACAATACACCCAGACCCGGAACAACTACCTGCAGATCATACGAATATTTGTTCCGTGCGGGAATCGAACCCACTGCACCAACCGTGCCGTCAAATTGTATTAAATAGTAACGATAGTAAAAAGAGGTTGTTTTCTGTAGAATTTAATAATATGAATTAATGTTTTTTTTTTTTTTTTTTTTTTTTTTTTTTTTTTTTTTTTTTTTTTTTTTTTTTTATATAAAACGTTGCCCCACACTAGGATTTCTCCTGTGTCGTGGGTGCGTTTACAGACATACATTCCACATACAATACACCCAGACCCGGAACAACTACCTGCAGATCATACAAATATTTGTTCCGTGCGGGAATCGAACCCGCGACCCGGAGCGCAGCAGTCGACTGTATCAGCCACTGCACCAACCGTGCCGTCGAATGTTAATAGAAGTAGTGCGTGTAGTGCGACACATACTGTTTGGAGGGCATGATAATAGTGTTTATGATAGATTTAAATCTTATATCTTTAAATTAGCAATTCTTGTATATATATATATAATTGGAATCTCGGAATCGGCTCCAACGATTTTCATAAAATTTAGTATTTTACCAGGCAGATCAGGAATGTAAATAATACTAGAATTTTGATTGAATAATTTCGTATTTAATACCACTGGTTATATTGATAATTTCATATCACAGCATATGGAAAGTATATCGTGTATGCTTATTTGAATTGACCAATAGCAGATGAGCGCGCAGAAATTAACAAAAACGGTCGCCATATAAATACTTGCGTCGCGTGCAATCGTCAGTTATATGCCTGCGCGCATGGCGCACGGACGCTGGTTCTAGTTGCCACATAGCTCCCCTCCAGCGAAGCGTCAAATGATATGGTAGACGTGTGCGTTTCCTCGGAATTTTAAATTCTATGTGGCAACTAGAACCAGCGTCCGTTTTTTCAAGATGTGCTATCAGGAGGCTGAACTTGGCTTCATCACCAGGCTTCTGCGGATTGACCACGGTCTCAAATTGGGCAAACCAAAGTAGTGGTTTATCGCGCCAAAATGTTGGAATGCGAGATTTTAATGAGATGGTTGCAATTTCTTCGGACTTCATAGTATGGTCTTGCTCTTCAATTTTAGACTGCGTTTCCAAGGTGGCCAGGGGCATTATATTTATGTTTAGATCATCACGTCGGGGTCACCACTTTACCAGGCAGATCAGGAATGTAAATAATACTAGAATTTTGATTTTTTTTTTTTTTTTTTTTTTTGTTGGGCTTCTCGCATACATTTCTGGGAAATGTGGTTGCTTAACCGGTCATTTGCTGGCGAAGCCAAAAGAGGCCTCCAGCCAGGCTTAAATTAATTATTAAAAACTAAGCAACTTTCGCTAAGGGCGCCCCCTGCGGGACACGGACCTCGGCTTAGGGCGTTGCTGGGGATATCAAGCTATTGTTTTGGGGACAGCTGGATCGGTATTATTTAAATTGTATTAAGGGACATTTAAAGCTACAGGCTCGGCACGGGCCGGCGCGAGCAAGAGACGGGAGGGAGAAGTGCTAACTTGAACGGGAAGGTGACGCGGCGATAGGCCTCCGCGACGTCGGTGAGGCGGGCATCCTCGGCGGCGAGGGCGGTACAACGGTCGGGTGTTCAGTGAACGAGACAACGCGAGTCTCTTCATGTGATCTAACGTGATTTTATCGTCTGGATCGACCAGAACGTGCCTCGGGCGGCGTACTCTACTGATACGGGAGGGTTCGTAGTCGGCGGCTGATACCACAAGGGGATTTGGGTGGGACAGGGCAGAATCGAGATAGCGTTTGGACGCTTGTTTCATAAATTGCCTGATGGTCGGCAAGTTAAGGTCGAAATGGAGTTGGTCGTTTCGCATGTACAGAGGCGCTCCGGTGGCCTTGCGCATGAAACGGGTTTGGAGGGTTTCTAATCTACGGAGTGGGTATGATTCGGCGTGTGCGAACACTGGGCTGGCATAGGTCATGATGGGTCGAATGCATGTGGTGTAAATTCTCACCTTATTTCTAAGGGATAATTTACTACGAGCGTTCAGAATATAGTGAAGGCGACCGAGCACAAAGGCAGCGCGGGCACGCACCATCTTTGTGTGGGGAATGAAGGTCAGTTTTTTGTCTAGGGTGACTCCAAGATACTTGGCGTGCGGTTCCCAAGGAACCGATTGGCCCAGCATCGAGATCTCCCTGAAGCGTGGGTGGTCGTCGCCTAATTTGCAAAATAGGACGGCTTTACTTTTGATAGGGTTAACTTCGATCCGCCATTTCCTAAACCATTTACCGTAGACGTTGGCTGTGGTTTGGAGGATCTTAGTTATACTATCGGGACTGCTACCAGAGTAGAATATGGCCGTGTCATCTGCGAACAGTGCTAATTGGGTCGTATTAGCAGGTCTTTTGGGGAGGTCACTGGTGTACAGTGTGAACAATAATGGGGCTAGCACGGATCCTTGTGGGACTCCGGCTCTAATGGGGTGGGGGGAAGAGAGAGCGCCCGTGATTCGATATCGGAAACTGCGATTTGACAAGAAGTCTCGTATGATGAGAACGAGACGGTCAGGCACTCCGAGTTGGTACAACTTATATAATAAGCCATTGTGCCAGACTTTGTCAAATGCTTTCGCAACATCGAAAAAGAGGACTCCCGTCATCAGGCCGCGTGAGAATCCGAACGTGATGTGTTCAACTAGTCGGTGGACTTGTTGTACACACGAGTGTTTGGTTCTAAAACCAAACTGTTCGTCGGGAATGAGTTTCTTGGAATCGGCAAAATCCTTTAATCGGGAATAGATAATCCGCTCATAAATCTTCGCAAGAGAATTGAGAAGGCTTATGGGGCGATAGCTGGAAGGCTCGCACTTGGGCTTACCGGGTTTGGGAATACCGATAACGGTGGCCTGTTTCCACGTATGCGGAAATAGGTTATTGTTTAATGCCGCATTGAAGATGACGGTCATTAAGGCGATAAGACGTTCGGGGAAGAGTTTAATCACCTTGTTGGTGATACCGTCAGAGCCGGGGGCTTTGCGAGGGTGAATCTTTTTCACGAGATTTCTGACCTCGTCTGCCGTGACCGGAGGGAGGGGGTCGTCAGGGTCCTCGGCAGGCGGAATAGCTGCTCTACGTTCGACTTCAGCGTCAACCTTTTTGAGGTGAGCTTGGTCTACAGGTAGAGTGCTTGGGGAACATTGCGCTTCTAGACTGTCAGCTAGGCATTCGGATTTTTCGTCGTCATCAAAGGCCGGCCTTTGGTTGGGACGGTTGAGGGGGGGGACAGCATTGGATGTTTCGGATTTGAGTTTCCGTTGCAGATGCCAGAACGCAAGGTGGGTTGGCTCTAAGTCGCCCAACATCTTATCCCAGTTAGCCTCTCGGCACTCCTTGATACGTTCCTTGACAGCACGCTGCAGGTGGCGCATAAAGAGGCGATTGGGTTCGCTGGGAAAAGATGAGTACGCTCTAAGGGCTGCGTTCTTCTCCGTCATCAGTGCACGTACATCGTCAGGGAGTTTCATGCGATGGTCTTCCATCGCAGGAACTCGCCGTGAACACTCGTCCACGACGGACTGTACATGCCCGGTGAGGGAGTCGATCGCGCCTAGCGTGTCTGCGACTGACGTTATGCATTCGGGAATTCTATCTAACTGAGCGGACGAGGGGTCGTTGAGGCGTTGCCTAACTTTCCTCCAGTCCGTCGTCACAATGGTCTGAGGGGGTAGCCCTGTGTCCGTGGGGCCAAAGCGGGAGGTGAGGTGAAGGATCACAGGACGGTGATCGGAGTCTAGCTCTTGTAGTACTTCAATGGAATGCAACTTGAGGTTGATATTCATTAGAAGTGCTATGTCGAGTATATCCGGGCGATGATTAACATTGCTGGGGTAGTGAGTGGGATACATCGGGGCGATGATGTCAAAATTGAGGAGGTTACTGAGGGAGTATAATTTACTTCCTCTGTGGTTGTGGGTGAGACAGTTCCAAGACTCATGTTTGGCATTGAGATCTCCCGCCACTATGACGGAGTCGCCTAGATCGAAGAGTGCTTCGAGATCCGATTGGATTGGATCGTCTTGGGCATTGGGGGATTGGTAAGCCGACACTATAGTGATCGGTTGATGACCTGTCATGCCTATTCTGCACACAGATGCCTCTAGATTGGAAAGGGACGGGGTATCTAGGGGCATGCAATAAAGGGATCTCTTATAGTAGATAAGAGTGCCTCCTCCACGGGAGTGGGTCCTATCGTTGCGCACTATATCATAGTTTGCAATTCTAGGGTTCCTGTGAGAGGGTTTCAAAAAGGACTCTTGTATCAACATAATGTCAATAAGGTGGTCGCGGAGGAATAAGGCGATTTCGTCTTTTTGGCCATTAATGCTGTTGGCATTGAAGATGCCTATTTTAAGGGATCGGGGTTTTATTCTGCACCTGCTTTGTGAATCCATTACGGATGAACGCGGTAGGAGAGGAGGGCGGATGAAACATCAGCGAAGTCGCTGAGAACTAGCATGAGGCCGTATTGGCCCTGGTTTGCCCTAATGGCTGCGGCCATTTGGGCGACTCTGTTCGGGTCGACAGAGTTGAGAAGACCGAGGCAAACTGAGAGGTCGTCAGTTTTGAGAAGGGGTGAGGGAGGGGCGGCCCTCTGAGAGTGCACTTGTGGTGCGGGTTGGTTGTACGGCACGGGAAGGTACGGTGCCGTATGGGGGGCGGTCATCAGCGAGGGAATCGCTGACGCTTGGGTCGCCTGTTGGGTCAGTAAACTAGGCCTCAGGGCGGGGAACGCTTGCTGGTGATTCAGCGCGTTCCACGGCGATGGCCTTTGAGGGCTGAGTCGTTGGGACGTGGGAGGGGCCTGAGAGGCGTAATGGGCGGCCGCGAAGGCTTGGGTAGCCGCTTTGCGCTTTGCTGCCTTGTTGTTAGCGCGCGGTGCTTTGGGGCATCCGCGATAATTCGCGGGATGACCCGACTCACCGCAAAGCACACAACTCGGAGGCTCTGTGCAAAGCGTGCGATCTTTGGGGCGATCGCAGTCGGAGGTGCTGTGGTCACCTAGGCACTTAACGCACCTAGGTTTGGCGTAGCAGTGTCGCTGCGCGTGACCATAGAGTTGGCAGCGGTGACACTGCCCGGGAGGACCATAACGATGGGGAGGTTCGATTTTGATGCCTGAGAGGTGGCATACAGTCTTGATATTAAAAATCTTCCGATCATTATCGGCGGTCTTTTCGCATATGGCGAGGACCATATCGTAAGCTTCACCGCTGCGACCAGCGTGCATGCGATGAACTTCGAGGACGGGGATACTTTGCGACAGAAGGTCGTCTTTGATGGAGTCGGTGTCGATCTCCTTGGGGATGCCTTTAAGGACTACCCGGAGTGGGCGTTCCTCGGCGAGGGAGTACGTGTGGAAATACACGCTGCGGTCCTGTAGGGCACGGGTCAAAGACCTGAAGTCTTGGGCAGTGGGAACTGCCACTTTGACGCCGACGGCTGTGGTGCGGGCACTTAGGTAGTTAATACCTAGTTCAACACACATTTTGGACACGTCATTCCACTTGTCCTTGGCCTGAATGTAGATTGCGGGCGGTTTTTTGTCCTTTTTAGGGACCTTGGTGGGCTGGGATTGGGGTTGGGAATTAGCGGGGGTAGGGGTAGGGGGAAGACTGGCCTGAGAAGTGGCCGTTGTGGGGACAGGGGCAGAGGGCGGAGCGGAGGACGAAGCCTCGTCCGTTTTCGGGGCTTTAGCGGGCGCAGCTTGTGCGGAGGACTTGGCCTTGCGGGCCCGCTTTTTACGGCTACCGCTGACGAGTTGGAACTCGTCAGAGGCCGAATCGGAGGAGGGGTTTTGGGGAGGAGCAGGAGAGTCCTCGCTCTCTGACATGTCCGACATGTCCGAGGGCATGTCGGCGTCGGGGGACGTGGAGGCGTTCGTGCTGGCGGTGGGGAGGGGGGTTTTTGCCTGAGGGGCGGATGAGATGCCGGCATCCAATTCAGGGGTTGTGCCCCTTTTCTTGGGTTCGGGATAGGGGGGCTGCACTTTTGTGCCTGGGGACAGAAGGCTGCCATAGTTGGCAGCAATGTAGGGGTCTTTTAGAAGGATCTCCCTAATATTTTTAAGTAGCGTGGCGTCGTCGGCCATTTTGTTTTGCAAACAAAATGGCGGACGTGGGACAAAAAGAAAAAACAGAAATACGCTTAAAGCGTAGAGGACAATCGATTTACGCGATCCCTAACCTCCCGGGTTGGATGGGCCCGGGGGTGTGTAACAACCCCTCCCTGCCGGGTGTAGGCAGGGAGGTGTGTGTACCTGTGGTGAGCCCTAAGCTAGTACCATCCGTGGCCAGTCTTAATGGGCAAACGGGTCCCTGACAGCTCTTTTGCAAGGGGCGATAAGGTATCGCCCGCAAGAGACTGTATATCCTGAAAACGTAGACTCGAACTAGGGTCGACTAGGGTAGCCCCCAAGGCCGGTGGTCCTAGTCCGCTGCCGACTAACTGCTTTGCCCTGATGGGGCTAGGCGGGTGTGCCGGGTCAACACCCCACTCGGCTTCGTTGGCACCGTAAGGTATCCGCCGAGGACCACCAAACAGTGGTTTTTCCCTGAAGGGGCACAATAACTCGATGAATATAGTCGGTGAAAGAAATAAAATCAGTAGTCGCCTTGACAAAGGCAACGCGTGATTTATGTGAAGTGACTGCAATCCGACGGAACGGATTGCGAAAAAACACTACACGGCACACTGATCGGGGAGCGCGAGCACTGCACGACCGTCTGCGGCGAGCGTCAGACACGGAATGTAGAATTTTGATTGAATAATTTCGTATTTAATACCACTGGTTATATTGATAATTTCATATCACAGCATATGGAAAGTATATCGTGTATGCTTATTTGAATTGACCAATAGCAGATGAGCGCGCAGAAATTAACAAAAACGGTCGCCATATAAATACTTGCGTCGCGTGCAATCGTCAGTTATATGCCTGCGCGCATGGCGCACGGACGCTGGTTCTAGTTGCCACAGTATATAGGGCGTTTCGGGGGCGATAAATCGATCTAGCTAGGAATCATTTTTAGAAAATGTCATTTTATAGGCGTTTCGAGTAGTCTCAACTGAAAAATATGACTCTTCCTGACATCTATTGGCGAATAATAATACTATTTTTTGTGAGCAACTAATTGCTTTAACGACACAACAGCAGATGGCGTTGTTAAGTAACACGAAAATACCGAGCAAAGCTCGGTCATCCAGGTACTGAGTGTTTAAGTGTGATGTGTGTTAAGTGAGTGGGTTGAGTGAATGCTGTGTGAGGGTGAACGAGCAATATTTGGTTGTGTGAATATGTTATTAATTTGGAAATAGTGATGACTCTTTCAGTGTCTATATTATCCAAATCTAATAGCCAATTATTTACATGTTTTTACAGCTAAATCTAGTCATGTAGAGTAGATTGAGGTTCTTGCTAGTTTTAGAATATAAGTGAGGGCACATAAAAGCAAAAGATTTGTTATCAATTAAAAAGTAAACTAGCTAGTTGAATATTTCTTATCAAATCCTATTTTAAAATAAAAAAAAAATTACGTGATCATTACATTTATCATCTATACAAATAAATAAAATTGAAGTGTCTGTTTGTAATGTCAAAATAATGGCTTTTTACTAAATGCATATGAAAGTATACACGGTACATATAACAAAAAAAAAACAATTTTTAATTTTTTTGTCTGTCTGTCTGTCTGTTTGTTCCGTGTAATCTCCGAAATGGCTGGACCGATTTTGACGGGACTTTTACTGGCAGAAAGCTGATCTTATAAGAAATAACTTACGCTACTTTTATTTTAGAAAACAAAATTAGGGTTCCGCGCAATAAAATTAAAACCCTTGAAATCCAATATATATATTCTATGTCAAGTGTCTATGTCGAACTACTCTAAATTTCTTTAAAATTAAATGCGGGTGAAACCGCGGGTCCCAGCTAGTATCAACTAAAAGACGTCCACTGCTGAACAAAAGTCTCCCCAGATATCCGCAACAGCTGTGTGGTCATTTTGGGGACAATTTTCCAGTATTCACTACGCTTTGTGCCTACCAATTGGTTGGAAATCGCACGTAGGCTGTTGTTCTATAACGCTGCTGCCTATTCCTCTTCCACTGGGTTAGAGGCTCTTAGCTATTTTTACGACATCCACGGGGTCTCCCCCCTGGAGGGGTACTATATTCTTAATCTGGACACCACATAGAATCATTATTAGCAATAAATTGACAGTAAAATATAAAGACAAATGAGCCTCTCTGAAACCTTCTGAACACTCATTATAACTCAATTACGGTTCTAATCACGAATGTACTAAACTAGTAAAGTACTAACTAGAATTTTAAACAGCCTGTAACTTAGTTGCGCTAGTCATTTCGTAAACAAAGCTGAAGAAAACTTAATCATTAGTACGAAGATCATCCTTTACGCTGTTGTTAAATGGAGTTAAAAACTAATAGACCTTTGAGGTCACCTAACTCATTGCTGTTACGTTGAAGCGATCAAAAGTTAGGCTTTCTGTGAAATCGATCTGGTATTTGTCCTTGTCCGTCCTCATCGTTCACATATCGAACAACATTTGTTGTTCGTAGTTATTATGCCGTGTGGTGCCGGCTACGAATTTCCCGTGTGGTGCCGGCTACGAATTTGCCGTGTGGTGCCGGCTACGAATTTGCTCTGTGGTGCCGGCTACGAATTTCCCGTGTGGTGCCGGCTACAAATAGCACCATCTCATCCCGTGGGTGTCATAAAAGCGGTCTAAGGGATTAGATGGGGGATACGCAGCAGCGTCCTTCGAATACATTAACAACTCAACTGCGATCGCCAACCCGTCTGCCAAGCGTGGCGATTATGGCAAAACCCCCCAATGAGCCCACAACGCACCCATATCGGTCGTTGTGGTGATCTTAGGGGGAGGCCTGTGTCCAGCAGTGGACTTTATTCGGCCGAAATGATGAGACAAATTTACACACGAGTCAAATGCATTTACAAGTAATTATTAGTCTGTAAATAAAAATTGCACTTTTAATAATCTTAGACGGCCAACTTCATACTGTCAGATTTTTTCGGTATGCGCACGCAGCTCACTGGTTTAGTTTCATCGAACAACTTGTACGGCCAACTTTTTACCGTCGGATTTTCGTAACCGTATATGCATGCAGCTCCGTATCTTTGCGTTAGATAGGGAGCAAACGCGTCAAAACAAGTCTAACTTTAAAATTATGGTACACCTATAAAATAAGTACACATATGTAATTTTTTTTTTTTTTTTTCATCATTTCGGCCGAATGAAGTCCACTGCTGGACACGGGCCTCCCCCACAGATCACCACAACGACCAATATGGGTGTTTGGGGGGTTTTGCCATAATCGCCACGCATGGCAGACGGGTTGGCGATCGCAGTTAAGTTGTTAATGTACTCGAAGGACGCTGCTGCCCATCCTCCGGCTAATCCCTTAGTCAACTTTTACGACACCCACGGGAGGAGATGGGGTGGTGGTATTCTAAGCCGGCACCACACGGCATGTGTATACATATAATTATATATATATAGACAGTAGCTGCCCGCCTCATCTTCGAACAAGCCGGTACATGCAAACCCGATTGCAGCGCCACCTGGTATACCAAGTCCAATTGTAAATCTAAAGGGAGTCACTTAAACATACACAAAAAATTATCATCAAAATCGGTCAATCCGTTTAGGAGTTCAATGACATACATACGTACAGAAGCATTATACATATTTAGGAAGATTATCTAATAATATTTACAATTTTTTTGTCAATTTATTATATCTATTTGAAGTAATCGATTTAATCTCTGAAATGTTATTACTGATTGCGGATGCAGAAAGAAAACTATTATCTATTTAACTACGAAATACGAAACAAAGACTAATATTTTTATTTTTATTTATCCGGGGAAGTTATGATTTCCTATTACTAGATAAAATCATTATAATTAAGACGGGTCATTATAATTCATTGTCATCCTGAACTTGTGACACAAGTTAGGTGGACTTTAGCAATACTACGAATGGGCATTGTCCTCGGTCTATAGATATAACCGACTGCCGTGTTTCAGTGCTTACTTTATTTTATTTCACCATCATCAAAATCATCATATCAACCAAAGATCGTCCACTGCTGAATAAATGACATAGACATTCACAATAGTGTGGTCATTTTGGGCGGAACATGCTAGTACTCATGCTGGTGGCAGGTAGGTTGGTGAGCGAAGTATAGCCACTGTTCTAGAGTAGGAAGAGACGCTGCTGCCCACCCCTCTCACATTCACGGGAGGAGATGGAGTGGTGCTATATTCTTAATCGGGACACTACACGGAATGGCTAAACGATTGGATTTCGATGGTACTAGTCGCAGTTTCATTTTCTGCACGGAGTCAATATTTGAATCGAGTGTTTATGCCTGTGGAATTTATGTCGGTATATTGTATCCACGAGACAGGAGAAATCTAAGTGCAGGGCAACGTTTTCAAAGAACATGCTTTGTCAATTCATCTGCCTTTTTTTTATGTGTCCAGTGGAAATTCTACATGGAACTCCCTTCACCCCGAGGAAGGGGTAAGGGGTATGCCGACTCCTACCGGCTAAAACCACTTGAGCGGTTATCTGCGGCACCGCAAGGGGGCTCCAGGTCCTCGTAAGACCACACTACAGCCGCCCATTGGTGCCACGCCTTTAGGCACATCGCGAGGGGATGACTGTAAAGTGGTCACCCCTTCTAGCGGAGGGAAGGTGACTGTAAAAAGGTCGCCCCCCAGGCACTTCTCGGGGAGGATTGTTAAGGATCGCCCCGAGCCTCGCTTTGCGCTGTGCTGCGCACACGGCGGCACATGACGACATGCGCGCAACCGTCTTCCCGGGCAATTCATCTACCTATCCAGTCCACGTCACGAGAGTAAATGTTTAGTTACGTTGGTCTTTAAATCCGTTAGTATCTACAGATCATCGCTCGTGACTGTACATGAGAAAAGAAAATTTTACGTTGAAAAGCACGAATTATTTTCACACATGGAATCCTTATGATATTGGGTATGTTTATGGGATTAATTTTCTCCTGCAGCAAACAGTTTTGTTTTAGGGTTTTGTATTATTTGAATCTGTTCAATTTAGTTTTAAATGTTTCTTTTAATCCACAAGGCAATCGAATGTATTATCAAATAAATTCCTGTAACTGTTAGTTCTGGCTATGCATTCGAACAGTAATTAGACACTTTATATGTAAAGCCCGTAGTAGCGTAATTACAAATGTAATTAAGCGCGTATAGAGCTGTGTATTCAGCTAATCTAGGCGACACCGCATTGTTGCATTATGCGTACAAGCCGGTTGCATTATTTTATTATTAGTTCGCGCCTCTGGCGACCATAGCTCAGTAAAATAGCATAGAATAAAGCTTTATTCTTTTACTGAGTAGTTTAGAACACAAATAATAGATTATCTATAAATGAAGATGTACACTTACATTCCTATAATAATGTGGTTCCTGTACATATAGCATTCGGATCTATTTGATAACATCTTATAAACTAAGGAATCGGGCGATTAGAAATTATGTTTCAATACGTTTCAATAGAAGTAATAGTTAATATTAATTTCGAACACGCTTTCATCAGCTTGACCTGTAGGTACGAGGATATCTATGTGTATTATTATTATTTATTATTATTTTATTTATGTTTTCAAGCAACAAAGGCCCATATAATAAATTAAGCAAATATGATAAAATCTTATAAAACTATACAAATACAGCGTCACTATTACACACTTATTGGTGGCATCATGTCTCTCTGCGTGTTGCAGTATCGTGTATCCATCCGCGGAAAAGTCCGCGTACGGGTCCTTTGGCCAAAATTCTTCTTTTGTGAAGGTCTCCAGGTGTTGCGCTTGTATACATCATCATTGAATCAACAGTGATGTGATCCGTAGAATAATGACATACGTTTTAATGTCTCTTTCAATTATTTAGTATTTTTCCAACTCATAAACTTTTACGTAATTTACAACAACAACTGCACGAAGTTTCAGGCACTGTGAAAAATCCGGTAAATTCTCCAAACAATCCGTTGGCATGTATACATTAATTATCACAACATGTTTACCAGATACATCGATTTTTATAGCACACAATCGTGGATTGTCACACTGTATAACCGAAACAGACGAGAAATAACTCTTCTCCATAGCACGGGGACGGCACCCCCCCCTCGTACGGTCTCCCACGCAGCATTATCTCAGTGGTATTCACTGCAGATGTTCCTGTACACTCAAATTCTTGCGAGATACCGTGCAGAAATGTTAACTCATGCGGTAACATTCTCTTGAAGCCCTATTTACATCAGAGGTATTGCATAAATATCTGATGTTATCGATAGAACGTTTCACATTTTTGCAATTAAAACTGGTTATAGTGCATAAATCGAGCTTTTTAATCATTAAGCTTGAATGGGGTTTCAGTATCAGAGCTCATTCTGTCAATGCCGTAGTCTAAGCCATGTTTATAGGGCGGTAGTTTTTTCAGATCTCGAGCGACAAACATCGGTATTATTTCAGGGTCCGTAGATTTAAAAAGGCAAATAACATCCTCGACATTTCAAATAGACTTACAATTAAAGCTAATGATTTTCATTAAACGTTTGTATTCCATTTTGGTTAGTAGATGAGTTTGAATGTATTACAATATTGTAATCAAATTTTCGTCTACTTCTCGATGTACAACTTACATACAATTTTGCTGACGTATCAAGTATCCATGACAGTTCAATAATGTTATGACTATGGCTTGGTGCAGTAGCTAACATCATCATCAGCTCCTGATAAAAAAGTAATAAGTGGATATAATTTAAAAAAAAAAAATGCTTTTAGGAAGGCTTACAGACTAATAACATTTTGGTTTATATAATATGTATTACAGATTGCTAATAACAAGCGTCCACAGATAAATAATTATACATAAAACATTTGGTTCTCAACGTTTATTATCACAACGAAAACGAAATCCGATTGTTATAGTACATAAGTTACTAGAATCTAGAATACTCTTCAATAGTTGGCGCTAATCAGAGATGTAACGAGAAGTATAGTCTAATGTTTTCAAAAGAACCCACTTCGCGGTAAAATGAATTTGAACGAATGTTTGAATTGTGATGTTTTTAAATTATATATAGGCATTGGTTTTTTATTTGTATTTATTGTATATATTTGTTAGAATATATTTGAATAGAAATAGCTGACGGTAGTATATCGCGTTTAATTCATTCATCCTATATACCTACGTATGTACAGCATCTATACGTGCAACGTGCAGCCCTTTTTTTTTTTTTTTTTTTTTTTTATTGATGTCCAGTTGAAATTCTACATGGAACTTCCTTCGCCCCGGGGAAGGGTGCAGGGGTATGCCGGACTCCTACCGGCTAAAACCACTGGAGCGGTCATCTTCGGCACCGAAGGGGGGCTCCAGGTCCTCGTAAGATCACACTAGAGCCGCCCATTGGTACCACGCCTTTAGGCACATCACGGAGGGGATGACTGTAAAGCGGTCACCCCCTCTAGCGGAGGGAAGGTGACTGTAAAAAGGTCGCCCCCCCAGGCACCTCTCGGGGAGGATTGTAAAGTATCCCCCCAAGCCTCGCTTTGCGCTGTACTGCGCACACGGCGGCACGTGACCACGTGCGCGCCACCGTCTTCCCGGGGGTCGCTCGGTGTGAGCACGCAGACTCCCCAATCTGCGCGCCCGCGACCCCCGGGAGCCCTAACACATACATTTATTATATTATTAATACACAAGTATGTGAAATCTATACAAATAAATAAAATTGAAGTGTCTGTTTGTAATGTCAAAATAACAGATTTTTACTTAATGCATATGAAAGTATATACGGTACCAACAGCAAAAAAACAATTTTTAAATTTGCTGTCTGTCTGTCTGTCTGTCTGTTTGTTCTGGGTAATCTCCGAAACGGCTGGACCGATTTTGACGGGATTTTCACTGGCAGATAGCTGATGTTATAAGGAATAACTTAGGCTACTTTTATTTTAGAAAAATAATTAGGATTCCGCGTAAAAAAATAAAACCCTTGAAATCCAATACATATATATATTCTATGTCAAGTGTCTATGTCGAAGTAATCTAAATTTCTTTCAAATTAAACGCGGGTGAAACCGCGGGTCCCAGCTAGTACAAAATAAAATAAAACAATATTTTATTGTTCTACCCTATATACTCACAGCGACAGTGCGCTTTAGTATAAGTGAGGCGTATTCCGTGGCTCACGGCCTCAGGTACTATGTAAATAAAGTGACATACTAATTTTATTTATCTAGTGATATTATTCCATGCATGCTGTCCCAGCTGTAGAAATGGGTGACACATCTTAAGTAGAGTTACAGAGTTTAAGTACTTGGCGCATTGGATGACCGAAAACGCACAAAAGGGCACAGGCTGTAAGATGCAACATGTTGGCCCTTTTTCAAAATCTTTCATCATTTCCGCTAGAATCTTCCACTGCTGGACACAGGCCTCCCTCAAAGATCATCACAACGACTGATATCGGTGTGTTGTGTGCTCATTGAGGGGTTTTGCCATAATCGCCACGCTTGGCGGACTGGTTAGCAATTGCAGTTAAGTTATAAATATACTCGAAGTATGCTGCTGCCCATCCTCCGGCTAATCCCTTAGTCGCCTTTTACGAGACCCACGGGATTAAATGTGGTGGTGGTATTTTTAGCCGGCACCACACGGCTAACCTTGCAAGCTGCGCTGAATCAGTGTAAATCACCTTATTGAAGGCCTTTGGCCATACTTTTTACACGTGTAGCCTGCCAGTTAAGTACAAACAGCACTCATATAGTATCCCTGCGCATCCAATATAATAATGCGTTCAGGATACGGATATTGTTGAAGTATATTTTTGTAAATAATCTATAATACAATCATTCTGGATTATTCAACTCATTAGATGAGTTGGTAAATATTTTCCCATAGATCCACAAATCTGTAACAAATATAATACTTACTCATGTTTTATTGTAATACACCAGTCTTTGTATAAGCCTAAATATGATCGCTCTTCTTCTTGCTTGCATAAATTCAACAACTCCAGAAACAAACAAATCCAAAATCACCCATCCGAATGGTGAAACTCGACCAAAATATAACAATACCAGAATTTATATCTGTTTTACAAAGCCAAGTATTGTTTAAGTATTTAATATTAACGTTAAACAAGAACAAAGATCAGAAGAAAATTAGACGAGAAAGCAGTACGATGAAATTTATGAGAGAAAGAGCGAATTAAAATCCTAATTCAATTATAAGTTTTGGAAGACTCCGAAACCATTTCGTCTTTTGAAAGATGCGCGGGTGCTTCGCCACGAGGCTGTGAATGGAATAATATCAGCTAGTTATTAATAACGATAAAATCATTATACAAGATTTGTTGGAGAAACTCTCTCTACTTTAAATTACGGTATGATCCATTTCTGGAAGCAAACTGATTCAAATTTTAGACCGCAAAATGCA
Source organism: Diloba caeruleocephala (assembly GCA_947459985.1). Lineage (NCBI taxonomy): Eukaryota > Metazoa > Arthropoda > Insecta > Lepidoptera > Noctuidae > Diloba > Diloba caeruleocephala. The sequence goes on along the minus strand of OX381616.1, from coordinate 548,323 downwards.
TCAAAATGATAACTACACAAAACATAAAAAATACAGCTAATATACAGGGTGTCCAGTAAATAGCACGACATACTGCAGGGGGTGAGAGCTTGGGTCAACACCTACCAAAAAAACACAATATATGTTCAGCAAAATCTTCTCCTGTATATCTAAAGTAGAGGACATGCCCCTTCGCCTTTCCCAAAGTGGAGGAATTCCCCATGTAAAAGAAAACGATGTATATTGTAACGCACGCATTAGTTTAGGCGCGATTTGTCCAGTTCTCATTTCATCTAATTTGCAGTTAGTCCAATGCACAGTTGCGCCAATTCGTCTTGATCCAATTTGTGCATGTTCTAAAGCATAGATTAGGTTTTTTTTTTTTTGTATAAAACGTTGCCCCACCCTAGGATTTCTCCTGTGTCGTGGGTGCGTTTACAGACATGAATTCCACATACAATACACCCAGACCCGGAACAACTACCTGCAGGTCATACAAATATTTGCTCCGTGTGGGAATCGAACCCACGACCCGGAGCGCAGCAGCCGACTGTATCAGCCACTGCACCAACCGTGCCGTCAAGGTTAGAACTGTGTCCAGCTAGAATAGTAGCATGGTACACGGGTGATGCATTGTCAGTTGTATTTTTAAATTGGCCCACCCTCAAGTTAGTCATATCGCAAATTGCACCAGCTACGGATTGAATTCTATTCTTCTATTCTATTCGCGAAATGACTTCATACGAAATGAAAAATTTTGACCATTAGACGAAATGAGGACCAACCGTGTAAACGTACTAATTTACTGAAAGGTCTGTATCGCATGCACCGCAATGTAACTGAATGCTGGAACGTTCTGGAATGTGCAGTCAATTGTAGTATTCTCATGGACGTAAGTTATGGTAGATGAACATGATGAGAGGAAATCAATGGGCGAAATTATTATAGTTCGGTACAAATTTACTTAGTACCCAATGTACATAGCATTATATCCAGCAGTTAAGTGAAATAAAAAGAAAGGCAATCTAACTGATAATGACTTGTTATAATGGAAGAATTACAAAACATACAGTTTCTCCAAGTATCGATCTTTAATTTCTGCATGCAATGAACGTTGTCACTATTGCTATGTATAATACGCATACTAAGAGCTACATTTAGTGCCACCTTCATTGATATAGGCTGATGTACTTGTATACTTTTAAGTAATCGACTCTCTCGACTCCTAAATCTGGTTCTGTTTCAAGTTGTGCTATTTACTATCATGATATGCATACCAATGCTGTATTATTTAATGCTAAGATACATAGTGCGCCGGGGGAGGCCTTTGTAGGGGGAGGCCTTTGTTCAGCAGTGGACGTCCTGTGGCTGATATGATGACATAGTGCGCCAAACGTGTACCTTCAGATGTATATGATGATAAATAAATAGTTAACAAATTTAACAAAATACTTAATGAACTTATTATAGTTTTAAATTGTCGATTTTATAGAAGACCAACCTATTCTTCACCCTCGTGACATTAAAATTATGTGGTGTCGTGGGACACCAGGTAGGAACGAAGTTCCTTCGGCTAATGTAGAATCGACACTTATACACTACTCGCTTGTGTATGCGACTGTCGCGCCTGCGTACGTCTCATTTAACGGTTTAATTCCACGCACTTTTTTCCACGGATTTTTTCTTACGGTTTTACTATCACATTTTTTTCAGTTCGGTCGCGCAGCAAAATCCCTATCCCCTCCAAGCCTGCCGTAAGGAACTTCGTTCCAATAATATTATATTTATATAATAAACTTCTGTGACGGAACTTTTAATCTTTAAATGATTATTTAATTTATGAATTTGGGAAAAACACAATAAGCAACTCTCACTGACACACGTATCGATTTTACACACAATGTTTTCTGTTTCGGTGACGCAAAAATGAGGAAACTGTTAGTCTATTACGTAAGTATACTAAGTTTATGGATCTTGTACCGTAAACTTGCCGAATTTTGTTTGTGGACTGTATATACCTATAGGGCCAGTAGGCCGAACCTAAACTGCAAACCGCACGTAACGCAACCCAATCAAATCCACCTACCTTTGCCGTGGTTCTTGAAGATGTGCAGGCACGTGGATGTCGGCTGCCAAAGTTCAGGATCCGTGTGGAAAAGTTCACTAACACAAATAGCACACCGTAGTCACACCGATTAATAGTTTATGCATAAATCACAGCGTTAAAACAAGCCGATGTCAATATTCGAAAATTATACCGCGAGAGGGACCGTTCCGTTTTTGGTTGCAACCGCCATGAAGGGGAAACCGACTCGAGCGTTTGTGATTGGTCGACGAGTCCCACGTGACATCGTGCCGTCCGGCGCCAAGACATAAGGCGGCAGATTCGAATTGGGCAAAGACGAATACGTGCGTGAACATACCCTCTCCCCAAAAGCAATGAAACATGCTCAACCTACGTCGGTAGCCTGCACAGCTTGGATACAGGCCGAAGCAATGTATTGCTGCGCGTTTTAACTTCCGCAACGCGATTAACCGAATCCGAACCGGGTAACAATCGTACTATCCTGCCACGTTTCCATTGTAACGATGGATAATTATCTTCCTTAATTAAAACTAAATCATCAACCTTAAGTGATTCCGAATGGGAAGTCCATTTATTTCGTTGTTGTAAGGTATGTAAGTATTCATCTCGCCATCTAGACCAGAAATGTTGCGTAAGTTTATGTATTTGTTGAAAACGAGATAACCGATTTATATTGACATCTTCAAAGGGATACTCGGGTAGTGCTACTAGTGGTTGACCAATAATAAAATGACCGAGGGTTAGAACTTCCAGATCAGCAGGGTCCGTACTCAAAGGACAAAGTGGTCGGGAATTCATGACTGCTTTGACCTTAGCGAAGAATGTAGTCAACTCCTCAAAAGTGAGCCGCCGATCACCGAGTACGCGATACATGTGAGTCTTAGCGGACTTCACGGCCGCTTCGAAAAGTCCACCCATGTTTGGGCTACTCGGAGGGTTAAACAACCACGTTACATTTTTCTTCACTAACTCACGCTCCAAATCAGACCGATGGTTTAAGTATTTATCCGTCCCAACATAATTTGTTCCGCAATCCGAACGTATTAAAGAGGGAAGACCTCTTCGCGAAACAAACCTAGTAAAAGACGCAACAAAAGCTTCAACCGATAACTCCGTACAACTTCAAGATGCACCGCTTTTGTACTTAAGCACACAAAGATGCATCAATAACATTTTAAAATCCGAGCATTTTTTAAAGAACTACTCTTTATTGAAAATGGTCCCGCGAAATCTGTGCCAATGCCTTCAAATGCGCGAGTAATTCGAACACGATCTGGCGGCAAGTCTGCCATAAACGGTTGAGTTGTCCGAGGGTTTGCTCTAAAACAGTGAACGCATTTAAACGTAATACTTCGAGTTAGTTTACGTACCGATGTTATCCAATAACTGCGTGATAATATTGCTGCCAAACCGTTAGCACCGACGTGGCAATACGTTTTATGATAATATTCAACAAGAAGTGTTGAGAATTTACCTTTACCGGGAATAAAAATAGGGTGCCGGCCGTCCAGGGTAATTCAGAATGTCGAATACGTCCGCCTACGCGGATCACGCCCTCGTGGTCAAAAAACAAGTTAAGTTTTCGTGCTGAATCACGTATAGGTCTTGCCAAATTTAAAGCTGCAATGTAATCACCGAAATGCAACTTCTGAACCGCCCGAATTAAACAAGTCAACGCTTTGCGTCGTCCCGAGACCGAAATAGTAACACCGACCGAATTAGAAGAACCGTAAGCCGAAACCGATTTAACTTTACCGAAAACCGAAACCGATGATAAATTTGAGTCTTTACCGAGACTACTTTTCCGCCGACAATTATTAACAAACCGAATCACATAACCGAAAACATTTACAAGAGTTACAAATGAACTATACCGACCGAATATATCCGAAATATTATTAAGAGTTTCTGAGATCGTAACATAAAAGGCATGCCTAGACCGCAGGCCGGGTAATTCATGTGGTACCTCAATTCATTAGGCCAAGATTCACGGGGCTGACAAAGCCAACGTGGTCCCCACCACAAAGGATGTTCTAGAAGCTGACCAGCTGAACAACCACGAGATGCAACATCTGCACAATTAAGAGCACCCGGTACGTGTCTCCAATTAACAAGTAAGTTTACATTATTTATTTGCGAAACCCGATTACCTTGGAATACTTCCAATTTATGTGGAGGTGTTTCCAGCCAAGCTAATACAATAGTGCTATCACACCAACCGACGCTTCACACAACGCTGAAGATACATGTTGTAGAAGATTCATAGGAAGCACAGCTCCACTGAGCTCCAATTAAGGTATAGTCATTTTTGTTTTCAAAGGGGCAACTCGAGACTTGCCCATCACTAGTCGAACCGAGGACTCACTACAAGTATTTTCCGTTCGTAAATACACAGCTGCAGCATAACCTAAGGAAGAACCATCGCAGAAACCGTGAAGCGAAAATAACACATCTCCGTACGACTTCAAACACCGTGGAATAGATATCTTCTGAATATTAGGTAAGTCCGAAATAAATTCATTCCATATCTGCAACAAATACTCTGGGGCTGGCGTGTCCCAATCTACGCTTTTAGCTCCATCACTCAATAATTCCTGCAATAGCAACTTGGCACGGAACACAATAGGTGAGATCCAACCTAAGGGATCGAAGAGTTTTGCCAACGAAGAAAGTATGCTTCGCCGAGTAACTGTCGTCATTTCCGAAGGTAAGTTTAGAATCCGATAAGTGAAACTATCATTCGAAGGGTTCCACTGAATGCCTAAGACCTTGATAAAACCGAAACTGTCATCATCATAAAAACAGCGAGGTGTCTCGCAGAAGTCCTCAGGTATGTCACTGAGAAGTTCTGGTTTGTTCGTAGACCATTTTCGCAACTCATAGCCAGCTTTACTTTTGGCGGTTCTTCCGATTTCCAAAACCGCTCAACCGTTTCCAACAAAGATACACCTGAAAAATATTCTGTATCCGAATAATTAACATTAATATTCATCGGTCCGAAAATAGCAAAATCGAAGATAGTATCCAGGGCATAAGGTCCACCGGCCGTAAGGTTACCTTCCTCCCTTCAGTAATAATAATAATTCACCGAGAATACCACAACCGAAAATAATATCATCATAATACTTGATATAAATTTCCGCTCCCGATATCCGAAAGTACTAAATTATCCGACAAACCGTAACGTTTTGTGACATAATTGGTAGGTGTCTTTAACACAACCGCATTAACCGATAGCAAAGTTTTATTAATTCGATCGGAAGTAAATTGTAACCGAACAATATATTTACTATTTTCTATTTGTGTCCCGCCGATACCCCCCCATTGGAGTAACATAATAATATTTTCTTAAACCGAGCAAACCGACTAAATCACTACGTATTACCGATATTTGCGAACCGAAGTCCAACAATGCCCTAGCCTTAATAATATCACCGTTAGCCGATAAAACATTTACAACAACCGTGGATAAAACAACATCTTTATTTAATATCGCTAATTGATTCGGAGTGATTAAACTCATCTCCGACCTTAACCGCTATTGAGAATGAATAGTTGAGTGTACGACCGACGCGCGATCATTAATTCCAGAGTCGATATTCTCCGGACCGAACGAAACAGTATTGACCGTGCGCGCATTCTGGGTGCGACTATTTTGACCGGTATTTGAAGCTTGTGGTTTTTGTATAATTTGGCTTGCCTCATTGTAATTCGGCTTATATTGCGCACTCATTCAGCATATCAGGTTGTGATGACCAGGATTGCCGCAACGTTCACACGGAACAATTTTATTACATTGGGCTGCCGTATGCCCACCGAAACATTTAAAACACAACCCACTGTTACGTACCCATGCCCTACGCTCATCAATATTATCTCTCTTAAACTTATAACAACGATCAATCTTATGACCCGGAATAGTACAAAACGCGCATACTAAATTAGCGTGTGTACCATTATTTACAATTGTCGAATATGTCATGTTGTTATGATTGACTGAGTCGGACCGATATGAAGCCAAGTGACCTACCGTCCGCCGAGTTTCCGATTACGTCCGAGAAGTGTCGGATGAGTTTGCAGTTTCAATCATACTGCATTCATTCTGTAAGAATTGCAGTAAGTCATTGAACTTAGGTAAATCGCGTTTGAGACCGCCGAAATTTTGCTCGAACCGTGTTTTTATCTCAACAGACAATTTAGTTAAGCTAATGTGAACGAGTATAAAACTCCATTCTTCTACTGGTAAACCAAAACCTTTCAATGCTCGTGTGCATTCAAGCAAAGGGTTTAAAATTAGAGACCGCAACATTGATGTCTTTTTTAAATGCTGAATATTTAAAATACGCGAAATATACGTATCCGCAAGTAAACGTTTGTTATCATATCTAGAATATAACAATTCTAATGCTGTGTCGAGCGACGTGTCGACCATAGGTAGGTGCTGTACTAACGACCTTGGTTCCTTTTGCAAGTGCGAAAACAAATAGTGATATTTCTCCGTTTTTGAAATGTCTTTCCGTGATAAAACAAGTGAATTGTATAAACTACTGAAGCTGCACCAATTAAATAAGTCACCATCGAAATTCGGTAGATCTATTCGTGGAAGACGAGCCGACGGCCCACTGGTAGTGGGTTTGTGGATGCCCTGCGAGTTGAGGAACTCTGCTGACTTAGCCTCCAACGTGTCATACTGCAACGTGGCATTTGCATATTGTTTATCATAGTTTTCTACAACTTTCTGATCGTCAGTAGCTCCGAGTATACCTTCGTATGCCGCCGTTAAATTTTGGAAATGCGAATCTAACTTACGCAACCTTGCCGATAATACGCTACTAGTAAAATCTGATGAGTCTCATATCAGCCGAATGTTGAAACCACTCGCATTCTAATTTAAATTTTATTTCATAGGGTCTCGTCATTTTGAATTTTCTAGAACGTTAATATACTTGTGTAATAACAATCTATGTAGGTAGCAAAGAGTTTCCAGTATAATATTGTAGTATTTGGCAAATGAGTGTGTTAGTGGGTAAGGTGCCTATACCTACTTCTTAAACGATTTTCCAAAATTAAAGTGTATTTAATTAAACTAACACCCGAATTTTTTTGTAAATACACCAAATAAAAGTAATTAAACCGATAACACGCTTCTATACCGAGAAGTAATGCACAAAAAGTACGACCATCCGGCTCGAAGAAACAATTTATGTACCGTAAATTTGCCGAATTTTGTTTGTGGACTGTATATACCTATAGGGCCAGTAGGCCGAACCTAAACTCCAAAACGCACGTAACGCAACCCAATCAAATCCACCTACCTTTGCCGTGGTACTTGAAGATGTGCAGGCACGTGGATGTCGGCTGCCAAAGTTCAGGATCCGTGTGGAAAAGTTCACTAACACAAATAGCACACCGTAGTCACACCAATTAATAGTTTATGCATAAATCACAGCATTAAAACAAGCCGTTATCAATATTCGAGAATTACACCGCGAGAGGGACCGTTCCGTTTTTGGTTGCAACCGCCATGAAGGGGAAAACGACTCGAGCGTTTGTGATTGGTCGACGCGTCCCACGTGACATTGTGCCGTCCGGCGCCAAGACATAAGGCGGCAGATTCGAATTGGTCAAAGACGAATACGTGCGTGAACAGATCTAATTAAATTTATATTCATATAATCATCATATCGGCCATTTATACGTCCACTGCTGAACAAATGCCTCCCCATATATTTTCACAACTGTGTCATCATTTTGGGGGGGTATTTGCCAATACTCACCACGCTTGGCAGGCGGGTTGGTGAGCGCAGTATGGCTACCGTTTCACAGAAGGGACGCTGCTGCCCATCCCTCTGGTTTAGATTCCCTTAGTCGCCTTCTACAACATCCACGGGAGGAGATGGAGTGGTGCTGTATCCTTAATCCGGACACCACACGGAGTACACATATTCATATCACATTTGTTTGTTCTATATTTGCTTAAATTACATTTATTACTTTTTTAACTTATATTTAGATTAGAAACTGTAAATGCGAGGACCATGTGGGTTTTTTATTTGTTTTGTTTAATTGCCGTGATCGTTGTCTGGCAGTGTAGGTATGTCACGCTCACTCGTGTGTCCTGCTGATGGTGGTGTCAAGAACGGGTCACGTAATTTCCCCACAAGATGGTTGAGTTGAGCGACGCAGATGTATGCGTCCTGCTAGTGAACGAGTGGGATTGGGTGTTGGGATTGGCTGGCTTAATGTTGCCATGACAATTAAACTTTAATTAATATTGAAATCAAACTTGTTCAGTGTAGACTTTTTACTCTTTTAAGTTTACTCTTTTCCCTAAATTGTACATAACCTTTATTTTTAAAACTGTGTACTCTAATATCATGTAACAATTATTACGGTTTAAAAGACCATATGGAGTTTCTTGCCGGGTTTTCCATTGCAAATCTACACCCTGAAACACGACAGCTAAAGTCTGTACATTCATAAGTATAAATGATTTTTATATTATTTTACATCTTAATATTTTTCTTTTTCTTTCTTTTTTTTGTTCTGTTTTAATAAATACTTTGCCCCATACTAGGATTTCTCTTGTATTGTGGGTGCATTTACGGACATGAATTCCACATACAATACACACAGACCCGTAACAACTACCTGCAGATCATACAAATATTTTTCCGTGCGGGAATCGAACCCACAACCCGGAGCGTAGCAGCCGACTGTATCAGCCACTGATTTAAGATTATGGCTAAACCCTCCAATGAGCGAAACATACCTATACCGGTCATTGTGGTAATATTTGGGGGAGGCTTGTGTCCAGCAGTGAACGTTTTTCGGCTGAAACGACACAGTACTGTATGTACGAGTATATAGTGACCGGGATCTATATCTGGGAAATAGAGATAGAGCTATGTAGAATAAAACTTTTTATCAATTATATCTTCTATATATATGTGGCGACACCTACATCGCCAGCAATACAACTACAACTTACAACGACATCTACTCGACTATTAAATGCAACTCTCCGATGACGTCCAAGAATCCTGAATCACGCTTGTAAGGTATTCGCGCAACGCAGCGTAATATATACAGTCGTCCAATATCAACCGTTGGGCTTCGGCCCGCCAGGCATACCATCTGCCCGGCTGGAGGATCCTCCCTTTTCTATGGAGGAACACCACACCTTGTTCCCTATAAATATATAGTTTATAATAGGCAGTTCATCTACATGGTGCGTTTGGGTGTCAAGCTTCGTTTGAGTGTTCTTGTCTGAAACTGCAAACACCTTAATTAGCATGCATTTCCTAATGAGCTATGCGTATTGCATCGAATATTTTAAATTATAAAGTCTTTGTTCGTTTATATTAAAGTTTTGATGTTGTTAGTCGATTTAGTTTATTGAGTACATTACTTACCGAATAAACAGTTCTCAATCGTAAATGTCTTCTCCGGATCGCGAAGTCGGCCACATTACCGCCCGAGACTATTATATAACTGCAGTTTTTGGTCGCACTGTCACACAACCGATACCGTCGGCGCCCTGGCTCAACTAGTGAATACTCAATCACTGATCGGATCAGTGCGCGAGCGGCGGTGCGGCGTGGCGGTGTGTCGGTTCGGCACCATCGCGGACATTTACTAGTTCTATCATGGGGAGAACTGCATGGAATGCGATAAATTTCAATAATAATAGACAACTACAAATACTACTATACACATACAATACACAGAACACGCACATATTTAAAGAATTCTCTTTATTTATTTTTTGTCCTTGCATAACATACTAGTAACTTCCTCTGTGCACCGCCGTAATGTCCGTACGTCATACGGGTCACCCATCGAAAACCAGCGCTGCAAGACCGCCTTGCTGTTTTGTAGCATATAGCTGAATGGGGGACCTTTGTTGGCACAGTAAAAATGATTTGTAACCAATGTACCTACGTGATTATTTTAATTTTTATTTGAACTTTATATGTAATAGGTATAACTATCATAAGTATTGTTGTTGCTGTCCAATAAAAAAAACATTCTTCTTCTTCTTCTTCTTCTTCATATATATATATATATTTATAGGGAACTACTACTAGTTAGTACTACTAATAGTTTCTCCTATTATATATATATATATATATATATATATATATATATATATATATATATGTATATATATATATAATAGGAGAAACTGACTGACAGACTGACATACCAACGCACAGGCTAAACCTCGGAGGCTAGAAACTTGACATTTTTACTTCCAGAAAACTGTTTTACGGCTGCCCAACTAGTAAATCATTCATCAATTTGCCGTGTGGTGCCGGCTCAGAATGCTACCACTCCATCTCCTCCCGTGGGTGTCGTAAAAGTCGACTAAGGGATTGGCCGGAGGATGGGCAGCCGCGTCCTTCGAGTACATTAACAACTCAACTGCGATCGCCAACCCGTCTGCCAAGCGTGGCGATTATGGAAAAACCCCCCGATGAGACCACAGCTCACCCATATCGGTCGTTGTGGTGATCTTTGGGGGAGGCCTGTGTCCAGCAGTGGACTTAATTCGGCCGAAATGATGATGATGATGATGATGAACTAGTAAACCGAACCCCGGATTTCACGTTGAGCAGTTGTGTAGTATCATTGGATTTGCTCATCTGTAATAATATTACAGCCAGTTGCACTCACTGATTGGTAAACGATCGGTGAGCTTAAGCTCTTGGCAGGGTAAGTCTATGGATGGGTGGCCACATAGTGGTATTTGAACTGAGCGTCTCCGTACTTCGTTGGGCACGTAAAATTGTCAGCTCTGGTTGCTTTTATTTGACGACAGTTGTTGTGTGTTCATTGGGGGGGTTTGCCATGATCGCCACATTTGGCAGATAAGTTGGTGATCGCATTTAATCTATAAATGTACTTGAAGGACGCTGCTGCCCATCCGTGGGTTAATCCCATAGTCGCCTTTTACGACACCCATGTGATGAGATGAGTTGGTGGTATTCTTAGCCGGCATCGAAGGTACTGTGTATGAAGGTATAATAAAACTTTGTATAAAGATTGAGTTTACTTCTCCTTGTACCTGATTCAAATGTTTGTATTTTGTATCAAAAACACTACTCATTTTATCAGACCTTAAACATTATGAGAACATAAAATTATATTAAATACGATGTTAATACTTAACATTCCACAATTCCTTCAATTTTTCGAGAAGAATATGATGTAAAATCGTTGGTACCATAACTTATTAAAGCGCCATCTATCGGGCACTTCTCGTATCTAGTAGTAAACGTGGGAGACTTCACAGTTTTCCTCCTCAGATGTTCGTTAGTCTCTACTTGAGTTTTCACCGAGTCCACGGCTTTGTAAACGTTTGTGTTGTAATACGAATAGAGGGCGATACTTGTATCCAAATGAGAATTTACGAAGTAGAATTAATTATTCACAACAAAGCACATCGGCCAAAATAGGCCCACCAGCGGACAAAAATGAAATATATATGAAAAAATTGCTTAATTTTTTTTTGTATAATTTGTAAATAGCTCAAAACGGCGGGATAGTGGAAATCACAAAAAAGGAACTCGCAATGGAAATTGATTCAAATTGGAAAAGGTTCTGAAATTTATTTACTCTAAAAAGAAACAAATAAAAAATTTTAACAAAAAAAATACCGGCTTCAGAAGGTATAAAATATAACTCGTTGGTCTGCATGAGCCATGGTTCCTTACCATACCTGGCCCCGCCCGACTTCATAAATAAAGTTTTTTATTTCTTTTTAGTGGTTTTAATATCGTATAGTATTTTGAAGTCGATATTTTTTTTGTTAAAAAGTTTTATTTTAGAATACGAATAAGAATTAGGGTTCCACGCAAAATACATACCCTTGAAATCCACTATATATACTCTATGTCAACTGTCTAAGGAGTTACTTATTTGTACTCTAAATTATTTAGAAATAATCCGATTTCTTTAAACGGCAAGTGAAACCGCGGGGCACAGTTAGTATTCAATGTAATTAAATGCAAGAACTCCCGTGGCCATAGCGGGCGCCAACTTTCAAAAGGAAACTTTGCAAAAAATCTTGCATTACCTTGATTGTGTAATCTCATTCTCCCTGAAGTCTTTATTCCTTCCACTTTACATCAAGAGAAAAGTTTGTATTCTCCTTCGAGTCACTAACTACACAAGGTGGCTTGAAATTAGGAAGTTTGTACCTTCAGAGTAAAATTGTTTGTTTAAAATGGTAAAGATGCAATATTAGTGATGAGAAACATAACTTTGTACTTACCGTAGCGGGGTTAGCTTGTTCTACATAATGTACATTACATTAGCCGATTTATACTTTGGAATGAGCTGAAACTTTTAGTTAAAAGCAATATAAAGCAAGGTTTCTGGGAATGAAAACATTAATATATACGTGTATATGCCTTGTTTTTTCAAAATGTTGTCTTTATCTATTGACTGCAAAAGCTGTTTGATTTATTTTAATTTGGAGTCAGATAATACAATGACAATGCGTTTTTTATTTTATATATTTAATTACCGAAGCTGAGTGACCTTGAGCTTTCTTACGAGGCCCATTGTGAGTGACCACGTCTCCTTGCCATATATCATCGCTGGTAACACACACCATAGATAGAACTATGCTTGGCTTTTAGCTGAAGTGGCGATGGGCAGGGCACATTGCTCACAGAAATGATGGCAAAAAGATTCTCGAGTGGAGATCGCACACCGGAAAACGCAGCGTGGGACGACCTTCAACGAGATGGACGGATGATCTGGTGAAGGTCACTGGATGGGTGTGGCATGTAACCGGACTTCGTGGAAATCTGTGGGGAGGCCTTTGTTCAGCAGTGGACGTCCTTTGGTTGATGATGATAATGATTACCCAAGCTTGTGCCAGGTTTCGTGTTGTTCCCGGCAAAGAAGGCCACCCATGGGTGTCTTAAAGGTAATTAAGGTTGATGTCATGAGAATGGGCAGCAGCATCCTCTCATGCGCTACTAGCAACATACTGCGTGTTGATTAAAACATTAATATGACCACGCATGTGTGTGTAGGGATCATTGAGAGGCCCATGTTCAGCAGTGGACGGTTACGGGCAGATATATATGTGAGTGCATGGGTATGTGTGCTTGTGTGTGCATGGGCGTGTGTGTGTATGCGAATGTGTATGCGAGTGTGTGTGCGTGTGTTTTGTGTGCAATAGTTGGGGTTTGAACTCACATAAGCTCTGGATCGGATTATATATATAACTTATGATATAAAGGACATCGGGACACCCACTCGTATAGCCAGATGTACTTATTAAGCAGTAAATGATTGCTGAGGTTTAGCAACACTCGGCACGGCCAGTCTATAGATGGGTGACCACATAGTGGTTCTTGAACTGAATGTCTCCATATACGAAGTAACAATGACCTTCACACATCTGTTTAGTCGATCAAATATATTAGTTTTCAAATTTAGTATGTTAGAAAATACATCGCAAGTGGGTTGGCAAAAAATTCTTGGCCAGGCATTAATAAAAAATTGGAAAATGGCTTTTTATTTAATATTGCACACATGAGTATAACGAATATATGTATAAAAAAATTAATACCAATCGCAGGTATGAAGCATATAGAATACGGAAACGATGGGTTGTCTATTTTTTTCCTGGCGTAACTACTAGGTTGGCAGGTATAAACAGGTATATAGATACTAGCCTTTTCACTATTTTTTTAATTTAATAAATGTTAAATCAAAATAAGCGCTATTTCATTGCGAACACGATGATATAAGGTTGTCTGCAAAAAGTCTGGTTTGAATGACGATTGTCGAATATTAAAAATTAAAATTGTAATGCGAATGTAAACTGTGCCGTGTGGTGCCAGCTCAGAATACCACCACCCCATCTCCTCCCGTGGGTATCGTAAAAGTCGACTAAGGGATTAGCCGGAGGATGGGCAGCAGTGTCCTTCGAGTACATTAACAACTCAACTGCGATCGCCAACCCGTCTGCCAAGCGTGGCGATTATGGCAAAATCCCCCAAAAAGTCCACTACACACCCATATCGGTCATTGTGGAGATCTTTGGGGGAGGCCTGTGTCCAGCAGTGGACTTCATTCGGCCGAAATGATGAATGTAAACTTACGACACTTGCGACAAAGATATCCACGCGAGAATTATTTTCAAAAAAATTGAACCTGATAAAGAATTGATCGGCTAAACATGATGGGTGAAGATCGTTGTTACTTCGGATCCTCTACTTATACTCCGGAGGGCACATAAAATCGTCCGTCCCAGTTGTGTTGCAGTCCTTAAGCCAAGTCGGACGACTTTGGGCGCCTTGAACAACTCGTAAAGTAAGCTGGTTACTTTATAACTGTAAGTACTTACCCAGTCTAGTGTGGTGAAGACAAAGTTTAGCAAAGGGCCGTAGTTTCTTCATTAAACAAAAAGAAAGAAAGATTCAGAAGCTTTGCGGGATTATCAGGAATACTTTACGGTACAATACAAAAAGAGTAGTTTCGATAATTGTAGGTTCCGCTTTTCGCTAAGTGTATATTTATTATTACTGCTTCGACTAAGATGGTACCGTGTAGAAAATAGGCTACTTCATCGTTATAGGTATCGGAAGAGGCAACCGACTTGTTGAGTACAAGTTGAGCAGGTTCTTTGACGCAATAACATTTCTTTTTAACCCAGAGTACCCAACTCTCTGGGTAAGGAATGTCACATGGCATTAAGTCTATCTTGTGTACTACCATTAGTACATAAAAGTATAAATAAATAACACAAGATTTTCGTTATTCTCGTATATTTCGGTTTATTTAACACAATCGTATGTTCCAGAACAACGCACCGCCAAGATATCTGTCAGTATAAAGCGTTTAGTCTATGAAGATATCGTATCACAATAAATTTCACAAAATTTTATGTTATTTACATAAATTGAATATGATAGCATTGATTTTTTTTCATTTCAGATTTCATCATTTCGGCCGAATGAAGTCCACTGCTGGACACAGGCCTCCCCCAAAGATCACCACAATGACCGACATGGGTGTATTGTGGGCTCATTGGGGAGTTTTGCCATAATCGCCACGCTTGGCAGACGGGTTGGCGATCGCAGTTGAGTTGTTAATGTACTCGAAGGACGCTGCTGCCCATCCTCCGGCTAATCCCTTAGTCGACTTCTACGACACCCACGGGAGGAGATGGGGTGGTAGTATTCTGAGCCGGCACCACACGACAGAAACAATATTGTCAAAAGAAAACTCGATAACATTGCCCGACATCTTAATTGAATTCAGCTGCACTGCTTAGCATTCGCCCTTGTGAATAAATAAAACAGAGAGTATATATATCCATAAATACAGTAAACCAAAAGATTTTTCAATATAAATGTATTTTATGCTCCGTATGTCATTATTAATGTTCATATGTCGCTATCCTGATGTATTCTTTTCTAAAACACCCACTCAAATGTCTCCTTGAGGAATCACAATATTTCCCCTTTATGTATATTAAATCCCGTACGACCAAGGAGCCGTGTTTCTAAGGATTGTATGTACAAAATTCACCTATGTCTATCTACGCACCGTTTCAAGTCATGACATCTAAGTTTTATTACTCAGTTGAAACTAAGTCACCGAGATGGAATGTCCTCCCTTTTGCTGAGACATGCCGAGATCTCAATTTCTGTCCTGTAGGAATTTTAAGGACATACAATCTAAGAATTTCGACGAAATATGCTTGGATGGGCACGGGTGATTTGATATCACATACTTGGAGAGTATATTGGATTGTAGAATGATGTCCTTTACTTGGTCGGCTATCGTTTAGGTAGAATCTAATATTGATAAAACTTGGAGCAACAGCTGGTATTGTTACAATGCTTTGGCCCTTTGTGCAAACAATTTTCTTCTACATAATCCAAATATATTTTTCTTGTTCTGTCATTTTGTGCGTATGTCAAACTCTTCTTCGTTAATAAATTCCTTTCATTATCCTGTTATAGTTATATTGCTTTAATTCATTGTTGATCTTCATTGTTATATTTTTATTTTATTGTAAATTGATTCAGAAATTTAATACATTAATTTTAATGTCCTTCTTCTTCTTCTAATAATATTTTAAGTAAGTCAAATTGGAAACGGGCAAGGCACATTGCTCGTAGAACT